>CM031237.1:404722406-406014906 GCA_018340775.1 Taxus wallichiana var. yunnanensis | reverse complement strand
AGATGTAAGATCAGATGAGACATCTCTAGGTGCCATGGAGTGCGCGTAGTCACCGTCAAAGTTGAATGATTTTTTGGTCTCAGGGCTCTTGAGGGACTAGGCCCGAACGAGGTAGCCCGGAAGAAACGACGTTGTCATGCACCAAAATAATGCCTCCTCTAGCGTTCACCTGGCCACCTAGATGTGTCCATGTAGTTTTTGGCGCCACGACCCACTCACTGTTTACAAAATATACCTGTTTGTGACCTTTATACTATCTCAAACTACACTATTCGGTGCTTTTACAAATAATAAGGCAAATGAGAGCACCGATTGGAGAAGGAAAAAAACCTGAGACAAGCTATTGTATAGGTACCTACGCCGAGATGTAGGATCGATGAGACATCTCTAGGTGCCACGGAGTGCATGTAGTCACCCGTCGAAGTTGAATGATTTTTGTCTCGTGGCTCTTGAGGGTCTACGCCCGAACGAGGTATCCCAGAATACATGATGTTGTCGCACACCGAAATGACGCCTTCTCTAGCAATCATCTAGCCACCGAACATTTCTACGTAGTCGGTTTGGTTCCACAACCCACGGTTTGTGAAATATACCGTTTGATAGCCTTACACTGTCTCAAACTACACTATTCGGCGCATTTACAAACAATAGGGCAGTGAGAGCACCGATTGAAGAAGGAAAAAAATTGAGACAAGCTATTGTAGAGGGTCCTATATGTACCTGAAATTGTAGGGTACTACACCACCGGAACGATGTTACACGTGCCCCAATGATGATACAAGTCTCCTTGCAAGGTGTTCATAATTCAGAAAGGCTCGACATGTATACGCTTATATCCTTCATGCCCCGCTCAGCCTCCGCATGCCTTGTTTTGCCCTTTTCCCCCTTTCTTCTTACATTTTTGTCTTCGACCGGAATCGCCACCTGCTTGGCGGTGGTGGTCCGTGACCGCCACCCAGAGGCGGCGGTCCTCAGAACCACCACCTCGCACAGGCGGCGGTTTTGCTCGCATTTTCTAAATTCCTCCGACGATTGCGTCAAACATAAATCTTCAAATTTACACGCTTTCTTCAACAACTTTAGCTTGCATTAATGTTTTTGGTCCCCTAGTAATAGTGTTTTTCCTTTGTTTATAGTAAAAGAGATCAAATGGAAGTTACCCTCTGGTAAATGCATTAGTTATAAATAGTCACTTGTTTTCAAGCAAATGGCCCCTCATCTTCTCAATTCACTTATTCATTCTTTCAATTTCTTGCTTATAATTCCGTTAGTTTCATGTTTTGCTTCCATTGTTGGTATTTTAGAGGTCATATAATCTTCTTGTTTTTGTCTTGTTCCATTACTACTTCATACAATCAATTTAGCATAAAATAGCTTCATTTCTAGACTATAATCCATTAAATTTGTAGGTTTTGTTTTGTCACAAGGATAGTTTCGAAACTCTCGGTACACTTGTGTTGTATTCTTGCAATAAATCCCACTAGGAATTACATAGTTAAGCTTTGTTCACTTGCACTATCTTTCTCCTACTCGCATTGTATTCGGGCCTATATCCAAAGTTGTCATTGTTCGAATATCATCCTCTGTTGATACGATCATATACACACTTTCTGGATTCACGAGGACACGAAGGAATGAGGAGATCACACTAAGGGGATGAAATCACACACAACTGGATTTACCACATTGCTCAGTAAATGCCAAGTTTGAGCTATCAAATTTCTAGTTACGACATATCAAATAGAGTAGTGAATCATTTTGTTTCAATCAAAAGTTTGCTCTCAATATCACTAGGGAAGCTGTGGGGATTGATAGTTTCTGAGAAACTGTGATTCATTCCTCACTTCTGAGGTAGGTTTGAGAGTCTTTTTCAATTCAAAATATATAGTTACTTAGATATTTAGGATAAGATCACAACTGCACAAGTGAATAGCCATACCAGTCTACTTTACTTGTTTTTATTTTACATTTACTAGATTAGTTGTCCATTTTATAAATATACTAGAGTAGCTACTCTTTAAGTTCATTGAAATACATCATTGAAAAATACAAAAATAGAAGAATACTCTCATAGTGAAAATACTTCTTTTGTAATCAGTTTATTAAATGTTAGTTAAAAGTTGAATCATTTTGTATGACAATCACAAGACCTAGAGAGCCTAAAGAGTATATATTTGAACCCGTAGTGCCTTAGCCAAATCTACCCACAACATTAGCTGATATAGATTAGGACCTCGGGATACAGGTATTTTGAGCAACAAAAATTTACAAGCAACTAGTGAGAAACTAAGAGGATTAAACATCAAAGACGACAAAGCTTACACATTCTGGTCAAACCATCCAAACTATGATCGCCTTGATAAAACATCTGAATGACTGTGTAAGGATTTGAAAGGGAACAAACATTTGGCTGTGATCCTTTAGCACCACATCCCGACGCAGAGACCTCCTCATTGACATTGATACTAGCCTACACATTCAAGTTGCCAAAACACATGTTAGGTACTTCGAGAAAATTATACAACTCCTTGTTCTAAACGTAGCATTTGAAAAGGCATACAATTATTAGATAGTTGGAAGAAGGGATTGATTCTTCACATGACCATAACAGTCCACAACAACCATGAACTCATGGTTGTGGATCCCCAAGTCCCACAACCCAACGAGCCTACAAATCGGTTAAGTATTGACACCACCTTACGAACACGGGTATTTAGATCTTCACCACTCCCGCCGGATATCATAGTACAATTCTTCGTATTAAACATAGAGGCCAATCAATTTAATATTTTTGGGCTAGGCGTAAAACCACCCATAGTTAACCGTGAACCCACTAAATCACCCATCACCATTTTATGACCTTTTCTGGAGATATATACAAAGCTCCCACATGTCACTTCCCACGTATCCAACAAGCAAGAAACAAGATCTCGTGAGCTCGACATTGATTGGAGCCTCCAAGCAGCCATTATATCCGAACAAACCATTACACCAATTCAGGTTAGGAGGGCCTTCTTGGCTTGGATTCACAGATTCCATTATTGCGTATTGAGGATTTAAGATTACCCGATTAGCTTGTCTCGTATCCATTATCATTCAACATTCACCATTGTCTCGACATGACCTCGGGAGGTCGAGTACTAGGAAGAGGTACTTGTAGATTCCCATGCTCACATGTCACTTTTCCATCGTACAAAATTGGTGAACCCGACGTGAAACAAACTAATATCCCTCTTTTTGTTTTCATTTCTTCCATCCACCTTCGCTCTTTCCCATTATTCTGCGGGTATTCATATACCCCCTGAATATGTCGAGATACGATACATATGGCAGACCTCTCTCAAGTCTGGAAGCAAGTTATAGTCAAACAAATAGACAACCATCACCCTCGCTTTCTGCATGGGCTGATAACCATTCAAGTAATTACTTGTCATCTCAAACTCCCCCTCACAGAACTAGCTCAAGTTCTTCATTCCAAATTGAGGAGTTTGATCAATTTGCACAAACACAATAGCCAGAGCCATTAGGCTCTAATAATATGACATTTTGGGGACTCGCTTCATCTCCTCGGGTCTTTTTCGGACCACAAATCGAAACAGATTAGATCCACTCCCCTTTTTAGATGAGGAATACTTAGCACGCTTTGTTAAAAGTGAACAACGCTTCCAAAGTATGTATCCACCTATAGGGAATTTACAAATACATTATGATACCCTATTCCAGGAGAACACCCTCATTCCTCCACCTATGGGAAATACCCTTGGTGAAGCTTGTCAAGGTAATGATCAATTCATAGCAGGGTATCATACCCCTTTACAACCTCAAGGTATACAACAAATTCCATTAAGACAAAGCACTTTGTGTCTTCACGAATGGAAGTCATTTCAGCCTTAGCCGAGAAGGCCTGGGAGGGCTAGAAATTGCTCAAGCAAACCAAAATTCATATTTTGGCAAGTAGGAATCCCCACCCTCTCGCATCATCCCAATCAAAGTCGACCTCCTTACAGAGCAGCACGTTAGGCATGCCTCCTCAAAATCCTTATAGTTACCCACAACAAACACCAACTAGAACTATGTTTTCAAACGTCATTCCAGTTGAAAACATGACATCTCCTAGCTTGGCACCAAACAACCCATACCAAAACAATGCTCCTCCTTACTTAAACATTTATTCAAAGTCACCACAAGGAGACATGTTCTCTTCTCCTGGGATGTTCATTCAACCAAAGGGATTCCCTTATGTTCCTACAAATACATATGCTATGCCATATCAACAACCCATTCCATCTCGGCCCCTCAACAAGCCCCATCGACGGTCAAGGCCTACGCAGAGAGACTTATTCATAATATTTAAAAGATCCGCTAGACTTCACCATATGAAGCGTTATGCTTCCAAGACCTCTTCTCGATTTGCCCAAATACAAAGGGGAAGGGGACCCAAATGCACACATTAAGGCCTATGCCACAGCCATACAGGAGTTAATCCCTTGGGACAAGGTTGTCACTAAAATATTCCCTAAAACCTTATAAGGTATTGCCCTTGATTGGTATTGCAGAATACCTAAAGCCTCGATACACTCATTCAAACAACTTATGTCTGAGTTTATCAAAGCTTTCGACATGAACAAATTGTTAAGAATGGGAATCAGGGAGTTCTTGCATATCAAACAAGAACATAATGAGTCCGCTGCTCATTTTATTCAAAGATGGCGTATGGTTCTCTACTCATCAGCAAGTGCTCCAAACATGGATCAAATGGAACTATGTAATTTATTCCTTAATTCTCTCAATAGAGAGATAAAGGAAGAAGTCCAAAAGTTTCCACTAAGAACTTATGATGAAGTACTCAAGAGTGCTCTCCAAGTCGACCAAGTAGCGATAGATAGTGGTCATAAGATATATGGGACAAACGGGAAATTAACCACTCCCAATCAAAACACCGCGGCCTATCCTAATACTGGGAATGCTAATCAAGGACCTAATATCCTTAACAAGAACCACAGAGTTACAACAGATGGAGTAACTGACCAAGTTAAAAGGGCAAATGTTGTAAACATTTCACCACCTGTTAATAATTAGCGAAATAATAATTTTACTCCAACAATCAACATGGTGGATTTTAATTGTCCACCACGGCAACAACAATAACAACAATGACAAGTCCAAACACAAAGTCCAAATCGAAACCCAACTGGATGTTAGAGTCAAAATCAAAGGCAACAACCTTAAAATTTTAACTCTAACAACTAGCAACCTTATCAGAATTTTGGGCCACAACAAATTATAAATCAACAACCTCAAAATTATAATCCCAATTTATATTGTGGCTCCCACAAGATTCAAGGCCACGATACTAGGACTTGTCATGAATACAATAAATTCATGTAGCGCTTGCCAGAAGATCAAAGACAACTCTTTATAGATATGTTTTTAGCAAATTTTGTAGTACCCATGCCAAACACTTATGCAGGGGCAGTTTCCCCTCAAAATATTTAATGATCTGCTCCCAAACCATTCTAACAATAACAAGATAGATCCTAACAGAACAAATAAGGGTGTCATGACAGGAAATAATGATCATGAAGCTTCAACTTCATTAAATCCACCAGTCACACCCCAATTAGGAACTTAACCTCAAACTAAGATAGTTGGTTTAGTGGAGTTAGATCGAGCTACCCGTAGAAACCATAACAAGAACATGGGATTATTCGTCCCAACCTACTCCAATCTATCCATTGGAACAGGACAACGATTAACAAACACTGGTAAAACCCATAGGCACCTATGATTTAATTAATGATTTTACTAAAACCTTCTCTCACATCTCCTTCTTGGATTTGTTAAAGAACTCTCCCGCCCATAGGGCTGCTCTCTTAGAAGCATTAGGCCTTGGTCATTTAATCAACATCACTCCTCCCTCAAAAACACAAGTAAACCATGTGGACTTTGATGTTTATCCTCTGGGGCAGCCAGATAGGGATACGGAATTTATATATGTTATAAGAAAAATACTAATGACGTTGAAATTGCATAAAGAGGCGACCCAACTTTACATTTACAAGTTTGGGTCTATAATAATTATGTTTAACATTCAATGGTTGATGATGGGGCAGCAGTTAACATAGTCCCCTTCACTTTCCTTCAAAATTTATAATATGGAGAGACAAATTGTTCCACAACGCAAAATAAGCTAAGAGGTTATGACAGCCTCAAAGCCACTTCGATTGGAACCATAGTTTTACCAGTCACTTTAGGACCTAAGATGGTCCTCACCGAGTTTTATATTATAGATTGGGAAACCAATTATAATATGATCCTTGGTCAGCCATGGATACACCGCATGAAGGCAATCCCTTCCACATTATTCCAAGAAATAAGATTTCTACACTTAGGGAAAATATTTGTGGCACAAGGTGACCCAAAACCCTTCGATATACACCTAGCTGATTTGAAGAAAAGACCGGGTATTCACTCCAATTTTGAACTTCCAACAAACCAACTTGTCAAACCAACAACCAAAAGAAAAGCTGATACCCACCACTAAGTTGGAAATTTCAAATCCAGCTAAGGACGTTCTAGTACTCAAAAGTGAGACCAATGTTATAAAAACAATATCACTAAGGACTACCGCAAAAATTGTTGAGTTGCTAGAGAAATATTTACCTATTCTCCTACCATTTGATTCCATGGGTATGGGACACACCTTGGGAATCGCTTCTCTTCCATCAGACGAAGTTTTTATGGTAGAGGTAACCGAAGCAAAAGAAATAGATATGACAGATATCCCAACATCCATTTTTCCAAGCGAGTATTGGACTCTCCACTTCGATGGAGCTAGATGTCACTTTGGAGCTAGAGCGGGAGTAATATTTACTTCACCTGATAGAAAAATCCTACCTTTCACCTTTAAATTAAACTTTGAATGTACAAACAAATGTGGTGAGTACGAAGCTCTCCTCCTTGGTCTCATTCTAGCTAAAAGAATGGGTGTCGACAACATTAGAGTACTAGGAGACTTACAATTGGTTACAAACCAAGTATCTGAGGTATATGAAACTAGAGCTAAGCACTTACAGCTCTATAAAACAACAATATTAGATCTAAGTAGGGGATTTAACTTCATATCAATTGAAGCAATTCCATGAGAGCAGAACCTTCTCAGAGACTCAATAGCAACCTCATCTTCCCGTTTCACCCTAAACAACGAGTTGGAGGATACAAATTTCACGGTATCACTTCGTACCAAACCATTAGTGCGTAAAATACCAACAAACTCACTCCTAACTCATGGAGAAGCTAAGGATGATTTTTCTATCATGGGTCACTTTGATGATGATAGAGTCACTCTCGAATATCTAAACGCCTATGCAAAGCTACACCTTGCTCACCGTATAGTTGATCTTTCCCTAATACCACATTCCTCTTCCTACTTTGGAAATCCACAGTAGATTCTCCTCCAGAAGGATCTCGATATCTATGAGATAGAAAATAGAGAAATCTTGGAGCCACCTCCGGCCCCACTTGAATTTGAAGAAGGTAACACTTCTTTGATAGAAGAAACCATTGACATAAACATTGGAACGGAGGAAGAACCAAGAATTTTGAAGTTGGGATCCTCGTTAACTCCGGAGGAGATAGAAATACACACCCAAGTCCTCAAAGAACATCAAAAGGCTTTTGCATTTAATTATAAAGAAATGACGGGCATTGCACCACAAGTCGTGGTACATAATCTTGTCACTAAACTAGATGCGAAGCCAATTAAACAGAAGTCAAGACCAATGAAGCCAAAAGTGGCTCTCATGGTAAAAGAGGAAGTAATAAAAATTCTCTAAGTGGGATTCATCAAGCCCGTTGACTATTCACAATGGGTACCTAATATCATTCCCGTTCTAAAAAAATGGGAAGATACGCATTTGCATAGATTTTCGGGATATTAACAAAGCTTGTCCCAAGGATGATTTCCCATTACCATCCATTGACGTTATCGTTGATGCAACAGTTGGATTTGAACCGTCCCTCATGGATGGGTTCTCGGGGTATAATCGATTAAAATATCGAACAAGATCAAGCTAAAACTACATTCATAACTCCTGGGAACATATTGCTACTGTTTGTCATGCCATTTGGTCTTAAGAACACCGACGCTACGTATCGCCAAGCAATGACTTACATATTCCAAAATCTTATCCATAAAATTGTGGAATCATATGTGGATGACTTGTTAGCCAAAGCCAAGAAATGTTGTGATCATCCAGAAGTGCTCGTATCATCCTCTCACGATTAATTGAATATGGCATCACATTAAATCCAGAGAAGTGCATGTTTGGTGTGACAGGAGGCAAACTTCTGGGCTACATTATATCTTCACGAGGGATTGATGTTGATATAGCCAAAATACGAGATGTTCTCAAAATGATCCCACCATCGGACAAGTTTGGAATCAGGTCATTTCTTGGGAAACTCGGTGCAATCCGCAGGTTCATCCCAGATCTAAGTTTTGCCATTCATCCAATCAACAATCTATTGAAGAAAGATTATAGTATTGATTGGACTGAAGAATGCAACGAGGCCTTTGAAGCAGTTAAATGCTTCTTTTTTCTCCACCCACGCTAATGCCTCCCAAACCAGACCGCCCTTTGATCCTATACTCGCGAGCCACTCATGTCTTGCGAGCTGCACGCATGCTTGGCTCAAGAAGACAATGATAAGTGAGAACGTGCGGTCTATTTCATTAGCTAAATATTGCTCGATTATGAAACACGTTACATGTAGGCAGAGAGAGAATGCCTTGCCATAATTTTTGCAACAAAACGTTTAAGACATTACATGTTAAACCATAAAACAAGGGTCATTGTAAAGACAAACCATTTACGAACATTTCTCACACAAGGATCTTTATCTAAAAAGGTTGGCCATTTCATAACCTTAATGGGAGAATTTGAGTTAACATTTGTGAACCAGAAATCTATTAAGGGAAAAATCATTGTAGACTGGTTAGTTGACAATCCACTAGATGGAGGCGAGTTGGTAAATCTAGACTTTCCGATGAGTGTGTATACTTCGTCGAAACCAGCCCCCATTTCTACATGTCCCTGGTATAATGATATCATCAATTTTATCATGGACCACACATACCGTAAAGTGCCACATCACAACAAAGAAGGAAGTTACACATTATTACCACTATGTATGTTGTCTTAGAATAGGTACTCTTGTAAAGCCTTCAACGACATGATTTTGAGATGCTTCGATATGGAAGAATCCAAGAAGATTCTTCATGAATCCCACAACGGGATATGTGGAGGCCACTTCGGTGGTCACGCCACCACTCATAAAATACATTGGATGGGCTATTTTTGGCCCACTCTCGAGCATGACGCAGTGGAATTTGTACGTAAGTGCCACAAATGCCAAAAATTCTCTCACGAGATTCACATGCTAGCACAATCCCTGCAACCAATAGCGACTTCATGGCCCTTCTCCACATGGGGCTTGGACTTGATAGGGAAGTTCTCTCCCTCATCAACCGATGGCCATAATTTTATAATTACAGCCATGAAATATTTTACCAAATGGGTGGAGGCCATGCCTCTCACCACCGTACCAAGTTTGGTAATTACCAAATTCATTCTGAACCAAATTATCTGCAAGTATGGTGTCCCACAAGTCATTATCTCAGATAATGGCACATCCTTTAAAAACGACGAAGTCCGTGAGTTATGTAGAAAGTTCAAGATAAACCATCACACGGCCTCTCTTTACTACCCTCAAGCCAATGGGCAGGCTGAAGCGACAAACAAGACATTAAAGGCTATTCTCCTCAAAATAATCAAGGAGAACAAGCGAGATTGGCATTTAAAACTATATCCAACCTTATGGGCCCATCGAAGCTCAATAAGAACACCAACGGGAGCAACTCCCTTCTCGTTGGTATTCGGGGTATGGCAGTTCTCGCTTGAGGTTGAAATACCCGGTCTCTGCATCTCATTACAAGGGATTAGATGAAGAAGCTTATAAGGAGGCATGCCTCTCTCAACTAGAAAGTCTCAATGAGGTCAAGCTAAAACACCGAACAAAGGCCTGGGGGCCTATGCCGACCGGATGTGTCGAAATACAACAAAAATTCTATGAGCGAGAAATATATGAAGGAGATCTAGTTCTAAGACTAGATAGCTGGATCAATAAGAAAACCGGTGAAGGAAGAAAGTTCATCCCAAATGGTTGGGCCCATACCGAGTCATGAAAGACTACAAAAATGGTGCATATCTCTTGTGCACACTAGAAGGTGAGGAATTCGGTGAAACTGTCAATTCCTTGCATCTTAAGCGGTTTTACGCATAAAACATCAAAATCACCACTTATACATTATAGCTACTTACATTGCATTAGTCATTCAGTTGTTGCATTTTGTCCATTTCATAAAAGTGGTAGTCTAGGAGCCTACTCTTAAACAATCTATTACAAATTTCTGAAAATATTGGCAAAAGCATTCATATCACATCTCTTCAAGCATCATCAACTATTTTCCAATCTTTTCATCAAATTTGACAGACAACATTGATGGAAACCATACCAAGGCCTGCATACTTGGATTTGCTCTTTATTTCTACTAGGTGAAGTTGTCCTTGCCTACGGTCTCTTCTAGAAGCTTCTTGGTGTCACATCTATCCCTCTTAAATCTCTTAGAATGAAAGGATATCCCAAAGTCATAGATCAGAAATTTCAAAATCAAATGAAATCAAAAGCACCAAGCAAACAAAATATTTTATTTTACACACTTCTTTGCCTCATCAACCTTCGGTGATAAGCCCACATCTCTTACTGGTGGTGTAGGTTGGGAAAGGAAAGAAGTGCCCTTACTCGCATATATCCCGCCTTTGGTGACAAACCCATGCTTCTTATTAGTGGCATGAGGCGGTGTGGGGGTCCAATCACACAAATTAACAAATCTTGGTATGTCAAGACACAAATCAAATTCTATTAAGAGAAAGCAAATATCCAAATATCCAAATTCCAAAGAGATCAAATCCTCAAAACTAGATTTTGTTAACCAAAGTTACCATTTACAAATCTAAGTCTAGATAAACTGGAAAGTAAGTGGCCTTCTAAGCATGGTAGTAGTTCTGAGTAGGGTGGGTGTGTAGGTCCAAATTTGGTTCTTGTTACTAGTTTGTCTATCTCTCATCATTCCATTCAATCAAACTCATACAACTTGTGCCCTTCCTAACTCTTGGTGTTGAGCCCTCACGTCTTACTAGTTGCGTGGATTTGGGATTGGGGCAAGTTCATCTCTTTATCACTATGCATTCATCACATTTTGCCAAAATAAGAAGAAAATACAAACATTGCCTAAAGAGTTCAAAAGTTTAGTACTACCATATATTAGTATCATCTCATATCAAGCATTACAAAAACATACGAGTTAAACATTTCATTTACTTATCATTTGTTATCCATCGCATACATTCTGAAAACATGAAAACAATATTCTAAAAATATCTAAGTATGCATGTGGAAACAAGTCACGAAATTCTAGATGCCAAGAGTCTAGATCCAAATATATATATATATATCAGGTTTCATATACAATGCCATCATGCACTAGGCATGGTCAAAACTCTCAATGAGCCCGAAAAGTACAAAAAAACACTCATATAGACATCTGAAAAAATGCTACAAAAATAGTCTCTCAATCCCTATGGGATCCCTCAGAGGGTGCACGACCATGCCTAGGACTCCGGCTACGCCGGCGCTTTGAGTGCATTGAGGGCTCATGGTCATGACTAGTAGCTGCCCTCTTGCTACAAGAATGAATCCTCCTCATCAGGTGCTCGGCTGTCCTATATCCAACTACCTCTGTGCGGAGAGAAATCATGATATTTTCCGCATACCAGACAGAGGCAAAAACATCGCAGTGTACTACAGAGGCTGCTGAGGGCTCCCCCATGTCCACAGAAAGCTCAACACGAGTCTTCTCCAAGGGGAGAAGCAAGGTATCAGTGCACACTCGGGAATCAAGTCTAGCCATTCATTAGCAGTCGTTGCAAACAAAGGAGAAAACAAGTTAGAAAATGATCAACGATAAAACCAAGAGTAAACAAAACAAAAAGAAACAACAAACTAGGACAAATCTAACTAAAACAAATGTCAAGAGAAGAGTGACAACTCACTCGGATCTCTAGGCCTCTAAGAAGGATCTCTAGGATCCATGCCCACCACTGACGCCGCCACCGGTGGTGCCCCTCACCCATGTCCGGGGCAATGTGACAAACTGTAATAGAGTCGTCATCCCCACTAAATCCCGAGAGAGCAACTCCTGCGAAACCGAGTCACCCTCTCTATGCTCCGCTCCGCCCTCTTAGCCTGTAGGATCTCCTGAGTGTCATGCCACTTGGGATCACTATCACCTCCCCACCCGTCTCACTAATCTCCATGTCCTCTATCTCCTCCTTGGTCTCTCCCCCAGTGAACTCCTCAGACTCGGAGTCCACGTCAATGGGCTCATCACTGCTATGAGCGGGACCAAGAAGCAATCCAGTAAGGGTGCCTGAGGAGCACCGGCTCTCCCTCGTGCACGTACCACCCTCCTAGCCATAATAGGAGTACCAAGAGTAACAATAGTCCAACCCCGGCCTCTAGGACCTCCCGAGCCTCACGAGATAGATCTATACACTGGCACCACTAAAGGAAGCATGTCACTATAGGGGAGGTCGAACTACTGTGGTACTCTATCAAAGGGGTGGATCTCGGCTTCCCCCCTGTCTATTAAGCTGGTTGGTGGTCTCGATAGGAAATCAAAGTAATGGTCTCCTCTCCCCATACCCTTGCCATGGCCTGATAAGGAGTGGCCTCCAAATCTGTAGTGGTCAACGAAGCCACCTTTGGTTGGTGGGGTGCTCTAAGAAGCTGTCATCCTCGTCCACCTCGTTGCTTTTGACGGTCCCGGGATCCTCCACCTCTACACCTCTCCCATATGGGGTGATATGCTCATACACCTAACTCATGACAAGAGTCGAGTGGCTCAGTGACTGTCCCTATAATTGGACTACCCTGTACAAGTCATGGTAGGTAGTCCCGAGGATATCTACTCCCCAAGCGTAAACATGTCCATGACCCTCAATCTGTAATAATAGGGGCCCAACAATATAAGATGGTGTCCCCTCCCTTATCCCCAATTATTCGGATGCAAGGATGCCCATGATGGCCTTGTGGAGCAAGGGAATGTATGACTCAATAATAGAGTGGATCCTCATGCCCTTCTTCGAGCCCATCGATACAACCGCATCTCTCATGTAGGTGGCCCATTGAACCACATGTGATCTTGATACTGTTGTCTTTAGAGACAGCCATCGACCAAGGATTGGAACCCCAATATACGGTAAACATCCTCCAGGGTGATGGACCACTCACCCCTAACTCCTGGCAATCGGAAGGTGTTTTGATCCACATCCTAGTATGAAAATAAGTCACATAGTATGTGACTGGCAGGTGCAACGTGAGGGACCTAGGAAATCCTCCAAATACCAGACCTCTAGAGAGTATCCCGCTCTACCTGGGAGAGTGCCTCTAACACTGCTGGGAGCCAATCACAATCCCTCTCTTGGCTCCATCTAATATACTCCTCCTTTTGCATACACCCAAAACACAAAAAGGAGTAAGTTTTTTTGGATTAAGGGTAAATTGAGGGTGTTTGAAAGGACCTACATCCTTGTACACTTGAGGATTTTTTGGGAGGATCCACAACCTGGTTATAATGAAGGGGACCACTTATTAGGAACCCAATTGAAGCAACCATGAAACCGAAGTGAAGATGCAGCGACCGTCGACAACGACCGCAGCGAGTGGGACAATTTAGAACAGCTACCAGCGTCGGCAGCGAGAGGAGCAGCCACCAGTATCAGCAGCAAGCGGAGCAGCCACAAGTGTCAGCAGCGAGAGGAGCAGCCATGACCACAGTGAGAGGAGCAGCAACAGTGAGCGGAGCAGCCACCAGCGTCAGCAGCGAGAGGAGAAGGAGCCACCAGCGTCGACAACGAGAGGAGTAGCCACCAGCGTCAGTAGTGAGGAGTAATCACCAGTGTCAGCATGAGCAGAGATGCCGCCTCTAGCGGTGAAACCACCTCCGAGGAGGATCATGCCTCGGGGGGATTTGAAACCGGGTGGGCAAGCACACAACCATGTGACTTGACCGCACCACTCCCACCCCATCGGCAAAAGTGGTTTTGATAACTCTCGTGCCGCAATGCCAGACATGCCTCGTCACATTGAACATAGGATTCATGCCTGACCCGACCCCCATCACATTGAACACCGAGTCGGCTTGACACCACGTCGAGAGACCACCTCCGCCACCGAAGCGGTGACAAGCACTGCCCGGGGCCCTGAATCGCCAGAAATGAGTAACAACAAGCTATAGAGGTGGCCAGCCTAGGGAATGGACCCGAGACCTCCCACATATAGCCCACATTCCCCACCGCTAGGGTAAACCGGACGGGCTTCAAAAAAGGAGTAAGTTAGTACTGAAATCCAGTTGGAAAAACTAGTAAAAACACGTAAAAATTCTATACATGCAAAAATAAGTTAAACTTTGTATTGTTTTTGTCCTCTGTCATGGACCGCCGCCCTATGCAGAGTGGCGGTTCTGTAACCGCCACCTTCTAAGGTGGCGGTCCCGTAACCACCGCCCGCACATGGCTGTAGTTTTGTCCCGCAAATTCGAACGGGTCATAAGCCCTAAAAAATGCTTAAAAATAAGAAAATGCACCATTTTTGCTAAAATGAAAACCTACCCTATGGGCGCCCCCTAAAGACACGTTTAAAACTAGCATTTTCAAAAATGATCCCCCTAAGAGGAAGATTTCATCATTTTCACATTTTAGGTCTAAAAATAATAAATCGAGAAGAACTAACCTGAGACTTCGGGGGTTGATGCTCGCTCTCGAAGGCATGATCGCTATCTCACCACAAACATTTTAACTATACTCTCGTCAAAAACCATCACCGTGGGTCCCAGGAGCTCAAAAAATATCAAATCAATCCTCGCAAATGAATAGTAAAATGACTTTTTTTATATAAATAACTCCCCTTAATTTGATTTTGAATGTCTTTCGTAAGGTCGTGAGTGCCAATAGAGGTAAGCTCTAAACCCCACGTAGATGGTAAGTCCTCTTTTCATGTCAATTCAGTCTTATTTCTCAATTTGTTTTGTCTATCTCGCACTTGAGTCCCTTTTTTCATTTTTATAGGTAGCGGGATCTTGGATAAGAACTTGCAAAGCACATGGGCGTGTCAGGTATAGCTCCTAACTCTCCATTTCGGGACTGCCATACTCGGATCCACCATTTTATGCCTCTTCATGGCTAAGACACTTCTCCGAGGGGGCAATATGTACGTACCCAAATTGTAGGGTACTGTACCACCGGAACGATGTTACACGTGCCCCAATGATGATACATGTCTCCTTATAAGGTGTTCGGAATCCAAAAAGGCTCGCCATATATACGCTTGTATCCCGCATACCTTGCTCAGCCTCTACATGCCTTGTTTTTCCCTTTTAACCCCTTTCTTCTTGCATTTTTGTCTTTAGTGATGGAACCGCCGCTTCTTGCCCGGGCAGGCGCGGTCCCATGACCACCGCCGAGGACAGGGCGGCGGTCCCATAACCGCCACCCCGCACATGGCGGTGGTCTCATAACCATCACCTGCCCCGCACAGGAAACGATTTTATTTGTATTTTCTAGATTCCTCTCGACGATCGTGTCAAATGTAAATCTTCAAATTTACACACTTTCTTCAACAACTTTGGCTTGCATTAATGTTTTGGTCCCCTGGTAATAGTGTTTTTCCTTTGTTTATAGTAAAAGAGATCAACTGGGAGTTACCCTCACGGTAAATGCATTAGTTATAAATAGCCAGCTTGTTTTCAAGCAAATGGCCCCTCATCTTCTCAATTCTCTTATTCATTATTTCGATTTCTTGCTTAGAATTCTGTTAGTTTCATGTTTTGCTTCCATTTTTGGTATTTTAGAGGTCATATAATCTCTTTTTTTCAGTCTTGTTCCATTACTACTTCATACAATCAATTTAGCATAGAATAGCTTCATTTCTATACTATAATCCATTAAAGTTGTAGGTTTTGTTTTTTTTCACAAGAATAGTTTCGAAACTCTCGGTACACTTGTGTTGTATTCTCGCAATAAATCCCGCTTAGGAATTACATAGTAAAGCTCTATTCACTTGCGCTATCTCTCTCCTACTCGCATTGTATTCGGTCTATATCCGGAAGCTGCCATTGTTCGAATATCATCCTCTGTTGATACAATCATATACACACTTTCTAGATTCATGAGGACACGAAGGAACAAGGAGATCACATTGGGGAAAAAATCACAAACAAGCTGGATTTAGCATTGTTTCGTAAATGCCAGTTTGAGCTATCAAAGTTCTAGTTGTGACATATCAAATAGAGTAGTGAATCATTTCATTTGAGTCAAAAGTTTGCTCTCGATATCACCGGGGAAGTGTGGGGATTGATAGTTTCGAGAAACTTTGATTCATTCCTCACTTCTGAGGTCGGGTCGAGAGTCTTTTTCAATTCAAAATATAGTTGCTTAGATGTTTAGGATAAGATCACAACTACACAGGTGAATAGCCATACCAGGCTACTTTACTTGTTTTTATTTTGTTACTAGATTAGTTGTCCATTTTATAAATATACTAGAGTAAGCTTGCTCTTTAATTTCATTGAAATACGTCATTGAAAAATACAAAAATAGAAGAATACTTGCATAGTGAAAATACTTCTTTTGTAATCAGTTTATTAAATGTTAGTTAAAAGTTGAATCATTTTGTATGACAATCACAAGACCTAGAGAGCCTAGAGAGTATATATTTGAACCCATAGTGCCTTAGCCAAATCTACCCACAACATTAGCTGATATAGATCAGGACCTCAGGATACAGGTCTTTCGAGCAACAACAAATTTACAAGCAATTAGTGAGCAACTAAGAGGATTAAACATCGAAGACGACAAAGCTTACACATTCTGGTCAAACCATCCAAACTATAGACTACCTTGATAAAACATCTGAATGATTGTGCAATAATTCAAAAGGGAACAAACATTTGGCTGTGATCCTTTAGTACCACAGCCTAACGTAGGAGACCTCCTCATTGACATAGATACTAGCCTACGCATTCAAGTTGCTAGAACACCTGTTAGGTACTCTGAGAAAATTATACAACTCCTGGTTCTAAACGTAGAGGCTAAAAAGGCATATGATTATTGGATAGTTGGAAGAAGGGATTGATTCTTCACATGACCATAATAGGTCCACAACAACCATGAACTCATGGTTGTGATCCCCAAGTCCCATAACCCAATGGGCCTACAAATCAGTTAAGTATTGACACCAGCTTACAAACGCTGGTATTTAGATCTTCACCACTCTCGTCGGATATCATAGTATAATTCTCCATATTAAACATAGAGGCCAATCAATCTAATATTTTTTGGGCTAGGCCAGAAAACCACCCATAGTTAACCGCGAACCAACTAAATCACCCATCACCATTTTATGACCTTGTTTAGAGATATATACGAAGCTCCCACAGGTCACTTCCCATGTATCCAACAACCAAGAAACAAGATCTCGGCAGAGCTTGACATTGATTGGAGCCTCCGAGCAGCCATTATATCCAAACAAATCATTAAACCAATTCAGGTTAGGAGGGCCTTCTTCGGCTTGGATTCACAGATTCCATTATTGCCTATTGAGGATTTAAGATTACCCGATTAGCTTGTCCGTATCCATTAGCATTCAACATTCATAGGTTGTCTCGACATGACCTCAGGAGGTCGGGTACGAGGAAGAGGTACTTGTAGATTCCCATGCTCACATGTTACTTTTCCATCGTATAGGTCCCTACATCGAGGTTTAGGATCAGACAAGACATCTCTAGGTGTCATGGAGTGCGTGTAGTCACCTGTTGAAGTTGAACATTTTTTTGGTCTCAGGGCTCTTGAGGGACTACGCCCGAATGAGGTAGCCCGGAAGAAATGACGTTGTCGCACGCTGAAATGACACCTCCTCTAGCATTCACCTAGCCACCCGGATGTGTCCACGTAGTCGGTTCGGTTCCACTACCCACCGTTTACAAAATATACTTTTTGATAGCCTTACATTGTCTCAAACTACACTATTCGACGTGTTTGCAAAACATAGGGCAGCGAGAGCACCAAATGGAGAAGGAAAAACCAAGACAAGCTATTGTAAAGGGTCCCTACATCAAGGTTTAAGATCAAATGAGACATCTCTAGGTGCCCCAGAGTGCTCATAGCCACCCGTCGAAGTTGAACAATTTTTTGGTCTCAGGGCTCTTGAGGGACTACGCACGAATGAGGTAGCCGGAAGAAAGCGTTGTCGTGCACCGAAACAACGCCTCCTCTAGTGTTCAACTAGCCACCCGGATGTGTCCGCTTAGTTGGTTTGGTTCCATGACCCACCATTTTCAAATTTTTCAATAATTACATTTTTTCAACAATTACATCTTTTTAACTTTTTCAACAGTTACAAATTTTTCAAAAATTACAAATTTTTCAACAATTACAACTTTTTCAACTTTGTCAAGTGAGACAAAAATGTTGTCGTACAAAGGGATCTAAAATTTAACTTTGTTGTCACATATCTTATAATATCCACCTTGATAACCAATCCACTTTATATATTACACCACCAACTTATTGCATTTTCTGTAAATGAATAGAAGATAAACACCATTTTTGCTTCTATAATAGTAAGTTAGTTTTGTGAGCATATCAACAAAGTTTTCTATGGTGTGTACCTTGTCAAGTGCTATTATCCCTTCATCAATAACATGTATAACCAAATTATACTTAACTAAAATATGCTTTGTCTTATTGTGATAAGCTAGATTCTTGGATAATTAAATAGCACTTTGATTGTCACACAATACCTTCATCTTCTATTGATATCTTCAAAACTCATCCAATAAAATTTTTACCCAAATTACCTCCTGACAACTATGATAGGCAGCTACATATTCTACCTCAGTAGTTGAAAAAATTGTAATATTTTGAAGCTTTGAAATCCAACTGATAGGTCCAGTTACAAGTGTAATAGCATAACTAGAAGTCAATCTTTGTTTTTCCAAATCACTTACAAAATATGAATCAAAATATCCACAAATTGAATCACCAATATTGTTATAGGCACAATGCAATAATTTTTTTTTCCTCACAGGTAGTGAAACTCCCACTTCACTGTTAAACAATGTTCTCTACTTAGATTTTCCTCAAATCTATTGACAACTCCAACAACATGTGAAATTTCAGTCCTTGACATGTACATGCCATAACATACATAAAACTTATTATTGTGCTAGAATATGGTACATGAAATATTTGCTTATTTTCTTCTTATTGTTGCACCGTAGTTTTTTAATTTTAAATCAAACATACATATAGAATTAATATACATAGAATATACATACATAGAAGGATATCATGTGTAATGAATTCGAATCAAACATAGAAGTAATATTGTTATGAAAACCAACACATGGATATATAATGTATCAAACTAAGTGTGCTGAACGCACGTCTCTGAAAATATAAGTTCATAACATGTGTACATCTCGAACCAAGTGTGTCATACATATAAGACCACATGCGGTCGCATAAGGCTATATACAATGTCCTATGAAGAATCATGAACTAGGACCAACTGGCCCATATATATATCTATGTACATCCATGTCCTATGAATCTAATCATGAAACATCTTCCCTCTCTTTACCCTACTAAAAGTAGCATGTCCATGACCGGGGATGTAGTGGAGGGAGATGCCACTATGGATTTCATCCGTGTGGTCCTAGGCATCTCTAAGCAGGCCTGCAACCTAACTTGCACATTCATAAACAACAAGTTTTTAACACCCATATTTTAAAAATACATTCAAAAATTAGAAACTTAGAATTTAGTTAAAATGCATGTGAAATCTTACCACAATGTCATGATCCCTATCAATTTGTCGTTGACGCATGGCAGGGACAATAATAGACTCATGAGAGGTAAGCTACATACAAATAATTAAATTTCAAATTAAATATTTCATGTACAAAATTTGATATTGTAGATTTAAGTAATAAGAAATAATTCCTAAATAAATTTAACAAATTTGAAAAATTGTACCTCAGTTAGTGGATCTGCAGATGTTATGGCAATATCTACAGTAGCCTCCACAGTCTGCATATATGGAGGAGTCTCTCTGGCAGTCATAAGCTATACAAAAACATGTATAAATCAATATTAATCTACATGACTGCCACATAACAGAGCCAAAGCATAATCCATGTGAACTTCCACAATTAGAACCAAAGTGTAAAGAGAAACTAACTTGTGTAAAAGTCACATGAGGCGTGCCAATAGCCTCGAGTTCTCGGAGCGAGATGATGACTGCCGGGATCCTGTACATATAAAAGACAAATATATATTAATATGTACATGTACATGTGAAACATTATAATAATAAAAGTGCACAATCAAATGAAATTTGAAATTTAAGTACAACTTGAAACTTACATTTGTAACATGCCCAGCTATAGTAGCTAGCATATCGACAGGATGTTTCCTTCACCGGCTTTTGCTATTTAAAATAAAATAAGAAATTAGTTTTTACATGTATGTACATAACGCATAATGAAATACATGTATATTAAAATATCAAACATGAATTAAACTATTATATATATATTAAATATTTATTTGACATTTACCGTGAAAGACCAAGATCCGTTGCACGAGCCCAAAACATCCGCCATCACCTCATCTAGAGAAAAGAAACCATGTGATCCAACAAACGATGTCTTGCCTGCAGTGCATATGGCACCACATGATCCACAGTGGTGTGGTGCGCTAGAACTAGTGCCTCCACTAACATCACTAGATGAAATCTACTCACTATGCTAGGTCAGAGTGTCAGTGAGCTCCCTTAATGCATGTAGTGTGTCAATCTCCACAACCTCCTTCACTGTAGGAGGGATAACTGAAGGAAGTGGGGTTTTGGGGCATGGGGGATCCTTGGTTGACCTATGTGTGCACTAGGTCTACTCTGTGCAGAGCCACCACCTCGCCCATAAAAATTAGAAAAGTCAAAATAATTTGGGACCTCATTAAGCATGAACTTGCAATATAATTTCTTCAAAAATAGAGGGGAATCTCATTGTTGTTACATGGTGGATAATCAAAAACCATCCACCATCGGTCCCAAAAATTGTTCTTGATTCGAGTCATCATGGCACCAATGGATTGGGAACCGTTTACAAGTAAGCTCATGGGGGCATTGGTTCTTGGGTTAGTAAATAATGCACAAATGCGGTCTTTTCCAAATTTTTTTGTCTTTTACGGCCACATGGGATAATTTATTTGCATACCACTACCTACAATCACCTCTAAAGGTATTCCATCTATCTATTTGGTTGGTTGCGGAGTCAACTTCGCCAATCAATGTTTGCAATGTGTTGGCTAAAGTCATGCGGGACGGATTTGTGGCATGATTTTGTCTTATATTCTGAATAAGGTTCTCAATGGAAATTTTATTTTGTCAGATTTTTCCAACGATATCAGCTTGTGTTCCTGTTGGTTCTGTGGGGACAAAAGGAGCCATAGGAGGCAGATCTATGTTTGGAGGAGGGTTTTCAGAATGTTTGGAGGGTTTTGAGGATTGTTTATAGGGTTTTGAGGAATATTTTGACGGTTTGCAGGATTACGAGCTTTTCGAGCAACTGACAAAACAAAAAATTGTATACATAAACAAAAAATTGAAAAACCCATGAAAATCACAAAAAAACCTAAAATGTAAACAAATTGATCAAAATCAAGGGCTTACCTCTTTTTCTTGGTGGCATGGTTGAAACTATCGTGATCCACAAGTCCAGAAGAGTAATTTTTAGGGGGTATTCAAAGCATGAGAGCCAAAGGTGTAGGAGAAATCGCAGTTGGAAAAGAAAAATGAGGGAAATGGAGGAGTCGCAGGTGCGTATTTTGTCTCGAGGACCACGATCGTAGTATTAAGCCACGATTGCGTTTACAAACCGCGAGTGTGGTTTTAGGTTCGAAAATCACCAAAACTATAAAAACAAGATCACCGTGAGTGCGGTTTATAAACCACGGTCGCGGTACCTAAATTTCAAGTTTTTATGTCCACTTAATTGTCCACCATCTTGGTGCACTTACCCTGTTGTTTTATACATTCAAGGTCAGTCTTTATGGTTTTCCATCTCATCTCCCTAGGTACTAGTCAACACGTTGGATCACTAGTGTTGAAATTTGAACAAGAGATCCCTATATAAACACAACATACATACTACCTTAAGGGTAGACTATTTCTACTAAGGGCTAGTTATCTATATAGAGCAAGGGAGTGAACTTGGGAACTATTCTACATCACACACTATATAAGAAAGGGTGTATTCATTCTATTCCATCCACCATTTTTCATTTTATCTAGTAGTTATCACCCACGATCTTTGCGTCATTAGCGATAGGAAAACCTAGGCACATTATTGTACACACAAGCACATAGAACTACATTGGGTCTAAGATGTAGTGCAACACTTAGTCATAAGTCCATCCATTTGGTAGTTGAGGATGGTCCAACCCCTTCATTTGCATCTTTCTTTTTAGGGTTTGATGCTTTGTGTGGGGTTTTGCAGGTGATTCTTCATTACAAATTTGTGGCGGCATCAACGAAACAAGCACGACATTCACCCAGTCAAAGGAAAAGTATTGCAAAGACCTAAAATCTATATCAAGATCAAATTTCGAGCTATCCAGTAGACCAGAGCGCCTAGATTTCAGACGGGGCACCCTAGACACCCTCATACTTTTCTAGGTGCCTCATTCCAACTAGATCTACCTCTATTGCTATTTTATAGAGATCATTACGACACTCTGCTCGCCACTTCATCACTTTGTTTAGTCTCGAATCATTGTGAGGTAAGTTTAATTCAGGTAAGTAATTTCCCCTTTCATTTCTATTTTATTTTGATTACTAAATAAGGACTTAGCATTTACATTTCATTATATTTCAGTTATTAGATTGTTGTACTTGTAGATTCATAATAATTTTTTCTAATTTTATTGAATCATTTTGGTGAACCCATAGATTAGAACATTTTTCCCTAGGATCCACTATAACCCTAATGCCTAAGGATAATTCTTCTCCTTCTTGTCTCATCATGCCTCATGTTAGCATCAATCCCATCTATGATGAGGCCACTATCGCCGAGCTTGCGACTTTATATCGTGATGTTACCATGTCGGATCATATTCAACAAAAGCTCTTGGCTAATTAATGCAATAAACCTACTAGTTTTGAAAATTCTTCCTTTAGCATCGTTTCGGATCCAACTAGCTTTTAAGTTTCGGTTGTCGCCCTTGTTATACAGTTATCCATGATCCTCCTTCTGACATTTCCAAGGATATTTTAGATGACTCTCTTATTGATTTCATGCTTTGTCTTAACACTAGAACACATGTGCATATTGATTCTCCTCCTAGTCATACCACTACTATATTTGCATCTCATGCCTATCCAATTTCTGATAATGCTTCTCATGATCCATCGCATACTTGTCTACATGCTCATTCACATTATTTCGATGATCCAGTTGATGAAATTTTCATATCTGAGTCTCTTTCTTATTACGAGGAAACTATTGATAGTCATGAGTGTACGATTTTACATATAGTTGAGTGTGAATTTACTTCTCCATTTTCATCTTCTTCAGAGGTTGTATCTACCACTATGCATGACTCACCTCCATCTATTAGTTCATCCTCTCCTATCACTCCATCTCCATCTATTAGTTTGTCTCCTCCTATTATTGCATCTCCATTAGAAAATCCATCTCCTAGGGATGTTGTCGATGCTAGTCCCACTACTTCTATGGATGTTCCATGTCCTTCATCACCTATTGCTTCTTCAGCACCTACACTTAGTGTGCCTTTAGCATCGGATTCTCCTACATCTCCTCTCGACATCCCTATGATTACTCACAATGGAAAATTACAACCGCTTAACACATTATTGCCATCCTCTACTATTCCGTCACAAGATATCTCATCTCTCATGCATGTTGTGGGTCACTTACAATCTCAGGCTCAATCACTCACATTAGAAAGAAAATCCTATTATGATTCCATTGATAAAAATTCATTGCATGGAAACCTATCCCTAAGAAGATTCATAACTCAACATTTCCTAAGGATTTTATCATTCCTACCTTTTCATGTTTCAATGGTACTAGAAACCCTTACTTACATCTAAGAATTATCGTTTGTCTATGGATTCATATTCTAATGATCAATTATTACATAAATCCTTTCGACATAGTCTTACCGATGATGCTTTATAATGGTATAGTCATCTATCATTTAGATCTATTAACACTTATCATGAGATGGAAGAAGCTTTTCTCCATCGTTTTATCATCAACAATGGCCCTAGAGTTACCTATGATCATCTACCTACTTTATGTCGGGAAAAAACTAAACTTGTCATGGATTACATCTTACGATTCAATGCTTGTATGCACCAATTAGTCTTTCAACCTATCGATCTAGAAAATAAATTCATTTTCTATCATGGTTTGATTCCAACATTAAAACAAAGATTGCAATATGATACATGTGAATCATTCACACTTCTATGCTATAGAGTCATTGATCTAGAATAAGACCTCATTGCCACACATGTTATAGATCCCCCACCTATTGTTACTACTGCTATCTTGTTTAGTTATTATCCATTACCATTAGTTGAGTGTCCTATAAAATCTCCATCTCCTCCTTGCGCAAAGCAAGCTTAGTTGACTACATCGAAAAAGTATTCTTCTTCTCCTACTCCATAGTAGGCTACACCTCAATCTTCTATACATGTTTCACATGAGCCATTGCATTTATATTAGTATGCTTGACCACATGATGTGTTGCGTGTTTTGATTAATGAATGGTTAATTCTCTTACCTTCTAACCAACATCATCCACAACATCATTTACATCATCAACATGATTGACCATATTGTAATTATCACCGTATCAATGGCCATAGGGATAATGATTTCTTCACCCTTCATGATCAATTGCAAAAATTAGAGGATAAGGGCATAATATCCTTTGGCACTCACTCACATGAGTTGTTCATATATCCTCTACCTTGTTCACAAGCTACTACTTTTTTGAGTTATATCCTCCTAGTGTTAAGGTCATTGTTCATCCATCACCACAGATTGTCACTCATGTGTACTCTCCATTGCATCCATCCAACGTTGCACCATCTCATTCATCTCACCCATATCATTTAACTCATCCACCGTATCCATCTCATCGTGTCATGTTACTTCTTCACATTGGCTTCCACAACCCTTGGAATTCACACCTCACACTATTGTTCCATATGACATGTAGTTCGGCTCATACGCTCACACTGCTTCCATCCCACATGCTTCCACCGCTTCGTGTTGGATCGGTCTTTGGTAGGTGATTATTATCACCTCACCCCTTGATGATGCACTCATGTTCTTATGGTTCTTACATGAATGTTGAGGGATATGTTAAAATAAGAAGTTTTTATGTGCTATATCGATTCATCTAGCGCACTTTGTTGTTGAGACTCACAAGACCCCGGATGCGAGATCGGGCTTCTAGATTGATGTTAGGCATCCAAAGGTGTGATTGCACAACATGGAATCCTTTCTCCAAGTGTTGGAATTGTAAAGATGAGAAAGGATTCTCCAGAGAAGGCTGGTTCCTATTCCTCTATTCAGATGCACACAAAAATGTAGAGGGTTTACTAAAACCTAATCTAACTTGTCAAGGAGATAGGGTGAGAAAATGCATAGAATAAAACCTAAACTACAGAGGTGATGCACCAAGGAATGTTAGACACTCGTTTTGCAAATCTAACACAGACCACATAGATGCAATACAAACACTATGCACAGGTAACCAAACTGCAATAAGAGATCAAAATAACAAAGCAATGAATACATGAGAGGGTTGAGAATCAATCAAAAATATATATATATATATATATATATATATATATTGCTCAAGAGTCGATACAGTACATTGCAGTGGCCAAGAGGCAAAAACTGGCATTACAATCCATATGGGAGGTTTGAAAAGCTCCACAAATTCTCTTGCAAGCAGGGAAGAAGGGAGGATGCAAAGCAAGAATGTCCGACCTCTAAAAAGGGCTCCTCTTTACAATATATATGAAGAAATGAGGGGGAAGAGAGAGGAAATCCAGAATCTACCCCAACCACTTCTTGGTAGCATTTAAAATCATCTCATTATGATCCAAGTGGCGGATCCTGGCAAAATGGCGGGCTGTCTAACAGGAGCGGCGAGCTGTCTGCTGCATTGAAGTTAGTAGTTGAAGCATTACACGCGTCAGAGACGTTTTCTTAATTTTCTCCCCCCAAACTACATCAAAATGCAATATTGACCCTAGAATCATGTAGAGAATTTCAACAGCTTTCCGTTGATATAAAGAACGTGCAAATCGAGCTCTGGATCGAAAGATATGACGATCTAAAGATTTAGGGCACAAACAGCAAAAATAGATTTTTAAATTTCTTTTCCCGCGCTCGCCATCCTGACGACACACGTGGTGCCTGTCACGAGCAATTCCCTCTCTCCACCTTTTTGTGGGATTTTCTTGTGGGCCCCTTAAACTTGGACATGTGGCGCTATTGTATTGGTTTGGATTAGTGCTCGAAAACTCACCCCTTTGACTTTTTGGACCTTTTTCTTGGTGACACGTGTCATGCTGTGATTTGTCCATGGGCCTGCCAGATTTTCGCGTCCACCGCCTCCTTTTGTCCCAAATGTCCTAGTGCTTCACGGGATGAAATCTTCCGATCCACCGAAATGGGCTTCCTCGTCCCTTTTCTGCCGGTGACACGTGGCATGATCTGATTGGCTTTCGGCTCCTTCGGCCATCCGCGTCCCGTGCTTCCCTTTGTCCCACTTGTCCTTGTCTTTGCAGTTTCTGTTTTAACCGAACTAGCTGGTTCGCATCCTTCACGTCCATTTGTCCCAAATTTTTAGTACAAAAGTTCTCCATTTCGGCCGATCCGGGCGGTTCGCGTCCTCAAAGCCCAAATGTCCCAAGCAGTTAGCCGTTTTTCTTCTCCTTCGGCCGAACCGGCTTTCCGCGTCCCTCGCGTCCCGACGGCCCGATTGTCCCTGTGCTAAAATTTCCCTTTTCGGCCGAACCGGCCGGTTCGCGCCCTCCACGTACACTTGTTCCACTTGTCCCAGTGCTTCGCGGGCCGCCTGGAGGCATTTCGGCCGAACCGCGCCTTGGTGTCCCGAATGTCCCAAATATTTCTAGGACAAGGACTTAGCCGATTTTCACAATTTTTTCTCGTCCAGGCTTATTTTCTGCAACTTCTCGCATTCTCTCAGAGCTCATTCTTTTTCAGCCTGGGACTTGGGAATCCTGATGTATGTTATCAATTCAACCCTGGGGGGTGAAATTGGATAACAATTTGGCGACTCAGCGGGGTCATCTGCCTGCTAGATGAAAAGACCAGTTGCCCTTTTTGTGATCCATTGGGCATGGAGTCATAAGCAATGACCTGAAATGAGCCTGATACTGCAACTCCCTCCACGAGAGCCCGCTGAACTGTAAAACTCAATCTAGGAGCAACAAAACCTGCGCCAAAGCACTTAGGGAAACTGAAACCTAACTACAACAAGACAATGTGCATACGCACTTAGAGGAATTGAAATCTAGGCTAATATTTACAAGGGTGAACCTTTTACTTTCAGTAGCAATGTTTGAGATAGATTCCATTTACTGGAATCTGCAGTTCTTCACCGTCCAATGAGGCCAATTGGAAAGCATTGCAGCTCTTGCACTTTATGACCATGTATGGGCCACTCCAAATAGCATCAAATTTTGAATGCCTTCCCGGTTTTGCTCTGTCCGCATCCCATTTCAACACTAGATCTCCAACTTGAAAAGATCTATCCTTGGCCTTTCTATCGAAGGTCTTCTTGATCAAAGCTTGATCCTTTTCCATTGCTTGGGATGCCTGATTTCTGATCTCTTGTAGCTCCATCAACTCTACATACCTCACCTCCATGGGCTCAAATTCAAGTAACTCCAGCTGCTTCATGAGTTCCAATGTTGGCAACTCAAGTGACATGGGCAAGATTACCTCTCTTCCATAGACAAGCCTGAATGGAGAGTTACCTGTGGATCTTTTGGGAGTGATCCTATCATCCCATAAGGCTGATTTCAGCTTGGTGTGCCAAGACCTCTAATTCTCATCAAGAGTTCTCCTAATGATCTTCAACAAGTTCTTGTTTGTAGACTCGGCCTGGCCATTACCCGGGGTAATAGTTCGATGAAGTGCTCAGGTAAATACCGTTCTTGACGGCCCACTCAGTCACCTTAGATCCAATGAATGCCAATGCATTATCAGAGATTATTGTGGCAGGTACACCAAATCTGGTTGTTATTCCCTCATAAAAGTCTAGGATGCTAGACTCATTTGCCTCTTTGAGTGCTACTGCTTCTGTCCATTTGGTGAAGTAGTCGGTGGCTATCAAAATCCATTTATGCCCTTGGCTTGAATTGGGATTAATGACTCCAATGAAGTCCAAACCCCATTGCATGAATGGCTGGTCAACTGAGATTGGATGCAATGGAAGGGTAGCAAACTTCTCTTTTCCTGTGAAGAATGCACAATTCTTACACCTCTTGATCCATGCATAGCAATCACTGAAGATTTTAGGCCAATAATAACCAGCCTTCATGATTTTTAGAGCTATCACTCTTGGTGCAAAATGGCCACTAGCTGGTCCACCATGAAACTCTTCCAACACCCTTTGAATCTGATTTGTGCTAATGCATCTCAGCAGCACTCCATTCACGTCTTTCTTGAACAAAACTCCATCAACAATGGCGTACGGAACAGCCTGCAACCTGAAGTGTCTCCTTTGGGTCTTGTTCATCTCTGGAGGGCATAGGCCTGTGCTTAGGAAGTGCATAATACCTTGGGTCCAGCAGGGAGTCGGGGCAGCATTGTCTTCTTCTTGATTGCCACTTGGCTCATAGCTGTCTTGGACTGTCAAAACAACCTCTTCTTCGTTGCATACTTCCTTTTGCTTCCCCAAAACCAGCTGCTCACACAGTCCTTTCCCTCTTACCAGCTTGGTGATCTTGATATCAATGTCATACTCCATGACACGGGTGATCCAACCTGCCCTTTTCTCATTCAAATCCTTGTTGAGGAGGAAGTCCTTAACTCCAACATGTGAGACCAGCAACTGGACCTTGTTGTTTGAGACTAAATGCTTGAATTTCTTCAAGCTTCTGATTACTGCAAGTACATGCTTTTCAATAAAAGAGTACCTCACCTCGCAGTCACCTAGGCTCTGGCTGAAGAAGGCAATCGGCTGCTCATCATTATCTTTGTTCTGCTGTACTAGAATGGCAGAAATAGTGTCATCACCTCCAAATGCGTAGAGGATGAAATCCTTGGAGAAGTCTGGGTTGATGAGAGTTGGTGCCTGAGATATAGCTTCTTTGATTGCCTCAAAATTCTCCTTGCCTTCTGCTGTCCACTTAAAAGCCATGCTCTTTTTTAACATTTTGGTGATGGGCTTGACAAGGGCTGCAAAATCTGGGATAAACCTGTGGACAAAATTGATCCTTCCCAAGAAACTTTGAAGAGCCTTCTTGTGACTTGGCAATGGCAGTGCTCTTATGGCTTCAACTCTCTCTGGATCAATTGCCAGGCCCTCTTTCGAGACAATATGGCCTAGAAGTTTACCCTCGTGAGCCAGGAATATGCATTTTTTGGGATTCAATGATACTCCAAACTTTCTACACCTCTGAAACACTTGCCTGAGGTGAAAGAGATGGTCTGCTGCATTCTTTGAGAAGACAGTGATATCATCTAGATATATCAGCACTATCTTGTTGATCAAGCCTTTGAATGCCATGTCCATTGCCCTTTGGAAGGTAGCACCAGCGTTGGACAGCCCGAATGGCATCTTCTTGTAAGCATACGTGCCCCATTTAGTTGTGAAGGCTGTCTTGAATTGGTCCTCTTCTTTTACCATCACCTGATTATACCCTGAGTAGCCATCTAGGAGAGAGAATCTCTCTGAACCGGATACTACTTGCAATATTTGCTCCATGGAAGGGAGTGGATAATGATCCTTGAGAGATGCCCTATTGAGGTCTCGGAAGTCCACACACAACCTGATTTCTCCGCTCTTCTTCCTGACCGGAACCAAGTTAGCAACCCAGCTTGAGTGCTTGATCGGGAATATAATGCTTGCCTCTATTAGCTTATTTAGCTCTTTCTTCATCAGAGGCTCAATGTGAGGGTTGACTGGTCTCTGCTTACGCTGATGGGCTTAGCATCTGGATCCAATTCTATGGTATGTTGTGCCAAATTCGGATTGAATCCTCTCAAGTCTTCATAGCTCCAAGCGAAGACATCTGGAAATTCTTGGCAAAGCTGAACAAAATCAGATTTCTCTTGTGAGGTACTTACTTTGCCAATCTGCAATGTTTTGCCTTCTTCCACTAAAATAGGCTCTGAATCCTCACCCTTTACTTGAATGTTTGCCTTCTCCTGCAGGCTGATCATTCGGGTTGAAGATTGACTCCAAGGTTATGAGGCCTTTTGGTAATTTGTTAGTTCTCAAGCGCACCACTTGGTCACCCCTCTGCTGATGTAACTTGTCTTGATTCTGGCAAAGAACTCATCTTCTTCTTGTAGGAAATTGATGATTTGCTGGTCATTCTCAAACACTTGCCAACCGTGACATTGTTATCCAGAAGACTAAAGGCCTCACAATCACGTGGATGTTTGGCTGTACCTTGTCTTGTTGAATGCTTTTCGTAATGTCAAAGGCTGTCCCTACTGCTGCGAAAGCTTCATCGTCGCCAGCTTGATTCTCTTTCACGGGAATGGATTCGATGCCAAAACCTTCAAAATATTCCATGAGGTCCCACACCCTATTCTTGTAGCTTTGAGTAGATCATTCTTGGAAGCATGCCGTCCCTTGACCGATTTACAATCAATTCACTTGTCCCCAAAGACTTGCAGATTCTTTATTTTCTCTTGATTGCCCAATGCATCCCTTGCACCAAGGCTTCATATTCAGCGGTGTTATTGGAGCATGCAAATTGAAATCTAAAGTATGAATAGTACTTTATTCCTTGAGGTGAAACAAGCATGGCTCCACCTCCCGCACCTTGCCTACTCCTTGATCCGTCAAAAAAACATTTGCCATACCTCGTTGTCATGATTATGGCTTGGCTTGGTGATGCTAGGAACAGGTTGATTTTCTTCATGTATACAATAGACTCCCAGCTCAGATTCTTCTACTTCTTGATAGGGATCAAAAGCATGTATCTTGTTTTCCCATTCATCAAGAGTTAGGTCCAGGATACTTCCAACCTTGGTGTCGACCTCATCTTCGTACTAGGGTGATCTTCTTGATCAAATCTTTGAGCAATTGGCATTAAGGCTTCGACTTGGGGTGTAAGGCTCAATATGGAAGTTTGCAATGGGTTCGAACCTAATTGTAGCCTTAGTTCCATACCTTGTTCTAAACAGCATGTGAGACCAATCAGCAGACAAATACCCTCCAATCTTGGCTGTGAAGTCCCTTGACAAGCAAAGGGCAAAGAGTGGTGGAAGGTCTATGAGTGATACATTTTGTAAGACAACAACATTTAGACATGCATGCAAGGTAAGACTCAAGTTTTTAATCACTCAGCTGTTGCTATTGCTGTCCCATCCATTGCACTACTCCTTTATATATCACTTCATATTGAAGACCAGTGATCGCTATTTGCTTGGGCATCATGGAGCTACTTGCCCCGGAATCAATCTTGCAATTGTGTACTAGTTTATCCCCAATGATTAATGAAACATAGAAAGGAGGGGGCTTCAACATTTTACCTTGTTGTCCTCCATGACTTCCTTCAGGCTGGGAAGCATTTGTAAGCACTTTGTCTTGCATCCGAAGCCGCTGATTCAAAATTGTCCAATCCTTCATGGCAGCTTGCAGTAGATCTCTTTGGCCTGGGATAGATAGGGATTCCCACATTGATATGTTAACGTTTGTCTTCTTCATCTGATCAATGATACTAAATGGTGATGAAGAATCTCTCTGCTGTCCTTTGGTTTGCACATTTACTCCCTGCACGTGGGCAGCAACAGCTGGCATTTGAGTTGGCCTAGGGGCTGTTCTTGGCTATCCTTGTGCATTTGAAACTGGACTCTACTTGCCAATCATTTGTGGAGCCGTGGAAGGTTGTGGATTGGCTGGGATTAACGGCTGTTCTTCACCCAAATTTCTCCTCTTTGACCTTGTGTTGGCTGCAACACCTTGAGAGACTGCCTGATTCATGCCACGAAATCTTACGCTTGCGGTTCACTAATGTAGTGTCATTTGGGGCTGATTGCTGTTGGAATGTTTCTGGTTGTTGGCTATTTCCTTGACTGCCCTCGCCCTCCACACTGGTAGTTGTCACCATTAGTGCTTGATTGAGAGCACCATTGAAGCACATGGATTGGTTGTGAGGCTCGTTGCATGGAAAGCACCAATCATATTCCTGAGCAATGTTGTTCTATGTTGGCACTAATGCCTTAGAGGCAAATATGGCATTTGGATTATAGGGCTGGAATGGTCTATTGGCGGGAGGCCTTGTTGTTGCAAACTCACAGCACCCCTGGATGCTGATCAGGTTTCTAAGTTGATCTTCAGGCATCCAGTGTGATTGCACAACATTGAAACCTTTCTCCAAGTGTGGGACTTGCAGAAATGAGAAAGGGATCTCTAGAGAAGGCTGGTTCCTACTCCTAAACTACCTGCCACAAGCTATTCCAGTGCAGGCAAGCTAATCTAATCCTAATCTAACCACCAAGGGGACAGGGAGAGAGAGAAAAAGGGGAAAAGAACAAAAGCCTACACTAAAACGGTGATACACCAGAGAAGGAGAATGTTGAATATCTATCAAAACTGCCATGGAACAAGAAGAGGTGAGCAATGGGAAGGATGGACAGATGCATCACGAACCCAAGGATAGATTTCACACAGAAAATGTCCCAAAACTCCATAAACACAGCTCCAGACCTGTAATGAACATTCAAACTTGCACAAATACCTGCAAATGAAGAGAGGCAAGAAGAAAACAAGCAAAAAACGAGCAAGGATGGACAGATGCATCACAAAACACGTTTTTTGTTGCTTCAGAAGTTGCACAGAACATCATTTCATTAATAAGAGGCAAAAATGCCATTACAGAGCAGGGGAGGAGGTTCGAGCTCCATTTTCGACCCTGGAGAAGAAAAGAAGGGAGCAGCAGAGTTGAAAAATGAACAACCTGTAATTAATTTGAAAGAAGCCCCTCTGTACAATATATAGGAAGAAAGAGAGAGGGAAGAGAGAAGAGATTCGAATCTACCCCAACCACTCCCAGGTCGCATTTAACTCATCTCATTATGATCAGTGGCGGATCTGGAAAAACGGTGGGGGCATCTAAGCAGTGGCGAGCATTCGTGCTCTTTGTATTAAAGTGGTTGTTGAAGCATTACACGCGTCGAGAGACATTTTATTAATTTTCTCCCTCAAACTACACCAAATGCAAGATTGACCCCATAATCATGTAGAGAATTTCAACAGCTTTCCGTTGATATAAAGAACGTGCAAATCCGAGCTCTGGATCGAAAGATATGAAGGTCTGAAGATTTAGGGCACAAAACAGGTGAAAACGGATTTTTAAATTTCTTTTCCCGCGTTCTGCCATCTGGACGACACGTGGCAGGCTCTGGTCCACTGAGCAATTCCCTCTCTCCACCTTTTCGCGGGTTTTTCTTGTGGGCCCCTTAAACTTGGACACGTGGCACTATTTCATTGGTTTGGATCAGTGCTCGAAAACTCGCCCCTTTGACTTTTTGGACCTTTTTCCTTGTGACACGTGTCATCTCCTGGTTGGTCCGCGGGTCTGCCGGCTCTTTCGCGTCCACCGCGTCTTTTTGTCCCAGATGTCCCACTTTTCCTTGTGCTGAAGTTTCTTGTTTCGGCCGAACCGGCCGGTTCGCGTCCATTTGTCCCTAATGTCCCAGTGCTTCACGGGGCAAATTCTTCCGGTTCGCCGATCCGGCCGATCCGCACCTTTATGGCCCAAATGTCCCAAATTTTTGGTGCAAAAGTTCTCCTTTTCGGCCAATCCGGGCGGTTCGCGTACTCATGGCCCGAATGTCCCAAACTGTTGGTCGATTTTCTTCTCTTTCGGCTGAACCGGCTTTGCTGCGTCGCGTCACGCGTCCTTGATCGGCGTCCTGGTGCTACTGATTCCTGCTACGCCAAACCGGTTGGTTCACGTCCTTCGTGCACTCTTGTCCCACTTGTCCCTTTCTTTGTTTGGGCGCTTTGTAGGCTTTTTTGCCGATCTCGCGCCTTTAGCGTTCCAAATGTCCCATTGTTCTTTAACAAGGACTTAGCCGATTTTCACAATTTTTTGGCCCAAGCTTATTTTCTGCAACTTTCTTGCATTTTCTCAGAGCTTGTTCTTTTCAACCTGGATAGGAGAGTTAGAAAAAATTTCTGAAGGGACCCTAGAAACATGATTTTTGCCCTGGATCAATCAATCTGCTGGGACTTGAGAATTCGATGTATACGTTATCAATTCAACCACAGGGGGTGAAATTGGATAATGAGCCTTACTTGGCTTTGATTTTGATTCATATTTGTAGCTGGATTAGGTGGTCTTTGTGGTTGGTATGGCTGCTTATTAGGTGAGCTTGGGGTTGATAGGAAGGTCTGAAACCTTGGGCTTGCTGCCTCTTGAGAGTAACCAGCTCATTGCCTAGGTTTTGCAACTGTTTCATGACCTCTTGAAGCTCATTTGGGGCACTTGGAGATGAAGTGGAAGCTTCATTTGAACTCTGGTTTCTAGGGGTGGGAACAGGAGCCAAAGTGGGTGCTTGACTAGTGTTTGGATTTTCTAAGTTTGGATACAAGGGCATGGGAGGCCTAGGAGCCAGTTTACCAGCTTGAATAAGACAATTTTCGGCTCTAATGGCAATGCTATAAGCCATAGGGATTGTTGTGCCTCCCATGGATTGAATTAACATAGAAATATCAGAATTCAAAGCTTTAAGGTAATATAGAAAAGCACCTCCTGCTGTTGGCCTGACTGCCACTGGAATCCTATCCCAAGACCTTTGAAATCTGAAGTTGAAATCAGTCAGCTGCTCGTTGGGGGCTCTCTTGATAGTTGTCAGCTGCTCCAAAAGAGACAAGTTGTCTCCTTCTCTCCAAATTGCTCGTGAAGTGCAATGCACGGTTGATTCCGGTTGTGATAGAACCGGCCCAAGGCTCCTAAACCATCGTAATGCTTTACCCTTGAATGAAGATGCAGTAATTTGACAAATTGCTTGCATTTCATCGATTTCATGGATTGCATAGAGGTTAGCAATATCTTTAACATGATCACTGGAGTAGTCCGATTTTCTCCGGTGAAGTAGGGAATGTTCTTCAAGGCTGCAATAGAACTGGATGTTGTGCATTGAGAGCAAGTGGGTCTTTGCACTGTGAAGTTAGCGTGGGATTGTTACGAGCCATTCTAATCGGTCTTAAAGCCCTTGTATACTGAATGAAAGGCTTGTCAGGTGGAGGAGTTGAGAGAGTTCTGTTTGGTGGAGATGGAGACCTTTGAATCCTTCTTCCTCTTTGCCTTCTTCTTGGAGATAGCTGCAGGTATTCAAACGGTACTTCTTCTTCTCTAGCTCTTGACCTTGTGGTGATTCTTCTCATGAGTTTTCAGGCCTGCACTACTGAAACCAGTTGATTCTTCCCTTTGGAGTCACCAGATATGCAAACAATAGCTCTTATAAGCAAGAAAAGCTGCAACGAGATGCATATCAACTTTGCTGCAATAAAAATGAGACCTCTAGTGTCCCACCGGGCGTGCCAAAACTGTTGTTGCAGACTCACAACACCCCTGGATGCAGATCAGGCTTCTAGGTTGATGTTCAGGCATCCAGTGTGATTGCACAACATGGAATCCTTTCTCCAAGTGTGGGACTTGTAAAGATGAGAAAGCGATTCTCCGAGAGAAGGTGGTTCCTATTCCTCTGTTCAGATGCACACAAAAATGTAGAGGGTTTACTAAAACCTAATCTAACTTGTCAAGGAGACAGGGTGAGAAAATGCATAGAATAAAACCTAAACTACAGAGGTGATGCACCAAGGAATGTTAGACACTCGTTTTGCAAATCTAACACAGACCACATAGATGCAATACAAACACTATGCACAGGTAACCAAACTGCAATAAGAGATCAAAATAACAACAATGAATACATGAGAGGGTTGAGAATCAATCACAAACATATATATATTGCTCAAGAGTTGATACAGTACATTGCAGTGGCCAAGAGGCAAAAAATGGCATTACAATCCATATGGGAGGTTTGAAAAGCTCCACAAATTCTCTTGCAAGCAGGGAAGAAGGGAGGATGCAAAGCAAGAATGTCCGACCTCTAAAAAGGGCTCCTCTTTACAATATATATGAAGAAATGAGGGGGAAGAGAGAGGAAATCTAGAATCTTCCCCAACCACTTCTTGGTAGCATTTAAAATCATCTCATTATGATCCAAGTGGCAGATCCTGGCAAAACAACGGGCTGTCTAACAGGAGCGGCGAGCTGTCTGCTGCATTGAAGTTAGTAGTTGAAGCATTACACGCGTCAGAGACGTTTTCTTAATTTTCTCCCCCAAACGCATCAAAATGCAATATTAACCCCAGAATCATGTAGAGAATTTCAACAGATTTCCGTTGATATAAAGAACGTGCAAATCCGAGCTCTGGATCGAAAGATATGACGATCTGAAGATTTAGGGCACAAAACAGGCGAAAACAGATTTTTAAATTTCTTTTCCCGCGCTCTGCCATCTGGACGACACGTGGCAGGCTCTGGTTCACTGAGCAATTCCCTCTCTCCACCTTTTCGCGGGCTTTTCTTGTGGGCCCCTTAAACTTGGACACGTGGCGCTATCTTATTGGTTTGGATCAGTGCTCGAAAACTCACCCCTTTGACTTTTTGGACCTTTTTCCTTGGCGACACGTGTCATGCTGTGATTTGTCCATGGGCTGCGAATTTTTGCGTCCACCGGTCCTTTTGTCCCAAATGTCCCAGTGCTTCGCGGGACAAAATCTTCCGATCCGCCCGAAATGGGCTTCCTCGTCCCTTTTCTGCCGGTGACACGTGGCGTGATCTGATTGGCTTTCGGCTCCTTTGGCTATCCGCCCCACGCGTCCCTTTGTCCCACTTGTCCTTGTGCTGCAGTTTCCTGTTTCGGCCGAACCGCCGGTTCGCGTCCTTCGCGTCCATTTGTCCCAAATGTTTAGTACGAAAGTTCTCCATTTCGGCCGATCCAGGCGGTTCGCGTCCTCAAAGCCCAAATGTCCCGGCGATTAGCGTTTTCTTCTCCTTGGCCAAACCGGCTTCCAGCGTCCCTCGCGTCCCGATGGCCCGATTGTCCCTGTGCTAATTTTTTTTTTTTGGCTGAACGGGCGGTTCATGCACTCCGCGTACACTTGTTCCACTTGTCCCAGTGCTTTGCGGGCCACCTGGAGGCATTTCGGCCGAACCGCGCCTTGGTGTCCCGAATGTCCCAAATATTTCTAGGACAAGGACTTAGCCGATTTTCACAATTTTTTCTCGTCCAGGCTTATTTTCTGCAACTTCTCGCATTCTCTCAGAGCTCGTTCTTTTTAGCCTGGGACTTGGGAATCCTGATGTATGTTATCAATTCAACCCTGGGGGGGTGAAATTGGATAACAACACCCTATCAAATCATTTCCCAATGATGTACTCTTTCTTTACGGTTCATTCTTGACTATTGAGGGGTCTTATCTAAATGAACCTCATCATCTATATATTTGGGGCATCACTAATCTTCCTCCCTATATTCATCTTACTAACATACACTTCATTACAATATAAAAATATATCATACTTTTACAGACAATTGATTATTCATTACAATATTATATTACTTTTTTATATGTTGAGGGATATGTTAAAATAAGAACTTCTTTATGTGTTGTATTGATTCATTTAGCACACCCTATCAAATCATTTCTGAGGATGTACTCTTTCTTTACCGTTCATTCTTGACTATTGAAGGGTCTTATCTAAATGAACCTCATCATCTATACACTTGGGGGCATCACTAATCTTCCCCCTATCTTCATCTTACTAACATACACTTCATTACAATAAAAAAACTATATCATACTTTTATAGGACAATTGATTATTCATTACAATATCATATTACAACATCATCTATTATAATCTATACTATATCATCATCATATTATGCATTACTCAATAACTATGCATTAAACAACGTATACCACTCAACACATCACCAAAGGTTATCTTTAAATCATGCATTTTTCACATACATTATACTATCATCATCACACTAATTATGCATTACAAGTCAACTCCACAAACATAAACAATACTCAACACATTAACAACTCATACATGACAATCAAATAAATTTTACATCATCATCACATCATAAACATCAATACACACTGAATACAATCATCATATGCCAATAAATCAGCATATATATATCGATTACAATCATTATATATGATGAGCTATTAAAATCATAGTTACAAAACATATCATCACTAGGGGAAACTCCCTACATCAAATACAACAATACAAATCATATCTCATCATCGTTATCTCTATCTAGTATTACAAGTGCTATAAAATTTGATGCCTCACTGCTAACTCTCTGCCATTGATCACGACCTTAATACCTCTCCACTTGTCTCCGTAGTAGTGTCACCTTTGTAGACTACTCCACAAAGTGACTCTGTAGTGCGATAAATTGTGCAAACACATCCTACGCTAAAGAACTACCACCGCCACTCTCTCTAGCTTGTCATGTCTCCTTGCTCAACAACACGTACACGTCAACATTGCTTTATAGCCCTTTGGCTCGAACAAGTGGGCATGCTCGCCCGAAAAAAATTTCCACACGCTCTAACATCCCTCCATCCACAAGTATGTCAGTTGGCACATTCCGCATCAATGTGCGGATAGATGTGTCCATAATCAAGCTCCAATACACGTCACCTACAACCAATAAAACAACACATTAGGAAACCATAACCATCATATAAGAAAGAAACCAATAATATAATATAACTATATAGATACTCATGCTTTGTTATCATTTCTGCTCCATTATCGGGGGCATGTGTTTTCCCCTCCACTCCTCCTCCCCGTGGTAATCCCATCGCATAAAAAAATGGAAACATGAACACCCATCGATGTGTTTCCCACCATGCACAATATGCCTCCATACACCCTGCATCATCTGCATTAATAGGCTCTATGGCCACATCAGCCTCATCTAGCCCATGAGGTACTAGCTGCTCTCTTGTGGGCCTTGCTCTAGCTCGACCCTCCTAGGTGCTCTAATGGCTCGTATCCACACATATGGCTCTGGGGGCACATCTTGAGCCATACCAAACTGTCGAGATACGATGAACTTAAAATAGCTCGGTCACACCTAGAAACTAATCCTTCAACCACATAGTGTTCATATGCATCATAACTCTACCGCATCCTCCGATTATTCTCCATAATCTCGGCATGGCCTCCATATCATTAGCTCTAGCCCCATACGATATATTAATGCTCTATAGGTGTCAGTATCCATCTTATTCCACACACACCAACCCATCTCCTAGAAAATATGTTTGACCTATCTCACTCTGCTCACGGACCACCAACCAACCTCAATATTAATATATGCTCATAGGCCCACATGTGCAATAATGTATTTATTCCAATCCCACCTCCATGTTTCTCATGTGTAAATATATAAATATCCCTATACAAATGGGCCAACACACATCGTGCCCAAGCATACATAGTACCATCCTTCTCTATTCAAAGTGGAAAATATCATGCATCTTACATAAGATGCCCACACCACCTACCTCCACCTGCAATTAAAGATGTAATAACTATGGCTATAAAATTTTGTAAGTGCGGAACCCTTAATCTCAAAATCACATCCAAACTAATATGGGCCTTGGCTGGAACTTGAATCCCCACAAAATACCACCTAACGGTTTACATATGTCTCTCCATATTCTCCATAACCATGACATATACCCTCTCACCAATAATAGGTAATTGCAGTATGTGATATACATCCTCTAGTGTGACTATCATCTCACATGTAGGTAGCCAAAATGTACAAGTATCCATGCACCATCTCTCACACAATGTTGTCAACATAGGCATATTATGGGGCACATCCCCATCCTCACTATGTGTCGCAGTCAACACGGTCCATAACCTCCCAATCATTATTTGATAAACCTAAACCCGAGCAATGTACTCAAATGGTGACCACCATGAAAATCCCTCGAATGGATATCCCTCTACACACCACAAGACAAGAAAAAAATACACATTAGAACATTATACATACGAAAACATCAACATTTATGACATCATTAGACATCAAATTTCATGTATACATCACTCAAGACAAAAATCGGACTTTTGGGACGTGGGCGCCGAAGCAGGACTAGGGCACTTAGGAGTAGGACGTCGCACCATGGTGCAGGTGTTCCTATCTTGAAGATCATTAGTACCTTCTTTGCTCTTGTCAGGTCCAAAATCTTGAGAAAAATGATAAACACAATTTTGCCAAAATTTATCAAACATGAGCTACACATGCATTTTAAAAAAAAATCACACTTACCAAATCCACCATTGTATGTGATGCCACGATAGTCGCTACCATCTCAAAATGGCTAGGTTATGGTGCTCTAACTTGTGGCATCCTTATGCACTCACATATCACTCTCACACTCATACAAAAGATAAATGAGTTGACTAATCACCTTTCCACATTACTATTTATAGTCACTTTTCATCATTCACTCTATTGTAGTTATACTTTACATTCACTACCCAACTAATACACGTCGCACTATTTTTCTTATATCTTGAGTGTTTTTACTCCAATTTTCATCTCGTTTACAACATCCTCTTTAGGATTCCTCCTACCATCATATCATGCACATGACACATGCAATTTATCCTCAAAATTTTCTTTCAGTCGATGTACACATATTTTTTACAATATCCGTTGAGCCCAGAAAAATGAATAAGTCTCGGAGAAGAGGATCAACACGTAGAAGACATTGTAGGAAGAACGTGCATGTGGAAACATGAGAAATGATAACTAAGTTGTGCGTGGATAGCTTCAACAGTTAACTAGTTTTGGAATGAAGGGTTAGAGTTGGACATGGAGCGCGTGGGAGCAGAAAAGGGTTTGAGACTTAGCCGCATTTTAGGTTATGGTGTTGCATGAGGAAAACACGTGAGGATATGGGTAGGTGTGATAGTGGATAAGGTTAGAACATGGAGACTTGCATCCTAAGGAAAGAATATTCTAGGATATAATCATTGTGTTTAAGAGCTGTAAAGTAGAGTTAGTTATGACTTAGCTAGCACTTGCATGTTTAAGGTACTCGAGTATGGTGGGTATGATGAAATTTGGCATGTGGTTTTCTCTTGAGTGATGTTGAGGTGGTAAAGGAGATCTCCCACTCTATTTAAGAATGTGTTTGGATCTAAAATAAAAGAGGTGAAGAAGATGTGTGATGTGAGGCAAGAGATGCAAGAGAGACTTTAGATGCACAAGAGAGATCATGGCTAGAACTCTTGAGTAGAGTCATTTTGTAGGGTTAGGATGCTATTTCTTGATGTATTCGGTTTGCTATGACCCTTTTGATGTAATCTAGCTACTGTAAACAATTGTGAATCAATATATGAGGTGGATTGTTCTGAATATATATGTTTATGGGTCCAAACCCTTGTGTTCTTCATATTGCTCATGGTTCAGATCTGATTCCTCTATGTTGTTATAATGATTACATTCATATTATGGTGCATATGTGCTTAGATCTAGTTTCTTTACCTCTATGCTAGAATGAATGTATGTATTTCTGTTTCTACAATATTCCTCCATTAATGGTGAACATTCTTACAAGGCTCACATAAAAGAGGGGCTCGGTGCCTTCGTGCCTCGGGTGAGCACCCATTTCAGGTTGGGTGATGTTTCGACATGCTTGAGGTTTAAAGGGAGTAGGTAAAAGTGACTACATTTTGGTTTCATTGTCGGGACCTATTTTGAAGTTGTTGTAAGAATGGTGTGTGATGGTAGAGCGCTTGAATTTGGCCAGTGTGGAGACTTGGCTTAAGAACATGGAGGATGAGTTTACACAGAGATTCAACACTAGACCTAAGTTTGATGCATGTACATGGGTAGAGGAGCATCTGTATCATGAGCTCTATGAAACATTATTTTGTTGTTTTCCAATAGAACTGTATGAATGGTTATTGGCATATACATTGAGGAGGAGTTGGTACTATCAACCTCATGTGTGGACCCAAGAATATTATCAATGGCTTCATGATGCCGATCTGATCTAGACTCATGTTTTTGATCATTGGTGGAGTGGTGTGTTGAATAGCTACACGTTGGAGTATGTAATTTCTACGTATTCTTTTCCCAGAGGTTGTTGAGTTTGAGGTATTGCGAGAACCGAGAGGATATTTCTTACGTGTTATACCATTAGCCATCAATATCTTGATCATCACTCTAAGTTTAGAAGCATTTCCTATGGCTATCTAAACTCCCACTAGGCACGGGGTGTAGAAGTGGGTGTGGCGAGAAATGGTAGATCCTACGGCAGAAGTGGAGAGAGAAGAGAGGAATCTCAAGTATAATGAAGCTCGGGAGAGGGAATTAGTGAGACAACGTGAGATTGCAAGAATGATGGATGTTTGGAGGTAGACGTTGCGGGAAGGATTTGAGGTTCACATAAAGGATGTGGAACTTGAGCAGTCTATGCTACCCCATCTTAGCAAACACAGAAGGAGAACCCCCTCAGCTTTTGATGAGAGATTTTTAGATGGAGAAAGGAGATGGATCATAGGTGTGCAATTGAACCCACCTGATGACCAATCCCTTACACTTAGTTTTCCAATCTCTAAGACAAGTATCGTTAGTCCGGTTGGTGTTAGTATTGGTAAGCAAAAATGTCAGGTAGATATCATTTCTCATTGAATTCATTTATGGCCGTGTAAACATTTCCTGTGTTTGGTGGTATCCCATTAGGCGCATCATTTGGACAAGGTGTGGGATCACAAAATGTGGGTATCACATCTGGAAGTAGTTCAAATTTGCAGACTATCGGAGCTTAGTTTAATATAACCATGTGAACACATAGTAGCACTACTTCAGGCCCTTTACCTGCTATAGGAGGAGGATCTGGTGGATCTGGAGGGTCAGGAGTTAGTGGAATGAGTGGATCTAGTGGTGGAGGAAACACGGGGAGGGAATCAAGGCTATGAATCTTGTGGGCAAGTACCACAACCCCATTGGGTATTTTATGATATGTCTCTTCATTTGTCCAATTATAAAGGTGTTGAGGATGCTGCAGAGTATGTACACAAGTGTGAGTTATTATGACACGCTAAGGGGATCACTACCTCGAGTGGAAGGAGAGACAATTTAAAACTACATTGCATGGGTGCATGCATAGTTGGTACCGAAAGTATGACCCACATCAAATGATGGTGGATTATACTGCCCTGTGTGATGCCTTCTTAGAAAAATTGCATATTCTCGAGTTTGAGCAAAAGAGCATAAGTGCGCTCAAGGAGATTCAATAGGTTATGACAGAGAGTGTGCAAGAGTATGATGCACATTTTAAGACTCTCTTGTTGAAATTATCTTATGATATCCATCCCTCTCATCATGCTCAATGGTTTTGCAGGAGGCTTGATAACACCTTTTAGATGAGCACTTTCACATAAGACTTTCATGGACTAAAATGAAGCCTTGGAGGATTCTTTGTGAGTGAAGCCATGGGAGCATTGATATTGGGGTAAGTCCCTTTGGAGGCACAAATTTCTTCCATGGCAAAGCAACTTGAGAAATTATCTATGAATTCAGCACATGAGACTCACAACGGGCATTGGTGTACAAATTGTGAAGTAGAAGGACACACCAAGGATAATTTCCTTGAAATTCGATGTGCATTATGTCATTAGATTGTGAAATTTGTCACGAGGATCATGATCCAAGTAGATTCCCTTTATTACAATGTGCGCTCCGTAAGAATGTGTCCTGCTATTGTAAGATTTTTACATCTACCACTCATGACACGAAGGATTTTCGATTGATAGACCAAATTCATGATGCAATTGATACGGGTGTGCACTAAGTAAATTTTGTGAATAGTTCTAAAAATGAGGGGCATCAATATAAAAGCATAGAGATGGCATAGGAAGGGGAAGAAGCTTTCACGAAAAATTTAGAGGCTGTGGTGGTCACGATGGAGGAAGGAGTGAATTCCCCATGGAATTTGTTTCAATTGTGGATCTATGGATCACTGTAAGTGCAAATGCCTGGATTTTGCAATGCTCATGGTGTGGAAAGAAACATAAGTATGAGGAGTGCCCTAAATTGTATGATCACATGAGCTAGAACAGAAGAAGGAAAATGGCATGGGAATGGTTAGTGTGAAATGCGTTGAACCCCTATTCATTCCTACGGTGATGTTTAATCTGGATTTGGAGCATGTATTAGTAACTACACATGCTGAAGCTGCACACACCAGATAAATACCAAAGCAGAGGCCTCTCATTATAAGAGAAGAGGTATTGCATGGAAAGTACCTTGATCTAACTTATTAGAAGGAGGTTTACCAGGAGACTATGGAGGTAATTAAGAGTTTGCAAGGGAGATCTAATGCTTGAAAGAGTAGTCACGAAAGTTGGAACAGTGAAGAATGTTGAGATCCCTCAGAATGATGTTGATGATGTCAAAGAGGTATGTAAGATGTTGCGCCAAGAAAATATCATTCCCCTATTAGGAGAATGGTTGAGAGGAAAGGTACCACGCGCTAGATGTGAGCGTGAGAGGTAGATCTTGCATGCTAATTTCCCCCTCATAGTCTTGATTATGAAAAGGAGATCATGTTGAATGTGGTAGTTGATGGATGGCTTCCTGAGAAACATACTAATTGACATAGGTGCAGAGGTTAATGTTCTTACTTTGGATGTGTGGAATCAGATGGGAGGCCACCATTGTAGTCATCTTCAAATGTGTTGTACATGGTGAATATGACTAAAGCTACACCCATCGAGTCCTAAAGGATGCTTCCATAGCCATTCAAGGGACCAAGTTCAATAGAGACTTTGAAGTCTTAGCACTTGCCGAGGCAGATAGTTTTCTAGCCTTACTTGGACACCCTTGGTGTTATGCGAATAATGTTGATTTGCACTTCAACAAGGGATACATCAACTTTAAGAATAAGGAGCACATAATTATTCCACTAACAGATGGGAGGTCTGCACCTTATGTCAAGCCTTTGGGGTAAGAAGCGATCAATAGAATTTATATGGGCACCATCAGAGACCCACATGTTATTGAGCCATCGAGAGGAGTCATTCAGTGGGATGATGCTCAGTCTTGAGTGAAACGACTAACATTGCATGTGATAATTTGGCGCATGGGACTTATGAATTGGTTGGAAGAGAATTAAAGGAACTGTGACTCATGTTTTCAAGGCACATTGGCTAGGCATCTAGGAGGAAGAAACTTCTCGACTTACATGGGAAAAGGTAACCATGATGTCTTCTTACATGATATGGATGTCCAGTGAACCCGTAAAGTAGAACAGAGGAATATTCTTATTTATACCTTGTGTGGGATAGCCACGCATTGGTGGATGACTCATCGGGATAATCTTATAGAGTGGTGCGAGGTAAGAATTGCATTCTTTGTTAGATTTCTATGGACCAATGCACCTTCAAAGATATGCGACTATCATGGGAAGGAATCAACCTTGTACCACGTTCAGGAATGTTATAAATCCTGGACAGAATGCTTGGAAGCTTTATCTCCTTCCCTCTAGGTGCATAAGTTCTATTCCATCTTACGAGGGTTTGTGCACGTGCATGGTACGTATTTTCAGAGTTATGTCATTAGATAGGAAATTGGCAGGAGTTGAAAGTAGGTATTATTTAGACTTTTGAGTATCTATCTTCTAAACCATCAGTTAATGAGGCTTTGTAGGTAGTCAATTGCCTTACTCTGGGACATAGTGCCAAAGTTGAGGACCTCATCCTATATTTTCTAGGGATCTTGGTTTAAATGAGGGCTTCGAGGAAGGAGAAGAAACAAATGAAGTACAATTTGAGCATGCCCTGCCTAGAAAAGAGAAAGGAAAAATGGTGTACTTGATAGAAGATGAAGAAATAGAGAACCTTGATGTTGATCATATAGAGGGTACACACGATGTCTTGGATAGTTTGGATGAGAATGTGCATGCCTACCATGAGCCATTGAAGACAAAGAAGGTCAACATTGGCATAAAAGCATAACCAAAAGAATCAATCATTGGTGATTATTGGACAGACCAAGAGGTCTCAAAGATAATTGAGTTGTTGCATGACTTCCAAGATTTGTTCCCATGCGATATCATGAGTTGAAAGGAGTTCATCACTCATTGGGAGAGACATAGATTAAGTTGAAGGAAGGTGTGTGTCTAATTAGGAAAAGGCCTTATAAGATGAATCCTAATTTGCACGTGAAGGTGAAAGAAGAGATTGAAAAAATGTTGGAATTCGGGATCATTGAAGCTATTGAAGAATCTGAATGGGTTAGTCCAATGGTGATTAGTATCAAGAAAGATGGAAGGATACAAATCTATGTAGACTATAGAGACTTGAATGTTGCATGTGTGATAGATCCTTTTCCAATGCCTTTTACTAAGGAAATATTGGAAGGTGTAGCAGGGCATGAGATCTACTCTTTTACAGATGGATTCTCAGGGTATCACCAGGTAAGGATTGCAAAAGAAGACTAGGAGAAGACTACTTTCACCACTGAATGGGGAAGTTTTTCTTATATGGTTATGCCATTTGGGCTTAAGAATGTTCTGTTGTATTTTCGTGCATTGTGGTACAAACATTCCAAGAATTTATTCATAAGTTTCTACAAGTCTACCTAGATGATTGGACAGTGTATGGATTAGTAAAAGATCATTGCGACAACTTGAGATTGATGTTTGAAAGATGCAAGATAGTTAAGTATCTCTCTAAACATTAAGAAATGTGTCTTTGCTACTCCTTTTAGCACATTGCTAGGTCATATTATTTGCAAGGAAGGCTTATTGGTGGACCCTGCCAAAGTTGTTATTTTGGGTTTGGAGGAGCCTTCTAATCAAAGCAAGTGCATGGATTTTTGGGGCATATGGGTTACTACAAAAAATTTATCAAAGGTTATGTCAGGATCACCATGCCCTTGGAAGATATATTGAGGCATAAAGGAATATTTCACTACGGTGAGGTGCAACAAGTGGATTTTGATACGTTGAAGGATAATCTTACTACTACACCCATTTCTTGCTTTCCTTCTTGGGACAAGCCCTTTCATGTGCATGTGGATGCATCAGGTATGAAAATTGGAGCAGTGTTAACACAACATGGAGAAGGGATTGTTGATCACCCTTTATGTTCTATTAGCAAAAATTTAACTCCAGATAAGAAGAATTAAAACAATGGAGTGCAAAGCGTTGTCTATGATTTATGCACTGCATAAGTTTAAGAAGTACTTTTTGGCTACTTCGTTTATCTTTTACACATATCACATGACACTTAAGTATTTAGTAAATAATATTGTTTTGAAAGTACACATATACCGTTGGATCCTTTTATTTCAAGAGTTCAACTTTTTAGTGGTAGTCAAACCAAGAAAGTGCAATTTAGGACTTGACCATCTTTCTAGAATTAATTCAGGTGAGGACGTGCAGAGCATTGAAGACACAATGTTAGATGCACAATTGTTCAAATTACAATGTGTGCCACTAATTTAGAGGATATTGTTGTCTTTTTACAAACAAGTGTGGCTCTGATGGACTAAAGACTATAGAAAGGAAACAAATTTCCATTCATGTCGTGCCTTATATATTGATTGGTGGAGATCTATAAAAACTTGGTCGGGATGAGATTTTGCACTATGTGTACTAGAGCATGAGCACGTGGGTATTATGGAGGAAGCTCATGGATGGATTTTGGTGGACACTATGCGAGTGACCCACCACACGTAAGATTCTAATGGTTGGTTTGTGGTGGGAGACACTATATAAGGATTTCAAGAATATGCCATGGGTTGTGATCATTGTCAATAGCTTGGGAAGCTTGGGCATAGAGATGAAATGTCGTTAAGGCCTATAACAAGTGTGGAACCCTTTTAAAAATGGGAAATTGACTTCGTGGGCCCTATTTCCTCCCAACACAGAGGACAAGGTCACACTACATCATTACTTGTATATACTATCTTACACGATGGGTGAAAGCAACACGTACAAAGGATTGCACTACATATACTACATCAAGGTTCCTTTGGGAGAATATCATGAGTAGGTATGGATTTCCATTGATTTTATCAAGATATAGGGGTACTCATTTCTTGAATGAGACTGTCAGGATATTATTGGTGGAATTTATGGTAGCCCATCATAAGACTACACCCACAAGCTAATGGAACTATTGAAGCTTTCAATAAGATTTTGAGCCACACATTGACAAAGATCTGTGATGTTGGAAGGAAGGATTGGGATGATAAAGTCTTTGTTGTTCTTTGGTCTTATAGAACAACCTACAAGAGACTAAACAAAGCAACACCCTTTCAGTTGGTGTTTGGTGTCGAGGTTGTTTTACCAGTTGAATTTATGTTACCATCCTGCGTATTGTGTGTGTAGGAGGATTATATGATGAGAAAGCACTTGAAGAGTGCATAGAAAAACTAATGCAGTTGGATGAGAGGCACGTCATAGCTCGATGGAGCTAGAAGATATAGAAAGTAAGACAAAAGTCCTGACATGATTAGAACATTAAAAATAAGAAGTTGGAGGTTGGACAAATGGTTCTTTTGTATGATTCCAAGTTTTTGTGCCACCCTAGGAAGTTCCAAGTGCATTGGTTGGGACTGTATGTCGTGACCTATATACTTGACTCAGGCACTTTCCAGTTAGAAGCTTTGGATGGCACATGGTTTCCTAGTTTCTTTAACGGGAGTAGGTTGAATCCCTACTATAAATAAGTCTTCTTGGTGTTTGTAATAAGGCAATGTTGCCACTTAGATTAGGTTCCTTTAATGCATTTTCCTTTATATGTGTTTCCTTTCTTCATTGTTATGCTTTGTCTATTGCTGTTTGGTGTGTTGTGTAATAAGCGTGTTTGCACACTAGTAGCCAATTACTTTTTAAGAGGTTTCATGCGCAAAGGACTACACATACTTTTAGTGTGGGGTAGAGAGCACAATAAGAGGCATGCATTTGGAGTGATGTTGTTGGTGGCCCGGGAGAGAAAAAAAAGTGCGTGGTATCAGAGGAATGCATGTAGCAAAGGTGATAATGGTCGGAGATAAAATGGTGTCAAGAAATAGTTTTATGAAATCCACGTACAATGATGAATGCGCGGAGCAACATGAGGTAGGCGGTGATAGGAAGAAATACTTGGTATAAGATGCAGAGGTAGATGTACTTCAGCACTGAGAGCACACATAAAGGAGTCTGCGATCGATGTATTTTGGCACACGAGAATGTTGAGGAGGTTATGCACGAGTGGGAACATAAATGAAAGACAACTGTACAAAACACGTGAGAGGAACATGCTAGAAAAATATGAATTTAATGCGGTAGTACGGTGGTAGGTGGCATGGAAATTAATGCGGTAAAAAGTAGAAAACTATAAATAGGAGTCGAGGGTAAGTTATTTTCACCTTGCGTTTACTTGTAGAAGAGCTCTTGCGAACTAGGGCATCCTTGCGAGAAATTTATAAAAATTGTGTGTGAAGTGAAAGATTTGAGAACTAGATTGGAACGAAGTACATGGGTGTGCACAAAAGTGGTTGTTTGGAAGGATTTTTGTGGGTTTTAATGTTTTCTTGTGGAAGAAAGGGTTTCTAGGTTAGGGTTTGAGAAACTAGGGCACAAGTTTGAAGAATTTGTGCGGAAGATTAGAGCCAAGGGATTTAACAAGAAGAAATCAAGATATAAGGAAGGATTAACAAGGACCTGACAAGGAAAATGACACCAAGGAAAGGATCAAATGTTTCACCCAAGAAGAAGGGCAAGGGCAAGGGAAAACCAATCATGTTGACAATTTTCAACAAAGAATGGTATGCAGAGATGCAATACCTAGATGGGGTATTATTGGGGATGGATTGGGTATCACGTGTGTAAAATGGTTATAAGTAATTATAACCATAGGAAAATACAATGAAGAAAGAGATGACATTGGATATTTTTTACCCTACAGGACAAAGAATAGAAGATGATAGACTAGTGTATGATGACTCTGTGAAGAGGACATTGGAGTTGTCATTTTTCAGCACGAGAGATTATACCAGTGGCTTATGTCGTGTGTGCATGAAGATTACTTTTACTTTGCAGGAAGGAGGATGTGCATAACTCCACAGTTGATCTCCAAGTACACTGGACTTATCTGCACTAGGAGAGTCATTGGATGATGACTTGGGTGACAATGAGGTTGTCAAGGAAATAGCTAAGGAATATGAATACAAGAAGGGCAAGCATGCCTTTGATATTGCCAAGATCACTAACCTAGTCATGAAGATGGATGCGCCTATTCACCAAGTTGAATGGACAAGAACGATGGACACAAGTGAACAAGAGATGGTTGAATGTTTGTAGGAAGGTTTTAGAGGGGACCATCTACAACATCTCGGCCTTCATTATAGAGGATATCATTGATGCCGTGCAAGATGGAGATAAAATTATGTATGGTAATATTCTCCTTACCATTGTGTTTTCTAGAGATTGGAGTGCGATGGGCCAAATAACAACATTTGGGAGTACCTTGATGAGAAAACCTCCCTAGCTAAAAGGTTTAAAGCATATACTCATGAAAATTTGATACTTGCATACAAGTCGCGCTTGGATAAGTGGTACAAGTGGATGCACGATGTATTTAGAGTAGAGTGGAGGATTCCAGAAGTAACTGCCATCCTTGGTGAAGGATGAGGCTGAACTTGCAATCTACCAACAGTTGTGTAATGACATGTTCACATTGACTGATGGCACCAAGAGCCCATGGTGTAAATTACCTTTTTCCTTCACAACATAATATTTTTAGAGTGTGGTTAACATTTTAAGGAGGCTAAGAAACTGAGGTTTGATCTAAGTGAAGTAGATCAGGAGCATTGTGCATTACGCAGGACACTTGTATATCCTCAGAAGCGAGCATATGTGGAGAAGTATGTCTCTCATGACATACATATGCTAAGGCTCATGACATTACCACTTATAGGCACAACAATGACAAGGGTGTACATACACCTAAGGCCTAAGTTTGAGAAAGGCACATATGTTGAGGATGATGTCTCCATCCCTGAAGACCCTACCGGAAGGAAGAAGATAGTGATAAAGAAGAGAGATAGGGAGGAAACTCCAGCAAGTAGGGCACCGAGTGTGGTTCAGACCATAGGGGCACAAGAGTCAGGCGTGGGCACGAGCACTTATGCTCATAGGAAGAAGTCCCTAGTGAAGGAGCAGTCTCCGATGAAGAAGTAGTAGGGTAGTGTAGAGTTCAAACTCTGAGAGAATGGAGAGCATGAAGGGTGATGAGACTAGAGAGGAGGACGAGGGGCACGAGTCAAAGAAGAACCCCTGTGTATAATGTACATGAATCTGATGAAGAGAGAAATGAATCTTCAGAGGATACTTGAGAGGGAGAAAGAAGTGAAGAATAAGTGGGGATAAAGGTGCATGAGACCCCACACCTATCTAGTGAATAATTAGAGGAAACAATGGAGAAGGAGGTGGTGGGTATCATCAAGGACTTGGTAGAGCATGAGGTAGAGTGCAACGTGGGAGAAATGGAGAAAGAGAAGTATGGAAGCATAGGAGGGAAACAAGTTTAGTAGTTAGTTTCCCGAAGGGAGCACACACATGTGGCAAGGGCGTGTTAACATCACAAGGACCCATAATGACTTATGATGTTGATCAAACAAGGTAATACACACACGTTCCCACATTTATAGTTCCTATAGACCACCTCTTATGTTGGTCATCATTTGATATCAGATGGTGTGTACCCACGCATAAAGAATATGTTGTCATGGGATTTTGAGTCCCATGTTGATGAGATAAAATTTGAAGTCAATACAAGTGCATTTCTAGACACACCGAGCTCCACGGAGGTAAATCCTATTATGGATTCTCAGCAGTTGACTGATGAGTAGGCATGTAATGCATTAAAAAAGGTGTTGGTGGAGGTTGAAGCAAGGTTATTCGGGAGGAATAACATGATTAAAGCATTGGAGAAGGAATTGGAGGAAAAGAATAAGGATATTATAGAGAGGGACAAGGAGATAAAGGGAAAGGAGTTTATAATTGCACAGTTGAGGACTGAGTTGAGAGAAGAGAAGGGGAAGGTGCATGAAGCTTACAAGAAAGTGGAGGTTATCTCAGACTCCATTATTTTAGCACGCCTAGATTTACCCCCTTGCATGAAGTATGAGTCACCTTCCACTGCCTAGAGGATTTGATGTACATCATCACGATGGAGAAGTAACCACTTACATGGAAGAAGTTATGGCATGATAGAAAGAGCAGGAGAGATTACAAATTGAGGAGACCATAACTCGGTACACTAAGCTTCTTGCTTCAGTGAAAACCATAGCTCACATGGCCAAAGTTGTCTATGACAACTGTGAAGATAGAGATAGGGTGGCAAGTGTGTTGGTTGCTACACATGAGGTAGATTTGAAGGAGTTCAGGCCAAGAACAAAGGAAATCGGGTGGAACATGACAAGATCTGGTAGAGGTTGAGAAGAAATCCAAGGCAATTGAAATTTTAAGGACCTTTATTAAGAGTAAAGTCAAGGAATTATATCCCAGGTGAAGAAATGACATTCGATGAGGTCAATGCACTGATAGGGGATTTATTTAAATAAGCACAAAGTGAGGTGGATTCTTGGAATGAGATTGAAGCATCCTTGAATAAAACTTTCCCAATCCTTGTGCAACAATAGAAAAATTCTTTTGTTCTTTGGTGTAAGCCGGATATAGGTCATTTTATTCTTCCATTCTTTATTCTTTGTTGGAGATCAGATTGTTTCTAAGGATGGAAAACACGTTTAGTGTGGGGTAATGTTGAGCCTAGAAAAATGACTAAGTCCGGAGTAGAGGATCAGTGTGCATGGAAGACAATGTAGGAAGAAGGCACATAGATAACTAAGTTGTGTGCAAAAAACTTGAATAATTAAATAGTTTTGGAATGAAGGGATAGAGTTGGACATGGAACGCACAAAGGTTTGCACATAGGAGTAGAAAAGGGTTTGAGACTTAGCCACATTTTGGGTTATGGTGTTGCATGGAAAACACATGAGGATATAGGTAGGCGTGATAGTGGATAAGGTTAGAACATGGAGACTTGTAGCCCAAGGAAATAATATTCTAGGATATAATCATTGTGTTTAAGAGCTGTAAAGTAGAGTTAGTTATGAGTTAGTTGACACTTGCATGTTTAAGGTACTCAAGTATGGTGGGGTATGATGACATTTGGCATGTGGTTTTCTCTTGAGTGATGTTGAAGTGGTAAAGGAGAGCTTCATATCTATTTAAGAATGTGTTTGGATCTAAAACAAAAGAGGTGAAGAAGATGTGTGATGCGAGGCAAGAGATGCAAGAGAGACTTTAGATGCACAAGAGAGAGCATGGCTATAACTCTTTGAGTAGAGTCATTTTGTAGGGTTAGGATGCTATTTCTTGATATTCGGTTTGTTATGACCCTTTTTATGTAATGAAGCTGTAAACAATTGTGAATCAATATATGAGGTGGATTGTTTTGAATATCTATGTTTATGGGTCCAAACCCTTATGTTCTTCATATTTCTCATGGTTCATATCTGATTCCTCTGTGTTGTTATAATGATTACATTCATATTATGGTGCATTTGTGCTTGGATATAGTTTCTTTACCTCTGTGCTAGAATGAATGTATGTATTTTTGTTTCTACAATATTCCTCCATTAATGGTGAACATTCTTACAAGGATCACATAAAAGAGGGGCTCGGTGCCTTCGCACGCCTCGGGTGAGCACCCAATTTAGGTTGGGTGATGTGTCGATGCGCCTAGGGATTAAAGGGAGTATGTAAAAGTGACTACAATATCTATCACACACCGTCTATTAGTGTGCTTACTTTTAACTCAACGTTCGTTCTCATTATCATTGCCACTTTTTCCAAAAGTGGGGAATACAATTGGAGTCATCATATAATTCCCGTACACCACTATGTGATCATTATCCACTTCTAATTCGCCATTATCAAACATTTACTAATACACCATGTGATATTTCATAGTCATATCGATTTCACCTTAATGACCTAACCTAGGGGAAACAAGCATAAAATCTCTCTATGAGTAAAACAATTAGTCAACCAATCGGATACGTTTAAGTCTATAACAATCAAAATCATGCCTCCTAGATGACCTAACTTGGGAGTTACATGCGGCCTCCCAGATGACCTAACTTGGGAGTTACATTCGTTATTTTCCTAGATGACCTAACATGGGAAGTTATTCTACATTTTGTGTTTTCTTCCAGATGACCTAACTTGGAAGCCACCATACATTGCAACGACATGCTTGGAGTGGGGTAAATGAGACATCATTTCCTTTCCTATACTGCTCCTATATGGGTTAACACATTTGATCAAAATATTTGGATCCAAAATCACTAAATTTTTATTTGTATCCATATGCGGTGGCTAGATCTTTTAAGGATGTATGTAAAGGTTGGATAATAACACACCTTTTCTCCCAACACTCTTCCTCCGGTGATATGATACCAAAATCCTCTCGGTTTTTCATATACACACAAGTAAGTTGGGAAGCGATCACTCCCTACCCCATCACATTGTCATCATACAACATTCAAAATCATCAATCATTCAATCATCATTCTCATTCAATAAACTTCATCACAATTTTACATCTCTCACTATGTTGCATAGATAAACACATTGATCCATGGTTTGTCACACTATATGTTCACATTCGGCACACTCTTCTAACACATCCGCATGTTCTTCTACAACATGGGTTTCTCCTTATTTCTCGTAGGTACGCATCTCTAACTACTTTATGTTATTGATCTTTCACTCACCAACATAAAGTAGGTGAAAATGTAGTCACACAATCACATAGTTACTATTATTACCTTTGCCAAGTATGTTGTTTTATATATGGATCTCACGTAAGAAAAGTATTCATAAACAAACCATTCCATTTTCTAGTCATCTGTCTTGTTGGTATTTGTCATTGTTTTTCTTTCACATGTGTCACTCACTTGCATAGTTCTAGTTAGGTCTCAGGGAGTCTTATCAGTCAAGTACTCACTTGGTATCGTCACAAGTCTTTGACTAGGGCACCTAGATAGGGATTAGGGTGCTTTGGGTGCCATGGTCCCAATTTCTAGGTGCCACTGGTCCATGTTGTACTTGATTCTATTTTAAACATTTGAGTTCAATCTTTACTGATTGTCCCTCTCATCTCTCTAGGTACTAGTCATCATGTTAGGTCATTAGTTTCAAAATTTGAACAAGAGATCCCTATATAAACACAATATACATACTACCTTAAGGAGACTATTTCTACTAAGGGATAACTATCTACATAGAGTAAGGGACTGCATTTGGGCACTATTCTACATCACACACTGCATAAGAAGGGGTGTATTCATTCTATTCCATCCACCATTTTGCATTTTGTCTTGCTTATTGCATGTTACCCTCTGTGTCATTGGCACTAGGGAAACCTAGGCACATTATTACACACATAATCACATAGAACTACATTGGGTCTAAGATGTACTATAACGTTCAATAATAAGTCCATCCATTTGGTAGTTGAGGACAGTTTGACCCCTTTGTTTGCATCTTTATTTTTTAGGGTTTGATGCTTTGTGTGGGGTTTTGCATGTGATTCTTTATTATAGATTTGTGGTGGCGGCTACAAAACAAGAAGCGACATTCACCTAGTCAAAGGTGAAGTATTATGAAGACTTAACAACCATATAAAGATCAAATTCCAAGCTATTACTGCAGGCAGAGCACCCAAATTTTAGACCGGGGCATCTTAGGCACCCTCATCCTTCTCCAAGTGCCTCGGTCAACCAGATCTACCTATCTTTGTTATTTTTGGAGATCATTACGAAACCATGCTCCACCACTTCATCACTTTGTTTAGTTTCAAATCTTTATAAGGTAAGTTCAATTCGGGTAAGTATTTTCCCCTTTCATTTCTATTTTATTTTTATTACTAAATAACTACTTAGCATTTACATTTTAGTATATTTCGGTTATTACATTCTTTGAACTCTTAGATTCACAATAAAATTTTCCAATTTTATTGAATCATCTAGAATTCTATTAGTAACAATTTGTGTGTTCTTTCCAAACCCTAACTTTAGGGAAATATTGTTGGAGGAATATAAAACCCTAAATAGGGTAATGAACATGAAAAGACATTAAAAGATAAAATGGAGGGATTGAACTTTGGCTTGATAGAGGATTTATGTTCAAGAAAGGTTAGAGGAAACTATAATATGACCAAAGTAAGGAAACAAGCCTTCATTTTAGGAATGTCATCCTCTTTTTGTCTAAAAAAATTGATCTTATTCATATTTCGATTAAACCCTTACGTGGTGAGGGATGTGTGCATATTTTCTTGGTTCTAATCTGATGTGGTTTAGGCATTTGTTTTATTGAGCCATGCCTAGTTTTATGGAGATAGGCATATTTTTCATTGGATGTAGGTGCTTATATTCATGCATTGGATTATATAATTACCATGCCTTGTGTTAAGGTTTTGATTGTGTTAGAGTTTTACTATTTGGAAAATCTATCATGGATTTCTTTTCTCTTTTTGTGATTCTAGAATAAGAAATTATTTTGCATTTCTACCTTGGTTGTGACTATAAGGAAAGGATATAATATTTTTGTTATAGTTTGGGCATGGATACATACATTTATGTCCATACATGTCGTGTGCAGTGGTGTATATATGCACAAAATTGTCTCCTTATTTATGTCTTTTATGAGGTTGTGGTTATGTTGGCTCTATTTAAAAGACATTATGTGAATGATAATTTCCATGGGTGTAGGATCTAATTTTCAAATGAAAATGAAATCCATTTTGGGCTTGATTATAAATGTGAAATTTTGGTGTGTAAGATCATTAACAAATTTTGATGGAAGGAGAATCATGCCAACCATTTACTAATGCTTTTTCACTTTTCTAGTTATAAGAAAATGTAGCAGCTTATATATAGTAGTTGGAGAAAATATTTTAAAATCTAGAATGATTGATTAACTTATAAGTTTTTTTTTTTTTTTTTTTTTTGTATAATAAGAGTATTTTTATTGGGAAATAAGACACTATTGGAAAATGTTTATATTATCAAGTCTAATAAAAATTGTGTACTTGTATTTTTGAATACTTGTGTACTTGTATTTTTGAATACTATTATGTGAATTGTTGTGTTGGAAACGTGAAAATTTGTTTTACCAAACTAGCTTTCAATACATAATTGATCTAGAAATTGGGATGTTTTTGTACTCTAAATTTGAGTATATTTTAGTTGAAATTTAAACTTGATATCTAGGAACTTCATAAATTATCATTGAGTATAATAAAGAATGAGGTATGATGTAATCTAATACAAGATATAATAAGAAATGGTATACCTATAACTTGCATGGAAGCCATTTGATCTTCAATATAGGCACTACATCTCCATCCCCTTAAAAAATAGTGTCCTTGATGTGAAGACAATAACAAGAAATAATTTATATATAAACACAAAAGGAGAGAAAATAAGATTGAGTAACGTCATGAGGTAAATAGACCTCAGTGCTAGAGCATGAGCCACTAAGGGGAAGATATAATTTACATCTCTCAAAATCTTCATGTTCTATGTAGATTCTCTCTTTCTTATAGAACTTACTTGCAAGTCATTAGTCACTTCCACTAGGTGTTAGTAATGTTTTTTCTTAGGAGTGCATATAAATGTTAATGGTTCTCTAATTATACAAGTTACTTAATTTATTCTCTTAAAATTCCCATACCTAAGATATTTGGTGTCTAGTTTCCACATGTTTTCCATGCAACATACAACGTTCCAAACATCACATAAGGCCCATCAAAAAAATATGAGGCCAACCCATAAAACACCCTTTACGACATTCAACATGACAACGTTTCACAAAATTAGGCACCCCACATATCAAAGAGGGAAGGTACACACCCAAATTTGCATTACTAAGGGATAAAACCACATATAACATCATGTACATAGAGATATATAGAGGCACATACACATGAACACCACAATAACAAGGAATCACAATAACAAAGCTATAACTAGGGTCTCATGATCCAAAATTGTATGTCCTCAACAATAGTATCAACATTTGAATCTAAGAATCATAACTACTTCCCCAAGGATCCCTAGAAGAACTAATCCAAGTATCACAACTACTCCCCCAAGGAGCACTAGAAGAACTAATTCAAGAGAATCAAGGCATCACAATTTCTCCCCCAAGGGTAACTAGAACTAAAACAATAAATCTTTCACTAATAAGCATGTAAATTGATAAGATCAAAGTTGTTAGGTAGTAGGTTTTCATGAATGTCGAGATCATAGTGGTTGAATGAGATTATATGTGGAGTATATTCAAAGTTTGGCTTCCTTCTTTCTTTGTTTAATACTTAACTTATTTTGATAATTTGACATGTTAATACATCAACCTATCGCTAGATGTATAATGGAATTTTATGTGGTATGTGAGGAGTAGTAATGTCATATATGAGGATATTTTCATTAAGTTTCATTATGATAAACATGATTGAATATGAGGGATGCATGATGACATGGGTCATTTTTTTCCAAGAAGAGGGCCAATCCATATGATATAATTAGAATGCATAGACTAATAACTATATCTCTTAAAAATGAAAGAATAGAACCCATCAAAGTAGTTCACAAACCTCCTTAGATCTCCTAAAAATGCATATATAATAATAGGTAAAAGTGGAAAACCATATGCAAAAATGGGGAAGGTTGCCTTATTAACTTTCCCAAATGAGTTCCTACCCTACTCCCACCATACCTCAAAGTTTGTTTCTAAGCTAAATCCCTCCTACCATGAAACACTAGAATGATAACCACATTACGATGTATAAAAACCAACAATCATAAGGAACAAATTATACATACATACATACATACATACAAGTGTGTGTGTGCGTGCGTGTGTTCATATGCCAAACAACCTAGAGTATTACAAGAAAATTATTAATTAAAGTAGATTTATTTTACAAATTTGAGATAAAAGGCTAAGTGGCCTCCATAATATTGTAACCTTAAGAAAAATGGTGGTTTTTAAAATTCAACACATATCATCAATTCAATCAAGATTAATAAATAAATAAATAAACTCAACATAACACAAAATCATGATTCAAAATCTCTTACATAGTACTAAATTATGTGACTTTTGAAACCAACTTGAGGGAATTGTAACAAACTAATATCACGCTATTTATTCATGTTGAAATTTATTACTTTCAAAGGGTTTCCACAAGGCTCAACATGTTGGGGTTACCAACACAAATGTTTCCTCGAAATAACTAGTAAATGGGAAAACAAAATGGGAAAAAAATGTCATTTGCAGAGCTTGAGGTGTGTGCACACAATATGTATGATGTCGCCTTAGGGGTCTTATGCATATAAAATGGATGAAATTGAATTTTTATCCTATGTAAGGATCAAATCACTAGATGCTTTACTCATCGAATAAAAATCATGAACAAAATTCTCACATATTCCTCAACCCGCACTTGCATTTACACTCACCCTAAAGGTGGAAAATGATGTAGTGTAAAACATCACAAAACAAGACCACAAAGGTGACAACTTGAATTCACATAATTTTTAACAAGGTTACACAATTATTTTTAGTTTCACAATTGAATGCGAGTCCTAAGATGTTAGTTTTTAAGCTCTATAAAAACTCTCATAGAATATGATCAAGAATCAATGTAGTATGTTGTGAATGTTGTGCCTTAGTACAAGGTATCATTTGTGTATTAGGAATTGAAGTAGGTGTTGGAATAGATTGAATAAGGTACTCATATGGTATACAAACAATAGTCACCACCATGTTGTTGTGCATGAAATTCAAGAATCTACGTACTATTGATGGAATAGTGTGAATGCCAAATATCTAAGGGAATTTGAGTAACATAGTGAAAATTTCATTAAAAGGAACTACTGAGGAACCAAGTGCTCATCCTCTTAGGTCTAACATGTATTGATAAAGCTCATTGGCTAGATTTTATGCACAACATAAAACCTAGGCAATCATGAGATAAATCTCCCTCATTTAATGGTGAGGCTCCCATGTAAGATGTTTATCAATTTGGTAAGGGTGAATCCTAATAACTATTTCTAGGGGTTTTAATTTAATTCACACAAATCGCGAACCAAAATTGGGTAATGTTACAGCAAGTAAGCAGTTGTGTTGAGGATTATTTGTAGAAGGGGGAAAACAAGTAGGGAAAGAAGAAAGGAAGATGTGTTGAATCAACCAATAGTTATCAGAGTTGGTCTCATCCACACAAATTAAATAAATAGATAAATCACAACATTCAATAGAATGGGAAAGAAATGACTTCTAACCTAGATCTAAGATAACACAAAGTTTATCAAAAACCTCTGAAAAGAAGAACTCAAAAAACACGTAGACACAAAGTTCTCCAGAAATCCACCTTTTATTCAATCCCAAGCCTTCACAACAATCACATCAAGGGTTCCAACACAAAGTCTGAAAACTCAAGAATGCTCTAATTACAAAAGCTCTTACTAAAACAAGTTCTGATAAAACTAGTTGTGATCCTTTAACTGAAGGTTCTTCCTCTATTTATAGTGCATAGAGGGTAATTACAAATAGGAAGCTTCTATGAATTCCTGCATGTGCCATCCATAAAGGAAATAGATGGTAATATTCCTCCTATAATTCTTCTTGAATGATATGCATGATTTACAACTGAAAATAGAACCTTCTATTCTGCATGTTTGCCACCTATTTCCAAGTAATTGACTTCTTCCAGTAACTTGAAGTAATGGCTTCTAAACCAATTACCTAAGTTTTACAATTTAATTGATCACTCAATTACTCTGTCAGAGAGAATAAGAGAAAGAAGAAGAAAGAGGAGAAGAATTTAGAAGTTAATCCAACTTCAACACTTCATTCTTGCCCTTGATTTGTCAATTAATTCGTTGATAGACTTGCCCCACGTATGCATCATTAACTTCAGCAAGCCTAGACACTATGCATGATTTGTCGGATAACCTTTGTAATCACACTTCATCCTGCCTGAATCTAATTTTGTCTGAGACTTCCCTTTTCCACCTTTTCTGAAGCTTTTGCAGTTGTGAGAGATGGATCTATTTGTGCAGAAGCTGCAATTGATTCCCCTGATTTTGAAGATATCTCCAATGTATTTGTCACTAACCTTAGCTTAATTTTCACAAGTATGTGCACAAGTGAATTGTCTAGAAAGAATTCAGACAAACATTCAACTCATCCTTCTTTTATTTTTTTATTGGCATCCATGAATTCTAGGAATTACTCCAGATGCAAGCAAAGAGAAGTGGGATCAACTGAGGGATTGCATGCATTTATAGTGGTTGCTTTGGAATATGGAAAAGTTAGCTTGAGTGGTGATCCAATTTTGGCATGGATTTTGCAAAGAGAGGGAAGCTTTTAACTTAGCAGACAAGCCTCCTAAGAACCACGACTTGCTTCCAAACGTGTTGCTTCTAACCTTTCAAAAATTGCGTTTAAAATCCAAGGAGACTCTTTGTTGGAAATCCATGACTTGGTAGAAGACTGGGCTGCTAGGAACCACATAATTCACTTAAGTGATTTGCTTTTTATTTAAAACAATTGTGTGGATTCCAAGGGAGGAGGATTATGTGGATCTAGAAGGGAGAGGATGTTTTGTAAAAGGAAGACAAGACGTTGGACATCCACATAATTCACAAAAGTGATTTACTTTTTATTTAAAAAAATTGTGTGGTGTTGGTGAGGAAATTTTTAGGTGGGAAAAATTATGGATTCCTTTCCAATGCTATGGGAATCTAAGTCCCTATACTTAACCGGTGTAGCTACCGTATATGCATGTGTGAGAAAATGTGGATTTCTGTGGTGGCCTTTCGGCCAAAGATCCAACAGGGGCACTCCATTGACCCTCAGAAAAAGCTTGTAGATACTTGTAAGAGAATTTTTTTTAAAGTGGGAAAGGGAGTGAGAAAAGAGGTAGAACTAATGTTACGGGTAGGAAATTAGATTCTGTTAGTGCAAAATCACAGCACCCCTGGATGCACATCAGGCTTCTAGGTTGATGTTCAGGCATCCAGTGTGATTGCACAACATGGAAACCTCTCTCCAAGCGTGGGACTTGTGAAACCGAGAGAGGAATCTCCAGATTAGAGGCTGGTTCCTCAAACTCCTCTGATTTAGATCTATATTTTGCAAAACTACAGAGGTTTAGATCCTAATCCTATTCTAACTTGCAAGGAGACAGGGGCAGAAGTGCAAAAATTGAAACTAACTAAAGATGGTGATGCACCAAAAGGAGAATGTTGGACATCTATCAAAACTGCCATGGGACAAAGAGAGGTGAGCAATGGGAAGGATGGATAGATGCATCACAGGCCCAAGGATAGATTTCACACAGAAAATGTCCCAAAACTCCATGAACACAGCTCCAGACCTGCAATGAACATTCAAACATGCACAAATACCTGCAATGAAGAGAGGCAAGAAGAGAACAAGCAAAAACGAGGAAGGATGGACAGATGCATCACAAAACACGTTTTGTTGCTCCAGAAGTTTGCACAGAACATCATTCCATTAGTAAAAGGCAAAAAATGCCATTACAGAGCAAGGGAGGAGGTTCAAACTCCATTTTCAACCCTAGAGAAGAAAAGAAGGGAGAGCAGAGCAGAAAGAATGAACAACCTCTTTTCAAAATGAGCCAAATCTGGCTTTTACATTGCATGGGTCAAGCCCAGGGGACAAAAACGTAGGAAAACGCGCAAGCCCATTCCTCATGACTACAGGTGCATTAAATTGGCATGGGGGACCTTACAAACCCATACCCTGTTACCTTGACCGGATTACAGGAGAATGCGACCCATTCTGCATTAAATCTGGTCGCTGGAATGTCATTTCTGGCCATGAACACGCATCAGAGCCGTTTCTCAATTTTCTCTCTTCAGACTACACCAAAACTCGAGATTGATCCCAGAATCATTTAGAGAATTTCACCAGCTTTCCGTTGATATAAAGAACGTGCAAATCCGAGCTCTGGATCGAAAGTTATGGTGATCTGAAGAATTAGGGCACGAAACAGGTGAAAACGGATTTTGAAATATTTTCCGCGCTCTGCCACCTGGATGACACGTGGCAGGCTCTGATTGGACGAGCAATTCTCTCTCCTCCATCTTTCGTGGGCTTTCCTTTGAAATTTCCTTGTGGGGCCCTTTACTGGGACACGTGGCACTATCCCATTGGTTCGGGCTGACCCTTTAAAACTTGCCCTTTGACTTTTGACTTTTCTCCCGAGACACGTGGCATGATCTCGGTTGGTTCTCGGCCCGCCGCTCTTTTCGCACCCTTCGCATCTTTTCATCCCGGATGTCCCAAATGCTTAGTGCTCCTTGTGCTGATTTCGCGAACCGGCCGGTTCGCGTCCATTTGTCCCAAATGTCCCACTTTGCTTTGGACTGCCTCGACCTTTTTCGCCCGGTTCGGCCGGTTCGCGTACTCGCGGCCCGCTTGTCCCATTGTGTTTCGGACTGTTTGTGCTTATTTCACCCGGTTCGGCCGGTTCGCGCCTTTTTGTCCCAGATGTCCCAATTGCTCCTAGGACTAGGACTTAGCCGATTTTCACCATTTTTTCTGGATCAACCTTCTTGCCTTCTGCAACCTTTTCCCGCATTTTCTCAGAGCTTGCTCCTAACTACCTGGACAGGAGAGTTAGAAAAATATCTGAGAGAACCTCAGAAACATGATGTTTGCTCTGAATCAATCAATGTGCCTGGGACTTGAATATTCTGATGCATGTTATCAAAATTACCAGGGGGGGTGAAATTTTGACAACAGTTTGGCGACTCAGTGGGGTCATCTGCCTGCTAGATGAAAAGACCAGTAGCCTGAAGCAATCCATTGGGCATGGAGTCATAAGCAAGCCTGAAAACTGATCTGAACTTGAAAATCTCCCCTCTGAGCCACTTGGAAACCACCGGGCATGGAGTTGTTCTCACCAAAACCACTGAAATGAACTGTGCCAGAGCAAAACCAGCAACACCAAAACTATGTACAGAACTGAAAATCATACATGCCCCAAATGGAACATGCAGAGTGCGCACGAGCACTTCTTCTACTGAAAGCAAATCTACCTACTCTACTCTAGCTGGAAGCAAAGGCAAGCTAAACAAACCCTGCAACTGGTTGTGAGAAATAGCTTCCTTTCTTCAAAATTGGCAGCCATGCAATTGATTTGGCACTGATCATGGCTGTTTGGATGGATGGAAAATCAACAAGAAGCTGGTCTTCTATCCAAATCATCAAGGTATCAACTGAAAAATCCAATACCTCTTTTAGTTGCTCTGCATTTGGATTGGAGAGGTATGGCAGCTGATCCTTGGTACTTTGTAGCTCATCCTCATGCTCAGAAGCAAGCATGACTGGTTGTGGCTTCTCCTTTGGCTCCAATGAAGCCAAATACCTGATTGGGCAAGGTATGGTCCTTTGAGTATGCCCATTGCTGTGATTTTCAACTCCAAGAATGGAGTCTTCTTGTAGACCCTCTTGAATGGATGATGTGGAAGAAATGGTGAAATTCTTCTGTCCTTTCTCTTCCTCCAATGAAGAACAGGGAAGATTAGAATCTTCCAATTTTGATTCCAAAGGGCTGCTATAAGATGCAGGCTGCTGTAAATGAAAGTTCTCCTTCATGGCAGTAGGCTCTTGTGTTTGGAATGTGGATGATGAAAGAGAGAATGGTGAAAACTCAACCGACTCTTCTCCATCAAAACAGTCCTCCAAATCTGACAGGTAAACTGCATCATTGTTGTCCCGCTGTTCGTGTTCAACTTCCTCCATGGTGTCCTCTTGATCTGCAACTTGACCACCATGGTTTCCTTCACTCTCCAATATTGAGTTTGAGAGATCAAACTCCTTTTCAGTAATAGAACTTGAGAGAGATGAAGTGGAAAGAAGAACTGAAGGTTCTTCTGTAGCCTGCTTTGTGCTCAAAGCCCTTGGATCTGCACTTTTCTCCTCCACAGCTAGAATGTGCTCCTCTTCTTTTGGATTTGGAGCAGCTTCTCCTTCCTCCAATGTTTGAAGAGAATCTCGCTCTTGATTGAACTCCTCCTCCAGCATGAAGTTTTTCAAGTCAAACTCTTCAATTTGTTGCTCTAGAGGACTAGTTGGGACTGCAAGATCTTCTTCTCCAACAAAATCAGTCCTCACCACCATTTGTTCAACCTCAGCCTCTTCTGTAGGCTTAACCATCAAGGGGATCTTTGTCATCCCAAATCTAAGAGCCCAACTCTTCAGACTGTCTGTCACTTCTTTTCTTTTTGGCTCTTCCTCTTGTTGTCCTTGATGACTGATTTTTTCAATTTCTTCTTTCCCACATGGAATTGGGGATGCAAGAGGAGGGATAGGTTGAAACTCAACTGATTTGAAAATTTTGTGTGGTGGTGGAGGCGGTGAAACCTCTTGTTTCTTTGGAGGAGGGGGTATTTCTGTTAGCTCTTGTGGAGGGGATGACTGTTTGGAAGGGAAAAGGAAAGAAGAATCGAGATGGGGTGGAAGACTAGGGGATGGAGGGATGGATTCAACACATGGGACAGCAGATGCGGAGTTTAAATGAGATGGTGCTGCTTGAGTAATGGAAAGAGAAAAACCAGATGATGGTGTAGAACTTACCCATTGACAAGGTTGTTCAACAACAAGTCTCGTAGGCCTCTATCTCTCGCTTTGTCCATTGTGTAAGTTGGGGCAGCATCTTTATCATGAAATCCAGCTTTCTCCCGAGGGCTGTAGTGCCTTGGAAAAGGTCCCACCCATGGACAGTGGTGCTCCATAACCGATTCCAAAAGCTTTCATTTGTGCTTGAGCCTCTGGATCGCACCATCCCCACCTCCATCTTTTGGATTTTCTCCAACAGACCAGCATCTTGGATCTGATGGTCTTCATTGTATGCATACTCTTGCTCTTGGGAAGCTTCATTGTGAAACTGACTTTGGCACTGCTGTTCATATGAGTATGCATGCTGATCTGGAGGATTTGTAAAACATCTTGGAAGTGGAAAATACTGTTGTTGTTGTAAATGTGAGTTCCATGATGGAAATGAAGTCATGGTTGCACAACTTCATGGAATGGAAAAGAATGAAAGGGATGGAAAGAAGGATGAATGAAAAATGGATGGAAATGAATGGAAAGGAAGGTCTGCAACTTCAGAGATGGTTGTTGACCAGATGGAGTCGCCAGATGTGTTTGCAAGTGCCTCCAAAGGCTGAAATCTTCACAGGAACACATCAACCTGTAAAAGATGAAGTGAAAGACCTCTAAGGTCCCACCGGGCGTGCCAAAACTGTTAGTGCAAAATCACAGCACCCCTGGACGCACATCAGGCTTCTAGGTTGATGTTCAGGCATCCAGTGTGATTGCACAACATGGAAACCTCTCTCCAAGCGTGGGACTTGTGAAACCGAGAGAGGAATCTCCAGATTAGAGGCTGGTTCCTCAAACTCCTCTGATTTAGATCTATATTTTGCAAAACTACAGAGGTTTAGATCCTAATCCTATTCTAACTTGCAAGGAGACAGGGGCAGAAGTGCAAAAATTGAAACTAACTAAAGATGGTGATGCACCAAAAGGAGAATGTTGGACATCTATCAAAACTGCCATGGGACAAAGAGAGGTGAGCAATGGGAAGGATGGATAGATGCATCACAGGCCCAAGGATAGATTTCACACAGAAAATGTCCCAAAACTCCATGAACACAGCTCCAGACCTACAATGAACATTCAAACATGCACAAATACCTGCAATGAAGAGAGGCAAGAAGAGAACAAGCAAAAACGAGGAAGGATGGACAGATGCATCACAAAACACGTTTTGTTGCTCCAGAAGTTTGCACAGAACATCATTCCATTAGTAAAAGGAAAAAATGCCATTACAGAGCAAGGGAGGAGGTTCGAACTCCATTTTCAACCCTAGAGAAGAAAAGAGGGAGAGGAGCGTAAAGAATGAACAACCTCTTTTCAAAATGAGCCAAATCGCTTTTACATCGCATGGGTCAAGCCTGGGGACAAAAACGTAGGAAAACGCGCAAGCCCATTCCTCATGACTGCAGGTGCATTAAATTGGCATGGGGGACCTTACAAACCCATACCCTGTTACCTTGACCGGATTACAGGAGAATGCGACCCATTCTGCATTAAATCTGGTCGCTGGAATGTCATTTCTGGCCATGAACACGCATCAGAGCTGTTTCTCAATTTTCTCTCTTCAGACTACACCAAAACTCGAGATTGATCCAGAATCATTTAGAGAATTTCACCAGATTTCCGTTGATATAAAGAACGTGCAAATCCGAGCTCTGGATCGAAAGTTATGGTGATCTGAAGAATTAGGGCACGAAACAGGTGAAAACGGATTTTGAAATATTTTCCGCGCTCTGCCACCTGGATGACACGTGGCAGGCTCTGATTGGACGAGCAATTCTCTCTCCTCCATCTTTCGTGGGCTTTCCTTTGAAATTTCCTTGTGGGGCCCTTTACTGGGACACGTGGCACTATCCCATTGGTTCGGGCTGACCCTTTAAAACTTGCCCTTTGACTTTTGACTTTTCTCCTTGAGACACGTGGCATGATCTGGTTGGTTCTCGGCCCTGCCGGCTCTTTCGCGCCCTTCGCATCTTTTCATCCCGGATGTCCCAAATGCTTAGTGCTCCTTGTGCTGATTTCGCGCGAACCGGCCGGTTCGCGTCCATTTGTCCCAAATGTCCCACTTTGCTTTGGACTGCCTCGACCTTTTTCGCCGGTTCGGCCGGTTCGCGTACTCGCGGCCCGCTTGTCCCATTGTGTTTCGGACTGTTTGTGCTTATTTCACCCGGTTCGGCCGGTTCGCGCCTTTTTGTCCCAGATGTCCCAATTGCTCCTAGGACTAGGACTTAGCCGATTTTCACCATTTTTTCTGGATTAACCTTCTTGCCTTCTGCAACCTTTTCCCGCATTTTCTCAGAGCTTGCTCCTAACTACCTAGACAGAGAGTTAGAAAATATCTCGAGAGAACCTCGAAACATGATGTTTGCTCTGAATCAATCAATGTGCCTGGGACTTGAATATTCTGATGCATGTTATCAAAATTACCCAGGGGGGGTGAAATTTTGACAACAATTCCTGCACACACTAGTTAGAAAATTTGTCACATGCATTCATGAGAAGAAACAACCCTACAAATGGCAACAAGACGAGATAAGATTGTGAACTCAAAGTTTCTGAAATCTCCTCATCAAAGAGGCTATAAAATCCTTCTTCTTATATTGTTTCTTAAACAAAAATTGTACATAGTGGAGAAATGGAGGAATTTGAGAAGAAGGGGGGAAACGGAAGAAAATGGCTATCTCCTTTGTTCTCTCAAAGTACAATATACTCTTGAGTTTACAAGATCGATTACCAACCCCTACAATGATGGCATGAAGAAGCCATTAAATCTCCTCAAGAAATGGTTACAACTTCTTCTTTGTTAGCAAGAAATGGTTTATAATTTCTTTTCAATCATTCGCGTCCATTGATTCTTGATTCATGAAGAAATGCCAATGTAAAAAAACCAAACTTTTCATAATGTAGCCATTACACTTGTTTTGTAACTTTGAATTTGAACCATTCATCTTGCCTTTGAAACCTTAAATCAGAGTCGTACACATGGGAGAAATTTATTGGAATGGGTGTAGAGGATGCCTTTTGCATTTTGTGCCTTTTGGAGAAATGACATTTTGGAACATTTTGGCCCGCTCACCCGCTTTTGATATGGTCATGACACGTGGCTTCACTTGATTAGTTAAGGATTCGCGGGTCACTTTTATAATTTTACCTTTTTTTAATGTGAGCTTAAAAACACAAATTGCTCTGCTAGCTTGCCTCCCTGCTTTGACCTTCGATGCGGGCTTAATATTTAACTTTCTCCCTTATAGCATGATCGGGGCTATGGGTCACTTTTTAACTTTTCATCATTTTTACAAAGAGGCTCAAAAACACAAATTTCTCCACCGACCTGCTTCCAATTAGGTATGTCCACGTACCTGTGGATGATGGGGCCAAAATTTGACGGGGAAGAAAATACCCATCGTTCCCGACTATGGAAAAAATGCAGAGAAGAAGAAAACTCCACCATTTCGCACCCGATTTTCAAATTTCTTTCACAAGCCAAGGAATTGAAAACAATACAAGGTTCGATGATCCAGGGGCATAGAAATATTGACAATTTCATTCAAATGAGGACAACAATAAAATTTTCATGCGTCTAGATAGGAAAACGGAAAATTTATCAAAACAAGTAGACTAGGGATTTGAAACAACTCTAGGGCATGGATTTCTCTATCTCTTCAAACTTTCAACTTGGCTTAAATACTTTAGGAGGGTGAGAGCTGAAATTTTGAATTTAACTTGGAAAATGAAAAGTGGTTTTCAGGAGACAATAGCTGGCTCTAGCTTGGGGACATGGCATGGATTGAGCATGGCGAAGACATGGTATGAGGATCCAGAATCTCAATTTTTAAACCGTATAATGTTGACTGTGCCTTATCCATTGGGCCTTGCAGAGTCATGTACACTTTTGAGAAAGAAATATCAGAAGAAGGAAACACACAAGCACACAAAAAGAAGGAAACACATGACACACAACAGAAGGGGAAACAAAACCACACAATGGAAAGGGAAACACACCAAGAAATTACCTATGGTACAAGGCGGGGGACAACCTACTTTCACTGATGATACAGTTTCAAGTATTGCCCACTTTGAGGCAATTCCAATGGCATTCCATCCAAGTATGAGAGGAGAAAAACATTCTCACCACAAGCTCCATGAATTTGGAATGGGCCGAGCCATAATGAATCAAACTTTCCATGGCTGCCCTTTGGTTCTCTTCTCTTGTCCCATAGCAAGACAAAGTCTCTAACCTTGAATTCTCTTGCCTTAGCCCTCTTGTCAAAGATCTTATTCACTTTCAATTGGTGTTATTTGATTCGATCCACCACCTAGAATCTATTTTCTTCCAGCTTCTCTAGAAATAGGATCCTTTTGTCTATGGAATATTTGTATTGACCATCTTCTATTTCCTGTAGCAACTTGAGAGCTGACATCTCAATTGTGAGGGGAATCTCTGCTTTAACTCCATACATTAGTTGGAATGGAGACATATCTATCACCTTCTTGGGAGTGATCCTGTCTTCCCACAATGCGTTGTATAACCTTTTGTGCCAATTCCTTTGATTCTCATTTACAAGCTTACGGACAATGGTCACAATGTTCTTATTGCTTGATTCAGCCTATCTATTTCCTTGTGGATAGTAGTCAGAAGAATGAGATAGGGAGATTCTATAGCTATAGAAAAACTCGATCAGCTCTCTTGAAGAGAAATAGGTAGCATTATTTGCTACAATCTTCTATGGCACTCCAAAATGGACTATGATATTCTCCTTGATGAAGTTGCATACTATTTTAGTGTTGGCTTGTTTGGCCGGAATGGCTTCCACCCATTTGGTGAAGTAGTCTATTGTTGTGAGTACATAGGTGTGCCCCACGCTTGAGTGAGGGTTTAGAACACCAATGAAGTCCAGCCCCCATTGTTGAAATGGTTCTTCAATAACCACATGCCTGAGTGGTAATGCAATGAGTCATGGTCTTCCAACGAACTGTTGGCATGCTTTACATTTAGAAACCCAATCTCAAGTGTCTGCAAAGATGGTGGGCCAATAATACCTTCCTCAGAGGATCTTGTGTGCAATGACCATTTTTGAAAAATGCCCACCACATGCTTGGTCATGGTATGCTTTAAGCAAATTTTCTTTTTGCTCTTTATCTATGTACCTGAGGAAACAACCATCCAGGCCTCTTTTGTAGAGTGCATGATTCTAGATTACAAATTTAGTTACCTTCAGCTTGAGTGTTCTCCTTTGCTTGTAATCAATAAGGGGAGGGAATTCTCCATAAGTTAGGTAATAGGAAATATCAACATACCACTCATCAGTAGTGGTGACAAAGATAACTCAGTAGGTTGTCTTTTGAAAAAGTTGAGCAAGCACAATTTACTTTACCATGTTGAATTTTAAGTGTTTCATCTTTAGCAATCAACTTGCACAATCCATTTCCCCTTACCATATTGAAGGGTCGAATCTCCAAGTCATATTCTTGAGTCTTTGCAATCCAATTTCCTCTTTTAGCTCCGGGATCTTGCTGTGTCAAGATGGACTTGATTGCACTGCCGGGACCATCACCACCGTATGGGAATTAAGGATGTAAAACCTGAAGTTTTTTATAGCCTTGACCACTACATAGGCATGCTTCTCTAATTGGTTGTATTTTAGCTCATGCTTTTTCAAAGGACAACTCATGAAAGCAATAGGTGCTTACACATCTTCATCATTTTTCTAAATAAGAACATCAAAGAGTGTATGCTTTGATGCATAACAATACATGATGAAATATTTGTTTAAATCTAGAGACACAAGGGTTGGAGCTTTGACAATGGCTTTCTTGATCTCTTCAAATGTTTCCTTCCCTTCATTGTTCCATTTGAAACTTGCTTGAGGTTTCATCATGAAAGTGATGTGCTTTGTCAATTCAGAAAATTCGGGCACAAAATGACTAAGAAATTTTACCTTTCCAAAGAATGAATGAAATCCCTTCTTGCTTGTGGGTAGGGATGATTCTTGAATGGATCTAATCCTCTCAGGATCAATGTGTGCTCCATGTTTGTTCACAATGTGCCCCAATAACTTTCCTTCGTGACTCAAAAATACACTTTTTTGTATTTAGTGATATGCCATGTTTCCTACACCTTACAAGTACTTGTTTCAAGTGATAGATATGATCTCCCTATTCTTTGAAAATAGTGTGAGATCATCAACATATATGACAATGCAATGCTTTGGATCTTTGAAGGCCAAATCCATCACCCTTTGGAATGTAGCTCTTACATTGATTAGGCCAAAAGGCATTCTACTATAGACAACATTACCCAAAGGTGTTGTAAAGGTTGTTTTGGTGTCGTCTTCCTCTCGCCACTTTGATTTGATTGTATCCTGAGAATCCATCAAGTAATGAAAGAATTTCAGATCCAGTGATTTCTTGTAAGATATGGTCCATGATAGGAAGAGGATAATTGTCCTTGAGTGATTCTTGGTTCAGGTTGCGAAAATCTACACATATCCTTATTTCACCATTCTTCTTCCACACTGGCACAATGTTAGCCACCCACGTTGAATGGTGGATGGGAAATATGATCCTTACGTTATGCATCTTCATTACCTCCTCCTTCATGGTATCAACAATCTTTGGGTTGTAGGACCTTTGTTTCACGAAGGGATTAACACCCTACTTCAAAGGAATTGAGTGATGCATTTCTTTTGGCTGGAAGGATTTGAGTTCATCATAAGAGTATGCCAGACATCTAAGTATTTCTTGAGTAATGCAGCAAACCTTATTTTTTCTTCAAAGTGAGCAACATTTTCCAATATTGACCATCTTCGGCTCCTCCAGGATACCAATGTTTTCTTTATCAAAATCAGTGGGCATAGGAAGATTACTTTTCTTTCTCTTAAATGAATTTGTCATGTTTGTCAAAGAGGTATTCTAAAGAGACTAGGCCTTAGGGAATTTTGTTCCCTTTCAATTTGATTACTCCTCATCATCAATCCATTTAATTCCTTCTTTCTCTCCTTCATCGCTTCTCGGTGTGGATTTTCACCTCCTTCAAAGAAGAGATTATTGAAATTATCCCTTTGCTCCAAAAAGGATAGAATTTGGTTATCATCATTGAAGACTTGCCAATGATTTGCATTGTCTAGTACACTAGGCCGGAATACCATTTCAATGGTCACTTTGTCTTTGCCAAAAGAAGGATGAGGTGTCACTAGGGAAGTTGACACTACAAGAGAATCATCCTTTTCATTCTGTTCCCTTGGAATAGATTTAATGGAAAATGCATCAAAAGATTCAATGCAATCCCACTCCATTTCTGTAATGCCGGAGTCTTGGATTCTTCACTTGATATTGTTGGTAGACCTGCTTTACTACAACCTCTGCATCACCTCGGCATCTCAGTTTCTTGATTCCCATGTCCTTTGCTACACTCATGCCTAAGAGTAGTTCTTCATACTCTGCAGTGTTATTTGTATTATCAAATTGCAGCTTGTAGGAAAATGGGTACAACTCATTGGAAGGAGAGTACAATACTACACCAGCTCTTAAACCTTATCTAGAATGGCTACCATCAAATTCCATTGTCCAAATCTGATCCTCTTCCTCCTCCATGAGAGGTGGAAGGTTCTCTTCCTTTTTTGATGTGAGGAAGTAATTTCCTAGCCCACAATCTTGAAAGAGAATGTTAGCTCTTGGATCATCAGACTTTCTTACTGTGAATCTCATCTTTCTTACTGGAAAAAAATTCTTCATCTCTCCTTTTACTGGGATAGTTGCAGATGACCAATCCATTTTTATTTCTCCACCTAGGTCTCTACAAAAATTCTTCTCAAAAGCATACCAAAAGATGTTGGGATGTCTGCTACCAAGTATGGTCAAGAGCACCTTCTTGTCTAGAAAATCAGCTAGTGCCACCTGTGCATCCTTGATTCTTCCTACCAATGGAACTTGTTTGGATTCCATTTAGTAGCATGTTCCATTTACCCAGCATCAAAGTGAGGCCTAGAGCATTTGCAACTTTTTCTGGCATCACATTATCTGGAGGCTCTAGAATCTATGATGTAATTATTAAGTGGAAGCCTTTGATGAGGAGTGATAGGTAGAAAGGTTCAACTCTATTGGTGTTGGAGGAATTGAGGGCTAGCATGTTTTGGGAAGGTGGTGTGGATGGTGTGGGAAGTAAGCCTTTAGAATTTGGGCTTGAAGAAATAGGGTTACCACCACGAACTGCATTGATGAATCTGTCAAATTGGGCAGGATGTGTTTGTAGGTATTCTATTTCGAGAGAGCTGGACTTTGGTTTTGCTTGCATGTTCTACAAAGTCAAATGGGGAAATGGTGGGTGAGGAAGAGGATATTGAAATGGAGGAAGATCTACATGGTGGATAATTTTTTACTTTTGGTGTTGGGTTCTCCTTTTCAGATGTAACAATTGGCTTGGAAGGGGGTGAGGGTGTAGCCTTTGACTGAACTTTAGATGTTTTTGTAGGACCAACATTTAGAAGAGAATTATTCTTAACAAATTTTGAGCTGGAAGAAGAATCAAATGACTTACTTGGTATAATAGCATGCTCTTTGGCAACCGGTGAGTCTAGTTTTTCTTTGGCTGATTCCATGGAAGGTGGTAATGGTGATCCTCTAGCGATGATTTTATTCTGTGTAACCTCTAGAGGACAATATTCTTTATTCTTCTTCTTATCATTTTGCTGCAACTGTTGGGGCTGAAATCCCTTTCTTAGATTGAGCATGAGTGAAAACAACACATGAGAAACTTGGAACTTCTTCATCACCTTCATCTTCATCATCAACATACTCAATTAGGCCATTGTGCATATCAACTTCCTCAATCTCAAGATAGTTTTCATAATCTTCCATGTTTTCTTCTTTAGTTTCATCAATTTCTGCTTCCTCCTCTGGCTCTTTGGTGTCACATATGACATTGACTAGTGGTGCTTCAAGAGAAATCCAAGGAGGAGGTGGAGCAATCCTTGGCCTATCTCGGATGGTTTGGTCTCCTTAAAGCATTCCGCATTGCGATATAAGATAGTGCTGCTTCTTTAGAGTAACCAAGTCATTTGCCATTTTTGGAACATCGAGATATGTGGTGATAGAGTTTGAATTTGACCCTTTTGTTTCCCATCGGGTCCTTTCATCTTTCCGTAAAGGATTAGATCATCATCGGTTTCTTTATTGCAAAGTCCTGGGCTTGCCTCAATATTCTTGGTTGGGCTCTTCGAGGAAGAAACCTACTTCGATGGCAGAGCACGATGAAAACCTCTTCAAATTTAATTTGGGAGGCACCACATCGAAGGGATCCTTTTTATCACTCTATCATATCTTGCTATGAAGTCCCTCATTGACTCGGAGGTTTCTTTCTTCATTTGTACCAATTGGACCAAAAGATCCTGACAATCTTCTCGTGGTCTTAAACCTATGTTTGAATGTACTTCTTATATCTTCCCAACAGGTGACAGACCTTGGGGGTAGCATGTAGAACCATTTGGAAACATTTTCTTGAAGTGATTCCACAAAGATTCAGACTGACACATCTTCATCCTCAACACCCAACATCCCACAAGTAGTGATAAATTTTGTTACATGCTCTTCAAGGAGTTGAGAACCATCCCCTCTAAATTTTGGGAAGTTTTTTCTTGAGCCTCTCGGTAGCTCATGGAGTGGTTGAGCAAGAACAAATGGACCGATGTTTCCTCCCCATGGTACATTAGGCCTACGGGCTTCACGATCACGTTCATGCTCATGATCACGATCCCCCATTCTATGTTTGTTTCTATCTTCCAGCCTTGCTAAGGCTACGGCTTCTACTACTACTCTTTCGTCTACCTCGGCTTGAAGTCTCTCGATTTCTTCGAGTTGAGCTCTTATTTCTTCATCAGCTCTTGCTTCTCTTTCTATAGCTTCTTCTTTGGTCTCCACGTCGGTGAAATATTTAAGGTTCTCATTGATGTATGGAAATTCACCGTCTAAAGGATTAGCAACACTCGGTGCTCCCAATGTGGCCGGTTTCTTAAAAAGGAGGCCTCTAGATTCCGAGTAGCTCTTGTCTCGTTTGAAGTTCCTAAAAATGGGATTAGTTTTTCCTCCTTTTCTTTGTTCTTTGGGTGTATCCTCTATCTTCCAAACTTGAAAATCTATGCTCTTCTTTGCAAGTGCTAGAATTTGTCTTTGCCTCTCCAATTCAAAGCAGAGCGTTCCTCTTCAAGGTCTAGAATTCTCGTGGTAATGAAATAGTGGTTGGCACTTTGTCTATTATGTCAGATAGCTTCCCACAAATCTGAAACAACGTCTTCTTGGATGTGGAAGAGCAATTCGGGTCTTTCAATAGGATCGTTTCTCGAAATAGCCATGGTTTGAATCCATGTGGCTCATATAGCCATTCAAATTCCAAAAATTTCTCTTTTGAATTTTGAATTTTTTGACCTCATGTCGCATTTAGGTGTTGATGCTACTAAATCGCTTTACATGGTGGGTGCCAAAACTATTAGAAAGGAAATTTTTCAGGTGGGAAAACTTGTGGATTCCTTGCCAATGCTTTGGGAATCTAAGTCCCTCTACTTAACAGCGTCAACTACCATATATGCATGCATGAGAAAATGCGGATTTCTGTGCTGGCCTTTGGCCGGGAATTCGACAAGGGCACTCCACTGACCCTCCAACAAAGCTTGCAGATACTTACAAGAGAGAAATTTGTTTGAAAGTGGGAAAGGGAGTGAGAAAAGAGGTAGGAGGACTAATGTTACAGTAGGAAATTGTTATCCCGTAAAATTGACAAGGGCAATTTTACCGATAACCATACCGAAACTTTTGTTTCGATCCCTCGTTAGGGATCCCTTGCGTTCGAAACGTTGTAAAATCCCTTCCCGGGAAATCTAGTTTTCGAACTTAGTCTTTTTGAGCCTTTTTTGGCTGGGCGCATGGATTTGCCTTGTAACACGAAGTTTTGGTGCGCCCCCTTAAAAGCCTTTGGCGCATGGTTTTCCATGTTAACACGTCTTTCGGTGCGCCAAAGGGCGCACATAATCTCTATGCAACACCAAGTTTTGGTGCGCCAAAGGGCGCACATAACTTCATGTCGACAATACATATGGTGCGCCAAAGGCGCGCTCAATCTTCTGTTGTCAAATACTTTCGTGCGCCAAAGGGCGCACGCTTTCCCCTGTCGACAGCAACTTTCATGCGCCATTTCAAAAGTGGTTGGCGCATTGATGACAAGTTTTTCTATATATATCAGTGCGCGCCCAATGTCATTTTCATTCTTTTTGTCGAGCACGTGATCTCTCTGGACTTGTCAGCCTCTGCTCCGTCGTTTTCGTCGCCCTGTGGACCCGCTCTCAATTTTTGCTATATATTCAAGGTAAGAGGTTCTCCCTCTTTTCCATTTTTGTGCTTTCGGTTCCTTGGGTGTTCTTGGTCTGTATTTTGGTTTGCTAGCCAGTGTAAAATGAGATATGTTTGAGCTAGTTTCCCCCTGTGCTGTCCTGTTTTCTTCTCTTCTTTTCCTCCTCCTCCCTCTTTCCAGATCTGCTGGTAAAGAGTATTGTTTTGAAATGGCTTGGTCTAAGAATCTTTTTTATAAAAACCTTGTATGTCCAAGCGGCCTTTGAAATGGAGAAAAGAAAGTAAAGCAATGAGTTTAGTTCTATGGCGCACTGGCGCGTCTTGTCACACTTAAAACAGTTGCGCCCCTTTGGCGCATCTACACGCCATGTTACATGACCAAAACCCGCGCCAATGGCGCAGCCTTTTGTCCTGCTACATCTAGAACTCATGCGCCCTCAAAGCGCGCCCTTTTTGCATGCTACAAGTGTAAATCCCGCGCCTCCTTAAAAGCCTTTGGCGCACCCTTTATCCATGCTACATAATGTTTCCATGCGCCAAGGAGCGCACCCAGCTTTCATGTAACACAAGCCTTATTCGCGCAAGTATAAAGCTATCAAGGCGCGGGCGCACCCTCCATTGCAGTAACATGATGTTGTGTAAACCCTTCATGCGCCGCGCCAAAGCCTTTGGCGCACCATTTGTTAATGTTACATAATCCATCCATGCGCCAAAGGGCGCACCGAACCTTCATGTAACATACTCTTTCCATGCGCCCTGCTATAAAATGCAACCTGCTTCATCCATGCGCCATGCGCCTTTGGCGCCAGTATAACCTCTGCAACATTCCTTTTCTGTGCGCCTTATCTATTTGGCCTGCCAGTTGCATTTTTCCCGCGCCCTGAGCCTTAAAATCTCTAACTCTTTCTTCTGCTAGCTTTCCAATGGAAGATCAAATGACTAATTCAACCTTTTTGGATTGGGTCTCACTTCTTCTTCATGCAGATCAGCAACTGAGTTCGAAAGAACACATGTCTACGTCAAGCAAGAAACCCACCAAACCAAGAGGAAAAGCTAAGCTGATAGAAGAAGAGATGAAATACAAATATCAGAGGGTCAGGATGCCCGAATCACAGGCTGAGTGTAGTATGGATGTTAGAGACTCTGAATTGGGTCACATTGACATGGATGAGTTCTGGGTTAGGACTCAAAAAGTTACAAGAAGTCCATGGATGGACAAGTTAATAGGCAGTGCCCTGCACTTCGCCGGAGGAATCCCCGTCAGCGCTGTCAACAACGAATTCATGATGGTGATTGCGCAATGTTACAACAAAGACACAAGATGTGTCGAGAACAGTAAGGGCGAGGCAGTCATAAACCTCACTGCCCGTCACTTTGAGTTAATGCTTGGCATCCCTCACCACCGGAACTACGTGGCTGTTAGCCAACGAGAATGCATCAAGGCCTGGGAAGACAACGAAGACCAGTGCATGCAGTTGATGAATGAGGTCTACCTAAAGAATAAGAAGGTGGTGACCCGGTGGCCTCAGACTATCCACCGAAGTGATTTCTCAGAGGAACTCAGTGATACTATCACTTTCCTGAGCAGAGTCTTCGGGCTTTCAGATGCCCACTATTTCCATAAGTGGATGCTGCGGTACCTGGAGACAATGAATAAGAATTTGCCCGATCAGCGCTTTTGCTGGGGGGAAATAATAAGCAGCACCATATCTGAGCAGCTACAACAGTTCGCCACAACAGGAGTGTTCCATATGAACTCCTATGTAGTCTACGCTGCAGCATCGGCGAGGGATTATCCGGGGCTGAACCGAAGTGGAGTATGGCCTCAGGCCAAGATATTTGATTACTACCCAGAGCTGAGGCTGGAGAATAGCATCCAAAATTTCACAAAAGTTAACGATGCATTCTTCTATCATGTCATCTCGCCTACCGAGGCCAAACATGACTCATAAATGGACGACCAAACACATAGTGGCAGTCACAGAGAAATGGGGGGCCCTGTTCACCCAATTTCCCACGTTCACCTATCTGAGGGCTGCCAACTTTTTGGGAGAGCCAACCAGGCTACCAAGGTATGCTGGGCCTAAGCTGATTCTACTAGAACTGTCAAGGCAGCTGGTCACATACCATGAGAAGTGCCTCAAAAGAAAGAAGGGTGGAACTCCTTTCCCCCTCAAAGTGGGCCGATACACATGCTCCACCCACCATAAGGTGAAGGAAATGTTTGCAGAGCTGGAGCTACTCAATTTGAAGCATGACTTCCCAGCCAGGCCTACCTTCGACCCAAGAAGTTGCCTGCCAAAAGCGAAGCTCGATCCGATCCATGTCCCTCAAATTGAGGATATTTACATTGACGTTCTCCATGAGGTGGAACTCAGAAGAAAGGATCACTCTCGCTTAGCATTGGCGGAAATCATCCAATACGGAGTGGCCATTGTCCCCGAAGGCTTCCAGACTACGGAAGATGAAGTAGATAAGGTGTATAATGACACAGATGGGGACAATTGGCCCTTCCCGGCCATTGACAGGAATAAGTCTCCTCAAACAATCGAGGAGAGGGTCAAGGAGACTATGCGGAGAACAGAGCATTGGTGCCGCATGAACGGACTAATCTACCTCGGGGTAGATTTCACAACTTCCCCTTTGGGCAACGCACCTCCAAGGTCAAAGAAGTAGCTGAAAGGCAAAGGTGCAGAAGGTGAACCTAGCACCATTCAGGAGGAAGCCCCTGAAAGTCCTCTTCCCTCAGAGCCAGAACAAGTCATAACTCTTGATGAGGAATTGACAGAGGATAGTCCTATACACCCATCCACCCTGTGATGTCGGCGTTGCTATAACTTCAGAGGTCCCTTCTATCCCTTCTTCTTCTCTTCCTTCCCCTCCTCGAGTGACTCAAACGACCACCCCTTTGGTCGTGTCCTCTGCCCCTTCTTCTACCCTTTCCCCGCCTCTTCATCTATCTTCTCCTCTCCTCGCTAATTTGTCTTCCTCTATTTCTTCCCTCATCTCCGAGCTCCCTTCCCTTCCTATGTCTTCTGCAGCATGGTTTCCTTCCTCCCGTGGACATTTCTTCGGCTATTCTTTCCATGCCGCCGCCGCGTGTCTCCACGTTTTTCCCCTCTTCTACCGTTGCCGCTCCCCCTGCCTCTCGGTCCTTCTTCTATAGGACCAGCTGATCTCTCAAAGAATGAGCCAACAAAAGAGGAAAGTTCCCATCGCTCCGATGGACTTTTTGGTCATTCCCGCTAAAGGAGAAAAGAAGCACAAGCCGGTTACACGCTTCTCAAAGAGCGCTGCAGTGAGAGAGTCATGGAAATAGCGTACCCCAACCCCTCAAAGAGAAAGAAGATATGTCTCTCGACAGATTTCACCGTGACCCAAGTCACAATGGGGACATCCTCGTAAAGTCTCCAGGGGAAGCTCTTTCGCAGCTTGATGCACTCGCAAAAAGCTTCAGAAACGAAAGAGGAGAAAAGGCTATCAAGGAGCAGAACAAGTACCTGCTTCAAGCCTTACAGAAGATGGGAAGTGCACCTCCCACAACTGCCACCGAGACTCCTGAGCTGCTCAGTCAGGAGAAGATCAATGAGTATTCAAAGATCGGCGAAAGGTGGTATGGTCAAGTTTCGCTTGAGGAGCCAGATCCTCAAGGATAGTGAAAGAGTAATCACCGAGTATATCAGTTTATACCTAAACATCGAGAAGGTGAATAAGGAACTCCAAGCATTAGCAGGTCCGATATCAGAAGAGTTAGAACATGCTAGACTCCAGCACGAGACCTTCCAACAAATGTTCGACTATTCACCAAGATCTCGGTCAAGTTCGAGTCTTCGGTCATCCAAGGGCCCTCAACAAAACTATGTCCACTCTGGACTATCGATAGATCAGCTGGAATTTGTTTTAGAAAAGATAGACAAGGTAAAGGAAGAGGCCCTGGATGCAATGCATCAAATGGAGAAAATTGTCCTCGCCATGACTCCAGGGTTGCTCACTCCTTCCCTTACCTTGAGATCAGCTGATGACACTATCCGGATCTTCAAGGAGATAGCTTCTCAAGGGACAGGGCCAGAGGTCACATTCGACACTGAATCTATCAACAACCTACTGGCCTGTAGGGACTTCATCGGGTTCCTTATCGAGGCGGAGAAAGATTATTCCAAACTCCCGGAAAAGCTCATAGACGAGCGGGAGACTTGCGAAGCAATCAGTGAACGGCACAAGGATCCGTCACAAGATCAATTTGGGCCAATGATTAGCAAGTTTTTGGAATACCGCGCTCAGTTCCACATATCATCACCTGAGCAGCATCAGAAACAGGCAACCCCTTTTCGGCCGCAGGATGATGATGATGAGTAGCTTCTTCTTCTTCTTCTTCTTCTTCTTCTCTCTATTCTCCGACTTTCTTTTTGAAATGTCTAAAATGTGTTGATACAAATGATGACATCATCCATGTTGCATCATGGGATGATGTCATCCACCAAGTTGTCAAAGTCAACATGACTTTTAGATATTTTGTAAATATCTTTGTAAATAAGTGGTTGGCTCCATTTTGCCTTCTCTCTCCCTCATCTTCTATAAATATGAGAATACTTGTTGTATTCAGGTGAACATTTTTTAGATAGAAATAGAAGTGAGGAGAGAAAGACTTTGAGCTTTCTTGTAACAGAAAAGAACAATAATACAATTATTCAGACTTTGTGCTCAATAGCTGTGTTATACATTAGATCTTTCTTACGTTAGATCTGTATGTGTTTAATCTGGATTCATATCTACTTTTCCGTCATTTGTTTATCAAGATTGCTTTATTTATTTATGCAAGTAGGTTTGGCTTTGTTTACTACCAAACTAAAAACATAAATCTTCTGACCTTTCTGCTTTGGAATTCATTTCTTTTCTCCCTTCGGATCTGTTCTTTCTCTTCTCCCTCTTTCATTCCTTTCTTTTCGCAGCCTGAAACACTCTACTGGGATGAGATCCCAACCCCGAAGGCGTAACTGTGAGACTTGCATAGGTTCTCGCTAGTAGAAATAGCAATAAACCAGCTTTCGCTTGCTTTGCCTCAAAGAGGGCTAAGCCCCGCACACTGTTGGCTCGTCTATCCATGATCCGTCATCCACGCGATGATTTTCGGACCACAAATCAGATTCCCGCACACACTAGTTAGAAAATTCGTCACATGCATTCATGAGAAGAAACAACCCTGCAAATGGAAACAAGATGAGATAAGATTGCAAACTCAAAGTTTCTTAAATATCCTCATCAAAGAGGTTATAAAATCCTTCTTCTTGTATTGTTCTTAAACATAAATTGTACATAATGGAGAAATGGAGGAATTTGAGAAGAAGGGGGGGGATGGAAGAAAATGGCTATCTCCTTTGTTCTCTCAAAGTACAATATACTCTTGAGTTTACAAGATCGATTACCAACCCTCTACAATGGCGTGAAGAAGCCATTAAATCTCCTCCAAGAAATGGTTACAACTTCTTCTTTGTTAGCAAGAAATGGTTTACAATTTCTTTTCAATCATTCGCATCCGTTTAGATTCTTGATTCGCGAAGAAATGCCAATGGTGAAAAAACCAGACTTTTCATAATGCAGTTGTTACACTTGTTTTGTAACTTTGAATTTGAACCATTCATCTTGCCTTTGAAACCTTAAATCAAAGTCGTACATGTGGGAGAAATTTACTGGAACAAGCGCAGAGGATGCCTTTTGCATTTTGTGCCTTTTGGAGAAATGGAATTTTGGAACATTTTGACCTCGCTCACCCGCTTTTGATATGGTCATGACACGTGGCTTCACTTGATTAGCAAAGGAGTCATGGGTCACTTTTATAATTTTACCTTTTTTAATGTGGGCTTAAAAACACAAATTGCTCCGCCGGCCCGCCTCCCTGCTTTGACCTTCGATGCGGGCTTAATATTTGATTTTCTCCCTTATAACATGATCGGGCAGGTGTCACTTTTTAACTTTTCACCTTTTTACAAAGAGGCTCAAAAACACAAATTTCTCTACCAACCCACTTCCAATTAGGTATGTCCATGTACCCATGGATGATGGGGCCAAAATTTGATGGGGAAGAAAACACCCATCGTTCCCGACTGTGGAAAAAAATGTAGAGAAGAAGAAAACTCCACCATTTCGTGCCCGATTTTCAAATTTATTTCACGAGCCAAGGAATTGAAAACAATACAAGGTTCGATAATCCAGGGGCATAGAAATATTGACAATTTCATTCAAATGAGGACAACAATAAAATTTTCACGCGTTCAGATAGGAAAACGGAAAATTTATCAAAATAAAGCAGATCGATGATTTGAAACAACTCTCGAGCATGGATTTCTCTTCAAACTTTCAACTTGGCTTAAATACTTTAGGAGGGCAAGAGGTTGAAATTTTTAATTTAACTTAAAAACTAAAAGCGGGTTTTAGGAGATAACATGTGGATTCCAAGGGAGGAGGATTATGTGGATCTAAAAGGGAGAGGATGCTTTACAAAAGGAGGAAAATATGCCAAACATCCACATAATTAACTTAAGTGATTTAATTTTTATTTAAAATTTTTTTGTGGATTCCAAGGAGGAGGATTATGTCGATCAAGAAAGGAGAGGATGCTTTGCAAAAGGAAAACAAGACGCTAGATATCCACACAATTCACGTTAAGTGATTTAATCCTTCCAACTTGCACGTGAAAATTGAAGACTCTCGCTGCTAGAAACCATGATTTGGTTAAGTTAAATTTCCCCTTTAAAATATGTCATGTATTTCTAGAGTGAAGTGTTGTTGCAGACTCACAAAGCACCTCTGGATGCAGATCAGGCTTCTAGGTTGATGTTCAGGCATCCAGTGTGATTGCACAACATGGAATCCTTTCTCCAAGTGTGGGACATGTAAAGATGAGAAAGGATTCTCCAGAGAAGGCTGGTTCCTGTTCCTCTATTCAAATGCATAGGGTTTACTAAAACCTAATCTAACTTGTCAAGGAGACAGGGTGAGAAAATGCATAGAATAAAACCTAAACTACAAAGGTGATGCACCGAGGAATGTTAGACACTCGTTTTGCAAATTTAACACAGACCACATAGATGCAATACAAACACCATGCACAGGTAACCAAACTACAATAAGAGATCAAAATGACAGCAATGAATACATGAGAGGGTTGAGAGTCAATCACAATATATATATTATTGCTCAAGAGTCGATACAGTACATTGCAGTGGCCAAGAGGCAAAAAGACTGGTATTACAACCCATATGGGAGGTTTGAAAGCTCCACAAATTCTCTTGCAAGCGAGGGAAGAAGGGAGGATGCAAAACAAGAATGTTCAACCTTTTTAAGAAGCTCCTCCTTACAATATATACTAAGAATGAGAGAGGAAAGAGAGAGGAAAGTCGAATCTACCACAACCACTTCTGGATACATTTAAAATCATCTCATTATGGTAGAAGTGGCGGCTCCTGGCAAAATGGCGGGCTGTCTAACAGGAGCGGCGAGCTGTCTGCTGTATTAAAGTTGGTAGTTGAAGCATTACTTCTATCTATCACCACACGTCAGAGACATTTTCTTAATTTTCTCCCTCCAAACAGCACCAAAATGCAAGATTTATCCTAGAATCATGTAGAGAATTTCAACAGCTTTCCGTTGATATAAATAACATGTAAATCCGAGCTCTGGATCGAAAGATATGAAGGTTTGAAGATTTAGGGCACAAAACAGGAAAGAACAGGTTTTAAAATCTTTTCCCGCGCTCGCCATCCGGACAACACGTGGCAAAGCTATGATTATTGAGCAATTCCCTCTCTCCACCTTTTCGCGGGATTTTCTTGTGGGCCCCTTAAACTTGGACACGTGGCACTATTTCATTGGTTCGGATCAGTGCTCGAAAACTCATCCCTTTGACTTTTGGACTTTTTCCTTGGCGACACGTGTCATGCCATGATGATTCATCCACGGGCCTCGCATGGATTTTCACGCATCCACCGCGTCTTTTTGTCCCGGATGTCCCAAACTGTTTGGGACAAATTCTTCCGGTTCACCCGAAATGGGCTTCCACGTCCCCTTTCTGCCGGTGACACATGGCGTGATCTGATTGGCTTTCGGCTCCTTCGCCATATCGCCCCGCACGTCCCTTTGTCCCACTTGTCTTTGTGCTGAAGTTTCATTTCGGCCGAACCGGCCGGTTCGCGCCCTCCGCGTACTCGCGGCCCAGATGTCCCAACTGCTTAGTATGAAAGTTCTCCATTTCGGCCGATCCGGTGGTTTGCGTCCTCGAGGCCCAAATGTCCGAGCAGTTAGCCGTTTTTCTTCTTCTCCTTGGCCGAACCGGCTTTCCGCGTCCTCGTGTCCCGATGCCTCGATTGTCCATGTGCTAAAATTTTCCTTTTCGGCCGAACCGGCCGGTTTGCGTCCTCCGCGTACATTTGTTCCACTTGTCCCAGTGCTTCGCGGGCCGCCTGGAGGCGTTTCGGCCGAACCGCGCCTTGGTGTCCCAAATGTCCCAAACTGTCCCTAGGACAAGGACTTAGCCGATTTTCACAATTTTTTCCTGAATCAATCTACTTGCTTGGAACTGAAAACTCTGATGCATGTTATCAAATTAACTCGGGGGAATTTTAGATAACAATTGGTGACTTTTCGGGGTCACCTGCCTGCTAGGTAGAAGATCAGTGGCCTTTTTGCGATCCATTGGGCATGGAGTCATAAGCAATGACCTAAAATGAGCCTGATACTGCAACTCCCTCTACGAGAGCACGCTGAACTGTAAAACTCAATCCAGGAGCGACAAAACCTGCGCCAAAGCACTTAGGGAAACTGAAACCTAACTACAACAAGACAATGTGCATACGCACTTAGAGGAATTGAAAACTAGGCTAATATTTACAAGGGTGAACCTCTCATTTTCAGTGGCAATGTTTGAGATAGATTCCATTTACTGGAATCTGCAGTTCTTCACCGTCCAATGAGGCCAATTGGAAAGCATTGCTGCTCTTGCACTTCGTGACCATGTATGGGCCACTCCAAATGGCATCAAATTTTGAATGCCTTCCCGGTTTTGCTCTGTCCATATCCCATTTCAACACTAGGTCTCCAACTTGAAAAGATCTATCTTTGGCTTTCCTATCAAAGGTCTTCTTGATCAAAGCTTGATCTTTTTCCATTGCTTGGGATGCCCGATTTCTGATCTCTTGCAGCTCCATCAACTCTGCATACCTCACTTCCATGGGCTCGAATTCCAGCAACTCCAGCTGCTTCATGAGTTCCAATGTTGGTAACTCAAGTGACATGGGCAAGATTGCCTCTCTTCCGTAGACAAGCCTGAATGGAGAGTTACCTGTGGATCTTTTGGGAGTGATTCTATCAGCCCATAAGGCTGATTTCATCTTGGTATGCCAAGACCTCGATTCTCATCAAGAGTTCTCCTAATGATCCTCAACAAGTTCTTGTTTGTAGACTTGGCTAGCGGCCATTACCCCGAGGGTAATAGTTCGATGAAGTGCTTAGGTAAATACCATTCTTGACAGCCCACTCAGTCACCTTGGATCCAATGAATGCCAATGCATTATCAGAGATTATTGTGGTAGGTACACCAAATCTGGTTGTTATCCCCTCATAAAAGTCTAAGATGTTAGACTCATTTGCCTCTTTGAGTGCTCTTCGCTTCATCCATTTGGTGAAGTAGTAGTGGTCATGGTGTCAAAATCCATTTATGCCCTTGGCTTGAATTGGGATTAATGACTCTAATGAAGTCCAAACCCCATTGCATGAATGGCTGGTCAACTGAGATTGGATGCAATGGAAGGGCAGCAAGTCTTTCTTTTCCTGTGAAGAATGCACAATTCTTACACCTCTTGATCCATGCATAGCAATCACTGAAAATTTTAGGCCAATAATAACCAGCCTTCATGATTTTTAGAGCTGTCACTCTTGGTGCAAAATGGCCACCAGCTGGTCCACCATGAAACTCTTCCAACACCCTTGAATCGACTCTGTGCTAATGCATCTCAAAGAAAGACTCCATTCACATCTTTCTTGAACAAAACTCCATCAACAATGGCATACGGGACAACCTGCAATCTGAAGTGTCTCCTTTGGGTCTTGTTCATCTCTGGAGGGCACAGGCCTGTACTTAGGAAGTGCATAATACCTTGGGTCCAGCAAGGAGTGGGGGAAGCATTGTCTTCTTCTTGATTGCCACTTGGCTCATGGCTGTCCTGGACTATCAAAACAACCTCTTCTTCGTTGCATACTTCCTTTTGCTTCCCCAAAACTAGCTGCTCACACAGTCCTTTCCCTCTTACTAGCTTGGTGATCTTGATATCAATGTCATACTCCATGACACGGGTGATCCAACCTGCCCTTTTCTCATTCAAATCCTTGTTGAGGAGGAAGTCCTTAACTCCAGCATGTGAGACCAGCAACTGGACCTTGTTGTTTGAGACTAAATGCTTGAATTTCTTCAAGCTTCTGATTACTGCAAGTACATGCTTTTCAATAAAAGAGTACCTCACCTCGCAGTCATCTAGGCTCTGGGTCAAGAAGGAAATAGCTGTTCATCATTATCTTTGTTCTGCTGTACCAGAATGGCAAAAATAGTGTCATTGCCTCCAAATGCATAGAGGATGAAATCCTTGGAGAAGTATGGGTTGATGAGAGTTGGCGCTTGAGAGATAGCTTCTTTGATTGCTTCAAAACTCTCTTTGCCTTCTGCTGTCCACTTAAAAGCCATGCTCTTCTTTAACATTTTGGTGATGGGCTTGACAAGGGCTGCAAAATCTGGGATAAACCTGCGGACAAAATTTATCCTTCCCAAGAAACTTTGAAGAGCCTTCTTGTGACTTGGCAATGGTAGTGCTCTTATGGCTTCAACCCTCTCTGGATCAATTGCCAGTCCCTCTTTGGAGACAATATGGCCTAAAAGTTTTCCTTCATGTGCAAGAAAGATGCACTTCTTGGGGTTCAAAGACACTCCGAACTTTCTACACCTCTGAAACACTTGCCTGAGGTGAAAGAGATGGTCTGCTGCATTCTTTGAGAAGACAGTGATATCATCTAGGTATATCAGCACTATCTTGTTGATCAAGCCTTTGAATGCCATGTCCATTTCCCTTTGAAAGGTAGCACCAGCGTTGGACAGCCCAAATGGCATCTTCTTGTAGGCATAGGTCCCCCATTTGGTGGTGAAAGCCATCTTGAACTGGTCATCTTCTTTCACCATCACCTGATTATACCCTGAGTAGCCGTCTAGGAGAGAGAATCTCTCTGAACCAGCTACAACCTGCAATATTTGCTCCATGGAAGGGAGTGGGTAATGATCTTTGAGAGATGCCCTATTTAGGTCTCGGAAGTCCACACACAACCTGATTTCTCCGCTCTTCTTCCTGACCGGAACCAAGTTAGCAACCCAGCTTGAGTGCTTGATCGGGAATATAATGCTTGCCTCTATTAGCTTATTTAGCTCTTTCTTCATTAGAGGCTCAATGTGAGGGTTAACAGGTCTCTGCTTCTGCCTGATGGGCTTAGCATCTAGATCCAATTCTATGGTATGTTGTGCCAAATTCGGATTGAATCCTCTCAAGTCTTCATAGCTCCAAGCGAAGACATCTGGAAATTCTTGGCAAAGTTGTATGAAATCTGATTTCTCCTGCTCAGTGGCCACTTTACCAATTTGAAGTGTTTTGCCTTCCCAACCGGAATTGGCTCTGAATCTTCTCTCTTGACCTGTATGTTAGCCTTTTCCTTACGGAACTGGTCGTTAGGGTTGAAGATAGACTCCAACGTTACTAAACCTTTGGGAAGCTTGTTCGTCCACAGCTGCACTACTTGATCCCCATACTACTGCTCTAGTCTGTCCTGATTCCTAGCTGAGAATTCAGCCTCTTCTTGTAAGAAATTGACAATCTGTTGATTGTTTTCAAACACCTGCCAGCTGGTGTTATTATCTGGAATTGCTGGCCTCACAATCACATGGATATGTGGCTATGTTTTTTCCCTTTTGATGTTGTCAACCACATCAAACGTTGCTCCAACTACTGCGAGCCTATCCGTGGCTTCATTTTTCTTCCTGGGTATGGACACAATGTTGAAAGCTTCAAAATCCTCAATGAGGTCCCATACCCTATTCTTGTAGCTCCTCAGCAAGTCGTTCTTTGTAGCATGTTGTCCCCTAACTTGGTTGACGATTAGCTCGCTATCCCCGAACACTTGTAAATTCCTGATGCCTTTCTTCATTGCCCAGTGCAGTCCATGAATTAAGGCTTCATACTCAGCTGTGTTGTTTGAGCAAGAAAACTGAAAACGGAAGGCTGAGTAATACTTTATACCTTGCGGTGAAATGAGCATAGCTCCTCCTCCTGCACCTTGTCTACTCCTTGACCCATCAAAGAATAATTGCCATACTTCATTCTTGTCTTTATGACTTGGCTTAGTGACGCTAGGAATAGGTTGATTTTCTTCGTGTATACAATAGACTCCCAGCTCAGATTCTTCTACTTCTTGATAGGGATCAAAAGCATGTATCTTGTTTTCCCATTCATCAAGAGTTAGGTCCGGGATGCTTCCAACCTTAGTGTCAGCCTCATCTGTGTTTGGATAATCTTCTTGATCAAATGCTGAACAGTTGGCATTGATTTGGCTTGGAGTATGAGGCTCAATATGAAAGTTTGCAATTGGCTCGGATCTGATTGTGACCTTAGTACCATATCTAGTTCTGAACAACATGTGTGACCAATCAGCAGATAAGTAGCCTCCAATTTTGGCTGTGAAATCCCTTGATAAACAAAGGGCAAAGAGTGGTGGCAAATCTATGACTGATACATCTTGTAAAACAACAACATTTGGACATGCATGCAAGGTAAGACTCAAATTTCTAATCACTCCAACTGTTGCTATTGCTGTCCCATCTAGCTGCACTACCCCTTTGGATGTTGTTTCATACTGGAGCCCTAGTTGATCAGCTATTTGCTTGGGCATCACTGAGCTACTTGCCCCGGAATCAATCATGCAATTGTGTACTAGTTTATCCCCAATGATTAATGAAACATAGAAAGGAGGGGGCTTCAACATTTTACCTTGTTGTGCTCCATGACTTCCTTCAGGCTGGGCAGCATTTGTAAGCACTTTGTCTTGCATCTGAACCCGCTGATTCGAAGTTGACCAGTCCTTCATGGCAGCTTGCAGCAGATCTCTTTGGCCTGGGATGGATAGGGATTCCCACATTGATATATTGACGTTAGTCTTCTTCATCTGTTCAATGATACTGAATGGGGATGAAGTATCCTTTTGTTGTCCCTTGGTTTGCACATTCACCCCTTGCACGTGGGCAGCAACAGCTGGCATTTGAGTTGGCCTAGGGGCTGTTCTTGGCTGTCCTTGTGCACTTGAAACTGGACTTTGCTTGCCAATCATTTGTGGAGCCGTGGAAGGTTGTGGATTGGCTGGGGCTAATGGTTGTTCTTCACCCAAATTTCTCCTCTTTGACCTTGTGTTGGCTGCAACACCTTGAGAAACTGCCTGATTCATGCCACAGAAATCTTTTGCTTTCCAGTTCACCAATGTGGTGTCATTTGGGGCTGATTGCTGTTGGAATGTTTCTGGTTGTTGGTTGTTTCCTTGACTGCCCTCACCCTCCACACCAGTAGTTGTCACCATCAATGCTTGATTGAGAGCACCATTGAAACACATGGATTGGTTATGAGGCTCGTTGCATGGAAAGCACCAATCATATTCTTGGGCCATGTTATTTTGTGTTGGCACTAATGCCTTAGAGGCAGATATGGCATTTGGATTATAGGGCTGGAATGGTCTATTGGCAGGAGGCCTTGTTTGATTCACATTTGCAGCTGGATTAGGTGGTCTTTGTGGTTGGTATGGCTGCCTATTAGGCTGAGCTTGGGGTTGATAGGAAGGTCTGAAACCTTGGGCTTGCTGCCTCTTGAGAGTAACCAGCTCATTGCCTAGGTTTTGCAACTGTTTCATGACCTCCTGGAGTTCATTTGAAGCACTAGAGGATGAAGTAGAAGTTTCACTTGAACTTTGGTTTCTAGGGGTGGGAACAGGAGCCAAAGTGGGTGCTTGACTAGTGCTTGGATTTTCTAAGTTTGGATACAAGGGCATGGGAGGCCTAGGAGCTAGTTTACCAGCTTGAATAAGACAGTTTTCGGCTCTAATGGCAATGCTATAAGCCATAGGGATTGTTGTGCCTCCCATGGACTGAATTAACATAGAAATATCAGAATTCAAAGCTTTGAGGTAATATAGAAAAGCACCTTCTGCTGTTGGCCTGACTGCCACTGGAATCCTATCCCAAGACCTTTGAAATCTGAAGTTGAAATCAGCCAGCTGCTCATTGGGAGCTCTCTTGATAGTCGTCAGCTGCTCCAAAAGAGACAAGTTGTCTCCCTTCTCTCCAAATTGCTCATGAAGTGCAATACACAGCTGATTCCAGTTTGTGATAGAACCAGCTCCAAGGCTCCTAAACCATTGTAATGCTTTACCCTTGAAGGAAGATGCCAGTAACTTGACAGCCACTTGCATTTCATTGATTTCATGGATTGCACAAAGGTTAGCAATATCTTTAACATGATCACTGGAGTAGTCGATTCTCTCCGGTGAAGTAGGGAATGTTCTTCGGGGATGGAATAGGAGGCTGGATGTTGTGCATTGAGAGCAAGTGGGTTGCTGCCTGTGAAGTTGACGTAGGGATTGTTCTGAGCCATTCTAATCGGTCTTAAAACCCTTGTATACTGAATGAAAGGCCTGTCAGGTGGAGGAGTTGAGAGAGTTATGTTTGGTGGAGATGGAGACCTTTGAATCCTTCTTCCTCTTTGCCTTCTTCTTGGAGATAACTGCAGGTATTCAAACAACGCTTCTTCTTCTCCAACTCTTGACCTTGTGGTGATTCTTCTCATGAGTTTTCAGGCCTGCACTGCTGAAACCAGTTGATTCTTCCCCTTGGAGTCGCCAGATATGCAAATAATAGCTCTTATAAGCAAGAAAACTGCAGCAGATGCATATCAACTTTGCTGCAATAAGAATGAGACCTCTTGGTCCCACCGGGTGTGCCAAAACTGTTGTTGCAGACTCACAGCACCCCTGGATGCAGATCAGGCTTCTAGGTTGATGTTCAGGCATCCAGTGTGATTGCACAACATGGAATCCTTTCTCCAAGTGTGGGACTTGTAAAGATGAGAAAGGATTCTCCAGAGAAGGCTGGTTCCTATTCCTCTGTTCAGATGCACACAAAAATGTAGAGGGTTTACTAAAACCTAATCTAACTTGTCAAGGAGACAGGGTGAGAAAATGCATAGAATAAAACCTAAACTACAAAGGTGATGCACCGAGGAATGTGTTGTAGCAGACTCAAGACACCCCCCTGGATGCGAGTCGAGGCTTCTAGGTTGATCACTCTAGCATCCAATGTGATTGCACAACATGGAAACCTCTCTCCAAGTGCGGGGACTTGTGGCCGAGAGAGGAATCTCTAGATTAGAGGTGGTTCCTTAAACTCCTCTCGATTTAGATCTATATTTTGCAAAACTACAGAGGTTTAGATCCTAATCCTATTCTAACTTGTAAGGGGACAGGGGTAGCAGTGCAAAAATTGAAACTAACTAAAGATGGTGATGCACCAAAAGGAGTGGTGAAACATATTTGTCATGCAAATAGACACAGACCAAAGTTCACAACATAAAACATACACAGACTGATAATGTATAATTTAGTATCTGAAATCAAGCAAATAATACAAACAGAGGATTGAAACCCATTCACAGAGCTTGCATTATCATTTCAATGTCAAAACACGCATTACACCCTCAAAGAGGTAAAAGAAAACTGTTACAATCCTTGGAGAGGTCTGATCCTTGCATCAATCACTTGCTGGAGGTGAAAGAAGAAGTCTGCTATGCCCAAAAATGTTCGCCCTTGAAATGAGCCAAATCTGGCTTTTTACATTGCATGGGTCGAACCCAGGAGATAGAAAACATACAAAGGCATGGGAGCCCATTCTTTCTTGACTACAGGTGCATTAAAATAGCATGGGGGACCTTACAAACCCATACCCTATCACTTTGACCGGATTACAGGAGAATGCGACCCATTCTGCATTAAATCAGTCATTTGGAATGTCATTTCTGGCCATGAACACGCGTCAGAGCCTGTTTCTTGATTTTCTCCCTCTATCCTACTCCAAAACACAAGATTGACCCGGAATCGTGTAGAGAATTTCACCATCTTTCCGTTGATATAAAGAACGTGCAAATCGAGCTCTAGATCGAAAGTTATGGCGATCTAAAGATTTAGGGCACAAAGCAGTGAAACGTGTTTTGAAATCTTTCCAGCGCTTACGCCACTGGATGACACGTGGCACGTCTTTGATTGGATGAGAAATTCTCTCTCCTCTGCCTTTCACGGGCTTTCTTTTGAAATTTGCTTATGGGCCCCTTAAACTTGGACACGTGGCGCTATTTCATTGGTTCGGGTCAGTGCTCGAAACCTCGCCCTTTGACTTTTGGAATTTGCCTCCCTTGCGACACGTGTCGTGATCGGTTTGTTCTCGGCCCTTTCGGCTCCTTCGTGCCCTTGGCGTCCATTTGTCCCGGATGTCCCAGTGCTTCGTGGGACAAATTCTTCTCGGCTCCGCCCGATCCTTCCGATTCACGTCTTTTTGTCCCACTTGTCCCACTTTGTTTCGGACTGAAGTTCCCCATTTCGGCCGATCCACCGGTTCGCGTATTTTTGTCCCACTTGTCCCACTTTGTTTCGGACTGAAGTTCCCATTTCGGCGATTCATGTAGTCCGTCCCCGGTTCCGTCCGGTTGCGTATCGCCGGCCCGATTGTCCCAAATGCTTCACGGGCCGCTGGAGGCTTTTCGGCCGATCCGCGCCTAGATGTCCAAATGTCCCGACCGCCCTAGGACTAGGACTTAGCCAATTTTCACAATTTTTTCCTCGGCCCAAGCTTATTTTTTCTGCAACTTTTCGCATTTTCTCGAGCTTGCTCCTTCCTTCTTCGGCCGGGGAGTTAGAAAAATATACGAGGGAACATTAGAAACATGATTTTTTCCCTGAATCAATCCATTTCCACTGGGACTTGAGAATTCGATGCATGTTATCAAATTAGCCCTGGTGGTGAATTTAGATAACAATTTGGTGACTCAACGGGGGTACCTGCCTGCTAGGTAGAAGATACCAGTTGCCTTAAGCAGTCCATTGGGCATGGAGTCATCAAATATTCTGTTTAGAACCCTAACTGACTCAGAATGTGCAAGGAGGAAGATGGGATGTTATCACGATGAGGGAAAGGATTTCTAAATATCTCCATGGGACAGTAATTTGTGCCAAGGCACTTAGGAAAACAAAACTAACCTACAAGAAAACAATGTGCACAAGCACTTGGAGGAAAGAAAATCTAATCTAATATTTACTGAGATGTAGTGAACCTCCCTCTAGAAAGCGCGCTTGAGATAGATTCCATTTTTGGAATCTGCGGTTCTTCACCATCAATGAGGCCAATTGGAAAGGTTTGTTGTTCTTGCACTTTGTGACCATGTATGGGCTACTCCAAATGGCATCAAAATTTGAATGCCTTCCCGATTTTGCTCTGTCCACATCCCATTTCAAGACTAGATCTCCAACTTGAAAAGATCTATCTTTGGCCTTCCTATTAAAGGTCTTCTTGATCAAAGCTTGATCCTTTTCCATTGCTTGGGATGCCTGATTTCTGATCTCTTGCAGCTCCATCAATTCTGCATACCTCACCTCCATGGGCTCAAACTCTAGCAACTCCAGCTATTTCATGAGTTCCAACGTTGGCAACTCAAGTGACATGGGCAAGATTGCCTCTCTTCCGTAGACAAGCCTAAATGGAGAGTTACCTGTGGATCTTTTGGGAGTTATCCTATCAGCCCATAAGGCTGATTTCAGCTTGGTATGCCAAGACCTCTGATTCTCATCAAGAGTCCTCCTAATGATCTTCAACAAGTTCTTGTTTGTAGACTCGGCCTGGCCATTACCTTGAGGGTAATAGTTTGATGAAGTGCTTAGGTAAATACCGTTCTTGACAGCCCACTCAGTCACCCTGGATCCAATGAATGCCAATGCATTATCAGAAATTATTGTGGCAGGTACACCAAATCTGGTTGTTATCTCCTCATAAAAGTCTAAGATGTTAGACTCATTTGCCTCTTTGAGTGCTCACCTTCTTGTCCATTTGGTGAAGTAGTACGTGGTACATCAAAATCCATTTGTGCCCTTGGCTCGAATTGGGATTGATGGCTCCAATGAAGTCCAGTCCCCATTGCATGAATGGCTGATCTACTGGAATTGGATGTAATGGAAGGGCAGCGAGTCTCTCTTTTCCTGTGAAGAATGCACAATTCTTACACCTCTTGATCCATGCATAGCAATCACTAAAGATTCTAGGCCAATAATAACCAGCCTTCATGATTTTTAGAGCTGTCACTCTTGGTGCAAAATGGCCACCAGCTGGTCCATTATGAAATTCTTCTAATACCCTTTGGATCTGACCTGTGCTAATGCATCTCAGCAGCACTCCATTCACATCTTTCTTGAACAAAACTCCATCAATGATGGTATATGGAACAGCCTGCAACCTGAAGTATCTCCTCTTTGCTTTGCTCATTTCTGGAGGGCATAGGCCTGTTTGTAGGAAGTGCATAATGCCTTGGGTCCAGCAAGGGGTGGGGGCAGCATTGTCTTCTTCTTGCCTGTCACTCGGCTCATGGCTGTCTTGAACTATCAAAACAGCCTCTTCTTCATTGCATACTTCTTTTTGCTTCCCCAAAACCAGTTGCTCACACAATCCTTTTCCTCTTACCAGCTTGGTGATCTTGATCTCAATGTCATACTCCATGACACGGGTGATCCAACCTGCCCTTTTCTCATTCAAATCCTTGTTGAGGAGGAAGTCCTTAACTTGACATGTGAGACCAGCAAGCTGGACCTTGTTGTTTGAGACTAAATGCTTGAATTTCTTCAAGCTCCTGATTACTGCAAGCACATGTTTTTCAATAAAAGAGTACCTCACTTCGCAGTCATCTAGGCTCTGGCTGAAGAAGGCAATCGGTTGTTCATCATTATCTTTGTTCTGCTGTGTACGAGAATGGCGAAATAGTGTCATCACCTCCAAATGCATAGAGGATGAAATCCTTGGAAAAGTCTGGGTTGATGAGAGTGGGTGCCTAGGAGATGGCTTCTTTGATTGCTTCAAAACTCTCCTTGCCTTCTGCCGTCCATTTGAAAGCCATGCTTTTTCTTAACATTTTGGTGATGGGCTTGACAAGGGCTGCAAAATCTGGGACAAACCTCCGAACAAAGTTTATCCTTCCCAGGAAACTCTGAAGGGCTTTCTTGTGGCTTGGCAATGGTAGAGCTCTTATGGCTTCAACCCTCTCTGGATCAATTGCTAATCCTTCCTTGGAGACAATATGGCCAAGGAGCTTCCCTTCATGTGCAAGAAAGATGCACTTCTTAGGATTCAAAGACACTCCAAACTTTCTACACCTCTGAAACACTTGCCTGAGGTGAAAGAGATGGTCTGCAGCATTCTTTGAGAAGACAGTGATATCATCTAGGTATACCAGCACTATCTTGTTGATCAAGCCTTTGAATGCCATATCCATAGCTCGCTGGAATGTTGCTCGGCGTTCGACAGTCCAAATGGCATCTTCTTGTAAGCATATGTGCCCCATTTGGTTGTGAAGGCTGTCTTGAACTGGTCTTCCTCCTTTACCGTAATCTGATTGAAGCCTGAGTAACCATCAAGTAGCGAAAACCTTTCTGAACCAGCTACGACTTGTAATATTTGCTCCATGGAAGGGAGTGGATAATGGTCCTTGAGAGAGGCTCTATTCAAATCTCTGAAGTCAACACATAGCCTGATCTCTCCACTCTTCTTTCTGACTGGAACTAAGTTGGCAACCCAACTAGAATGCTTGATTGGGAATATAATTCTTGACTCAATCAGCTTGTCCAATTCTTTCCTCATGAGAGGCTCCATGTGTGGATTGACTGGTCTCTGTTTCTGCCTGACAGGCTTAGTATTTGGATCCAATTCGATGGTATCTTTGAGCTAAGTTGGGATTGAAACCTTTCAAGTCTTCATAGCTCCAAGCAAACATGTCAGGGAATTCTTGACATAGTTGTATGAACTCACACCTTTCTTGCTCAGTTGTCATCTTTCCAATTTGCAATGGCTTGTTCTCTTCTACCAAGATGGATACCGAATCTTCTCTCTTGACCTGAATGTTTGCTTTCTCCTTTCTAAACTGATCATTGGGGTTAAAAATGGACTCCAAAGTGATAAGTCCCTTGGGCAGCTTGTCAGTTCTCAGCTGTATCACCTGGTCACCATATTGCTGTTCCAACTTTTCTTGATTCTTAGCTGAGAACTCAGCTTCTTCTTGCAAGAAATGGATGATTTGCTGGTCATTCTCAAATACTTGCCAACTGACATCGTTATCCGGCACTGAAGGCCTCACAATCACGTGGATGTTTGGTTGTATCTTGTCTTGTTGAATGTTTTCCACAATGTCAAAGGCTGCCCCTACTGCTGCAAGCCTGTCAGCAGCTTGATTCTCATTCCTAGGAATGGATTTGATGCCGAAACCCTCAAAATCTTCCATGAGGTCCCACACCCTATTCTTGTAGCACCTGAGTAGATCATTTTTGGCAGCATCTTTGTCCCTTGACCTGATTTACAATCAATTCTTTGTCCCCAAAGACTTGCAAGTTCTTTATTTTTTCTTGATTGCCCAATGCATCCCTGCGCACCAAGGCTTCATATTCAGCGAGTGTTATTGGAGCATGTAAATTGAAATCTAAAAGCTGAATAATACTTTACTCCTTGAGGTGAAATAAGCACGGCTCCACCTCCTACACCTTGTCTACTCCTTGATCCATCAAAAAATAGCTGCCATACCTCATTGTCATCCTTGTGGTTTGGCTTGGTGATCTTAGGAATAGGTTGACTTTCTTCGTGTATACAATAGACTCCTAGCTCAGATTCTTCTATTCCTTGATAAGGATCAAAAGCATGCACCTTGTTTGCCCATTCATCAAGAGTTAGATCCGGGATGTTTCCAACTTTAGTGTCAGTTTCATCAGTGCTTGGGTGATCTTCTTGATCAAATCTTTGAGCAATTGGCATTAATCGACTTGGAGTATAGGGCTCAATGTGGAAGTTTGCAATAGGTTCGACCTAATTGTAGCCTTAGTTCCATACCTGTTCACGAATAGCATGTGTGACCAATCGGCGGACAAATATCCCCCAATCTTGGTGTGAAGTCCTTGACAAGCATAGGAAAAGAGTGGTGGAAGGTCTATGGTGATACATCTTGTAAGACAACAACATTTGGACATGCATGCAAGGTAAGATTCAAATTTCTAATCACTCCAAGCTATTGTTGCTATTGCTGTCCCATCCAATTGCACTACTCCCTTTAGATGTTGTTTCATCTGGAGCCCTAAGCGATCGGCTATTTGTTTAGGCATTCTTGAGCTACTTGCCCGGAGTCTATCATGCAATTATGCACTAGCTGATTTCCAATGATTAACGAAACATAGAAAGGGGGGGCTTCAACATTTTACCTTGTTGTGCTCCATGATTTCCTTTAGGTTGGGCAGCATTTGTAAGCACTTTGTCTTGCATCTGCTGATTCGAAGCTGGCCAGTCCTTCATGGCAGCTTGCTGCAGATCTCTTTGGCCTGGGATAGATAGGGATTCCCACATAGATATATTGACGTTTGTTTTCTTCATCTGATCAATGATACTGAATGGAGATGAAGTACCCTTTTGTTGTCCCTTGGTTTGCACATTCACCTCTTGTACGTGGGCAGCAACAGCTGGCATTTGAGTTGGCCTAGAGGCTGTTCTTGGCTGCCCTTGTGCATTTGAAACTGGGTTTTGCTTGCCAATCATTTGAGGAGCCGTGGAAGGTTGTGGATTGGCTGGGGCTAATGGCTGTTCTTCACCCAAATTTCTCCTTTTTGACCTTGTGTTGGCTGCAACACCTTGAGAAACTGCCTGATTCATGCCACAAAAATCCTCTGCTTGCCAATTTACCAATGTGGTGTCATTTGGGGCTGATTCTTTGTTGGAATGTTTCTTGTTGTTGTTGGCTGTTTTCTTTTGCTCTCACCCTCCACACAGTAGTTGTTACCATTAAAGCTTGAGTCAAAGCACCATTGTAGCACATGGATTGATTATGAGGCTCATTACATGGAAAACACCAATCATACTCCTGGGCAATGTTATTTTGTCTTTGGTACTAATGCCTTAGAGGCAGATATGGCATTTGGATTATAGGGTTGGAATGGTCTATTGGCGGGGAGGCCTTGCTTGATTCTGATTTGCAGCTGGATTGGGTGGCCTTTGAGGCTGATATAGCTGCCTATTAGGTTGAGCTTGAGGCTGATACAAAGGTCTGAAACCTTGAGCTTGCTGTCTCTTGAGTGTAACCAGCTCATTACCTAAATTTTGCAGTTGCTTCATGACTTCTTGAAGCTCATTTGGGGCACTTGGAGATGAAGTGGAAGCTTCATTTGAACTCTGATTTCTAGGAGTGGGAGAAGGAGCTAAGACAGGTGCTTGACTAGTACTTGGGCTCTCTAAACTTGGATATAATGGCATTGGAGGCCTAGGAGCTAGCTTGCCAGCTTGAATCAGACAATTTTCAGCTCTAATGGCAATACTATAAGCAGCAGGGATAGTTGTGCCTCCCATAGATTGAACCAACATAGAAATATCAGAATTTAAAGCTTTAAGGTAATATAGAAAAGCACCTTCTGCTGTTGGCCTGACTGCCACTGGAATTCTATCCCAAGACCTTTGAAATCTGAAGTTGAAGTCAGTTAGCTGCTCATTGGAAGCTCTCTTGATGGTTGTCAGCTGCTCCAAAAGAGACAAGTTGTCTCCCTTCTCTCCAAATTGATCATGAAGTGCAATACACAGCTGATTCTAGTTTGTGATAGAGCCAGCTCCAAGGCTCCTAAACCATTGCAATGCTTTCCCCTTGAATGAAGACGCCAGCAATTTGACAGCTACTTGCATCTCATTAATCTCATGGATTGCACAAATGTTAGCAATGTCCTTGACATGATCACCAGGAGTGGTCTGATTTTCTCCAGTGAAGTACGGAATGTTCTTCAATGCTGCAACTGGGATTGGATTTTGTGCATTGAGAGCAAGTGGGCTGCTGCCTGTGAAGTTGACATAGGGGTTCAGTGGTTGCGCCATTCTGATTGGTCGAAGAACTCTTGAATACTGAATGAAAGGCCGATCAGGTGGAGGAGTTGAGAGAGTTCTGTTTGGTGGAGATGGAGACCTTTGAATCCTTCTTCCTCTTTGCCTTCTTCTTGGAGATAATTGCAGGTATTCAAACAACACTTCTTCTTCTCCAACCCTCGACCTTGTGATTCTTCTCATAAGTTTTAGGCTGCTTATTTCTTTGAAACCGATTGATTCTTCCCTTGGAGTCGCGGATATGCAAATAATAGCTCTTTTCAAGCAAGAAAATTGCAGCAGATGCACATCAACTTTTTGTAATAAAAATGAGACCTCTGGTCCCACCAGGTCGTGCCAAAGCTGTTGTGCGAGACTCACAGCACCCCTGGATGCAGGTCAGGCTTCTAGGTTGATCACTCTAGCATCCAGTGTGATTGCACAACATGGAAACCTCTCTCCAAGCGTGGGGACTTGTGGCGAGAGAGAAATCTCCAGTTAGAGGCTGGTTCCTTAAACTCCTCGATTTAGATCTATATTTTGCAAAACTACGAGAGGTTTAGATCCTAATCCTATTCTAACTTGTGCGAGGGACAGGGGTAGAAGTGCAAAAATTGAAACTAACTAAAGATGGTGATGCACCAAAAGGAGTGGTGAAACATATTTGTCATGCAAATAGACACAGACCAAAGTTCACAACATAAAACATACACAGACTGATAATGTATAATTTAGTATCTGAAATCAAGCAAATAATACAAACAGAGGATTGAAACCCATTCACAGAGCTTGCATTATCATTTCAATGTCAAAAACACGCATTACACCCTCAGAGAGGTAAAAGAAAACTGTTACAATCCTTGGAGAGGTCTGATCCTTGCATCAATCACTTGCGTTGGAGGTGAAAGAAGAAGTCTGCTATGCCCCAAAAATGTTCCCCTTTGAAATGAGCCAAATCTGGCTTTTTACATTGCATGGGTCGAACCCAGGAGACAGAAAATGTACAAAGGCATGGGAGCCCATTCTTTCTTGACTACAGGTGCATTAAAATGGCATGGGGGACCTTACAAACCCATACCCTGTCACTTTGACCAGATTACAGGAGAATGCGACCCATTCTGCATTAAATCTGGTCGTTGGAATGTCATTTCTGGCCATGAACACGCGTCAGATCCGTTTCTCGATTTTATCCCTCCAGACTGCTCCAAAATGCAAGATTGACCCCGGAATCGTGTAGAGAATTTCACCAGCTTTCCGTTGATATAAAGAACGTGCAAATCCGAGCTCTGGATCGAAAGTTATGGCGATCTGAAGATTTAGGGCACAAAACAGGCGAAAACGTGTTTTGAAATCTTTCCCGCGCTTCGCCACCTGGATGACACGTGGCACGTGCTGATTGGATGAGAAATTCTCTCTCCTCTGCCTTTCGCGGGCTTTCCTTTTGAAATTTTCTTGTGGGCCCCTTAAACTTGGACACGTGGCGCTATTTCATTGGTTCGGGTCAGTGCTCGAAACCTCGCCCTTTGACTTTTGGACTGCCTCCCTTGCGACACGTGTCGTGATCTGGTTGGTTCTCGGCCCTTTCGGCTCCTTCGCGCCCTTCGCGTCCATTTGTCCCGGATGTCCCAGTGCTTCGTGGGACAAATTCTTCCGGTTCGCCCGATCCGGCCGATTCGCGTCTTTTTGTCCCACTTGTCCCACTTTGTTTCGGACTGAAGTTCCCCATTTCGGCCGATCCGGCGGTTCGCGTCTTTTTGTCCCACTTGTCCCACTTTGTTTCGGACTGAAGTTCCCCATTTCGGCCGGTCCGGCCGGTTCACGTCCGTCGCGTACTTCTGGCCCGATTGTCCCAAATGCTTCACGGGCCGCCTGGAGGCTTTTCGGCCGATCCGCGCCTAGATGTCCCAAATGTCCCGACTGCCCCTAGGACTAGGACTTAGCCAATTTTCACAATTTTTTCTGGCCCAAGCTTATTTTCTGCAACTTTTCGCATTTTCTCAGAGCTTGCTCCTTCCTTCTTCGGCCAGGGGAGTTAGAAAAATATCTGAGGGAACCTTAGAAACATGATTTTTTCCCCGAATCAATCCATTTGCCTGGGACTTGAGAATTCTGATGCATGTTATCAAATTAGCCCTGGTGGTGAATTTAGATAACAGAATGTTAGACACTCGTTTTGCAAATTTAACATAGACCACATAGATGCAATACAAACACCATGCATAGGTAACCAAACTGCAATAAGAGATCAAAATGACAACAATGAATACATGAGAGGGTTGAGAGTCAATCACAATATATATATTATTGCTCAAGAGTCGATACAGTACATTGCAGTGGCCAAGAGGCAAAAAGACTAGTATTACAACCCATATGGGAGGTTTGAAAGCTCCACAAATTCTCTTGCAAGCGAGGGAAGAAGGGAGGATGCAAAACAAGAATGTTTAACCTTTTTAAGAAGCTCCTCCTTACAATATATACTAAGAATGAGAGAGGAAAGAGAGAGGAAAGTCGAATCTACCACAACCACTTCTGGATACATTTAAAATCATCTCATTATGGTAGAAGCGGCGGCTCCTGGCAAACGGTGAGCTGTCTAACAGGAGCGGCGAGCTGTCTGCTGTATTAAAGTTGGTAGTTGAAGCATTACTTCTATCTATCACCACACGTCAGAGACGTTTTCTTAATTTTCTCCTCCAAATAGCACCAAAATTCAAGATTGATCCTAGAATCATGTAGAGAATTTCAACATCTTTCCATTGATATAAAGAACGTGCAAATCGAGCTCAGATCGAAAGATATGAAGGTCTTAAGATTTAGGCAGTAAATCGAGGCAAGAACAGGTTTTAAAATCTTTTCCCGCGCTCTACCATCTGGACGACACGTGGCAGGGCTCGATTCACTGAGCAATTCCCTCTCTCCACCTTTTCGCGGGATTTTCTTGTGGGCCCCTTAAACTTGGACACGTGGCACTATTTCATTGGTTCGGATCAGTGCTTGAAAACTCGCCCCTTTGACTTTTGGACCTTTTTCCTTGGCGACACGTGTCATGCTGTGATTCGTCCACGGCCTGCTGGATTTTCACGTCCACCGCGTCTTTTTGTCCCAGATGTCCCAAACTGTCTGGGACAAATTCTTCCGGTTCGCCCGAAATGGGCTTCCACGTCCCCTTTCTACCGGTGACACGTGGCGTGATCTGATTGGCTTTCGGCTCCTTCGGCTATCCACGTCCCACGTGTCCCTTTGTCCCACTTGTCTTTGTGCTGAAGTTTCCCGTTTCGGCCGAATGGCTGGTTTGCGCCTCTCGCGTACTCGTGGCCTAGATGTCCCAACTGCTTAGTACGAAAGTTCTCCATTTCGGCCGATCTGGCGGTTTGCGTCCTCGAGGCCCAAATTTCTCGAGCAGTTAGTCGTTTTTCTTCTCCTTTGGCCGAACCGGCTTTCCGCGTCCCTCGCATCCCGATGGCCCGATTGTCTCTGTGCTAAAATTTTCCTTTTCGGCCGAACCAGCCATTTGCGCCCTCCGCGTACATTTGTTCCACTTGTCCCAGTGCTTCGTGGGCCGCCTGGAGGTGTTTCGGCCGAACCGCGCCTTGGTGTCCCGAATGTCCCAAATTGTCCCTAGGACAAGGACTTAGCTGATTTTCACAATTTTTTCCTGAATCAATCTACTTGCTTGAACCGAAAACTCGATGCATGTTATCAAATTAACTTTGGGGGAATTTTAGATAACATGAAGGTTCTTTAAACAAGAAGACAAAGGCATGAAAAACCATGACTTCGCATAAAAATTCATCTTTGGAGAATTGCATGGAAGTTTAATGATGAGGGTGGCTTTGAAAAACCACATTTTGGATCTAGAATTTATTTCTTTCCACTTTTGGATTTTCGGTGAAGAAAACACAAGTATAGAATAAAATTTAAAATTTCCATTTTTAGAAACGGTCTGGGAAGATGTAAAGAAAAACTTGTAAGTGCCATAACTTTCACTTCGTGGCTCCGTTTTAGGTGCCATTTTTTTCTAAAAGTGCATATTTTCTCGAGCTCTACACATTGGTGGCAATATTTTTCTTATTTTCATAAAATCCATTATTACACCTTTTTGGACCAAGCAACCTCTTGTAATCTCCTGAAGGAATCCTGAGCTCTGGTCACCTATAGACAAATTAGTTAGCAATTAAAAACACTGGATAGTTTTTCAAAACCCTAGGCTCAGGAAAAGGTCTGGCAGGAAGAATGAATAGGCTACGGGGATTGTCAAACAAAAATGGAGAAAAACCAAAACACAGACAAAAAGAAATAAAAACAAAACCCGAAAGAAGCTGCTGGAAATTTCTTGAAAAATTTCTCCAATTAGCTAATCTGTAAAAAATTACTCTCCCCGGGTGAATGTTTTATGGCAATAATGATGGCGTGAAGTGCTTTATATAACATAAATCCTCAAATTTTAGCTCAATCTATTTAAAATGACTTTATTTATTTACTATATAAATAAATAAAATGCTTTTAGACAGATCATGATGAAGGATTTGAGTGAGCTTCAACATGTGGGTATTTAGCGAATGTGGCCCTTATGAATCTCTGGGGACACCTTAGAGAAAAGCAATAATCGAGAAAAAACAAAACACAAAACATGACCCGTTACTTAAAAAGAACGAAAAATTTAAAAGGGGTAGTCCCAAATTTCAGGGTGAAATCACGGGGACACCAAAAACTATGTCCCCAAGGGGGTTTTTCTATTGACTATCAAATCCTTGAATGGTATTTGTGGTACCTATGAGATATCATGTAGTATAATTAAGAAGTGCAAGAATTTCCATCATGCAAATATTGTGGCTAGATTTGTTTCTTACCATAACACTATGAATTAGTTGTGAATCAATATAGGCATGAATGAATATAGGTTTAAATGCTTCATCCTCATATGAAGGAATATTTGAATAAAAAAGGTAATGGTTGGTGTAACTAATGGTGTACTTTGTGTAAAACTAATTATATTATCAATCGATGGGCATTTAATGCATAATTTGGAGGAGGCGATACTATATGATAATCCAAATGCAGCTCATCTACTTTTTTATTTCAACATGATTAAGTAATGGATCATTAAAAAGTATCATCTATAAATTAGGTTAAACAAATGTTATGTTGGTGGTGGTTCTAGGTATTTTTAGAAATATTCTTATTAATACGAAGCTCTTGAATGTTCTTGCATATTATAACTCAACTATTTGTAGAGTGTCTTCATCATTGGCTATAATCACATGATAAGTGTTCATCTAACTTAGGTCATTTTACTCTACCATGTTGATGATAGTAGGTGAAGGTAGTTGGATTAGATTACGTTAAGGATTTTTTCAAAGATAGTATGAGGATGTTGTGATAAATAGTCATATCATTATGAAGAAGGTGTTGCAAGAGTTTCTATAAGAGATTTTTATTTATTGAAAGTGCACTATTATATTTATATAAGCTTTAAAAGTACATTGTGGATTTACATCAAAAAATGGGTGGATAAGCCACACCCCAAAATACATCACACCTGGCACAAGTGCCACGAGAACCAAGAACATATGAACATATTACAAAAAGTTAAAAATGTGAAACACTAAGCAAAAAAGAAAACATGGTGGTTGAAGGAGGGGAGGAGAATGCGGCATGTGTGGAACATCTCCCCAACCCATTGTAGGGGGTTCAGGAGAGGTTTTCATAGGATCTTAACCATCACCTTGCTAAATGCAAGGAACATCTGTTTGTCGGGAGAGATAGCCAAAGCCGTGCATGTAAACTTATCTAAGGGAGGAGCACCTTGTATGGAACTAGAAGTATATGAAAAAGGCCAACTAGAGCCACTATCACTATTTCGCCCAAGGGAGGATTTCCTCAGCCAAAAACATTTCCATTGGGAGATCGGGAGGATCCTCTCCACCTATCGCCACCTCTAAGCCATTAGAAAACACCACCATCATTTCACCGAGGGGGATCTTTGCCATGATTGAGAGTGGTTTCGATGTTGGGCGCCTTGTCCACAAGGTCGAGACCTTTGTCGCGGTAGAGAGTGATGCCGAGGTGGTGATTTATGGCAAGACAAAGACATAACCCAACTGACTACACAAAGGGAACTTCCCGGTGGGAAAAGAGATCCTATAAATGCTCCACCTCCAAGTGGAATTTCTCCACCTAGACCTAGATCTGAAGCAAGACATGAGAAATAATTCCATTTTTAGAAAGCACAAAAATTCCATGCTAAGAATAGTTTGATTAAAAATAGAATCATTTCTAATCTTCCAAATTTCAAAAATAATTTCTGCATGAAATATTTTCCAAAACTTGTTATATTTTGTAGGAAGCAAGGTTGAGTCCCCTAATAAGACAATTTTCTAGGTGAAGGGTTTAGGGAAAAGGGGTTGAAAGAGGGAGTGAATCCACTTCCGTGCCGACTATGCGAGAGGAAAATATAAAAATAAATGTAACAAAGACATAGGTTGTTGATAAGTGGATACAAATATTTAACAATATCCAACTGTTGAAGACATTTTCCAATAGGCAATCCCTACTATAAAATGTACCAGATAAAATGAGCCTTTTTAGGTTCAATATGAGCCTTCCAAATGAGATTTAAGCTGCACTTCCAAACCATGTGTGGGGAATTAAGCTTCTAGTATCCATTTAAATTCTCGCTTCTACTATCCATTCAAATTCTCATAAGGAATGTGAGAAGGTACCAACAGCTGATAACCAAGTTAGGGTTTATAATTTGAATGAAGGGCATTGTTGTAGGCCAATTCCATCACGCCACCATTGACGAGGGAGAGACCCCAATCTTATGGAGCATTTCATCAGGTATGACATTCTAAATTTCCTGAATAGATTCTTTATCCCCATTATTGAGATTAAATTGAGCTTTGATAAGAACCCATGGTTTCCACAAATGGGTAGCCTTGCAAAATAAATCACCTAACAACTTGATATCATGCTTAAAAATCCTAAGAATTTTAATCCATGGTGTCATAACAAAAGGAGCATTGTGAAATTTAATAATAGAAGACCACCATAAGGATTGAGAATTTATGGATAGCCCTATTCGAAACCATCTCCAACCCATATGAGGTGAGGTTTGACCTACTCTCATGCATTCCAGATACTTTACATAACAAAAGTTCCTCCAATTTTAACTGGCACAGGAGAGAGAAAAAGACTTTGTAATCCCAAATTTTTCCAAGATTGCTTTCCAAAAGGAGTGCCTTGATAGATGTAGTGACGAAACAAGATTTTTTTAGCCTCGGATCCTTCTAACCCCTAATGATCCACTTGATACTTAGGGAAATGCCTTGCAGCCAAATTTCAATGATCCCTAAGCCCCCAACATCTTTGGGAGTACAAAAATATCCCATGCCACTCTGTGAAAACCTTTGTGCCCATTGGTGTTGGCCCATAAAAATTCCCCAAGTAGTTTCTCCACTTGGCATATGAAGCCTTAGACGAAGCCTAGTAGGAGGAGTAATAAATATGAGTGGAAGCTAACACCTTGGAATAAATATGAAATTTACCAGCAAGAGAGAGAGAGAGAGGTTTGGTAATCCAATAAGCAATCTTTTTCTCAACTCGTTGAACAACATAGGACCAAAGAGTAACAGGAGTAGCTTGAAATGAAAAAGGGATGCCAAAGAATTTGAAGGGAACCCAGGTTGAATCCACTACCAAGAAAATCCTTCCAACCATGGAGGTTTGGGAACCAGAGACTACATGTAGCATTGAGTTTTCTTCCATTGGATGGAAGACCGAAAGCCAAGAAAAAAATATCAAGACAATGGAAAGCATTATTAACAGACTCTTCATTCTCTTTAAGAGTTAAAAAATAATCATTAACAAAGTGACCATTAATAAGTTTTGTTTAGAATTGGGAAGAGAAATGCCCTTGACTAACCCTTGAGAAGCACTCCTGGCAAGAAGGTAGTGAAACCCTCTTTTGTAAGCACATAAAGTGTCGGAGCTAAAGGACATCCTTTCCGAATGGAACCTGTGAAGCTAAAAATTATCATACTCAAACTCCATTAATGGTGATACAAGCATTAACATCTTGGAATAGCATATTAATAGAGTAGATGAATCTAGGGCCAAACCCAAGAGCTTGAAGCATGACAATGATAAAAGGCCATTCAATCTTGCAATAGGATTTTTCAAAGTTGATTTTGATGAAAAGGGCCTTTTGATTAGACCTTATGGCCCACTCCATAACTTCCCAAACAACAATGACGTTATCTAGAATGAATCTTCTCTTAATGAAGGTAGTTTGTTAACTACGCACAATAAGATGAAAGATATTATAGATCCTAAGAGTTAAGGCCTTGACTATGATATTGTAAGACACATTAAGAAGAGTAATCAGTCTCTCTTATTGGTGATAAGTTCATGATCTCCAGACTTAGGAATGAATTTAACATAACCTTGATTGATCGAGCACTAAGATAGTTATTCTCCAATGCTCCACAATAAACATGATGGAGGTCAAGACCAACAGTATCCCATAGCACTTGATAAAATTCACATGGAAATCCATCAATACCAGGAGCTTTATCTCCCTTCATTTGCATAATTACTTCCTTAAGATCATCAACAGAAAGCGCTTGATCATAGGAAACCCTCTCGGGTCTCGAAATCTTATAGGGAACCTCCTGGAGACATTACATTAAGGAAACATCCCTCTATGGAGTGTATGGTTGCAAAACAAAAACCCTTTGATAGTGGTGAACAAAGGCCCGTAGGACATCCAGAAGGTTTGAAATTTGACTGAAGCACCCTTGATAGCTTGAATTAAACTAGAGGTGTGACGAGGCTTGAGGAGTGCAAAAAATTATTTGGCCACTCTATTACCTATCTTGAGCCAATGCAATCGAGCTCTAATTTGAGCCTCACAGGCTTGGTAAACTTCTTCCATCCCGAGTTTGTGTCGCTAGAGAGCCACCTCGGTTTGAAGGTGAGTATTAAGGGGTGAGAAGTTAAGATCCCTTGAGCTTCTGAAATAATCCCAAATAGAGGCCTTGTGATCCATTCTTCTGAACAAGGAAGCTTGCCAAACATACATACGAAGAAAATTTGTAGTTCTGACAATGGCCTCCTGCCACCAGTCAATCCACCCATAGAGACATGAAGGGTTTTCAACCAAATTCCACATGTGTAAAATGTGCTCAATAGTTCTATTATGTTTAAGATGAGCAATGTTTAAATAGAACTAGGAGTTTCAAGGCTTAACAAGAGCTAAGAGCCACTCAATTTCAAAAAATATAGGAGAGTGGCCAAAAAGCAAATCCCCCTCCTAAATGAGAAACTAGCTTACCAAATTTGGTGGTGAATGAAAACACCTGTTGATTCAGGAGAAATGCTTGGTCAAGCCGCTTGACAACTCTGTCTTGACCCTATCTGAAATTAGACCAGGTGAACCATGATGCATCAGAGGCATGTCTAAAGTGGTGATTTGGATAAGGAATTATAAGATTGTTACACATATAAAACCATGCTTCACATTCCTCAACACACCATCGCATAATAAGATGACCAAATTTATCTTCAATAGAATCCACCATGTTAAAATCAGCACACAAGATCCAATGAGCATCGGGTAGCTCATTAGCAAGCCACCGCCAAAGAAATGCCCGCTCAACAACATCATTAGAAGCATAAATATTAGCAATACCAAAAATATGGTTATGTAAATCAAAAAGAGACCACACAACCTGATGAGAAGGGTCGAACCCCAAAAAATATATTATTGCAAAGAAGGAGAGCAGAGAGTAATAATACCCCCTCACCGGTCTTGTGATTGGAATGGTGACAAATGACACCCGACCAAATAGTACAAGCTACTAACCGAGAATAAAACCAAAAACGTAACCTCCTATAAATAAAGAACATGGATGTGTCCAAATTTCGACAATTGTCCCTATCCATGTATCTACAGTTTGGTTCAATAAGTCCGTACACATTCCAAGAGAAAAATATCATTGAGAACTATCAAGATACATGTCATGTTCCTCCTCGAGGCCCTCAAATGTTGCAAATTGATTCACGAGAGATGGAACAACTAACAATTTTTTGAAAAAGAAACGTAATCACTCATATAGAAAGGACATCTCTATGGTAGGACATATTCCTCATCCTCTAAAGGAGAGGGGCTATGAGAATGCAGGCACGTGGACTTGTTCTTTGGAAGTGTTAAAATTTTCCTCGAAGAAGGTTGTGAACTCACCGGATTCAAGATAATTGAGGATGCTGCAAACAGGGAATGGTGGTGGTGGGGTAGAAACATTCACAATTTCAATTTGTCTTTTTATCATTTAACTTTCCTTTATATGAGGGAATTTAATGGAATTTATTGTTACTAGATGAATGTGTGGTCTCATAATTTAGCATGTTGGATACCATGAGATTAGTATCATATACACGACTATTTGAAAAATTCCGCAAAGGATGTGCAATTAAGAAACACAACCTTTTATTAGAGCTTTATAATAAGACTAATTGTGAATACTTCCATCAATTCATTCTCGTTGATATGTCTAGGTCCTCATGAAAGAAAAATATTATATTATAATGCATAATCCAAAATAAAATTGGGATTATTTTTTGAATTGAGTGATTCATGCAAAAGCTAAATATTGTCTAATATTGATTGAGAAATGTGTAAGGAAAATGTCATCTAGAACTTGAAGAGAGTGTATAGAACTGTAGACACAAAATCATGAACTTCGGATAATTATCTAATCCTTATTACATAATACTATTCATATGATTCCTAAGTAAGAATGGTACTAATCAACCCATGTCGTTGGCCACCTTTCTTTCCGTTCTGTCACTTCTCTTAGTATTACACTTCTACTTGCTCGTCTTTCTTTTTATACTGGAATTTGTCATCCTCAACACCAGTGCTCAGCTAGGACACCATTGCCAAGTGGCCTCATCCCCTCTGGGTGCCACTGTCCTCTTTGTACTTTACTCACACTTTTTTAGGTCCTTTCTATCCATTTGAGCATATTATATTTTTGGTAGTCAACCTTTTCGGGGTTAATTATGAAATTCAAGCAAAGGAATCATATAAATATAAAGTTATGTGATCATAATAAAGGACCAAGCACTAAAAACTTCTATCACCACCTAAGGTTACATCCATCAAGGCATATAAGAGCTTCATTGCATCCATCTAGCTCCATCACAAGGGATACAAGGGATGGTTTTTTTCATCACACTTCATAAGAGGGAAGTTCATTCTATTCCATGCACACATTTATTACATTCTACATCTAGCTACTTGCTCGTTATCCAAGTGTGACTCGACACAAGAGAAACCTAGGGAACAATTCCACACACACACATAACTACATTGGGTATGAGATGTAGTGCAACACTTAGTTATAAGTCCACCATTATGGCAGCTAAGGACAGTCGACCCCTCATTTTGCATCTTTCTTTTTGGGATTTGATGTTTGTTTGAGGGTTTTACAGGTACATTCTTCATTGTAGGTTTACAGTGAGCTCGATGATCTTGCTGCGACATCGGAGCGGCTAAAGGAGACTAAAGGTGAAAACTTTTAAAACACCTCGGAGGAGGTTTTCAGGCATTTCCATAGACCAGGCACCCATAAAAAGATTAGGGTGCCCACGGGTGCACTCCTGTCCCTCTCCAAGTTCCGTAGTTCACTTGTACCTCCGGATATACATTTTCCGGGGCTTCTATACTGACGATTCTTCCTCTCTGTTCATCCTATCAAAGCTTCAGTCTAGTTTATATTTTACTACGAATCAACTAAGGCCTTTTACCCTCTCTTTGTAATTAGGGTTTTATTATTTATTTCTTAGTTTGCTTTGGTATATTTCGTATTTCATTGCATCATTTATTTACTGCTACTATAGCATTAGATTAGGCATAATATTCCATATTTTGCATAATCATTTTGGTGAACCCCACTCATGATCGGTCATTTAGATCCTTCTTTGGCACATCATATTTTCTATCATGGCTCCTAAAGTTGCTCAAATTTATTTGTATGATTTAATTCAAATGCATCCTAATTGCCAAGTTGTTATGAAAAAATCCCTAGACACCATGTATCTCCCTAGTGATACGCTGCCACATCAAGTGAGTGTTATTTTATATTAGCTATCTAACAACCCTAGTCTTCATGATCCTCCATCTAATAAATCCATGTTGGACTCAATTCAAGCTTTACATTATTTATTTCAAGAAAAATTTAAGGCTATGGAATCCATGATTACATCTCTCAAATCTGAAATCCAACATCTTAAGGATGCTTCTCAAGCTCATGTTTGTTCTCCTTCTACATCTCATTCTCATCCTGTATTTTACATGTGCTCATATTACTAAGCCTCAAGTCTTTCCATTACCACATCCTCTCACATTTGATCACAATGCTAAGTAACATGACATTCTTATTGATATCCTTAGTCATCAATTGATCAATTTACCGTCTACGCTAGGCTATCCTCCTTACCGAATTGAAAAATATCAAGGTCACCCATATTGCAATTATCATCGAATCAATGCACAAAATGAAAATGATTGTCATGCTTTACAACGAAAAATCCATAATCTTGAGCGTCAAGTTTTTATCTCATTCACTGCAAAATTTCATGTTACATCATCCTCTCCAATTCTTACATCTTAATGGTTCCTAAATCATATTCGTTTATACTAATGAGTATCTTTTCTAGGGTTCCTTATATAGAGAGTCAAGAATTGCCTAAGAAATCACCTCTCAAAATCAATATAGCACCCCTTCCTTTCAAGACATCGTAGACTTTCCGGTCAAAATACACAACCACATCTCAAAATCAATCCACCTTCTTCTCCTTTCAATTCTTCTACAGTGTCATCAACCCCACCTAAGTTACCACCATTCAAGATCCCTCCCCATCCTACTCCACTTCCATTTCCACTTCATTTTGTCAATGAAATTTCTCCTTCTACTAATGACCAAGACACATCTCAAACACCACCTATATTAGAGCATGGTCACATACCTTCATCACTATAAGCATCGAGTAGAGGACCTTCATCCTTTACCTTTATCAAATAGCTCATTCATCAACACACACTTACGGGTATTACACTTACTTATACCCCTAACTAATACCGACAAGTTCTTTATGTTCGCATCATTTCAATCTAGGTTTACACACATCGCCACACACATATTGACACACTCTAGTATCATCATTTCCGATAACACACTCTTGTCCTATGGTTCTCACTTTATTGTTAAAGGAATATTATACACATGAACCTCACACACTACACAATAGACACTACACATTACACATATTCACACATCATTCACTTTTGTACATATACATTATCCTCATCTTCCATCCACTATGCATCATCCTCACTTTGTGCTTTGTACACCCATACATTATGGACATTATTCACACTACTTTATTATACATTTTAAAATCTACACAACTTGCATTACACATTATACTATTATACTTACACACCCTACATTTCACATTACACATCTCACACAACACGTGTTCTACACATTCAAAAATTTCTTATTCCGTCATCTATCATACATTTTGCATCTTACTCACCATGCACATTCATGCTACATCTTTCTTACATCTACTTTTATGCACCGCACTCATTACCCCCGATGCACTCTACTCTCACCGTCCATACTTGATTGTTGAGAGTGTAAATATCAAATGGACCTCATCAAACTCACACATTCAATAATTTAGTCCTCTTATCATGTGACATTCCTAGCTAGTTCCTCCTTCACCAATATCATGATATACACTTTTAGGCTAGATCATAGCCTCTTTCTAGCTCTTTATCCATGCATATCATGATATACACTTTGGGATACATCATCACGCTTTATATTATTTTGCTCACACATTTTGTGATATACGCTTTGTGTTACATGATCATGTTTCTTATCCATAAATCATGTGATATACTCTTTGTGCTAAATCATCACGTTTTCCACCAACATAATATTCACACATTTCGTGATATACGCTTTGTGCTACATCATCACATTTTCTACCATCCTCTTCATTAATTTCATGATATACACCTTGTGCTACATTATCGACTTGCTAGTATCTTACTCACATGTATCATGATATATTTTTAAGCTAAATCATCAAATATTCTAGAAACCTCATTCTACAACTTCACATTTATCGATCCATATGTAGCATTCAATATCATCTACACCTCATCATTCTACAATCAAAATTCCACACTTCATTCATCAAATCTTCTTCACACACGCCGACACAACATTCAAACTATTTCCCAATGATGCACTCTCATTTACGGTTCATTATTGACTGTTGAGGGGGCATAAATAAATGAACATCACTGCATACATTTTCATCCACTGATGGGCATGTTGCTCCTATCATTCACATAACATTCCATTCTACCTCATCCACATCATACTCCATATCTTGATTGCATTTTCTCGTCCTTACATTTACTTGTTACATGCACATCTTATTACACATGCTAGATAGATATCTTATATGTCATTATCTTTCCATACACACATGTGCATTCAATTTCTTTGAATTTTCGATCACAGATTTCACAGTCCATTACACGTAACATGGATGCTTGGCATAATACCTAGTACCAGTCCCACAACAGCTCCTGGGGCATCCAATTTCATACATTATAGGTGTTATTGTTTCATTTTGTTTTATAGCACATTACTTTATCAGATTATACATGCTTTAACATAATTTTTATCTTTCTAACATGCTAATGGGTGCTTCATGTGCAACATTTGTTATGCATGACTATCTATTTCCATGGTTATCTGTTACATTGCTTGTCATTGTTTGTGAGATTTTCCCTATGTCTTGTTTGTTCTCTCGATTACTTATGGATAATATGGCCTTTATCATCTTGCAACATCGTGAATGGTGTCCCATGTTTGTAACCCACTTTTTGATGTCTACATTGTCTTCTCACGTGTTTACACATTGTCTTTATCTATACTAGCTTACATTTTGTATTTTATGTGAGTGTTTTTCTTTTCTTGTACTAACACTTATTTTCCTAGCCACTTGTTTGCATGTGCCTTGGTTTCTACCAAGCACATTCCCTTCCCTATGTAGGGCACAATTTCAACACAATGGTCGGTCCTCTTTTGGGCCGCATACTCTTTCTGTGACGTCACATGCACCCCAAACTAGGGGGCATCATATGGGTGAATCAATCACCCCATACAAAATTATATATATCACAAAACAATACCATTATAACACGGTTTTCGTGGCTCGGAATCGAATTGGGTCCTTATCACAACGAACTTTCTTGGATTCCCGAGACTAGGGGCAATACAATTTCCCCTCTTGGATGCTTGAGACAAGAGGGTAATAAAATGGTATTTATTAGATGTATGAGACCTGGGGTAATTACACGAGTGATTGGTAGTTCAACACAATCTACATAACTCCATACACAATGCTTTTTATAAGGCAGACAGTCCTTAACACGTGTTTATACACAACATCTGCAATTTTGTTTTCCACAATGGGAAGGAGTTAAAGGATTAGGGGATGACACCAAACTATTATCCCCACACTTCTTCCATTTCATTGGTGCAAGGTCACCTAAAAACATGTGCATCAACATCACAGATCAGTGCGCACATGTTCCTTTTTCACACTTTTTAATTTTACATACTCCTTTACATGCTTTTTACACATATACATGCGTATTTGACTACTTGTCAACTTGTATTTTGGAGGTCCATTCATATGGGGAGTGGTAGTCAACATCATCCACATCACACCAATAACAACATCGACACCAACAATAGGTACACTATGACATCTACACATGCGTTTATGCCCTTGGTTCATTTTCATCACTTTTTGCACATTCTCCTCCTTAACATTCATGATTCACATTTTTATCACTGTTCTTGTCTAGTCCCTCGGCACACTTGCATAATCAATCTACATGGTTACCGGGTATGCATGCATCTCTATCTAATTTATGTTACCGAGCTTTCCGCTCACCAACATAAAGTGGTGGAAAATGTAGACACAAAATCATGCACTTTGGATAATTATCTAGTCCTGATTACATATTACTATTCATATGATTCCTAAGTAAAAATAGTATTAATTAACCAATGTCATTGGCTACATTTCTTTCCTTTGTATCACTTCTCTTGGTCTTACACTTCTATTTGCTCGGTTTGTCTTTTTATACTTCAACATTTGTCATCTTGGACACGGGGCCTAATCGGGATGTTAGCACCAGTGCCCTCATCCCCTCACGGGCACCCATGTCCTATTTACTGTACTTACACTTTTTGGGTTCTGTCTATCTATTTGAGCATATTATTTTTGGTCATCATATTTTTTGGGGTTGATTACGAAATTTAAACAAAAGAATCATATAAATATAAAGTTATGTGATCATAATAAAGGACCAAACACTAAGCACTATCTATCACCACCTAAGGTTGCATCCACAAAGGCATCTAATAACTCCATTACATCCATGTTACTCCATCACACGGGACAAGGGATGGTTTTCTACATCACACTTCATAGGGGGAAGTTCATTCTATTCCATAGACACATTTATTACCTTCTACATCTAGCTACTTGCTCGTTATCCAAGTGGGCATGACATAAGAGCAACCTAGGGTATAATTTCACACACACACACACACACAAAAAAAAAAAAAAAAAAACCACATTGTGGCTAATATGTAGTGCAACGCTTAGTTTAAGTCCACCATTGTGGCAATTGAGGATAATCCGACCCCTCATTTTGCATCTTTCTTTTTAGGAATTGACGTCTATTTAAGGGTTTTGTAGGTTCATTCTTCATTACAGGTTTATAGTGAGCTCGATGATCTTGGTACAAACTCGAGTGACTAAAGGAGACTAAAGGTGAACACCTTACAATAGCTCGTAAAAATGTTTCTAAGCATTTTGAGACCGGAGTTCCCAAAAATAGGCCTAGGATGCCCACGAGTTCCTCTGTCCCTCTCTAGGCGCTCAGGTCCATCCTTCACCTCCGGATCTACATTTTCCAGGATTTTATGTGTCGCTTCTTCCTTTCTATTCAGCCTATCAAAGCTTTGGTCCAGTTCAAATTTTATTGCGAATCAGCTAAGGCCTTTTACCCTCTCTTTGAAATTAGGGTTTTTATTCATTTCTTAGTTTGTTTTGATATATTTTTATATTTCATTGCATCATTTATTTACTACTACTATAGCATTAGATTAGGCATAATATTCCATATTTTGCATAATCATTTTGGTGAACCCCACACGTGATCATCATTCGGATCCTTCTTTGGAATATCATATTTTCTATCATGGCTCCTAAATTTGCTCAAGTTTCTTTGTATGATTTAATTTAAATGCATCCTAATTGCCAAGTTGTTTTGAAAAAATCCCTAGACACCATGTATCTCCCTACCGTTGTTGCAGACTCACAGCACCCCTGGATGCAGATCAGGCTTCTAGGTTGATGTTCAGGCATCCAGTGTGATTGCACAACATGGAATCCTTTCTCCAAGTGTGGGACTTGTAAAGATGAGAAAGGATTCTCCAGAGAAGGCTAGTTCTTATTCCTCTATTCAAATGCACACAAAAAATGTAGAGGGTTTGCTAAAACCTAATCTAACTTGCCAAGGAGACAGGGTAAGAAAATGCATAGAATAAAACCTAAACTACAAAGGTGATGCACCGAGGAATGTTAGACACTCATTTTGCAAATTTAACACAAACCACATAGATGCAATACAAACACCATGCACAGGTAACCAAACTGCAATAAGAGATCAAAATGACAACAATGAATACATGAGAGGGTTGAGAGTCAATCACAACATATATATTATTGCTCAAGAGTCGATACAGTATATTGCAGTGGCCAAGAGGCAAAAAGACTGGCATTACAACCCATATGGGAGGTTTGAAAGCTCCACAAATTCTCTTGCAAGCGAGGGAAGAAGGGAGGATGCAAAACAAGAATGTTCGACCTTTTAAAGAAGCTCCTCCTTACAATATATACTAAGAATGAGAGAGGAAAGAGAGAGGAAAGTCAAATCTACCACAACCATACGGATACATTTAAAATCATCTCATTATGGTAGAAGCGGCGGCTCTGGAAAAAACGGCGGGTTGTCTAACAACGGGCGCGAGTTGTCCGCTGCATTAAAGTTGGTTGTTGAAACATTACTTCGCCTATCACCACGCGCGTCAGAGACATTTTCTTAATTTTCTCCTCCAAATTGCACCAAAATGCGAGATTGATCCCGAGAATCATGTAGAGAATTTCAATGACTTTCCGTTGATATAAAGAACGTGCAAATCCGATCTTTGGATCGAAAGATATGAAGGTCTAAATATTTAGGGCACAAAACAGCAAGAACAGGTTTTAAAATCTTTTCCCGCGCTCTCCGCCATCCTGGACGACACATGGTGTGCTCGATTCACCGAGCAATTCCCTCTCTCCACCTTTTCATAGGCTTTTCTTGTGGGCCCCTTAAACTTGCACTATTTCATTGGTTCGGATCGGTGCTCAAAACTCACCCCTTTGAATTTTTTGGACCTTTTCCTTGGCGACATTTGTCATGCTGTGATTTGTCCATGGGCCTGCCGGATTTTCGCGTCCACCGCGTCTTTTTGTCCCGGATGTCCCAGTGCTGAAGTTTCCTGTTTTGGCCAAACGGCCGGTTCATACATTTGTTCCACTTGTCCCAGTGCTTCGCGGGCCGCCTGGAGGTGTTTCGGCCGAACCGCACCTTGGTGTCCCAAATGTCCCAACTGTTTCTAGGACAAGGACTTAGCCGATTTTCACAAATTTTTCTTGAATCAATCTACTTGCTTGGAACTGAAAACTCTGATGCATGTTATCAAATTAATTATGGGGGGTGAATTTTAGATAACACCTACCAATATGCCGATGCATCAAGTGAGTGCTATTTTAGATTGACTATCGATGACCCTAGTCTTCATGATCCTCCATCTAATAAATCCATGTTGGAATCAATTCAATATATACATTCTTTGTTTCAAGAAAACTTTTAGGCTATGGAATCCATGATTACATCTCTCAAATCTGAAATCCAACATCTCAAGGAATCTTCTTAGGCTCATGTTTGTTCTCTATCTACATCTCATCCTCATCCTATGTGTTTTACGTATGCTCATATTAGTGAGCCTCAAGTCTTTCCATTACCAAAGCCTCTCGTATTTGATCACAATGCTAAGCAACATGACATTCTTATTGAGATCCTTAGTCATCAATTTCTCACTTTACTATCTACGCAAGGTTATCCTCCTTACCGACTTGCAAAATATCAAGGTCACCCATATTGGAATTATCATCAAGTCAATGGACATAATTACAATGATTTCTATGTTTTATAATGAAGAATCAAGCATCTTGAGCATCAAGGTTTTATCTCATTCACTGCACAATGTAGTTTTACATCGTCCTCTCCAATTCTTACATCTAAATGGATTCCTAAATCAGATTTGTCTATATTTAATGAGCATCATGCCATTGTTTCTAGGGTTCCTTCTACAGAGAGTCAAGAACCCACTAAGCAACCACATCTCAAAATCAATATAGCACCCCCTTTTATCAAGACATCTACAAAATTACCTAGTCAAAATACACAACCACATCTCAAAATCAGTCCACCTTCTTCTCTTTTCAATTCTTATATAATGTCATCAATCCCACATAAGTTACCACCATTCAAGATCCCTCCCTATCCTACTCCACTTCCACTTCCATTTCATTTTTTCAAAGAAACTACTCCTAATAATTACCAAGAATCATTTCAAACACCACAGTTCTTAGAGCATGGCCACATGCCTTCATCACCACAAGCATCCGGTAGAGGACCTTCATACTTTACCTTTATCAGATAGATCATTCATCAAATCACACTTGGGGGACATTACACTTACTTATCCACCCAACTAATACCGAGAAGTGATTTATGTTCACATCATTTCACATGTAGGTTTACATATCTGTCACACACACATATTTACACACTCTATTATCATCATTCCCGATGACACAATCTTGTGCTATGGTTCACACTTGATTGTTGAGGGCATATTATACACATGAACCTCACACACTACACAATAAACACTACACATTACACATTTTCACACATCATACACTTTTGTACATATACATTATCCTCATCTTCCATCCACTATGCATTATCTTCACTGTGCTTTGTACACCCATACATTGCACACATTCTACACACTACATTATTATACATTTTTACAATCTACACACCTTGCATTACACATTATACTATTATACTTACACACCTTGCATTCCACATTACACATCTCACACAACACGTGTTTTACACATTCGACATTCTCTTATTACTCATCTATCATATATTTTGCATCTTACTCACCATACACATTCACGCTACATATTTCTTACATATACTTTTACACGTTGCACTCATTACCCGATGATGCACTCTAGTCCCATGGTCCATACTCAACTATTGAGGGTATACATATCAAATGGACCTCATCAAACTCACATGTTCAATAATTCAATCCTCTTATCATGCGACATTCCTAGCTAGTCCCTCCACCAATATCATGATATACACTTTTAGGATAAATCATCACCTCTTTCTAGCACTTTATCAATGCATATCGTGATATATTCTTTAGGCTACATCATCACGCTTTCTAATATTCCACTCACACATTTTGTATATACACTTTGTGCCACATCATCACACTTTTTATCCATACATCTCATGATATACACTTTGTGCTACATCAACACGTTTTCCACCAATATCACATTCACACATTTCATGATATACACTTTGTGCTACATCATCACGTTTTCTACCATCCTATTCATACATTTCGTGATATACGCCTTATGCTAAATCATCACACTTGTTAGCATATTACTCACACATATCATGATATACGCTTTAGGCTAAATCATCACCTCATTCTACAACTTCATGATTACTCATCCATATGTCACATTCAATATCATCTACACATCATCATTCTACAATCAACACTCCATGCTTCATTCATCAAATCTTTTTCACACATGACAACACATCATTCAAACTATTTCCTAATGACACACTCTCGTTTACAGATTCACTCTTGACTATTGAGGGGGCATAAATAAATTAACCTCACTAGATACATTTCCATCCACTCAGGGGGCATGCTACTCCTATCATTCACATTGCATTCCATTCTGCCTCAACCATAGCATACCGTATATCTTGGTTGCATTTACTCTTGTTTACATTTACTAGTTATATGCACATCTTATTACACATCTTAGATAGATATCTTGTATTTCATTATATTTCCATACACACATGTGTGTTCATTTTCTTTCTAGTTGTGATATCAGATTTCACGGGTCCATTACGCATAGTATGGATGCTTGGTACAATACCTAGTACCGGTCCCACAACGTCTCATGGGCACATCCAATTTCTTACATTACAGGTGTCATTGTTTCATAACACACTTTGCTTTATCATATCATACAAGCTTTGACATACTTTTTATCTTTCTAAAGTGTTAACAGTACTTCATGTGCAACATTTTTTATGCAAGACTATCTATTTCTATGGTTATCTGTTACATTGCTTGTCATTGTTTGAGGGATTTTCACTATGTCTTGTTTTTCTCTCGATTACTTGCAGCCATTATGGCATTGATTATTTTGTGACATCGTGAGTGGTGTTTCATGTTTGCTACCTAGTTTTTGTGGTCTACATTGTCTTCTTGCATGTTTACAAATTGTCTTTATCTCTGCTAAGTTTACATTTCATCTTTTACATGAGTGTTTGTCTTTGCTTGTACTAACACTTATTTTCCTAGCCACTTGTTTGCGTGTTCCTTGGTTTCTACAAAGAACACTCCATTCCCCATGTAGGGCATAGTTTCATCACAGTGGTCGGTCCTCTTTTGGGCTGCATACTCCTTCAGTGATGTTACATGCACCCCAAATGAGGGGGGCATCATATGGGTGAATCAGTCACCCCATATAACATTATATACAACACAACACAGGATCGATACAATAGAGTTTAAAGGGCTTAGAATTAGACTTGGGTCCTTAGCACAACATCCATTCTGGATGCCCGAGACCGAGAGGGAAATACAACAACCTTTCCGGATGTCTAAGATGAGGGAAATACATCGACCTTTATTGGATTCTTGAGACCGGGGGTAGTTACATAGTGATTGGTAGTTCAACACAAACTACAGAACTCCATACATAGCCACTTTTATAGGTAAGCAGTCCTTAACACATGTGTTTATACACACCATATACAGTGATGTTTTACACAAAGGGAAGTAATTAAAGGATTAGAGGATGACACTAGAATATTCTCCCTACACTTCTTCCATTTCATTGGCATGAGATCTCCTAAAAAAATTCCACATCACCATCATCTAAAAGATCCTTTCTACACTCTTTTCCTCATCACAGATCAGATACACATGTTCCCTTTTCACACTTTTTCATTTTACATACTCCTTTACATGATTTTTACACACATATATGTGTATTTGACTAATTTTTGGATTCTCTTTTGTAGGTCCATTCGTATGGGGAGTGGTAGTAAACATCATCCACATCACACCAACAACACCATCAACACCAACAATAGGTACACTTGTGACATCTACATATGTGTTCCCACCCCGTGTTCATTTTCATCACTTTTTGCACTTTCTCCTCCTTAGCATCCACACTTCACATTTTTTTATCATTCCACGCTTTGTCTAGTCCCTCGGCATGCTTGCATCATCAATCTACATGGTTATTAGGTACACATCTCTATCTACTTTATGTTACTAAGCTTTTGCTCACCAACATAAAGTGGGGGCAAATGTAGACACAAAATCATGCACTTTGGGTAATTATCTAGTCCTAATTACATATTACTATTCATATGATTCCTAAGTAAGAACGGTACTAATTAACCCATGTCTTTGGCCACCTTTCTTTCCTTTCTATCACTTCTCTTGGTCTTACACTTCTTCTTGTTCAACCTATCTTTTTATACTTCGGCATTTGTCATCCTGGACACCAGCTCCAAGCTAAGCCTCCAGCACCAAGCGTCCTCATCCCCTCTAGGCACCCATGTCCTCTTTGTACTTTACTCATAATTTTTGGGTCCTTTATAGTCATTTGAGCATCTTCTCTTTTGGTAGTCGGCCTTTTCGGGGTTGAATACAAAATTCAAGAAAAGGAATCATATAAATATAAAGTTATGTGATCATAATAAAAGACTAAGCACTAAGCATTATCTATCACCACCTAAGGTTACATCCATCAAGGCATCTAAGATCTCCATTGCATCCATATAGCTCCATCACAAGGGACAAAAGGGCTAGTTTTCTACATCACACTTCATAAGAGGGAAGTTCATTCTATTCCATGCACACATTTATTACATTCTACATCTAGTTACTTGCTCGCTATCCAAGTGTGACTGGAACAAGAGAAACCTAGGGAAAAATTCCACACATATAGAGAGAATTAAATTGGGTCCGAGATATAGTGTATTGCTCAGTTGTAAGTCCACCATTGTGGCAGCTAAGGATAGTTTGTCCCCTCATTTTGCATCTTATGTTTTTAGGATTTGATGTCTGTTTGAGGGTTTTTAGGTTCATTCTTCATTGTAAGTTTATAGCAAGCTCGATAATCTTGGTGCGAACTTGGAGTGACTAAAGGAGACTAAAGGTGAACACCTTTCAAAACCTCAAATGATGTTTTCTGAGAATTTCTGAGACCTAGGTGCCCGAAATAGGCCTAGGGCACTGCGGGTGCTCCTGTCTCTCTCAGGACACCCTAGTCTAGCATGTACCTCTAGATATGCATTTTCTAGGGATTATGTGTGACGTTTCTTCCTCTTTATTCAGCCTATCATAGCTTTGGTCTAGTTTAGATTTTTGCAAAAAAACTAAGGCCTTTTACCCTCTCTTTTCAATTAGGGTTTCATTATTCATTTCTTAGTTTTCTTCGGTATATTTTTGTATTTCATTGCATCATTTATTTACTGCTACTATAGCATCATATTAGGCATAATATTTTATATTTTATATAATCAAGAACCAATCAAATGCATATTCCTTGAGGCTTGTCGAAGAATAATTTTTCAAGGAAAAATAAAATTTCAGCAACAATTTAAGGGGAAAAATTCCTCATCTTCTATGTGGGAGGCTATGTTCTTAAACACGAAAAAAATGTATACAATATTAGCCCTATCTAGTCTTTAGGGTTTGGAATTTCATTGCCAAAAGGTGGAAACTTTAGAAAAATGAAATATAAAGGAAATGGGAACTTAATAAAGAATGGAGAAAGGAGAAAGGAGAAAGGAGAGGAAATAAAGGGAAAACATACACTTTCAAATAGGAAAACTCAATACCTAATTTTGTATGCAAGAAATAGATTCAATGTAGATAAATTGTTGGAATTATTTTCTTGAAAAATAGAAAGGAGTGATTATAAATTTATCTTAAGAATAAATTGAAATCAAAATATAGAAATTTGACACAAAGTTACAATATCTCAATATTTTATTCCTTTTGAAAAATGAATACAAAGCTGTAATTTTCTTGTGACTCTCACAAACTTTACTAGATCAAAACTTTCCTTACAAATGGCTTCAAAACATGTATTTATAGCTAAGAAATCTATGGTTACAAAAAGGAAACCAACTTTCCTTCTATTTTGAATATTTATAGTCACTTTAAATAAAATAGGAACTTTTGAACATATCTCGCACTTTTCAAAAATAAAGAGGAATTTACAAAATATGAAAATGCACAAATTTTGGAAAATTCAATTTTGAAGTTTCCAAAATGCAACTTGAAATTGTAGATTCCCCCTCAAATATTGACTTTGTTAGAATATGTTTTATATTTTGCATATTGTATACCTAGGATTATTGTATTGTACCCTATTTACTCGGGAGTATAGATATGTGATTTTTTAATCTATATGTATATGGGTGGTGTCATAACCCATGACTTATGGGGAATCATTATGGGTTGTTTTGTTAGCCCATGGTTTTGGTACCCATTGTATTGTAAAACCGCTTTGATGGTTTCCTATTGATGTGCTTACATATAGTTGGACATGTAGTAGGGTAGAGCAGAACTTAGAAGTACATTATTGTATTGTAAATGATTAAGTTAATGCAATAAGAGAGAGAGGTTATTGCGTTGGGTTTTTCCTAAAAGGATTTCCCAGGATAAATATTGTGTATGTCATTTTCATTTCTTTGTTTATCTTGAACATTATGTTAAGTATAACTTCTCATTTATTTGTTTATTAGATTGATTTTCTTCATTTGGAATCAGAGCTAGGTTTTAGCTTTTATGTGAAGAGTTAGGGTTTTTAAAACATGTGATAAACTTTTTTCGAGTGGGAGCTCTATGAGTGAATTTTTCAAGTAGAAGAAAATGACGAGAAGCACAAGGACCGAGACAAAAAAATTAATGTCCATAATTTTGAGTTATGGAAGCTCAAGTTAGAAGATCTTCTTGTTAATAAAGATCAGTGGATTATTTTTTCTAGTGTCATGCTTGTGAGTATGAAGGTAGATGACTAGGAAAAGATCAATCAAAAGGCAATGAGTTCAATCAAATTGTGTCTATCGATTCGCTTTTCTTTGAATGTGTCAAATGAGAAATACATTCGGGCGTTATGGGAGTTGGGGACTCTGTATTAGACAAATTCTCTTGTGAATAAATTGTTTCTCCAAAAGAATCTATATTCATTAAGAATGAATGACAAATACTATGTTTTAGAACATCTAAACATATTTAATTTTGTGATAAGTAAGTTGATTTATGTTGATATTAAAATGGAAGAAGAGAATATATGTATTACTCTCTTGTGTTCTTTATCCGAATCTTAGGATAACCTAGTTATAGATTTTACTAGTACTATAAAAAAATTATTAGTTGAGGATGTAGTTATGATTAATTAAAAAGTGGAAATGCTTATACATTCTAATAGTTAATCTAATATTAAGAACAATAGTAAATAACAAATAAATGTATGAAGAAAATGAACCACGTAACTAAGGAAGTAGATATGTAAAACCCTAATGAGAAAGGTGAGTTAGAAAGAGCTTAGCTAGTTTGATGACCGTATTCGAGAACTATTTCGTAGTGAAGACCAGATAAATAGAATGTAGGAACGACCACACGATGTTCTAGAAAACATAGATATGGAACAATAGATTAGACTAGGGTGCTTGGAGAGACAGATGCACTGTGTGCACCCTTGTCTATGAAAAATCTCTCGTAACCTTCCTCTCGAGGTGTCGCTTGATGGTTTTTTTCCTTCGCTTGCCTGTCACACTAGCTTGATTGGATTGTGCTAGATGTCATTGATAATCAATGATGAAAAAATACCTATAAAAACCCAAGACAAAAATCAAACCCTAAAAAAGAAATATACATATGAAGCGGTGGAATGTCCTCAATGACCATATTAGTGGACTTACTAACTAAGCATTACACTACAACTTAGACCTGATGTAGTTCTATATGTTTGTTTGTGAAATCATGTCCTAGGTGTTCTTGTTCTAGTCGCACTTTGTGAAAGTAACGAGTAATATATATGTGTAGAAATGTAATAAAAAGGTGGATGGAATAAAATAAACTTCCCTCCTATGTAGTGTGATGCACATGAACCATCCTTGTGCCTTTTGATGGAGCTAGATGGATGAAAATGGAGCCTTTGATGAATGCAACCTTAGGTGATGACAATAGTGCTTAGTGCTTGGTCCCTCATTATGGTCTCATAACTTTATAGTTATATGGTTCTCTTATTCTAATTTTGTAATTAACCCCAACAAGGTTGACCACTAAAAAGATAGAAAGCTCAAATGGTCATAAAGTGCCCAAAAGTGGCGGGAAAGTGTAGAAAGGATTAGGGAACCCCAAATAGAACTAGAGCACTTGGGGCACCCCTAATACTTGGTTGGGCACCCCAATCAAAGATAAAAGGACCCCAAATGGAAAAAATGATTAGGTGAGTACACACGGAAATTGATGTGATGACAACAAGAAAAGTAAAATTGCCAAAGGACATGGTTTAATTAGTACTTTCTTCACTCAAAAACCTTTTGAATAGTAGTATGAGACCAAGACTAAATAATGTCTAAAGTGCATGATTTTTTGTCTACATTTTCCCCCACTTTATGTTGGTGAGTGGAACACTCAATAACATAAATTAGATAGAGATGCATACCTGATGTCCATGTAGAGTGATGTAGAAAGCGTGTCAATGGACTAGAAAAAGCATGGAATGAGAAAATAGTGGAGCATGGAAACTAAAGATGCAAAAGTGAAAAAGTGGTGAGAGTGAACCTAGGGTAGAAACACGTGTGTAGATGCTTTGATGTATGTGAGGTACCGCATGTTAGTATGAGGTGTGTGATGCCGCAAAATGTTGTTGTTGTTGTGTTTTTCACCTTTGTTTTAGCTATTTTTGTTGTTGAATGCTTGCTTCTCATACAACTGACTTGCAAATGAGAAGATGATCAAGTGGTCAAATACACATGTATATGTAAAAATCACATGTATATAGTAAATTTTTGTAAATGTAAGTATGAAAAAGTAAAAGGAACTATGCACTGATCCATGATGAGAGAGAGAGAGAGTGTGTGTAGAAAATATATCTTATACTGCGAGTTTTTTTGGGTTTTCTCATGCCACGTTGGTCAAGAAATGTAGGGAGAAAGTTGTATTATTCTCTAGCCTAAACTGATTCCCGAAGATGTGTGAAGAGATCTCTATACTACCTAGTTTTTGGGTGAACCAATGCCATTGACTAAAGTAGTGTAGGGAGGAAATCCACTTGTATCCTCCAACCTATAACTGCTCCCCAGAATGATAAGGATAAAATTTCTGTAAAAGCCACTGTGTACGGGGTTCGTAGAATGGTTTAAACCCACTCATTGTATAACCCACAATGTTAAGGACCTAAAACTAAACTAAACTGTACCAATAGAGAGCGTTGTGTAATGTGTAAAACCCCACATGATGACCCCCTATTTAGGGATGCATGTGTTGTTGTGAATAGGAGAATGCAGCCCCAAAAGAGGAGTAACCACATAAACTATACCTTGTAGGGGAAGTGAATGCACTTGGTATAAACCAAGGCACGCACAAACAAGTGGCTAGAAAAAAATGTTAGCATGAACAAACATGCATGTAAAGATAAATCGTATGCTACACAAATAATGTACAAGATAGAATGCAAGTAAACACGCAAAATGACACATAAACTACAAAAGTGGGTTTTTAACATGGGACATCACTCATAATGTTGCAAATCACTCAAGGCTATAATGGCTGCATACAACAAAAAGTGTTCACACCAAACATAGGGTGAGGCTCGCATACAATAGCAATCAAAGACAAACAAGTACAAACAACCAATATCCATGGAAAAATAATATTGCAAACAAATGTTGCACATGAAGTACCCGTTAACATGCTAGAATGGTAACCCATATGTCAAAAGCATGTATAAGCAAGGAATGTAAAGTGCTAAGTACAAAATGAAACAATGACACATATTAGAGATAAATGTGGATACCCCCAATGACCATTGTAGTAGTGGTAGGAGGCAATGATCCATACCGTGTCTAGAAGGCTTGTATCTCGTGATCATAACTAGAAAAGGACATGAACACACATATGTGTATGGTAAAGATAATGACATATAATAGATATAGATATCATGTGTAATAAAGTGAACATGGACAAGTAAATGTAAAAAGAGTAAAAACAACCAAGATATGCAACATGTTGTGGATGGATGGAATGGAATGTAAGATGGATGATAGGATCCGCATGCCCCTAAAGTGAATGGATTTGTATGCGGTGAGTGATGAGTGCATTGTTTGGCTCATTTATATCATTTCTTCAGACCAGAAATACTCTTTGTGATATGACTTATTAGTATATGGGGATGTTTTGTGTAGTCATATCTTAGTAGGTTGATGCATTTTCCTTGCTATTATTTATGAAAACCATTTATCCCATGACCCTCCTACTAACTGCCTTTATGAGATCAAATGTGATGATGTGTGTAGGGAATAATGGAAGTTACTGGGGGATAATAAGCCTGAGTTCGAAGCATGTGGCTGAAGACTGTTTCCATCAAATTGACCTATTAGCTTGGGCTTGACTCTAACGGCCTGTAGGAATCTATGAGTTTTAATTGATATTTGATGAAAAATTTTTAATGCCACCTGATATGGCGGATCTTGTAACCAACATTATCTATATGAAGACTTTGTCTTCAAAACTTGAGTACCACTTTTTGATTTATCAAAGAAGATTATCTACATATTGTTCTGGATTTGTTTTTGATATGTTATGAACTCATTTCGAAGTTAATGAAAGCCACAACATTTTGAGAATCAGAAGTTGTTGATCACTCTATCCCGAGGAAGAGCAAGGGCCCACTCGATTGAGGAGATATGAGGTTACTTTGAGTTTTACATGCATACAGTCCTTCGATTAGTTTTACTGCAATTGTCATTTGATGAGTTTTTCATGCATGCTTTGATTAACTATATCTACTTTCTCCATTACCACTTTCACTTAGAGTAGATGCTTTTGTTATGCAAATCTAGTTCATGAATAGTCTTGCTTTCTACTAAAAATTCCAGTTATTCAGTTGTGATTTAATTTGTTAAGAATAAGTGTGTGCGTATTTTACTTTATAGTAGAAGATTAGTTGTTGAAATCCCTTTCATTGCAAATAGTTGAATTCCGTAGACTTGTATTTAATTTCCATAGATTTTAACTGCACTTCCATAGAATAGTCACTAAAACTAAGCAACCCCCAACAAACTCAATGTATAACTGGTTCTCCTAGACTCCATTGCATATTGCCTAGGACACACCCTAGTTTAGAATGACACTGAAAAATATTATGTCAGTTAAATGATTGGAAGAATACAACGACCCATCATTTTTGGTGCCGTTGCGGGGACCACATAACCATAAGCTCCATTATTTTATTCCATATGCTATGGGTGTTAATGGAGTTCATATAGGAAACCAGTAGTTCTCTCGGACCTCAATTTAAACCAACCAACCTAGATGCATAGGTCACGAGATAACCAAGGGAGATTTATAGCACACAATATTCAACAAATCTCTTTAGACACTTCACAAGAGAGAAACATTGAGAGTGATATAGATTCCAATTCAACGCCTAGAACCTTTTCTGAGCATTATGTATCCTCTTCACATCGTTCTGCAATGGGGGATCTTGGGAATGCTAAAGAACAACCTTTAGGACAAACATTTACATACCCCATTGTCCTCGATGTAGATGAGGATGCACCCATGAAAAACATCTCACCATCCATCCTCCCCCTCTTTCGAGGAATGACCAAAGAAGACCCTGATCAATTTCTATTTGAATTTAAAATCTGTGCTAGACATATGATTACCGAACTGACAATCAAAAACTCAAATTATTTCCCTCCACTCTCAAAGATTCTGCTATGAGATGGTTTATGGGGTTACCATCTAACTCCATTAATTCTGGGAAGCCATGGAAATAGCCTTCCTGGATAAATACCAAGACTATTGTAGAGGAAGGGATAGGAAGGAAGAGTTCTTCCAAATACGACAAAAGGAAGATGAGAATCTAGAGGATTATCTGGATAGATTCCTCTTTCTCCATAAACGCAATGGGTATGAGTTACATGCAGACATCACTAAAACAGTCTTTCTAAAAGGAATTGATGAGGAACCTAAGGATTCTCTCCATCTCATGGGAGGTGGAGACGTGCATAAGCTTACCATGGAACAAATTACTGAGCTATGTAGAAGATATTCTAGAACACATGGAGGAATACGAAGGAAAAAACATCCCCATATACTAATAATTCATATCACAAAGAGCATTTGTGGTCTAAAGAAATGATATAAATGAGCCAACAATGCACTCATCGGTGAGGTTCATTTAGTATGCCCCCTCAATAATCAATAATGAACTAAAAATGAGAGTGCATCATCGAGAAATGGTCGAAGTGTGCGTCGTATATAGCGTTTTGATTATATGTGACCTAGAGATAAGTGCATGATGATGTAGCTCAAGTGTATATCACGATGAGATGAATAGAGGGAGTGGTAATGTATCCTAAAGCTTGTACCTTTACCAAATGAAGTAATATGTGACCATTATCATATATCATATGTCACTAGCCTAATAATGTCGCATGAGAGGAGGTTGAATGATGAGCGTGTGTGTATGATAGGGTCCATTTAATTTGTAAACCCTTGACAATTGAGTATGGACCGAGGAACTAGAGTTCATCATAGTGTAGTGAGTGTAATGTGTAAAATAATATGTAGTATGTGTGATGAGAAAAGACGACCATATGATGTGGAAGATGTTTAAAATGTAATGTATAGTGTGCAATGCAAGATAGAATAATAATGTGAGAGTGCACATAATGTAGTTTGTAAGATGACTAATATATAATGTAGACCCTAAGAGTGTGATACATGTATAATGATGACTAATATGATGTATGATGTGTAGATGCACAAATTTTGAAATAATATAGACTAAATGTAGAGTGTATGATGTAAGATGTAAGACATATGATGCAAGATGTGTGAAGAAACATAATGTGTAATACCTATTATGACAAAGTGTGTGGGGTTCATGTGTAGTATGTAGCCCTCAACAGTCAAGTGTGAATTGAAGCACAAAAGTGTGTCATCGGGTAATGGTGATGCTAGTATAAGTGTGATGAGCGTGCAATGTGATGAGGATGCGATATGTGTATGCTAGAAGTATGTTATGTTGTGATGTATGATGTTGTTAGGTGGGGGTGTGAATGTGATGCCCCCAAGTGTGCATGAGCAAGTGAAATATCCAATAATAGTGAAGGATGAAGGTCCTCCATCCAATGAATGTGGTGATGGAAGCATATGACCATGCTCTAACAATGGTGGTATAGTAGATAAATGCTGCATAGGTGAATGAAGCCTATATGCATGTGATGGATGAATATACGATGATTTGTGTGGGTGATGGACACCCACGTGGAATGAAACGAGGTGGTGACCTATGTTGAGATGCAATAATTGTCCTAGGAATGGGCTTATGTTGATGTGTAGGACTAGCGGAGTGGTGAGGTCACACATAAGGTATACGAGTAGGTGAACTAGGAGTAGATTGCACTTTTAGTAACGTAGATTGCGATGTGCTAGTAGAAGATGTGTGAATCGATGCTTGAGAAGATGATGACCATGGAATAGATGGGGGTATGCCATCAATAGATATAACCTAATTGTTATGAATGAATTTGAGTCGTAAATGATTCATAGAGATAATGGATTAAGACCTATGAATCCAATTGAGTCCGAGTAGCATGTCATAACCATCAACTACTTGCCTAATAAGGAAAGGGACAAGAAAAGTGAGAGGACCAACCGTAACGTGTAGTTTGACGACACCATATGGTTTGTTTAGAGGGTATTCAATTTGTGATCGAGGGTAACCGATGGCATGAAGAAATGGAATAGAGCATGCACTAATAGGCAAGATGGATCAACCTTAGTATTATTGATGGGGATCGAGCCAATAGATGCTTTGATATGTAGGTGATTAGATGTAAAAGTTACATGATAGTCATGGTTAGAAAAAGAGATGACTGGTGGTGAAGCATCAGTATGTGCAACTAAAAATTCAAGGGCCCTTGAAGCAAGAGGAGACACTGCATGGTATGCATGATTACCGAAAATTCAAATAATTTCTTGTCAATCTGTTGAGATTGGTTTTGAAAGAGTTTGAGTTTACCCTGTCGATGGTAGGTGGAGAGTTATTAGGCTCTGGAAACTCAAGCTTGTTGTTATCAATAAGATCTTGGATGATTGTGCGGAGCTTGAAACATTGATTTGTAGAGTGTCCCACACATATGTGATAGTCACATCAGAATTTCTCATTGTAATTCCTACCTTTTGGTCATGATGGGTCTACTTCGAGTGGTGGAGGAAGCATGATAATATTTCTCTCAAGAATTTGTTGCAATATGAGATGTGGGGCCATAGGAAAGTTAGTAAATGCATCGAGGCAAAGTGGTGACTGAACCTCTTTAGGAGTAGTGACTACATTGATAGTAATTTTGGTGTCAGTTGGTTTAGTTGTAGATGGATTGAATGGTGTCTTATTTGGAAAATGAGCAGAAGATGAGGCTTGTTCTTGATATTTGAGCTTGCCTATGGATAGAAGTTTGGTTTCACGAAGCTTAAGAGTATGAAAAAGTTGGTCGAATGAAGGAGAGGTCTCAAAGAGAACACTTTCTTGAAGTGGTGGTAAAATAATTTGAATGAACAAGTCTTGAAGCTCGAGTCTGCTAGCACATATGATAGCTAAGCTAAATTATTTTTATATTTTAACACATAATTTTTGAGGTGTTCATTAGAGCCTTGATTAAGTTATGCTATTTGAGCATGAGAGATCTTGGAGCTGACATTGATAGACAAATGAGTATGAAAACATCGGCCGAGATGCGAAAATGAAGTTACCAAATGAACATGTAGGTTGTAAAACTAACACACTGCATAATCATGAAGACTATGGGGAAAGATTTTAGCCAAAAGAATATGATCATCCACAAAGTCAAGACAAGCTACATGGAATGCTCTAAGATGCTCTTATGGATCACCATGCCCATTGAAAATGGGAATCTTAAGTGTGAAAAAACTAGGAGGAAGCAGATAAGTGGAGATGGAAGGTGTGAATGAAATATGAAATAATAAGGTAGAATCTAAATATGGAGATGTGCGAGAAGTAACATGTTCAGAATCGATGAATTTGCACTTGGAGGTCTTTATGGAGAGATGTTAAATATTGAGTACCAACGGAGGAAACCTATTGTGTTTGAGAGACATGAGGTGGTCTGAAATTATTTGTAGCAGTAGTAACATAAGCGGGAATGGTAGAAATGGGCGGAAGAGTGGAAACAAGTGGTTGGAAAACCATGGAAGTAGAGATGGCTGTGAAAACATTAAGTTCTGCCAAATTGGTAGCTTCCTCACGAGTATCATGTAAAAGTTAGTCTAGATCTTGAGGATTCTTAGCGATATGGTCATTGATGGATTTAAGATGAGCCTCAATAAAATAATTAGAAGAGTGAGCCATAGTAAATAAGAGAAAGAGAGCCCTAAGTGAAAGGTAGTGTCGAACGTGGGGTTCACCAAAATGATTAACTAAAATGTGGAAATGCTTCTACATTCTAATAGTTAATCTAATATTAAGAAAAACAATAAATAACATATAAATGTATGAAGAAAACGACCCAAACAACTAAGGAATTAGATATGTAAAACCCTAATGAGAAAGGATAGTTAGAAAGAGATTAGCTAATTTGATGGATATTCAAAATTGAATCACAATGAAGACTAGATAAACAAAATGTAGGAACAACCACACATAGGATCCAAAAAGCACAAATCTAGAATAGTAGACTTGGTGGGATGCTGGAGAGGGACAGGGAACTGTGGGTGCCCCTGGTTTGTGAAAAATCTTTGTAACCTTCATATGAGGTGTCACTTGATGGTTTCCTTCCTTCACTTCCTATCACACTCGGCTTCACTAGATTGTGTTGGATGTCGCTGATAATCAATGATGAATAAAAGACCTACAAAACCCCAATCCAAACATCAAAATCGTAAAAAAGAAATATGCATATGAAGGGGTCAGGTTGTCCTCAGTGGCCACAATGGTGGACTTACTAACTAAGCATTGCACTACATCTCAGACCCGATGTATTTTTATGTGCTTGTGTGTGCAATCATGCCCTAAGTGCTCTTGTGCTAGTCACACTTTGTGAAAGTAGTGATCAATAACTATGTGTAGAAATGTAATAAAATGGTGGATGGAATAAAATAAAATTCCCTCCTATGTAGTGTGATGCACATGAACCAACCTTGTGCCTTGTGATACAGTTAGATGGATGCAAATGGATCCTTTTATGGATGTAACCTTAGGTGATGATAGTAGTACTTAGTGCTTGGTCCCTCATTATGGTCTCATAACTTTATATTTATATGGTTATCTTATTCTAATTTCATAATTAACTTTGAAAAGGTTGACCATAAAAAAGATAGAAAGCTCAAACGGTCATAAAGTGCCCAAAAAGTGGTGGGAAAGTTTACAAAGGATCAGGGTGCCCAAAATGGCACTAGGGTGCACTGGGGCGCCTATCAAATATAAAATGATGCCAAATGGAAAACTGACTGGGTAAGTAGATGTGGGAGGTCCAGAGTGACGAAAAACAAAAAAGTGAAATGGCCAAAGGACATGGGTTAATTACTACTTTCTTCACGCAACAACCATATGAATAGTAATATGATACCAAGACTAAATAATTTCTAAAGTGTATTATTTTTTGTCTACAAGTTGTGACCTTACTATACGAATAAATGAGGTAGAAATCCATTGAGGATTATCAATCAAAGGATGCATTTTATATGAGAAGTTGTACTCAAGATAAAATTAAGAAAAAGGTAAGGATAGTCAAAGTCTAGGAGTAAATCAAAGCATGTAGAAAAATACAAGAGGAAATGTTGGAGTTGTAAAATGAGGAATTTAAAGAAAGAGTATAGCTCTAAGAAGGAAGAAAAAGTTAAGTCATCTGACGATGATGGATCTTCAGATACAAAACCATCTAATGAAGACTTGGGATATTTGTTCTTGGCAGCTTCTGGGTGGCATGTATGTGATGGTGCATGGTTGATTGACTCATATGCTTCTTTTAATATGAATCCACACAAGGAATGGTTTAGTGAATATGAAAATCACAATAGAGGAGATTTATTTCGGGAGATAATCGAACTGTAAGATCATTGGTCATGGGAGAGTCAAGTTGAGGTTTAAATATGGAAGGATTAAAACCCTCCCAGGTGTTCTACACATTCCAGGTTTGACCAGAAACCTAATATTGGTAAGTAAGATGAATGATGCACGTGTGTGGGTAAATTTAGTAAATATAGTTGTAAGATGGTTTGGGGTGCAATGGTATTGGCAAGAGGAATCCGTATGGGAACACTATTCAAGCTTGAGGAAAGCATTGTTATTGATGAGTGCAATATCTCTCTAGTTCAAGAGGATAAGAAATCTTTAGCTATAACTCCTACATCAACTACAATGAAGATGATGTTCGGAATCAAAGGATGGGACACATGGAGAGAGAAAAGACTTCGTAATTTAAAATTAAAAGGTATGATTAAAAGAATTTATGAGAATCCTTTAGATTTTTATTTTTGTGAGCATTGTGTGTTTGGAAAGAAAACAAGAGTAAATCTCCTAGTAATGCTATAAGATCGGGAGGCATTCTACATTTGATTCATATTGACGTGTTTGGATATGTAAAAGTGCCGTCACTAGGAAAATTCATGTTTCATAGTTTTATAGATGATTTCTCAAGAAAGACCTAGGTATATTTTATTCAAAATAAGTCATAGGTTTTCAATAAATTCAAAGAGTTCAAGGATCTTGTAGAAAATCGGACAAGTAAGGAAAATAAAGGTTTTAAGAAGTGACAATGGTAGGGAATATTTATCTAATGGATTTGAGAAATTTTGTAAAGAGTGTGGAATAGAAAGGTGGGAGATAACTCCATATACACCACAATAAAAATGGAGTTACAAAAAGATGAATAGAATGTTGATGGATAAGTGTAGAAGTATGCTCACTAGTGTCAGTTTGGACAAAATTTTGGGCAGAAGCAATGGCAACTATGTGTTATTTGATTAGTAGATCACCGACATCCACACTTGAAGAAAAAATTCCACAAGAAGCATGGAATGGTGAGAGGCCCTATGTTCGACATTTACGTGTATTTGGTTGTATTGATTATATGTATATTTCAAAAGAGAACAAAACCAAGCTATATAATATGCTAAGTACATATTTACTAGATGCTTTAATGGTGTAAAAGGATACAAACTATGGAATCTAGAAACACAAAAGGTTGTTTTTAGTTGTAATGTAATTTTTAGAGAGCTTAAGGAGATTCTAGAACAGGAAGCAAAACCAAAGGAAGATCATGTTAAAATTGAGGAAGGTGAATCTATGTCTAAATTTGATGTGACTACAGAAGATGAACCACAAAGAGAGTTATAAGGGAAAGATTCAGATGAAGTAGATGAGGAACCAAAAATGTTGAACCAGAAAATCCTATCTTAAGAAGATCATATCAACTGAGAAGGGTACCTGAGAGGTATAGTCCTCCTAATTTCCATTCGATTCTATTTTATCATTTTTTTCATATCGATGATGAACCTAAGACTATGAAGGGGGATTTTAGACCAAAAGAAAGCACGTCTTGGAAAAAGGCTATGGAGGAAGAAATCGATTCCCTATATAATAATAATACATGGGACTTGGTTAAGCTACCTCCTAGAAGAAAACAAGTTGGTTATAAATGGACATTTGAGAAGAAGTATAATACATATGGGAAAATGGATAAGTATAAAGATTGCCTTGTGAAAAAGGGTTCTCTCAGGTGGAGGGACTCAATTTTGGTGAAATTTTTTCTCATATTGCTAATTTACATTCTAGTAGATTTATTATAGCCATTTCTTTTGATTTTAATCAGAAAATAAAGAAGATAAATGTCAAGACAATTTTTTTACATGGTGAGCTTGAGGAGGAAATCTACATGATGCATCTATAAAAATTATGTTAAAAAAGGTAGATTTGGTGTGTAGGCTGAAGAATTAATTGTATGGATTGAAGCAATCACCAATAATGTGGAACCATAAATTTGACATGTATGTGTTGAGGCTTGGGCTTGAAAGAAGTAAAGTTGATCCCTATGTTTATTTTAAACAAGAGGGTGAAGATTTTGTTATCATTTTATTATATGTAGATGACATGTTGTTAATTGGTAATAGTATGAAAATGGTCAGTCATATTAAATCTCAAATCTCATCTCAATTTGATATGAAGGATCTTGGTGCTACAAAATTTATTTTGGGCATGGAAATAAAAAGAGATCATGTAAATAGAAAATTGGTGTTAAATCAAAGAATGTATCTTGAGATTATATTGCAAAGGTTTCAAATGCATGAAAGTAATTTTTTTAGTATTTGTTTCCTGTTGGTCAAAAGTTGTCTTCTAAAAAATGTTCTAAAAATAAAGAATAAATAGAGGACATATCTCATGTGTCATATGCTAGTGCAATTGGTAGTTTGATGTATGCAATGGTTTGTACAAACTCGATACTACACATGCAATGAGAGTAGTAAGCATATTCATGTCAAATATTGGAAAGGAATATTAGATTGTGGTGAATATAATCTTCATGTATCTATATGGGACATTTGACTGTGTAATTTGTTATCGTGGTAAACTGGTGAAAGTAAAAATTATATCTACATAGTTTGTAGATTTAAATTGGGGTAGAGAATTAGATATGCATAGGTATACCAGTAGGTATGTGTTCAAATTTTTCGGTGGAGAGGTAAGTTGGATGAGTAAACATTAACAAAAGTGGTGCAATATCCAACATATAGGCGAGTAACTAAGCTACTCATACAAGTAAAGAAGTGCTTTAGATTCAATGACTGATCTCCATTGTTGGGTTCACTCAAAATGTTGTAAGGATTGATTGTGATAGTCAAAGTGTAATTTTTATGGAAAATAACCTTGAGTATCATTCAAGAAAAAAACTTATTGATGTTTAATACCGTTTTGTAAGAGAAATGGTGGAGGAGAATAAGATACTACTAAATAAGGTTGACACAGAGGATAATGTTGATAACTCTTTAACAAAGGATTTGAATGTTGAAAAAAATTTCTTGGTGTAGAAAAATGATGGGCTTAACTACCCTAAGATGATGACTATATGGTAGTGTATCCCCCTTTTGCAAAGTATCCAACAAATGGGAGAATGTTAGAATATGTTGTATATTTTGCATACTATATACTCAGGAGTATTGTATTGTACTCTATTTTCCAAGGAGTATAGATATACAATTTTTTATCTATACGTGTATATGGGTGGTGTCATAACCCATGAATTATGGGGAACCATTATGGGTTGTTTTGTTAGCCCATGGTTTGGTACCCATTGTATTTTTGGCTAGATTTTTTGCACAATTGAAAACCTAAGCAGTCATGAGATAAATCTCCCTCATTTACCGGTGAGGCTCCCATGTAAGATTTCTATCAATTATGGATCTGCGTAATTGTTCATGGGTTTTACTTTAATTGCAAAGCTCATGAGCCATAGCTAAGCAATTTTGCAAAGCAAGTAAGCAACTATAAAGAAATATTTGCAAAAATGGAGAAATAATTGAATCCGAGAAGAAAGAAGAGAAGATGTGTAATCCAACCAATAGTTCATAGAGTTGGTCTCATGCACATAGATAAAACAAATAGATCTCAAAATACATAATTTAAAGGAAAGGAAAGCTTCAAATCTAGATCTGAGATAACACAAATTTTATGCAAAGATCTATATAGAAGTAAGAAACACAAGCACCGTTGACACAAAGTTCTTTGGAAATTTGTCTCCTTTCAATTCCTTAGATTTCAAAAAGATATCAAAGGTTTCAGCTCAAAGTATGGAATACAAGAGTGCTTGATTACAAGTTTCGATCCTTTAACCCATAGGTTCTTCCTCTATTTATAGTTTATAGAGGGAAATTACAAATGGGTAGTCTTTTTAATGAATTGCCACATGTTGAAGTTATGAAAAAGGAAAGTAGCTGGCAATCTTCCTCCTAGAATTCCTCTTTGCATGACATTCATGATTTATAACTGAAAATAGAACCTTCTATTTTGCATGTCTGCCACCTATTTCCAAGTAATTGACTTATTCAAGTAACAAATTTTAAACCAATCACTTAAGATTGCTCAATTACTTTGTCGGAGAAAATAAGAGAAAGAAGAAAAGAAATTAGAAGAAAGATGCAACACTCTCAGTCTTGTTCTTCTTCCATATTTTGCATGCGATTGACTCTTTTGCTTTTGATTCTCACCAAACTGGATCTGGGAGTAGCTGAATGTGATTTTTCTTATGGGTGTTACCTCTGACATGTCTTCATTCTTATCCTTGAAGCTTTTGTAGTTCTTTCTCCAGTACGTGCACCAGGCAATGTTTATTGTAAACAATTTACACAAAAGTCGTAATCTTTTATTTTTAATTGCATATGAGTAATTTTAAAATATGAAGAGCACTCTGTGTGAATGAAAATACAAGTAAATTCAATGAAAGCTTCAACTAGAAGATTGGGAGCACATGCAACAGATCCTGGAAGGAATTTTCCATGAATTGAATTCCATCTGATCGACTGCGTTAGAAATAAGAGGATGAATTTATGTCGGAAGCCTTTGCAATTATGAGATCTCGGATCTCACAATTAAATCAGTGATAGGTTTAGGGCCTATTTCGTATCATTGAATTCAACAAATCTGGAAGCTATGCATGACTCTGCTGATCCTTCTCTTTCATCATGCTTCATTATACTTGAAATAATCTTTGTCTGAGCTCTTTTTCTTATGATTCTGCCAGAATCCTTTGTAATCAGATCAATTTGCGTGGATCTGGAAATTTCTTATGATTCAGAAGATATATTCAATGTATTTGACATTGATTTAAAATTCCTTTCTCTTATATGGGCACATGTGATGAATACCTATAATTAATTCAGACAAAGATGGAGTCCATGGCATGAATATTTAATTTTTATCACTAGAATTTGCATATAAATATTGTTGCCCTCTATTTTTAGACTTTTCTTCCATGCCAAACAAGCTAAAAATATTATTTTATTCACTTGTGCACTCACATCAACATGTAGATGCTCTGAATAATAAAAAGAAAGCTTCTCCAACCCTAGGCGCCAAAACTGGATGCTTCGACAATTAAAAAATCAGCTTTTAGACATTTAGCTATGCCAAAATGGGTCACACTTTTTGGCTAGAAGTCATGTTAAAAATAAGAAGTCAAAGCAATGGGAATTTTCACCCTGCAAGGCAGGAAAGAAATTCCCACTTTCACTTAAGTGACTTTACTTTCATAATGAGAATTTTCACCCTGCAAGGCAGGCAAGAAATTCCCACTTTTCACTTAAGTGACTTTACTTTCATAATGGGAATTTTCACCTTCTAGGCAGGTAAGAAATTCTCGCCTGCCTGCCACCTCCAAAATTCCCATTGGTAGCTTAAGTGATTTGACTTGATGGGAAAAAGTAACTGCTAGGTAGGAAAGAAATTCTGCATGCCCGCCCACTTCTAAAATTCCCCTTTGGCATCTTAAATTCTTCCTTCCAAAAAGTGTGAGTTGCATGAAAGATAGCTCTTTTCCAAAAGTGTGGTTTGCATTGTGACTTCTACATTTAAAATTGCATGAAAATTCGTCCTTTGAAAGTGGCGTCGAAATTGGACGTGGAAGGCATCCTTGAAAATTGTGAGTGGCATTAAGACATCGTTTCTTTCCTTTTTTGGATTTTTGGTGAAGAAAATACAAGGACATAATAAAATTTTCCATTTTTGGAAAGGGTCCTGGGAAGATGTAGCAATAAAAACTTGTATGTGCTATAACTTTCATTTTGTGTCTCCATTTTAGGTCTTTGGTTTCTCTAAAAGTGTTATCTAAAATTCCCCCAGAGTTAATTTGATAACATGCATTAGAGTTTTGGCCCAAGTAAGTAGATTGATTCAGAAAAAATTGTGAAAATCGGCTAAGTCCTTGTCCTAGGTACAAGTTGGGACATTCGGGACACCAAGGTGCGGTTCAGCCGAAACGCCCCAGCGGCCCGCGAAGCATGGGACAAGTGGAAAAAATGTATGCAGAGGCGCGAACCGGCTGGTTCGGCCGAAAAGGAAAATTTTGAAGACAGAGACAATCAAAGCCGTAGGACGCGAGGGACGCTGAAACCTGGTTCGGCCGAAGGAGAAGAAAAATGGCTAAGCGCTAGGGACATTTGGGCCTTGAGGATGCGAACTGGCCGGTTCGGCCGAAACAGGAAACTTTAGCACAAGGACAAGTGGGACAAAGGGACGCGCGGGACGCGGATAGCCGAAGGAGCCGAAAGCCAATCAGATCACGCCACGTGTCACCGGCAGAAAGGGGACGTGGAAGCCCATTTCGGGCGAACCAGAAGAATTTGTCCCAGACAGTTTGGGACATCGGGACAAAAAGATGCGGTGGACGTGAAAATCTGGTAGGCCCGTGGATGAATCACAAGCATGACACGTGTCGCCAAGGAAAAAAGTCCAAAAAGTCAAAGGGGCGAGTTTTGAGCACTGATCCGAACCAATGAAATAGTGCCACATGTCCAAGTTTAAGGGGCCCACAAGAAAAGCCCATGAAAAGGTGGAGAGAGGGAATTGCTCAGTGAATCAGGGCCTGCCACATGTCATCCAGATGGCAGAGTGCGGGAAAAGATTTTAAAACCTGTTCTTGCCTGTTTTGTGCCCTAAATCTTCAGACCTTCGTATCTTTCGATCCAGAGCTCGGATTTGCACGTTCTTTATATCAACGGAAAGCTGTTGAAATTCTCTACATGATTCTGGGATCAATCTCACATTTTGGTGTAGTTTGGAGGGAGAAAATTAAGAAAACATCTCTGACGCGTGGTGATAGATAGAAGTAATGCTTCAACAACCAACTTTAATGCAGCAGACAGCTCGCCGCTCCTATTAGACATTAGCCCACCGTTTTGCAGGAGCCACCGCTTCTACCATAATGAGATGATTTTAAATGTATCCAGAAGTGGTTGTGGTAGATTCGACTTTCCTCTCTCTTTCCTCTCTCATTCTTAGTATATATTGTAAGGAGGAGCCTCTTTAAGAGGTCGGACATTCTTGTTTTGCATCCTCCTTCTTCCCTCACCTGCAAGAGAAATTGTGAAGCTTTGGACCTCCCATATGGGTTTTAATGCCAGTCTTTTTGCCTCTTGGCCATTGCAATGTATTATATCGACTCTTGAGCAATAATATATATATTGTGATTGACTCTCAACCCTCTCATGTATTCATTGCTGTCATTTTGATCTCTTATTGCAGTTTGGTTACTTGTGCATGGTGTTTGTATTGTATCTATGTGGTCTGTGTTAAATTTACAAAACGAGTGTCTAACATTCCTCGATGCATCACCTTTGTAGTTTAGGTTTTATTCTATGCATTTTCTTACCCTGTCTCCTTGGCAAGTTAGATTAGGTTTTAGTAAACCCTCTGCATTTTTTGTGTGCATCTGAACAGAGGAATAGGAACCAGCCTTCTCTGGAGAATCCTTTCTTATCTTTACAATTCCCACACTTGGAGAAATGATTCCATGTTGTGCAATCACACTGGATGCCGAATATCAACCTAGAAGCCTTATACGCATCCGGGGTGCTTTGTGAGTCTCCTGCCACAACAGTTTTGGCACACCCGGTGGGACAAGAGGTCTCATTCTTATTGCAGCAAAGTTGATATGCATCTGCTGCGAGTTTCTTGCTTATAAGAGCTATTATTTGCATATCCGGTGACTCCAAGGGGAAGAATCAACTGGTTTCAAGATGAGTGCAGGCCCGAAAACTCATGAGAAGAATCACCACCACAAGGTCAAGAGTTGGAGAAGAAGAAGTGCTATTTGAATACCTGCAGTTATCTCCAAGAAGAAGGCAAAGAGGAAGAAGGATTCAAAGATCTCCATCTCCACCAAACAGAACTCTCTCAACCCCTCCACCTGATGACCTTTCATTTAGTATACAAGGGTTTTAAGACCGATTAGAATGGCTCGGAGTAACAATCCCTACGTCAACTTTCAGCAAACAGCCCACTTGCTCTCAATGCACAACATCCAGTTCCTATTGCAGCCTTGAAGAACATTCCCTACTTCACTGGAGAGAATCAGACTACCCCAGGTGATCATGTTAAAGATATTGCTAACCTTTGTGCAATCCATGAAATCAATGAAATGCAAGTGGCATCAAGTTCTGGCATCTTCCTTCAAGGGTAAAGCATTACAATGGTTTAGGAGCCTTGGAGCTGGTTCTATCACAAATGGAATCGGTTGTGCGCATTGCACTTCATGAGCAATTTGGAGAGAAGGGAGACAACTTGTCTCTTTTAGAGTAGCCGACGACTATCAAGAGAGCTCCCATGAGCGGTGGCGATTTCAAATTCAAATTTCAAAGGTCTTGGGATAGGATTCCGAGCTTAGATTAGGCCAACAAAGTGGAAGGTGCTTTTCTATATTACCTTAAAGCTTTGAATTCTGATATTTCTATGTTAATTCAGTCCATGGGAGGCACAACTACCCCTATGGCTTATAGCATTGCCATTAAGGCTGAAAACTGTCTTATTCAAGTGGTAAACCGGCTCCTAGGCCTCCCATGCCCTTATATCCAAACTTAGAAAATTCAAGCACTAGTCAAGCACCCACTTTGGCTCATGTTCCCACCCCTAGAAACCGAGTTCAAATGAAGCTTCCACTTCATCTCCTAGTGCTTCAAATGAACTCCAAGAGGTCATGAAACAGTTGCAAAATTTGGGAAATGAGCTGGTTACTATTAAAAGACAACAAGCCCAAGGTTTCAGACCTTCCTATCAACCCCAAGCTCAGCCTAACAGGCAGCCATACCAACCACAAAGACCACCTAATCTAGCTACAAATGTGAATCAAACAAGGCCCCCTGCCAATAGACCATTCCATCCCTATAACCCAAATGCCATATCTGCCTCTAAGGCATTAGTGCCAACACAAAACAACATTGCTCAGGAATATGATTGGTGCTTTCCATGCAATGAGCCTCATAACCAATCCATGTGCTTCAATGGTGCTCTTAATCAAGCACTAATGGTAACAACTACTGGTGTGGAGGGTGAGGCGATCAAGGAAACAACCAACAAACAGAAACATTCCAACAAAGAATCAGCCCCAAATGACACCACATTGGTGAACTGACAAGCAGAAGATTTCTGTGGCATGAATCAGGTAGTTTCTCAAGGTGTTGCAGCCAACACAAGGTCAAAGAGGAGGAATCTGGGTGAAGAACAGCCATTAGCCCTAGCCAATCCACAACCTTCCACGGTTCCACAAATAATTGGCAAGCAAAGTCTAGTTTCAAATGCACAAGGAAGCCAAGAACAGCCCCTAGGCCAGGCTCAAAACTCAAATGCCAATTGTTGCCCACGTGCAAGGAGTAAGTGTGCAAACCAAGGGACAACAAAAGGATACTTCATCCCCATTCAGTATCATTGAACAGATGAAGAAGACAAACATCAACATATCAATGTGGGAATCCCTATCTATCCCAGGCCAAAGAGATCTGCTGCAAGCTGCCATGAAGGATTGGCCAACTTCAAATCAGCAGGTTCAGATGCAAGACAAAGTGCTTACAAATTCTACGCCCTTGACCAAGGAAGTCATGGAGGACAACAAGGTAAAATGTTGAAACCCCTCCTTTCTATGTTTCATTGATCATTGGGGATAAACTAGTACACAATTGCATGATTGATTCCGGGGCAATTAGCTCAGTGATGCCCAAAGCAAATAGCCAATCAACTAGGGCTCCAATATGAAACAACATCCAAATGGGTAGTGCAGCTAGATGGGACAAGATATAGAACCGTTGGAGTGATTAGAAATTTGAGTCTCACCTTGCATGCATGTCCAAATGTTGTGGTTTTACAAGATGTATCGGTCATAGACCTTCCACCACTCTTTTCCCTTTGCTTGTCAAGGGACTTCACAACCAAAATTAGAGGCTATTTGTCTGTTGATTGGTCTCACATGCTGTTTAGAACAAGGTATGGAACTAAGGCTACAATTAGGTCTGAACCTATTGCAAACTTCCATATAGAGCCTTACACTCCAAGTATGTGCTATAACTTTCATTATGTGTCTCCATTTTAGGTGTTGGTTTCCCTAAAAGTGCATATTTTTTTGAGCTCTACACATTGATGGAAATATTTTTCTTATTTTCATAAAATTCATTTTTTCACCTTGTTGGACCAAGCAACTTCTTGCAATCTTCTAAAAGAATCCTGAGCTCTGATCGCCCTTAGATAGATTAGTAATATAAAAATGGATAGATTTTCAAAACCCTAAGCACTGGGAAAGATCTGGAAAGAAGAATGAATAGGCTACATGAATTTCCGGAGAAAACAAACCAAAACATAGAAGAAAGAAATAAAACAAAAAAAAGAAGTTGCAGCGATTGCTCAAATATTTGTTCAATTAGCTGATCGTAAAAATTCTTCCCCGCAGTGAATGATCTGTGGTAATAATGATGGGGTGAAGTGCTTTATATAACCTAAATCCTCCAATTTTAGCTCGATCTATTTTTAGAATAACTTTATTTATTTAATAAATAAATAAATAAAATTCTCTCATACAAAACTTGGCGAAGGGATAAAGTGAATTTTAGCATGTTGGGACTTGGGGAATTTGGATTTTATGAATCTTTGGGGATACCTTAGAACAATGCAAACAACTACAGACAAAACAAACACAAAATGATCCGTTACTTTAAAAAGAACATTTTTTTAAAAAAGGGTAGTCCCAAATTTCAGGGTGAAATCTCGAGGACACCAGTTGGCTCCGTCTACGGACATCTTTACCTCTGTCAAAATGAAAGGAGTGAAGATGAGATCCCATCATCTCTGGTTTCATGTCTTTTCTATTAGGTTCGGGGTCAGGCCACAAAAACAAAACAAAAAGAAAAGAAAACAACAAAAGTTTTATTTATATACAAGTAGGTTTTACCATGTATCTCAGTTTTGAACAACTTCGATGTTTCCGTTGAAAGGTAGTTGTTGTTGCAGAGACTCGTTCTAGATTGATCACTCTAGCATCCAAAGTGTGATTGCACTGACATGGAAACTCTCTCCAAGCATGGGGACTTGTGAAACTGAGAGAGGAATCTCCAGATTAGAGGCTGGTTCCTCAAACTCCTCTGATTTAGATCTATATTTTGCAAAACTACAGAGGTTTAGATCCTAATCCTATTCTAACTTGCAAGGAGACAGGGGTAGAAGTGCAAAAATTGAAACTAACTAAAGATGGTGATGCACCAAAAGGAGTGGTGAAACATATTTGTCATGCAAATAGACACAGACCAAAGTTCACAACATAAAACATACACAGACTGATAATGTATAATTTAGTATCTGAAATCAAGCAAATAATACAAACAGAGGATTGAAACCCATTCACAGAGCTTGCATTATCATTTCAATGTCAAAACACACATTACACCCTCAGAGAGGTAAAATAAAACTGTTACAATCCTTGGAGAGGTCTCATCCTTCATCAATCACTTGTTGGAGTGAAAGAAGAAGTCTGCTATGCCCAAAAATGTTCCCCCTTTGGAATGAGCCAAATCTGGCTTTTTACATTGCATGGGTCGAACCCAGGAGACAGAAAATGTACAAAGGCATGGGAGCCCATTCTTTCTTGACTGCAGGTGCATTAAAATGGCATGGGGACCTTACAAACCCATACCCTGTCACTTTGACTGGATTACAGGAGAATGCGACCCATTCTGCATTAAATCTGGTCGCTGGAATGTCATTTCTGGCCATGAACACGTGTCAGATCCATTTCTCAATTTTCTCCCTCCATACTACTCCAAAACGCAAGATTGACCCCGAGAATCGTGTAGAGAATTTCACCAGCTTTCCGTTGATATAAAGAACGTGCAAATCTGAGCTTTGGATCGAAAGTTATGGCGATCTGAAGATTTAGGGCACAGAACAGGTGAAAACACGTTTTGAAATCTTTCCCGCGCTCTGCCACCTGGATGACACGTGGCACGTGCTGATTGGACGAGAAATTCTCTCTCCTCTACCTTTCACGGGATTTCCTTTTGAAATTTCCTTGTGGGCCCTAGCTGGGACACGTGGCGCTATTTTATTGGTTCGGATCAGTGCTCAAAAACTCACCCCTTTGACTTTTCTGGACCTTTCCCCTTGAGACACGTGTCATGCGTTGATTGGTCCTCGGATCCGCGGCTCTCTCGCGCCCTTCGCGTCTTTATGTCCCGGATGTCCCAAAGGTTCTTGGCGGGACAAATTTTCCACTTCGCCCGATTCGGCCGATTCGCGTCCTCGCGCCAGATGTCCCAATGTCCCAAACCGCTTCGGACTATTTGTTCCCATTTCGCCCGGTTCGGCTGGTTCGCACCTTTTGTCCCACTTGTCCCACTTTGCTTCTCGGACTGTTTGTTCCCATTTCGGCCGAACCGGCCGGTTCGGGTATCTTTGTCCCAGATGTCCCAAAGCAGTTAGTGCGAAAGTTCTCTTTTCGGCCGGATCGGCTTCGCGCCCGCCGCATTTCCTGTCCCAGATGTCCCTGTTGCTATTTGGGCCACCTGGAGGCTTTTCGGCTGATCCGCGCCTTGACGTCCCAAATGTCCCAGTTGCTCCTAGGACTAGGACTTAGCCGATTTTCACAATTTTTCCTGGATCAACCTACTTGCCTTCTGCAACCTTTTTTCACATTTTCTCAGAGCTTGTTCTTTTCAACCTGGACAGGAGAGTTAGAAAATTTCCTGAAGGGACCCTAGAAACCTGATTTTTGCTCTGAATCAATCAATTTTCTTGGGATTTGAATATTCTGATGCATGTTATCAAAATTTACCCTGGGGGGTGAATTTTGGATAACAATTTGGCGACTCAGCGGGGTCATCTGCCTGCTAGATGAAAAGACCAGTTGCCTGAAGCAATCCATTGGGCATGGAGTCATCAAATATTCTGTTTTAGAATCCAAACTGACTCGGAATGTGCAAGGAGGAAGATGGAATGCCACCTGATGAAAGCAAAGACATGCTAAACATCTCCATGGACAACAAGCTGTGCCAAGGCACTTAGGGAAAACAAAACTAACCTACAGCAAAACAATGTGCACAAGCACTTGGAGGAAAGGAAATCTAATCTAATATTTACAGATGTAGTGAACCTCCCTCTAGAAGCAACGCTTGAGATAGATTCCATTTACTGGAATCTGCAGTTCTTCACCATCCAATGAGGCCAATTGGAAAGCATTGTTGTTCTTGCACTTTGTGACCATGTATGGGCCACTCCAAATGGCATCAAATTTTGAATGCCTTCCCGGTTTTGCTCTGTCCACATCCCATTTCAACACTAGATCTCCTACTTGAAAAGATCTATCTTTGGCCTTCCTATCAAAGGTCTTCTTGATCAAAGCTTGATCCTTTTCCATTGCTTGGGATGCCTGATCTCTGATCTCTTGCAGCTCCATCAATTCTGCATACCTCACCTCCATGGGCTCAAACTCTAGCAACTCCAGCTGTTTCATGAGTTCCAACATTGGCAACTCAAGTGACATAGGCAAGATTGCCTCTCTTCCGTAGACAAGCCTAAATGGAGAGTTACCCGTGGATCTTTTGGGAGTTATCCTATCAGCCCATAAGGCTGATTTCAGCTTGGTATGCCAAGACCTTTGATTCTCATCAAGAGTCCTCCTAATGATCTTCAACAAGTTCTTGTTTGTGGACTCGGCCTGGCCATTACCTTGCGGGTAATAGTTTGATGAAGTGCTTAGGTAAATACCGTTCTTGACAGCCCACTCAGTCACCCTGGATCCAATGAATGCCAATGCATTATCAGAAATTATTGTGGCAGGTACACCAAATCTGGTTGTTATCTGCTCATAAAAGTCTAAGATGTTAGACTCATTTGCCTCTTTGAGTGCTACTGCTTCTGTCCATTTGGTGAAGTAGTCTGTGGCTGTCAAAATCCATTTGTGCCCTTGGCTCGAATTGGGATTGATGGCTCCAATGAAGTCCAGTCCCCACTGCATGAATGGCTGATCTACTGTAATTGGATGTAATGGAAGGGCAGCGAGTCTCTCTTTTCCTGTGAAGAATGCACAATTCTTACACCTCTTGATCCATGCATAGCAATCACTAAAGATTCTAGGCCAATAATAACCAGCCTTCATGATTTTTAGAGCTGTCACTCTTGGTGCAAAATGGCCACCAGATGGTCCATTATGAAATTCTTCTAATACCCTTTGGATCTGACCTGTGCTAATGCATCTCAGCAGCACTCCATTCACATCTTTCTTGAACAAAACTCCATCAATGATGGTATATGGAACAGCCTGCAACCTGAAGTATCTCCTCTTTGCTTTGCTCATTTCTGGAGGGCATAGGCCTGTTTGTAGGAAGTGCATAATGCCTTGGGTCCAGCAAGGGGTGGGGGCAGCATTGTCTTCTTCTTGCCTGTCACTCGGCTCATGGCTGTCTTGAACTGTCAAAACAGCCTCTTCTTCGTTGCATACTTCTTTTTGCTTCCCCAAAACCAGCTGCTCACACAATCCTTTTCCTCTTACCAGCTTGGTGATCTTGATTTCAATGTCATACTCCATGACACGGGTGATCCAACCTGCCCTTTTCTCATTCAAATCCTTGTTGAGGAGGAAGTCCTTAACCCCAGCATGTGAGACCAGCAACTGGACCTTGTTGTTTGAGACTAAATGCTTGAATTTCTTCAAGCTCCTGATTACTGCAAGCACATGTTTTTCAATAAAAGAGTACCTCACTTCGCAGTCATCTAGGCTCTGGCTGAAGAAGGCAATCGGCTGTTCATCATTATCTTTGTTTTGCTGTACCAGAATGGCAGAAATAGTGTCATCACCTCCAAATGCATAGAGGATGAAATCCTTGGAAAAGTCTGGGTTGATGAGAGTGGGTGCCTGGGAGATGGCTTCTTTGATTGCTTCAAAACTCTCCTTGCCTTCTGCTGTCCATTTGAAAGCCATGCTTTTCTTTAACATTTTGGTGATGGGCTTGACAAGGGCTGCAAAATCTGGGACAAACCTCCGAACAAAGTTTATCCTTCCCAGGAAACTCTGAAGGGCTTTCTTGTGGCTTGGCAATGGTAGAGCTCTTATGGCTTCAACCCTCTCTGGATCAATTGCTAATCCTTCCTTGGAGACAATATGGCCAAGGAGCTTCCCTTCATGTGCAAGAAAGATGCACTTCTTAGGATTCAAAGACACTCCAAACTTTCTACACCTCTGAAACACTTGCCTGAGGTGAAAGAGATGGTCTGCAACATTCTTTGAGAAGACAGTGATATCATCTAGGTATACCAGCACTATCTTGTTGATCAAGCCTTTGAATGCCATATCCATAGCTCGCTAGAATGTTGCTCCGGCATTCGACAGTCCAAATGGCATCTTCTTGTAAGCATATGTGCCCCATTTGGTTGTGAAGGCTATCTTGAACTGGTCTTCCTCCTTTACCATAATCTGATTGAAGCCTGAGTAACCATCAAGTAGCGAAAACCTTTCCGAACCAGCTACGATCTGTAATATTTACTCCATGGAAGGGAGTGGATAATGGTCCTCGAGAGAGGCTCTATTCAAATCTCGAAGTCAACACATAGCCTGATCTCTCCACTCTTCTTTCGATCGAACTAAGTTGGCAACCCAACTAGAATGCTTGATTGGGAATATAATTGCTGACTCAATCAGCTTGTCCAATTCTTTCCTCATGAGAGGCTCCATGTGTGGATTGATGGTCTCTGTTTTTTGCCCTAAAGCTTAGTATTTGGATCCAATTCAATGGTATGCTGAGCTAAGTTGGGATTGAAACCTTTCAAGTCTTCATAGCTCCAAGCAAACACGTCAGGGAATTCTTGACATAGCTGTATGAACTCACACCTTTCTTGCTCAGTTGTCATCTTTCCAATTTGCAATGGCTTGTTCTCTTCTACCAAGATGGATACCGAATCTTCTCTCTTGACCTGAATGTTTGCTTTCTCCTTTCTAAACTGATCATTGGGGTTGAAAATGGACTCCAAAGTGATAAGTCCCTTGGGCAGCTTGTCAGTTCTCAGCTGTATCACTTGGTCACCATATTGTTGTTCCAACTTTTCTTGATTCTTAGCTGAGAACTCAGCTTCTTCTTGCAAGAAGTGGATGATTTGCTGGTCATTCTCAAATACCTGCCAACTGACATTGTTATCCGGCACTGAAGGCCTCACAATCACATGGATGTTTGGTTGTACCTTGTCTTGTTGAATGTTTTCTACAATGTCAAAGGCTGCCCCTACTGCTGCAAGCCTGTCAGCAGCTTGATTCTTTTTCCTAGGGATGGCTTTGATGCCAAAACCCTCAAAATCTTCCATGAGGTCCCATACCCTGTTCTTGTAGCACCTGAGTAGATCATTTTTGGCGGCATGCTGTCCCTTGACCTGATTTACAATCAGCTCACTGTCCCCAAAGACTTGCAAGTTCTTTATTTTTCTCTTGATTGCCCAATGCATCCCTTGCACCAAGGCTTCATATTCAGCAGTGTTATTGGAGCATGCAAATTGAAATCTAAAAGCTGAATAATACTTTACTCCTTGAGGTGAAATAAGCACGGCTCCACCTCCTGCGCCTTGTCTACTCCTCGATCCATCAAAAAACAGCTGCCATACCTCATTGTCATCCTTGTGGTTTGGCTTGGTGATGCTAGGAATAGGTTGACTTTCTTCGTGTATACAATAGACTCCTAGCTCAGATTCTTCTATTCCTTGATAAGGATCAAAAGCATGCACCTTGTTTGCCCATTCATCAAGAGTTAGATCTGGGATGTTTCCAACTTTAGTGTCAGTTTCATCCGTGTTTGGGTGATCTTCTTGATCAAATGCTGAGCAATTGGCATTAATCTGACTTGGAGTATAGGGCTCAATGTGGAAGTTTGCAATAGGTTCTGACCTAATTGTAGCCTTAGTTCCATACCTTGTTCTGAATAGCATGTGAGACCAATCAGCGGACAAATATCCCCCAATTTTGGCAGTGAAGTCCCTTGATAAACATAGGGCAAAGAGTGGTGGAAGGTCTATGACTGATATATCTTGTAAGACAACAACATTTGGACATGCATGCAAGGTAAGACTCAAACCTCTAATCACTCCAACTGTTGCTATTGCTGTCCCATCCAGCTGCACTACTCCCTTAGATGTTATTTCATACTAGAGCCCTAACTGATCAGCTATCTGTTTAGGCATTACTGAGCTACTTGCCCCGGAATCTATCATGCAATTATGCACTAGCTGATTTCCAATGATTAACGAAACATAAAAAGGGGGAGGCTTCAGCATTCTACCTTGTTGTGCTCCATGATTTCCTTCAGGCTGGGCAGCATTTGTGAGTACCTTCTCTTGCATTTGGACCTGCTGATTCGAAGTTGGCCAATCCTTCATGGCAGCTTGCAGCAGATTTCTTTGGCCTGGGATAGATAGGGATTCCCACATAGATATATTGACATTTGTTTTCTTCATCTGATCAATGATACTGAATGGTGATGAAGGATCTCTCTGCTGTCCCTTGGTTTGCACATTTGCTCCTTGGATGTGGGCAGCAACAGCTGGCATTTGAGTTGGCCTAGGGGTTGTTCTTGGCTGCCCTTGTGCATTTGAAACGGGACTTTGCTTGCCAATCATTTGTGGAGCTGTGGAAGGTTGTGGATTGGCTGGGGCTAATGGCTGTTCTTCACCCAAATTTCTCCTTTTTGACCTTGTGTTGGCTGCAACACCTTGAGAAACTAGCCTGATTCATGCCACAGAAATCCTCTGCTTGCCAATTTACCAATGTGGTGTCATTTGGGGCTGATTGTTGTTGGAATGTTTCTTGTTGTTGGCTGTTTTCTTGACTGCTCTCACCCTCCACACCAGTAGTTGTTACCATTAAAGCTTGAGTCAAAGCACCATTGAAGCACATGGATTGATTATGAGGCTCATTACATGGAAAACACCAATCATACTCCTGGGCAATGTTGTTTTGTGCTGGTACTAATGCCTTAGAGGCAGATATGGCATTTGGGTTATAGGGCTGGAATGGTCTATTGGCAGGAGGCCTTGTTTGATTCATATTTGCAGCTGGATTAGGTGGCCTTTGAGGCTGATATGGCTGCCTATTAGGTTGAGCTTGAGGCTGATACGAAGGTCTGAAACCTTGAGCTTTCATTGTCTCGAGTGTGACCAGCTCATTACCTAAATTTTGCAGTTGCTTCATGACTTCTTGAAGCTCATTTGGGGCACTTGGAGATGAAGTGGAAGCTTCATTTGAACTCTGATTTCTAGGAGTGGGAGAAGGAGCTAAGACAGGTGCTTGACTAGTACTTGGGTTCTCTAAACTTGGATATAATGGCATTGGAGGCCTAGGAGCTAGCTTGCCAGCTTGAATCAGACAATTTTCAGCTCTAATGGCAATGCTATAAGCAGCAGGAATAGTTGTGCCTCCCATAGATTGAATCAACATAGAAATATCAGAATTTAAAGCTTTAAGGTAATATAGAAAAGCACCTTCTGCTGTTGGCCTGACTGCTACTGGAATTCTATCCCAAGACCTTTGAAATCTGAAGTTGAAGTCAGTTAGCTGCTCATTGGAAGCTCTCTTGATGGTTGTCAGCTGTTCCAAAAGAGACAAGTTGTCTCCCTTCTCTCCAAATTGATCATGAAGTGCAATACACAGCTGATTCCAGTTTGTGATAGAGCCAGCTTCAAGGCTCCTAAACCATTGCAATGCTTTCCCCTTGAATGAAGACGCCAACAATTTGACAGCTACTTGCATCTCATTAATCTCATGGATTGCACAAATGTTAGCAATGTCCTTGACATGATCACCAGGAGTGGTCTGATTTTCTCCAGTAAAGTATGGGATGTTCTTCAATGCTGCAACTGGGATTGGATTTTGTGCATTGAGAGCAAGTGGGCTGCTGCCTGTGAAGTTGACATAGGGGTTCACTGGTTGCGCCATTCTGATTGGTCGAAGAACTCTTGAATACTGAATGAAAGGCCGATCAGGTGGAGGAGTTGAGAGAGTTCTGTTTGGTGGAGATGGAGACCTTTGAATCCTTCTTCCTCTTTGCCTTCTTCTTGGAGATAATTGCAGATATTCAAACAAAGCACCTCTTCTTCTCCAACTCTTGACCTTGTGATTCTTCTCATAAGCTTTCAGGCCTGAACTGCTGAAACCAATTGATTCTTTCTCTCGGAGTCACCAGATATGCAAATAATAGCTCTTTTCAAGCAAGAAAACTGCAGCAGATGCACATCAACTTTGCTGCAATAAAAATGAGACCTCTAGGTCCCACCGGGCGTGCCAAAACTGTTGCAGACTCACAGCACCCCTGGATGCAGATCAGGGTTCTAGGTTGATCACTCTAGCATCCAGTGTGATTGCACAACATGGAAACCTCTCTCCAAGCGTGGGGACTTGTGAAACTGAGAGAGGAATCTCCAGATTAGAGGCTGGTTCCTCAAACTCCTCTGATTTAGATCTATATTTTGCAAAACTACAGAGGTTTAGATCCTAATCCTATTCTAACTTGCAAGGAGACAGGGGTAGAAGTGCAAAAATTGAAACTAACTAAAGATGGTGATGCACCAAAAGGAGTGGTGAAACATATTTGTCATGCAAATAGACACAGACCAAAGTTCACAACATAAAACATACACAGACTGATAATGTATAATTTAGTATCTGAAATCAAGCAAATAATACAAACAGAGGATTGAAACCCATTCACAGAGCTTGCATTATCATTTCAATGTCAAAACACGCATTACACCCTCAGAGAGGTAAAAGAAAACTGTTACAATCCTTGGAGAGGTCTGATCCTTCATCAATCACTTGCTGGAGTGAAAGAAGAAGTCTGCTATGCCCAAAAATGTTCCCCCTTTGGAATGAGCCAAATCTGGCTTTTTACATTGCATGGGTCGAACCCAGGAGACAGAAAACGTACAAAGGCATGGGAGCCCATTCTTTCTTGACTGCAGGTGCATTAAAACGGCATGGGGGACCTTACAAACCCATACCCTATCACTTTGACCGGATTACAGGAGAATGCGACCCATTCTGCATTAAATCTGGTCGCTGGAATGTCATTTCTGGCCATGAACACGCGTCAGATCCGTTTCTCAATTTTCTCCCTCCAGACTGCTCCAAAATGCAAGATTGACCCCAGAATCGTGTAGAGAATTTCACCAGCTTTCCGTTGATATAAAGAACATGCAAATCCGAGCTTTGGATCGAAAGTTATGGCGATCTGAAGATTTAGGGCACAGAACAGGTGAAAACACGTTTTGAAATCTTTCCCGCGCTCTGCCACCTAGATGACACGTGGCACGTGCTGATTGGATGAGCAATTCTCTCTCCTCTGCCTTTCGCGGGCTTTCCTTTTGAAATTTCCTTGTGGGCCCCTGCTGGGACACGTGGCGCTATTTTATTGGTTCGGATCAGTGCTCGAAAACTCGCCCCTTTGACTTTTCTGGACCTTTCCCCTTGAGACACGTGTCATGCGTTGATTGGTCCTCGGACCTGCCGGCTCTCTCATGCCCTTCGCGTCTTTATGTCCCGGATGTCCCAGTGCTTCGTGGGACAAATTCTTCCGGTTCGCCCGATTCGGCCGATTCGCGTCCTCGCGGCCCAGATGTCCCAAACCGTTTCCGGACTGTTTGTTCCCATTTCACCCGGTTCGGCCGGTTCGCGCCTTTTGTCCCACTTGTCCCACTTTGCTTGATTGCTTGCTTTCCATTTGGCCAAACCGCCGGTTGGGTATCTTTGTCCCAGATGTCCCAAAGCAGTTAGTGCGAAAGTTCTCTTTTTCGGCCGGATCGGCTTCTCGCGCCCGCCGCGTACTTCTGTCCCAGATGTCCCTGTTGCTATTTGGGCCGCCTGGAGGCTTTTCGGCCGATCCGCGCCTTGACGTCCCAAATGTCCCAGTTGCTCCTAGGACTAGGACTTAGCTGATTTTCACAATTTTTCCTGGATCAACCTACTTGCCTTCTGCAACCTTTTTTTCGCATTTTCTCAGAGCTTGTTCTTTTCAGCCTGGACAGGAGAGTTAGAAAATTTCCTGAAGGGACCCTAGAAACCTGATTTTTGCTCTAAATCAATCAATTTACTTGGGATTTGAATATTATGATGCATGTTATCAAAAATTACCCTGGGGGGTGAATTTTGGATAACAGTAGTGGCAACTCAATTCCATCCAAGTAGGCAAGGAAGAAATTATCCATTCTGGTAGCTCTTTTGATCATGAAGGGCCCTTTCCAGAGTGAATCAGATTTGCCATGCATGCCCTTTGGTTCTTTCCTCTTGTCCCACTAGAGTACCAAATCTCTGATCCCGAACTTCCTTTCTCTGGCCTTCTTTTCAAATACCTTGGGAAAGTCCTTATCAACTTCATCTTGTGGTGACTCATCCTTTCTTCTCTTTGTAGTGGGTAATTTTGCATCAATTTCTTGTGTTCCCATATTTACCGGCTGCATTTCTGAGGAAGAACTATTACCATATTCTTTGTTCTTCTTCAGGTATTGATCATGTTTGTTGAATTTCCTACTAAGGAAACTAAACCCTTGGAGATTTTGTTACCTTTCAGTTGGATTACTCCACTATTGTCACCATAATCTGGATTAGTTATGCCTGTGACTATTTGTCATGGTAGTGACTTACTCCCTTCAACATACAACTTGTCAAAGTTGTCTTGTTCCAAAAATGCAGATGTTTGTTTGTCCTCATTGAAAGTCTGCCACTGTTCAACATTATCAAGGACTCGGGGTGGTAGAATATCTCCACTTTATAGTTTTTTTGTCTCGAACATGAACGGTGGTTTATCCGGATTCAATAGTGCAGTCATGATTGCTAAAGAGTATGTCTTGGAATTCTGATTTATTGGTATGAAGTCAATAGAGAAGGATGCAAAATCAAGTGTGGCAGAAAACACTTTATCTCTGTAATGCTTCATCTTATCTCCTTTGACTTGATTTTTCCCTTAAACCTGCTTTGCTAGAAGTTCAGCATCTTCTTGGGCTTTAAGGAGATTTACTCCTTTATTTCTAGCTTACTCCATTCCTAGCAATAATGCTTCATACTCTGCCATATTGTTGGTGTTCTCGAACATCAGCTTGTGGGAGTATGAGAATATATCATGATCGGGAGATATTAGTAGAACGATGACTCCTGATCCAAAAGAACAATAGGTGTCTTTAAACTCCAGAGTTCAACAATTTTCTTCTTTTGTTGGCTCTGGTTGAAGTTCTATCTCTGGAGTGCCTTTATCCATTTCCAAGAAGTATACACCGTGGTCAGACCCTTGAAAAAGAATATGAGATCTAGGATCTTCAGATTTTGTCACAGTATACTTAGACTTCTTTTCTAGATGCTTCTTATGGATTATTTATTTAATAGGAATATGGGCACAAGACCAATCCATCTTTACTTCTCCTCCCAACTCTTTGCAAAAGTTTCTACTTAGCAACATCCGGTAGGAGATAGGAATATCTGCAACTAAGATTGTCATCTTTAATCTTTTGTTAGGAAAATCTTCTAGAACAACTTTTGCATATTTGATTTGTCCGATTAAAGGGACTTGTCTCTCCATGGAGTAACAAATTTTAATGGTATTTTTCAAGGTAAGCCCAAGAGCATTTGCAAATTTAGCTGGCATGACATGGTCAGAAGCACTGGAATCTAAAATGCAGTTGCTTAACTTGAAATAATTAAGCAATAAGAAGATATAGAAAGGTTCTACTCTTTCGAGAAGATGGTGAGGATTAAGCAATCGTAGTTTTGTTCTGGGGAGGAGTATCTTTGGGCTTAGGCAAAATGCATTTTGATGTATTGGATTATCTTGGTGATTGTACATACTTGACTAGCCTATTAAACTACTCAGGAAAGGCTCTCGTGTATTCATATTCTGACATTTGAATCCTACTTTTCTTAACATTATCAACAATTTAAAAGGAAGGTATAGATTCAGATACCTGAGCTGCTTTCTGTGGTTGAGATGAAGAACTCACATTCCTATTTCTAGGAGCTAAGGAAGAAGGTAAAGGGCTGCCCCATTTTTGTTCATCGGCTAATGCCTCGGCTTAGCGAGTTTGTGATAATGCAAATACGCATATGTATGACCATGATCATCTTCACGAAGCTTCTTATTGTCATGTTCAGATTTGGAGTTCGAGGTAATTAATGTTGGAGTCACTAGCAGAATCTATAAAATCATCATTCTCAAGCTAATCAATGACAGATTCGTAGTCTTCTTCATTCATCTCCACGTTATTTCTAGGAGTAACTTCAATTGCTAATCTTTGAGAACTAGTAATGTGGTTCTGGTTATTGTTATTGTTGAAATTCCAAGCATGGGCAGTGTTGTTGCCTTGAGCCATTTGTTTCTTCATCTACGACATCTCATTTTCTAAATTTTGTAATAGTGAATCAGATGTAGTAGCGTAAGATGAATTTTAGCTCTATAAGTGTTGCTCGTTTTTTTTCCACCATGATGAGTTCGTCTTCAATTTCAACCGTCATGTTTTGGGATGCTAACAAATCAACAAGATGTGATCTTCGTAGTTGATAACTTACTTCAGGAAGCAAAGCATTGACAAAAAAATACCTTTTGATTATCATCATTCAGAGAAGAAAATGTTGGAATTTTGTAAAGTATTCTTTGGAATTTTGCAATAAAATCCCGCATGTGCTCTTGTGGCTCCTTCTTCAATTGAGTCAGTTGGGTTATCAATGTACTGGAATCTTCAGCTAGCTTGAATCTTTTCAGGAATGCATCTCTCATAGTGGCCCAGTTGGTTATGGTGCCAGGAGCTAGCCGGTAGAATCATTCTCCAACCAAGTCATGGAGAGTCTTTATGAAGAGTCTGACAGACACATCTTCATGTTCGACTGCAAGCACTCCATAGGATAAAAAAAACAAGCCAAGTGGTCATCTAGATTCTAATTTCCATCTCCAAAGAATTTTGGAAAATTATTTCTCATCCCTTTAGGTAGATCATGCATAGGAGGAGTCAGATTAAGAGGTCCAAAGGTTGTACCCCATGAAACAGTGCTGCAGGTGGCAAGTGGTTGATTCTGCATCCTGAAAGGAGCACGTATTCTTTGAAAATAAACTTGGTGAATAATCCTAGCTCTGGATTTTTTTTTTGACACGATCCAAATCCGGAGGAGTTTGCACTTCTTCCTAGTGAAAGATTGGATTTGCGGCTTCTAACTTGAGGAGGATGACTGAAATTAAAGCGCTCTGCAATCTATAAAAATGGTCGATCATTCCTAGAGCTCTGCTAGATTGCATAAATGGACATTCTTTCATGTTGAACTTATAATATTAAAAGGAACTAGCAAGGTAAAGCTTTGGTCTGCTTATTTTGGGTTCAATCCCCAGAGAGTCACAAAAAATTGTTGGTTAGATTTTCTTCACAACTAAAAACCAAGGCAGTCATGAGATAAATCTCCCTCATTTACCGGTGAGGCTCCCGTGTAATATTTTTATCAAATATAGATCTATGTAATTGTTCGTGGGTTTTACTTTAATTGCAAAGCTCATGAGCCATAGCTAAGAAATTCTGCAGCAAGTAAGCAACTGTAAAGAAATATTTGCAAAAAAGGGGAAATAATTGAATCTGGGAAGAAAGAAGAGAAGATGTGCAATCCAACCAATAGTTCACAGAGTTGGTCTCATGCACATAGATAAAACAAACAGATCTCAAAATACAAAATTTAAAGGAAAGGAAAGCTTCAAATCTAGATATGAGATAACACAAATTTTATGCAAAGATCTATACAGAAATAAGAAACACAAGCACCGTTGACACAAAGTTCTCCGGAAATCTATCTCCTTTCAATTCCTTAGCTTTTAAAGATATCAAGGGTTTCAGATCAAATTCTGGAACACAAGAATGTTGATTATAAATTCGATCCTTTAACCCGTAGGTTCTTCCTCTATTTATAGTGTATAGAAGGCAATTACAAATATGAAATATTTTTAATGAATTGTCACATGTCAAGCTATGAAAAGGGAAGCAATCGGCAATATTCCTCCTATAATTCCCCTTTCGCATGACATGTATGATTTATAATTGAAAATAAAACCTTCTATTTTACATGTCTGCCACCTATTTCCAAGTAATTGACTTCTTCAAGTACCAAATTTTAAACCAATCACTTAAGATTGCTCAATTACTTTTTCAAAGAAAATAAGAGAAAGAAGAAGAAATAAGAAGAAAGTCAGCAACACTCCCAGTCTTGTTCTTCTTCCATATTTTGCATGTGGTTGACTGTTTTGCCTTTGATTCTCACCAAACTGGATCTAGAAGCAGCTGAATGTGATTTTTCTTATGGGTGTTTCCTCTGACATGTCTTCATTCTTATCCTTAAAGCTTTTGTAGTTCTTCTCTAGTACATGCACTAGTGCAATGTTTACCATAAACAATTCAGACAAAAATCATCATCTTTTATTTTTATCGCATAAGAGCAATTTTAAATTCGGAGAGCAGTCTTGGGTGAATGCATATACAAGTAATTTCAATGAAGGCTTCAACTGGAATATTGGGAGCACATGCACAAGATCTGGAAGGAATTTTCCATGCACTGACTTCCACACGGGTTGTGTTAGAAACAAGAGGATGAATTTTTGTCAGAATCCTTTGCAATTATGAGATCTGGATTTATCAATTAAATCGGTGATATGTTCAAGGCCTGTGTCTATATCATTAACTTCAAAAATCTAGAATCTATGCATGTTTCGTTGATCCTTCTCTTTCATCATGCTTTATTATGCCTTCAATAATATTTTTCTGAGCTATTTTTCTTTTAATTCTACTAGAATCCTTTGTAATCGATCAATTTGTACAAATTTGGTAATTTCTTGATTCGGAAGATATATTCAATGTATCTGACATTGATTTGAACTTCATTTCACTTATATGAGCACCTACAATTAATTCAGACAAAGATGGAGTCCATGGCATGAATACTTGATTTTTATCACCAAAATCTGCATATAAAGCCTGCTGCCCTCTATTTTTAGACTTTGCTTGCATGCCAAACAAGCTAAAAATATTATTTTATTCACTTGTGCACTCACATCAACATGCAGATGCTCTGAATAATAAAAAGAAAACTTCTCCAACCCTAGGTGCCAAAACTGGATGCTTCCCGACAATTAAAAAAATCAGCTTTTGAACATTTAGCTATGCCAAATGGGTCGCACTTTTTGGCTAGAAGTCATGTTAAAAGTAAGAAGTCAAAGCAATGGAAATTTTCACCCTGCAAGGCAAGCAAGAAATTCCCACTTTCACTTAAGTGACTTTACTTTCATAATGAGAATTTTCACCCTGCAAGGCAAGAAAAAAATTCCCACTTTTCACTTAAGTGACTTTACTTTCATAATGAGAATTTTCACCCTACTAGGTAGGTAAGAAATTCCCACTTGCCTGCCACCTCCAAAATTCCCATTGGCAGCTTAAGTGATTTGACTTGATGGGAAAAAGTAACCTGCTAGGTAGGAAAGAAATTCCCGCTTGCCTGCCACTGCCAAAATTCCCACTGGCAGCTTAAAGTCTTCCTTCCAAAAAGTGTGACTTGCATGAAAGATAGCTCTTTTCCAAAAGTACGACTTACATTGTGACTTCTGCATTTAAAATTACATGAAAATTTGTCACTAAAAAAAGCGTGGAAATTAGACGAGAAGGCATCCTTGAAAATTGCAATTGGCATGAAGACATCATTCTTTCCTTTTTGGATTTTTGGTGAAGAAAACATAAGGACATAATAAAATTTGCCATTTTTGGAAAGGGTCTGCAGGAAGATGTAGCAAGAAACCTTGCATGTGCTATAACTTTCATTCGTCAGGTCTCCGTTTTAGGTGCATTTTGCTTTCTAAAAGTGCATATTTTCTCGAGCTTTATGCATTGATTGGAATATTTTTCTTATTTTCATAAAATCCATTTTTGCACCTTTTTGGACCAAGTGACTTCTTGCAATCTTCTAAAAGAATCCTGAGCTCTGATCGCCTTTAGACATATTAGTAATTAAAAAAATTGGATAGCTTTTCAAAACCCGGGCCTAGGGAAAGATCCAAAAGAAGAATGAATAAGCTACATGAATTTCCGGAGAAAACAAATCAAAACACGAAGAAATAAATAAAACAAAACAAAAGAAGTCAGAGGCGATTACTCGAATATTTCTCCAATTAGCTAATCTGCAAAAATTCTTCCCCTCGGGTGAATGTTCTGTGGTAATAATGATGGGGTGAAGTGCTTTATATAACCTAAATCCTCCAATTTTAGCTCAATCTATTTTTAAAAGAACTTTATTTATTTAATAAATAAATAAATAAAATTCTCTCAACAAAACCTAACAAAGGGATAGAGTGAGTTTTAGCATGTGGGTACTTGGGGAATTCAGATTTTATGACTCTTTAGGGATACCTTAGAACAATGCAAACAACTACGAAAAAACAAACACAAAACGATCTGTTACTTTGAAAAGAATGATTTTTTTAAAAGGGGTAGTCCTAGATTTCAAGGTGAAATCTTAGGGACACTAGTATTATAAACCCGCTTTGATGGTTTCCTATTGACATTCTTACATATAGTTGGTCATTTAGCATGTAGTAGGGTAGAGAAACACTGAAAGTACATTATTGTATTATAAATGGTTCAATTAATGAAATAAGAGAGAGAAGTTATTGTGTTGGGTTTTTTTCTTGAAAAGGTTTCCTAGGATAAATATTGTGTATGTAATTTTTTTGTTTCTCTATTTTTATGTTAAGTATAGTTTCATGTTTATTTGTTTATTGGATCAATTCTCTCAAAATTTATCCTTCTTGATCAATAATATCATTAACCTTATTTTTGTATAACTAAATTATTTTATTTTATTCATCAAAATTATTCAAGACTTCCTCTACTCTATTGTCATTTAGACCATATGAAGGAAAATAATTGATTTCAAAATCGATAGCCATGTCCACCATTATGTTAGGAACACGAGGGATCTTCTTCAAGTCTTTTCAAAAATTTATCACCTAGATTCTTATCACTAAGGATTCCTCAAAACTAATACATTTGAATCTAGTTTCAAAATTTCTTCAATCTTTTTAATAACTATATTAATGTGGTAACCTTAGTCCCATACTTATTTTCACCCCGTCATGTAACCTTAATTTCATATTGAACCTTTGTGTAGAATAAACATAAATTGAATAAATTATTTTAGCAACTAGATTTTCTCGACCAAACTTATGTTTCTATTCCCATGTAACATATTTCTTCTTCTACAATCAATATGTGTACTTGAGTTATTTTTGGTAAAAAATAAAAAGCTCCATAAATGACTAAATTGGATTGACCAATTTATCAAAAATGGTTGTAATTTGATCAACCTTCCTCTAAGTTTCTCCTTGGTTTGCTATTATTGACCAAGAAAATTTCAAAAAGTGTGCAATTAGTTTATTACACATTCTCGTTTATGCCTTCATGTGTAGTCTTCCCAAGGTACACTTTTGAGAGATGACAATCATGGGTAGTGAGCTCATATTTTTCTTACCAAGTGGAGGAATGATTATCTTATCATATCTCTCCATTGATCATTTTTTATTATTTGAGAAACCATTTTAGGTTTCTTTTTCAAGTGATAGGTAACAAGAGTGATGGTAAGAGTGCTAAAATCAACTTCTTGAGGTTGGACAATAACTATGTTATTTTAACCATTTCAATCAAATAATCATGATATTTAGTGTTGAATACGTTCTTTGAAAGTTTTTGGACATGAATAGTGTAGACACCCATAATTATGCCCAAGCAATTTAAATACTTAAATTGCGCTAATTATCCCCTTTCTCACAAATTGACGACATATCGTTAAAAACTCTCATATTCCCTCTTATTGTCGTTAATTAATTACAATACACTAATTGCTTAAGTCACCTATCTAGCTAACAACCTAACTAACGACCTTCGTTAATTTTCACCTCTTCTATCTACATTAATTAATTAGTCTTCCCCTTCATTCAACTAATACATAAATATTTAATTGATTTAATCCCTCATAATAGCCTCGAATTGTACTAATATTCCTCTCATTGGCTTCTATAAGCTTACACATACCTATTAGTTAATCACCTTTGATTAATTAAAGCACCCCCCAACTCCCATGACCTGCTAAGCATAAATTAAACCCTTCTAAAGTAAGGTTACCTTTAATAAAGCAACCTTATCCACTCCTAATAATGTTTTACCTTTATCCCACATGCAAAGGGATGAAGTGTTTCCTTTATCCATTGGGCTATATAAGGAGTACTCCTACCTTTATACCTACACCTAATTCCCTTGAGAAAGCAAAGGAAAGCACATAGTCTTGCACTAAAAGCCTTTTGCCATTCTCAAGCCCTTCCATCATCCATCTTGAAGAGCTAGGCCTCACACCCAAGCATCCTTGAAGGATCAAAGCAAGCAATATTGTTGATTTCCATTGGACTACATAGGTCCACTTGATTTAATTAGGCAATTAGAAGAATAGAGTTCTTGATTTGCATTATGCTTGATTTCATTATTTCAAAGTTATGATGCTAATGTAGGCCTTGTTCATTTCTTCATCTTGATGGTACTCTTTTCTTGTTTCTAGCTAGGTTAGGGAACTATTTTAGGTGGTAGTTATTGCTTTCAATCTAACTTAGGAAAAAGAATATTTGTACACATTTGGCATGCCCGGTGGGAGCCTTAGTCCCATGGCATTTTAGTTTAAGTTTCATTGTTTTGGCTAACTTTTGATATACATATATAGTAATTAATGTCTATTTTATTGGAATTTTTGCTAATTTGATATGTGTAACCTCATGTTCATAGCCATAATTTTAATGGGTTATTGCCATGCTTAAGCTAACTTGTCAAAAATTGAGATATTGTGAGTTTTCTTGTGTTTTTGCCATATTTTGGTTGTAGGTTTTGCGCAGTACATTTTTAGAGGCACAAACATGGTTTTCATGGTGCATACACTATTTTTGTAGCGCACACGTCTCTCTAGTAGTGCGGTGCGCACTAGTAGAACATGTTACTCTGTTTACAACCCCGGCGCATGCGCGCTTAAACCAGTGCACACACCCCTAACCAACATTGTAAGCAGTGCACGACCCGGTGCAGAAATCATTTCATACTATACCTTCACTACATTCTGAAACCTGTCAGATCAGCGCACATGCCCTAACCAGAGCGCACATGCTATTTTAGTGGCACAAACATGTTTTTCAATAACTCAATTATTCGTCTATTTTTCTCGGGAGTGGCGCATATGCTATTTTTGTGGCACACATGCCTCTTTGGTGGTGCAGGCACTTGGTAAGTCAAAAAATCCGCATAGTGGTGCTTATGCTATTTTTGTGGTGTATATGCTTTATTTGTGGCGCACACTGACTCTCGGGTGGTGCGGCAGTGCACCGTGGGCCGAAACAACGTAGAGTGGCATATACACCCTAAACCACATGTAAGAAATAAAAAAGGGACGTAAGTGTCCTTTTGTATTTTTGAAATTAAGGTGTTGATGTGCTAACATTCTTACAGGTTTACCTAATCATATATTTGTCTTTGTAGGTGTTTTCACATGTTTGTATATGATTAGGTGATATTTGGTGTTGTTTACTTATAGGAATAAGATCGCGTATGCTCTTCCCTCGTGTCCCTTGGGGCGATATTGGGAATCAGAAATGATTCTTAAGTCCTTTTGATGCTTTGAGGTTGTTAGGAATATTTGAGTTGGAATTGGTTAATTTGGCATAATTGAATTAAAGTGTTTTTCCATTTGATATCTTTTTAGATTTTGAAGAAATCACGTATGCTCTTCTCTTGTGTCCTTGGATGATCTATAAAATCAGGAATGATGCCTTCTCTTTTGATGGAAAACTACTAAAAATCGTCATATAGGACCAAAACGCCATCGCTTGTCAAAGAACGGAGGAATCAAAACAAAAGTCAAAAACTACTAATACAGTTGTTCTGTAGGTTGCCAAAAGGTGTTTCAAGCAAACCACACCTAATTAAACAAGATAAAAAAACAACATATTCAAAACACTGTATTATAGGTTTTTAAAAAAGGGTGCGTCCCTCTCCGCTCAATCTGGAACATAAACCCTTTGGCATAATGCCTTAAGCTACAACAATGGGGGTGGTTCCAGAACCCCAAAGTAGTCCACGCAAGAGGGAACCTTGTGGACAAACGGAAGTGCTCCGCACTACCTACTTGACTAGTGATTCATTTGTGAGATAGTGTTGCAAGTTGTCCCTACGTAACCCTTTTAAGTACACAATTGGATGCATCGATGCCCACCGTGCTTGAAGGGGGAAAGTCAAGATACTCCCTAACTAGTCGGTGTAACTTTTTGGGTAAATCCTCCCGCTCGTGGATAATCTTTGTAGCGCCTAAGAAGAGAGAACCACCTAGGAAGATATACTTTGGCTAGGAGCCCACTTTGACTATTCTAAAACAAAGTGTTGAGTTGTGAAACGTATTTCCATTGTGAAACGTGTGATGCGTTACTTTCGCCTAGTTTTTACTTGCCTTAAGGTGAGGTGAAACTATACCAAAGTGAAGCCAGCATTTTTCATCCTTTTTTATTTGCTTTCTTCACATTCTTTTGACACTTTGTTGATCGAAGAAGGATGATTACCTTTGTGTTACCAATTGAATGTTTCGTCACTTTTATGTCCATTTACGCCCATCCATGGTTGTGGATGGGCAAGTTAAACGTCTAAAGTGTGTGGAGGCGTATTCAAGTCATTAGTAGCCATTGTGATCTTGATACCCAGTAAAGTTCATCATTGTAGTTAGGCATGATTCATCATTGTGGATGGGCAAGTTATACCCAGTGTGTGGAGGCGTAAAGTCATTAGTAGCCATTGTGATCTTGATACCCATGTAAAGTTCGTCATTGTAGTTAGGCATGATTCATCATTGTGGACTTCTTAGAAGAGTTAGCTTGTTTATATCATATCACTACAATTTCGGTGTTTACGTCTTGTTTCTTGCAAACTCAACATAAATACCTATATTATAAGGTTACGCTACACACATCTCTAACTATTCCTAACTATACTTTGAGATTTTTAGTTTAGTTCTATTATTACCTCGATTTCAAAGAGTGATAGGTGTTACCATTTGTGCGTGTTATATCAATAACACTTTGATATCAATACCTTACTTTCTTGCAAAGTGGGTTAACATATCTTGGTGATATTGTTGTGCCATTCGCGAATTCTAATTGGCACTTTTTGAGATATATGTCTTAATAAATTTTGGGCTCACTCATAGTATATCTTGATTGGGAGATCACATTGACTTCTTGTATTTACTTACGTTTTGTTCATCCCCTTGAATTTGACATAATTGAAAATATCTTGTTAATCATCTTGCGATGCAAAACTACTTTTTGAAACGTAGTCTAGGAGGTACTTCATTTAACAGGTTAGATACCAAACACTTGTGTCACTGTTGATTTCTCACTCTATCACATTGGTATTCTCACATTGTTGACTTATTCATACTCTTAACAAATACATCTTGCATCTCACTTAAGGGTGGTCACTAGGCTTTGAACACATTTAAAACTTTCCCGGTGAAACTATCACAAAAACATGGCTCCTAAAACACGACTAGGATTAAAGAAATAGACATACGAGGAACAACAAGCACAAGCTTGGGAAACCTCTAATAGAAAAGGGTCAAACCCCTTTATTGGACATGATCTAGGACCGTTGTTTTCTATGGAAAAAGAAACAAAAGAGATGGTTGATCATAGTGGAAATGAATTAGAATCCCCACACGCAGAATTTGATTTTGACCCCACTTTACTAGACGAGTTTCTTCTCAGAAACAAAGATAGAGTGTTGGCATGGGTCATAGAATTAGGGGCCAAATTTCCCACCAAAAATGAAACAATACCACCTGTGAATGACGCTACTAAGGAAGAACGTCCCCTTATCAATATGGAAGATATTTTAACACACGGACATGCTTCTACCTCTTACGCAGGGAATGATAAAGTGGTGGGGCATAGAATACCCTTTATCAAAGTGCCATGAAGAAACAAGATAGAACATGAGATGGGTGAAGAACCTCCATAATATGAGGAGGAGGAACCTTTAGAAGAAGAAGCCACAATCCAACAACAAATTAGTAACCTAAGCTGACAACTAGCTTTGCTTACCTCCCATGTATAGAAGGATGCAAACAAGAATGTTCAAAATTCGAGGCCTAAGGTTAAGATCAATGAACTCCATTAAGAAAACCAAGGAGAAGAAGACACATGGTATCATCGTGTATACATCCCCGCTTCTCCCACTAGAGAACAATTTCTCGCATAAGAGGTGCAGTCTATGAAAGTGACGCTCGCAAGCCTACAAGAGAGCAATATAGGGAGCATTAGGAAATATCAATACGAAGAATTATGCCCCTATCCTTTTGACAAGACAATGACCCTTCAACCCTTTCCAAAGAAATTTGATATGCCAAAGTTCGACAAATATAAAGGGAAAGGAGATCCACGGGATCATGTTAAATATTTCTACATGGCATGTTAAGAGGTGTCTTATAGTGACAATTATCTCATTAGACTTTTCCCCAAGAGTCTCAGAGGTCAAGCCTTGGAGTGGTTTACACACTTACCATGAGGATCAATTTTCACCTGGCCAAAATTGGCAAAAAGGTTCATGCGTCACTTCTCATATAACATAGAGAGTGATGTCACCATGGCAGACTTATGTGGTGCCAAGCAATTCCCTAATAAGACTTTCACCAGCTTCCTCCAACGGTGGAGAGGGATAGCTAGTCGCTTCCCTTGTGCTTTCCTAAAAAAAAATTGCCTATGCATTTTGTTCCCAACCTCAACCTAGATATAGCTTTCCACCTCCAAATGCATTGTGTTCACACTTTTAAGGAGGTTATCAAGAAAGGGATTCAAATAGAAAAATCTCTCATTTCCAAAGGCACCCTCAAAACCCAATCTAGAGACAACCAAAATGTCAAACCCATGGAAAAGATGAAGATATTTAACAAAAAAAAATGTGGTGGGAGACGGAATCACTGATTCCAAATGTGTTCAAATAGTCCAAACTGGTCAACCTTTTAAACTGACCAAGGGCCCAATTCAACCACCACCAAAGTGAAGAACGTTCACCTCTCTTAATGAACCTTTGTTAGTTATACTAAAACAATTGGATGTGGCCCACATGATGACCTATCCTACAACACAACCATTTGACGACAACGCTCCAAAACCTTCATGGTACAAGGAGCATGAATATTGTGAAATGCATCACGTCAAAGGACATAAGACAGATAAATGTCTCTGCAGCTTCGTCATTATATTTAGGACCTCATTGACAATGGGGAGATAGAGGTGGATAACCTGAAAAACACAAACACCTAATGAGAAAATGGGGATATATAAAGAACCATTCCCCAATCATGATAAGTCAAAAAGTCAAAGCCGGATCAGGGAGATTCATCCCAAACTTATAAGGCCACGAATTACTTGTACACAAAAAGAGACAATAATCATTATGATTCTCTTATTGGATGTATTCACTCTCTTGCTGACCGTGTCAATACCATCCAGATCAAGGGAAAGGAATGCACTTTGGTAGCAAGATGTGCCCGCCACGTGATTCTGGAACCTTCTCTGTCGACCCCACAAACCGGTAAATATAACCTTTTAGAACAACTTGAAAAGACGTCTGCTAAGATTTTGATCTTAGATCTTCTCAAGATATCCAATGTGCATAAAGACATTCTATACCAAACTCTTCAGGGGTCGGGAGTGCCTTTAGAGGTCGATCCTACACACCTTCAAGCCACGGTGGCAAACATCGTACCAAACGAACATATTGCTTTCAACCATAGGGAGATCCCTACTAAGAATCCAACACATAATCTTCCCTTATACATTGAGGTAGTTGTCACCCACAGAAAGATCAAATGGGTGCTTGTGGATAATGGATCTGGTTTGAATATTTGCACACTCAAGTTGGTTAAACAATTAGGCCATACTGAGGAAGATCTTGAGTCCAATATCATCACTATCACCACATACGAAAACGTAGAAAGGGAGTCAGCAGGCACCATCATGTTGCCCATAGAGGTGGGTCCCACTTGCCATCAGACAAAGTTCCATGTCCTAGACTTGGAACTTCCATATAACATGCTTCTAGGCTAGCCATGGATTCATGCCATGCAGGCCATGCCATCAAGATTTCATCAATGCATTAAGTTGAAGCATGAGGGACATACCATTACAATACAAGGAGATTCAAAACCCTTTGCTCATTGTAGAGCTCTCAATGTATTTACACGAAAGGGTACGTATGCATGTACCTTCACAGATATAGTTGTCCCTCTCTAGTCTGAGGCCATGGAGTCTCGAGTGGATTCAGATTCTCTTAGTTCTTGCACTCATGGTGCGTCTACTTCAACATCTCCATTTGATTCATGGGAGATGAAAATCCTTGAATATGGCTGTGGGGAGTATAATGTACAACAAACACTCTTGGTTTCAGACCTCTTGTTGTCACCCAAGACTAGAGGTTGACCCAACTACTGCTTCAAAAGACCTAGAAAGGAACACACTATTGGGTCATTTTTACCTGGAGGCTTGTTAGGCGAGGAAAAATTTCCGATCCACCTACAACTTGGGTCCCTGAGGATACTTAGCCATCTTGTTATCGAACCTCGGAATATGAAAAATCTAGTAAAATGATGTACTCTATGGGCTACAAAGGCCTAGGATGTGGGAGAAATGAACAAGGATAAAGAGAACCAGTCCCTCTTCTACATTTCAAAACAGAAAGATATGACATTGGGATTTTCCCTTATGGAGCACACCCCAATGATCAAGATGCTACTTGTTCTAAACGTGAGGATAGATCTGACTATCTAGATAGTGATACAGATTCCCATTGTAGCCAATATGAGGATCTAGCCTCCACAAACCTTTTCATGAACAACGTTGTCCTAACCATAACCCCCATGGAACCAACCCTTGACCTTGTATACCCTTCCCTTGTTGAATGGGACCAACAATGTCACATGTCGCTAGATTTATTTGAGAATGACAAAGCTATCACAGAGTTCATGGGCATAAGGGATACAATTCCCATTGGAGATCACAAGAAAGGTTTCTCTATCAACCTAGATACCTATGCCTACTTTGGTGAGGAGGCTGAACTTCATGGTCAGCAAAACTTAAAGAAAAGCAAGGGAAAAAGTTCCAAAGTAAAGCTTCGGAAAAAATAAAAGTCCAAGTTGCATAGTGAAAACCTCTTGAGGCACTAGCTGATAAACAAATAAAAAAATCAAAGGACAAACAAAGTGACCATGCCAAGGATGAAAATCTCGTGGAGACATCCTTGGATGAAGATCTCAACCTTATGGAGGACTTATCAAAATTACTAGTCAAAGAAACCATTGATGTCAATATTGGTACAGAAGAGGATCCCAAGATAGTAAAATTGGGAGCATCACTCTCGGCTAGAAAACAAAAGACATTCAATGTCTCGCTGCAAGAGTTTATAGATGTGTTCACATGGTCTTATAAAGACATGCCCGACTTAGATCTCGACTTTGGTCATGCACAACCTAGTCCCGTATGCAGACGCTAAGCATATCAAATAGAAGCTCCGAAAGATTCACCTAAGAGTGGCCCTATTGGTTAAAGAAGAGTTGGAAAGATTGCTTATAGTAGGATTTATGGGGCCAATTGATTATTCTGAATGGATATCGAACATTGTTCCTATCCAGAAAAAACCTATCGGTATCCGAATCTGCACGGATTTTAGGGACATCAATAAAGCTTTCCCTAAAGATGATTTTCCACTACCAAATATTGACATGATTGTTGACTCAACAACAGGGTACGAGATGCTATCACTCATGGATGGATTTTCGGGATATAATCAAATCAAGATAGCTGAAGAAGACCAGCACAAAACAACTTTTATGACTCCTTGGGGCACCTTTTGTTATCAGGTAATGCCATTTGGCCTCAAAAATGTAGGAGCTACTTATCAGCGGGAAATGATAGTAATTTTTCATGATATGATTCATGATATCATGGAGGACTACGTGGATGACATCCTGGGAAAGTCTAAAACAAGAGAGGATCACCCTGTCATTTTGCGGCGTATCTTTGAATGCTTGCATGAGTACAAAGTTAGGCTGAATCCAAAGAAGTGTGTCTTCGGTGTGCTATCAGGGAAATTATTGGGCTTTATTATATCAAACAAGGTAGACCCGCTAAAGTGTATTTTATCACTGAAATGCCTCCACCGAGAATATCAAGCAACTACATAGTTTGCGGTAGTAGGGAAAATTCAAGCCATTCATCACTTCATCTTCTAGTTTGTAGATAAGTGTCACTCATTCACCCACTTGCTTAAAAAGGACGTCATTTTCATCCGGGGACATGCGCAACAACAAGCCTTTGCTTTACTTAAATAATACTTGGCTAATCCACCTGTCCTCACGCCTCCTACTCCTCGAGAGCCACTCTTGCTCTATATTTCTGCTATGTAATTTGCTATTGGTGCACTACTCACCCAATATGACCTTGGTCATAAGAAGAAAGTAGTGTATTATCTGAGTCGCACCCTCATCACCTATGAGCTCAATTATCCTCAAATTGAAAAGGCTTTCTTGGCTGTTGTTTTTACTTTTCAAAAACTTCACCATTACCTATTGAATACTAAAACCAAGCTAATATCCAAGGTTGACCCACTCAAGTATTTATTGTCCAAACCCACCCTTACAGATAGAATGGCTAATTGGATCATTCTACTCAGTGAGTTTGACATAGAATTTTTGCATCAAAAATCGTTAAAGGACAAGTACTTGTGGACCAGCTAGCGGAAGCACCTTTGTAAGGAACAAAACCTTTAAATCTAGATCTGCCAAATGCCTCCTTGCTCTACATTGAAGAATCTGTCGTGTGGCAGATACATTTTGATGGATCCTTTACGTTTTATGGTTCAGGTGTAGGAGTGGTCCTTATTACTCCTTCTGGCGATCCTATACTACAGGCTTTTCACTGGGCTTCCCTTGCACAAACAACATTATAGAATATGAGGCACTTATTGCAGGAATGAAGCTAGCCATCAAGTGGAATGTTCATCATGTCAAGGTTGTGGGTGATTCATAGTTAATTATCAAACAGGTTAATGATGAATACAAGGTTAAGGATGACAAGCTCATACCTTACAAAAATTTAGTAGAAACTCTAAAGGAGTACTTTATGCGCATTACCTTTGAACAAATCCCAAGAGCACAGAATAGATCGGTAGATGCCATGGCAACAGTGGGTTCTATGCTTCGTATTCTACCAGGGAATAATGACATGCCATTCTTTGTAGAAAATCTACGCCAACCTATGTATGACATGCCAGAATCTTGCCTGGCTTGTGATGTTGTTGGTCCCAATTCCCCATGGTATGAACCCATCTTTACCTATCTTAAGGACAACACATTCCCTCCTGATATCTCCCATTCTGAAAAGTAAATCCTGATTCACCAAATAGCCCATTACACCCTTTTAAGAGGTACACTTTATCGTCGTGGCTACGATGGGAATCTATTACGTTGTTTGGATGTGACGGAGTCAATCCAAGCAATCAAAGAAGTGCATGAAGGGGTGTGTGGAGCACATACAAATGGAATGGTCTTGGCTAAGAAATTTTTAAGAGTAGGTTACTATTGGCCTACCATGGAAACTGATTGTTGCAATTATGTTAGAAAATGTGTACTTTGCCAAAAGTATGGAAATTTCATTCATGCTCCATCGTAACCATTGCAACCTATCACTACCCCATGGCCATTCTCCAAGTGGGGACTTGACTTAATAGGAAAACTTACTCCTACCTCATCTAATGGTCATACACATATCATCACGGCTACATAATACTTTACAAAATGGGTGGAGGTTGTCCCTTTAACCTATGTCACAGGAGCCCAGATTTCTAAATTTATCATGAATCACATCATTTGTCGATATGGTATTCCCACAACCATTGTTATAGATAATGGGAAGTCATTTAAGAACAAAACTATGAAAGGTATTTGTCAATGGTTCCAAATCAGGTTAAAATGGTCCACGCCATATTACCCTCAGGGTAATGGACAAGTTGAGGCCACAAACAAGACTTTGGTAAGGATAATGGAGAAGATGGTCAACAAAATAGGTCGTAACTGGCACCTACAAATCCATCCAGCCCTTTGGCCTAACAAACATCCATTCACACTCCTACGAGTGTGACACCATATTCCCTAGTGTTCGGGACATAATCTATCATCCCTTTAGAGATCGAACTTCTGTCCCTGAGAATTTCTCTTCGGAACTATCTTAATAAGGATGAGGATTATCGAGTGGAAAGACTAGCTAAATTATAGCTCCTAGATGAGAGGCGTATTCGCACTCTTAATCACCTGAAAGTGTATCAACATAGAGTCTCTAGAAACTACAACAAGAGAATCATCCCTTGTTAATTTGAGGTTGGTGATTTAGTCATGAAGGAGAACCAGTTCAACACTAGAGCGGAACGAGAAAAGAAAGGGAAGTTCGAACCACATTGGTTGGGACCCTATGTTATAGTCACCAAGTATGGCACAGGGGCATACAAACTAGCTCACCCCAATGGTGATGAGCTCCAGGAGCCCATGAACGCCATGCATCTTAAGCGGTTCTATGCTTAAACATGGCGCGAAAAATTAAAAAAATGGTAAAATGATCAAAGATACAAAAAAGTAAAAAAGTGAAAAATAAAAAGAGAAAATAGGTCATCCACTAGTGAAAACCACACAATTTTGGCACTTTGGACAAGTCCTTGGGTGAAAACTAGTTTTCGGTGCCTCGGGAGGATTCGTTGTTCACAAGAATCTTGTGTCTGGAGGGTGGTTTTCCTTGGCCTAGCCATAGTTCTGCCTTTGAGATTCCTTGTGAACCCCATCCTATCTAGCCTTGATCCAGCTTTGCCTTCTTTTATTTGTCTGTGAGGAGTATGGTCTTTCGCTATTTCCCATCTTATGCTGGGGGTAATTCAGCAACTTCACCTTCTTGTTCATAAGCGTGTGGCTTCTGCCCTTGTATATTCCCCATCTAACGCTGGGGGCATCCACGCTTTCTTGGTTACATGTACATAACTCTGGAAAATTGTTTCAAAAAACCAAAAACAATAAAAAATTGTTTCAAAAAACCAAAAACAATAGAAAATTGTTTCAAAAAAATTCAAAACAATAGAAAATTGTTTCAAAACACCAAAAACTCGGAAAACCGTTAGAAAGCAACACAAAAAAATAGAAAATTGTTTTACAAAAACCTAAACAATAGAAAATTGTTTTACAAAAACCTAAACAATAAAAATTGTTTGAAAACAACCAAAAACAATAGAAACTTGTTGCATGAAAACAAATCTTACAAAAACATTTACTCGCATTGTATTGTTTCATGCTTTGCTTCTTACTTGTCTAGTTGTTTTATGTTTTTACTTTTTGGGTTGTTTGTTGCTTGGGCGTACTTTGTTAGGATTCATCTTTTCTTGCTTCGATTAGATTTATTCTTGCTTGTGCATATTGAGGTGTGTTTTTATATGCTAGTGAATCTTGGTGCATTATTATGTTACTTCATTGTGTTCTTTGTTAGCATTGGATTGTGTTTATTACATGTGCACTGCTTTTTTTTATCACAACATCACATTACCATCATTATTATCACATCTAACATCATCTATACATCATATATAAACAAAATGCTAAGTTTTACAGTATGCATGTATGCTAAGCTAATCATCACATATCGTATCATCAATGAGGGCAAGAGGGGTTATGCATGATCAAAAATCTATCCCCCACATCAATATCATCATATCATCCCGTCCATATACATCTACAATAACACATGAGAAATGCATTTGATATCATCTAAGGATCTATCATCTAACATCCATAGCACATGTATACATCAAACATCAAGATAACATACATACAAGTACAAAATCTGACAACATCATAACACATCCATAAGTGCTGAATCAAAACACACAATATGCAAGGGGATTCAACATAGAGTAATTTCTGATAAAGGGTATTTTACATCATAAAATTATGCCCACTCGTGTCACATGCATCAAGACACAAAACATTAAAGTGCATCATCTCATAAACATAGGTATCGAGCCTCACGGTAAAAATTTCTAAACAGCTCGGTTAAAATGAATTGGTCGCGATGTTTTTACCCCTAGTGGGGTATATTAACCCATTTTTCACCATCAGGAGGGCTGGGAGGCCCATTTTGATCGTCGTTTTCTCCTCTATTCACTGTGGAATAATTATTTTTATTCAATAATTATTTTCTCTTTTTCACCGTATTGGGGCATTTTTTGTTGTCCGATACCCCTTTCTTCTCCCTCAGACAATTTTTATTGCTCCCTAGCAATTTTTATTCTTCTCCACACTCTCGTAAATAATTATTTTCAAATAATTACTTTTTCTTAATTTTTCCACTAAACAAATACATTATTTGTCATTTGTTTATTCTTTCTTCCACCTAGGGCACTTTCTGTTGCCCCTAGGCCCTTCACTTTCTTCTTCTATTTTTTTCTATTGTCCACCACAATTTGGAAAGAAAAAACAATAAAAACAATATATATGTCAAAAATCCAAAAATAGGGAAAATTTTTTCAAAAATCCTAAAAAGTAAAAAAACCCTAACTTGCTTGTTACAATTTGAAACTTGTGTCTTGCGCATGGTATTTTCTCCATATCCTATTGGTTTGTCTCACATCTTCCCGATTAATACGACTCTGGATCACCGGATTCATAACCATTCACAAAGCTAGCTGCTTGCTTCATTTGTACTCTGGGGCACTTTTGTTTCTGGTGTTGTTTCGTTGCGCACAAATGCTTTTCATGGACCCCATGTCCATTGTCATTTCCCCTTACATGTATCCTTGCTCGAGGCATCATTTTTAACCCTTGTCATCAATCACGAACTTATGGATCTCTTCAGCACTGATAAAAAAATATTTGTACAACTGTCTTGACCGTTGTTGGGTTGGGTATGTGCGTTCATACTTATTTTCCCTGTTAAATGAGCTTGTTTCCTTCTCGTATTGCATTGCATTGTTGTATGTTGTGTGGAGTTGGTATTTTCAGCAATGGACAATTTTTCATAGTATGGCTTTTCATGTCATTCTACCTTTGTCATATTTTTATATTTTTCATAAGGACCAATGACGTAGCTATTGTGACAATATGATGAAATCAAAATTGTTCCAATACATAATGGCTAGAGGCTAAGCTCTTCCCTCCCCTCCTCCATATTTCTTCTACATCACTTCCCTTTCACCCCTAATCTTCTCTCTCACCGGGGCATCCTGCCTCTTCCCCATTCTTCTACCTCTCTCACATCTTTTCGATCGTCGATCAACTTCTTTCATCACCCCATCGACACTCAAGGGGAAATTTCTCTCTCCTACTAATTTTTCTTCTATCCCCCTTCAAAATTTTCTTGTCTACTATCTTTGAAGTGGCATCACTTACGCCACCCCAAAGAGGGGAAAATGTAGACACCCATAATTACGCCCAAGCAATTTAAATACTTAAATTGTGCTAATTATCCCCTTTCTCACAAATCGATGACATATCGTCAAAAGTGTTCATATTCCCTCTTATTGTCGTTAATTAATTACAATACACTAATTTCTTAAGTTGCCTATCCATTAACAACCTAATTAACGACCTACATTAATTATTCACCTCTTCTATCTACATTAATTAATTAGTCTTCCCTTCATTCAACTAATACATCAATATTTAATTATTTAATCCCCTCATAATAGCTTTGAATCGTATAATATTCCTCTCATTGGCTTCTATAAGCTTACACCTACCTATTAGTTAATCACCTTTGATTAATTAAAGCACCCCCTAACTCCCATGACTTGCTAAGCATAAATTAAACCCTTCTAAAGTAAGGTTACCTTTAATAAAGCAACCTTATCCATTCCTAATCATGTTTTACCTTTATCCCACATGCAAAGGGATGAAGTGTTTCCTTTGTCCATTGGGCTATATAAGGATCCCTCCTTCTACCTTTATACCTACACCTAATTCCCTTGAGAAAGCAAAGGAAAGCACATAGTCTTGCACTAAAAGCCTTTTTCCATTCTCAAGCCCTTCCATCATCCATCTTGAAGAGTTAGGCCTCACACCCAAGCATCCTTGAAGGATCAAAGAAAGCAATATTGTTGATTGCCATTAGACTACATAGGTCCACTTGATTTAATTAGGCAATTAGAAGAATAGAGTTCTTGATTTGCATTATGCTTGATTTCATTATTTCAAAGTTATGATGCTAATGTAGGCCTTGCTAATTTCTTCATCTTAATGGTACTCTTTTCTTGTTTCTAGCTAGGTTAGGGAACTATTTTAGGTGGTAGTTCTTGCTTTCAATCTAACTTCGGAAAATGAATATTTGTACAATAATAGTATAAATATGAGGTAGAGATATAGTGATTTGTAGTGAAGAGGATATACTAATGACATCCTAAATTTTCTAAGGTAAAGAACTTTCACAATTTATGATAGTGGGAGGAGGACAAGGTATACTAGTGTGAAGAGGTGATGGAGGATGAAGTGGAGGAGTAGAGAGTATAATTGAGGAGTTAGTCGCAAAAAAATGTTGTGTGGTATTCTCAACCAAGGTTTAAGCATACCCTGGAAAAATACAGGGATCTTGATCAAAACCACATACTTATATATATGATAAGGTGGGGAAATTGATGAACCATGCTCCTAATTGTGCAATCTTTGTTGTGGCCACAACATAAATCCTAACAGAATGTCTTCAATTTTTTTGATAACATAGGAGAGTAAGGAATCATTTAGAAGCTGAAAAATAATGAAAACTATATTTTAATATGACTTAAGGATAAATAATATAGATCCTTAAGGAATTCATCCATCCTACTTGAGTTGAATATGAGAATATACTTCTTCTAGAAATCCTATAAATAAAATAGAAGGTTATATCAAATTTTCTCATCACATTCACCTCACACAAATGCTTGTAAATTAAATCACTGATTAACTCAACCCAATTGATATATTTCTTATTACGTTTAATAATCTAGATATACATGTACATCTTGAAACATTCTTTCCATGGAATACCAAACCAATATATTTAAAAGTGTGATGACATCATTCATATCCCTTTTAAAATAATAGTGATTCATTAATTTTGGAAATCGTGTAGAGGATAACTTTGTCTTCTCAAGCCAATTTTTTTTTATTAATTTAGCACATGAGGAAAAATTATCATTCTATAATTGTTGGGAAGATTCAGGATTGAGATCCACATAAACCTCTTGATGAGGAGTTTTGAGCACATATTCAATATGTATAGATCCAAGGTGAAGTACATATTCATTTTTAGAATTCTTCACTTACCTCTTCTCCCTGTCATAGTGAATACCAACTCTAGATATTGAATAGATGTGGGAAAATCTATAGCTTTAGAAATCCCATTGTAAATATCCCTTGAATCAAATATGGCTTGGGAACAACCTTGATCCTTTCCCATAAATTAGTAGGATTAGTGTGATCTAAGTCAATGTCAAAAATAATTTCCACATTTGATTCAAGGTTGGAAGGGTGAGTGACCCCACAAAATTGGTATATCATATCTTCCTTCTTATTAGGATTTTCATACATGATATTTGCAAAAATTATACTTTAACAATGCACTACAAACTTGGGTTGAACTTTGGATTTCTCAATCTACTAAAAATATTGTTTAGAGATATGAGTTGTAAAGGAAACTAGATAATGTGATGATGAGATTTTGGGCTGTAGAAGAAAGTTAAAAAGTTGATTTAGGGTTTCAAGATGTAGAATCAAGGAAAAAGTTGATGCAGAGATTTGAACTATGAAATAAACCTGAGTTAGGTGACATATTAAAACCTCAATTATATTTCTTAGCCCAAATATATAAGTTGATTTCACATTTCAAATGTAGTGCTTCAACTTACTTCACTAATATAGTGCTTTAAATAATGCCCACTGAAAGGAAGTGGAAGATGAGTACCATCTAAATGGGTCAAATATAAATTATTCTCTCCACAAAGGAGAAATTTTTGAGTGTACCCTTCTAAATGGAATAAAATTGTCTATGCATGCCTTGTTTCCCCCTTATCTTATTCAAGAGTGGTATAAGATCTCCTACTTAGAACTCACCTTTCCTTAATTTCTTGTCAAAAATATTTTTACCTTCATTTCATACTTAGTGATATGATCTATGGATTTCACTATTTTTCCTTCCAACTCACTCAAATACATGATCCTTTATTCCACAAAATCCTTTAATGTTTCATCCTCAATTAATATTTACAAATTTAAAGTTGGTAACTTTGGAGAAATAGGGATTTCATCATTTAATCCATATAGAACTTGGGAAAAAGAAATCCTAATTTCCATCTTGGGAGTTATGCAATCATTCCATAAGGCATCATATAGCTTCTTTAACTACATAATTTGATTCTCTTCCACTAACTTACTAATTATTATCATATCATTACCTTGGGGGTAATAATATATAGTGTGATCTAAAGAAATACAATATGCATAGAAAATTTCTATCTACTTAAAAGAAGAGAATTTGGAGGAATTATTTGTGACAATATTATTAAGCACTCCAAAACTTATAATAATGTTCTCCTTGGTGAAGTTACAAACTCCTTTAGAATTAGTTTGCTTAGCTAGAATGGATCCACCCACTTAGTGAAATAATGGTTATTAATGCATCAGTGCTTCTCACAATAGATGAAGGATTGAGAGTTTCAATGAAGTCTAATCCCCATTGTTAAAAAAATATTTAATCACTACATGTTGAAGAGGGAGTGCTATAATTTTCATGCTTCCGATGAATTTTTGGCATACCTCACACTTAGTACACCCACTCATGAAAATATTGAAAGTCATGCTCCAATATTATTGGGCTCGGAAAATATTGTGAGAAGTGAGCAGAGAAGATAAATTTACTCTATAAAGATAAATTTACTCTACTTATTACTTGTTATCCACATGATGCAAGAAAATGTTATTAACACTCTTATTAAAAGAGTGTTGTCTCACAATACATAACTTATTGACCTGATCTTGACATCTCTCTTTTCCTTAACACTAAGGTGACTTGGGAGTTTTTATATGTGAGGAAGTAAGAAATGTTAGAATACCATTCATCAATGCTACCTAGGGACAATAATGTAGGTAAGTCCTAAAAAAAAATTACTTCTTTTTTATTAGTGTTAGGGTCAGTTATCGGTAAAAGTTGGTACAAACCTTTCCCATGAACCAACTTAGTGGGATTGAGATCTAAGTCATACTCTTGTAATTTTGCAATCCATCCACCTTTATGAGAGTTTAATTTTTCTTAGGTTAAGATAGATTTAATTGTAGAATGAGGAACCAACACTATAGTGTGTGAATTGAGAATGTAGTAGAAAAATGTGTGACATCCTTCACTACCACATATGTGTGTTTCTCTATATGTCAATATTTAAACTTATGATATTTAAACCCAAATTTCATGAAGGTGTTGAGTGATTCAACTCCATCATCATTCTTTTGAACAATGATGGAAGATAGAGTATGACCTGAAGTGTGTTCTTGGTGATATTCAGCCTTTGGAGGAAGTTCTCAACACATACAAAGTGACTCCATTGATCCAAAAACCCATTTATCTCATCCATAGACCTTTTCCATTCTTCCTTTCTCTTCTCCCTTCCCACTTATTTTCAGCTGTTTTTTCCATTCCCATTTCAACATTAGAGAAGAATCCCCAAAATTTTTTACTTAGAGTTCTTGTTTCATCATTCAAATGTAAATCAAATGTAAATAAAAAGGATGTTACATTAGTTAGGCTCCTCAATCCATTTCCACATAGGATTAGTTGGGAGAGAAACTACACAACCGATTCAAGGAGAATGCATATGTATTTTCTCTCATGAAAGACCTCAACAAAATACATCAAGTTGCAATGGAGTGTATCTTAGACTTCAACATCATATTCTTAAGAATATGGCTCGAGAATCCCTCAAGAATTAAGACCCTCACAATGTATGGAATTCTTGGATTATTTGAGGTCCTTGGATGCTGATTTAGCTATAATAATCCAATCTCTATAAGGAAAAAATCTTCCTCATGATTTTGAAATTGTCATACAAGTGAGAAGAGTCTAATTCAAAGCTTGCCAAAGGAGACCCATCCCCATTACTCACATTCTTCCCTCACCTTGAAAATCATATCTATCTAACAATGTTATTAATCAACAATCCCTTGCTTATGTATCATATCCAATCAGTTTTTGTATAAAGATTGTAGAATAATTGAAGGTTGGTATGATTTCGACTTGGAAGATGAGATTGTGTAAAAATGTATAAAGGAGAGCATCTTCTTTAAAGAGAGATAAGTCATACTCGGAGGATGAGGATCCACAAGAGGTAGAATTTTTGTAGAAGTACAACCAAGTCCAATTCAACTTGTAAATAGTCTCCACCTTGAGGAGGAAAGTTTGCATGATGACCCCATTATTGGGACTGATCTTAAAATATATGGGAAAACTTCAAGGATCAATCCATTGGTTCCTAAAGTTGCATATCCAATCAAATACTTGGCTAGTTTGGAGCTAAATTTAGAGTTTCCACCAGTAATTATCACTTTAGAGCATGAGGAATATCTTCAATGTGCCAAAGGTCATATTTAATGTCTCTCAAAACCAAATGCAAAGAAACTTGAATAGGTATACATTCTATTTTTAGCTGACACTTTAAAGAACATATAAGTGCAAGAAATGTTAACACTTCTACCATGTGATTTAGTTGCAAAACTGATCACATGACAACATTTTGTAAGAAAGTGAAGCTATTTCTCCCAACATGTATCAAGATTTGTTTAGTTTTCCTTTGTCTTTGGTTAGAATAGGAGTAGATTATATTTTATTATTGTAAAACAAGTACTTGTGCACACTCTACATGTTTTTACTTGGAACATGTATGATTTTCATGTTTATACATAGTTTTTATGGGCCTTTATTATTGCACAATTCATTTTTAGAGTAGGTTCCATGGTGGAAACACAATGTTTTGGGGTAGTTTCAAAGTGCATTCATTCAATCCCAAGATCAATCAAAAATCAAGTTCTCCATGCTCCTTCCTTAGTAAGAAATCAAAAATCAAGTTCTCCATGCTCCTTCCTTAGTAAGAAATCAAGTTTTATTCATAACTCCTAAGAAATCAGCTTCAAGATCATTCCAAGGTAGTTCTAGATCAATTCTAAGTCCATGCAGTCCTTCATGTTGATTTAGGGGTAAGAAATTCAAGTTTTTCAAAGTTTTCAGGCTTGACTCCATGCCTAATGGATGCTCAAAATGCCATTGATATTTATATCTAACAAGAAGATAACCCCATTGAGTTTCCAAAAATATTGTCCAAAATAACCCCAAGCTATTTTGATAACTTCCAAAATCAATTTTAGACTTAGAAGGATTTTTGTGGAAAATACATAAAACCATACCTTTTAGTGTACCAGGATTTTAGGAGCTTAGTGTTTTGTGGGTTCTCATAACCCATAGAACAAAGAGGAATTGCACTCAAGGATACTTAGGCGAATATTACATGGACTTGGCCAAATGAAAAAACAAAGACATGGGTTTTGTTCCTCAAATTCTCCGATGTAAGGATGGTGAGAGTCGATGCCCCGAGGAGGCCTAAAAGCTACGCTTGGAGGTGGCGAAGGTGTGAAGCCGTAGAATACTATCTCAATATTCTATGGGTTTCTTAAGTATACAATATTCCACAAAATTTCAAGAATCTAGGGAACAAAGAAACTAAAATGATAGACTTAGGCAGATTTTAAGCTCAACAAATCCGTGAAACAAAGGAACCGAGTGCTCCATAGAATGTGTGAATGTAATGTTTTCCTAACTCTTAAAGACCATGAAAAAATGAGATCAAGCTCCAATCTAAGGAAAAAAATAGCTAAGGTAAAAAGTCATGGAAGACCGATTGCAAAGATAGTGCACAGAGAAGATTTTACATGCGAAATCCATATAACAAAGGAAATATTCTTTCAGGTTTTGGGGAAAATAGATAATTATTCATGATAAATAGTAAAACATGGGTTTTCCTCACTAGAATCCATGATGTAAGATGGACAAGCTGCCAAAATCCATGTGAAAAGGAGAAATTTTTAAGTGTAGTCAAGTTTGAAAGTTGTGAAACACTAACTCAAAGTGTTCCACAAAATTTTCAAGGATTACTTTTCTTCAGAATCTCAAAGTCCGTAGAACAAAGGAAAATGGTCACCAATTCAAAATGCCATGGGAAAAAACATTTTACCTCCGTAGGAGTTACAAAGATTTTTTCATGCAATAAATAAAACAAAGAAAGATGTGAGGGTTCGTAGAAGGGGAGAAACATTGAAATACCACTTAATAAGAAAAGGCTTCCCCACTATGTGGAGGAGAAATATATGTGTTTTGAGGGTGTGTGGGAGATTTTGTCTCATAAATTTCTCAATTCATGGACACATTCAAGTTCAAAATATGCGATGAAATCTGAAGAGTATTCAAAGAAACTCGTGGTAGTCGAAAAGCCACACAATAAACAAATAATCATTCGAAAGTTGTGGAATGAAGGATAAGGTCGTGGAACATTGTTAAATAGGCATTACAAAGAAAATCCATAGATGAGAATGAAGAAAGCCACGGGAAACCATGAAAATCATTTAAAGTTCACATATTGCACAAGAAGCATGCCTAATTTTAAATCAAATGCTCAATCACTCCACCGACTGTAATTTAATGAATTATGGGCATTGTCATCTTTCCTTTGTGAATCTTAATGGCGTGTTATGGTGAAAACGATGGTATGTTAGGAAGCACATATGGCAATTGGTCCTTGGTGGTTGAATCTCTCTGGTTGGTGCCTCTCTCTCTCTCTCTCCTTATCTTTTCTTCTCCTATTCTCTATAAACCTGGAACTCTTCCATTGCAAATAACATCTATCTTTTGTTGTAATGACATCGTGCCAAAATGGTGGTCAACTTTCTATGAGTTTCAAACCTCGAATTTGGTCCCTACAATGGATTCTTCATCTTCTTCCATTAAATGTAATGATATATGCATCTGTTAATTAATGAAATCGAGTATTTATGGCTTTTCCATTCTTGTATTCACGTTTTATCACTCCTTTCCTCTCCATTTCATTCTTTAGTATGTTGTGTGTGTTTTCTACTTGTAGGGTTTTCATTTTTGTGTGTTATCAATGTGTGGGAAGGGTTAGTTTGTGTAATTTTGGGTTTGTGGCATGTTTTTTTGCCCTCTCTCCTTGCATTTTCTTCCCTTTCTTCCCCTTTTAGAGAGTTATCACCCTTCTTTTTGGTGTTATTTCTACCCCCTTTTAGCTTGGGTTTTTCTTTCTACATCTTTCTCCCCCTCTCTCCCCTGTTCCATTAGATGTGTTAGTGTAGGTTTTCTTAGAGGTAGTGTTAGCATTAAGTTAGATAGGTAAAGGAAGTCATCCTTCTCCAAAGGTTTGTCTATAGTTGTAAGTACCACACTTGGATAATCCCATGTTATCCAATAGTATTAATCTTCCATGATAAAATCTAGGGTGCCACTTTTGTGTGCTAATAGTTAACTCAAGTCCCTATGCAAATGTAACAGAATCACATTGTTAGAGGCCCCTAAATCAATCATATACTTTCTAATTTTATAGCCATTAATGAAAAATAAAGGTTCAAATGTTGATTTATCCCATAGGTGGATATGGATGTGGCCATGAGATTATGAGAATTGGGAAATTTAGGAATAAGGAAGATACCTTTTGGGATTTGTTTTAGTGGATGTAGAGGATTTTATTATTGTAAAACTTACTATAGATTTTGGTTTACTTGTGAGTATTCACTTCGAGATATTTTAATATTTGATTTATTTACATGATCAATAATGTCAAAAGAGGGAAGAGATGTGGATGTAGGATCTTTGGGGCTAGTATTAGCATAGATTTGTCTAAGACTAGTATTATGAATACTTGAAATAGGAGAGGATGATGCTGATATTACCTTCTTTTCAAGGGGCTTCTCTTTATGTTGAGTAGGAAAAAGAGTCCCTCTACAATCAATGACCATAGTAGATTTTGGATTCTCTTTATATTTATCTTTATTTATGGGCATTTCAACTTCTTTCTTATTCAATTCTGAGACCTTATGAAGACTACATAAAATTTACTATTCATATCTCTAATGACATCCTCATATTTGTCCTGTTTGGATTCATATTCCAAATTTCTAATGTTAGAGTCACCATCCATTTATCAAATTCTTCTTTGATAAATTAGGCATTTTCTTGTTCATCTTCAGCTTTAGAAGCTTCTTCTACTACTTCACTCTCTTTAAATTCATAAGTAACATTAACTAGATTGTTTGCACCAAGAGGAACTTCAATAGATAACCTTTTTGGGGTATGAATAATTGGTTATGGTTACTAGTATTATAATTACCAAAGTTCCTTCTTTGTATTCCACTTACTTGGTGGCCAATACATTTTAAGATACTTTATTTTTCAAGGTAAGGAGACCATTTTCCAATTTTTGGACTATTGGATATAGGGTACCTTGGCTTAAACTCTATCCCTTAGTCTTGGTGAAATATTTTCTTAGTTTTCCATTCATTTCTAGATCATCCTCCACTTTAGTGGCCAATGATTGTGTAGCATACAAATTTCATATTTGAGATCTTTTAGGATAAACCCTACTTCATGAAGTTGAGCATTGAAAAAGAAGAATTTTTAATATTCTAGGGTGGGTGTGGAAGTAAGAGGTATTTTATACAATATTTTATTGAATCGAGATGCATATTTTGTCATGGAATCATTAATTTCCATCTTCATTTGAGTCAATTACACCAAGAGGGCATGCAAATCTTCAAATGGTTTTAACATTTATTCAAACTTTGGTCTCATTAAATCCCAATTTGTGATGGAATTATATGGTAAATTATATATCCATAATGTTACTCCTTGAAATATTTCCACAAATAATCTCATGAAAATATCCTCATATTCAAAATACCAATACTCGAGATGTTGCAAAGAATGCAATAATATGTTCATTTAAGTGTTTCTTACAATGTTATTTAACTTTGGGAATGTTTTTTCTTGAGCCTCTGTGAATATCATGTAAAGATTCAACCAAGGGAAATATCATATGGCTATCCCCCATGATATTGTTTCCATTTTGTGAAATAACATATGTAGAGAAAGTATCATGTCCAACAAGATAAGGGTCTTGCTTAATATTTTTAAGACTTCAACTTGTTTTCTCTTATGCCTTTGTGGAGTACTTGTTAACCTATTTTTAATCTTATTTTTCTCACGAGTCATCTAAAACTATACTCTTCTTGTATTTCAAAAAAGGATCACTAGTCCCCTTCGAATTATTATTGTGAGTGAACACTTTCTTATCCAAGTTGCACCTAGGTTGTTGCATTATTCATATTTAAGGGGAATCAATAACACCATTTATTTTCTAGAAATTATTTAATTTATTTGAGAAAATAGGGTATCCCTTATTGTAATATGAGTACCATCTTCTTCTTCATCCAATACAACAACCCCTTAACGGAAATGAAAGTACTACACTATTTTCCCAAGATTATTTTTTTCAAATTTCAGAAATGTCTTCTTGCATGTTTTTAACCAACCAAGATTCAATTACAACAATGAAAGATTAATTTAATTATTAAATTATTAAATTATACTAAACTCATGGTTTTTAATGGGTTTGCACATATGATAAATAATTTACCCCACAATGGGTTCCAAAAATTATTGAATAAACATTTTTCTCAATGAAAATAATATTTTTAGCAATAGTGTGATGGGAGAAATCCCTCCCATATTGTGTGGGGAGGCTCGGGGGTCTAGGATTCCATTCCCAAAATGTGGAAACTTGAGAAAAAGGAAAGATGAGAGAAATGGGAAATCAAGAAGGAATAGAGAAATGAAGAAAGGATAGGAAATCAAGGAAAAATCTACACTTACATATAGGAAAACATATAACCTACTTTAGTATCCAAGAAATTGATTCGACATAGAAAAATTGTTATAATTATTTTCTTGAAAAATAAAAAAGGATTTATTATACATTTGGCATAAGAATAAATGAAAATCAAAAGAAAGACTTGTGACTCAAATTTCCAATATATCTTTTATGTTCCCTTTCAAAAATGAATACAAAAATTCAATATTATTGTTTCTTTCAAAACATTAAATCCAACAAAAAAATTCCTTACAAATGGCTTTAGAGAACATATTTATAGCCAAAAAGTGATGGTTATATAAAGAAACCAACTTTCTTGCTATTTTGAATATTTATATATTCATTTAAACTAAAATAGGAACTTGAAAAAAATCCTCCATGGGGAGGGGGAGGGGGAGGGCAGGGAGGAAGCTTTATCGAGACTCCTCCATATATATATATATATATATATATATATATATATATATATATATATATATATATATATATATATATATATATTGATATTTACAATTTTGAAAATGCATAACTTAAAATGTACAAAAGAGACATTTCCAAAAAGTAACTAAAAATCAAGTATTCCCCACTCACATATTGAATTTCTCCTTCTTGATTAACAATGTCAGTAACCTTCTACTATGCTAGATAATTTTATTTCATGTTTTTATATAAAAATCTTACATAACTATTTTGTTCTATCCTCATCTAGACCCTCCGAATGAAAATAACTGATTTCACACTTGATAACCACTTCCCTCATTTGGTTGGGCACATGGTAGAGTGTTTTCAAGTCTCTTTAAAAAAATCCAAAAATATTTTGATATTTGAAAAACCTTTAAATTGAGTCAAGATTAAAACAAGATATTTGGTTGATTCCTTCTTGATTAAGTGATTAAATGTATATTTGATAGTTTATTTTAGAAACATGAGACCATTGACATCATAAAAGGAATATGGAAGTGTTTTAATTTCTTCAAGAATATAATTACTTGTCTCCTCTCCTTTGATTCCTTATTCCTTGAATTTTTCAAGACATCCCCCAAGGATACATATATGGAATTTGGAAATTCCTAGGAACTTTAATTGGTCACCATAATTTTCATTACTAAGGATTCCCTTAGAAACTAAGACATCTAAATCTAGTTGCAAACTTTATTCCAACATTGGTAAGAACTAATTTAACATGTTAACCTTATTCTTGTACTTATTCTCATCCTTCCTTGTAGCTTTAATTCCATGTTAAACCTTTTTGTAGATCAACATAACAACATTAATTTAATGTATCCTATTAAAAACTATATTTTCCAAGAATTATTTTGTTTCTCTTCCCATGTAACATATTTATTTTTCTACATTCAATGTGCCTACTTCAGCTATTTATGGTTGACCAATTTCTTAACAATGGCTATAACTTGATAAACTTTCCCTCTAAGTTTGTCCTTGGTTTCTTATCTTTATCAAGATTTATAAAGACTATGTTGATAGTTGATTGCATATTCTCCTTTATGCCTTCTCACATAGTTTTCCCAAGGCACACTTTTGAGAACTGAAATCATGGGTAGTGACTTCATATATGTTCTTACCAAGTGGAGTAATGAATATATTAGCATATCTTATCTCTTTATCATATTTTGTTACTTGAGAAACATTTTGGGTTTCTATTCCAAATGAGAGGTAATATGAGTGATGGAAAGAGTGCTAAATCCAATCTCATAAGGTTAGTTAGTAGCTTTCCTCTTTTTAACCACCTAATTAAACCAATCAATAAATTTAGTGTTGGAGACCTACTGTGAAGGCATTTGGACAAGATTATTAGAAGTATGAGGTAGAGACATAGTGATTTTCATTGAAAAGGATACGATAGTGACATCCTAAATATTTTAGGAAGATACCTTTCACTAGTTGTAATAGTGGGAAGGAAAGGTGGGAAAATGTGTTGAGGTGATGGATGAGGAAGTTGAAGAGAAGAGGGTATAATGGGGAAGTCAATGGCCAAAAACTATAGAGTGGTATTCTCAACCAAGGTTGAAAATGAAACTGTTTTGAGGATAATTTGCATTTGGTTCTCCAGTGGGATCTTCAAGTGTATTTTTAGGAACTTGAATTAGAATTTGTATGGGAGAAAGTATGAAATATTTGTGCTCTTATGGCTCAAACATAAAATTATGAAATACTAAAATTCCACATGCTTGATCTTCTTTATTGAATCTTCTTTGTACCAATTTTCTCAAAACATTAGAAAGGAATGAAACTAGAAAAAATTATATATTTTGAGTACAATCTTACGTATCTTCATGTATTGATTGATTCTAGCAGTTGTATCATCTTTACTTTTGTCTTTTTAACCTTCAAAACTATTATAACTCAAAAATAACACCCTAGGATTTGATCATGGAAAATCCATACCTTTGGGTAACATGGGATTATCTCCATGTGTGGGACCTTGAATCTTGAGTCAAACCTCTAGAGAAGTTTGATTCCTCTACCTATCATAATGCTAACACTACTCCTACAAACTGGAAAACAACTATCTAACACTAAACTAGTCATTTAGAGGGACCAAAGTTAGAGAGATGCATGGAAATGAAATCCTAAGCTAAGAAAGAGGTGTTAGCACCAAGAAAATGGGGATAGACACTCTTCATAAGGTAAAATTGGGAGAAAATGGAGAAGGAGAGGGAAAACACATGTTCCAAAAACCAAACTACATTTAAACCCTCCATTTCTCAAACAAAAATAAAAAAATGGAAAACCCTATAAGAGAAACACATGCACAACATACCAAAGAAAGAATGGGAGGTCAGATAGCAAATGAAATACATGTATAGGGCATAAAGAGATCCCTAAATGCTATATTTTATTTCTTGAAGTATGCACAAACCATTATATCAAAGGAATAAGGCACAAAACACATTGCAAAATTTCAAATATGAGGTTTACAACTCCATGGAAGTTGGGACAACATTTTGGCATGGTGCCCTTGAGTTTTGAGGTGTCCAACATTACAAATGAATGATATTTTGGGGGAGAAAAAGGAAGAAAGAGACGTAAATTCACCACTTTGAACCCATCCAACAACAACATGCAATAAATCACTACAAAACCATATGGGAACTTGATAGGTCATCCCTCCACATAATTTTACTTTTAGGAGGAGGTATGGGCACCATTCACCAATAAATTTGGGTGGTTGAGGTGTGAGAACTACATTTTTCCCTGTTGAACATGTGTTTTCCTTTTTTACCTGAAAACAACATCATTTTCTACATTTCTTTATGCCAAAATGAAGCTCTTGATGCCAAAATTCCAACACCACTAAGTTTGTGTAATTTGGAGCTCTAGATCAAAAGTTATGCCCAAAAACCCAACTCCCAATCAGCCCAATTGGATTTCTAGAGAATTGGAGGAATGAAGGAAAGTTCCGTTTGGGATTTTATTCACCGCCTTGATGCACTTGGGTCAAAGAAAGAGAAGTTTTGGGTCGGTGAGGGCATGAAAAACTTGTTCCGATGGTTACTCGTGGGGTCAATATATCCGTTGTTTTCCCCTGTTTTGTTCTTTGTTTGTCAATTGGATTGGGGGTTTGAAAAACTCTCAAAACCCCGAACTATTCCACTTGAGCCCGCTCACCGTGACTTTGCCACATGAATTTCCTTTTTGTTATTGTGCCTTATGTCACCAATGTAGATAATTAGAAAACCTCTGAAACCATGACACCATTGCATATGTGCTCAAATGTCGATATAGTTGATGCAATACTTTGCCATCAATTATGGTGGGTGGTCAATGAATGCAGGGAATAAAAGAATGTTCTATTGGTGTTGTTAAAGCTCTATATAAGTGACATAATGCATGTTTGAATCCTGTCACTTGGTTGGTATTTGTGAAGGTTCGGGAACCTTTAGAACACTTGAACCACTCTTGTTGTGCCTACTAATCTTGAATTTACTGATTTAAACCTAGTTCATTTACCTTTTTGGTAAGTGCGGGCTTGTAGAGAATTAAAGGAACTTTAGAATAGTTCCATTTGTGCCCTGAAAACCCAAATTTTCCTTGTTTGACCCAATTTTACCCAATTTTTCCTAAATCCTTAGGCTGTGAGGTTTTACAAGAGGAAGAATAGTGCCCCCAAACATGTTTTTTTCCAAAATTTGATCAACTCCTTCTCAAAAGGCTTACAAAGAGTTATAGAAGATGAAGGGTTTTCTCATGACATGTCAAAATACCCAAAATAGCCTGAGAGGATGATTTTAGATAACAATTTAGTGACCTTTAGGGAACATCTCCCTACTAGATGGAAGATCAATGGCCTTAAAGCTTCCATTGGGTGTGGAGTCAATCTCGAAAACTTGAAAACTAATTCAAACCCTTGAAAATATTACCCTGATATCTGCATGGATTTAGGGTTTACCCAAAACTGCTTTGATTTCTTTTGGGAGCTAATTTTTGGTATTTATGAATGAAGCTTGCAAATTATCCCAAAAATCTTTTTTTTTCCAAGGAACATGGAGAAATATTATTGGGATGTATGAAGTGTGAACTCATCATAGATTTCCATTTTATCTTAGGTTTGAATGAATATACCTTGTATCTACCCCAAAACAACTCATTTCATCACGAATCTTACTTTGAATGGACTATGAAATAACAAAAGGCCACAAAAACTATGTTTAAACATGGAAAATCATACATGTTCCAAGTGGAAACATGTAGATTGTGCACAAGAACTTGTTTTGCAATAAAAAACCCTAATCTATGTTATGTTTGTGGAGCCTATTTTCATGTTATAATGTGGTACACCTTCTATGTGTTACACTCGGGTATTTTTACGATGGTCTGCTCGCCGGTGAGTGGGTCGAGGGGGTTCGGGTGAAGCCCCAAGCAAATTTTAATGGGTGGTTTATTAACCCATGGGTAATGGGTAACCGTTATTGGGCATTTTTGGGCCCATGGTTTTTTCGGTCTTTTGCCCATTGTTTTGATACCCACGGTTTTTGCCCTTGGTTTTGATACCCACGGTTTTGTATCAAATTGCTTAAGCAGTTGTCTATTTATATGGTCTTATGCATATGATAGATGAATAAGCAAATGTATTACAGATGTGTTTTGAATTCGGGTGTGAATTCTGTAGAGTTTTTTGAGCATAGCTCCAAATGGATCTGGGTATTGTATTGAGAGAGTGGAGGCTTGTAATAAAATCTGAGCAAGTGATTCTTGGTGGACATAGCCCAAATTGGGTGAACCACGTTAAATCTTGTCTCTCTGTGTTGTGTTATTTATTCTGCACTTTTATTTGTGATTTGTAATATTTTCTGCATATTAGTTTCTATTGTTGTGATTCTGTAAGGGATTATTCCACATATTTTATCTCTTATTTCCTAACAATTGGTATCAGAGCCTAGTTTGGTTTGCTGAAGTGTTGAATCACAGGGAAAGTTTTATCTTGAGTGGGAGCTATGGCAGATGATGGAAGATCTAGGGTTGATAAATTCAATGGGCAGAATTTTAGTCTTTGGAAGATGTAGATGGAAGATTACCTTTATCAAAAGGATCTTTATACTCCACTATCTGAGAAGGTGAACAAACCCTCGAGTATGAAAGATGCGGAATGAGATGTGTTGGATCGGAAGGCACTTGGAACGATTCGGCTATGTCTTGCATCCTCGGTATTATTTAATGTTTCAAAGGAAAAGACTACAAAAGATCTAATGGATGCATTAGGGAAGTTGTATGAAAAACCCTCTGCCTTTAATAAGATATTTTTAATGAAAAAATTGTTTAATATGAAGATCTCTAAGAATAGTTCAGTAGCATATCATTTAAATGATTTCAATACAGTTGTGAATATGCTAGCTTTGGTTACAATAGAATTTGATGAAGAATTTAGGGCTTTATTAATTCGTGCTCTTTACCCGAGAGTTGGAATAGCCCTGGTAATGGCGGTAAGTAACTCGGTTCCAGCTAACTCGAAGTTGAAGTTTGAGGATGTTGTAGGGGTGATTCTAAGCAAGGAAATGCGAAGAAAAAGCTCTGGGGAATCTTCTACTTCAGGGAATGCTTTGACAATGGAAACTAGAGGGAGACAGAAGAATAGAGGAAACCGTGGAAAATCAAAAGATCGGGCAAGGTCAAAATCCAAGAACAAGATTGTATGCTGGAATTGTGGAAAGCTTGGGCATGTAAAGAAGGATTGTTGGGAGCTTCGGGATAAGAAGAAACAACAGGAAGAAAACAAGGAGGAAAATGTGGCATCGGGTAATGTATGTCAGGATGCTTTGATTCTTTCTTTGCATAATATTATTGAATCTTGGGTTTTAGATTCGGGGGCTTCTTTTCATGCTACTCCACATAGGCATTATTTTGTTGATTATGTTCAAGGGGATTTTGGGCATGTTTTCTTGGTGATGATGAGCCTTGCAACATAGTTGGAAAAGGTTAAATTTAGGTTAAGATGCGAGAATGGGAATACTTGGCTATTGAAGGATGTCAGACATGTGCCTACATTAAGATGAAATTTGATATCGGCGGAGGGCGGTTGGGAAGTGATGGTTGTCTTGTGATATTTACTGACTAACTCTTGGAAGGTTACAAGGGTGCTCTTGTGGTAGCAAAGAAGAGGTAAGAAGGTTGGAACCTTGTATTTAACCACTGATAGTACTAATGATTGTAATCTTGTGGCTTCAGATGTAGATACAACATTATGGCACTATAGGCTCGGTCATATGAGCCATAAGGGCATGAACATCATAAAGAAGAATTTTCTTGGATATACAGAAATAAGTTTGGATTTCTGTGAGAACTACATATATGGGAAATAGAAGCGAGTAAGGTTTCTCAAGGTTGGACCTACGAAGAAAGAGAGTAAGTTAGAGCTGGTACATTCTGATGTGTGGGGCCGGCTCATGTATCATCTCTTGGGGTTCAAGTTATTATGTTACTTTTATTGATGATGCAACAAGGAAAGTTTGGGTTTATTGTATTAGAAAAAAATCTGATGTATTTGACACTTTTGTTAAATGGAAAGCCTTGGTAGAGAATGAAACAGGTCTTAAGCTAAAATGTCTCAGGTCAGATAATGGAGGGGAGTATTACAACAATGAATTTAATGATTACTGTTCTAAGAATGGAATCCGTAGGAAAAAGATGGTTCAGGAACTCCACAATAGAATGGGGTATCAGAAAGGATGAATAGAACAATAATGGAACGTGCTAGGAGCATGAGGTTACATGCAGGACTACCTCTTTCTTTTTGGGCAGAAGCGGTGAGCACAGTTGTGTACTTGATAAACAGAGGACCCTCAAGTGCCTTGGATGGAGGCATACCTGAGGAGGCATGGTATGGTAAGAAAGTTGATTATAGGGTGTTTGTTCATATAGACAAGGATGATAGGACCAAGCTAGAGGCTAAATCAGAAAAATGTACTTTCATTGGTTATGGCGGTGATGAATTTGGATTTAAATGTTGGAGTATTAAGGACAAGAAAATCATTCGGTCTAGGGATGTGGTCTTTAATGAGAAAGTCATGTATAAGCAACAGTTGTAGGAAAACATGGAAGAATCCAAGAAAGAATATGTAGTGGTAGAGGATCTTCCGGATGGGAAAGTGACCCATGAATCAGTTCAGGAACCTACTCAACAGGAACCCCAAACTCCTACAGTGAGGAGGTCTTCTAGGGTAAGAAAAGAACCTGAACATTTTTCTCCTTCTCTTTATTATTTATTACTCACTAATAGTGGAGAGCCAGAGAGCTTTGATGAAGCAATGCAGGTAGATGCCAGAAGAAGTGGGAGCAAGCCATGGATGAGGAGCATCAGGCTCTCATGGAGAACTAGACATGGGATTTGGTAAAGCTACCCAGAAGGAAAAAGAGCATTACAGAACAAGTGGGTGTTCAGAGTCAAAGAGGAAGAAGGAGGCAAGAAAAGATACAAGGCCCGGTTGGTGGTCAAGGGGTTTGCACGGAAAAAGGTATAGATTTTGATGAGATTTTTTCTCCTGTAGTAAAAATGACTTCTATTAGAACTATTCTAGGAATAGTTGCAGCAAAAGACTTGCACTTAGAACAACTTGATGTAAAGACTACATTTATCCATGGTGATTTGGAGGAGGAACTATATATGCAGCAACCAGAGGGCTATGAGGTCAAAGGTAAAGAGGAGATGGTGTGCAAATTGAAGAAGAGCTTGTATGGCTTGAAACAAGCTCCACGTAAATGGTATAAGAAATTTGATAGCTTCATGATGGAGCAAGGTTATATTAGATGTCATTCTGACCATTACATGTATACAAAGAAATTTGAGGATGGCAAGTTATATTATCCTTTGTTTGTATGTGGATGACATGTTGGTTGCAGGTAAAAACATGCAAGAAATAAAAGTACTCAAGAAGCAGCTAAGTGAATCCTTTGCTATGAAGGATTTGGGTGCAACCAAACAAATCCTTGGTATGAGGATATCTCGGGATAGGAAGGAATGGAAGCTAACTTTATCTCAGGAAGAGTACATTAAGAAGGTCTTGGAGAGGTTTAATATGCAGGATGCTAAACCGGTTGGGACTCCTTTGGCAGGCCACTTCAAGTTATCAAAGGAGCAGTGTCCCAAGATAGAGCAGGAAAGAAACCAGATGTCAAAGGTACCTTACTCATCAACAGTTGGTAGTTTGATGTATGCTATGGTGTGCACTAGGCTTGATATTGCCCATGCAGTGGGAGCTGTGAGTAGATTTATGAGTGATCCAGGTAAAGAGCATTGGCAAGCAGTAAAGTGGATCCTTCGGTATTTGAGAGGGACCATGGGGACAATTTTGTGCTACAGTGGATCAGACACCACTTTACGTGGTTATGTAGATTCAGACATGGTTGGAAATGTAGACGGTAGAAGAGGAGCACAACAGTTATATTTACACTATAGGTGGGACATCAGTGAGCTGGATTTCACGACTACAAAAGCTGGTGGCTTTGTCAACCACGGAGGCTGAGTATGTTGCTGCCACAGAGGCAAGCAAAGAGATGATTTGGCTACAACAATTGCTTGAGGAGTTAGGGCATAAGCAGGAGGAATGTAAGCTATATAGTGATAGTCAGAGTGCTATACACCTAGCTAAGAACTCGCTTTCCACTCCAGGAAAAGCATATACGAGTTGAGATATCACTTCATCGGGACATGACTTTGGAGGAAGATAAGTTGAAGTTGGAGAAGATTCATATTAGTCGAGAATCCTGCAGACATGATGACTAAGGTGGTCACAAGGATAAACTAAAGCTATGTTCAGCTTTGGTTGGCCTTCGCAGATGACAGTGAAGGGTTGAGAAGCTTGCTCAGTGGAAATCAGTCTCCAAGTGGGAGATTGTTATGTTTGTGGAGCCTATTTGCATGTTAGAATGTGGTACACCTTCTATGTGTTACACTCGGGTATTTTTACGGCGGTCCTGCTCACCGGTGAGCGGGTCAGGGGGGTTTGGGGGTGAAGCCCCAAGCAAATTTTCATGGGTGGTTTATTAACCCATGGGTAATGGGTAACCATTATGGGCTGTTTTTGGGCCCATGGTTTTTTCGGTCTTTTGCCCATTGTTTTGATACCCACGGTTTTTGCCCTTGGTTTTGATACCCACGGTTTTGTATCAAACTGCTTAAGCAGTTGTCTATTTATATGGTCTTATGCATATGATAGATGTACAAGCAAATGTATTACATATGTGTTTTGAATTCGGGTGTGAATTCTGTAGAGTTTGTTGAGCATAGCTCCAAATGGATCTAGGTATTATATTAAGAGAGTGGAGGCTTGTAATAAAATCGAGCAAGTGATTCTTGGTGGACGTAGCCCAAATTGGGTGAACCACGTTAAATCTTATCTCTCGTGTTGTGTTATTTATTCTCGCACTTTTATTTGCGATCTCAATATTTTTCGCATATTAGTTTCTCTTGTTGCGATCCTGTAAGGGATTATTCCACATATTTTATCTCTTATTTCCTAACAATCTAATCCTATTCTAACCAAAGGAAAAGGAAACTAGACAAAACCAAAGAATTGGTTTGGAGAAATAACTTCCCTTATAAAATTGGACCATGTGATGAGTTTTGCAACAAACATGGTCTTTAATGAGAGTGGAAAATTGTCTTGCAACTGATTTCCCTTCTCATCAACAAATGAAAAGATAAAAATACCTTTTTTGATCTTCGTCGGGTCTAAGAGGTGTTTGAGCTGATCCTTGGAATTTTGCAGCTCTCCCTCATGCTCTGAATTGGGCATGACTAGTTATAACTGCCTTCTTGGATCTAACCGACCAAATATCTTATTAAATAAGCTTTCCTTGTAATTGATTTTTGGTCATTGTGATTTTCCCATCTTCTTCATAGTTATCTCCAAGACTGGTGATGGTAGAGACACTTTCTTCTTCACCATGTATGCGTGGAAGACAATTTGAACGTTGTGTTGCTTCTTCTTAGACAAACATCCTTGTTTCCACACTTTCATGCTAATGTTATTCTTCAAACAAGAAGTGTGAAAGGAAACTCACCATCCACCTCATCAAGAGATATGTGTGCAAATTAATTTATACTCTTCCTTTCTTCTACAAACAATTCATCTTCCTCGATGATTTATTTTTAACAATTAAATTCTTGTCCTTTTCTTCATCTTCAAACACAAGGTTTGAGAGTTCAAACTTATCCTTTTGCTCCTCATGAAGGATGATTTGAACAAGAGGTTCTTACTTCATCTCCTCATCCCCCAAAAAGTATGACATGTCAAACTCAACCTCCTGCTGCTCATGAAAATTAGGTTTATCAGTTGGTTTTATTTCTTCTTTTGTATGCCCTTCTCGCATGGTTTTCCCCAAATCTGATTTAGTGGATGGAGGCAAGGAAAAATATGCATTTTCATTACCAAAAGAGAGCAATAAGTTCTCAATTATTTCATCCACATTCATATCCTTAAATTATGATTTATCCTCCATCTTATGTTTAGCCAATTTATCATTCCTTGTAGATTATTAAGGCAAGTAGTATGATGCTCTAATGATGAGGAGGAATGATGTTTCCTTCTAGATGCAGCTCATTCACATTTTATTTTTCCTCATCCTCTAAAAAAAAGTGTGGAATTTCAAAAATATCCTTAACTTCATCATGAAAACAAAGTTCAACATAAAGTCGATTTCACCTTTTGGTTTTTACCCTACCACTCTATGTTTTCTCGACATAAGTTAATAACCTCTTTGAGCACGATGCCAAAACTCATACTAAATTCAGGATAAACATATTTTTTATCATCTTCCTCTTTTTTCTCTACAAATTCAACCTCCCTCTTATTCTCTTTAGTCTCAACTTTCTTTTCAGCTTAACCAATTGTGTAATTTGTTTGGCTTCAAACCTTAATCTCCAATCCTTCAAATTCAGCATGAGAACTTCCTTGTTTGGTTCCGAGGTGGCTACCCTACCAAGTTGGATTTTTAGGTTAGGTTCCTCCAAAAATGGGTTTTTGAGAATGTGAGAGGAGCGGGATTGGGATTATAGATGATTTTGTAATGGTTGAGAAGATGGGGAGGTGCAATTTATTCTTGTGAAGGAGGAGGAATGTAAGGAGAAGCTTTGAGAAAACTAGAAACTTGGAGCTCGGACTTTGGTTAAGATGGTTCGGGATGATAAGGAGTCATCATATATTTACATGGTGGTGGTGAAGGGGTAACCCATTGACAAGTTTCTTCAAAATTTGGCTTGGCAGTCTCAAATTCTTGTAAAGTTACAATAAATTTAACCATATTATTAAAAAGGATTTAACCATTACCTCTAGCCTTTATTGAGGACTAAACCAACTAGGTATAGGATCTCCCCATGGACATGGCTTCCTAAAATTAGTTTGTTTAGATAACATGATTTGGATCCTCTCCTTGCAACTTGCAACTTGCATGCTCTCCTCCATGTGTTGAATTCCCCATTCAAAATGATTTCAGGTGTGAAATGGCCTCCAAAATTTACATACTCTCGCTATGGAACAACACCATGTTTAATTGAATAACCATATTTATCTGTAGGATTTGGTTCATAAGAATATGTGTCTTAATTTGTCTCATAAAATTGAAATAGAGGTATGTTTTGATAACTTGGAGATAGAGGAGACTAATATTTCCTTGAAACTAAGAATTCTAGTGAGGAAATAAAATCATGATTGCAAAACTTTATGGAAAAGATGACTAAAATGGTGGAAAGTGGTCTACTGTTTGAGAAAATAGATTTTAGACCAATGAAGTTTCCATATGTGCTAATTTGAAGCCTCCAAAGGCTGGAATATCACCAAAAACACATCAAACTTGGTGAAATGATAAGACATTTTTCAATGTGGTCCCCTTTGGGTGCTCTATTTGTTATCACTCAAAAGTAGCACACTAGAATTTAATCATGGAAAATCCATACTTATGGGTAATATGAGATTATCTCCCAAGTGTGGGGTCTTGCAATATTGAGACAAACCTCTAGAGAAGGCTAGTTCCTCTACCTATCATAATGCTAACACTTGTCCTACAACTAGAAAAAAATATCTAAGCCTACGGTAGTCATTTACATGGAACAAAGTTAGAGATATGCATGGAAATGAAATCCTAAGCTAAGAAAGAGGTGATATCACTAAGAAAATTGGGATACACACTCTTCATGAGGGAAAAATGGGAGAAAATGGAGGTGAGGGAAAAAACATGTTCCATAGACCAATCGTATTTCAACCCTCCATTTCTCACATAAAAATAATAAAAATGGAGAACCATGCAAGAGAATCATATGCAAAACACACCAAAGAAGGAAGGTGAGAAAAGAATGCAAATGAAATACAAGTATAGGGAAGAAAGAGAGCCAAAAACACAGATTTTATTGCTTGAAGTATGCACAAACCATTACATCGAAGGAAGAAGGCACAAAACACATCAAAAATTCCAAATATGAGGTTTGTAACTTCTATAGAAGTCGAGACATCATTTTGGCACAACGGTGCCCTTACATTTTGAGTTGTCCAACATTACAAGTGAATGATTTTTGCACATATATAGAGAAGGGGAGAAAGAAAGAAAAAGAGAGGTAAATTTTCCACTTTGAACCCAACCACCAACAACATGCAATAAATCACTACAAAACCACATGGGCGCTTTGTGAGATCCATCCCTCCACATCATTTGAGTTTCAAGAGGAGGTATGGACACCATTCAGCATTAAATTTGGGTGGTTGAAGTGATAGAACTACATTTTTTCCTTGATAAACCCATGTTTACCTTTTTTAACCCTACAACAACATCATTTTCTACATTTCTTTTTGCCAAAATGAAGCCCTTGAAGAGATTATTCCAATGTCATCGATTTTGTGTGATTTTGAACTCTAGATCAAAAGTTATGCCGAAAAAACCAAATCCTAGTTGGCCCAGATGGATTTTCGAAGAAAAAGAGGAATGAGGGAAAGTTCCATTTGGGCCTTCATTCACTTTGGTTTAATATTTTTGTGCAATGGTTAAGAAAAAGTGGGGTTTAGGGGTGATGAGGGCACGAGAGAAGCTGTTCCAAGAATTTCTCGTGGGCGATATATCCACTCATTTTCCCTTACTTTGTTCTTTTTTCATTAGATGGATCGGGGTTCATCAAACTCTTAGAACCCCCAAACTATTCCACTTGTTCCCTCTCATCCATACTTTTCACTTTGAATTTCCATTTCTCCTTGTGTCTTATGTTAGTCGATGTAGAAAATTGATGAACCTCTAGAACCACTGACAACATTCCATATGTACCTTAAATGTATGATATAGCTAATTCAAGTGCTTTGCCAACGGTTATGGTGGGTGGGCGGTGAACGATGGAATAAAAGAACATTTTACAAGTGTCATTAAGGCACGATATAATATATGTAATGTTCGTTTGAAGCACTGTCACTTAGTCGGTGTTTACATAGGTTTGACAAACCTCTAGAACACATGAAATGTTCCTATTGTGCTCGCTAACCCCGAATTTAAACCTATTTTATTTGTCTTTAGCAGTAAGTGATGAACTATGGAGAACCAAAGGAACTTTAGAATAGTTCCATTTGTGCCCCCAAAATTTGATTTTGTTGATTTTTCCCTATTTGATAAAATTTTACCTAACTCTTTAGGCTGTGAGGTTTTTCAAGAGGAAGAGCAGCGGCGCCCAGAACATGATTTTTTTCCCAAAATTTGATCAATTCTCTTCTTATAAGGCTTAGAAAGAGTGTTATTAGATGAAGGTTTTTCCCATGACTTGTCGAACACCCAAAAATCCTAGGGGCTGATTTTGGATAACAAAAACTTAAGGAAGGTATTGTAAGTGATTTTCCCTTTGTTGTTAGAGGAGGATAAGTTTTTCTTTTGCTATCATCTACCAATGCTGGAGGAAGTCCTAAATTCTTGATATAAACTCCTTTCTCCTTCAACTAAGAGAGATTTACGGAAAAAACACCCATGGTCCTATGCTCCGAGAAGTTGATTAGTTTTTACTCCATGTAACCCAAGGAAAGGGTTTGAGATATATTTTTACCTCATAATATATAAGTTTACGACTTTCTCATCATTTTAAATTCCATCTATGATTTATACAATTATTTAATGTAACAATTTTCTTGATAATTGTATGGAAATAATCCCAAAACCTAACCTTATAACCATCTTCACAATCCATCCATAAATATTCAAAGTATGGGATGTGATGATGTGATGATTTAATGACATTTTCAATCATACCTCTAACATCATATTAAGGTATGTTACATAATAGATGAATAGTTACTTGATTCATTTTGATGTTTATGTTTTTGTCCTTGAAAAAGAGATGCATGTGTACCTCCCAATTGTGACGGGAATTGTCCTCCAAAATTATGCTTTCTAGATAGGAATTTATAGGTTTCAAATAGATGACATACCAGCTCCATCAATATGCATCTATCATTCATATATCTTAGAAACATATAGGGATCCTTGTAAAAACCACATACTTGCATTTATGAGAAGTTTGGGAATTGGATAAACCATGCTCCCCCAACAATTTTTGTTGTGGTTGTGAAACAAATATTGACATTATATTGATCATCTTCAAACATATTAATAACATAGTAAACGAGGGAATCATTCATAAGCCAAAAATCATGGGAACTAGATTCCAATGTGATATGAGGATAAAAATCATAGATATTTTAGTAATTCATCTTTTCCACCTAATTTAACTTTGGAAATATCCTTCTTCTAGAAATTCGATAAATCAAATAAGAGTTCATATATATTTTTCATGTTACATACACCTCATACAAATACTTGTGAATTGAATATCTAATAACCCAACCCAATTAATATAATGCTTATTATGTTGAATACTCAATATTTGCATGTACATCCATTCTTGAAACTATATTTTCATTAGGTTCCCAACCATTTTATTCAAAAGTGTGATGATGTCATTCACCTCCATTTCAAAATCAAAGTGATTCACGACATTTGGAAATATTGTAGAGGATAAATTTGTCTTCTTAAGCCAATATTTGTTTATCACTTTAGTACATGAGGATGATTTATCATTACAAAATTATTGGGAAGCTTCGATATTGAGATCCACATAAGAATCCCAATCCGTATTTTTTTAGCATGTCTTCAATATGTTCGAGCCAAGGCATAATACATATTTATTTATTAGAATTATAGACTTCCTGTTCTCTCTACCATAGTTATTTTCCATAATCAATACCAACTCTGTAAATTGAACCAATATGGGAAAATCTACAACTTGGGGAATCCCACTATCAGATATCCCATGAATCAAATATAACTTGGGAACAACCTTGATCGTTTCCTATAAATTAGTAATAATGTTGTGACATAAGTCAATGCCAATTTTTTATTAACATTAGATTGAAGGCTAGAGGGGGAAGTGAACCCTCAAAATGGGTACTAATATATCTACCTTCTTATTAGAAATTCCAAACATGAGATTTTTAAAAATTAAGCATCAACAATGAAATATGCACTACATGTAGTGCCCACCTATTTTTCATATCCATTTTGGACTATGTTGACTCATTGTATCTTAGTATTATTCTGACAGAGACATTGTTATTGTGTTACTATCATTTTGGTGTTGATATTGTTATATGATATGGATATATTAGCATTAGGATGCTAACTTGTTTTTGACAGGTTATTGATGGGGCATATGATGCCAATATATATTGATCATTTTATGGGTATTGATATGATGTCATGATTTATTTGGGTTATGATCTCATGATTTTCTTATTGATACATCTTGGATGCATTTTCGTAATCTCTTCTTGCTACATTGGATGGTTGATCATAACATGATTTACTTGTTTTAGCTAGTTGTTGACTTTTTGGATTATCGTCATGATGCATGTATGATATCGTATCATTCAGTTATTGGTATTGGACATGTATGATGTTTGAATTGAGTATGTAGGTGATAGATTTTTCCATGAGAGAAACATGAGATTCATGAAGGGCATCTCTAACTAGCATGTTAAGCCTTGATGGGCCAAATTTTCCTTTTCTTGGCTATTTTTGGTGTTTTGTTCACATTGTTTTGATATTGGTTTATTTGTGGTATTATATTCTTATGTTCATGTAACTCCTTTACCCCTATGGTTTTTCAGACCCCCTTTGATGTCTTTTCAAATTATTAACTTTAACCCCTTCTTTCTTAGTGTTTGATCTTGTTGTTTAGTGCTAATTTCACTCCATTTGGTGGGAATGGTTTATGGATTGTTTGTTTATTTTAATGGGGATTTAGGGCACCTAATCTTGGATTAGGTGAGCCCAACTACCCTCCTAAATGCCACCTCTCTCCCAAACTCGGATTTGGGAAAGATGTGCCATTTAGGAGGAGTAAAATGCAAGCAAAGGGCTAAATTTCCCTTGAAAAGAGACCCTAGGCCCTATACCTATGGGTGGGTGGGATCTTTTCAAGGTAAACTGATATCATTTTCCTCCTTTCAACCACCTTCAATGATGGTTCTTGGTATTTTGGTTTGTTTTGGAATATAGATATTTCCATGAGTGCTTGGATTTATTTGGGTTTGATAGGTTGAATTTATGGTTATTTTGGGTTATAAAATCATGGGCATAACACTTGTACCTATGTGGTGGGTGAATAGAGGTCGATGAACATGGAGGCAACACATGGGTTTCATCTAAATCCTCATCCATGTCATATTGTTTTGAATCTCGATCTCTAGAGCCACCACATGTGAAGGCATCAAATGTATTTTTGAATAGGTTGTGTCCTCTCTAATATCAAAACCAAAATTATAGAATGCATTGAGTGAGGAAATATGTACACGTTATTCATGAAAAATATGTCTTTAAATGTACTATAGAGTGTAATTACTTATTTTCTTTTAGAAATCACAATACTGAGATGAATGGTTGTGAAATGAGTATATTTAATTGTCTTCCCCTCTTCTATTTTGTGTGTTTAGAGTATACTAATTAAATATCATCCAAATGCATCTAAATACAATGAAAATGAATCTCTTATTAAGGTGATGCCACAATATATTTGATAATTATCTAAATTTCATCCAAGTGTTGAAGGACTTATTAGGGATTTCCAATTTACATTATTTATCCACATTCTCACACAACCACTAGGAGGGGACATGAACTTGGGTATGCAGTCTCTTTGGAGTAGTGTTATGTATGTAGTGTCTTGAGATAGCTCAATTCAAATCTAGACTAACCCATTTTTAGGTCATAAGAGGGGAGATAGGGTTTGAAGACAAGGAAAAAACATTTGTAGGTATATAAGTGCAATTGTGAAATTTCAAGAACATATCCAAGTTATAGAGACACAATCGTAGGAGATTCCATGATTCTATTTTTGGTCATAGTAGTAGAGGTAAGAATTAGATTCCCTAGAAAATTCTCTCAGAGATATTTTGACATAACATATTGTTTTTAAGCTTATCTTATGTCTCTATAACTTATAGGTACATTTAAGAAACTATTCATAACATATTATCATGATTATATATCATTGTCACATCTATAAACATCACAGAAGATGACATCTTTCTAAACCATAACCATATTTCTTTATATTCCACTTAAAAATTTGTGTTGATTGAATATTATATTATGACATGATTTAGGATAGAATACTTGTTGTCATTACTATATTTATTGTTTTGATATCATTATACACATTTTTAAATAATATATTTATTAGAAAACCTTGTTTTGAGATTACACAATTTGAGGATGTGAAGAAAGGTATGATGAAGGATCATGATTCATGATCCCTAACTTTATGTAATTAAACCCTATATGAGTAGGAATAAAAATAAATAGGATTTGAGGTACAAATTAAATACCACTTATGAGAGGATATGAACTTTTATTCTTTGATACATGTTATCTAAGGCTAGGAGGAGACCCAATAGAAAATAACACTTTCCAATTCGACACTTGGATTTATTGTAGTGCATAGGTGTGTGATCTATGGCATCAATAAATATGTATTAAAATTTGATTACCTTGATGTAGTGTACTTCAAGGAGAGGTCCTTCACTATTTTTTCTCAATGAACTTCTTAGAGTTTGGATTCGATATGGAATTCCTACATGCCCCTAATGAGTAAGTGTGCATATGTTTATATAGGTAACTTATTGAAATGATTTCCTAATCAAATCACTCTAACTTTACCAAGATAACTTGTGCTTTAAAAATATGACTATTGTAACTACAAGGGTTAGGTTCATCGATATAAGGAAATACTAGTAAGGGTGTATATGTTTATATATGTAACTTATTCAAATGATTTCCCAATCAACTGATCCTAACCTCACAAAGGTAACTTGTGAATTTAAAAATATAACCATTGCAAGTACAAGGGATAGGTTCATTGATATGATGAAATATTATTCGACGGAACCTATCTCGGGCCCACGAACCTATTTTGGCCAAAGAGAGAACCAAATATGAGATAAGAGGTAGTCTATAGTGAGTTTGAAGACACATTTTCTATAGTCTACAATGATTCCTAAAGTACTAAGTTGGATAAGTAGCTGTAAGCTATTGGAATTGGGGTATGCGATAGATCAAGACGTTTTAAGTTTAGTTAGGATAAATTTCAACGTGATATTTCAAAGTAGCACATGAACAAAATTTAGGAACTACACACCTTGTTTAAATATTTCTTATGATCATAGGGCCCAAGGAACATCCATACACTATGTTGTGGTGGACACTTTTATCTTATCGGAAATTGTCCCTTACTCCTACCTTTTAAATTTTGTTGATAGTTGTAGGTTGGTTTAGATGTCAACGGTGTCCTACTTTAAACTAAATTTTTCTATAAACATTGGAATTCAAGTTCATTTATGACCTAATAAATATAATTTTTTTATGAGAAATCATAAGTGCATTAGACATTGTATAGAGAAATAATTGAGCATTTAGAAGAATCCTAGAGGAAACAAAAAAATCACCATAAAATTCATTTCATGTTAGAAAAATCATTGGAAAGAAGAATGTCATATGTTGTATAACACTTGTTTACCTAGCTAGTGAAATTACTGGAATTATTAGCCTCATTTTAAATATTGTTAGTGTCTAGGAGTTTGAAAAGTAGAAAAATAGTTCTAGTATTCTCTCTTCAAGTATAGACCCAAAAAAACATTTTCTTTTCCTTAAGGTTTTCTAGATATTGTTTCTAATTAGGGAAAGTAGAATTTTTCTATTTTATAGGTGACCAAAATGAAAGCATGAGAATACAAGTGAGGTTTTGTGGATTAGAACCAAGGGAGTTTAGTAGTTAAAAAAGGGAATTTCTACACTTTTATACAATGTTCATAGATTGTCGACATTGTAAGGATAATAATAAATGCTTAAGACAAAATCTCTTTATTTTGCCTAGTTTCTTGAGTTAACTCTATTTTTCATTTGGGCGTGCATTTCCAATGCCATATCTTTATGACTAGCACAATCTCTCAAAATTTACAATATATATCTATAAACCTTACATGTTACATTTTTTCTCTAGTTTTAATTAATTAATTAAGTCTAACTTATTATTTTGCATATATAGAATAGGTATTCGTATTGTATTTGTATTACTATTTAATAAGTTAATGATCAAGTGATTTTATTGATTATTTTCAAATAGATGGATAAGAAAAGAGATTTTTTCCTAAAGCTGTGGTTCCATATAAATTTATTCAAATTTAGATATGTTCCAAGAAAATGTAATGTTACATCCCATTTCATGGTTAATTTCATGTTGAATGAAGCCCTGTCCTTTGGGATATAAACAAGGAAACATGGTCACTTATCATGCTTGTTTTATGGAGATAATATGCACTACATATTTATTTCTTGTGGAGAGTAAACAATTTTGGCATGGTTTGATGGTAATTAATCGGTTAATCTTCTATGTGATCATTAGTTTCTCACAAAAGGTTTCCACCTAAACAATGACGTTGGATTTTTGTCTTTCTACACTATAATTAATTTGGTAATTGTAGTACCCTAAATTTAAATCGATGAAACTTGGAAACTATCCTTGGAATTCATCTCATCCCATTCCCATTTGTGCACTTAATTGAGTTTTCTTACACACATCTCACTCAACAAGCACTCCATATCCACTAAGTCACACTTATTAATCAAATTTGAATTGTCAAAAACCTATTTACTATACACGAGATACATCTTTAGACTTATAACCACCTTCTCCATATTTTAAAATAGATTTTGAACTTTCCTTTGATGAAATCACTTAACACGGTCAAAAAAATCCTATGGTTTTTTCCCAAGCTAACAATTTTTCCATCCACTCATGCAACAAAGTAAGTTTTTCAATGCACAAGTTATCTTAGTGGGCTTAGAGTTAATTGAGAAGGAAATTCTCACATGTTTAAGGGTCTTATATCTTATATCTTTGGGACACTGGGAGATCACAAAAAGCATCCAATGGAAAAAATCCTCAAAACACATAGGTTAAATACTAAGTTTGAATACATCTTTCACAACTACCCTAGGTCATTATCACATGCTATAATATACACCCAAGATTATTTCCAAGTTTTGGAGGCCATTTTAGGATATCTTAAACACATTATTTATTGCACATTCACACACATTCATGAAGAGGAAGAACTATGTGAGGCTTTGTTAGGATATCAATATTATAGTGCTCCACATTTGTACATGTGTGAATAATAATTACATTGGTAATTATTATTATAGTGAATATTAGTAAGTTAGTTAGACATATATATTGTTAGAATAACAATATATTATGAATGATTATTTGTTATACCCGTAGCTATTATCAGGTTTATTGTTCTACTCACTTCCTATTTCCTAGGAAGTTGTTTACCTACCTTTATGGCTATATAATAGCCACTTGTATCTGAATATCATATAGAGAATTAATAATATATTTTTTGTTCGTATTGTGTAATTCTGTACCAAATTTAAGATTTGGTATCAGAGCGAAATGATTCTATGTTCTTAGCTTGATATTAGTTTATCAATTACATAGTGTTCAAAATCCTATCGGGAGCACATTAGCAGAATTTAAGGTATTAAGGGTAGCGTTGGGAGGATACATATGAGAGGGATATTCATGGCCATGTGCATTTAAAATATTTGCAGACCATTCAATGCCATGGACGTCCCGTGCAATAAAGCGATCTGCCATACATGATGCCATGGAGACAAGGTATAAAAATGTCTGATATATTCAAATATTGATCTGTTCCAGGCTACAAAGGAGTGCGATTGGATCCTTAGATGTCACCAAATAGAGGCATTAATGCCTACGGACTCCAAGCTTTCTCGATTTGATTTGTTTGTATCATACGGCCCTGGCAAATGTATGTGGAAGCGCTGACTGCATGGATGCAAGACGTCCACAACTTGCAACTTTGACCTGCGCACGTGGACGTGCCTGATCACCCACGGATGTGAACTCGATGCCTGCAGTCCACGTGAGGATCGGAAGTGCCTGCGACCTGCAATGAATTCTTAGCTAGTCTATGTAATTTGTGGTTTTCTAGTGAGCTACTCCTCCATCCGTGTGTGCAGTCCATGCATCCACAGTGATTTAGCATTGACAGAGATGACTGTATCCGGATCTGGATCTGCTACGCATGGGAAATAACATGCAAATTGTACAAAGCAACCTGGTTTGGTTCGAGCCTGTCAACTACCAGCACAGTCCAACACGTGGCGGCCCGTGTCTACATGCAATCGTATGTGTTAAAATTTGGTTGTCGAATTTTGCTTGCTTGAATAGTCGATAGGTAGTTTGCGAGTTGTGTTGAATTCGTTTACAATCGATAGTTGGAATTTGAAGTTATCTTAGTTTGATTGTCTTTAGTGTATCAACCCATTTTTTATAACTTGCATGTGTGTCATGTTTTTAATGTCAAAGGATAGAGGGCATTAGGATGATGAATGTTATCATTCTTAGTGAGTGTTCGGTGTTACTTTGGTCAAATTAAATATTTGGTATTCAAAATTTAAAAATATCATTGTGAAAGTTAAGTGTAGTCTTATTACATTTGGGTTATTTTTGTCTTGTCTCATAATATTATTTTGTATGTTTTATGTCATATAAAAGTCCGTAAAATAAATAGGTGATTTTAGGATATTTATTTTTTGACATTTTTTATTTTAGTCTTTATAGTGTCGTTATTTATTGTCAGTCTGTCTAGGTCAATAATTTTGTTAAAAAAAGGGTGCATTTTCGGTTGTATCCGACACCTATCTCACTATGGTCAAGAAAAGAAGAAAACAATGTATTCTCATGGAACCAATTACCATGGAGAGTGACATAAAAAATATACAAGATCAAGAAAATTCAGCTATGCTAAATTTAGAAGAAGGATATGAAGGTGACAGTGAATTTGAACCACCTAGATCTCTAAAAAGAAAAAGGTTGACAGCTAAAGAATACAAAGACCATCTTTTACGAAAAATGAGAAGTTCGGAAAAGAAGTCTGAGCACATTTCTCTGACCTAAGCGGTATGTATATTTGGAGGATGGAGGCAACGGAGGCAGGAGGACAGTCAGCGTCCTCGAGTTCGTCACTACCTCAGAGGCCGCAAACTGCTTTAGTGACATCTTTGTGTCTTGTGTGATGAATAAGAACAAATGAGCATCCCTGTTCCTGTGTGTAGTGTAGTGCTTGTGTGTCCCCCATGATGATAATGATTTGTACCATTGATACTATTGCAGGAAGTGTTCTTGATCAGACTGATTTGATGGTTGATGTGAATTGGTTGAACGGTCCCAATTCATGTATTCATCTAATAGGTTGAACGGTCCCTGGATGATGTAGTTCCCACAGTCAGTGTTGAGGATCGAGACCATGTGCAAGCTACGGAGCGGCATGTTGCTTGGTTGAAGATGGTGTTTTCCCCATGTTCGCACTAAGGGGGGGAATGTTAGGATATCAATATTATAGTGCTCCACATTTGTACGTGTGTGAATAATAATTACATTGGTAATTATTATTATAGTGAATATTAGTAAGTTAGTTAGTCATATATATTGTTAGAATAACAATATATTATGAATGATTATTTGTTATACCCGTAGCTATTATCGGGTTTATTGTTCTACTCACTTCCTATTTCCTAGGAAGTTGTTTACCTACCTTTATGGCTATATAATAGCCACTTGTATCTGAATATCATATAGAGAATTAATAATATATTCTGTGTTCGTATTATGTAATTTGTACCAAATTTAAGAGGATTGATTTCTCTTCAAATTATTGGTACATATTTCAAAGTACTCATGGTACCATGAGGGTTGGGTGAGGCTAGTTTAAAACAATTGGACTAACCCCCTTTTTCAGGTCTCCAAGAGAGAGCTAGGGTTTTGAAGAATAATATATCTAATATGTTACAAGGTTGCATAAAACTAAACAAAAATCAGGGATATAAAACACCTAAGATCATCTTTGCCAAAGCCATATTTGAACACAAAGTTGCACTAGATAAAATTAGATAGAGAGATAAAATCTTTTTATCTTTTCTTCTCTAAGCCATTGATTTTATCCTCTATACACTGCTAGGTGTTATCACACTCAAAATTCCCTCCTTTTTCAAAAGAAAAATTTCCAAAATTTTGAGTCAGTGTCCTTTGAATGTGTTCTGGTAAACGGTGAAATTTAAGAAGCTGGAAAATTTTACTCTTTGAGGTCATTTTTAGTGTTTTGCATCTAAGTTGGATATTTTCGTCCCTCATGTCCCAAGTATTGTCAGGCCCTTTGTTAGCTGATTCACCGATTTATCCGCATTCCTTTCTAATCGGCTATATCAGACATTTTTGTCCCTCATGTCCCAAGTACTTGAGCCTTACACTATTCACCGATTCGCTGACTTTCTCGCATTGCCTTGTATTTTGGCTAAATTGGCTCCATGTGTCCCACATCTCCCATGGATATCTTGTGCTCCCAAAACCCACTTTTTCCGCATTATTCTTATATCAAGTAAATCAGCTCCGCACGCGTCTCACATGTCCCATGGACCATCTAGGCCAAGTTTTTACGAATTTCCCGTATATCACCTTCCGAGAGGGTACGAGGGCCATTTATTGCACATTCATGGTTTTATCTCTCCATTCATTTCAACTCATGGATATTTAAAGAAAGGTAAGCATTCATTCATTTTAACACTTGCTTGCTCATTCCCTCCCTCTCACATTTGTACAAACCAAGTCGTTGCATACATCTGTGCTTCTATATTTTCTCTTGCAGGGATTATTTTAGGATTGTGATATAATCCATTGAATTTTATCTTCTCTCTTCCTCTATCACGATGAAGATGCAATACCAAGGACAAAAACACCTCTCCTTATTAGAAACCTCTATGCATGACATCGGTGACAGTGAAGCTCAACATCTAGACCTTGATGATTTCTAGAACAAACTTGGATGTGATAACCCTACTCCCATTGCCTAAATGATAAAAAATAGTGGGATTGCATTTTCAAGTGGTTTTCCTATCTCTATTTAGTGAGTTGATATCGTGCTTGCTTGCAGGGCATGTTTTAATCTAGAATCCAAAGATATTGTTGATGTACATGGTGAAGTAGTTATGTGACTAGATTTTGAAGTTGTCTGTCTTGCCTGCACATTCTTGTAGTGGAAGGGACCAATACCCTCACCCTTTCTCAAGCACAAGCACTATTTGACCAAGATAGTGAGACATATAAGGCAGGGGTAGATAAATCCTTGTTAAAGAACCCTAAAAAGGGAGCATCTAGACTTTCAAAATCATTGTTCACGGTCAAATTCAACTAAGAACTTCCAGACATCATCATTCTTTTGGCTAGAATCATGGGAATGCCTTCTACAAATGAATTTCATTTTTGGATGTGTCCTTATATCAACATTATTTGTGAGGCGAAGCATAATCTGAATTGGGGTGAGATAATCTGTGAAAACCTAATAGAGTAGTTGGTTAACGTTCAGAGAACAAAGACCTTCTACATGACTTCTTATCTTATGTACACTATTGCAGCATCTAGGGAATGGCTTGGTTTCTCTTTCATTGAGGATAAGAAGGATGCTCCTATATATGAGTATTGTCCCCAATTCACTCTCAAAGTCAACACACATAATTTCAGGTGATTCAATGATGCCTTCACCATGTATATTGTGAGGCTCTTGGAAGGAAACACTACTCGGAGATTCTATGAGGAAGCAAAGACCTTGATATCTGAATATGGGAGTTTCTTCACTCAATTCAAAAAATTTTCATATCTCAGGTTGGCTGGTTTTGACGGTTCCCCTTTAAAGCTTCCTATGTTTTGCAATGATAAAATGGCCCTGGTTGAAATTTTCAGGCAATTGGACAAACTTCATTGGAATTGCAAAGATAAAAATATTGTTGGCATTTGTTTCCCTATCACCTTGGGAAATTATACATGTAGAATAACCCTCGATGCTCAAAAAATTGATAGAACCATTGCTCCTCTTACTCTTCATCATTTCAAGTCTCAAACTTGCTTTGATATCAAGGGATATATTGCTAAGAATCTCATATTAGGTTTCATTCACTTTTTGATACTGAAGATTATTGGGCTGATTGTGTAGATGACTTTAAGGCCAGGAGAAGGTATTTAGGAAAATTTTATCTTCAAAGCAAATTATAGATTTCAATCTCTACAAAGTGCCTAAAAAGCTCCAGGATGATAATGAAGACCTGTAATCTATCGAATATGAAAGGACTATCAAACACTCTCCTCTTGAAACCATTGATTGGTATGTAAAGGAGCAGGATGATTTGAAAGAAGTGATCAATCCGGTTTTGTGAGAACCAAGCTCTGGTTTGTTAAAAAAATGCAAAATTTTAGGATGAAAAGAGCTAGGTCTTCTTCACAAGAAACTTCCTCTCCTAGAAAAGAAGAACATGCACTTGATGTTGAGATGCTCGAGCAATCTACTCCATCCTCCTCAATAAAGGTATACCTGAAGAAAGGTAAAAAAATCAAACAGGAACAAGTTGAAGAAGAAGTTCTTTTGGAGCAGCCAGAAGTCCCTGTAGGATCAGAAGATATTGTTGTTTTAAGTGAGGAAGACAATGAAGGGATGAAATAAGAAGAAGCAACCCTGTCATTACTACTGAGATAGAGAATGAATGTCAAATGACTGAACCTCTAGGTTTGATGGATACTTCTTCTAAGGATATTTCTGAGAATGTAACAACTTCCCCATTAGAGACATCAGTAGTGCAGACACTAAGTGCAATGAGTTCACTTGCACTTGGGCCCATTGTTCCTTCTGCCTCTTCCTCCTCCTTTGCTTGGGTTCATCCTTTCATTGATCAGTAGGAAAAGGAAGTCTACCTCCCAAATTGTGGTTCCCAAGTTTGATGTTGTGGCAGCCTTGCTCGATACTACTCCCCCTCCTCTAGCAAAGAAAGAAAAGATCACCTCAAGGCTGGTGTTGGATTCACAAGGTCAAAAATTCATGGAGATTACAAAGCCCAAGGAAGATAAGGAAGAGAGAGATCTTTTGGTGTCTGATTTAGAATTCACAAGGATTCCACTTGGAGAATCAACGCTGAAAGTGAGGTTCATAACCTCGAAAACTATCACTCGAGTCATTGAACGAGTGGAAAAGGAAAACAAACCTTGGAGCAATTGGAAGAAAAAAATATAATCCTTTCAGGTTTTATAAAATCCTTATTGGTAAAGGATAAGGTCTTAGATCCTACTCCATTGACTACTCTTCCACCTCCTCTAGTTCTCAGCAAGGATGAAGTTCAGACCATCAAGGATATTCATAAACATGTCACTTATGGAAATGCCATTGAATCACTGGTCGATGATATGAAAATGGATGGATTAAACTTTATTGAGGAGGCCTTCAAGTAATATGAGAAGTTATCTAAATTACAGCTAAAATTGAGCACAAAACTCAGTGGCTTGGAGAAAGAGCTAAAGCTATGGTGTGAATGCATTCAAGATCTTCATTTGATGAGCAAGATAGATGAGAATATTTTATTGGAAAGAAAAGTATTTGATGAAGCCAAGAACAATTTATCAAGATTCTGGGTTTTCAGTATTGATTGGAAGATCAAGGTTTTGGAGGAAGCAGTGGGAGAGCTAAAAAATATGTGGCAGAAAGGAGAAGCTTTCAAGACTTGTGTTGATCTGCCTTCAAGATATTCATTGCAAAATCCATAATGAAGCCACATGTAATTAGTTTTCCAGATAGGAAATCAAGGCTCATTTCAACACCTTTATCAAAGAGGATCTTTTCAAGGAAGAGTCAATGTCAAAAGAGAATATGAAAGATGTCTTCTCTCTCCAATCAGCTATCACCGAGGAAAACAAAGACTTTCTGGAAAACGAAAAGTTTGAGAAGGATATGGAGAAGTGTCTTGGCATGTGGACTCATGCCACTTCCAACACTACCATCCCAAAGTGCATGGAGATAGTTGAAGCATTGAAAATATTTAGACATCAGATTCTTAAGACAGATAGTCACTATAAGCCTCTTTAGATGTTTCGCTCCCGAGGCCTAGGTCACTTCTTTTATTTTGGGGTTTTAAAACCCATGATGTAATACTTGATTAAAGACATTCTATTAATGTATTTGTTAAGTAGTATTTAATCTTTAGATTAAAAGAAGTTGGAACTGAATGTAACTGTCTTTGTAAACTATTTAATGGGCTCTTCATGCCATTGTTAAGGGTTGGAACTTGATACTCTTGTAATGTATAGGAATTGAAATTAAATCAATACAGAAGATTTTCCATTATCTCTCATTCTCATCTATTGTCCTTTTTATTCTTGTTTGAAGATTATGAATCATCAATCTTTTGTGTTAAGAAACTTTGAGTTCTTGTGATATGATTGCTAGAACTTTGTGTCTATGGTATTATATTAGATGTTGCCAATATGAATGATTCTATTCTATGTTCCTTTTCCAAGTACGTGTAAGGTTATATTCACTTGCTATCTATATTTCCCGAAAGTACCGTTGTATTCTTCCCTTTGAGTTTCTTTGTTCTTCTTTCTTAAGTATTGATAATCCATGTTAGTATGAAACATTTGGGGTATCAAGAGTCCATATCAATATAAACATTGTATATTTGTATATAAGCTTTTTGCTTTTCAATAAGGGAACCTCTCCCATAAAGAGGAGGGACTTGTTGTCCCCTGACTATTGATTACTACAAAGTGCTATTTTAAAAACCAACAATTTTTGGTGACTCTATTGGGGAATTCATTTTAACGTATCCCTTTCAGAATAACTTCAAGATTGGCTATGCAAACTAGCTGGTCAAAGATATACTAATTGTCGAAATACCTAGGTGTTGAATATTTCCATTTTCAAACATTGGAATCCCAATGTTTCTCTCTTTCCTTACGAAGAAATAATAGAAGAACTCGGTCTTCATGGACACCTCCTAATAAAGAAAGAGGCTCTAAAATCAGCAGTTCTCAAGACCAAGCAAGCCCTAACCTTCATGCTCTAGTAATTTTAGGAGTTACTGAGCCCCTTCAGTCAATATTTCCAAGGATGGTAACACCTTTGCCATGGGGACAACATGTTAGACCTCTAGCCCTTCCTCAACCATTACATGAATTACCCAAAGGAAATAGGAAATTTTTTCCTTAATTTCGAGGAGATGGAAAGGTACCCCTAGATGAACATATTATAACTTTCATTGTGGCATGTGGGATCCTTGGAGTTGAACATGTGGATGTTTCTATCAGGCACTTTATGGAAACATTGCAAGATAATGTTGGTGACTAGTTTTATCACCTTCCAACTAGTTCAATTACTAGTTGGAATACCATGACAACTCAATTTGAGCAACGTTTTAAACCTGTTGAAGATGTGCATGCCCTCTTGGCTCAAATTTCTCATATTAAGAAGGAGCCATATGAGCCCATGAGGGATTTTGTGGCCAAATTCAACAAGTTGATTCATAAAATTCCGCAAGCCACTTGTCTTGTAGATCAAATACAAAAGTGTTTTTTCCTCAATGCTCAGTTTCTGAAGTAAGTTATGCGTTAAGGAGGGCTAATCTTCCAACTCTGGAGGATGATCAATGACTGGATATCAGTGTTGAGGATGATCTAATCATGTCTGGTAAGTTAAAAAAAGATCCCTCTAAGCCTAAAGCATCTTCTTCTTCAAGAGCTAATTCAGATCAGTTAGTGCAGAAGTTGGCAAATGACCTTATTGCTATCAAGAAGCAATTAGCTCAACATGCTCCTTACCAAGATATCCCAAGGAAGAATTTTCAGCCTAGGAATCATTTTCCCTCTTCTCAGACTAGATTGGCTATTGAAGGTCCACCCATCAAGGTTCCAGTCAATGCAACTTGTGAAGTTCAAGAACCTGATGATGTCGAGGAGAATGAAGACTATGAAGAGCCTAAGGAAGAAGTTGATGAAGAAAAAGAAGAGCTTGGTGAGTCTCAAGTTCATTTCCTCACTACTGAAGGTGTGGATGATGAAGATGAATACAATGAAGTAGTGGCAGATATGAATAGTGATTCATATGTTGTTATGACTTGGGAACAAATAAGAAAGAGGAAGAAAGTTGTACGACCTTCTAAAAATATAAAGAGGTTCCTATAACTATTCCAAAGTAATTGCAAGAAGAGGAGCCCCTATCCCCACTACCTCCACACAAAATGTGAGTAATGTTAATTCTACTCCTTCTACTATGCTTTGGAACTAGTAAACATGATAAGCCCAAATTTCCCCTCATTCCTAGTAATGATTCCCATCCACCTCTAGATCTTTTGATATCATCGATCACATTAAGAAGAAAAAGATCCGGATCTACGAGGCGAATTGTTCCAAACTCACCCAAATGCTTTTTCCAAAGTAGTGAAGTTCATCAATTCCAAATCCAAAAATTACCCAATAATTCTAAAGGTATGTTACCCACTCCCTCCCCCTCATCTCTACAAATTCTCGTGGCTGCAGTCTCCTCATCTAATGAGAAAATGAAACCATTCTATGTAACGCTTCTCATAGTTGGCCACAAACTCAGTAATTGTGTTATTGACTTAGGAGCATCGGATAATGTGATGTCTGCAAAAGTAGCTCATGCTTTGGGCGTGACTTTAACATGTACATTTGGTTCATGTTATTCCATGGAAAGTAGAGAAGTACCGTTGGTTGGAATAATCAAAGATGCACAAGTAGCCTTTTTACTTTTCCAGAGAAAAGGGTCAAAGCCACTATTTTAGTGGATGATATTCCTCCCTCATATGGTATGTTATTGAGTAGAAATTTTTGTAGAGAAGTGGGAGGTGAAATCCAAATGGATTGGTCACACACTCTCATCCCAATCAATGGAAAAATGAAAAACATGTTGCAGAAAGACAAACCAAATACATTGTGCAAAAGACTGATGATCTTAAAGCACAAATACTCTATGAAGATATAGGGCATGGTAACTATATGATCATGCGAAGATGAGGCAAAACTTCCCAAGGAGTAATTCATAATCCTAATGGCAATTGGACCTTGGAGTTTGAAGGAAGTTTCTCTTTAGCTTAGTTCTCGAGTGGTGTTGTGTTAATCTCTCCAGAAGAGAAGATTGACCCATTTTCATTTAAGCTTTATTTTGAAAATACAAACAACATGGCTGAATATGAGGCTCTCATCCTCGGATTGAACGTGGCCAAAGAAATGGGAGTAAAGAATATTTGTGCTCGAGGTGATGAGTTAATAGTGAAAAAGGTCAAGGATCTTTTCCAAGTCAAAAACATGAGATTGAAACATTATAGAAATCTCACAAATGCGAGATTCTATTGAATCTTTCGATGATTTTTCAATTGAATTTTTCCTAAGAGAAAAGCATACTAGAGTTGATTCTCTAGTTTTCTCGGGATCTTTATTGATTCCTCATCCATATTTTTCTCAGAGAAATTTACCATTGAAATGATTCATAAGCCCAACATGTCGGATAATGCAAGAAGCTGGCGAGTTTTCAATGATGATCAACACTCACTCTCTTTCCTAGAGCTTAAGGATAACTTTAATCGGTTATATTTTGAAGGAAGTGAGACTCTCCCTAGAGAATATGTGCCATTGATGAAGATGATATTAAGGAATAAATGGATAGGATAGTTGTATGAAATTAAAAGGTAACAAGATACCCAAAGGATTGGTGAGTTTAGAAGATTTGTTTGATAAGCATGATAGGTATATCAAATCTAAGGCTTCTCAAAGGGCTCATCAATCTGTTGAGTATGATAAGGTCAACATTGGAAGTAAGGATGAACCCAAGATGGTAAACATTGGGAAATGTTGCACTCAAGAAGAAAAGAAGCAAGCAATGAATCTATTGAAAAGGTATGTTGATGTCCTTGCTTATTCATATGATGATCTCAAATCATTTCATCCAAAAGAGATGCAACACTATATTCCTTTGAAACTAGGGATTAAACCTTTCAAATGAAGCAAAGAAAATACAATCCCAAGATCGTTGATACAATTTATCAAGAGATTAAAAAATTACTCAAAGAAAAAATCATTTTCCTATACATCATTCAACATGGATTTCCAACATTGTACTAGTAAGAAAGAAGAATGGTGAGATTCATATTTGTGTGGATTTCAGGAATTTAAATCAGGCCTCTCTAAAAGAAAACTATCATCTCCCCATGATGGATCAATTTTTGCAGGTTGTCACAAGATCTAAGATGTTGTCCATGCTGGATGGATTCTTTGGATATAATCAGGTGGAATTTAGTACCCATATCAAGCACAAGATTGATTTTACTATTCCTTAGGGCACCTTCACTTACAAGAGGATGCCATTTGGTCTTATCAATGCTAGTGCCACTTTCCAGAGAGTAATGGACTTAGCTTTTGGTAGTCTTAAGGGAAAATGCATCATTGTATACCTTGATGATTTGATTGTTTTCTCAAAACAAGGGCAAATCACTTTCAACATCTTGAAACAATCCTTCAAAAATGTAGAGAACATGGAGTATCCCTTAATCCTAAGAAGTATTTCTTTGTGTTATTTACCAAAGGCAAGCTATTGGGACATATTGTCTCTAAAGAAGGAATCAAGATAGATCCAGAAAGAGTTCAAGCAATTCAACAGATCCCTCTTCCTACAAGCAAAAAGGGTGTTCACTCTTTCTTTGGTAAGATAAATTTCTTGAGGAGATTCATTCCAGATTTTGTAGAATTAACTATAAGCATTGCTCATATGATGAAAGGGAAACAATCTTTTGGTTGGACTTCTGAAGGAAAAGAAGCTTTTGAGGATATCAAGAAAGCTATTGCTAAAACTCCCATCCTAGCATGTCCTGATTTTAGCAAATATTTCATTATCTATTGCTATGCTACTGAGAGTACCTTGGCTGCTATACTAACTCGAAAAATTCTGAGAATCATGAACTTCCAATTGCCTTCATGAGCTATGTTTTGAAATCCCATGAACTAAAGTATACCTTGATGGAGAAACACTTTTTCAGTAGTCAAAGCTGTCAAGCAGTTTCATTTTTATATTCTGAATTCTCACTCTATTGTATTTGTACCTGATACAACTATCAAGTCTATTCTTACACAACAAGAGTTTGGAACTAAGCAAGAAATTGGGTGGCAAAGGTCCAGGAGTATGACCTTGATATCAAGCCAACAAAGTTAGTCCGGGGTAAGGGATTATGTGAACTTATTGCCAAAGGAGCTGATGAGGAATTGTCCACAGAGGAGGCTAATGTTCCTCTTGTTCTCTTCCTTAGTTCAACAAATGAATGGTATGCTGAAATTACACATTTTCTTACTTATGGAGAATGTCCATCTCACTTGAGTGCCAAAGAGAAAAGAGCTATTAAGTTGAGATCTACATAGTATGTCTTGTGGGAGAATGCTTTGTTTAAATGAGGCATTGATGGAAGATTCCTTAAGTGTGTAGACAAAGAGCAATAGAAGAAATTGTTTTCAACTTTTCATGATCAAGCTTGTGGAGGGCAATTCTCATCCACTGTCACTGCTCACAAAATTATTCATGTAGGGTACTATTGGCCAACATTGTTTTGAGATGCAACAAAATGGGTAGGAAAGTGTGAATCTTGTCAGACTTTTGTTGGAAGGCCAAAATTGGCTGCTTTACCACTCAAATTAGTAATCATTGAAGAACCTTTTCAATAGTGGGGATTGGATTTTGTTGGAACTCTCAACCCACATTCCAGTGTTGGACACACTCATGTGATGACTGCTATAGATTACTTCACAAAATGGGTAGAATCCGTTTTCCATTCAAAAGTACTACCTCAGAAGTAGTGTGTAATTTTATCAAAGAGAACATCTTGGTAAGATTTGGAATACCAAATAAAATTATAACTGATAATACTTCCAATTTCTCCTCTTTTGAGTTAATGGATTTCTGCTACGGGTATGGAATTTCCCTTGCTCATTCTTCATATTATTACCCTCAAGGGAATGGACAAGCATAATCAACCAACAAAAATTTGGTAGTCATCATATGGAAGCTGGTAGATAACTCTCAAAGGAATTGGCATAAGAAGCTCTACGATACCCTTTGGGCACATAGAATTACACCTAAAAGAGCCATTGGTACGTCTTTGTTTCAAGTACTATATGGTGTGAAGCTCAGCCTACCGAAGATCAATTGAATTGCCTTGCCTTACACTTGATGAAGGCTATTGAGGATTCTAGTTTCATCAATTCTTTGGATAAGAGGATCATGTACCTCCAGAAGTTGGATGAAGATAGGAAGCAGGTTTTTGATAGAATCTCACTCATCAACAAAAGTGAAGGATTTGTTTGACAAAAAGAGTAGACCAAGAGATTTTCAAGTAGGAGACATTATCTTGTTATGGGATAAAAGGAATGAGCCTCATGGAAGCCATGGTAAGTTTGATTCTCTTTGGCTTGGTCCTTTCAAGATAAGACACTTTTCTGGAGAAAATTATTTCTATTTGGATTATATGGATGGGTCTCCTCTCCCACTTCCTTATAGTGGGTAGTATTTGAAGTTGTTCAAGTCCTAGGTGATTAGGCAGTCCTTTTGTATATGGTGTATATGTCTGTACATTGTCTCTCCCTTGTGTTTTTTTGGTTTCTCCCTTATGTCTCGTTTTTGGTCTTTCCTTTGTGTGTGTTGTCTTCTATGTTGTTTTTCCTTTAACTCTATTTTCCCAATGGATAAGGCACTAGCCTATTTTCCTAGAGTGTTCTTGTGGTTCTTGATCTTTCCTCATTCCTCTGTCCTAGTCAAGTCATCCCCAGAAAGAGCTAGTTGTTGTCACCCTCAAAATTCCCTCCTTTTTCAAAAGACAAATTTCCAAAATTTTGAGTCAGTGTCCTTTGAATGAGTTCTAGTAAATGGTGAAATTTAAGAAGTTGGAAAATTTCACTCTTTGAGGTCAATTTTAGTGTTTTGTGGCTAAGTTGGATATTTTCATCCCTCATGTCCCAAGTAGTCTCGGGCCCTCTTGTTTGCCGATTAGGCATTCCCTCTAATTGGCTATATTGATTCACCTAAAAATTTACTCCGCATTCATTTCTAATCAGCTATATCAAGGACATTTTTGCCCCTCATGTCCAAATCTCTCATGTCCAAAGTAATGTTGGGCCCTTTGTTTGGCCGACTTACTCACATTCCTTTCTTCCGAATTTCCCCACTAGCTTGTATTTTAGCCTAAATTGCTAAATAGCTCCACATGTCCCACATGTCCCATGGACCACTTGTGCTCCCAAACCCTACTTTTTCCGCATTCTTCTTATATCGAGTAAATCGGCTCCCGCATCTCACATGTCCGTGGATCATCTATGGACCAAGTTTTTCTAAATTTCCCGCATATCACCTTTTTGAGTCGGTGTGAGGGCCATTTATTGTGCATTCATGATTTTATCTCTCCATTCATTTCAACTCATGGCTATTTAAAGAGAGGTAACCGTTCATTCATTTTCACATTTGCTTACTCATTCCCTCCTCACTTGCGTTTTTGCAAACCAAGTTGTTGCCCGCATCTGTGCTTCTATATTTTCTCTTGTAGGGATTATTTCGGACTATGATATACTCCATTGAAGGTTATCTTCTCTCTACCTATGTCACAATGAAGATGCAGTACCAAGGGCACAAACACCTCTCCTCGTTGGAAACCTTTGTGCCTGACATTGGTGACAGTGAAGCTCAACATCTAGACCTTGATGATTTTTGGAACAGACTTGGATGTGATAACCCTACTCCCATCGCCCAAATGATCAAAAACAGTGGGATTGCATTTACAGGTGGTTTTCCTATCTCTGTTTAGTGTGTTGATACCGTGCTTGCTTGTGGGGCTTGTTTCAATCCAGAATCCAAAGAGATTGTTGATGTACATGGTGAAGTAGTTGCGTGACTAGATTCTGAAGCTATTTATCTTGCCCTGCACATCCCAATAGTGGAAGGGGCCAATACCCTCACCCTTGCTCAAGCACAAGCACTATTTGACCAAGATAGTGAGAGATATAAGGCTAGGGTAGATAAATCATGGTTGAAGAACCCTAAAAGGGAGCATCCAGACTTTCAAAATCATTATTCAGGGTCGATTTCAATGAAGAACTTTCAAACATCATCACTCTTTTGGCTAGAATCATGGGAATGCCTTCTACAAATGAATTTCATTTTTGGATGTGTCCCTATATCAACATTATTTGTGAGGGAAGCATGAATATGAATTGGGGTGAGATAATCTGTGAAAACCTAACAGAGTAGTTGGTTAACGTTCTAGAGAACAAAGACCTTCTACATGTCCTCTTATCTCATGTACACTATTGTAGCATCTAGGGAATGGCTTGGCTTCTCTTTCATTGAGGATAAGAAGGATGCTCCTATATATGAGTATTGTCCCCAATTCACTCTCAAAGTCAACAATCATCATTTCAGGAGAGTCAATGATGCCTTCACCATGTACATTGTGAGGCTTTTGGAAGGAAATACTACTCGGAGATTTTCTGAGGAAGCAAAGACCTTGATATCTGAATATGGGAGTTTCTTCACTCAATTCAGAAAGTTTTCATATCTCAGGCTAGCTGGTTTTGACGGTTCCCCTCTAAAGCTTCCTATGTTTTGCAATGATAAAATGGCCCTGGTTGAAATTTTCAGGCTAGTTGGACAAACTTCATTGGACTTGCAAAGATAAAAAGATTGTTGGCATTCATTTTCCTATCACCTTGGGAAACTATACATGTAGAACAACCCTCGATGCTTCAAAACATTGATAGAACCATTGCTCCTCTTACTCTTCATCATTTCAAGTCTCGAACTTGCTTTGATATCAAGGGATATATTGCTAAGAATCTCATATTAGGTTTCATTCACTTTGTTGATACTGAAGATTATTGGGCTGATTGTGTAGATGACTTTGAGGCCAGGAGAAGGTATTTTGGCAGATTTTCTCTTCAACAAATTATAGATTTCAATCTCTACAAAGTACCTAAAAATCTCCAGGATGATGATGAAGACCTGTAATCTATTGAATATGAGAGGACCATCAAACACTCTCCTCTTGAAACCATTGATTGGTTTGTAAAGGAGTAGGATGATTTGAAAGAAGTGATCAACCCAGTTTTGTGAGAACCAAGCTCTGGTTTGATAATAAGATGCAAAATTTTAGGATGAACAGAGCTAGGTATTCTTCACAAGAAACTTCCTCTCCTAGGAAATAAGAACTTGCACTTGATGTTGAGATGCCCGAGCAATCTACTCCATCCTCCTCAATAAAGGTATACCTGAAGAAAGGTAAAAACATCAAACAGAACAAGTTGAAGAAGAAGTTCTTTTGGAGCAGCCAGAAGTCCCTGTAGGATCAGAAGATATTGTTATTTTAAGTGAGGAAGATAGTGAAGAGATGAAAGAGAAGAAGAAGCAACCCTCATCATTCTTTAAGATAGAGAATGAATGTCAAATGATTGAACCTCTAGGTTTGATGGATACTTCTTCTAAGGATCTTTCTAAAAATGTAATAACTTCCCCATTGGAGACATCAGTAGTGCAGACATTGAGTGTGATGAGTTCACTTGCACTTGGGCCCATTGTTCCTTTTGCCTCTTCCTCCTCCTTTCTTGGGTTCATCCTTTTGTTGATAGTAGGAAAAGGAATTCCACCTCCCAAATTGTGGTTCCCAAGTTTGATGTTGTGGCAGCCTTTCTGGTACTACTCCCCCTCCTCCAAAGAAAGAAAGCAAAGATCACCTCAAGGCTGGTGTCGGATTCACAAGGTGAGAAATTCATGGAGATTACAAAGCCCAAGGAAGATAAGGAAGAGAGAGATATTTTGGTGTCTAATTTAGAACTCACAAGGATTCCACTTGGAGAATCAACACTGAAAGTGAGGTTCATAACCTCAGAGAAACTATCACTCGAGTCATTGAATGAGTGGAGAAGGACAAACAAACTTTGGAGCAATTGGAAGAACAAAATCAAATCCTTTCAGGTTTTATAAAATCCTTATTGGCAAAGGATAAGGTCATGGATCCTACTCCATTGAATACTCTTCCACCTCCTCTAGTTCTCAATAAGGATGAAGTTTAGACCATCAAGGATATTCATAAACATGTCACCTATGGAAAGGCCATCGAATCATTGGTTGATGATATGACAGTGGCTAGATTAAAATTTATCGAGGAGGCCTTCAAATTATATGAGAAGGTATCAAATTACAATTGAAATTCAAGCACAACACTCAGTGGCTTGGAGAAATGGCTAAAGCTATGGTGTGAATGCATTCAAGATCTTTGTTTGATGAGCAAGACATATGAGCAGATTTTATTGGCAAGCAAAGTATTTGATGAAGCCAAGAATAATCTATCAAGATCTTGGGTTTTCAGTATTGATTGGAAGATCAAGGTTTTGGAGGAAGCAATGGGAGAGCTAAAAAATATGTGGCAGAAAGGAGAAGCTTTCAAGACTTGTGTTTATCTGCCTTTCAAGATATTCATTGTCAAATCCAGAATGAAGCCACAGGTAATCAGTTTTCCATACAGGAAATCAAGGCTCAATTCAACACCTTCATCAAAGAGGATCTTTTCAAGGAAGAGTCAATGTCAAAAGAGAAGATGAAAGATGTCTGCTCTCTCCAATTAGCTATCACTAAGGAAAACAAATAATTTCTAGAAAACACAGAGTTTGAGAAGGATATGGAGAAGTGTCTTGGCATGTGGACTCATGCCACTTCCAACACTACCATCCCAAAGTGCATGGAGATAGCTGAAGCATTGAAAATATTTAGACATTGGATTCTTAAGATAGTTGGTCCCTCTAAACCTCCTTCGGATGTTTTTGCTCCGAGGCCTAAGGTCACTTCTTTTATTTTGGGGTTTAAAAACCCATGATGTAATACTTGATTAAAGACATTCTATTAATGTATTTGTTAAGTAGTCTTTAATCTTTAGATTAAAAGAAGTTGGAACCGAATGTAACTGTCTTTGTAAGCTATTTAATGGGCTCTTCATGCCATTGTTAAGGGTTGGACCCTGATACTCTTGAAATGTATTAGAATTGAAAGTAAATCAATACAAGAATATTTTCCTTATCTCTCATTCTCATCTACTGTCCTTTCTATTCTTGTTTGAAGCTTATGAATCATCAATCTTTTGTGTTAAGAAACTTTGCGTTCTTGTGATATGATTGCTAGAACTTTGTGTCTATGGAATAATATCAGATGTTGCCAATGTGAATGATTCTATTCTATGTTCCTTTTTCCAAGTACGTGTAAGGTTATATTCTACTATCTATATTTCCTGAAAGTACCGTTGTATTCTTCCCTTTCAGTTTCTTTGTTCTTCTTTTATTAAGTATTGATAATCCATGATAGTATGAAAAATTTCAAGGTGTTAGGAGTCCATATCAATATAAAAATTGTATATTTGTATATAATCTCTGTTGCTTTTCAATAAGGGAACCTCTCCCATAAAGAGGAAGGACTTGTTGTCCCCTAACTATTGATTGCTACAAAGTACTATTTTAAAACCCAACACTAGGTAGCCCAAATTTTCATAGATCTAGTTCACATCCTGCACAAAAAATATCCTCTATCATAGCCCTCTGATCCACATTTAGAACTAATAAATAAATGTAATCCTCTTTAACCCTAACTCCCACTTTATATTATCAAATTTATATAGTTTGAATAAATAGAATATTGATAATTACATGTTTCTAGAATCTATAGTTTTATTCTATATTTTTGTATTTTCAATTTTAGATCAATTTGCACATATTATTTATCATAATTATATTGACACTAATTTTGATATTACATTTTGGTGAACCCATTATATTAAACACACTATATAGATTCATGCCTTTCCTCGATGGTTTCATATTTCTAAATTTGATTGGTATTAACATATCTCTTTGAGGTTTTCTTAATACCCTAAATTATTTATCAATTCTTTACATTACCATGTATGATAATTATTATTCATGCATTGTTTATGGCTCTAAGATTGCATCTGAAATGCCACTTGCCACTATTTTTAGGGAATGAGCTTTTACAAAACCATTAACTCCTCCTCTATCTCATACATTAGATAATACTATATCATCCCCTAAAAATATGGTGTTCATAATCAATCACACCTATAAACCTGAGGTGGTTGTAGTCACCACATGATGTGGTAGAAATCCATATAACCTTCTCCCCACTAGGTGGCAATGCAAACTTCCTAAAATAGATAAGTTCCTAGAGTGTAAGGGATGAGAGGACGGGGAGGTTGGCGGTTGGTTTTAAAAAATTAAAGATAAGATAAGGGCACTGCGTATTAGATAGATGAAACAAGTAAATATACAAGATCAAGCAAGGAAGTACAAACAAAAGTGAAAATAAGAGGATAAAGATGACTTAACTTGTAACCGAAGATTTGGATTGATTAAGGCTGATGGATTGTCTTGAACAACTAATTCTAGATTGTGTAAGTTTTGCTTCAAAGCTGAGTGTGACGATCCTGGAACATGAACACCTAAAAGAGATAGGGATGTCCTAATGCTAGCATTTGTTCTAGGTGTTAGTGTTTGTGGAAGTGTTCAGGATCTAGTTCATTTTGTGTCACTTAATTTTGTTTCATGTTCGATGTAGGTCACACTGATTCATTGGTGTCACATATGTACCTAAAAAAACCCTATATACATACATAATAATCAAACACATATTAAATGAATAAATAATGCATATTCTTGATTCATTCGACCTCATCGGTCATGCCAATGTGATTTTCACTTAGCGCTACACTACATTTTAGACTCAATGTAGTTCTAGTGTGTGTGTGAGAGAGAGATTGGAATAGTGTCTCCTTAGCTAGGTTTCCCTAGTGTCGGTCACAAAAAGATAGCGAGATACAACTATTTTGTCCCAATGTAAATGATTGGTATGGAATTTAGAATAGCTCCCCCTATGTAGTCAAGTATGTAGTCTAAAATGTAGTCCTTGATGTAGTAGATGGAAAATATTAGCTCATTATAAGTGTATGTGCCTCCTGAATGCTTTCCCCTATTGAGGTTAAATAATACATGTATATATGATTCATTTGCTTAATTTTCATCATTAACAAGTGAAATTCTAACCAAGGGTGATAAAAAAGACAAGAAAGAAGTAACATCCAAAATATAGGAAAAAGAGATACGAGAGAGACAGAGATGCCCAAAGGGATAGAAGCCCTCGAGACGCTCCTATCCCTAATGGGTAGTCTATACAAGGCTCCCAAAAGGATGAACATTGATATCGAGAAAGCTAGGTTGTCGATTGGTATGTAAAATTATAAGTTGTCAATTAGAAACAACAAGCAATAAAGATGAAAAAGATAAAAGCAATGTCAAAGCAAAGTAAAGGGGTGTTAATGAGTAATTCTCTTGCTTAGGAATCATACATATAAATGAATTTTTAGAGGCTAGATGTACATAATAAGTGCATGATTTAGTGACTACATTTTCCCCCACTTTATGTTGGTAAATAAGGATTTGGTAGCATAAAGTAGAACAAAAAAGTGTACCTTGGGGAGTCGAGAGAAGATTGTGCCCAATAGTGTGTCGAATGAGTGTTGTAGTGTGCCGAATGGAATAGTGCAAAATGTGTATCATGTAATTCTAAGAAGAGGGAAGGATAAGGATCCTAGGGTGAAATTTACGTGTGTGGAGTGATAATGATGTGTGCGTGTAGTTCCTTGGAATGTCATCTTTGTCAGAGTGTTCTTTGAGATTTTATTCATGGTTACTTGTGTGCTTTGCCTTCGTTAGGATATGATGGGACTTGAAAAAAATACAAGTGTATTCAATGCTCTAAGTATATGCAATTGAGTTTTAACTTGGAAAATATATAAAAATGGAAATGTGTATTGGAAAAAATCTAAACCAAGGGGTTAGAATACACCTGGAGTGTTGAAAGAGAAAGGGATAGAAATTTGTTCTTGCTTGTAGACTCGATGCTTAGGAGCTGGTTGGAATAACACGAAGGATTTGGGCATCCTGTTGCCAAACTAGGGATTTGAGCGTCTCGACGCTAAACTTCAAATTTAGGCATCCTGTCACCACTAAGGGAAAGTGTATTGGGAGAGCGGTTTATTTTTCCTCCAACCGTTAATGCTTCCCCATGGATAAGTGCCATTGCAAATGATCACAAACCCAATTTGTAACTTTCCTTAGGTGACACATTACACTAGGCATATCATTGTCCTACATATGACCTAGGTTTCATTCCCTTATTTGGTTCATTCTTTGGTTCTGAGTTAATAAATAGTTCTTGTTAGTAATCGATTGCAATCTAAAATTGGCTATGTAAATGTTGAAACTAGAGAAGATCAGAAGCGTGTAACTACCGAAACTACTATGTAACTTAAAGGTTTCAGCAATTTGTACATACATAAAATATCATTCGTTCATATATTTCTCTCATATACATGCCAATATATAGGAAATAGTTTTCCTATAAAATAGGAGATCTAACTATCTCTAAAACAACCCATAAACAAACAATTATATTCGTGAGTTGTTATAACTCACTTAGTCCTATTTACATGGGTTATTAACAACTCACCCACATAGTTACATCACACTAATAATTATATTTTAGCACACCGCAAATATAATGTGAGCACTAGAATAATGAATTCCTAACATTCCCCCTTAGTGTGAACATGGGAGAAAAACAATTGCACTTCTTTTGCAACTTTACGCTCGTGTGTGCTCATGATCTAGATGTTTTTTAGGGACAACGAAAAACCTTCAAGGATGGTTTTTAGGATAGCCAACAACCTCAACAAGGATGGTTTTTAAGGACAATCGACAACTTGTAAGGATGATTTTACATGACAACCAACAACCCAAAACATATAGATGGTTTTACAGGACAACCAACAACCCAATTATCATGATGCTACTTTTCCTTGTGCTTTCATTTTTTCCACAATATTTTCACATCAGGGGATTATGTAGGAAATTATTGCTCACTGAATACAGATCTAAAAAATGAAGAAAAGGAAATGGAACATTGAGACCATTTTCTCCCCCTCAATGTGAACTTTCCACATATTCACGTAAATCAGGAACTCGGGAATCATATTACACGCAATTGAAAGCGGAACTATGAAAAATAAGCACACTGAAAATCAAATACTAAAAGTAAACTCATAAACACACCACAACTTGAGTGGCCCCGTCATTGGTATTGCTTTCAGTCTTTGAGAGGTCACTGATTGACCTCCACCCTCCTATGCCTCTGTCCTTCAGTGAATGATGTTGCTTACTTAGAAAATATGATCATGTCTCTCAAATTTTTCCACATTGTGATTATTATTTTCTTCCCTCACACAATGTGAAACATTTTATTTTCTTAGGACGTAAGATAACACAACGAAAATGCGTTAAGTAAGGAATTTTTTTATTTTTTAGACTTTTTGACAATACAATGATACTTGACAATAACGAAACTCATTTGACTAACAACATAATTACGACTTGACGACATACTTGAAGATGATAAAATTCATATGAGATGACTCATAATAACTAATGAATGACACAATTTAAAAATGGACACATTTTTTTCAATGATGATATTGGGACTTTGACTATGCTAGGCTCTTTTCATGCATTGATTTGCCATATAATATTGTGCAAGCTATGCCTCCATATCCTTCTTAGGGTTATCTCGATGGTCCTATCATAGTGAAACTTGACTATTTTCCTACCGCTAAGGCGGAAAGTTTCCTTTAAATGGTCATCTCTCCTTCCATTGCAACGACTATTGCAACTGAAGGTGGAAATGGCTCCCAAGTGCGCATGGAAGTTTGTTCTGAAAGTTTACAACAAGGTATGGACTCTGAATCCTCCCTGGATGTTATTATTTCTACTAAAATTTTAGACCTTGTGGTCAAGTGGTATCAAAACAATTGCCTTATTACTTATTTTTGTGGTTGTATTCCCTTAGAAGCCTACCTTTAAAACTAAATAAAAAACCATTAGAGTCCAACAGTGTCCTAGTTTCAGGTATCTATAACCTCACTAAGGGGTTTTATCTTTTCTCCTTCCATGGACCTTCTTAGCTTCAAGTCATCCTTCTTAAGGTGGCTGGTTGGTATTTGGGGAATACCTGCTAGTTATTTCTACGTCAACTCAAGATTTTAGACCCACCAACCAAGTTTTGTTAAAAGTTCCCATTTGGATTGAAATCCCAATTCTTCTTGTTCATCTCTGGTATTTTTTGACAGAGATTGTGAAACCCATTGGTAGGGTGATTTTCCATGAACAAAAGCAATTTTCTTCACTCGTCGTAAAAGAGCATGTATGTCAAAGTTGACCTTAAGAATCCGTGAGACCACTTGGATATTCAAGTTGGGTCCCTACATATATCTCAAAAGGTGATTTATTTTAACCTCCCCAATACGTGTTTTTGTTTTCAAGCCCTAGATAACCGTATTCGTGATTGTCCCTTGCTATCTCATTCCAAGCCTACAATGCCACAACCCATGGTTTCCAAGTCCAAGGCTAACCCTCTAAATGATTGTATGACTATGGTAGGGAATAAGAAAGGATCTGGTGTGAAACCTTCTCTAGAGGTTCCGTCTACCCCCTTCCTTCCCCTCCTCTGTCCAAGGATGAGTTAGGCTCGAGCCATTTCGCACGTTGGTTTTCATTCCTTCCAAACCCTCGCAGAGCTAGGGTTTTTTTAAGATATGAGAATTCTAGGAATCTTACTTCAACCTCTCTTCCTCTGTGATGCTCTCACATTCCACCACGGGAGGTGTCCCACAAAGTGTGTGAGGGGATAATGGGGCCAAACACCACTCCATTCAAGTTGAGATTCTGATTTAGACCAGATTCCACTTGCCAATAATTTTTCCATTCTCGGCTTAGAGGATGGATTTAAGATAGACAAAGGAAGTTTGATATGTTTGATTTTTATGAATTTCATCTCAAGGAATGTTTGAGGTCTATGAGCCCTCTCAAAAAATCTTTTTCCATTTATCTTGCCAGTGTATTGACAATTTAGATATTATTTGTTTATAGGAAATTAAAATTTTTGGTTTTTTGCTTCAAAATACTCTAACTTTCATTGCCCAGATTTCACGCATTTTCACACACAACACATTGATGGTAAAGGTGGTGCTAGCATTTCCATTGCACCAAAATTTTTGGCCTTAATCACTACCTCTGGGCCAAGATCTGCTAATCAGGTTGTGTGGGTGATTATGGTCATTAATGATATTACTTTTGGTATTCTCAATGTTTATGCCCCTAATGACGGCTCTAAAAGAACAACTTTATGGAAATGGTTAGGTGATAACTTACCTCTTGCTTATTGGTTGGTGTGTGGTGAATTTAATATGATAGAGCATCTAGATGATAAATTTGGCACCCTCCATATGTGCTCGTGTGTCGGTGAATGTGCAACCTAGTATTTATTTAAAATCCGTTGCGGTATTTTCGATCCATTGCTCGAGAATGTGACAATATTTTAAAGCCCAAGCTTGGTATACTTGGACCAATATTCGAGAAGGATATGATCAAGTTTTAAAACACCTCGACCGTGCTCTTCTTTCATAATAGACCTTTTTTATTTTGACACGCAAGGCTCCTCCGTTATCAAGGTATGGTCTGACGTGCTTTTGTCAAATCACCACCCGATTAAATTTAAGGTTGTTTAGAAGGGTGGCCCTCTAAAATTTCCTCTAATCAATTATATCTTAATGTCACTTTGTTGAGTCACCTGGGGTGGTCCCACTCATTTATAAGGTTTGGAACAATGCACCACATCCACCCTTTTTGCCATTTAAATCTCATGGTGGGAAGCGGTGATTCAACACACAACCCAGTTTCACCGTTGATTCGAAAGTCCGAGTCAGTAAGTGGGCTGATTTAGCTCTACTTAAATAATTTAGAAAAATATCATTGTTATTGGAGGCCAATCCTTTTAATTTTCCTCTCTAGATTTAGGCAGTTGAAACCCGACACAAGCTCAAGCTCATCGAGTCTTATTCGGCCCGTGATGCTCAGATCTAGTCGAGGCTACATTGGCTTAAGGTGAGAGACAAAGCCTCTAAAATATTTTTCAAATCCCTCCACGCCAAGCATGCTCATTAACATATTAAAACTATATATGATTCGCATTAGTGGTTCTGAGAACTTCCCCAGATCACTAATTATTTTTCCGAGCACTACCGTCATTTTTTCAAGCTTAATAGGTTTTGATGGAGCGAGATTTTCCTTGCATAAATGTGTTGATGTGGTGGCTACTAAGATTTCGACGAAAGATCAGGCCCATTACAATGTTCCAATCACTTTGTAGGAGCTCCATACATCCTTGCTCTGCTTAGCTGATGACAAGTCACCGAGTCTGGATGGGTTCCCATGTGAATTTTACAAAGCCACTTGGTCTTTTGTGGGACCTGATCTGTTGTGTGTCTATAATGAAGCTCTTCAATGCAATTCTCTTGGGATTTTCATCAATCAAGGCAACATCAAGTTCATCCCTAAAGGTGGCGACCCAAAGCAAATGAATAATTGGTGTCCCATCACCCTGTTAAATGTCTCTTATAAAATTCTTGCCAAGGCCTTGGCTCTTCGCATAGTTGATCTATTGCCCAAAATTGTTCATCCCAAAAACCGACTTTGTTAAAGGTCGATACATTCTTGATAATCTTATAGTTGTGTGGGAAGGCATGGAATGGGATAGGGTGTCTCTGTAGTAGCCTTTATTTCTCAAAATTGATTTTGAGAAGGTGTATGATCGTATTAAATGGCCATTCATTTTGGCCATGCTAAAAGCCCTTGGATTTGGTGGCTTCTTCAGATCGGTTGTCAACACTCTGTTTTCTAATGCTTCGGTTTGCCTTACCATCAATGGTCATCAATCCACTTCTTTTGGCCTCTTCTATTCTATTAGATAGAGGGTTCCTCTTGTACCACCTTGTTTTTTCTTGTTGCTAACGCCTTAGGGTATCTCATTGCATCATCATGCAGCTCAAGGTCACATTCGAGGGATTTTTCTTCCTGATCATGCAACACAACTCATCAATGGTCACTTTATTGATGATTCCTTCCTTACCATTGTTGAGTCTGAATAGAATGTTGCCAAGGTTTTTGACTACCTTGATACGTTTTGTCTTGCCTTTGGATCTAGCATTCAAATGGTGAAGACTTTCAACTACCGTAAAAGTTATTTACCTATCACGGACTAGTTGAAAGCTTATCCTTGGAGATAGATCGGTCGTGGCAAGAAATTCAAATTTTTGGGCATTCCTTTTCCTTTGACAGTGACTCTGCCACGTTGTGGCAGTATGTTATTAACATAGTGGAGCTTAAGGTGGCCCGATTGTCTTCCAAAACTCTATCCCTTCTTTGGTAAATTCCAAGTTTGTACTAAGATTCTTTCCACCACCCATGTGTATTACTCTTCTTTTTGGTGCCCTTCTTGCTCTTCGTTAGCCAAACTTGCCAAATTGTTGTGAGAATTTTTATGGTGTAAAATTTTTGGTTTAGCTAGCTTTCACAGAGTGGCCTGGGAGGTCTGTTGTCTCCCTCGGGAACAAGGCACAATGTGGATCATTAATCTATACTAGGCGGTTCACTTGTTTGACGGGTAACCAGGCCTAGAAACTCCCGCTGCAACACTCTATAACATTCAAAGCTCGTATGGAAATAAATGTTAGAATAATATTGGGTTGCATACCCTTATTATCACTAAGGTTCCTGTCAAAATCACCGACACTTTTGTTGCCAAAAGTATTTGGAAAGCCTTTGAGATGGTCAAGCCATGGATGCGATGGATTGATGATGGTTTTCGCACAGGGATTTCTTTTAATTTTCAGAATCTTTGGTGGTCTCCTGTCATCATTGATGATAATCTTCTACTTTTGAAAACTCCGAGCATCAAAGCTCTCTAGATTTCTTGCAAGGGCATTCATACCATTCAGGATTTGGTTACACGCAGAGATTGGGTGCCTTGGCTTGAGCTTAAATTGAAATTCAATCTTGCCAATTTGGACCTCCCTCGATCTACAAAAATTAGGAATTTCTACCGATGTTATGCTCCACAAGTTGGGGCTTAAACCCCTGAGAGGCTTGGTGGCATGATTGGCGGTGGAACCAAGAAATTTCTTTCCTTCACTATAATGATAGAACAACCTACCATCTATTGAGCCCGCTCTCGCCCACCATTGACAATCTCAATGCCCAATGGGGTTTACAATTTGCACATTCCACTTGGCTTCGTAGAATTTTCCATGCTTTAGGAAATAAGGGATAAAATTTGCAGAACAATCCCACACATAATCGCAATAGTAGAAAATAATATGTAGAATAATATCACAGATCTAAAATAAAAGTGCAGAAAATAAAAGAACACAACATAGAGACAATATTTAACGTGGTTCACCCAATTTGGGCTACGTCCACCAAGAATCACTTGCTCAAATTTTTATTACAAGCCACCTCTTTCTCTCAATACAATACCCATATCTCTGTTTGAGCTATGCTCAACAAACTCTCTTGAATTCACACTTGAACTCACACACATCTACAATGATATGTCTTCCTTACATCAATAGGCAACTACTTAAGTAGTTTTACAATATTGTGGGTACCAAAACCATGGGCCAAAACTACCCCATAAACCTATGGGTCAAAAATCCTGCCCATATGAGAAGAACATGTTTCTTGAGATATCGGGCACAATTTTTTAGGTCAAAAACAAGATCCACGACATAACATCCCATACTTGGAATCCTCTCCTTGAGCCCAAAGTTAATCAATTCCTTTGGTGTCTTGTCTATCAAGGTCTACATGTGGGTGAACGTCTTAGTCATATTGGCATCCCTAATCCTAAATGCCCCTTCTGTTCCCACCTTGATTCATTTAAACACATATTTTGGTCATGTTCTTGTGCCCAGGCCATATGGACTTGGATCCACTCCTTATTCCACCATACCATCCTGAATTCTTTCATTGACGTCTTGCCTTATTTGGAGATTTTAGTCCTTGGCCTCATTATATTGATACTCTTTGGAAATTATTTCGTGCCTATATTTTGTTTCATATTTGGAAAGCTCACAATGATTTAATCTTCCAGCATGATCAATCTATTGCTTTGTTTTCCACTAATGACAAAGTGGTGATATTGTCTATTGTTCGCATACAAATTCAAGCTCAAGCAGCGAAGGTTGCGCTAGAGTTTGCTCATTTATAGGAGCTTCTGGATCACTGGGGGAGTACACCCTACACTATGAGTCGGGTCATGCCAGATCCTTTTCCACCACCACCTTGTCTTTCTCCTCCATGAAAGACACCACCTACGATACTACATCGCAAAAGCTACTCATGCAACCACCATTTTGCCTCTTCTCAGGGCCGCCCTTCAGCTCCATCCTCGTCTAGACTTGACTAGAGCATACCTCCAAGGGGAAGGAAGTTGCTAATTCTCCGCAGATGGGCTCTCCATCACTTTGGGATTTGGACTATAGCTGGTTTGGTTCCCCCGGTTGGGGAATAATGGTTACTTTGTGTTATCAGCCAATTTTGACTTCGCAAAATTGTTTTAAAATAATATAAAAATGAAAATTTTGAAAATTTTGAAAAGTGTTACTTTGCGTGGTTCATTTCCCTCATCGCGATCGTCTCATTTTTGTGATCATTTCGGTCTTCGTTTCGTCCTTTTCGGGCAAGAACTCTTCCCACCAGGCTTTAAAACGCATTAAAATACATTTAAATTAATTAATTAATTAATTGCTCCTTGTTTGATTAAATTAATTTTTAAATCACTTGAGGGTATTTAATTAAATAAATATAAATTAAAATCATTCAACAAATTTTAATGTCGGGGAAGTAAGCTTACGCTTCCAAATGCCGTGAAGCCAACTCGGCTTCCCGAGCCCGGATTTCCCCTTTCTGGCAATTTCCTTCAATTTTCCCGCATGTGGGATTTTCTCTGCCAATTGCCAAATCATGAATTGGCTAATGGGCAGGAAATTCCCCAATTTCCCACATGGGGAAATTGAACAGGAATTGCCAACCCATTTTGCCATTCCCGTTGGCAATTGTCCATTGCTTTCCCCATTTCCCCCTGGCACTTAAGCCACTACCCAAGAAGAGAGGAAGTTAGATTAATTCCCGTAACTTCCTCCATCAAACCCATTGGAAAAATTCATGCGAGGCTTTCAATTGCTTCTTACTTCTTCGGAAGACATAATATTTTGTCAACATCCCATAATGCAAGAGAAACTCACGCCATTGTGAAGGAAGAAATATCAAGTTGTGCATGCAAGGAGGTTTTATCAAATTCACAAGAGGACAGCCAAGAAGGAATTCTCCATGCATGGAAAAGAGAGAATAAAGTTTTAAAAGTTTCAAAAGGCGGTGAGTCGAGGCAGGTCCAAGAAATGCGTAGGTGTTAGTGAAGGAGGTGCCCAGCTGAGAGGAAATATAAAACAATTTTTTAAAAACAAGAAAACAAGGACAACAAATCTATGCACCCAGCTGAAGAGGAGCTTTCCATGCACTGAGGGAAAAGAAAGAAAGGAATAGTTTTTGAGATAATATAACTCCAAAACCCACGCATTGGCCGAAGAAGAGAAAAAAGAACAATTTTCAAAAGAATAAAGAAAGAGGTCGCGCCCAGCCAAAGAAGATCTCACGCATTTGCAAAAGATAAATCTCCACACATTCACCTGAGCATCTGCCCACACAGGGAAAAGGAAAGAGCAGTTTTTCCTGAAGTGAAAGGAGAAGACTGCAAATCTGGTTGTAATTCCAACCTCTCAGAATTGAAATTGAAGGATTCAGGGGAAGATAGCTATGAGGAGGATTTCAACATATCTTCTCCAGGGTGGAGAGACACGTTACCAGAAGCCAAAGGGGAATACCATAAATCTTCTCGCCATTCCAAGTACTTGGGATCCCAATCAAAAGCTTTCAGAGAAAGAAGGTGTTGTAATGATTCAAGTCTGTCTCCATCTGAGAGGAGAGATGTGAGGAGTAACAAGGTAGACGAAAGTGGCATGACTGAACCAGATCTCTTCTCATGGAATATGATAATTGCAGCTTACAGAAGGCATGGACATCCAGTATAGGCATTCAAACTATTTCACGAAATGCAACGAACACCTGACCACCCCAATCACTTCACTTTCTCCATGATTGTTCCTGTATATGCCAACGTGGCATCTGTAAGACATGGTTTGCAGATCCATGGAAAATTCATTAGATGTGGATTTCAATCTGACGTTGTAGTGATGAATACCCTGATAGATATGTATGCAAAATGTGGAAGCATACGCAATGGACGCGAGCTGTTTGACAAAATGCATAATGGAGACGTGGTCTCGTGGAATGCAATCATTTTTGGATATACACGAAATGGGTTTGTTGAAAAAGCTTTGGAAATTTTCAAACAAATGCAATCGGCGGGTGTAGAGCCAGACTCATCAACCTTTGCTAGCATCCTCCCAGCTTTTGCCAAATTTGGAGCATTGGAACAGGTACGGAGATCTATAAAAAAATAACTGAAAGTGACTTTTTATCAAATGTAGTTGTGAATGCCCTGGTAGACATGTATGCAAAGTTGTTTGATAAGATGCATCATCCAAATGTAGTCTCATGGAATGCAATGATAGCAGGATATGCAATGCATGGCTATAGCAAGAATGCCTTAAAACTCTTTCAACTAATGAAGCCCTTTAGAACTATCTCTGACCATGTCGCATAAGAATATACAACTAGGTGAATTAGTGGCAACACTCCTTTTTGAGTTGGATCCTAAACGTGATGCACCTTATGTTCTTTTGTCAAACATCTATGCAGAAGTTGACAGATGGGGTGATGTTCAAAAGTTAAGGAAATTGATGAAAGATAGAGGAATTACAAAGACACTTGGATGTAGTTGGATTGAAGACCATAGAATGATTCATACTTTTTGTGGAGGAGATAGATCGCACTAACAATTACCCATGAGATGAAGGCAACATGGTATTTTTCGATTCAAATTCCTGGATGATGTTCATGAGTAAAATAACCATTCCTCTGTCACATAAATGAGAAGTTTGCATTGCCATATTGATTGATAAAAATGTCTCTTGGAATAACTATTTGACTCAACAAGAACCTTCAATTGTGTGCATGCTGACACACTGCAACCAAGTTTGTTTCGAGATTGTTGTGAAATATGAGAACTGCTTCCATCATTTCAAACAAGGAAAATGTTATTTTTGGTGATTATTGGTGATGTTAAGTGAACCAATAAAAGATAGGCTATGCAGTGAGATGGAAGAGTCAAGTTATTCAATTTGTAGAAAGTGTTTGCAAAACTAGACAATGCTTTCGACTTCATCAAATCAAATGTATAGTGTAAATAACTGGTTATATTTATTCATGGGGTGCTTGTTAAAGCCATGTGTTGTAATACCATTGGAGGTGAATTGCAATTTTGGCTCTTGGAGATCTTCTCAATGACGAAAGACCAGAAGCTAGATTCTGATAAACCAAGGTGGTGTAACGACTATGGTCTCACGACAAATGAATAATTCACCATGGAAAGGTACTCGGTGCATGTGGAGAATTGTGAATGTGAATAAGAATGAAGAAAAATTTTCTCACACCAGGATATTGCTCAGACAGAGGGGTGGATGAATTTCTCAAGTTTCAAGCTCAGACTCTTGTCATTCGAGAGGATTGCAGAGCACATCAATGAGTTCATTCCTGTACTATCGGGATAGGTGGACTCTTGGCCCAATGGATAAGGGACCGATCCTAGGTGTCTTGATCTGGGTGGCGCATTGCGACTAGGATGTCTATGTGTGCGTCAAGTCATTTAAGTGGGTCCACATGTACCCATTTCTTTTATTTATGTATTTATGGGGTGCTTGTTAAAGCCATGTGTTGTAATACCATTGGAGGTGAATTGCAATTTTGGCTCTTGGAGATCTTCTCAATGACGAAAGACCGAAGCTAGATTACGATAAACCAAGGTGGTGTAATGACTATGGTCTCATGACAAATGAATAATTCACCATGGAAAGGTACTCAGTGCATGTGGAGAATTGTGAATGTGAATAAGAATGAAGAAAATTTTTCTCACACCAAGATATTGCTCAGACAGAGGGGTGGATGAATTTCTCAAGTTTCAAGCTCGAAGACTCTTGTCATTTGGAGGATTGCAGAGCACAGTCAATGAGTTCATTCCGTACGATCGGGATAGGTGGACTCTTGGCCCAATGGATAAGGCACTGATCCTAGGTGTCTTGATCTGGGTGGCGCATTGCTGACTAGGATGTCTACGTGTGCGTCCAAGTCATTTAAGTGGGTCCACATGTACCCATTTCTTTTATTTATGTATTTTTCCTTAAATGATTTTTTAACTTAAGTGGTTTCTATTTTTAGTCACTTTTTAAAATTTGGTTGAAAAAGTCAAAGTCACTTAAGTGCCCTATTTAATGATCATGTAAAACCCTAACTACTTTGTAACCAACTTTTGGGTTATAAAAGGAAGTGAGGGGCTCATTTGTAAGGGTGACTTTGAGAGAGGAGAAGAAAATACTTTTGTGCAAGCTTTGTTTTAGGAAGAAACTTTGTGTTCTTTGTGAAAAACATTTTGGAGTTAATGAAATACGAACTTTGTGTCTCATTCATTATCTCTTGTAACATTTGGTGTTCTTATGTTCATTAGATGTTAAGTGTTTGAATCTTGCATGCAAATATTATCTTTGATCTTATTGTCAACATTATTAATCAGTTGTTCTAGTTCACAAAGTGATCAAGCTCTGATTATCTACTTGCTCATGTGTGTTCCCTTTTACACATTCTTGTTTGGCTAACTCAAACTCCATTTTATTTGTGTTGGCCATTCACCTTTCTTCTTCATGCAATATTAGGCTTCGTTTTTACCTAACTCTTGCATGTTCTTTCAGTTCATTCCATTTCACTCCTTTCCTTCATTCTATTCCATTTCCCTCATTCACTTTTATTTCCATTGATGTTCCAAAACACCCCCACATACAATTTTGAATGTACAGATGTAAATACAGTTTTGGTTTTCAATAAAGGCAGCCTCACCTTCATTGAGGAGGGACTTCATTCCCACACTGTTGCATGTCATTTGCATGCGTGTAAATCCATATGTGAACAATTTTTCGGTGACTCCGCTGGGATTCAGAAATCATTAACCAGTGCTTGGTTAAATCTTTATGACTATCCCCTCTGCACAAGCTCTAGTTCTTCAACCGAACCTTGTGCCCAACGAAGATTTCCAAGGAGACATTGCTGCCAACCTTCGAACAATAGCTTGGGAAAACCATGAAAGCTTGCAGCAATTTGTGGCTATTGATAGATCCATTGACAGATAAATCTACATCGAAGACCTTAGAAGAAGAGCACCCGCACTTGTGGCCAGAAGACCTCCTGGACACGTGTTGATCATTGTTCACCAACACGGTCCTCTTCCACCAAGGTAAAAAGTTGTATGACTATTATAGGTAACCCACCTATCTTGCAACCAAATCTTGTTTTTGCAGATACTCAAGAAGACATATCATCAGATTTGAGGAAACTATTTGGGAAAAGCACACAAGTAACCATCATTTTCATCTCGCCACATCAGTACTAGATAATGAAGAAGAGAAAGCCGTGAGAGTTGCTAGAGTTATTCAGGCGCAAATAGCTCAAGAAAGAGGGCAAAGAGAGAAGGCTAGAACCGATCGAAACACGCCAGTAATCTCTTCACCATAAATATTCCAAACTGGAAGGAAAGAGGTTTACAAGAGGAGAAAAAGCTAAAGGTCGATCTGACCCCACTTTTGAATTTCAAGGAAAATTTGGTTTCAAGTTATCTCCTCCAAAGAAGAACACACCTCGTAGATTTGCAAGCCTTGCATCAATTCCTGAAAGAGAAAGCAAGGAAGGAATCACTACCAGTCAAGCACTTGTCCTTGCTCATGTTATTTTACCTTCGCATACCACCTTTCCTCAAATGGCAGCCAATGTACCATGGGGAAATGCCATAGGCCCATTGGCCTTACCTACTCAACATGAACTCCCACGAGGATCAAGAAAGATTCTTCCCAAGTTCGACGGAGATGGGAAGATGTCACCAGATGACCATATTTCTACCTTTTTCGCTGCATGTGTTGTTTTGTCGGTAGAATATGAAGATGTTGCTATTCATCTCTTCATCGAAACATTGCATGATGTTGCTGCAGATTGGTTTCATCATCTTCCCAATGGATGTATCACAAATTGGAATGATATGAAAACTAAGTTTGAAAATCGATTCAAGATGGCAGAAGATGAACATGCTCTTCTTGCCCAACTATCTCAGGAAAAGAAAGAACCAACATAACCCATGAGGAATTTCGTGGCTAAATTCAAAAAAATGGTGAACAAAGTTCCGTTGGGATTCGTCTAAACCTTGATGGACAAAAATGTTTCTTTATTAATGCACAACAACCAGAAGTGTGCTATCAGCTGAGAAGGGCTAGGGTGGCTACTTTGGAACTTGCTCAATCTTTAGCCATAGAAATTGAAGATGACTTAATCATGGCAGGAAAATTCAAGAAAAATTCCCTCAAAGGAAAGATTCAAGAAACTCCCAACGCTTCAGAAGCTATACTCACTAAGTTGGCTAATGATGTGTTGGCTTTGAAAAATCAAGTTGCTCAAAGTAGTAAACCTACTCCTTACAAAGACATCCCAAGAAAAGGATATGTTCCCAACAAAGCTAGGATTGCAGGCACTCCAACAAGGCTTGCTATTGAAGCAGCTCCCGCAACTAATTCAAAATGTGATGTCATTGAAGAAAGCGATGATGAGATTGAAGTCGTTGAGGTTGATGAGGAAGAGCCTGATTCTGAGACATCTGAACCTGAAGTTGAAGATCCTGAAGGGGAAAGTAATAATCATTTCTTTGAATACCATTCTGATGAAGAAGATGAATACAAAGAGATTATAGAAGATATGAATAGTCAATCTTTCACCATTTTCACACGCTCTCAGAAAAAGGACCAGGATACCACTAAGGTGGGAGATAAAGAGGTTTTCAAGGAAACTCCCAAAGAATCCAAGATGACTGAGGTTTCAAAGGTCAAGACTATCTTAAAGAAAGGAGGGCCTTTGTTAGATCAATCGGTTGGTAAACCAACTATGAAGAAAGTTCCTTCTTCCACATCAGTGTCAACCAAGCCCGAGGCCAAGGTCAAAAGTGTGCCATCATCAAGTTCAAAAGAACTTATATCTGAGACTTCAAGTACGATTACTTTGCCTAAATTTGATATCATTGATCATATCAATAAAACAAAATCTCCATGTCACAGGCAGAGTACTTGAAATCCAACAAGGATCAGCTCGAGAAATTGGTCCAGTTTATCAAAGGCAACTCTACTGTTCATTCCTCCAAAGGAATTTTGAAAACTCCTAAAGATGGGAAAACTCAAAATATTGTGGTGGCCACTACACCTTCAAATGAAAATATCAAACCTTTCTTTGTGTCCTTTCTGATCAACAGATGCAAATTAAGTAATTGCATTATAGACTCTAGAGCCTCGGATAATGTGATGCCGGCAAAAGTAACACATGTTCTTGGTTTGACTTATACAAGAACATTCGGATCATGTTACTCCATGGAAACCAAGCAAGTTCCTCTAATTGGGCAGATTAAAGACGCCCAAATGGTTTTAGCCCAATTCCCTCAAAAGTGAGTTAAAGTAACTATTCTAGTTGTCGATATTCCCACCTCGTATGGAATGTTGTTGAGAAGGAAATTTTGTAGAGATTTGGGTGGTGAGATTCAAATGGACTGGTCTCACACCATGATTCCTATCAATGGAGAGATGAAAAATCTTATGCCGGAAGCTCAAGCAAAGTTCACGGTAACTAAAACCAAAGATCCTCACGCACAGATCCTTTTCCAAGGCTCAAGTATGGGTAATTATATGATGACTGCAGAAGTTCATACCCCTGAGATCACTTGCCAAGATTCCAGTGAGATTTGGACTCTTGAGTTTGATGGAAGTTGTTGCTTGACGGGCTCTAGTGCAGGAGTGGAGCTCATATCTCCAAATGGTAAAATATTTCCTTTTTCCTACAAACTTGAATTTTCAAATACTAATACCACTGCAGAGTATGAGGCTTTAATCCTTGGCCTTCAAGTTGCAGAGGAGAAAGGGATCAAAAATTTGGAAGTCTTTGGAGATGCGGAATTGGTCGTGAAACAGGTAAGAAATCAGTTCCAAGTAAAGAATGATCATTTGAGACACTACATAAATAAAGTGTGGGATGTGTTGTTGAGACTCACAAAGCACCCCTGGATGCAGATCAAGCTTCTAGGGTGATGTTCGGGCATCCAGTGTGATTGCACAACATGGAATCCTTTCTCCAAGTGTGGGACTTGTAAAGATGAGAAATGATTTTCCAGAGAAGGTGGTTCCTATTCCTCTATTCGAGATGCACACAAAAATGCGGAGGGTTTACTAAAACCTAATCTAACTTGTCAAGGAGACAGGTGAGAAAATGCATAGAATAAAACCTAAACTAAAAAGGTGATGCACTTTGAGGAATGAAGAACACTGTCTTGCAAATAAACACAAACCATATAAAAAAATGTAATGCAAGATCATGCATGAGATAACTTATTCACGGTGAAAGATCGGGAGGATGCAAATGAACACGAGAGAGGGTTGAGAATCATCCATAAACATGCATTAATTTGCTCCAAAGATTGAGACAACACACTACAAAATGCCAAGAGGCAAAGTTGCATTACTGAGTTTCAAATGGGAGGTTTGAACTCTACATGTTTACTTGCCAAAGAGAAGAAGGGAGGGGCAAAACAAGAATATCCGACCTCTTTTAAAGAAACTCCTCCTTACAATATATACTAAGAATGAGAGAGGAAAGAGAGAGGAAAGTCGAATCTACCACAACCACTTCTGGATACATTTAAAATCATCTCATTATGGTAGAAGCGGTGGCTCCTGGCAAAACGGCGGGCTGTCTAACAGGAGCGGCGAGCTGTCTGCTGCATTAAAGTTGGTTGTTGAAGCATTACTTCTGTCTATCACCACGCGTCAGAGACGTTTTCTTAATTTTCTCCCTCCAAACTGCACCAAAATGTGAGATTGATCCCAAAATCATGTAGAGAATTTCAACAGCTTTCCGTTGATATAAAGAACGTGCAAATCCGAGCTCTGGATCGAAAGATATGAAGGTCTGAAGATTTAGGACACAAAACAGGCAAGAACAGGTTTAAAATATTTTCCCGCGCTCTGCCATCTGGACGACACGTGGCAGGCTCTGATTCACTGAGCAATTCCCTCTCTCCACCTTTTCGTAGGCTTTTCTTGTGGGCCCCTTAAACTTGGACACGTGGCACTATTTCATTGGTTCGGATCAGTGCTCGAAAACTTGCCCCTTTGACTTTTTGGACCTTTTTCCTTGGCGACACGTGTCATGTTGTGATTTGTCCACGGGCCTGCCGGATTTTCGCGTCCACCGTGTCTTTTTGTCCCGGATGTCCCAGTGCTTCACGGGATAGAATCTTCCGATCCGCCCGAAATGGGCTTCCTCGTACCTTTTTGCGCTGACACGTGGCGTGATCTGATTGGCTTTCGGCTCCTTCGGCTATCCGCGTCCCGCACGTCCCTTTGTCCCACTTGTCCTTGTGCTGAAGTTTCCTATTTCGGCCGAACCAGCCGAGTTCACGTCCTTCACGTCCTCGTGGCCCAAATGTCCCAACTGCTTAGTATGAAAGTTCTCCATTTCGGCCAATCCAGGCGGTTCGCGTCCTCAAGGCCCAAATGTCCCGAGTAGTTAGCCATTTTTCTTCTCCTTCGGCCGAACCAGCCTTTCCACGTCCCTCACGTCTCGACGTGCCCAATTGTCTCGTGCTTAAAATTTTCCTTTTCGGCCGAACCGGCTGGTTCGCGCCCTCCGCGTACATTTGTTCCACTTATCCCAGTGCTTCGTAGGCCACCTGGAGGCATTTCGTCCGAACCGCGCCTTGGTGTCCCGAATGTCCCAACTGTTCCTAGGACAAGGACTTAGCCGATTTTCACAATTTTTTCCTGAATCAATCTACTTGCTTGGAACTGAAAACTCTGATGCATGTTATCAAATTAACTCTGGGGGGGGAATTTTAGATAACAGGATGCAATCGAAGTCTTCGATGCTTTTTCCATAAAATTTATCCTTGTGAAAAGAATGACAAAGCGAATTCTCTAAAGTAGTCTCAACTTCATTAATGATTCCTCATTCGAATTCAATCAAGTCAAATACACCATTGAAATCATTTTTAGGCCGAGTGTTCCCGATAATGTAGAAAATTGGCAAGTATTTAATGATGATCAACAAATTATTGCCTTCTTGGAAAAGAGAGAGAATTTTGAACGGTTGTACTTTGAAGGAAGTTATTTCGCCTTTCGCGAATCATTGCGCTCACTCATTCGGGAAGGAGTTGAGAACGAAGATCCCGACAATGACATCATTCAACTCAAAGGAAATAAAATTCCCAAAGGATTGGTTTCACTTGAAGAAATTTTTGACAAACATGACAGGTTTATCAAAGAGAAAGAGTAGGCAGGACCTGCGAATTCTGTTGACTATGAGCAAATTAATATCGTACAAGGATAAACCTTGCCTAATCAATATTCACAAGTGTTGCTCACCCGAGGAGCGTAAGAAATTCATAAGTCTACTTACCAAATATTCTGACGTTTTGGCTTATTCATACGAAGACTTGAAGTCTTTCCAACCCAGGGAGATGGAACATGTGATACCATGGAAGCTTGGTGCAGTTCCATTCAGGTAAAAGAAAAGACAATATAATCCCAAGATTGCAGGGACAATATTTCATGAAGTTCAAAAGATGTTAGATGCATGAATAGTGTTTCCTATTCGACATTCGACTTGGATAGCTAATATTGTACCGGTTCACAAGAAAAATGGAGAAATTAGGATTTGCATGGATTTCCACAATCTTAATCAGGCTTCCTTCAAGCATTTGGAGAATTGTGAATGTGAATACGAATGAAGACAAATTTTCTCACACCAAGATATTGCTCGAGATGAGGGGTGGATGAATTTCTCAAGTTTCAAGCTCAGCACTCTTGTCATTTGGAGGATTACAGAGCACAATCATTGAGTTCATTCTCGTACGATCGGGATAGGCAAACTCTTGGCCCAATGGATAAGGCACTGATCCTATGTTCTTGATCTGGGTGGCACATTGCTGACTAGGATGTCTACGTGTGCGTCCAAGTCATTTAAGTGGGTCCACATGTACCCATTTCTTTTATTTATGTATTTTTCCTTAAATGAATTTTTAAACTTAAGTGGTTTCTACTTTTAGTCACTTTTTAAAATTTGGTTGAAAAAGTCAAAGTCACTTAAGTGCCCTATTTAATGATCATGTAAAACCCTAACTACTTTGTAACCAACTTTTGGGTTATAAAAGGAAGTGAGGGGCTCATTTGTAAGGGTGACTTTGAGAAAGGATAAGAAAATACTTTTGTGCAAGCTTTGTTTTAGGAAGAAACTTTGTGTTCTTTATGAAAAACATTTTGGAGTTAATGAAATACGAATTTTGTGTCTCATTCATTATCTCTTGTAACATTTGGTGTTCTTATGTTCATTAGATGTTATGTGTTTGAATCTTGCATGCAAATATTATCTTTGATCTTATTGTCAACATTATTAATCAGTTGTTCTAGTTCACAGTGATCAAGCTCTGATTATATACTTGCTCATGTGTGTTCCCTTTTACACATTCTTGTTTAGCTAACTCAAACTCCATTTTATTTGTGTTGGCCATTCACCTTTCTTCTTCATGCAATATTAGGCTTCGTTTTTACCTAACTCTTGCATGTTCTTTCAGTTCATTCCATTTCACTCCTTTCCTTCATTCTATTCCATTTCCCTCATTCACTTTTATTTCCATTGATGTTCCAAAACAACCCCCACATACAATTTTGAATGTACGAGATGTAAATACAGCTTTTGGTTTTCAATAAAGGCAGCCTCACCTTCATTGAGGAGGGACTTCGCTCCCACACTGTTGCATGTCATTTGCATGCGTGTAAATCCATATGCTAACACTTTGCAAATGTAGACACTAAATCACGCATTTTGAATCGTTATTTAGTTTTGTATCATACTACTATTCATATGGTTCTTAAATGAAAAAGTAATAATTAACCCATGTCTTTGGCCATTTTTAAATTGCTTTATGTCATTATTTTCAATCTTGCACCTGTAATTTCCTAGTTTGTATTGTCATACTATGTTTCTCCTATTTTTGACTGGGGCACTCTAGGAACCTTAGTCCCCTCTGGGCGCCCTAATCCTCTTTGTACTTTCCTCTCACTTTTTGGGCACTTTCTAGTCATTTGAGCTTCTTATATTTTTGGTGGTCGGCCTTTTCGAGGTTAATTACGAAATTAAAGCAAGAGAACCATATAAATATAAAGTTATGTGACCATAATGAGGGACCAAACACTAAACACTTACTATCACCACCTAAGGTTGCATCCATCAAAGGCATCTAAAGCTACATTTGCATCCATCTAGCTCCATCAAAAGCACACAAGGTTGGTTCATCTGCATCACACTTCATAGGAGGGGAGTCTATTGTTTCCATGCACACATTTACTACATTCTACATCTAGTTATTTTCTCGCTACTTCACAAAGTGTGACTGGCACAAGAGCACCTAGGGCACAATTACACACACACACACACACACACACACACACACACACACACACACACACACACACACACACACACACACCTAGAACTACATTAGAAATGAGATGTAGTACAATTTTCATTTAGTAAGTCCACCATTGCGGCATTTGAGGACAGTCTGGCCCCTTCATATGCATCTTTCTTTTTTAGGTTTTTGATGCTTTTCTTGGAGTTTTGTAGGTGATTATTCCATCTCTGGTTTACAATGACATTTGGCGTAGTTCAACGACATTCACATGACAGGAAGTGAACACAAGCGAACATCCAACAACACTTCAAAGGAGGTTCCCTAGTCATTTCTCCAGAGTGGGAACCTAGATCTTAGACTAAGGCATCTTAGATACCCTATCCTTCTCCAGGCACCCCAATCAATCTAGATAGCTTGTATGTGCATTTTCTTGGGCTCTTATGCAATAGTTTCCTCCTTCTATTTAGCCATTTTCCATTTGCGACACACCGATCTGCGACATCATCAAATCAGCTAAGGCCTTCTTAACCCTCTTGTACATTAGGGTTTCATATTTAATTACTTAGGTTGCTTGGGTATTATTTCAGTATTTATTACTTCATTTATTCAGCCATTTTATTGCTCCTATAACATTAAATTACTCTAGAATAATCATTTTCGTGAACCCAAACACTTTCACGCTTAGGATCCTCGTTTTTCCTCTATCATGGCTTGTAACATTCCTCAAATTTCTTTGTCTGATTTACTTCAAATGCATTCCAATTGCCAAGTTGTTCATAAAAATGCCCTAGACACCATGTATCTTCCCTAAGATATGCCTCTGCATCAAGTAAGTGCTATTTTTGATCATTTATTTGATGAACCTAGTCCTTGTGATCCTCCATCTAATCAACCCATGTTGGAGTCAATTCAATATTTTCATTATTTATTTTAAGACAAATTTCAGGCTATGGAATCCATGATTACATCTCTTAAATCTGAAATCCAACATCTTAAGGATGCTTCTCAGGCTCATGTTTGTTCTCCTTCTACATCTTATCTTCAGTTTATGTCTACTACATGTACTCATATTAGTGAGCCTCAAGTCATACCATTACCAATACCTCTCACCTTTGATCACAATACTAAGCAACATGACATTCTTACTGAGCTCCTAGGTCATCAATTGATCACTTTACCACCTACTCATTATTATCCTCCTTATCAACTAGTAAAATATCAAGGTCGTCCATATTGTAATTACCATCAAATCAATGGACATAATGATAACGGTTTCTATGATTTACAATGCAAAATCAAACATCTTGAGTGTTAGGGATTTATCTCATTCATTGCACAACATTTTTTTGCATGCCCATCTACAAATGTTGCATCTCAATGGGTTCCTAAATCTGATTCATCTATATCTAATGAGCATCATGTTATCACTTCTACAAAGTGCCTTCTTTGGCCACTCAAGTACCGCCTATTCAGTCCACTCCACCTCCTCTTATGGATAGTCCTACTCCTCCACTCAAGTTATCTATGACATTACCAAGTCAATCTAAGAAACCTCCTCTAAAGATCAATTCAACCTAGCCTCCACTCAAGTCATTTGCGGTCAACAAACAACCACTCGTTACACAAGGAAAGCACACTCTAGCTGACATTTTTCGACTCTCACAATTTAAGGACCCTATCCAGTCCTCACCTCAGTGTCTAATCACTTTTGTCAAAGAAACTACTCCTTACATTGATCCACTTAGCGTCTTTTGACTAAATCTCCATCACTTACATACTTGGGGGCATGATGCTTATCATCCCCCTCCCTCTTCTAAACAACAAACATGTGTATTACATCTTCATCACATAACAATCCAACATCCACTCATTCCACTCATACTTTGACATACACTCGCATCGTCATTACCCAATGACACACTCTTGTGCTTCAGTTCACACTTGACTGTTGAGGGAATTCTATACACATGAACCCCACACACTACACTATAGGCTATACACATTGCGTGTCTTCATACATCCTACACTTTGCATCCTACACTCTATACTATATCCTACATATATCATACACATTCTACACATACCTCACACACTACACCATAGCCATCACATATTACGTGTTTACACACATCATCATACATTTTTACATCCTACACCTTACCTATCTAGTCTTGTGTCTTACATCTACTATGCATCTACACATCTTAGGTCATCTACGCATCTTACATTACATACCATACACACTATTACACACGGTATGCATCTTGCACATTCTCTTTAACGCATTGCACTCACCATGCTAGAATGTTGAGGGTATGTGGGTGTTACCCCATATCGGAGAATGAGCATGTGCTCAATAAAATTTAATTCAACATATATTCCATACAAAAATACATACCATGTATATAGGAGAGGATCTCTAACCTCTCCCACTAAATCTAGGTGGGTTGTCAACTACCTTTATTTCCTAAACTATCTCACCCTACATTCTCTTGACCTTGTTAGAAATAAACTAACACTTAATTCAACATATGAGTTGAATGTTATATTATAATAAAGTAATTTTTTATTACTTTGGTTAGATTAGATTAAGTCAACTGATAGTTGTCTTTAGTTGTCCTTAGTTGTCTTATCACATGTTTTGTGAGATATTGTTCAATCTCACTTTTTTATTCCCGAGATGATTTCATGAGGGAAATAGGTGCAATTAGGGGTAGTGAATATTATCCCGCATTTTATTCTCATATTAGTTTATTTATTTCCATGTATTTTGGATGAGATAGAAGTTGTTCAATATCTATGAATATTACAGCTCTCTCTTCTTATTGTAATGCTTGATTTTGATATTAATAAAATAAACAAGCATTGTCTTGTTTATGTGCAAAGCTTCGTGTAAAAATATTATTTTCAAGTATTCATTGTCAAGATTTGGTATCAGAGTTGGAAGAGCCTAAACTTGTAAGTGCTAGGGAGTGTAGGAAGTTTGAGGGAGGAGGAATAAGAAGCTTGAGCTAGGAGGATCCAAATTTGACCCCAACCTCTTCACACAGCCCTTTCTTATACTCCACACACCAGCAACAACAAAAGAAGTACTGTAGAAAATTGCACAGAATTTTTTTTTGAATTTATAGTTTGAATCTCACTTCTTGAATTTAAAAAAAATATTGTTTTTCATTCAAGCAAAATTTATATGCAATTGTTCTAGGTTTTTTTGTCTCTAAAATAAGAGACCCCCATTATCCTTTGTTAATTTGTGTTCTCTTAGACCCTGTCAGTGAGTTGTGGCATTGGATCAATCTCGAAACTGACATCTCCAAGCGTCTAACCCTATACGAATGGGAGCAGAGGAAAAGTGGCCAAAAGAATAGAAGCAGCGGCCAAAGGAAGAAAAGAAGAGATCTTGTTTGCAGATCGACCTCCATTTGCACACCCAACCATGCGCAGATCTTGCAATCAACAGAGACAAGAAAAGAAGGAAACAAACAATGTTGGAGAAAAGTGAATCTATGTAAAGCCAAGTAAAAGAAAAGATGTATAAAATATGATAAATTGAGGTGGTGGCGGAGGAAACAAGGATGGCGGCGGATGAAACAAAGTTGCACGCATGCACGTAAGTCTCAGCCACATTTTTGTTAAAAAAACATTTAAAAAAACTTTCCTTTTTTGGACAAACCGAAAAAATCATAAGCATAAAAAAATTCCATTTTTGGAAAGGGGTCCAGAAAGATAAAAATATTATAACTTAAAAGAGTCATAACTTTCAACTGGTACCTCGGATTGAGGTACCATTTTTTTAAAGTGTGTGTTTTTATGAGATCTACGTCTTGGTCTAGTTTTTAATCAGATTTGGAAAATATTTATTTTGTAAAAACTGCAAAAATAAGATTTTTGTATTTGAAAAGAGGCCAAAGAGTCCAAAATTTTATTTTATTTTTGCAAATCGGCCATAGAGCCAAAATTGTAACAGGGCCAATAGTGCTGAAAAATTCATTGTAACATGGCTGAAAAGGAGCCCAAAAATCAGTAGAACCTAGAAATTTGGGGTGGGTGTTTGAGTGTGATCTGAAGGGGGTGTCATACTATTAATTTCTCTCTCTCTCTCTCTCTCTCTCTCAATTCTATCACCCAACATGGCAAATGCACCTAAATTTTTTCGTAGAATCACAACTCCTCAAAGGAGATAACTATGTTGCGTGGAAAATGAAAATACACACACAACTTGAATTTGAAGATTTAATAGGTGTAATTGATGGCTCGCTAACGAGACCAGAAATTGATGCAACCCAAATACGCGCATTTGATAGAGCAAATCAAAAATCTAAGTTAATAATAATGTTTGGTGTAACTGATGAAGTACAACCTCACATTAGACAATGTAAAACTGCTCAAGAAGTGTGGGAAAAATTAGCAACAATGTATGAAGCTAAGAACAAAAACACTATTTTACAACTTCAAACTCAATTACACAGTCTTAAAATGAAATCAAATGAAAAAATAGAATCATTTTTAAGACATGTTGCTGTATTAAAATCTTCTCTTGAAGCTATGGAAGTAGAAATCAAAGATGATTCATTAATTCCTATTGTTCTAAGAGCTTTGCCAAGCTCATACAAGATATTTGTAACAACTCTTAATATAATGGGTCAAACAACAACTTTTGAACAGTTAGTGAACATGCTTCAACAAGAAGAGTCATTACACAAACCTGTAGAAGAAGAGGAACAAGCCCTCTCTTCATATCACAAAGGGAAGAATCAGATGAATTCATCACAAAGAAATAAGCAGACTAATCAGCAACAGAATCAACAACATAGTCATCAGAGACACAATGAATCAAAATAGTGTCAGATATGCGGCAGACAAGGGCATGATTTGAAAGAATGTTGGTATAACACTTTTCAGAAAGGATCATCTAGTGGTAAGAAACCAACTTCTCAACAATCAAATCAAGGTTACAAGAACAATCAACAAAGTCAAAAGAAAGGAAACTGGAAAAAGAAACAACAACATGGTAACATAGCCGAAGAGGAAGATAACCCACAAGATGAGGACTTCCTATTTGCTACACAATCAACTCAAGTCAACAATTCACCTAAGTCAATCTGGTATGTAGACTCAGGGGCTACAAAGCATATGACAGGGACAAATGAATGGTTTACTGAGTTAAGGAACACACCTAACAAAGACCATGTTTCGTTAGGTGATGATTCTTCATACAAAATACAAGGCATTGGGAACATCTCGTTACCTCTCGGATCAAGAAAATGTACTATACGAGATGTCCTTTATGTTCCAGGATTAACAAAGAACTTACTTTCAGTTAGTCAACTCTTGGAGCACAACTTGAAAGTAGACTTTGATTGTACAAATGGAAAGAAGATGTGTCTCATCAAAGATAAGTCTAAAAACTCCAAAATTGTAGCTAAAGCTTCAGGAATGGGTCGGATGTTTCAGTTGGACTTTGTTCAAACCAACAATCAGGCTCTTATCAGTAAGGAAGATTCATCGGCACAATTATGGCATAGAAGATTTGGCCATGTAAGTTTTAGCTATCTTGACACACTTCAGAAATATGACATGGTTAGAGGACTGCCACATTTCAGAAAAAATACACATAAGTGTACAAATTGTTTGGCAGGCAAACAACATAGAGCACCGTTTCACAAAAGTACATATAGGGCCCGTGGTATATTAGATCTGGTGCATACCGATCTATGCGGACCAATGAGACCTAGTCATACAGGGTTTCAGTACTTCATGCTCTTTGTAGATGATTACTCACAAAAAATGTGGGTTTACTGCTTAAGAACCAAAGATCAAGCTTTTGCAACCTTCAAAAAGTTTAAGGTAGCCATTGAAATAGAAACTAGTAAAAAGATAAGGACTCTCCACTCAGATCGAGGGGGTGAATACACCAGTAATGAATTCAAGGCTTTCTTAGAAACAAATGGAATTCGTCGACAGATGGCACCTCCATATACACCACAAAAAAATGGTGTAGTTGAGAGAAGAAACAAAACAATAATGGATATGGTAAGGTGCATGATTGATGATTCAGGGTTAAGCAAAACATATTGGGCAGAAGCAGTTAAAACAACAGTATATTTGCTGAATAGAGCTCCTACTTCCGCACTTGATGGAATAACTCCACAGGAAGCTTGGTCAGGGCATAAGCCATCAATAAAACACTTAAGAGTTTTTGGATGCAAAGCAAGTATGCTAATTCCTAAGAAGAAAAGAAAGAAACTTGATATGAAATCAGAAACTTACATATTCTTGGGATATAGTGAAGAAGCTTTGGGATACAGATTAATGGATCCAAAAACAAGGAAAATTTTCACAAGTAGAGATGTTGAGTTCTTTGAGAATAAGGAAGCAGATGCTCCTTTCAAAAACTTAAGCAATTCTCAAGATAGTCCTACTGTGAAAATTGAAGATGGCTATGACTTTGAAGAAAATAATGATGATAAAGTTAATAATAATGATGATCATACAGATAATACAACTTCATCACCTACAACTAAACGTATGCCTAAGTGGTATACAAATGTAATAAAAGATGCTAAGTTGGATAGTGAACCAAACACATCCACTTTTGGACCAAGAACTCGTAGCATGGCTCAAAATGAAGTTAACTTAGCCTTAATGAGCACAAGTTATTGAATCAACTGAGCCAACTACAGTTCAAGAAGCCCTACAATCAAAACCTTGGTCAGATGCAATGAATTCTGAATATAAGTCTTTGATTAAGAATAATACATGGAAACTTACAGATCTTCCACCAGGGAAGAAAGCAATAGGTTGCAAATGGATATTTAAAGAAAAATACAAGTCAAATGGAAGCATTGATAAACACAAGGCACGATTAGTAGCAAAAGGGTATGCTAAAAAAGAAGGCATTGATTATGAAGAAACATTTACACCCATAGCTAAGATTAAAACAATCAGAATGATATTTGCCTTAGCTGCACAATTTGGTTGGAAATTTCATCAAATGGATGTGAAAAGTGCCTTTCTAAATGGTGACTTACAGGAAGAAGTCTACTTAACTCAACCTGAGGGTTTTATAATTCCAGGAAATGAAGACAAAGTATGTAGACTCATAAAATCATTGTATGGTCTAAAACAAGCACCCAGGGCTTGGTATATAAAAATTGATGAGCATATTTTAAGTAAAGGATTTAAAAGAAGTCCATATGATCCTAACTTATATCTCAAAAAGCAAGGGGGGGAGTTAGTGATTGTAGTTGTTTATGTCGATGACATAATCATCACTGGAGGATCAGTGAATATGATAGAAACAACTAAGAAAGATCTAAGTAAGTCATTTGAAATGACAGATCTAGGACTTCTACATTATTGTCTTGGACTTGAAGTATGGAAAAGAAATAATCACATATTTGTATCTCAAGTAAAATATTCCAAGACAACACTTGAAAGATTCAAAATGATGGATAACATCCCAATGGCAACACCTATGGAGACAAGGCTTCAATTGTCTCGGAAAGATCCATCAGCAGAAGTAAATGTAACTCTTTATCGACAGTTGATTGGGAGTCTCATTTACTTAACCTATACTAGGCCAGACATCAGTTATGTAGTTAGTTACCTTTCCTGGTTTATGCAAGAACCAAGAGTTTGCCACTGGAAAGCAACAAAAAGAATACTAAGGTATATTAAAGGAACTATGGATTTTGGCTTAGAGTACAAGAAGAATGATAACTTCTTCTTGACTGGTTATACAGATTCAGATCATGCAGGAAATATAGATGATAGAAAATCCACTTCTAGGTTTGTGTTCTTTTTGGGATCTGGACCTATTTCATGGGGAAGCAAGAAACAAAGTTGTGTTTCAAGGTCTTCCAGAATCAGAATATCGCGCAGCAGGAGGAGTTGTCTGTGAAGTGATTTGGCTCAGACGTATACTTGAAGGGTTGGGACTTCCACAGGATCATCCAACCATTCTTCATGTAGACAATGAAGGAGTAGTAAAACTTGTTTGGAATCCAGTCTTTCATGAACGCACCAAACACATTGAGGTGCAAGTCCATTTTATCCACGAACATGTTCAGAATAACAACATACAACTTCAACATTTCCCGACAGATCATCAACGTGTAGATATCTTCACCAAATCTCTTGCACGTCCTAAATTTGAGGCATTTAGATTATTTCTCACCAGCTCTCTTCAGAATATGTTGAATTAAGGGGGGGAATGTTAGAAATAAACTAACACTTAATTCAACATATGAGTTAAATGTTATATTATAATAAAGTAATTTTTTTATTACTTTAGTTAGATTAGATTAAGTCAACTGATAGTTGTCTTTAGTTGTCCTTAGTTGTCTTATCACATGTTTTGTGAGATATTGTTCAATCTCACTTTGTTTATTCCCGGATGATTTCATGAGGGGAAATAGGTGCAATTAGGGGTAGTGAATATTATCCTGCATTTTATTCTCAGATTAGTTTATCTATTTCCATGTATTGTGGATGAGATAGAAGTTGTCCAATATCTATAAATATTGCAGCTCTCTCTTCTTATTGTATTGCTTGATTTGGATATCAATAAAATACACAAGCACCGCTTTGTTTCTATGTATAAATATTGTTTTCAATTATTCATTTCAAGAGACCTTCACTCTCCTAAATCTTACGTGAGTTTTTTTCTCAACTCACTTACATTATTTTATAATCATTAAACATTGGCTAACACATAATAATGTGCACACTAATTATTCCTAACACCCCCTAGTGTGCACATGGGGAAAGAATTTCGCATGATGGAGCATGAGCATGCGCGTTGGCCATGTAGCTTGTTCTTCTGGGTTGATGAATATCCTCACTTTGTATTTTCCCCCTTAATCAAAAAAACATTTGGATGTCGATTTCCATCGATAATGCATCCAAGTACAAAAATAATGGCTCTTTATAATTTTTTGAAAATATTTCTACCTACCCCCTTTCTTGAAACAATATATACTTCCCTTTTACAAAGTATTTCCTTAATAGGAAGATATACACCTTCATTAAAAACTTCACCATATATGAGGTTTAAAAAGTGTTTGACCCTTACACCTATCATTACTCTCAAGGTCATATATATATATATATATATATATATATATATATATATATATATATATATATAACCAAAGTTATATACTACTAAATCTATATTCCAAAAGTTTTACCTATGTTTTAAACATTTGACATTTTGAAAAATACACACCCCCGATTTAGGTTGGGGCATAAGTCTTACCATCACAAGTCCTTGTGCAGCCATAGGAGGAGATAAAATTTGATGTGGATTTTCGGCTACTTTGAAGAACTTGGTGCTTGTGAGAGAATATCAAAGTTGTAGGATATGTGACATGCCACCAATGTCGATCCAAATAGCAAAGATCAATGTAGGGTGAATGTGAAATGGTATTTCCAAGCAACAACTATATCACTAAAATGGGATTTCAATGCATTGAGGATCACATTCCAACACCAAATATACTCGCCAAACTTACAAAATTTGATCTCATGGAGTGAAGAGTTATACGATCTAAGTAGATTGTTCATGGATTTGCATTGAGATGATATGGAGAAATTTCCAATTTGTGCTGAGGAGAGTTAAATCGCCAATGTTGGGAGGACCGGTCCACTAAAACTCAGAGATGTAGCTCATATCTGTCTCATGGTAGGGTTCTGGGCCTTTAGATGCACATCTATTGGATTTGAATGCATACGATGGGCGAGATTGCCACCATGAACAATAGGGACATGCCGAACTTGGAATGAGAGGCTAAGAAAAGTCACAAGATGGATTCAATACAAGTTGGATCAGATTGAAGCTTGTTGTGTAGATATTAGTGAACAACATTCCTTCTTCAATTTATTTTCTCTGAATCCTGAATTGAGCCATGGTGGAGAAGGGATCAAGTTGCTTTGAGTACATTGATCTAATCGATGCGCTTGATCATAGAGATGTTGTCATAAAGTTTCATTGCGCTTTCATCTGCTCATTGCTATTAGCAGTTCCCCAATTACGATGACTACTAGGTTTTGCTCGTGAATAGTCGCTCTCACTTTGAGGTTTGCTAGTAGAATAAGTAGAGTTTCCTCTTGTATTTGAATTACTAGAAAATAAAGGGTGATTATTATCGCTATAGTTCTCTACATCCTTTTACATCCACACATCGGATTGCTTTGGGACCAAGACTTAGATAAGGATTCATCAATGTAAGGTAGATGTCACGAGGCTAGTTACGCAATGGGATTTCACTAGCCAACGTGCGGCACTGAGACACTAATTTTTTTCACTTGCCTTAGAGGATCAAGCTACTCTAGCAGTCCCAGACTACGCCTTTCTCCATCTTCATCCACCACCCATTCCCAACTGCATCTCCAACTATGCACAAGTGAACCCTTCCAACACCCTTCATAGCTGCCCATACAACTGCTCCAGAAGACCACTCGCCGAATACCACGGCTGCCCATACAACCGCCGAGAGCTCTTAATATGCCTTCTTAGTTCACCTGAGGGAATGCACAACTCATGCCTCCACGACTCATCACTGACCTAGCTCTCTACGCCGCTGGCCGGCTCACTGTCAAACATCCAACTGTTCTGCACAAGGCCACTGAGGAACATCACATGCCCCTTTCTGTCATCCATCCATGAGTCTACCTAAGTTACTGTGCATCGGTCACCTACACATGCACAATGGTAGGGAAGTCCTCCTCATGAGTCCTTCCCGGGTGTGAGCCTCTACTCACCCCGACTGTACGACTGATCTATCACCCAAGTCCAACACCACCAAAGATCCCTGCGGGGAGCACTGCAAGCTCGCCATCTTTGTAGACCGCATCACATGCGGGTGAGGTACTCTTCTTCCCTCGGCTCGATCCAACCTCTGATCTCGCCCGATGCCATGGCCACTAACATCGGCGTGCCTACTCTTCGAGACACCCGTCTGCGTCCAGACCGCATTGACTCCTACTCAAGTCTTCTGCCTTAGTTGTCAGCTCACCACACTGCAACCGTATCCATGATGTCCTTGACTCAACCCACCATGTCACGCATCACCATGTGAACCATCCTCTGTCCACTTCATGAGTCTTAGCCACTGCTTCTGCACCCACTCCGCATCCACGCTTCGCTGCGCCTCGATACATCTATGTGAGCACTCAACTCATCTGCGTTGTTTTAACCTCTGTAAGGTTGAGGAGCTCGCCACACTTGGCTCACTCGCGTCCGAGTTACTTCTCCTCCATTTCAACCTCGGATCCCAGTCTCACTCCATCACGCCTCTTGGTTGTTTCCCACATGAACTCTGCTTCTAAGGACATTTCCACCTCAAAGGTCTCCCCAAGTCCACTCTCACTTAACACTGGAGTCCCACTGTTGATCCACGATGCACATCTCTGCATGGACATACTCAGCAAGGGTAGAGTATATCTCAAAGGTCTCCTGAACACCCCAACCTCTGAATGTCCAGTGCACCAAGTGTTCCACGCTCCACTTGGTGGGGTTGTGAGTTCCCACGTTGGTCTCATTGTCTGCCATGCTCATCTGACTCTTTAGACTTGCACTGCAATCTCAACGCAAGGCCTCTATGCACAAGGTATTCATGCTCAAACCAACTCGCTCTGCCTCTGCATTTCCCTCATGAGTTTCCCAACTCGCTCCGCGTACATTGGGTAAGTTCTTCGCTCCAAGACACCCTGCACTGTTCCTAAGTGCAACCAACTTTGCTCACCAACCCGCCTTGGCTAAACCTTGATTCTGAGACATCCTTGGGCTCATAGCATGGTCCTTTCAATCCCCATGCACAACTCTTTCTCACTACATAGCCCTCAAGAGTTGCATTGGTGCGCCACCGGGAACTTCCCGGGAGGTCACCCATTTTCAGCCTGCGCGCTTAACTCACCCAACTCGCCCAGATCTTCTGTAGGCCAATGCATGTGAGGTCGTCAACCCCAACCCATGCCTAGCCAACCATTTGCCTCAGCCAGAGTCCCTCTAGCTCCCTGGATAGCGCCTCGTGCACTACCCTACTCGGATGGGGTCTGCCCATCCTAGGGGAGGCGGTCGCTCTATGAGCATGGAGATGCACCCCCTTATATTCTCCCCCACTTAAAGTGGCGATGCCCACGGCGCCGATGCTAGACTTCATAAGTTTTTGCAAAGGATGCCAATGTTTGCAACACTGGGACAAAATGTAAATGCACTACTCACATGCAAATACACATGGAACACATCACACTACTGACATAACACAACTCAGTCTCTTCAACATCTCGTTGTGCTAACTCCTTGTGCTTGGGACAAAAAGTGTCAAATCACTCAACACTTCTATCACTGTAGCTCCCTTCCACTGAACTACACTTCACCAAACATCCAACACAATGCCTGATGGGATACCCCTTCTGCAATTCCTACAACCTCTTAGGAATTCTGCATGATGTACAAGCTGCCCTGCCAAGCTCTGAGCCCTTCTTGCACAACAATCACTGCATAACTAGAGAACCGCCAACCTCCATGCTGATTGACGAACCACTGCAAGGTTTCACTGCCACTGGAACTGGTCACACCATACTTCCACACGCAACATGAAATTCTCCACCTGATCTGGGGGCCTACAACACCACAACTTCACCACAATGCTGCCCTTGTTCAACACTTCTACCAACACCATACCACCACTGTGCCTCTGATGCTGATCTTCTGGCAAACTCTTCACCAAGAATACCTCATTTCACTGCAACCTGACTGATCTACTCACCACCGCTTTCAACCAACCAAAGACTTCAAAACGCAACTCTTGCTTCACTCCGGAAACGTAGCCACTGCCATTGTTGCCAACCTGAAATTTCGAGGTTTCACAAAATCACCACACTGATTCTGCCAAGGGAGAGCCACTTTTTCCACTTCATGGCTTGAGTATCAACTTGATATCACTTCACAAACACTACATTTCAGCCATTCACAATGTACAAGTTCTATCAACAACTTCTGGGGAGTCGTCGTGCTACTCAGTGCTTATGCACCTACCAAGTTTTCAAGTTACTCTGCCTCTGCACCTGAACTCTACCAAGTGTTATCCCTTCACTCTTCGCTGCTCGGAGTTAGTTCGCGCACTGCCTTCACATGAACTATCCACCTCAGTGACGTTACCCAGCCCACACTGTATGCATCCCTACCACCTCCTCTACATCTGAGTTCTGATCAACACTAGCCTTCTTCTCCCACAAAGTCTCTAGCAACCTGCACTGACTTACTTGCATTGCACAAGTGCCAACTCTTGACACCTGTATGGGTCTAAAATACCCTTATCACCGAACACCATGCCGACCACGTCGCAACTACATGACTCCTTCCTCATCAACCCCTTTGGTCTACCATTGAGAAAGTTCACTGACTTCATTCATTCCACTGTGACATCAATAAGGCTCAACTTAGCCCTGATACTCCGCTGGATCACTCTGATCTGACACTACCCTCTGGCCCGCACCAGTCTGCTTCTTACATGGAACATAACTGCTCCTCTTGATCCAGTTGTGTTGGTGTCCCACCTTCCGATCACAACACCGTTGATTTCCAATCTTCACAAGACTCAACTCCTGATCCAATTCGTCCAACAACCAACTCCCGCAAACATGCACGACTCTGCTCAGCCACACATTACGTTGGGCACTTCAATCTGATGTTGCTTCACAAGCACACACCAGTCTACTTCTACTCCGCCCAACCGCGTTGGTGTCCCGCCCATCCGATCACCAATGATGTTGATTGCATTGGCTCCCTAGTCTGCCAACTCGTTCTTCAATCAACATCCCACACGCCTGAAGTTGAGAGCTCTTTCACCAACTACTCGCGCTGGTTTACACTCTGTTCCCAACTCCAGCACCGATGCTCATTGCGCTCTACGTACCAGAGAGAGCATCACTTCAAATGCACTGACATCAGTTGTCACACTGCGTATCAGGCACAACATTAACTCACCAGCTCTGATACCAATTGTCACGAGGCTAGTTACGCAACGGATTTCACTAGCCAACGTGCAGCACTGAGACACTACATTTTTCACTCGCCTTATAGGATCAAGCTACTCCAGCAGTCCTAGACTACGCCTTCATCCATCTTCATCCACCAACCATTCCCAACTGCATCTCCAACTATGCACAAGTGAACCCTTCCAACACCCTTCACAGCTTCCCATACAACTGCTCCAGAAGACCACTCGCCGAATACCACGGATGCCCATAAAACCTCTGGGAGCTCTTAAAATGCCTTCTTAGTTCACCTGAGGGAATGCACAACTCATGCCTCCATGACTCATCACGACCCAACTCTCCTAGGCCGGCATTTGGCAGCTCACCTTTGTCGAACATCGAACTGTTTCACAAGGCCACTGAGGAACATCACATGCCCCTTTCTGTCATCCATCCATGAGTCTTCCTAAGTTGCTGCCGCGTTGGTCACCTACATGTGCACCAGTGGGGGAAGTCCTCCTCGTGAGTCCTTCCCGGGTGTGAGCCTTTACTCACCCCGACCTACTGATTGATCTGTCACCCAAGTCCAACACCACCAAAGATCCTGCGGGGAACATTGCAAGCTCGCCATCTTTGTAGACCGCATCACATGCGGGTGAGGTACTCTTCTTCCCTCGGCTCGATCCAACCTCTGATCTTGCCCCGATGCCATGGCCACTGACATCGGCGTGCCTACTCTTTGAGACACCCGTCTGCGTCCAGACCGCATTGACTCCTACTCAAGTCTTCTGCCTTAGTTGTCAGCTCACCACACTGCAACCGTATCCATGATGTCCTTGACTCAGCCCACCATGTCGCACATCACCATGTGAACCATCCTCTGTCCACTTCATGAGTCTCAGCCACTGCTTCTGCACCCACTCCACATCCACGCTTCCACTGCGCCTCCGATACATCTATGTGAGCACTCAACTCATCTGCGTTGTTTTAACCTCTGCAAGGTTGAGGAGCTCGCCACACTTGGCTCACTCGCGTCGAGTTACTTCTCCTCCGTTTCAACCTCCGGATCCCAGTCTCACTCCATCATGCCTCTTGGTTGTTTCCCACATGAACTCTGCTTCTAAGGACGTTGCCACCTCAAAGGTCTCCCCAAGTCCACTGTCACTTAACACTGGAGTCCCACTGTTGATCCACGATGCACATCTCTGCATGGACATACTCCGTAAGGGTAGAGTATATCTCCAAGGTCTCCTGAACACCCCAACCTCTGAATGTCCAGTGCACCAAGTGTTCCACGCTCCACTTGGTGGGGTTGTGAGTTCCCCACGTTGGTCTCATTGTCTGCCATGCTCATCTGGCTCTTTAGGCTTGCGTTGCACTCTCAACGCAAGGCCTCTATCGTACAAGGTCTTCATGCTCAAACCAACTCGCTCTGCCTCTGCATTGCCCTCATGAGTTGCCCAACTCGCTCCGCGTACATTGGGTAAGTTCTTCGCTCCAAGACACCTGCATTGTTCCTAAGTGCAACCAACTTTGCTCACCAACCCGCCTCGGATAAACCTTGATTCTGAGAGATCCTTGGGCTCACCAAGATGGTCCTTTCAATTCCCCATGCACAACTCTTTCTCACTACATAGCCCTCAAGAGTTGCATTGGTGCGCCACCGGGAACTTCCCGGAGGTCACCCATTTTCAGCCTGCGCGCTTAACTCGCCCAACTCGCCTAGATCTTCTGTAGGCCAATGCATGTGAGGTCGTCAACCCCAACCCATGCCTGGCCAACCATTTGCCTCGACCGGGAGTCCCTCTGGCTCCCTGGATAGTGCCTCGTGCACTACCCCCTCCTCGGATGGGGTCTACCCATCCTGGGGGAGGCGGTCGCTCTATGAGCATGGAGACGCGCCCCCTTATAGTAGAGTAATCGCATTACTCATAGTCTATTTGACCTCGAGGAGTGCCCAATCCATAAATCAAATGCCCGATCGTGAGCCAAGATAGCTCACTATTACAATACCAAAACTCTAATGCAATTCTCAAACTTAATACCGAACTATTAACATAAAGCTAAAAATGTGCATGCACTCAAATCCTACAAAGCAACATTTCTTATATGCTTTAGAACATTTTTTTTTTTTTTTTTCTGATTTTGAATATGAAAACGATGGGAAAAATGAAAGAAAAACTATGAAAAGAGTGTATCAAATGGAGAGGGAAAGACGATGCACATAAACGATGGATGTCGGCGGAGTTCGTTGCGAGGTCCGTGGTATCTGCTATTATTGTTGAAAAATATGCAAGAAGGGTGGATGCTACAAACTCTAGATTTCACGTGAGGTTTGTGGTATCTACTAGTCCTTTGTTTGCACCGCTTGACTTCACAAAAATGAATGGGCATGGAAGAAGGGAATGGGGTCACAAAGGTCCATGGGATCTGCTAACCCATTTCCTTAATCAAATTGACAAACGAAACATGAGTGGGGTGAGATTCATGTAGGCCTCATAGGAAATCTTCTCTAATACCAAATGTGGGTGTTACCCTATATCGGAGAATGAGCATGTGCTCAATAAACATTTAATTCAACATATATTCCATACAATAATACATACCACATATATAGGAGAGGATCTCTAATCTCTCCCACTAAATCTAGGTGGGTGGTTCAACCACCTTTATTTCCTAAATTATCTCACCCTACATTCACTCGAGCTTCACTCTCCTAAATCATACATGAGTTGTTTTCTCAACTCACTTACATTACTTTCCAATAATTAAACATTAGCTAGCACATAATAATGTGCACACTAATTATTCCTAACAAGGCATACATCACAAACAGCCCTCATCAACCTTACACGCCCATCATTCAATCTTTTCTCATGTGACATACCTAGAATAAGTGATATACGCTTTAGGCTACAAAATCACTTCTTCTAGCATCATCTCATGATAGGCTACATCATCACTTTTGCTTGCATCATTTAGTGGTATACACTTTAGGCTAAATCACCACTTCTTTTTATTCATCTTGTCATGATATACGCTTAGGCTACAATGTCACACAAAACTCATGTATGTCGCATGTCATCATTACACACTCATCACAACACGCTACACACAACACATAGTTTGACCATTTCCGATGACGCACTCTCGTTTATAGTTCATTCTTGATTGCTGAGGGGGCATACTACATGAACCTCACTGCATACAATTCTATTCACTCTGGGAACGTGGATCCTATCATTCACTTTGCATTCCATTCCATCCATCCACAACATATTGCATTTTATGGTTGCATTTACTCTTGCTTGTACTTGCTTTTACATGTTCACTTTATTACACATGCTAGATAGATATCTTGTATGTCATTATCATTATCATACACACATGCGCATTCACTTGCTTTCTAGTTGTGATCACAGGCTATACAGGGATACTACACGTAGCATGGATGCTTGACTACCAGTCCCACAATGGTTACTAGGGGCATCCACATTCATACGCTACATGTGCTATTGTTTCATTTTTGTTCATAACATACTACTTTGATTTATACACGCTTTGACATATGTTTATCTTTCTAACATGTTAACGGGTATTTCATGCGCAATATTTGTTATTGCAAGGATATTTGTCTCCATACTTGTTTGTCACATTATCTCGCTATCATTTTCTCTTGTTTGCAAGCTTTTCCCTTTGTTTGGTGTGCACACTTGTTAGTGTTTACGGCCACTGCGGCCTTGAGTGTCTTGTGACATCATAAGTGGTGTCCCATGCTTGTAACCCGCTTTGTGTGGCCTACATTTTCTTCTTGGGTATTTACACTATCTTCTTATGTCCTAGCTTACACATTCTCCATTTGGTTTACACTTGTAATCTACATGCATGTTCATACTAACACTTTTTTTCTAGCTACCTTGTTTGTTTGTGCCTTGGTTTCTACCAAGCACATCCCCTTCCCCCTGCAAGACATAGTCTCCGCGGTTGGTCCTCTTTTGGGGCCACATTCTCCTATCTACAACGTGACATGCACCCCCAAAGAGGGGGGCATCATTTGGGTTTACACACTGTACCAGTACACTTCAGTTTTTAGTTTTTTTCCATGACACAGTGGGTTGCACAACGAGTGGTTTCAAACTAGTATACGAACTCCATACATGGTGGATTTTACAGATGGGGTGTCCCTAGCACATGCGGGAGCAGTTAAAGGATAGAGGATAAACCATACCTTCCTCTCTACAATGCCATGACGTTGGATCACACAAAAACTAGACAAAGACAGAGATATCTTCGCTCTCGGGAAGAAAGCTATTACATGTTCGAGGATAAATCAAACTTTCCTCCTTACACTTCTTCACCCGGTGACGTGAAATGGCCCAAAAACTCGCACTTCATCGACATTTACAGGATCCTTTCTACACCCTTTTTCTCATCATGAATCAGGTGCACATGTTCCTTTTTCATTTTCATACTTTTTTACATAATTTTTACATATATACATGCGCTTTTACACATTACACATATACATGTGTATTTGACTACTTGATCGTCTTCTCTTTTACAGGTCCATCTGTATGGGAAGAAAACAATCAACAACACATACATAATGGGTACATCACACACACGATACTAACCATGCAAGTACACTACACACATTGGCATCTACACACGCACTTCCACCTTAGGTTCACTCTCATCACTTTTTACACTTTTGCATCTTTAGTTTCCATACTCCATATTTTTATCACTCCACACTTTGTCTAGTCCTTCGGCATGCATTCTACATCACTCTACATGGATATCAGGTATGTATCTCTATCTACTTTATGTTACCGAGCTTTGCACTCACCAACATAAAGTGGGGGCAAATGTAGACACTAAATCACATAATTTGAGTCATTATTTAGGTCCGTCCCATCTCCCATACTACTATTCATATGGTTCTCAAGTGAAAATATTAATAATTAACTCATGTTTTTGGCCATTTTTACATTGCTTTTCGTTATTTTTGATCTTACACCCATACTTTCCCAATCTATACTTTGTCATATTGTGTTTCTCCTATTTTGATGGGTTGCCCTAAGCGCCCTAGTCCCCTTTGGGCACCTCGATCCTATTTTTACTTCCCTATCACTTTTTGGGAACTTTCGATCCATTTGAGATTCTTATATTTTTGGTGGTCGGCCTTTTCGAGGTTAATTTAAAAATTAAAGCAAGAGAACAATACAACTATAAAGTTATGTGACCATAATGAGGGACCAAGCATTAAACACTTACTATCACCATCTAAGTTTGCATCCATAAAAGGCATCTAAAGCTACATTTGCATCCATATAGCTCCATCACAAAGCACACAAGGCTAATTCATCTGCATCACACTTCATAGGAGGGGATTCTATTATTTCCATGCACACATTTACTACATTCTACATCTAGTTATTTGCTCATTATTTCACAAAGGGTGACTGACATAAGAGCACATAGGGCACAATTACACACACACACACACACACACACACACACACACACACACACACACACACCTATAACTACATTGGGTATGAGATGTAGTACAACACTCAATTAGTAAGTCCACCATTGTGGCAGCTAAGGATAGTCCAACCCCTTCATATACATCTTTCTTTTTAGGGTTTTGATGCTTTATTTGGGGTTTTACTGTGCTATTCTTCCATCTCTCAAGTTTACAACGACATTCGCGTGACAAGAAACGAACACATGAGAACATCCAATGACACTTCAGAGGAGGTTCCTAGTCATTTCTCAGAGACCAGGGCACCTAGATCTTAGACTAGGGCATCTCAGGCATCCCTATCCTTCTCTAGGTGCCTCACCCAACCAAAAATCTTGGATCTACATTTTCGTGGGGACCTATGTGACATTTTCCTCCTGTTCACCATTTGGTTTCCACCGTGACAAAGTCCTGCAACATCACCAAATCAGCTAAGGCCTTCTTAACCCTCTTACACATTAGGGTTTCATATTTCATTGCTTAGGTTACTTGGGTATTATTTTAGTATTTTATTACTTCATTTATTCAGTCATTTTACTAGTCTTATAGCATTAGATTACACTAGAATAATCACATTTTAGTTTTATCAACAAATGCAGATGTCGGACCATGATGGCTAGTAGGTGGATCCTCCTTCACCAAGTCCAATAGTGGAGTGTTTATCCCTCCTCAAGATGACCCTCCTCCTCCTCCTCCTGGTGTTGTGGCATGTGCTTAATTCTGTTGGTGTGATTTGTTTCTGTGCTTTCTGCTAGCCCTCTGGGTGTTTTGATGTAGCCCACGTGGCATTTTATATTTTGTTGTTTCCCTCATGGCATTTTTGTGGGACTGTGAGTCTTTCGGTTGCCCCTTGCTAATGTAACTCTCTTTATTTTAATTTAATATAAAGGGTAGTTCCAATAGTAAAATAGACACGACACTTAAAAATAAACACGATAATGGTGATAAATAAGACTATTTTGTTTGTATAATAATGGACTCACAACACAAATACACAATTATTATAACTCAAAAGTTAATAAACCACAAAACTAACATTTGAATTCAACATTTAAATAATACGATATTATCTAAATGCTAATATTCAAAACACAAACTCTAAACTAAAACCATTGACATAGATTGGACAAAAAACTCTTGACAACATATAAAGAATATATTGTTACGCCGAAAGGCGTTCTTCAGCTGGGTTGAGGCTCGGGGGCTCCTGACACACGCAGAAGCATCGACGACAAGGATGAGGGCGCAGAGATGACGTTGAATACGGAACAGTTCCATCCGTTGATTTCTAGAAAACCCTTTTTGCAGGTTGCTTGGCGCAGAGGTCTTGATTTGTGTGATTTGAGTAGCTTCTACAGGGGACAGAAGTAGATCACTCAGTCAGTAGATATCTCTGATGGCACGGTTCGATGAGATACATACAACTAGCAGAACTGTTGGGCAGTGAACGGTAAGGGCGAACCTGCAGCAATCTGTGTTCCGTGCTTGGAACCGATTCTTCTTACCAGTGTAAGGTGTAGTCAGCTCAACAGGAATTACTTGCCAAGTCAGGTCAGTTCACTATTAATGTCGCACTACCAGAAATGATCTTGTAAATTTGGGGATTATTTTACTACTATGCTCTTAGCTGATGTTTTATAGACCCATCTTTCAACAATCACACCTGACTGTTTGATTATCATCACAATTGGGGAATTCGAACCCGCGACGCATTGATGGCCAGGGAATATGAAAATAGTAAGAAGTTGGGTTTATGGCAGTCGCTTATTCCCCCGATAAGTAAATTTCAGGACATCTTGTCTCAACTTGACTGTGAATCCGTGATCGATCTCCCTCAAGTGGCGGTGGTGGGAAGTCAGAGAAGCGGGATATCCAGTGTGTTGGAAGCCCTAGTTGGTCGTGATTTTCTTCCCAGGGGTTTGGATAAGTGTCAAAATTTATTGGTAAAAAATACTTTCACGTATTTACAGTAGAATAGGATACAAAGATTCCTAAAATCTAAATTGCTACATGTTTCAGCTGTGGAAGCTTAAAAATTTCAGTTTGCGGTTGAAATTTTAGTGTTCTTTTCATTTTTATTCTGATTTGGAGGGGGAACTATTCAACAACTCCTTTTTTTGAAAGGGCTCGCGGAAAAGAGCGCAGTAAGGAAGAGGAAGAATCTGTACATAGGAATCAGGAAGTGGCCATGGAGTAAATGGGCTGCAGAGATCAGACATCCGAGATAGGGCGTTAGGGTTTGGCTCGGAACTTTCAATACAGCGGGAGGATGCATCCAGGGCGTATGATGCAGTGGATAAGAAGATCAGAGGTAAGAAAGCCAAGCTCAACTTTCCTGATGAATTTTGTCCGGAAAAAGCAAGAAACGGTTGGGGAAGAATGACTACCAGAAGAAATCGAAGACTTGAACCCTGACCCTGATTTTTGGCTCGAGGGTTTTGATGCAAACAAATCGGCAAAACTATCTTTGAATTATATCAAAAAAGGAAATAGCTTTAGGCTGTCATTGTAGGAAAGGTCTTATGACGATATGGAGTTTGGGGATTCAGAGTTTCTAAATCGTAGTCAAATTGGCAGGTCAGTTTGCCAATCAGAGTAATCTCAGCCAAAATCTCTGGAGAAAACCTGCTTAGGCGAGATCTGTAGTGGTTACAACAATCCACAAGCGAGCAACTTCATGCCTTCTACTTTTGATAAGACCGTAAGTTTCCAACCCTTGAAATCCGTTTCTCCCCATGGTGGGGCTTATTATGAATCCGATAGATTCAGTATGTCATATGATGGTGTTTATTTTGAAGTCATTTAATCTTCTCCTCCACCTCAAGGAGGTCCATATTTTTATTTTGAAAGTAGTAACTCAGTTGACGGGAAAATAATTTCTATGTAAAAATCCCAGAAATTTCTTGTATCATGTGAAGTGAATGGGCCCAACTATGTGGACATGCAAACTCCACCATTGTGTGGAATTCCCGAGGAGAAGTTTGTTGGTATTCCTTATGAAAGCAATGGTGGAATATGTGATCCTTACAAAAAAGAGGTGAGTGAAAATCTTGAGTTTTTCAGAAGAATTGTGTGCTCTAGAGTCATATCTGCAGTCGTGCCTAAGTCCTAAAGAGGAAGATTTTATGGTTCAGACAAAGGGCGATATGGGTCTTAAGTATTGAATGTTCCCTGCAGCCATGAAGCTTTGGCGATCTTCCCACTTCTGGTTCTGTTTATGAAGGCAGTCTTCTTGCCTTCATGGGCTGTTGTAAACTTGAATTGAAATTACTCTAATATTCAACTAGTTTAGTAGATCTTAAATTTTAAACATGTGGGACTAAAGAAAGAACACATCTCTAATGTTTTGTTATGTGCATGCTTGTTTTAGAAGCTCCTTCAAGGTCTGGAAACTTAAGTATTGCTCATTATATGCTGCAAGTGACTCTCAGACACCATAAAAAACTGGGGCTTGCAGATTATTTATCTGGTTAAGATGAAATTCTTTAAGATTTTCTTTAGCCTTATTATATCTTTTCTTTTCTCCCTATAAAAAACATTTTTTAACTAGATGAAAGTGATCATGCATATGGCAAAAGGAATTGAGGAACCAATCAGATGGCAAGAGCTCTAGGTAATAAGGTGTAGAGAAATCCTGGCCATCTGAAGAGAGCGAAACAATGGCCATCCGAAAAGATCCTTCTTCAAGTTGCATGGTATTTTGAGGATTTAGAGATCATTTTTAAATTCATATACATATATATGGTAGATATAAGAGGAAAATTTGTATTCTCACTTTATAAAATGGATAATTTTTTCTCTTTTTTTTGCATATGATTGCTCCTTTTTTTGGTCACATTTTCTAGATTCTACTGCACGAATAGCCTTTTTCCTCAAGTTTTAGAATGTTTCCTGCATCGACGAAGTTGTTTCTATTTATGAAAGCAATCTTTATTCTTGCCTTGGAAGTCTGTTGAAAATTCAAATTGATTTTGGCGATTTGCCCACTGCTGGTTTTGTTTATGAAGGCAGTCTTTGTTCTTGCCTTGATGAACTATTGTAAATTTGTATTGAATAATCAGACTGCTTGTACGAGGTTTGGAAGTTGAAAATTAGTATAAAATTCCACTAATTTAGTAGATCTTAACTTTTAAACCTGTCAGATTGAAGAAAGAACACCTCTCTAATGTTTTGGTATGTGCATGCCTATTTTAGAAGCTCCTTCAAGGTCTTGAAAACTTAATTATTATTCATTATATGCTGCATGTGACTCTCAAACACTATAAAAAAATTGGGGCTTGCAGATTATTTATCTAGTTAAGATGAAATTCTTTAAGGTTTTCTTAAGCCTTATTATATCTTTTCTATTCTCCCTATACAAAACATTTTTTAACTAGATGAAAGTGATCATGCATATGGCAAAAGGAAGTGAGGAACCAATCAGATGGCAAGAGCTTTAAGGTGCAGAACAATCCTGGCCATCTAAAGAGAGTGAAACAATTTGGCCATCTGAAGAGATCCTTCTTCAAGTTGCATGGTATTTTGAAGATTTAGAGATCAGTTTTTAATTCATATACATATATATGGAAAATATAAGAGGAAAATTTGTATTCTTACTTTATAAAATGGATAATTTTTTCTCATTTTTCTACATATGATTGCTCTTTTTTTTTGTCACATTTTATAGATTCTACTGCATGAATAGTCTTTTCCCCCAAGTTTTAGAATGTTTCCTACATCGACTGAGTTGTTTCGTTTATGAAAGCAATCTTTATTCTTTCCTTGGAGGTCTGTTGAAAATTCAAATTGATTTTGGCAATCTAGCCACTGTTGATTCTGTTTATGAAGGCAGTCTTGGTTCTTGCCTTGATGCGCTGTTGTAAATTTGTATTGAATAATCAAAATACTTGTATGAGGTTTGGTAGTTGAAAATTAGTATAATATTCCACTAATTTAGTAGATCTTAACTTTTAAACCTGTCAAACTGAAGAAATAACACCTCTCTAATGTTTTGTTATGTGCATGCCTATTTTAGAAGCTCCTTCAACATTTGAAAACTTGTGTCTTATTCATTATATGTTGCATGTGACTCTCATACACTATAAAAGACTTGGGCTTGCAGATTATTTATCTGGTTAAGATGAAATTCTTCATAATTTTCTTATGCCTTATTATATGTTTTCTAATCTCCCTATATAAAACATTTTTTAACTAGATGAAAGTGATCATACATCCTGCAAAAGGAAGTAAGGAACCAATCAAATGGCAAGATTTCTAGGTAAATAAGGTGCGGAGCAATCCGACCATATGAAGAGAGCGAAACAATTTGGCCATCTGAAGTGATCCTTCTTCAAGTTGCATGGTATTTTGAGGATTTAGAGATAGGTTTTAAATTCATATATATATGGCGAGATGTAAGAGAAAAATTTATATTCTTGCTTTATGAAAAGAATCATTTTTTCTCATTTTTCGCATATGATTGCTCCTTTTTTGGTCACATTTTCTAGATTCTACCGCATGAATAACCTTTTCTCTCAAGTTTCGAATGGTTCGAGCATCCATGGAGTTGTTTATATTTATGATTTAAGCAGTCTTTATTCTTACCTTGGTGGTCATTGAAAATTTGACTTGAATATGGAGGTTGTTTTTATTCGCAAAAGGCGTTTCTTAAAATGGGAAAGGCAACCCAGTCTCTAGAAGGTGACAAGTAAATCAACAGATCCACAATTTCAGGCATTTCAATGTCCTCCGTGGATCCACCACTAGCCATCAATTTGCATACATTGTTGCATGTTTGTGGATGTCGTGGAGAAGCCCTCAACGAGTAAGCCGCAGGTTTCGTGTAGGGGTTAAATTTGACGCCGAATAAAATGGACTATTATAATTTTAGAGTCTTTTTTTTATAAATATTTCAGAGCCTTGTTTTCTCTTAAATTTTAATTTGTAAAAAGAAATTGAAACAAATTTTCTTGAAAATAAATTGATATGTGAAGTTTGAACCAACGACAAAACCATGCGAGTGAAAAAGGAATATTTGTTTTTTGAGAGGAGACTCATATTTTACTTCCCTTCGTATTTCAGAATTTTATTGAAAACATTTTGAGGCGACTTGTTGTTCACCCCCTCCACATTCGCTGCAACATTTCCTTCCGTACTGCTCGTGAAAATGGGTGTTGAAACAACGATTAAAAGTAAAAGTGAAAATGCAAGGCATATTAAAATAAGTGGCGTTGTGTCAACGTGTTGTGTAATAGTTTTCTGCTACCACATACGCTCTACAGGGTCTTTGTTAAATATTGTAATTACATTTTAACATATGTATGGTGATCAATTTGTTTAATAAATAGGTAGTTAAGAAAAATAAAGTGATATAATGTCAAAAACATATCACTATATTATTAAATTCATGAGGAACTATTGAGTCTTGACTAAGGCTAACATTATCACCACCTACAAGTTGTAAATTACGCCGAGAGGCGTTTGCACATGTAGAAGCTTGCCCCTCCTTGACTATGTCAAACTGCACATTAAAAATTGGATGGTAGATTTTCAAGACTGTATCAACGTGCTTTGATGAATTTGAGCCATAGATTTTTCTAGGCCTGATGATTTATTTCTTTAAGGCTTGCAAAAATTACAGTTTTGTTTTGGTGGTAAGGTCGGGGTGATGTTTCTACGGTGCAAAAGCATTTGTTAGCAATTTACTAGTAGTAAATACAAATTGTAGAAAATGCATTATCTTTCCCAAAAAAATCGTTAACGATGAGGTTTTCAGAGTCTGCTAAAGTAAATTTTGGGGAAAACTATGACAAATGTGTAATTAACAGTTCAAGTCACACTTCATCAGGATAAATTAGGAGCTCATAGAGAAGATATTTAGGTCTTTTCCTAAAAAAGCCAACACCTTCATACTATATTAGTTTTCATGTGTTCATTTTGTTGACATGGTTCCTAATTCATTTTATCCTAATTTTTTAAATTCATAGTCTCTAGAGACAAAAATGATATTGTCAAAACATAAGTGTTTGTAGTAGTGATTATTGTAAGACACACCTTCTTATGGGGAATTCAACTATTCTCACAGTTACCTAGGGCTCAACTTAAAATGGAGAATGCATCGTCAAACCCAGTACATCGGTTCACTTAACAACCATACCCAATAATCTATTAATTACTCTTATCACCTATGTTGACAGTGAGGTGATTTTGTTAGGTCCCAGCCTTTTCAACATGACATCTACTTTGAGTACGATATAACCTGTTCTTTTATTTTACTTCTTCTTGATCGCTTAAAAACACTCGGTTCAAGAGATTTGGGTACATCTTCGTATACTTTACATTGCCTCCCCACCAGTTGGATTCCACACAACAATATTTGGTATGCCAAGTGATTTTTAGAACTTAGGCCTTTTGCTTAATTTATCTACTATTTCATTTTTCATTGTGGTGCAATGAGAAACATTTTTTCTTATTCTTTTCTTTTTCGTGGTGAAAAAAAAAGGTTTTGACCCAATTATAATTTATTGGTTTGTGCAAAATTAAGGGATTGTATCTAGGACTTTTGTTATTTTGGAATCCCACACTTGGATAATGTAAATAAAGGTTATGAAGATCCGTTGAAGATAGATTCAAACATATCTACAACTAAAACACTAATTATTGTTATCCTTTTCTTTTTTAGTTTGGTTCTCTTATTTTGTCAGATCCAATATCAAGAAATTGTAAGACTAGTCATGTAATTTGTTTTTGGTGGGTAGATATAGATAGAAAGATTGGATACATAAAAACAAATCATGTACTCAAGAAAGTGAAAGGAACATGCAAGCAAGTGGAAATATGGCCTTGCATGCCCTACAATACTGGTTATGAATCTGTTATGAGTGTAAAAAAGTATGATGTCACAAACTGAACTACAAATTAAATCTTCACCAAATTTATCACTTATTAGTTATTTCAAAAGCTTTCGGTCAAAAGCACTAACGCCTTCACAAGGTCGGATTTTGATCAAGACTTTCTTTCCCTTGCTCGTAGTAATTTTGTCACTTAAACTCTTAACTCTCTTGTGTAAGTACACATGATTACACATTGAATGCCATATGTTGTCAAAACAATATTACCAAGGAAAATACATAATGCCCCCTCATGTAGATGTAGTGGTCCTATATTAAACAAAACATTGATTTTGCAAGTGTGATAAGTCCATATGATTAGATATTGTTTGTTGATATTCCCAATCTAGTCTCGCCATCAAATGGCTACCTTTTTCTCATTGTTTGATCACTTACCTGCCCTCACATTTCATATACCCTATCATTTTTTAATAACGATGCATTTATTAGTGGTATTAGAATCACTGAAAACTCATTTACCTTCAACCGGACAACTCCACTTCTTCCTTACCTAATCTAGTTCACATTTGATTTGTCCAATTGCTTCCTTAGTTACTCCACTCCACATTTGTTTCGTCCAACTATTCCCTTTCGGCGTTCACATCGCACTGCTCGTGTGCGATTGCTAGTATTGGACCATTCAACTATACACTATAAAAAAACACTTAAGGGGACCTTCGAACAAATATTAAAATACAACCAAACTTGGTAGACTCCCACACATAATCCTTACAAAATATTGACAATCGCACTTTTGGTGAAACTGTGGGCTGGGAGCTTTGAGGACGATTGGCCGAGATGGGATAGACCACTGAATCAATGCTATTGCAAATCTATGCAATCAACATTCATGGATATTGAAAGGATGAGTACACGACACGTGGTCTATCTGTGTACGTGTTTATCAGAAATGATCCACCTGGATATAACACGTGTTTGCATAGACAAGACATGAGCCAATTTGACTAAGTGGAAAAACCACTGTTCGTTTGGACTACGCGGATATTCGCGTGTTATGATCTGGCTGAACAAGCAATTGCAAGTTTGAAAAAACGAAGATCTCGCTGGAAATGCGTGAAATAAACCAATATTCTCATGAATTTACACCAAAGACGAATATGCAAATGCAACATAAGGCGAGTTGATCATTCTCATAAATATATCATCATATGGTGGTAAATCCAATAACAGATCTGGTATATCTATGTATCTTCGAGATTTCCAGTACATGAGTCTAAGGGAGCACGATCATAATCTTGGTAGATGCGCAGATCGGAATACTTTAATATTCACAACATGGAATAATAATGTGCATGTAATCCCATCATATCAGAGTTAGAAACGTCTCTTGATGATGATATATTACACGAGATGGTAGATGGATGACAGAGTAAATGGTTTAGGAAATGCTTGGAGCTTATAAGGCTTGTGTATTAATACACAACTCAGCAAATAAAAACGGCTCGCCTTGAACACAAATAGCACAGCATAATCAAGATAAGGAGCAAGCAAGATGCTTGGTCTGCGCCAAACTACTGCATACACAGAGACAAAGCCCAGTGCAACTGCCCCAAATTAACACTTCAAAATATCATACTTGCTCTGATGTCAAATTAAAGGTTCCAGCAATTTGCACATACATAAAATATTCTTTGTTCATTATATTTCTCTTATATACAGCCAATATATAGGAAATAGTTTTCCTATAAAATATGATATCTAATTATCTCCAAAACAACCCATAAACAAACAATTATACTTGTGAGTTGTTATAACTCACTCAGTCCTATTTATTTGGGTTATTAACAACTCATCCACATAGTTACATCACACTAATAATTATATTTTATCACTCCGCAAATATAATGTGAGTACTAGAATAATGATTTCCTAACAATTACTATTTTTGCCCCCATGACAAGAGCGCCCATGTGGCACACTAGCGCCTGGGATCCTATTTTTCTAGGTCTATTTATGAACATATTTTGTAACGATAATTGTTTTGTTCTTGTTGTCTATGTTCCTATAACTGATTTCTATAATGTTATGAGGGTGAAAAGGTTCACCCAATGTTTTCCCCACTCGTTTGGGGTGCGTTAGATGAAAAATGTGAATGGAGCCCAAACGAGGAAGACTGAAACTGATATACACATCTGATATAGGAATTATACGGGAAGCATGGGGATTACGCATGATAGTTACCATGGTGCAAGAAAAATAAGGGAAAAAATGTTAGCATACAACTATTAGTGAGAAACAAGCAATACACACTAAAATAATAACTAGTAAAGGCATACAAGAAAATAGTAAACAAGGACTTAGCAAGTAATCGGTTGCATACATGGGACACCACTAAACATGTCACAAGACAATATGATCTTTCAAGGATTTTACAAACAAAGTAATAAGTAAACAAAGGCATAACTTGCAAGAAACAATCACAAACAATGTACAAGCAAATTAGAGAACCATGATTGGAACAAGTCCTGCAAGAAAAAAATCTATATATAAAGCACCCATTAGCATGTTAGGAAAGATAAATAGTATGTGATAATGTAATATATGAATATAGTATTAAAAATGTGAAACATCACAACAATAGAACGTGATAAGTAGAAAAGGTAGATGCCTCCAGGAGCCTCGGTGGGTCTAGTAATGGATAGGACAAAGCATCATATATTGTTTAACAACATGTAAGTGACATGCATACACCTCAAGTTACCATGTGAATGTGCATGTGTGTATGAAAAATGATAAAACATACAATGAACCGTAGTAACATGATAAGAAAAGGTGCAACACCGAGATCTAAGCTAATGTTTTTGGATTATTAATTATGAATATCCGAAAGAAAACAATGAGGACGGAGGAATAAGGATGCCCCCTGGTGTGGTGTGTGCCAAGTGAAGTCCATGTGAAGAAACCCTCAATAGTTAAGTATGAACCAAGAACAATGGTGTGTCATTGAGCGATGTGGGGGAATTAGGATGCCCCCAAATGTGAATGCTAAAAGGATATATGCAATAAGAGTACTAAGAAAGGGCCCATGATTAGTTGATGTAAAATAAGTATGCATGTGAACATGATCTAGGATCTGATGGTCATGGGAGAGTGCATGAGGCCAGTATATGGGATATGTCTAGATCGAGCATGTGGAGAAATAGAGCACAAAATATGTCTAGATGGAGCATGTGAAACATGTGACCTATGTGAATAGATGCCCCTATGAGGTGGGCTATGGGATCTATAGATGTGATGAAGCCTATGAGTAGTAGCCATGTGTGAAGGAAATTGAGATGGATGTGCAAAAGGTTCCACAAGAGGAACAAGGGCTCAGATACCATAGGAGGTGTCAAGGCTAAGGAGTCATCATGAATAGGAGAAGATGCGGTTGGAGTAAGAGGAGTTGAATATCAAATGGCCGAAGTAGCCAAGGACAAAGGTTTTCGTGGTGGAATGCCTTGAATAGTAATAATATGATGCTCATGGATGAACTTAAGGCATAAGTGAACAATAGAAGGTACAAATTTGGCTCAGAGTTAAGGGAGTTCTAAGAAAGTGTCGAATGCGTAATAATATAACCAACAATAAATGGCATAGAAATAATGAGAGGCCCAACAATAATGGGTATAACAACATGGCCATGAGAAGTAGGAGACATATGTTTCATATGAGATAAAGGGAATCCAATTGACTGTAAGAAAGATAATGAACATGCATTGTGCTTGAATGAGGAAGGCTCATAACATTATCGATGGCATCGGACTCCAATAAAAACATTGATATCTAATCTATGGTAGGAGAATGAGGCATGAAAATTATCATTAGTGAAAGTGATAGTAGGTTATGGGAGATTAGTAACACCAAGAAGGAATCCAAGGGGATGATATACAAAATCAGGAGGAGACATCGCATGGTAGGTATGATTGGAGGATGAATCAGAGCTGACTTATCATGCTTAGGTAATGCATCATTGAATATCTTTAACTTTCCATTGTCATTGGTAGATTTAGAATAGGAAGTATCGGATTCATGCAAATGGATATCATTATTCACATCGGTGAGATCTTGAATCTAATGGAAAAATATTGAAACACTTATCGGTAGAATGACCATTCCATATATGGTAATCACAATGTGCATGCTCATTAAAAATCTTGTCATGGGGACTATTAGGATCATATTCGAGAGGATGTGGAAGAGAAATCATACTTCTTTCAATAAGTTGGGGCAACAACATACGGGAAGGATAAGGAAATCGATTAAATATACATTGAGTGGGTTGGAGCTAAAGCCGAGGAGGTTGAGAAATAAAATTGACAGTAGGATTAACATCATTAGTCTTGGGTTTAAAAGGAATCTTTCTTGGAAATTTATAAGAAGAATGATTGGAAGTATTAGAACCATATTTGATTTTTCCTAAGGAAAGAACCTTAGTATCACGAATTTTCAAGGTATGACATAGATGGTCAAAGGAATGTAGAATAAAAAATCACACACTCTTGCAAAGGAGGAAAAGTACTTTGAATAAAGAAGATCTTTCAATTCATACTCAACTAACACATTGTTCATTTTAGAAATATTATTTCTTGTAACGCAATACATAATCACTAAGATGTTCATTCGATATACTTTTTTAATTTTATACTTTTGTGCATAAGATATTTTTGTTCCAATTCATTGAAAAATGAGCTAGAAACAAATCATCAAGAGTAGTAAATGCCTTAGCAGAATGCAAGGGCAAGTCATAGAATCATCGTAAAGCATAATCTGTAAGCTCTTAGGAAACAACTTGGTCAAGAGGGTGTCATCACATGCATAGTTTAGGAAAATAACATGAAAGGATCTAAGATGCTCTTGGGGATCTCCATGGCCATCGAATAGAGGAAACTTTGGTGAAGAAAAATTGGGAGGGAGTGGATAAGAAGACACTTTGGGTGCAAGAGGACTATGAAGAAGAAGTGAAGAATCAAGGGATGGAGATGAAGAAGAAGTAGCTTGTTGCAATTGATGGATTTGTGCTTACAAATCATGATAACGATACTATAAAGCTTGGGTGCTTTGGAAGAACGATGAACCTAAATGGAAATAAGGGGAGAAGAAAGATTAGGATTTGGTGTGGAAGTAGGAATATGAGCGGTGGAAGCTCCCGCATTGGTAGGGGAAGAGGAAAGAGGAATAAAAGATGTGGTAGTAGTATAAATAGTGGTACTAAGAGGATCGGTGGAAGTAATCCTTTGGTCTTCCTCACAGATAGCAAAAAGCAATAGATCAAGGTTTTCATGATGCGCAACAAGATAAGAATTGAGTTCATTAAGATCCTCAGTAGAAAAGTCACGAGAGGTACTAGTCATGATGGAAAGGGATCCGAAAAGGTAAGCATGAAAGGGATTGGGTTCACCAAATGATTTAATAAAATTAAATCTAAGATAAAGGAATTGCTGATTAGATAAATGAAACAATAAATGTGCAATATCAAGCAAATGAACTACAAGCAAGAGTGCAAAATAAGAAGATAAAGATGACTTAGCTTGTAACCGAAGATATGGACTGATTTTGGGATGATGGATGGTCCGGAATAACTAATTTTGTACTATGTAAGCTTTACTTCTTAAACTAGAGTGTGATGATCCTTGGGACATGAGCGTCTAAGCAGAATAGGGTCACCGGGCACTAGTGTCTGCATGGAAGTGCTCAGATTTGGTTCCTTCTGTCGCTCAATGTCATTTTATGTTCATTGTAAGTCACATCAAAATTCATTGTGTTACTTTTGTACCTACAAAATAAACCCTATATACATGCACAATACTCAAGCACACATAATATGAATAAATAATGCATATGCTTGAGTAGACTAACCTCAATGGTCACCCCAATGTGATTGTCACCAAGCATTACACCGCATTTCGGACTCAATGTAGTTCGAGTTTGTGTGTGATTGGAATAATGTCCCTTGAGCTAGGTTTCCTTAGTTCCAGTTACACAAAAAGATAGCAATCTACAACTACTTTGTCCCAAATGTAAATGTGTGGTATGGAATTCATAATAGCTCCTCCTATGTAGTGAAGTATACGGTCCAAAATGTAGTCCTTAATGTAGTAGATAGAAATTATTAGCTCCTTGTAGGTGTATGTGCCTCATGAATTCTTGTCCCCTAATGAGGTTAAATAAGACATGTATATATATGATTCATTTGCTTAAGTTTCATCATTAACAAGTGAAAGGACAACCAAGGGTGATAAAAGAAGACAAGAAAGAAGTAACATCCGAAATATAGGAAAAAAGATAAAGAGGACAAAGGTGCCCAAATGGGATAAAGAGGACAAAGGCACCCAGAATGGGATAAGAGAAAACGGGATGTTGGTATCTAAGATTGTAAGTTGTCAATAAGAAACACCAATTAATAAATATGAAAAGGATAAAAGCAATGCTGCTTATGCATATAAATGAAGTATTTAGAGGCTATATGTACATAGTAAGTGTGTGATTTAGTGATAAAGAGAGGACAAAGGTGCCCAAATGGGATAGAAAAAAAAAGATAAAGTGGTGCCCAAATGGGATAGAAGTGCCTGGGAGCTCTAACACTAATGGGTGGTTCTCAGATAGGGTACCCAAAAGGATAAACAATGAAATAAAAGAAATATAGGATGTTTACTGGTATCTAAGATTGTAAGTTGTCAATAAGAAACAACAAACAATAAATATGAAAAGGATAAAAGCAATGTCAAAGCAAAGTAAAGGGGTGTTAATGAGTAATTATCTTGCTTAGGAATTATGCATATAAATGAAGTATTTAGAGGCTATATGTACATAGTAAGTGTGTGATTTAGTGACTACAACCATAGATTGCTTCATATGGAGTAATTTTTGTGGAGGTGTAATATGATGTGTTATACTACAATTTAGCAAGAGGTAGCCACTTGACCAACTATTATCGGTGCTCTAAGGTAAAGCATCAAGGGAATGTTTCCAAACATTTGTTGACAAGCTCAGTTTGGCCATCTATTCGCGCATGGTATCTAGAGCTCATTTGCAATTGGGTACTTGTCATGTGGAATAGTTTTTTCTAGAAATGGCTTGTGAAAGTGGCATCACGGTTTGAGACAATTGAAGCTAAGATGTCATAAAAGTGGAAGATTTGGTCGATGAAATTTTGAGCGATGGTTGAGGTAGTAGATCACTTTGGCATCGGTGTGATTGCATAACATTGAATCCTTTCTCCAAGTGTGGGACTTGAAAAATGAGAAAGGATTCTCCGAGAGAAGGTTGGTTCCTATTCCTCTGTTCGGATGCACACGAAATATGCGAGAGGGTTTTCTCAAAACCTAATCTAAATGCCGAGGAGACAAGGTAAGAAGATGCATAAAATAAATCTAAGCTAATAGAGGTGATGCAGGAATGAAGAACACCTATTTTCCGGTGAACACGAGACCATTCAAATGTGATATAAGATCATGCCTGAGATAACAAAACTTGTAGTGAAAGACCGGGAGGATGCAAGATGAACACGAGAGAGGGTTGAGAATCATCCACGAGACATGTATTACTTGCTCCAAAGATTGATACTGATACACACTGCTGAGAATGCCAAGAGGCGAGTCGTATTACGGTTTCAAATGAGAGGTTCGAACTCCACAAATTCACGATAGGAGAAGAAGGGAGGAGCAAAAAGCAGAAAAATGTTCGACCTTTGAAAAGAAGCTCCTCTTTACAATATATAGAAAGAATGAGAGAGAGGAAGAGAGAGGGGAAGCCAAATCTACCCAACCACCTCGAGGTTGCATTGATTCATCTCATTATGGCGAAGCGGCGGATCTGGCAAAAAGCGGCGGAATTTTGTCAACGAGAAGCGCGTGGCTATCTGCTGCATTAAAGTTGTTTGTTGAAGCATTACTTCTGCTTGTTATTTCGTGCCAGAGGTGTTTCTTGATTTTCTCTCTCCAAACTGAACCAAAATGCAAGATTGACCCGGAATCGTGTAGAGAATTTTACCAGCTTTCCATTGATATAAAGAACGTGCCAATCCGAGCTCTGGATCGAAAGTTATGGCGATCTGAAGATTTAGGGCACAAAACAGGTGAAAACGGATTTTTAAATTTCTTCCCGCGCTCTGCCACCTGGATGACACGTGGCAGGTTCTGATTCGCTGAGCAACTCTCTCTCCTCCACCTCTCGGCGGGCTCTCTTTTGAAATTTCCTTGTGGGCCCTAAATTTGGGACACGTGGCACTATCCCATTGGTTGGTGATCTTGAAACTCGCCCTTTGACTTTTTGACCATTTCCTTTGTGACACGTGTCATGATTTGGTTGGTTCTCGGCCCTTTCGGCTCCTTCGCGTCCACCGCGTCCATTTGTCCGGATGTCCCAATTGTTTGGGACAAAAACCTCGATCCGCTTTGAAATGGGCTTCCTCGTCCCTCATTTGCCGATGACACGTGGCTTGCAATCGATTGGCTCTCGGCTTTTCAATTTATCCAGCGTCCCTCGCGTCCTTGCGGCCCGAGATGTCCCGGTCAAACTTTTCTTTTGGTGAAGCCCGGCGGTTCGCGTCCATTTGTCCCAAATGTCCCGGTGCTTTGGGACAAATTCTTCGGTTCGCCCGATCCGGCGATTCGCGTCCTTCCGGCCCCAGATGTCCCATTTGCCTCTCCATTTGTTTGTTCTCATTTCGGCCGATCCCGGCGGTTCGCGTACCAGCGTACTTGTGTCCGTTTGTCCGGATGAAGACTTGGGCAAATTTTTCCTTCTTTCGGCCGATTCGGGCATTTCGCGTCCCGCGCGTACCTGTGGCCCAGATGTCCCTTTGCTTCACGGGCCGCCTGGAGGCTTTTCGGCCGATCCGCGCCTAGATGTCCCAAATGTCCCATTGCTCCTAGGACTAGGACTTAGCCATTTTCGTGATTTTCTGTTTGATCTACTTGCACAGGCTAAAACTCGATGCATGTTATCGAAATTTACCTGGGGGTGAAATTTTGACAACGGTTTTAATGACTCAGCGGGGTCACTGCTGCTTAGGTAGAAGATCGGTGGCCTTTTAGCGATCCATTGGGCATGGAGTTATAAGCAATAACTTTGAAAGCAGGCACGATCTATGACTTCTTCTCGGCAATGACACTGAAGCTGTAGAAAACAACTTTGAGAGCAGCAAAACTGTGTGCCAAAGCACTTAGGAAATAGAAACCTAACTACCACGGGACAATGTGCATACGCACTTGGAGGAATGAAAATCTAAACTAATATTTACAAGGGCAAACCTTTTCTTTTTAGTAGCGATGTTTAAGATAGATTAGATTGCTTAGGAATCGGAAGTTCCTCTCCATCCAATGCGAGACAATTGGAAGGCATTACTATTTTGCATCCCGTGACCATGTAGGGACCACTCGAGATGGCATCAAATTTGGAATGCCTTCTGGTTTTGCCCGATCTGCATCCCATTTGAGAACTAGGTCCCCTTCTGGAAGGTCCTTGCTCTTGCTCTCTTATCAAACCATCTTTTTACTAAGGCTGATCCTTTTGATAAATGAACTGCATGTTCTCGATTTCTTCTAATTCCATCAATTTGCATACGACCTCCATTGGTTGAACTCGAGATAACTCAAAGCTGCTTCATGAGCTCAAGGTGGCAATTCTAATGATATAGGCAATCTTGCCTCCTTCCCATAGACCAACTTGTAGGGAGAATTACTGTAGACCTCTTTGGTGTTATCTGTCGTCAGCCCATAACGCTGATTTTAGCCTTGTATGCCATGTTCTTTGATTTTCATCGAGTCCTTGATGATTTTTAGCAAATTCTTGTTTGTGGACTCTGCTGTCCATTACCTGCGGGTAATAATTTGAAGAAGGTGCTCAAATAGATTCCATTCTTGACAGACCCATTATGTAATTTTGAACCTATGAATGCTAATGCATTATACGATATGATGGTGGCGGCACACCGAACTGGTTCTATTCCTTCATAAAAGTCTAGTATGTTAGACTCACTTGCCTCTTTGAGCGCTCTTGCGCCGGTCCACTTGGTGAAATATGCAGCCATTTGTAAGAATCCACTTGTGGCCTTGACTCGGGTGGGATTGATGACTCGATGAAGTCAATCCCCATTGCATGAATGGATGATCTTGAAATTGGACGAAGGGGGAGTCTTTGCTAACCTTCCTTTCCTGTGAAGAATGCACATTTCTTGCATTTCTTAACCCATGAGTACTTGATCATTGAATATAGTAGGCCAATAGTAACCAGCTTTCATGATTTTGAGAGTTGTTACTCGTGGGGTGAAATGGCCTCCTGCCTCCCGTCATGGAACTCGTGTAAGATCCTCTCAATTTGACCTGTCCCGATGCATCTTAATAGAACACCGTTGATGTCTTTTTAAACAAAACACCATCAACAAGCACATATGGGCTGCTTGTAATCTGAAGTACCTTCTTTTTGCTTTGCTCATTTACGGAGGGCACATGCCCGTCTGTAGGAAATGTATCATATTCGAGTCAACGGGGAGTGGACACATCATCATTTTCCTGTTTTTGATCATCTTGTAATAGCGGGACAGCGTCTTCTTCATCTTGGGTTGTCTGGTTGTTTGGAAGCGAGCTGCTCACACAAACCTTTGCCTCTTACCAGCTTGGTGATCTTGATCTCAATGTCATACTCCATGACACGGGTGATCCATCTGCCCTTTTCTCATTCAAATCCTTGTTGAGGAGGAAGTCCTTAACTTGACATGTGAGACTAGCAAGCTGGACCTTGTTGTTTGAGACTAAATGCTTGAATTTCTTAAGCTTCGATTCTATGCAAGCACATGCTTTTGATAAAAGAGTACCTCACTTTGCAGTCATCTAGGCTCACATTTGAAGAAGGCAATCATTTGTTCATCATTATCTTTGTTTCTTTGTACGGAATGGCGAGAAATAGTGTCATCACCTCCAAATGCATAGAGGATGAAATCCTTGGAAAAGTCAGGTTGATGAGAGTGGGTGCTTGGGAGATGGCTTCTTTGATTGCTTCAAAACTCTCCTTGCCTTTGCCGTCCACTTGAAAGCCATGCTTTTCCTTAACATTTTGGTGATGGGCTTGTGAGGCTGCAAAATGCGGGACAAACCTCGAACAAAGTTTATCCTTCCCGGGAAACTACGAAGGGCTTTCTTGTGGCTTAGCAATGGTAGTGCTCTTATGGCTTGACCCTCTCTGGATCAATTGCTAATCCTTCCTTGGAGACAATATGGCCAAGGAGCTTCCCTTCATGTGCAAGAAAGATGCACTTCTTAGGATTCAAAGACACTCCAGAACTTTCTACACCTCGAAACACTTGCACGAGGTGAAAGAAATGGTCTGCTTTGCATTCTTTGAGAAGACGATAATATCATCTAGGTATATCAGCACTATCTTGTTGATCAAGCCTTTGAATGCCATATCCATAGCTCATTTGGAATGTTGCTCGGCGTTCGGCAGTCAAATGGCATCTTCTTGTAAGCATATGTGCCCCATTTGGTTGTGAAGGCTGTCTTGAGCTGGTCTTCCTCCTTCACCATAATCGATTGAAGCTTTGAGTAACCATCAAGTAGTGAAAACCTTTACGAACCAGCTACGACTGCAATATTTGCTCCATGGAAGGGAGTGGATAATGGTCCTTGAGAGAGGCTCTATTCAAATCTCTGAAGTCAACACACGGCTGATCTCTCCACTCTTCTTCATTTGGAACTAAGTTGTGACCCAACTAGAATGCTTGATTGGGAATATGATTCTTGATTCAATCAGCTTGTCCAATTCTTTCCTCATGAGAGGCTCCATGTGTGGATTGGTGGTCTCTGTTTTGCACTTTGACGAGGCTTAGTATTTGGATCAATTCGATGGTATCTTTGAGCTAAGTTGGGATTGAAACCTTTCAAGTCTTCATAGCTCAAGCAAACACGTCGGGGAATTCTTGACATAGTTGTATGAACTCACACCTTTCTTGCTCGGTTGTCATCTTTCCAATTTGCTGATGGCTTGTTCTCTTCTACCAAGATGGATACCGAATCTTCTCTCTTGACTTTGAATGTTTGCTTTCTCCTTTCTAAAGCTGATCATTGGGGTTAAAAATGGACTCCAAAGTGATAAGTCCCTTGGGCAGCTTGTCGGTTCTCGGTTTGTATCACTTGGTCACCATATTGTTGTTCGACTTTTCTTGATTCTTAGTGAGAACTCAGCTTCTTCTTGCAAGAAATGGATGATTTGCTGGTCATTCTCAAATACTTGCCAACTGACATCGTTATCCGGCACTGAAGGCCTCACAATCACGTGGATGTTTGGCTGTACCTTGTCTTGTTGAATGTTTTCTACAATGTCAAAGGCTGCCCCTCTGCTATGAGCTTTGTCGTGACTTGATTCTCTTTCTAGGAATGGCTTTAATGCGAAACCCTCAAAATCTTCCATGAGGTCCCACACCTGTTCTTGCTTTTTGAGTAGATCATTTTTGGCCGCATGTTGTCCCTTGACCTGATTTACAATCAATTCACTGTCCCCAAAGACTTGCAAGTTCTTTATTTTTTTCTTGATTGCCCAATGCATCCCTTGCACCAAGGCTTCATATTCAGCAGTGTTATTGGAGCATGCAAATTGAAATCTAAAAGCTGAATAGTACTTTACTCCTTGAGGTGAAACAAGCACGGCTCCACCTCCTGCACCTTGTCTACTCCTTGATCCATCAAAAAACAGCTGCCATACCTCATTGTCATCCTTGTGGTTTGGCTTGGTGATGCTAGGAATAGGTTGACTTTCTTCGTGTATACAATAGACTCCTAGCTCAGATTCTTCTATTCCTTGATAAGGATCAAAAGCATGCACCTTGTTTGCCCATTCATCAAGAGTTAAATCCGGGATGTTTCCAACTTTAGTGTCAGTTTCATCAGTGCTTGGGTGATCTTCTTGATCAAATGCTGAGCAATTGGCATTAATCTGACTTGGAGTGTAGGGCTCAATATGGAAGTTTGCAATAGGTTCAGATCTGATTATGGCCTTAGTTCCATATCTCGTTACGAATAGCATGTGTGACCAATCGGCGGACAAATATCCCCCAATCTTGGCGGTGAAGTCCCTTGACAAACATAGGGCGAAAAGAGTGGTGGAAGGTCTATAGTGACACATCTTGTAAAACAACAACATTTGGACATGCATGCGAGGTAAGACTCAAATTTCTAATCACTCCAGCTATGCTTTATTGCTGTCCCATCCATTTGCACTACTCCCTTAGATGTTATTTCATCTTTGAAGCCCTAGGTGATCGGCTATTTGTTTGGGCATGCCAGAGCTACTTGCTCCGAGAATCAATCATGCGATTATGCACTAGCTGATTTCCGATGATTAATGAAACATAGAAAGGAGGGGTTTGACATCTTACCTTGTTGTCCTCCATGATTTCCCTTGATTTGGGCAGCATTTGTAAGCACTTTGTCTTGCATCTGCTTGATTGAAGTTGCTTGATCCTTCATGGCGGCTTGCGGCGAGATCTCTTTGGCACAGGATGGATAGGGATTCCCACATAGATATATTGACGTTTGTCTTCTTCATCGATCAATAATCTTGAATGGTGATGAAGGATCTCTCTGCTGTCCCTTGGTTTGCACATTTACTCCTTGTATGTGGGCGGCGTGACAGTGGCATTTGAGTTGGCCTAGGGGCTGTTCTTGGCTGTCCTTGTGCATTTGAAGCGGGACTTTGCTTGCCGATCATTTGTGGAGCCATGGAAGGTTGTGGATTTGGTGGGGCTAATGGCTGTTCTTCACCCAAATTTCTCCTTTTTGACCTTGTGTTTGCTGCTGACACCTTGAGAAGCTGCACTGGTTCATGCCACAAAAATCCTCTGCTTGCCGATTTACCAATGTGGTGTCATTTGGGGCTGATTCTTTGTTTGAATGTTTCTTGTTGTTGGTTGTTTTCTTATTTGTTCTCACCCTCCACACGGTAGTTGTTACCATTAAAGCTTGAGTCAAAGCACCATTGAAGCACATGGATTGATTATGAGGCTCATTACATGGAAAACACCAATCATACTCTGGGCAATGTTGTTTTGTCTTTGGTACTAATGCCTAGAGGCGAGATATGGCATTTGGATTATAGAAATTTGGAATGGTCTATTGACGAGGAGGCCTTGTTTGATTCATATTTGCAATTTGGATTAGGTGGCCTTTGAGGCTGATATGGCTGCTATTAGGTTGAGCTTGAGGCTGATATGAAGGTCTAAAACCTTGAGCTTGCTGTCTTTTGAGAGTGACCAGCTCATTGCCTAGATTTTGCAATTGCTTCATGACCTCTTGAAGCTCATTTGGGGCACTTGGAGATGAAGTGGAAGCTTCATTTGAACTCTGATTTCTAGGAGTGGGAATAGGAGCTAAGACAGGTGCTTGACTAGCACTTGGGCTCTCTAAACTTGGATATAATGGCATTGGAGGCCTAGGAGCCAATTTACCGGCTTGGATAAGGCAGGTTTTCGGCTCTAATGGCAATCTTTATAAGCAGCGAGTAAGGTTGTGCCTCCCATAGATTGAATTAACATAGAAATATCGGAATTCAAAGCTTTAAGATAGTATAGAAAAGCACCTTTCTTATTGCTTTGTTGGCACATTTGCCACTTTGGAATCCTATCCCAAGACCTTTGAAATCTGAAGTTGAAATCGTCATTTGCTCGTTGGGGGCTCTCTTGATAGTTGTTAATTGTTCTAGTAGAGACAAATTGTCTCCCTTTTCTCCAAACTGCTCATGAAGTGCAATACACGGCTGATTCAATTTGTGATAGAACCACTTAAGGCTCTAAACCATTGCAATGCTTTCCCCTTGAATGAAGATGCCAACAATTTGACAGCTACATCCATTTCATTTATCTCATGGATTGCACAGACGTTAGCAATGTCTTTTACATGATCACCAGGAGTGGTATGATTTTCTCCAGTAAAAAATGGAATGTTCTTCAATGCTGCGGCAATTGGGCTGGATTACGTGCATTGATTGAGGGCGAGTGGGCTGCTGCCAGTGAAATTGACAAAGGGATTTAGTGGTTGCGCCATTCTGATTGGTCGAAGGACTCTTGAATACTGAATGAAAGGCCGAGCAGGTGGAGGAGTTGAGAGAGTTCTGTTTGGTGGAGATGGAGACCTTTGAATCCTTCTTCCTCTTTGCCTTCTTCTTGGAGATAATTGCAGGTATTCAAACAACACTTCTTCTTCTCCAACTCTTGACCTTGTGATTCTTCTCATAAGCTTTTAGGCCTGTACTGCTGAAACCAGTTGATCTTCCTCTTGGAGTCGCAGATATGCGAATAATAGCTCTTTTCAAGCAAGAAAATTGCAGCAGATGCATATCAACTTTGCTGCAATAAAAATGAGACCTCTAGGTCCCACCCGGCGTGCCAAAACTGTTGATGCAAAATCACAGCACCCCTGGATGCAGATCAGGTTTCTAGGTTGATCACTTTGGCATCCAGTGTGATTGCATAACATTGAATCCTTTCTCCAAGTGTGGGACTTGAAAAATGAGAAAGGATTCTCCAGAGAAGGCTGGTTCCTATTCCTCTGTTCAGATGCACACGAAATATGCAGAGGGTTTTCTCAAAACCTAATCTAATCTGCCAAGGAGACAAGGTAAGAAGATGCATAAAATAAATCTAAGCTAATAGAGGTGATGCACCGAGGAATGAAGAACACCTATTTTTCCGGTGAACACGAGACCATTCAAATGTGATATAAGATCATGCACGAGATAACAAAACTTGTAGTGAAAGACCGGGAGGATGCAAGATGAACACGAGAGGGTTGAGAATCATCCACAGACATGTATTACTTGCTCCAAAGATTGATACAATACACTGCGAGAATGCCGAGGCGAGTCGTATTACGGTTTCAAATGAGAGGTTCGAACTCCACAAATTCACGATAGGAGAAGAAGGGAGGAGCAAAAGCAGAAAATGTTCGACCTTTGAAAAGAAGCTCCTCTTTCTATATATAGAAAAAGAATGAGAGAGGAAAGAGAGAGGGAAGCCAAATCTACTCCAACCACCTCCGAGTTGCATTGATTCATCTCATTATGGCGAAGCGGCGGATCTGGCAAAAGCGGCGGGTAATTTGTCAACGAGAAGCGGCGAAGTATCTGCTGCATTAAAGTTGTTTGTTGAAGCATTACTTCTGCTTGTTATTTCGCGCCAGAGGCGTTTCTTGATTTTCTCTCTCCAAACTGAACCAAAATGCAAGATTGACCCGGAATCGTGTAGAGAATTTTACAGCTTTCCATTGATATAAAACGTGCCAATCAGAGCTCTGGATCGAAAGTTATGGCGATCTGAAGATTTAGGGCACAAAACAGGTGAAAACAGATTTTTAAATTTCTTCCCGCGCTCTGCCACCTGGATGACACGTGGCAGGTTCTGATTCGCTGAGCAACTCTCTCTCCTCCACCTCTCGGTGGGCTCTCTTTTGAAATTTCCTTGTGGGCCCTAGCTGGGACACGTGGCACTATCCCATTGGTTCGGGCTGACCCTTCAAAACTCGCCCTTTGACTTTTTGACCATTTCCTTTGTGACACGTGTCATGATTTGGTTGGTTCTCGGCCCTTTCGGCTCCTTCGCGCCCTTTGCGTCTTTTGTCCCGGATGTCCCAGTGCTGCTTGGGACAAAAACCTCGATCCGCCCGAAATGGGCTTCCTCGTCCCTCATTTGCGATGACACGTGGCGTCGATTTGTCCCACTTGTCGCCCCGTGTCCTGCGGCCCGGATGTCCAAATTGAACTTTTTTTGGCCGATTCGGCCGATTTGGTCGGCCGAGGACAAATTCGTCCATTCGTCCGGCCCGGATGTCCCATGTCCCTTTGGTTATTTGTTCTCATTTCGGCCCGATCCGGCGGTTCGCGTACCAGCGTACTTGTGTCCCGTTTGTCCGGATGAAGACTTGGGCAAATTTTTCCTTCTTTCGGCCGATTCGGGCATTTCGCGTCCGCAGCGCGTACTGTGGCCCAGATGTCCCTTTGCTTCACGGGCGCTGGAGGCTTTTCGGCCGATCCGCGCCTAGATGTCCCAAATGTCCCATTGCTCCTAGGACTAGGATTTTTCGTGCCATTTTCTGTGATTTTCTGTTGCATGTTATCGAAATTTACTACAACAGGACAATGTGCATACGCACTTGGAGGAATGAAAATCTAAACTAATATTTACAAGGGCAAACCTTTTCTTTTTAGTAGCAATGTTTAAGATAGATTCCGTTAACCGGAATCGGAAGTTCCTCTCCATCCAATGCAGACAATTGGAAGGCATTACTATTTTTGCATCCCGTGACCATGTAGGGACCACTCTAGATGGCATCAAATTTGGAATGCCTTCCTGGTTTTGCCCGATCTGCATCCCATTTCAGAACTAGGTCCCCTTCCTGGAAGGTCCTTGCTCTTGCTCTCTTATCAAACCATCTTTTTACTAAGGCTGATCCTTTTGATAAATGCGAAGCGCATGTTCTACGATTTCTTCTAATTCCATCAATTCCGCATACCCGACCTCCATTGGTTCGAACTCGGATAACTCAAAGCGCTTCATGAGCTCCAAGTGGCAATTCTAATGATATAGGCAATCTTGCCTCCTTCCCATAGACCAACTTGTAGGGAGAATTACACCTGTAGACCTCTTTGGTGTTATCCTGTCGACCCATAACGCTGATTTTAGTCTTGTATGCCATGTTCTTTGATTTTCATCCGAGTCCTTGATGATTTTTAGCAAATTCTTGTTTGTGGACTCTGCTGTCCATTACCTTGTGGGTAATAATTTGAAGAGGTGCTCAAATAGATTCCATTCTAATGACCCATTATGTAATTTTGAACCTATGAATGCTAATGCATTATCTGATATGATGGTGGCGGCACACCGAACCCGGTTGCTATTCCTTCATAAAAGTCTAGTATGTTAGACTCACTTGCCTCTTTGGCGCCACTTTGCCGGTCCACTTGGTGAAATAGTGCATGTTTGTAAGAATCCACTTGTGGCCTTGACTCAAATTGGGATTGATGACTCCAATGAAGTCAATATGATTAGATAAGTCCATATGATTAGATATTGTTTGTTGATATTCCCAATCTAGTCTCGCCATCAAATGGCTACCTTTTTTCATTGTTTGATCACTTCCGCCCTCACATTTCATATACCCTATCATTTTTAATAACGATGCATTTATTAGTGGTATTAGAATCACTTGAAAACTCATTTACCTTCAATAGGACAACTCCACTTCTTCCTTACCTAATCTAGTTCACATTTGATTTGTCCAATTGCTTCCTTAGTTACTCCACTCCACATTTGTTTGGCCGTCAACTATTCCTTTCGGCGTTCACATCGCCTGTTCGTGTGCGATTGCTAGTATTGGACCATTCAACTATACACTATAAAAAAACACTTAAGGGGACCTTCGAACAAATATTAAAATACAACCAAACTTGGTAGACTCCCACACATAATCCTTACAAAATATTGACAATCGCACTTTTGGTGAAACTGTGGGCTGGGAGCTTTGAGGACGATTGGCCGAGATGGGATAGACCACTGAATCAATGCTATTGCAAATCTATGCAATCAGCATTCATGGATATTGAAAGGATGAGTACATGACACGTGGTCTATCTGTGTACGTGTTTATCAGAAATGATCCACCTGGATATAACACGTGTTTGCATAGACAAGACATGAGCCAATTTGACTAAGTGGAAAAACCACTGTTCGTTTGGACTCCGCGGATATTCGCGTGTTATGATCTGGCTGAACAAGCAATTGCAAGTTTGAAAAAACGAAGATCTCGCTGGAAATGCGTGAAATAAACCAATATTCTCATTAATTTACACCAAAGACGAATATGCAAATGCAACTTAAGGCGAGTTGATCAGTCTCATAAATATATCATCATATGGTGGTAAATCTAATAACAGATCTGGTATATCTATGTATCTTCGAGATTTCCAGTACACGAGTCTAAGGAGCACGATCATAATCTTGGTAGATGCGCAGATCGGAATACTTTAATATTCACAACATGGAATAATAATGTGCATGTAATCCCATCATATCAGAGTTAGAAACGTCTCCAGATGATGATATATTACACGAGATGGCAGATGGACGACAGAGTAAATGGTTTAGGAAATACTTTGAGCTTATAAGGCATGTGTATTAATACACAACTCAGCAAATAAAAAACGGCTCGCCCGAACACAAATAGCACAGCATAATCAAGATAAGGAGCAAGCAAGATGCTTGGTCTGCGCCAAACTACTGCATACACAGAGACAAAGCCCAGTGCAACTGCTCCCAAATTAACACTTCAAAATATCATACTTGCTCTGATGTCAAATTAAAGGTTCCAGCAATTTGCACATACATAAAATATTCTTCGTTCATTATATTTCTCTTATATACATGCCAATATATAGGAAATAGTTTTCCTATAAAATATGATATCTAATTATCTCCAAAACAACCCATAAACAAACAATTATATTTGTGAGTTGTTATAACTCACTCAGTCCTATTTATGTGGGTTATTAACAACTCACCCACATAGTTACATCACACTAATAATTATATTTTACCACTCCGTAAATATAATGTGAGCACTAAAATAATGAATTCCTAACAATTACTATTTTTACCCCCATGACAAGAGCGCCCATGTGGCACACTAGCGCCCAGTGTTCTGTTTTTTCTAGGTCTATTTATGAACATATTCTCGTAACTGATAATTGTTTTGTTCTTGTTGTCTATGTTCCTATAACTGATTTCTATAACTGTTATGAGGGTGAAAAGGTTCACCTAATGTTTTCCCCCACTCATTTGGGGTGCGTGAGATGAAAAAATGTGAATGGAGCCCAAACGAGGAAGGCGAATGGCTCGATATACACATCTGATATAGGAATTATACGGAAGCATGGGGATTACGCATGATAGTTACCATGGTGCAAGAAAAATAAGGGGAAAATGTTAGCATACAAGTGTTAGTGAGAAACAAGCAATACACCTTTGAAATAATAACTAGTAAAAGGCTTACAAGAAAATAGTAAACAAGGACTTAGCGAGTAATCGGACATACATGGGACACCACTAAACATGTCACAAGACAATATGATCTTTCAAGGATTTTACAAACAAAGTAATAAGTAAACAAAGGCCATAACTTGCAAACAATCACAAACAAGGTACAAGCAAATTAGAGAACCATGATTGGAGAACGAGTCCTCGCAAGAAAAAATCTATATATGAAGCACCCATTAGCATGTTAGGAAAGATAAATAGTATGTGATAATGTAATATATGAATATAGTATTAAAAATGTGAAACATCACAACAATAGAACGTGATAAGTAGGAAAAGGTAGATGCCTCCAGGAGCCTCGGTGGGTCTAGTAATGGATAGGACAAAGCATCATATATTGTTTAACAACATGTAAGTGACATGCATTCACCTCAAGTTACCATGTGAATGTGCATGTGTGTATGAAAAATGATAAAACATACAATGAACCGTAGTAACATGATAAGCAAAGGTGTAACACCGAGATCTAAGCTAATGTTTTGGATTATTAATTATGAATATCGAAAGAAAACAATGAGGACGGAGGAATAAGGATGCCCCCTGGTGTGGTGTGTGCCAAGTGAAGTCCATGTGAAGAAACCCTCAATAGTTAAGTATGAACCAAGAACAATGGTGTGTCATCGAGCGATGTGGTGGAATTATGATGCCCCTAAATGTGAATGCTAAAAGGATATATGAAATAAGAGTACTAAGAAAGGTCCCACGATCAGTTGATGTAAAATAACTATGCATGTGAACATGATCTAGGATCTAATGATCATGGGAGAGTGCATGAGGCCAGGTATATGGGATAAGTCTAGATAGAGCATGTGGAGAAATAGAGCACAAATTATCTCTAGATGGAGCATGTGAAACATGTGGCTGTGTGAATAGATGCCCCTATGAGGTGGGCTATGGGATCTATAGATGTGATGAAGCCTTTGAGTAGTAGCCATGTGTGAAGGAAATTGAGATGGATTTAAAAGGTTCCTTTAAGAGAAACAAGGGCTCCAGATACCATAGGAGGTGTCAAGGCTAAGGAGTCATCATGAATAGGAGAAGATGCGGTTGGAGTAAGAGGAGCTGAATATCAAATGGCGAAGTAGCCAAGGACAAATGTTTTCGTGGTGCAATGCCTTGAATAGTAATAATATGAAGTTCATGGATGAACTTAAGGCACAAATGAGAACAATAGAAGGTACACATTTGGCTCTTAGTTAAGGGAGTTCTAAGAAAGTGTCGAATGCGTAACAATATAACCAACAATAAATGGCATAGAAATAATGAGAGGCCCAACAATAATGGGTGAAACAACATGGCCATGAGAAGTAGGAGACATATGTTTCATATGAGATAAAGGGAATCAATTGAGTGTAAGAAAGATAATGAACATGCATTGTGCTTGAATGAGGAAGGCTCATAACATTATCGATGGCATCGACTCCAATAAAAACATTGATATCTAATCTATGGTAGGAGAATGAGGCATGAAAATTATCATTAGTAAAAGTGATAGTAGGTTATGGGAGATCAAGTAACACCAAGAAGGAATCAAGGGATGATATACAAAATCGGGGAGGAGACATTGCATGGTAGGTATGATTGGAGGATGAATCAGAGCTGACTTATCATGCTTAGGTAATGCATCATTGAATATCTTTAACTTTCCATTGTCATTGGTAGATTTAGAATAGGAAGTATCGATTCATGCAAATGGATATCATTCTTATCACGAGATCTTGAATCAAATGGAAAATATTGAAACACTTATCGGTAGAATGACCATTCCATATATGGTAATCACAATGTGCATGCTCATTAAAAATCTTGTCATGGGGACTATTAGGATCATATTAGAGAGGATGTGGAAGAGAAATCATACTTCTTTCAATAAGTTGGGGCAACAACATACGGGAAGGATAAGGAAATCGATTAAATATACATTGAGTGGGTTGGAGCTAAAGCCGAGGAGGTTGAGAAATAACATTGATAGTAGGCTTAACATCATTAGTCTTGGGCTTAAAAGGAATCTTTCTTGGAGATTTATAAGAAGAATGGTCGGAAGTATTAGATCCATATTTGATTTTTCCTAAGGAAAGAACCTTAGTATCACGAATTTTCAAGGTATGACATAGATGGTCAAAGGAATGTAGAATAAAAATCACACACTCTTGCAAAGGAGGAAAAGTACTTTGAATAAAGAGATCTTTCAATTCATACTCAACTAACACATTGTTCATTTTAGAAATATTATTCTTGTAACGCAATACATAATCACTAAGATGTTCATTAGATATACTTTTTAATTTTATCCATTTGTGCATAAGATATTTTTGTTCCAATATTCATAGAAAAATGAGCTAGAAACAAATCAGCAAGAGTAGTAAATGATTTAACATAATGCAAGGGCAAGTCATAGAACCATCGCAAAGCATAATCCTGTAAGCTCTTAGGAAACAACTTGGTCAAGAGGGTGTCATCACATGCATAGTCTAGGCAAACAACATGAAAGGATCTAAGGTGCTCTTGAGGATCTCCATGACCATCGAATAGAGAAACTTTGGTGAAGAAAAATTGGGAGGGAGTGGATAAGAAGACACTTTGGGTGCAAGAGGACTATAAAGAAGAAGTGAAGAATCAAGGGATGGAGATGAAGAAGAAGTAGCTTGTTGCAATTGATGGATTTGGGATTACAAATCATGATAACGATACTATAAAGCTTGGGTCTTTGGAAGAACGATGAACTGAATGTGAAATAAGGGGAGAAGAAAGATTAGGATTTGGTGTAGAAGTAGGAATATGAGCGGTGGAAGCTCCTGCATTGGTAGGGTAAAAGGAAAGAGGAATAAAAGATGTGGTAGTAGTATAAATAGTGGTACTAAGAGGATCGGTGGAAGTAATCCTTTGGTCTTCCTCACGAGATAGCAAAAAACAATAGATCAAGGTTTTCAAGATGCTCGACAAATAAGAATTGAGCTCATTAAGATCCTCAGTAGAAAAGTCACGAGAGTTCTTGGTCATGATAGAAAGGGATCCTAGAAGGTAAGCATGAAAGGATTGGGTTCATGAAATGATTTAATAAAATTAAATCTAAGATAAAGGAATTGCTGATTAGATAAATGAAACAATAAATGTGCAATATCAAGCACATGAACTACAAGCAAGAGTGCAAAATAAGAAGATAAAGATGACTTAGCTTGTAGAACCAAGATATGGACTGATTTTGGGATGATGGATGGTCCGGAATAACTAATTTTGTACTATGTAAGCTCTACTTCTTAAACTAGAGTGTGATGATCCTTGGGACATGAGCGTGCCTAAAGCGGAATAGGGTCACCTGTGCACTAGTGTCTATTGTATGTGGAAGTGCTCGAGGATTTGGTTCCTTCTATGTCGCTCAATATCGTTTTATGTTCATTGTAAGTCACATCAAAATTCATTGTGTTACATTTGTACTTACAAAATAAACCCTATATACATGCACAATACTCAAGAACACATAATATGAATAAATAATGCATACGTTTGAGTCAGACTAACCTCAATGGTCACCCCAATGTGATTGTCACCAAGCATTGCACCACATTTCGGACTCAATGTACTTCAAGTTTGTGTGTGATTGGAATAATGTCCCTTGAGCTAGGTTTCCCTAGTTCCGATCGCACAAAAAGATAAGCAATCTACAACTACTTTGTCCCAAATGTAAATGTGTGGTATGGAATTCAGAATAGCTCCTCCTATGTAGTGAAGTACACGGTCCAAAATGTAGTCCTTAATGTAGTAGATAGAAATTATTAGCTCTCTTGTATGTGTATGTGCCTCATGAATTCTTGTCCCCTAATGAGGTTAAATAAGATATGTATATATATATATATATGATTCCTTTGCTTAAGTTTCGTCATTAACAAGTGAAAGGACATCCAAGGGTGATAAAAGAAGACAAGAAAGAAGTAACATCCGAAATATAGGAAAAAAAGATAAAGAGGACAAAGGCGCCCAAATGGGATGGAAGTGTCGGGGAGCTCTTAACGCTAATGGGCGGTTCTGTACAGGGTGCCCAAAAGGATAAACAATGAAATAAGAGAAATATAGGATGTTTACTAGTATCTAAGATTGTAAGTTGTCAATAAGAAACACCAATCAATAAATATGAAAAGGATAAAAGCAATGTGATAGCAAAGTAAAGGGGTGTTAATGATTAATTATATTGCTTAGGAATTATGCATATAAATGAAGTATTTAGAGGCTATGTGTACATGGTAAGTGTGTGATTTAGTGACTACAACCATAGATTGCTTCATATGGAGTAATTTTTTGTGGAGGTGTAATATGATGTGTTATACTACAATTTAGCAAGAGGTAGCCACTTGACCAACTATTATCGGTGCTCTAAGGTAAAGCATCAAAGGAATGTTTCCAAACATTTGTTGACAAGCTCGGTTTGGCCATCTATTTGCGCATGGTATCTAGAGCTCATTTGCAATTGGGTACTTGTCATGTGGAATAGTTTTTTCTAGAAATGGCTTGTGAAAGTGGCATCACGGTTTGAGACAATTGAAGCTAAGATGTCATACAAGTGGAAGATTTGGTCGATGAAATTTTGAGCGATGGTTGAGGCAGTATATGGGTTGGCTAAGACACATAAATGGACATACTTGGAGATGTGCTCTACCACTACCAGGATGACTGAATTTCTACCATATTTAGGGAGGCCTTCAATGAATTATATGGAAATATCGTTCTAGATCCTGATTGGAATTGGAAATGGTTGAAACAAACTTGGGGTTGTCACTGTTTCACCCTTGTTTCATTGACTGGATTACATTTGGCCACAAATTTTTTGATATCTACCTTCATTCCCTGCCAAAATAAATTCCTACAAACCCTCTCATAGGTTTTCAATAAGCTTGAATGACCCGCAAATAATGAAACATGAAGTCTGAAAATAATTGCATCGCAAGCTCGATTTTAGGTGGTAACACAAAACATCATTTATACTTCAAATTATCTCAAGAGTAGTGTGGTGATGAGTTAGGATCATAAACCAATTTTTAGATGAAGCATTACATGGTTGGATCCTTTTCCTATTCATGTTAGAGTTGTTGCAGGCATTATGGGATGGGAACAAATACTACACAAAGGGATACTTGATCCTCGAAAGTGCGAGAGAGAGAGAATATGACACCAAATTATCTTCCCTTTCTTATAGGTGATCTCATAGTCAAAACCCATAAGTTTGGAGACCCACTATTGTTAAACAAGAGATGATACGTGTTGTTGTAAGAAGTACTTCAAACTATGATGGTCTTTTTTATCTAGAAATGTCTCCTTAACAATTATGGTCAACACTTTTGTACCGCATGTAAATTTTTCATTAATTCTTTCTCATAGGTAGACATGACCATATTCCTTCCCGAGAGAGATTTGTTAGTGAAGGTAAGGGGAGACCTTCTTGGAGGAGAATAACACCAATTCCATTTCCATAGGAATCACTTTCAGTGAAAAAAATCTTAGTGAAAGCTATCATGACTAAGGCATGTGTATTGCACATAGCTTGTTTTAAGGCCTCAAATGTTTTTTAGTCTACCTCATTCCATGCAAAAGCATCCTTTTTTAACATGGTTGTCAATGGGGCTATAATTTTACCATAATCCATAAAAATTCCTTGTAATATCTGGTGAGACCTAAGAAACCACGAAGGCTTCAAAGATTTTTAGGGAGCGACCAATTTTTCATGGCACTAATTTTATTTGGGTCCACATGGACACCCTCCGTAGAGAAAATATGTCCAAGATATTCAACTTTTGTTTGGCCAAAAGAACACTTGGAGTGTTTGGCGACAACCCGATTATGTGCGAGAAGTTCCAATGACCCATCAATGTGTTGTAGATGATCTAACTTGGTTTTACTATTGATCAAGATGTCATCAAAGAATAACAAGATGAATTTGAAATATCCCTAATGGGATACCACTAAAAAAATGCACAAAATATTGAAAACTTGCAGCCACATAAAATATTGATTTTACCATATTTTTATAGTAAGGACAACAAACTAAATAGAATCAATATCTCCCAAGATATCCACTCGAATCACATGAAAACTTAAAGAGAGCTTGACATTAATATAAAGGACATAATAAAACTATTTTTGGGAATTTTACAGAGATTAGATTGCTGCCAAAAAAAGCTGAGAATGCTCTAGGTGGTGTAGAAACTTTAGAGGTCCGTACTCCTCTAATACAAGAGCAAAAATAAGGGTCTTTGGAAATAACAGTAATAGATACATGCAATAATGTTTCCACCTTCGGATCTAAAACGACTGACTGGAAAAACCCCAAATAAAGGTTGCAGGTCGCCACGCTTGGTGAAGGGGTCGGAAAATGATGGACGCACCTTCAACGTGCTACCACGCCCAACCCAAAAGGTTGTCGTGAATTTGATCGGCCCAAGTACCCACGAAATCCTTCACGAGATGCCTCCAACGAACTATCCCACTCTACCCAGATGGCTAGTGGATCTAATCATTCTTGGGATTCAAATCAAGCCCACTAATTATCCTCTCCCAATGCCACCAAATATCTCATGAGAACCTTTCTCTGCGACCTTTGATATTGTCTCTGCCACACAGCCTTGAAAACGGATCTGGAATGACAGACTAGGGTAGATCTCTCACTACCGAAGAATGCCTTGTTAGCTAGGGACGAATCTCTCGCCACTGAAGCTAGGGTCCCTGTGGGATTTGACTCCACAAGTTGTACATGCGCGACAACAGCAACTGCACGTGAAGGGGTCGATAAAATGTATGTCCAAAAAGTGTCTCTCCTTTCTCTCCCAACTCTTATATACTTCCCCAAGGCAAAAGAGCCCCAATAGACCCTAGACGCATTCCTTTTCCATGGAGGGGCCAATAAAATAAAAGTAACTATAGTTACTTTTTCCCTTTTTGAGTCGCCCTACCCAAAAGTGACCCCCAACGCAAAACTGGGATATTAAAACCACGGGGCCCCTTCCCAAAAGCTTCCAGTGTCCACGGCCCCCTGGGTCTGACCACGGCTAGGACTCGACCTAGCCCTTAGGCCTTTGGCGCAGGAAAAGGGGACATTACAGTCCTCCCTTCCCAGAAATGCTTGACCCCAAGCATTATCTTGTCCCATCCCTGCAACAGCTGAATACCGCGCCGTAAGTTTCTCCATCTCACCCTGTCGTCCACCAAGGATCTGTGTGATCTAAAATAACCAGAAAACCCCATGCCATCATCATGACCTCCATATGGTACCAAGAGAAATGTTATCCGTGAAGCAGAATGATACCCAAACCGACTCTCCACTGGTACCCGCACCAAAATTTCCAATCGGTCCAATCCCTGCCAATGCAAGGTTGTCATCATGGAATCACCCACGACCTCTCCAATCAACTCCTGGGTATGAAAGTTCACTCTGAATCTTGTAGATTCCCCCATATCAGCCTGTGGAACAATAGATTTATGCACAAATGGTGCTAACTCCCCCACCTGACTTGCACTCATGTGAGAGCTAGGCTCCTCATATTGTATCTCGATGTGCCCCGTGGAGGAAAAGTCCTAAGACTCCAGTAGATAGTCAATCGGCAATATCAGTGCCACATAGTCCACCTCCTGTGCTGAATGTGAACCGACTGAACAACCATGGGTCACTTTCATCTCTCCACTGACTAACATGTGGGTGAAGTGCTCACCAGGCATAGAAGCAAAAAAAGCATAGGAGTGTTGTCCCATGTCGATTCAACAAATGATGAACCCGTAAGCTCTGACTTGTCATAGTGACAAACCGTATATGCCTGTATAAAGTTGGGGATATCCTCCCTCAACTTGTGCCATATGAACCTCTCAGACATGAACCTGTAGGTCTCATCACAGCTCAAATGCCCAGTCATGGAAGGACAATGCACATGTCGCAGTATCTCCATCCACAACCATGAATCTGACACAAGGCTCAATCTTCCTTGATAGAGGAGCATCTCATCCTCCAACCGGTAGCTATCATCTTGTATGTGACCATCCAGAATCTCACAAGTGTGTCGATCCTTGGAGTACTCAACAAGCAAATGAGGTCTCCAGTCTACCAAAACTTCAGATAACCAACATAATGATAAGCTCGGATGATCTGAACCTATAATCCCAATCTCAGTAACAACCTCATGTGCAACATTGCTGGCCACACCCACATCCATCATACTCCACATCGATCGCAATAATAAAACTCCTCACCATGCCGGATCGTCCTCTCCTTCCCCTCAGTTGTAACCACCCTTGGTGCTCCTGTAGATACTCCCCTCAAAAACACATTCCTGCCCTCGGACTTAAACTTCAACTCTATCGTCTGAAAGTTAGTCTAAGACTCACCAAGAGAGTGAAGCCACTACACTCTCAAGTACTATGTTGGTCACTCCCATACCAACAATGTGGAAATCATTGGTAACTGTATAGTTACCCATCATGATGCTCACTTGGGGAACCCGCCGTGTGCACCTCAAAGACTCTCCATTGGCTACAACCCCATTGAGGCCCTCAAAATCCTTTGTTTGTAGTCCTCGCCTCTCAAACAATGAGGCATCAATATAGTTGTGGGTTGCCCCACTATCAATGAGTACCCCAACTCGCTGACCCTGCATAACTCCTCTAATCCTAAATGCCTTGTACATTAGAGTACTAGACAATGTGGCTATAGTTTTCTGAGGAAAATTCTCCTCCTCTGCCCCGCATCAGCACTGTCCAACGTAACCCCATCTCCATCATCCATCTCGCGAGTCTCTATCTCCTCACCTCTATCACCCTTGCTCTCCTCATAAGTCATCCTGGTGTGCTTTGTGTCTGCAGCAAACAACCCGTTGGAATAGGAGTCATCAAATATCCCACTTGTCTCATACCTTGTGATGTCACCATGAACCACAAGAGGCTATGTTCCTTCACAATTCGATTGCTGCAATGACATGCTTCTTTCTTCACTAATCACATCTTTTACGATTTCCCTTGTATACCACGAAATCTGATTTCTTTGTTTTCCTTGAAATTTTTTTGTTTATCCACATGAGGGACGAATGAAAATTTCCCAAAAGATGGAAGCCAATATGTCCAATGAATGATTCCAACTTCAAGTAACGCAAATGTACTGAGACACATTCAAGTACTTCACATCTCTTATTGATGATAAAGAAATGAGTTACCTTCTTTGTGCAAGACATATCTTTCCATGGACATAACTCATCAATTCCTTGTATGTTGGGAATACACATGGCTGCTCCATCATCATACTTTATTCTCTTTCCCCATATTTTCTATTCTCTTTCCCCATATTTTCAATTCATCGTAAATGCAAGAGAAAGGGGAATCAATATTAGAACTCATGCATCCATAAACTTTATCATAAGGAACTTCATTCCCTTTGTTGTACCCATTGATTCTTGTCATGAGAGAAGACAACACATCGGAAATGGCATAATTGGGGCTTCTCATCATGCCTTTGCAACTCAGAATTTTTGATATAGGATCAACATCTTCATTCTCCATTGATTTTTCAACCCATGCATTATCGGTTTCCTTAACATCATGCAACCATGGCATCCCAAAAATAGCCTTCCTTCTAGCAATTTCAACCACAATAAATACACCACATACCTCATGTCCTTTCAATATCATGGGCCCCTGCATTATTTTATTTGCCAACATATGCTTATTGGCTGAATCAAGAGCAATGTGAATGGAATATGTGTTTATTCCATCTAGCATACCTTGAAACATGATTATGAAATAGTCTTCCTCAATCATCCAAGCATGTAAATTTTGTCCCAAATAATAGAAATATGGCAACAACATAGAAGAACTCAACAAGCTAGGGAGATGGTAATCATTCTCATACCTTAGGATGCTAAAGTCATGAATGCACCTTGAATTCAACTCTTCTTTTTAACAGCAAAGTGCACCTTGATTCTTTGAGCACTTTGAGGACCAAATGCCCCCACTAACCCTTCCAAGGGTTCCACCATGTAGCTGGTATAAAAATCAGTCATGGGATCTATTAATAACATATTTTCTCCTCTCTTTATGACAGTTGTTATACACAGTCCAACAGGATGAAGATGATCAAAAAATATTCTCTTACCCTTTTTTGCGAAAACCAACGTTGGTACCTTGAGAGTTACTCTCCCTTCTTGAACTAGAGTCCCCAATGAAGGAATCATGCTTGCCAACACAAGACACATTTGAATTCCTTCTTTTGCTTATGAACTCCATCACAAAGTTTTCAAAATCAGAATTGATAGTTTTTGATAATGGCCACATATTACCAGGATCCCATAGCTTATAATGCCCATGAGCCCTTGTATCTGTTAAGTGAGCTACAACTTGCCACCATATATCATCCTCAAGATGCTCATATACACATAGTTGGAGCAATGGTCCAACAAACTCCATGATGAAGACTTCATCATCTACCTTACCATGCATCTCATGATGGAAATAAATTGGAATAGGCAACAATAAATAAGACACCTTAGTGTGCTCTTCATACTTTTCAAGGCCAATAATGTCCTCCGTGTGTTCAAGATAGACATATGTTGATTTTCCCCCGACATTGTTGCACGAGTGCTTGTTGAAAGTATATGAAAATTGCTCAAAAGATTGTTGGTTTGGAAATTATAACGAGTTGCAATTTTACACAAGTGTCCATGTGAGGCTCCTCCTCATGTGCCAATTGCTCCATAGAGTCTTCTTTCGTGGGTGCAGACTTCCTTGCATCAATTACCCCCATCGTTTCCTTGAAATCTTGTATGTGATGTCTTTCTTGAGTCACTATCAACCTAGCAGCTCTAGCTCTGCTATTCCCTTCCTCACACTTTTTACGAGTTTCCATTACATCCTCCTTGCTTTCACAAACATGTTTCTTCTCCCGAGCCGTGGAATAATTTCTCTAGCAAGCAAAGTTTCACTAATGCAATTATTTTGCTCAATGGAAATCATACCCTTTTGTTTAGAAGCTTCTTCTACAAATGAGTTCTTTTGTGATTCAGGTATCGGCATATGATGACCTTGTTTGGGCTTGCTACCAATCTTCATCATGCAATAATATGGAAATGACATATTATCTCTGAAACCCCTACTCAAAGATTGGTACTTCCTCCAACAAGAATCCTCATCAATCACCTCTATTGGCTGCCCTCTATCACTATTCTCACCATGTTCCTTAATGTCCCTAGGTATGCTTTGATTCACATTCTAAGTGAGATGACTCAAATAAAGGTTAGTGGCTTCCTATTGTTTCACCATGTTGGTGAACATTTCCTTCATAAAACCCCCTTTGAGATCTTTCCAAACTGCCATATTTAACCAACACAGGATGGAGGAACAACAAATCTGATACCACTGAAATATCCCTGATGGGATACCACTAAAAAATGCACAAAATATTGAAAACTTGCAGCCACATAAAATACTGATTTTACCAGATTTTTATAGTAAGGACAACAAACTAAATAGAATCAATATCTCCCAAGATATCCACTTGAATCACATGAAAACTTAAAGAGAGCTTGACATTAATATAAAGGACATAATAAAACTATTTTTGGGAATTTTACAGAGATTAAACTGCTGCCAGAAAAAGTACAGAATGCCCTAGGTGGCTGTAAAACTTTAGAGGTTCGTGTCCCTCTAATACAAGAGCAAAAATAAGGGTCTTTGGAAATAACAGTAATAGATACATGAAATAACGTTTCACCTTCGGATCTGAAACGGCCGACTGGAAAAACCCCAAATAAAGGCCGAGTCATCATGCTTGGTGAAGGGGTCAAAAATGATGGATGCACCTTCGTGCTATGTTATGCCTAGCCCAAAAGGTTTTCGTGAATCTAATCGGGTCCCTCTAATTTTCTTCCCCAACGCCCGCAATACCCGTGAAATCCTTCACGAGATGCCTCCAACGAACTGTCCTGCTCTACCCAGATGGTTGTCGTGGATCTGATCTGCTGCCGGGATTTGGATATGAAGCCCACTGATTATCCTCTCCTAATGCCACCAAATATCTACGAGAACCTTTCTGCGACCTCTGATATTGTCTCTGCCACACAGACCTTGAAAACGGATCTGGAATGACAGACTAGGGTAGATATCTCACTACCGAAGAATGCCCTGCTAGCTAGGGATGGGTCTCTCACCACCGAAGCTAGGGTCCCTGTGGGATTTGACTCCACAAGTTGTAGATGCACGACAATAGCAGCTGCACATGAAGGGGTCAATAAAATGTATGTCCAAAAAAGTGTCTCTCCTTTCTCTCCCAGCTCTTATATACTTCCCCAAGGCAAAAGAGCCCCAATAGACCCTAGACGCATTCCTTTTCCATGGAGGGGCCAATAAAATAAAAGTAACTATAGTTATTTTTCCCTTTTTTGAGTCACTCTATCCAAAAGTGACCCCCAATGCAAAACTGGGATATTAAAACCACGGGGCCCCTTCCCAAAAGCTTTAGTGTCCACATGCCCCCAGTTCGACCACAGATAAGACTCGACACTGGCCCTTAGGCCTTTGGCACAGGAAAAGGGGACATTACGGAATTGATGAAAGAAGGGCCAAAAGATTTCATTCATCAATACTTGAAATGTAGATGACGAATTCGTAATTGTAAAAGGCATGACCAAAAATTCATAGTGACTATCATGAGTTCGAAAGGTTGTTTTTGGAATAACTTTCTCTTTGATACGAATACGATGATACCCCGAGTGGGGATCTAGTTTGTAGAAAAATTGAGTACCATGAAGTTCATCTAGAATTTCATCAATCACTGGAATAGGTAATTTATCCTTGATAGTGATCTTGTTTAGTTCCTCAAATCGATGCAAAGACACCACAAGATATCCCTTTTGTGGACAAGTAAAACTGGGAGGAATATGGACTAGTGCTAGGATGAATGACTCCCACCTTAAGAAGTTTTTGGATGAGATTTTCAATCTCTATCTTTTGTAAGAATGGGTACATGTAGGGCCAAATGTTGGGAGGAACACTTCGGGAAGGAGCCAAATACGATGATGCTCTTGATGTGAATGTGGAAATCCATTGGGCTCAACAAATATAGTAACATCTTTGTCTAAAATGAATAATAAATCTGCAAGGGTGTTGGAAGAGGTAGGTGGAGTCATCTAGATAGAAAATAATAGAGCAATGACCCCGTGTGATCCTTTCCTTATAAACTTCTCCATATGGTGGGAACTAATAATACTAATGGATCCTGAGCAAGACATTTTAAGGCCTTGTTATCACCAAATCACAACACCCTTATGTTTACACAAGTGCATATGCTTGAGCTCATGGTGTGATTAGATAACATGGGTACTATCTCCAAGTTGTGGGACTTGCTACTTGAGATAGACCTCCATAGAAAGTTGGTTCTTGCTCCTAAACTACCTGCCACAATCTACTCTAATGCAGACAAAACTATCTTTTCTAATCTAACTTTCCAAGGGACCAAGGAGAGAGAATGCATGAAAATGAAAACCTACACTAAATTGGTGATACACCAGAAAAGGAGGGGTGTGAGAGTAGTCTTCCAATGTGTGAAAAATAGAAGTAAAATGCATACTAGAAGGGGTGATAATGAGTTCTCCATAATCTGGCAAATGCATTCACAACAATATTTCATACATGCACAATAATAATGAGTCCTTGTAAGAGCATAAAAATAGACACAATATTCTTGTAATGAAGGTTGAAAGGGGCAAGAAGAGTGCAAACAAACACAACAGAGGGAGATGCATCCACAAACTTGTATTTTATCATTTCTTCATGATATGCACAATTCAATCTATTACAAGACAAGGGCCTAGATCACCATGCAAGGAGTCTACTATAAGGGCTGCAACAAATTGGCTTCACAAAATAATTTTGACAGAGCTTTTCTAGAATTAAACTACCTCCCCTACAATGAGCCCAACACTCTAATTTAAGAAAAATAAGAAGAGAGAGAGGGAAATCCCAAAATTTGTCCTTCAACCACTTATAAGATGTATTAAATGGAGTGAAATGATGTTTGTTTCTTTGCAAAATGCTCCCCATACTTGTCCCATGACTTCAATGAACGGTGAAAAATAACAGCCCATGTTTCATCAATGCATCTAACTACCAAATAAAACACTATTATCGAACTTGGTTGCATTTTCTACAAAATATCTATCTATTCTTCATCAAATCTAGAATTTATTTATTGATGTACATTTTTCTTAGAGCCAAGATTCCAATGGTACCAATTTTGTGTGATTTCATTAAGAAATGCAAAAGTTATGGCCTTCTCGAGTACGAGCTTTACCTATTTTGGGTCTACTGTGGGGTTTTCGTCATTTGACGGGAATGAGCATTAATTGATTGGAGCTGAATATGTTTCTTTTATTTTAATATATCTACCCTCATAAAAATTAAGAAATCTATTTTTTTATGCAGAGGATGTCGTGCTCATTCCAAAAAGTCCAATTTTATGAAAATCGGAGCTCGGAGTCAAAAGTTATGGTCGTTTGAAGTTCGGGAGGTCAAACATTGACTTTTCTCTTCACTGCGGCTATTTTTCAAGAAAATCGGGTCCACGTGTCCCGGCTGTCCCAAACAAAAATCTCTGCACCGCCCGATTCGGGCTTCCTTGTCCCTCGCGCATCCGCCGTTGACCATGCCGTGAGGGTCGTTGACTTCCGCATTCACCGCAACGTATGGTTCCTTTTGCGGCTTTTTCACCTTTGCACATCCCGCACGTACTTTTGTCCCGAACACATTTCTCCGCACCACCCGAATATACTAACTTGCGGCAAAATCAGATTTTTGCATCCCGTGTACTTTTGTTCCGGATGTCCCATTGATCGTGCGCAGATGAAAACTTCCGCTTTATCCGATTTTTACGCTCGCGGCCATTTCGGCTTTGTGCGTTCCGCGATATCTGCGTCCCAATTGTCCCACTGCATCGCCCGGAACAAAAATGTCCGATTTTTCCGCAAAACACCAGAATGAGCCCATTTTAATTTTTTTCCAATTTTTCTAACTTCTTGGTTTTTTCTTGTATGGGGAAGTTAGAGAGAAGCTGCGGACCCCAAAAAGTGATTTTGGGATTTGAATCAATTCTACTTGCTTGAGATTGAAGAATTTGATGTATGTCATCAAAATTACCTCGAGGGGTGAATTTTGGATAACAGGTTTTTTTCTCCCATTTTTAGAGAAATACATCCATAGTTTAGAGAAATCCCATAAGATGGGTCTAAGTGTGCACAACCATTGAGCTCCCAAAACGACATCACATCCACCTAGGGGTAGGAAAAACATGTCAAAGTGAAGATTATAATCTCCCATTGCAATACAAACATTATGACACTTTCCCTTACAAGGAAATGTACCACCATTAACAATCATAACTTCAAAGCTAGAACAAGGATAGAAAAAGTAATCTACTTGTTTGGCCAACTGTGGATCAATAAAGTTATGTTTGCTTCCTAAATCAATTAAGATCGTGAGAGGAATATTTTTGAAATACCCTTTTACCCTCATGGTTTGAGGGGTGGTGACACCTACTAAGGCATGAAGCGATATCTCCGATTGAGAATCCACGAGGGCACTATCCAATGATGAATCTTCTTCTTCGACTTCCCGAGCATCCTCCCAATTGTCGTAGTTTGGGGGTGATTCGATGTCAGGAGGTACAATTTTTGTTCCACACACCAATGGCCCCTAGTGAACTTGTCATCACAATTGTAACATAGGTCTTTTTCTTTATGTTCCTACATTTCTACCTCAATAAGACATTTGATTGGGGTTTTCTTAGAGGAGGCACACGGTGGGAGCATCTTGGGCTACTGGATTTCTGAATGAAGTAAAACTACAAGGTCAATGTTGTGTTGTGATTTTTCCTCTACTAATTTGGCCAAGCCCAATGCTTCCATCATGGTATTGGGTTTAAAAATTTTGACTTCGAGCGTATTTCCTTCTTCAAGCCACTTATGAATTTTTTTGAAAAATCATTTGACAAGCCTTTTATGTGGTTGACCAATCTCTCAAATTCCATTTGGTAATCATGGATTGATTATGTTTGTCAAAGTTTGGTGAGTGCTCTATGAAGTCATCATATGAAATGGGGCCAAACTGCTCTAGAATAAGGGATGTAAATTGTGGCCACTCTAGTTCATCATGAGCTTTTAAATACCAATGGTACCATTGTAGGGCTTCTTGTTCCAAGTGAAAAGAATCAATAGAACCCTTTTCACGCAATAAGTATTGTGGAGATTGAAGAATTGCTCTACCCGATATATCCACCTAGTTGGATCTGTACCATTGAATCGAGGAAAATCAAGCTTGGGACCATGTGACACATTTGGGGAAGAGAAATTGTGTTCCAAAGTGGACTCAGTATGGAGCTTCTTAGTGAGGATGACATTTTTTTGATTGAGTCCTTACATCATTTGTGTGAGCTTAAACACTTGTGCTTTCAAGTTGGTGATTCCTTCTTCCATGTTTTTGTGTTGCCGGGTTTACAATCTCACTAAGATGGATTCTTAGGGTCTACAAAACATTGTTTGGAGTTATATGTTAAAATCATCATCTTGATGATATGATTACAATAGTATAATTACTTTGAGGACCCCATTTTTCGAAAACTATGTCCAGGCAGAGCTAAAAATAACAATTTGTATGGGAAATTTTTTAGAAAAAATACGTTGGTTTCATAATGATTTCCACAACCTAAAACTTAGAGTGGTGAGGGTGCCCGTCAAGTGGAAAAAAATAATTTTGTACTCTTTTATTTTTTATTTTTTAAATCGGGTTTTCAAGTCGGAAAGCAAGTCGGGAATAAGTCAAAGAAGCAGTCGGGAAACACATTGGGGAAACAAGTCGAGAAAACAGGTTGGAAAACAAGTCGGGAAACAAGTCAAGGAAACAAGTTGGGGAAACAAGTAAGGGAAACAGGTCGGAGAAACAAGTTAGGGAAGAAAGTCGAGGTTTGAGATTGCGAATCAAGGCACAAACTTTGTCACACCTTTCATTGTGATTCTTTGAGATCTGGAAAAAAGTGCTACAACCGAAGCTTTCGAAAAGAGCTATGATACCGGATGTATGATCCTCTTGTGATAGATTAAGCTAACAAACACGATGTGGTATATAATAGTTATGAAACAGAAAGAGTGAAATTACATTACTAAATTGTAAGCCACTTTCGGTGGGGACATATTTTGAGAAATATCAATAAAATAATATTTATGGATCCTTTTCTTAGGCCTAAACACTCCCTAATATAGTAGTTCTATTCTAGAAACTACTACTACCCCATGCATATGGGATTATGGTTAATATCTCAGGGGTCGACTTACAAAAAAAAATGCATCTGTAGCATCTATTACAATAATAATGCAAAAAGAAGGGTAGGACGAAGGGTCCTTATGATAGCATCTTAGAATCACCTTTGAGCTAAGTGATTCTTTGCAACATCCCTCATTTCAAAAGGGGGCATAATATGGGTTTTTTAACAAATTATGCAGATTATAAATAAAATGCTTGATTGACATCGTATGATGACATTCACATAGCTATTCTAGACATATTATAAAGCTTTGAACATCACAACTTATTTCATCTACACAACATTAAGGATATTATATCAATATCACAAACAAATTGGCCCTGTGGTACGCTCAAATCACAGAAGGTGGCTACATGGTAGGCTCAATTGCTACAATTAGCTCTCATACCGGGATCAATTGCTAAATTTCTCTTATATATGACAGATTATATCCTTACATTTGATACAAGGGCATACATGTGTACACATTTAAGGGTTTAAATTCATTTTATGTTATTCTACTAATTTTTATAAGTATATTGGTTGAGCATTAGTACATGTTTTTGCATGTGGCATGCGAAGTTCATTGTATGGAAAAAAGGAGAAGGGAACACACACATTCAAGTGTTGTGTATACCTTTTCCTTTTGGGAGGTTTGGCTTACAATTCATTTATTTTAAGCCTTAATTCCTAAAATTTTCTTACATATGACAATTTCATCCCTTATATTTGACACCAAGGGCATACATCTATACATTTTCAAGACTTAATTTCATTTTTATGTTATTTTACAATTTTTATAAACATGTTGATTGAGCATTTATACATGTATTTGCATGTGGCATGTAGGGTCACATGTATGGAAAAAGGACAAGGGAACACATTCAAATCTTGTGTATACCTTTTCCTTTTCATAGGTTTGTGTTTATAATTCCTTTTTTTTTACTAAGCAATTTTTAATTACTAGAATAAAATGGGGGCAAATATAGTACCCTAAATCTGAAAAAGTTTGAGAAAGACCATTTCTGGAGAGACCGTTTGAGAAACCCGTTTATCTCCTGTGTTTTACATTTAATCGCGTCAAGATGGTTGCAAGTGTACAACCATTGACAAGCTCTGAGATTGTTCAAGAAACTTTCCCCTGCTGATGAATCTAATGAACCTCGAATAAATTTGTGTTGATCATGAGCATAATTGTGTCTGCTTGTATTTCAGAATGTTTTCAAATAGTTTTTCTTGTTCTGTTGCAATCTTATGTTAAAATCTCTCTAAGTCACACAAGATCTCGTCTGTTTTTTTAGTATTGTGGCATTTACAATTTCATTATGAGAAGAGCTTTCATCTGGTAATGAAATAAACAATTTAAAATCACTTTACTTTCATTATGTTGATAAAGATTGTTTGTAAGTCTATGAGTGTATCTTAGGCGTGACAAACCAAGGATTTCTAGCATTTAATTGAGTCTTTAGCACGAGCCTTTGTGTTGAATTCTTAAAGAATGTATGAAATTGTGCATCTCTGGGCCTCCATTGGTACACACCTTTTGGTTGAAGGAATATTTTGGCTATTTTGAAGCATTTTGTCTATGAGTCTTCCAATATTTGTAAAGGTTCTCAAAGATCTGGTAAAATCAACTTCATTGGTAAGATGAACCATGGATTTTTAAAAGATTTTTGCATTAGTAAATGTTAGAAATCCTGGTTCATCATGCCTAAGATACACTCATAGACTTACAAACAATCTTTATCAACATAGTGAAAGTAAAGTGATTTTAAATTGTTTATTTCATTACTAGATGAAAGCTCTTCTCATAATGAAATTGCAAATGCCACAATACTAACACACGAACGAGATCTTGTGTGACTCAAAGAGATTTTAACATAAGATTGCAACAGGAACAAGAAAAACTATTTGAAAACATTCTGAAATACAAGCGAGACATAATTATGCTCATGATCAACACAAATTTATTCGAGGTTCATTAGATTCATCAACAGGGGAAAGTTTCTTGAACAATCTTAGAGCTTGTCAATGGTTGTACACTTGCAACCATCTTGATGTGATTAAATCTAAAACACAGGAGATAAACAGTTTCTCAGACGGTCTCTCCGGGAAATGGTCTTTCTCAAACTTTTTCAAAAAGTTAACCCCCTTTTTCCACCCCTTTGTGAGAGTATTCTCATTGCATTTATAAATTTTTTGAGAAAGACCATTTCCGAAGAGACCGTTTGAGAGACAATTATCCTTGGCACTTATCTCAACTCATTTCCATTTATGCACTTAAGCGAGGTATTCCTACATGCATCTCGTTCAGCTTTAGCATTCCATAGCCACTAGGTCACACTTGATGTTTATCTTTGATCCACCACAAACCTTTTTAATGTATACAAAACACATATGACCACCTTCTCTATATTTTAGAACAAAGTGTGAGATTTCCTAAGATAATATCCCCTAGCATGGTCAAAACCAACTCGACGGTTTTGTCTCATGACAACATTTTTATCCTCCACTCATGCAACAATAAGTTTTTCAAATGCACAAGTTAGCCCAATCAACTTAGCGTTAATTTGAGCAATAAATCCTTTCTCACAAGTTAGATATAAAAACACAATCATCTCACCCATTTGAAGGGTCTAATCTCTTAGATCTTTGGGCTACCTAAGAGATTAGGCCAAAACATCGAGATAAGGAATACTATTGTAAAAGCATATGAATGAAAAACTACATCTTATTACATATTACATGGCTACCCATAGGTCATTATCACATGCTACAATCTACACCAAATAGTATTGCCAAGTTTCTATGGCCTTATTAGGATTTAACCAACATGTTGTTTATTGCACATCACACATATTTAGTAAGAGGAAGAACTATGTGAGACTTGATCTCTCTTTGAAGTATTGGTACATAGTGTAAGGATCATCACGCCACAGAGGTGTAGTGGGGTGGGGTGAAGTCAGTCCACCCCAAAAGGAGTAACCTTTTTTGAGTCTTTAAGAGAGAATTAACACTTTGAAGAAGTCCTAATCTGTTATAGAGTCACGATCATGAGAAACTCGAGCCACAATTAAGAACCCAAAACATAGAAGATATCTAGAACCATTGAATTTATGCAATATCTTCTAACCCTAATCGATACTTTGGTTGAATAATCTTAATATTGCTCATTGCATGTTTCTAGAATCTATAGATTTAGTGTATTTTTATCCTAGATCATATTAACATTAATATTTGTCATAATTAGAATACACCCTAGTTTTGATATTACGGTGATGACATGGTGCAAATAGAAGGTGACTCGAAAGGGTTATTCATCCCATAAATGGTAAACAAAATTTGGAGTACTAAACACTTCAAGGAATTTTCATTGGAGATTGGACAACATAGCTCAATAGGTTCTTCTAATTTACACTAATTGATTGAGGTAAGCCTTTACCATTAAAACTAACATTGTAATGCAATAGTTGGGTGTTAATCCACTTACACTCACATCTTCAAATAATAGAAATTGTCATATTTATAAAGGAGACAAAAAGCTACGCAATTCCATGTTGACCTTAGTTCCATTAGAAAGGAAAGGTCATGTTACCATATTTTTCACACGAAGGATGGGCTATTTTTGGAAGATTGGCTATTTTTAGCTTAGCTAAAAATAACGTGGCTAAATATAGCGTTTGGATAAAAATAACGTTTGGGCTAAAAATAGTTGGTGTTAAAGATAACATTTGGGCTAAAAATCAAGTATGAAGGGATGGATGGGAATAATTTGGATAAAATAAGAATTCTTGTTTTAATTTTAGCTCCATGCGCCAAGGATGAAAGGGGTTAAGAGAAGTGAATCAACATGCTTTGATTAAACTTATCAACTACAGTCCTAGTTGAAGATGGCACCATGCATGAGATAGAAATAAATAAATATAGAAAGGGTTGTTCAAGTCAAAAAAAGTCTTCCCCAAAGGAAGATAAGGAAGAGACAAAAAAAAAAAAAAAACAAAAGAATAAAATAAGGAAGAGACAAAACAGAAAAAATAAAAGGATACAAAGTGGACAAAAAACAAAGTAATAAGGAAATAAATATAAAAGGTTTATAAATTGTTGTCTATTCAATCCATGCGCTAAAGATAGAGACATTAAAACTAATTAAATTAGTTGCTTCGGTCAAGTTAGGTGTTGGCACCACAAAGGAGGAGGTTATTTAGGAAAATAAAATCTAATGCATGCACCAATAACGGGTTTGTGGCGCTAGCAAAGAGGTGGAAATAAATAAATGAAATAAAGGAACAATAACCAAACATTAGTCTATTATGGAGCAGGTTGGATTCATTTGATATAAGGTATTTTTACATTGTAAAAAGACACTTTGCAACAGCTTGGCTCGATTTTAGAGCTTTGTATTTGCACCTCCGAGTAATAAAATTTGTTTTGCCTCTGTCATCTTTCGCTGATTTTATGAGTTTTCATTGTGTTTAATAGGGTATTGTATTGCTTTAGTGTGGAAATTATTCCCTCTACCGCTGTCCTTTGCTCCTAAACCCTTGAATTAATTTTGCAAAATAGCTTAGAGTTGTGCAGGTGTGTGGATCTTTGATTTCTCTGTGTGCAAAGTTACATGCATGTGTTAAATTATTGGTGTATCAACCTTATTTCCTATTTCCCACTTTCCTTCTCCCTTGTAATTTTTTTCATTTTTAGGTGATTCACAAGGAACCAGCCCTGTTTAGAGGTTCACCTTAGACATAGGTTCCGACAACATTGAGGTGTTTCAATTTTGTCAACAGGGAGAGAGAGTAGACACCATTCTTTATCGTGGTGCATATTCGGGTGACAACAGTTTTTGGCATGCCCCGTGGAACAATACAAATTTGCTAAAGAAGTTGATGTTGTTCTTAGCAAATATCACTGTTTCAATCAAAATATTCAACATTTGGTGACTCCATTGGCCCAAAGATCCATTTTCCTCAATCAACAAACCATTTCCTCCATCCTTCCATATTTTTATGAGGTTGTGCAATCATGACTTCAATTCCTCATTGGAATTCCCAATTTTAAGAGAATTATTACTCCCCTCCATCTTCTTTTGCCCAAAATCCTCCTTAGTGATCCGAAAATGTAAGTTTTAATTTCTACTTTTAGTCATTTTCAACGATCGTAAAATTTTAATCAAATTTCAAGGATTAAGTACTCCAAAATTGATTAAAATTTGATTTAGGACTAATTCAAACTGAAATTTTAATTCTTTTTTACTAAAAATTCACTGTTTGATCAAAGCCCAAAATTCAACTGTTTGCACGACAGTTGTACCGAGAATCATATGTGAATGTATAATCCCTGTAATGCCATAAAAACAACTAATCAAGATTATAACACCCATTCTATAACGGAAAGCTAGTGTGAAATTGTCACTTTGTGATACGTCCGATTACAAAACTTACAATTCCATAAACACAAACTGCAAAAATGTGATTATACTAGACATCTAAACTACCCACAATTAGGTTAGTGCCCATTGTCCATGCCTCGAAATTGTGAACTTATGCATATATTCACTATCCATAATAAATTAGACTATCAATGCCCAAAAATAGTTATAGGCAAAATTCTGAACAAATTACTAGAATCAACGTGAATCTGCCATTATATCCATACATGCTTTAATTGTCAAAGGATAGGAAACTTTAAAATAAGTAGGCTTACCCATATCAGTTGGAACTAATGAGGTCATGGGTTCCAAATGATCACCAAAAAATGACTTTCCACATTTTTGTTAGTGTAAATAATGTACACATCGATTGTAACTACATAATGTGTTACAAATACATGCCCAAAAAAATAAGGGTCGCCATGAATGTGCAATTGGAATACCATGTGAAGACACAATAGATTTGTATATTACCCACAAAATCAAAATGGTGTCACAGCATTAAGATTGACTGCACAATGACATTTAACAACAATTACTCAAAAATGAATTCCAAAATTATACATTAAACCACGCGCCCACAAAATCTGCAAATCACACAATAAATATTAAAAGAATAATGTGGCATATATAAGCAAAATTGTGATAATGACAATATGAAATAAAGGTGGAAAAGGCACAAAAAAATAGAAAATGGTATTTGCCATCCTTTAACACGTAAGAAGTAAAAATCTTAGTTTTTAAAACCTTTCTCCCCATCCTCTTGCAGTAAGGGGACCCCAATTTCTCAATTTCAAAGCAATTAAAACCATGTGAATTTATCCTTCAACATACTAAACACCGTAAATCCACAAAATGCTCTAAATAATTTTTGCATGCTTTTCAACAAATAATGTTATGCAAAAACAAACCTATCCAACTCACATGAGCCTACATTCTCTGTATCAAAACATAACTAACTCATCTAAATTGGTTCAACAGTGGATAGTTTAGAGGTTGATTTATTGTCAACTGAAGGTTTTAAACTTCTTTAACTTTAAATTCCAACTTATTCTTACCATGCTCTAGATGGTTGGTTGGATGAAGTTTCCAACAATTTACAACCTCATGTCCATTCACCCGACAAAGTGAGTGCACTATAATTCCCCTTTGTCAAGCGTAGGCTTACCCGCTTACGAGGTGAGGAATCAAGTTTACCATTTCTTGCCTATTTACCATGAGATTGGTTTTTCAATCATCTCGAAAATGCTTCTGAAAAAGGTTTTCCTCTTCCAACAAAAGGCCACAGAATGATTAGTACCTCCAAAAAACGTGCATGGAAAAACATTCATCATCTTCTGTATATCAAACCATACTGTTTTAAAAGAAAGAGTGGATCCTTAACAGGTTTACCTTGTTTTCTAGATTTATGATTATGATAAGAAATAGGAGGTGGAATTTCGTTACCTCTTTTCTCGAACTTTCTAATCATTCCCATTCAAACTTTTGTAGTTTAGAGGTTGATTTAGTGGGGTATAAACTTTGTAACTTTAAATTGGAAGCTCATCTTCCTTCAGACGTTCTTGGATGTCTCTCCAATATCCTTTCCCACACTAGAGTAACCCAAACCTGCATAACGAGGACAAGTCTTACCATTTCTTGCCTGTATTTAGTTAGTCATACCTTGGTTCTTCTTACCAAGGACGATTTCGTTAAAACCCATTTTATCTAACAACTTAGATCCAATGCCTCTAGTGTATCTTTCAAAACCACCAAAAGCAATTTTACGAATCAATCCGAATGAGATGAAGAATAAACTTTGATGGTGTCATACTTACAGTGCATTCATCAATCATCGTTTTTGCATATGTAGTCAAGGGTTTCTCCCCTTTTTTCTCACCATTCTACAATCTTTCCAAGAGCTCATCCTTGGCTTGCATTTTTAGTTTCATTTTTGCATTGAGCAATCTCCTCTTCACCTAAGGAGAAACACTTAGATCTCAAGAGAGAGTTCTCTTCCTAGATCTAGTAATTATAAGTCTCAATTTCCTCGAGTCAGCGCTTATTTCGACATTACGCCCATAAGTGCAATTATTCACACACACCGAACTAATCGCACCAACTTGAAGCAATCACACATTGTTAATCAGATTTACCTGGAAGCAAAATATCTTGCTAAACCGCTTCCGATAAAAAACATGATCCGAAAACGTAAGTTTTAATTTCTAATTTTTAGTTGTTTTCAAGGATCGTAAAATTATAATCAAATTTCAAAGATTAAATACTCCAAAACTGATTAAAATATGATTTAGGACTGAAATCAAACTGAAATTTTAATTCCTTTTTACTCAAAAATTCACTATTTGATCGAAGCCCAAAATTCATTGTTTCCCGATTTAATTGATTTTCTAAAGTTGCCAAATACTGATTGTCAATGCATCCATATTATTTTTATGAACTTAAATTATTGTAGGTAATCGAGAATCTAAAAATCAAAATCGGAATCAACATAGATTGTTTACGAGTGTTCGAAATTCCTATGTCCCAGGTTCATGAGAACCAATCCATTAATAATGTTTGAATTGCAAATACAATTAGCCTTTACAATTAACAAATAATGAATCAAAACATGCAAAAATGTGACATCAGACCTTCGAAAGACTTTTACGTAGCTCAACACTAGTCTTTCACCTTTCGATTCACTTGCAGATGTGTTTCCCTTAGGATCAATGCCTTCATGTGACTTATAAAGCTTAAAACATCATAAATAAAGCTCCAAAACAGGAAAAAAGTATACCATTGCTAGTGTATCGAAATTCTAAACAAACCAGTGAGTTCACTCCGAGCTCTGGTTTTGAGTGGAAGTGCTCCAAAATTGCATTGTCTAAAAGCGCCATGTTTCGCCCCATACACAGACCTGCAAAAAGTCACTTTAAATATAAGTGAGCTCATTTTATATTACTTCCAAGAAGGTTGCGGGTTAGTAAGGCTACTTGTCCTTTTAGCAAAGGTCACGGGTTCCACCCCCTTAAGCGCTTCACCACCTAATAAAGTGTTTTGACTTTCCAAATATATATATTTTGTTTTTATATGTATTATCCCACATTTACGGGATAAAGTTTGGTTAAAGCCTTTAAATAGGCTCTTTTCCCCCATTTCCTCATGGTTATGCCCATGCATGGAATTTTTTTGTTCGCCACATAATGGCAGGGGCTATGTATAGTTTAAATGCCCAAATTTGGTTGAGCTACGTGGGATTGACTGCCGAGTTGGAATATAGATGTGCCCGAGATATATGCCATCCACCGAGCTAATGTAATATGGGCACAACATATAAGGAACTAAGCCCGATTGATGGGCAAGCATTGTGGAGATATTAAGATTGACTTGTCGAGGTATAGATGAGCTCAATTGACTCGGTGGGGAGTTGACCACCCCATTGAGCTAGAAAATAGCTCGCTGAGCTATACCTGCAATATCATACAATATATAAACCCTACAATATAATTCAAATATCCTACAAATATTCCACATGCATAATATAAAAGAATAATGTGGCATATATAAGCAAAATTGTGATAATGACAATATGAAATAAAGGTGGCAAAGGCACACCTCCTACAAAAGAGTGTGCCGAACCTGGTTAAGGGTCCCCAACTAGCAAATAGCGGGGCCCACCAATTTTTTGTTCATCGAAGACTAGAGGTACTCAAACACGAACTTTCAACCTTTTTCACCTTTTTGCCAAACTGTCACGTGTCAATGTGTGATTTGCTTGTTGACCATTTTGAACCATTTTTAAACCAAATCTTTGACTTGTGATAACTTCGCATCCGGACTCCATTCCGGTGTTCTCGCATAACATCGAAAGGTCTCGTAACGCTCTACAACGTGGTCACAATTTAGGAAAATTTCCAACACCCAAAAATCCTCGGGATCATCCATATCAGTATTATAATCCCTATCATAATGAATATGCCCATGATCCAAACAATTTTTATCCTACTAATCATGGTGTTTTTCAGAACATGAATGTGCAAATTATGAAAAAAATTCCATGCTTAATAATGATTTGCATATGCACGTACAACACTTGGAGGTAAAAATGGTATAGATGAGGGCAACAAGTTCCATCAAGGCAGCCAAGCTTGGATTCATGGTACCATACCCATGGGCCGATCTTATGCCAAACTAGTATAGCCCTCAAGAGAAGATAAACTTTGTGTCTGAATTGATACCAGAAATATTAGAGTGGAATGAAGTGATATAGTGTTGAGAAAATTTGTCAATGGGGTAATTCTTCACTATCATCATGCAACCCTCCCACTTCTACTTTCCAACCATTTCTATCGGAGCCCAAGTATCAAATTCCTAGATTTCTTAAAGCTTCTCCTCCACAAGATCTTACACCTCTCCAATCATCTCAACCATTGCAAAATCAGTTAGTAATCCAACCCACCCCTCCCCCCTCCCCTCATATTCCCAAATCCATTTTGAAATGTACCCGATCGAAAATCGGTTTAGAAACATAGCCAACTAAAGAGCCAAGTGAAGTTGTTCTCGAGAAAATTTAACAAAATGGAGCTTATAATTTGAGGACAAATAAATTTCATGGTTGGTTAAGCCTATAATAGAGGAGTGCATGAAAGTGGTTGAAGTTATAGAACAACAGGAGGAATATGACTAGCATCATGCAAAGGTTAGAATTTTTTTCTCAAATCTCTTGAGATACAACGTAAAGATAATGTTTTGGAGGAACATATGAATGTTTCTAAGGATTAGATCAACAATCTTGAGCCTATATCACCTTCAAATCAACTTGCAAACAATCATACAAAGGAGGAAATCAACAAAGAAATTCAAATTCAAAAGGAGTTTTCCTGAGCATGAACAATAAAGAGGATGAGGTTTTATCAAACTTAGAAGATTTTGATGATGAGGAAGAGCCAATTGAAATTGTAAGTATTCCACCTCCATCATCTATTTTTTTCAATAAAAACTCTCTTGTTATTACATCTTCTTTCAAGATTGAAAAAGTGCCAAATATGGGGTTTGTTTGTGAAGTATGAGGTTAGAAAATAGTTCGATCAGTCTACAAGCATCCAATATAAGCAAGAAAGGGCCTCAATCACTCCAAATGATGAGAATTCACATGAAGAAGAGGGGAAAATCAGGAAAATCAATCTATAGCTATGAGGAAACCATGTCCAATTATGTATTTATCTAGTTTAGAGCCATAGAACAAGTTGCCATCGGTTGTGCTCATTTTAAAGCATAAAAAAGAGCTTCAAGTTGCCAAAAATTAGCCCAAACATCTACAAAGACAGAGTGTAAATCCTATAGAGGTGCTCAATCTTTTTAGGGCTGATATTTTGAGCAAATCAATGGTGCAAACCATGTCCGCACTTTTACGATGTGATCTAGTTGCCAAACTAATCTCATGGCCGCACTTTATGAGAAAAAAAGTTATTTCTCCCAACCAATATGTGGTTTTGTTTATCTTTCCTTTCTCTTATGTTTAAGTTAGGTGTAATGGTGTCCCGGATTTCACCCTGAAATTTGGGACTACCATATGTATAAATTTTCATACTTTTAAAATAATGGGTTGTTTTGTGTGTTAATTGCTAGAAAGTGTCTATATTGTGTCAAGATATTCCCAGAGAGTCATATTAGCCAATTTCACCAAATACCCAGATGCCCGAAATCATTATATTCTGTCGTTGGGGTTATCTTTGCGGGAAATTTTTATTTAATTATTCTAAGCCCCGTTTGAGGCAAATTGTGCTCTGGTTTAACCCTGTTGTGGTCTTACATGTCAATATTCCCATATACCAGTAGGGTTTTAACCAAGAATGAATCATGGGCTTTATCTGTGACTTCTGACAACGTTTTACGTTTTTGGTGTTTTCCATTTTGTTTTCTGTGAAATTTCTCTAGGTCAATTCCTTTGCCGGTTTAGTCTGATTTCTTTCCTGGAGTATCTGGAGATCATCTATGGACGTTATGCCAGAAGGAATTTGTCACAAGAGGTCTGGTTCTCTCCGAAAAGATGAAGTCGTGCACAAAAAAAGCTTCTTCTGGGCAGGTCACATTTTTGGGAAAAGAAGGTTTTAAGCTACAATAGGATTTTTGGTAGCAGCAAGTAGGTGAGAATTTTGTATCTGCCTAGCAGGTACTTTTTCCCATGGGGGCAAAGCCACTTAAGTCATGATGGGATTATTAGAGGCAGCAGGCAGGCGAGAATTTCTTACCTGCCTTGCAGGGTGAAAATTCCCATTGTGAAATAAAAAAAATCACTTAAGGCATTGATGAGAATTTCTTACCTGCCTTGTAGGGTAAAAAAATCTCATTATGAAAGTCAAACAACTTAAGTGGATCATGGGATTTTTGGAGCTGCGGTGTAGGGTGAATAATCCCATTAGAAATTGACTTTTAAAAATAGAATTCACCCTTGCCAAAAAAGTGTGACCCACCTTGGGTGAATAATAATGCATTTAATAATATTTATTAATGTTTATTCACCCAATTTTGGTGCCCAAGCATGAGGAAAAGTCAACGCATGATGAAAGGATAAAGAAGATTGGAAATATAATTCTAAAATTAAATAAATTTAATTTATTTAATGCAAGACCCTCTCATGCAAAAAAGTGTGACCCATATAAAGGAGAGATAATACTTTTAAAGTAATTAATGGAATTAATTCCTATTTTTGGTGCATAAGGTCAAAGCACACTTTGTGAAGTCAATGTGAACTAGAAAAGAAAGCTAAAATTATATAAATTTAATTTATGTAATGGCAGCCATGAGTATGCACAAAATAGGTGCCCAAATTGAAGAGAAAAATATGTTAATTAATTAATTAATTGTCAGGAATAGGAGAGACAATTATTAATTATAGAATGGTGAAGGTTATATGAGCATGGACTGCCATAAGGATGAATTAATTAATTCTTTAGCAAGGAAGTGTAGCCCAAACAATTTTGGCGCCCCATTTAAGGAGGAATTTTGCTCAGAAGAAGGTGTTTTCACTGCCAAAAAGCTTCAAATTTGGTGCCTAGGTTTGAAGGAGCTTCATTTGTGTTTGATTAATTATCGCATAGTGGTACAGATTGCTCAGGTGAAGTTGACAAAATTCATGCTTGCTTTGCATGCAAACAAAACATTAAATTTTGGGGCAACAAGCTTGATATATGCAGATTTTTATAATTAAAATCAAGTGTTCATGTTAAGTTGCTATCTTTGTATCAATTAATTGCAAGAATTCATTACATGTGCTTTTATAAGAGCAAGGAGCTTAAATCAATGTCCAATACATTGAACATATCTCGAATTTGAAGAAATCTCTAGATCTGCACGGTTGTAAAGAATTCCAAGTCGAATAAAGAGAAAAAGAATTACTCGATAAAGAAGAGATATCTGACCATGGCAAAGCGGATGAAAAAGAAAGCTCAAGCAGAGTCATGCATCACTTCTAAGTTTGTTGACATTGGAGATACAGATCTAGGTCCAAAACCTCTTTCCGAATTGATTGACAGATCTAGAGCTAGAAAGACTTCCTCATGCGTGCAGTCAAAAGCAGTGGAATCATTCGAGTTGCAACATTTCCATTCACAGCCCAGTTGTCAGAATTCGTCATGGAGTGTGCTAGGTCTTACCATCCATTATCTAGATCAGTCCGAGATGCTGCGGGGAAGACAATAATCCGGTTGGATGCACAGTTCATCAATTATTGTCTGAAGATTCCAACACGACAGGTGGTGACTACTATTAGCATATAGGATCTCTGGCACAGATGGGAAAAACATAAAGTTGACTATGTGGGCATAATGAACAACAGATACATGAAGAAGCCAGATCTCCATCCAAGTTCCCGAGAACTCTTCCACGATCCAATCTAGTACAAGAGGTGGATGATATTGCCAAATTGTTATGCAAGATAAATGGCGAAGCTAACGCTCACAACTTCCACACATGGATGTATGCTTTCATCAGGACCATTGAAATCAACAAAGCAGATTCAATAATCAACTTGGTCGGAAATCATTAGTGACAACATTGGTGAGCAGCTCCGGAATGTGAGGCGTACTTATAGCTTCAAAATGACTTCGTATTTGGTATAGCAGCTTCACAGGGTGTCTTCTCCAAGCTGGATAGACGTGGTGTGCTTTCCAAGGATCCTATTTTTGAGTGCTATCCACAACTTACTGTGCCCGCATGCTACAAAGATTATAAAGTGGTCAACGATGGATTCTTCTACGGATTCATTTGCAGGTTGAATGGTGATCTAAAGGCCAACATGGTAAGCAAGGAAGCTTGGGAAGTTATGTCCAAGATTGGCAGTATCTTCATCCAGTTTGCGGACTTTACATACCTCAGGGTCACCGGCTTTTCAGGAGAACCAGTTAAGTTGCCTAGATATCCAAGTGATAGATTGGTCATCATGGAATTGAGCAGACAACTCGTGGAGATGCATGACCTACGGTGGAAACGCACAAGTGTTTGACTTTGGATTAGCATGGATACCTGTGGATCTTAAAGATGATGGGCATGTGTTACTCGACGCATACCATTGGATGGGAGGAGATAGAGCTGTACTTCAGGAGAGCATAGGTGGTTGCCATACGATCGAGGAAAGGTCTGCTGCCGTTCTGGTCAATACTTCAAACTGGTTGCTGACGAAGGGATATTGCCTTGATGAAGCATTGATGAATCAGATCACGGGAAACTTTAGCACAGGAGATTCCCTCAAGAGGAAGCACGAAGGAGAAAGCAGCAGGAGGCCTAAAAAGATTAAAGTGCACAAAAATTTCATTCGAAGGAGAAGATCACTTCTACTGCTATGGTATTAGTTCCGACTTCTCTAGTAGCAAGTACTACTTCACCGACTGTCGCACCTCAGCAAGATATTGTCGTTCCTCCATTGAATCCGGCAACATTCGTCTTTTCTCCTCAGCCACTCCGTTCGGCACCTCTTCCTGAAGAAACGTTGAAGTTGCAGATGACAAAATTTGAAAGAGCTTTGTCTTTGGACAATTCAGAGACGACAGCCACAACACTGTATCAGAAAGGTGATTTCAAATGGAGAGGAATCAGAACGTGAGATAGTGGTACACTCGATAACTTCTCATTCTCCGAGAAGTAATTTCTTGGAATGGTTGGCTTCGTAGTTAGTTCCAGATGCTAGAGAAGAGATCAACTTGGAGGAACACGACTTGCAACTACTCTTAAATCTAGGTAGAAAAGACAGAAAACCTAAAGTTCTTAAGGTAACTTCAAAGTTGATTATTGAGGAGTCGGGGCAGAAGTTCGCTGAGATGTTAGTTCCAGCAAAAGGGAAGAGGAAGGATGAGCTCACGACAGACGATATAACAATGCCCAGAGTACCCATAGGTCAAGCCACCACAAAAGGATTCAAGCAAGACACACAAACGTAGATAAATGCTTTATTCCTAGGCTTGACAAATAAAATGTGGAGAAAGTTGAACTTTAGAAGCTGGGTATCTCAGTTGTGCGAGATCATTGCCAAGGTTGCCAAATCTTCCACTCAACCAATTTCAACACAAAAGCAGGTGAGTGATCATCTGATGCAGGAAGTGGAAGATGCAAGTAACTAGGTTAAAGCTATTGATGAATGGAAGAGTCTAATCATTCGTCAAGCTTCTATACAACTTGGAGAGGTGCCAACCCGTCTAAAGGTTATGAAAGATGCATCAGATCAGCTAAAACAATGTAACGAGCATGATAGATATGAACACAATTGTTGAGAGTAACATGAGTACTTTGGTTGAAATAAATAAATTGCCGAGAGAGGTGTTGATTGTAGAACGAATTGTGCCCAATGGATCAGTTGAGAAGGGGAAGCAACTTGAGTTTGCAGTATCTTTCCGTTTGGAGATCTGCAGAATTATGTTGAAAAGGATGCAGGCACTCGAGAGTATGGCATCATCTTTACTGACAATGTCATTGCTTTCACTAATGAGGAAGTGGTCGGAAACGTTTCTTCGTACACAAGGATCATTCCTAGCAAAGTGCCTGATTCCTTGGAGGGATCTCTTCTGATGGTGCAAGGGAGAATTGATGGAGCTGTTAGGCCTTTCACGATGGATTCCATCAATAAGCTGGTGACGCAGTCGAGATATTGAGAAGTTCGGGCCTAGCTTGGAGGATGTGGAAGCGTGCATCAGGGTATTGAACGAAGGCTTGCTGCAATTTAGGATAGAAAAGGAAGCTGTGGCTAAGATAGATGGAAAGTTGTTGAATTACATGTTCGACAAGTATATTCAGTATCTAAACAAAAAGAATAAGTAGATGTTACAATTAGCGAATCTTTCTTCTTCGACTCTTTCTTTTTCTATTTTCCAAGTTCTTGATGTAAATTGTAAAACTTTAAAGTTGTAGGTTTTGAAACCATTATTTTAAGTTATGTGGAACGATTCTATAAGTTAAGTGACATATGTGTATAAGTTTGACTATGGATCCGGATGCATGTCACTTGAAGAGGAATTAGAGGAAGATGATTGCCAGATGTTATCTTTACTTTTTGTTTATGTTCTAGTTCAGTTGAGTTTCTCATTTGTATTTTCCTTCTACATTTTATAAGTAGAGGAAGAACCTTCGGGTTAAGGATCGGAATTTATAAGCAGCATTCTTGTGTTCCAGACTTTGTGCTGAAGCTCCTGATAGCTATTTGAAGCAAATGAATAGAAAGGAGCAGATTTCGGGAGAACTTTGTGTCACGGTGCATTTTATTTCTAGCTTATTGTCTTAGATCTATTTATAAACTTTGTGTTATCTTAGATCTAGATTTGAAAGTTGCATTTGCTTAAAATTTTGAGTGTTAATATTTATTGGTCATGTCTATGTGCATGTAATCAACTATGTAATCTATTGATTGAGTTGCACATCTTCCCCCTTTCTTTCATGAGTTTTTATTACTTCCTTTTTTTTTAGATATTTTGTTTTTTAAAACATTTGTTTACTTGCTACAAAACTATACAGCTATGGTTCATGAGCTGCATGGTTAAAGTAAAACCTCTAAATAGATACTAATGTACTTTATTGACAAATCTTACACGAGAGCCTCACCGGTAAATGAGGAAGATTTATCTCATGACCGCCTAAGTTTTCAGCGATGTAGAAAATCTAGCCAACATGTAGTTTAGGTTTGTTTCTTGCATAATAAGTGCTTGCATGCACATTGTTTTTCTAGTTTTCTTAGTTAGTTGTCTTTTCAAAAAGTGCTTGCATGCACATGTTTTCCTTTTGTTGGAGAGAGTATTTTAGTGGTTTTGTTTCAAAGGATACAAGTTGTTGACAAAGGTATGTGACTCCATAATATGTGACTCATAATATGTGACTCCATAGCCCAATGGATGCAAAAGGCTATTGATCTTTTTGTTTAGTAGGTAAACAATCCCGTGATGTCGCCAAAATGTTACCATATTTTTCACGAAGAATTGACTATTTTAGCTCGGCTTAAAATAGTGTGGCTAAAAATAGTGTTTGGATAAAATCAACGTTTGGGCTAAAAATAATGTTAAAAATGGCTTAAAAATGAAAGTGCTAACAAAAGAAGTTTTTTCTATTTTTAGGAAGAGTGAAGGGATGGATGAGATTGGTTTGGATAAAATAAGAACTCTTGTTCTAATTTTAGCTCCATGCGCTAAGGATGAAAGGGGTTAAGAGAGGTGAATTAGCATGCTTTTATTAAACTTATCAACCTGCACTCCCAGCTGAAGATGGTGCCATGCATGCGAGAGAAATAAATAAAAATAGAAAGGGTTGTTTCAAGTCAAAAAAGATTGTCCCGAAGGAGGATAAGGAAGAGACAAAACAAAAAAAAACAAAAAAATAAAATAAGGAAGAGACAACAGAAAAAACAAAAGAATAAAGTGTGGAAAAGAGAGTAGCGTGGAAATAAATAAAAGGTTTATAAATTGTTGTCTATTCAACCCTCGCGCCAAAGATAGAGGCATTAAAATTAATTAAACTGGTTGCTAGCAGTCAAGTTGGGTGTTGGCGACACAAAGGAGGTTTTTTAGGAAAAGAAAATTTAATGCATGTAGTAATAACAGGTCTCTGGCGCCAGCAAAGAGGCGGAAATAAATAAATAAAATAAAGGAACAGCAGTCAGGCATTGGTTTATTATTAGAATAGGTTGGATTCATTTGATATAAAGTATTTTTGCATTGTAAAAATAAACTTGCAGCATTGGCGCTTTGATTTTAGAACTTTGCATTTGCACCTTTGAGTAATAAAATCTGTTTTGCCCTCTCTTATACCGCTGGTTTTCTCGAGTTTTCATTGTGTTTAATAGGGTATTGTATTGCTTTAGTGTGGAAATTATTCCTTCTACCATTGTCCTTTGCTCCTAAATCCTTGAATTAATTTTACAAAATATCTTAGAGTTGTGCGGGTGTGTGGATATTTGATTTCTTTGTATGCAGAGTTACATGCATGTATTAAATTATTGGTGTATCACCCTTATTTCCCATTTCCTACATTCCTTCTCCCTTTTCCTTGTAAAATTTTCATTTTTAGGTGATTCACAAGGTAACCAACCATCTTTGGAGGTTCACCTCGGACATAGGTTACCCACTGACCTTGAGGTGTTTCAATTTTGTTAACAGAGAGAGAGAGTACATACCATTCTTTATCATTTTGGGTGACAACAAGGTCCTTTTAAGGTCCATGATGCTACACACCATGTTTTGTATATGCATGGTAGATTACAATAGACTACCTTGTACTCTCATTATGGAGGAGGCACTAAACTATAATTCAAATATGAGGCGCATACATACCCTCATATTTAAGGTCCGTGATACTAGACACCATGTTTTGTATATGCATGGTAGATTACAATAGACTACCTCATACTCTCATTATGGAGGAGACACCAAACTATAATTCAAATATGAGGCATACATACCCTACCCACTACAAAGTTTGAGCTAGTAATCTCCCTTTCAAGAGAAAACGTTCTTCACCATTAAGCCAACTTAAGAGAAACTACACCCCTAATGTGTTTAATCATGGATCACAAATCTAATATTATCTTCCTCCCTTACATACATCTTATTTTGTGGTCAAGAGGGAATGTGGTAACTTATAACTATTTGTCTTTTAGTCCCACTAGGTCCTACAACCTTCAATTGCTTTTCAAATTTTTATACAAGTTATCACTCCATGAATCATCTTCTACCACAATCTAATGACCTTGTCCCAACTCCACCACCTCTGTGTTTAATCACGACTCACAAATCTAGTAATATCTTGCCCCCTACCTACATCTTATTTTGTGGTAAAGAGGAATGAGGTTATTTTTCACAATTTTTCGTTTAGTCCCACTAGGTCCTATGACCTTCAATTGCTTTTTAATTTTTCATACAAGTTATCACCCTCAGATTGTGGAAGAGCCTAAAAGCTGGTGTGTTGTGTTATTGATTCCTCTACTCTAAAAACAAGTGGCAAATACCATCCCGTTAAGATAAACAATGCCTACGCACCAGCTGTTTAGGCTCTTCCTACTCACTATAATGTCAACAAGGAACGCCTGAAACAAGAAATGGGGTCTTTACAAAAGAGGTGGATCAAAATCCCACAGACAAACTCCTAAGTAATAATGTGATTTCTATTTGGACATGTACTCCACTCGAGAAGCTCTCCACGTAGTCCAATTTTTTTACATCCGAAAGGATTGGCAGCAACGTATTTCCTCTTTCTAGGTTTTCTGTTAAAATATTTTGGAACAACATCAGGGTTGAAATAGCTACATCAGTAATATGATAGATATCTATTATCTGTTTTTAGATTACCTTGTAATGCAGTAGATTCTAACTTTCTAGTCCTTTTTGGTGTATCACTTTGCCAAGTTATGCTTTTACCTCTCGTTCATTGATCTTGCCTTTGAGATATTTCTATGACCTTTCACTCATGTCTACATTGGTAAAATCAGAAAGCAGGGTGACCCACAAAGCACATGAGCACCCCAAGTGGTACCAAAGAGAAGGATAATGCTAACACACCAACTCCTAGATTTGCGCCCCAAAAGACATGCTTTGGGATTGGAAAATCTATGAAGAACTGACCAGCTGAAATATTAAATGCTCTTTAAATGTATTTGAGTGGGTATTACAAACCATCCACATGCAGTTTGAAATGCTTTGACTTATTCCCGTTATTGCAATTACAATTGATCACCTAGATCCATCTTTGAATTATTAATAAAATGAACTAGCCAGGGATTACAACTACATTGCTGATTCAAAATATTAAATGGATTAATGCGACCTACATACACTGCATTTTCACAATGTGCAAGCCACCAGTTCTAAACTCATATAACACATGATGTATATATATCCAGTCAAGCAGATTATAGTGGGAAATGCTCAACAATATATCCCACTTTCTAAATAATCATACAATAATGATAACTCCACCTACAAATGTACTCGAGCAATTAGCCTGATTGCCATAAAAGCATCGGAGTAATTTAGTAGAAGAAATTACAGAAAGAAAAGATTGCATGATCCTTTAGAGCTTAGGAAACTCTAAGCTTCATATTTTGCCATGAAGTTGTCATTGAACTTCTTAAAACTGGCCATTACTTCAGGTATATCTTCTTCAGCTAGTAAAATTGTTGTTCTCAAGTGGAAAACCCTGTGCATACCACACAATATAGGAGAAATCCATAAGCCATGATAAAGCTTTGACGACACCTTAAAGCCTTGACGACACCTTAAAGCCAAGATGTAGAGACATGGAACAAGAGGGATAAAATTAAGATGGATTACCCTTCTTTCTGACCAAATCCCCGAACCAGGCACAGTAGAAATTCCTGTGGCATCTAGTAAATTGAGACAGTAAAATACATCTGGAGCTTTTCCAGCTTCTTTTGCAGCTTCTATAGCTTTGGGTGGCAACTTTAATTGTGGAAATGAATACATAGCCCCTAGATAAAACAACCCGTGTATCATATTTGGAACAACAGAGAAAAAGAAAATATTGACAACTATCATTTTTTCCTACAAGATATGTATGTGCTAACCTTCTGTGAAATTGCACACTACATTCCGGCAACTATTGAATCCATCAGTTATTATGTGAGCTCTTCTCCTCATTGACTCAAGTATTCCCTTGCTGTATGCATTAATCAAATCCCTTGTTATATTCTCTTTAATCAACAATTACTGAATAAACGAGACTTACATCTCAAAGTGGTGAAATTATGGATGTGACCAGTCAATGCATTTAACCATTTCAAAGGTTGAAGAAATAATGAAGTCCTACTTAAATATGGTCCTTTTCTTGAAAACCATTTGAAGACTCTCTACTGATGATAAGTCCAGTAGAGCCTACAGGGATTCTACAATTTCTTCTCACATTAACAGAATTATTTTTAATGAGAGAAAAGAGCGAGCAAAAGCCATTAGCTTAATAGTTAGCACAAATAAATGTAAAGGCCAAAGACACACGTCTAAAGACTCGGTTCAAATTTAAGCTCTACAAGATAAACGCGGGAGAAAGCTCATTCTCAGATTGAAGCCAGAGATTGGCTACATTCAGACAGTTGTTTTAACACACACCACAAGCTCCAACAATCAACTGTGGTCTATATTATGTTTTGCAGGCTTTGGACCAAATGGCTTCCGCGTTGAATAATTGTACGTCCACAGGACACCATTCCAAACTTTGAACTTCCATGTCTCAAAATACATTCCTGAACACTAATACATGAACTTAGGGAAAAACAATGCACAACATGGTTGAATCTTTCCTTTTCAAGTATAATGGATTTTACCCTCCACCTTCATGCAACAGTTTTCCAGCTTTAGTAACACAGGGAGACCAACTTCCTCTTAAGCAGAGAGGGAAGGATGATCAATTTAGTCTTTGTATTAGTATTTCTTTTTCATCATATGTTGTGATAAATTTATTGTTATTATTAATCCTTTCTTTTAGCATTACACATCACTTTCTACCATAGTTTCCTGGAGATGTTGGGGTTCTGGTACTGGTAAGTGGACACAATTAAAATCAGGGTACATGAGTAAATGAATAAGGCTACAGCTAAACTATATATAAATGTAGTCACTATAAAATGTGGTTGTGGGGAAGGAGATGCAGTCCACATCCCTAAACAGGAGTTTCTTGGTAACTATGGTTTCTACTAGCAACTGCAATACTTAGAAGACAATTTTGAACTTCAACTTAGAAAATTCTTTTCAATTATGTACGGTAACTTAGAAGTCAATTCTAAAAGGAAAATTTATTTCACGTTTTATTGAAAGGTATAAAATGAGTTTTTAGTAAGTTGCATCATGTGGATGCTACAATTTTTTTGACAAAGTGGTAATAAGATATTGAAAGATAAGTCTCATATTTCCAGTGATCCACAATATCTATGTTTTCCATTTATTTTTAAAAAATTTGTTAATAGAGAAGAATAGTTGTAAAGAAAAATCTGTGGCTTAAAAATGGAGTGAATGTTAAGGAGGGAAATGGTGCAAACTTGGAATGTTTTGGGAAATGATAGGAAACAAAGAGATACGAACAATTTGGAAGTTTTAATAAAGATTTTTCGGATAGAGGTGTGAAATTTCCAAGGAAGATGGGAATCCACAGGAGAATTCGGGATGGAGGATAGAAGATCTGGACAGGCAGACTCGAGAACAGTTACATGTAGAAAAGGGTCAAGATGATAGACCTACATATTGCAACCACGAAGAGGAGTTTCCTAGGGCAGTAGAAACGGAGTGGAAATAGGCACTATTCTTGGAAGTAAGTGAAATTTCCTAAACATCTTTGATGATATCCCAGATATAGAGATACTGGAAAATTAATTGAAAAAGGTAAAGTAAGACCTCTCTCAAAAAGCCCTAATCTGCAAGTTCATCAAGCTTTGGCCAGCAAGGGACGAACTCAAAATCAGATTGGGCAGAATTGGAAAGATTGCGTGAGACCTGAGATCAGATTCCTAACTGAAGGATTCTTCCAGTTAATCTTTTGAATTGCAGCAAAAAGAGAATGAATTTTTGGTAAAGGCCTCTGGTTTCTAAATTTTTGGCTTATATACAAGACCTTGGGTGCCTCTGTGCAACCCCTCAAAGAAATTAATCACCAAGGTCCCCCTGTGGATTATATCATATAAACTTTCCACAGAATTACCAGGCTACACAAGAAAGAATTGTCCTCTTATGCAAGGATTTTTGTAAATTCTAGATTGGCTAACCTGATTTTATAAGCTGTCTGGCTGTGCTCTTCTTCAGAATCTTGGGAGAAGATTTGGACTATGAACTACCTTCCTTTTGGATGCTATCAAATAAGAAGAACAGAGTATATAACTAGTAGCTGTCTATAGCTTCCTAAAAGAGGGAATCTAAAGAAAGTCAACCCTTGCCTCCAAAACAGTTGATTTGGCAATGGCATCCTAAAGTTACTTCACAGGAGTGGCTGAAAAGCTACTAGGTGGCAGAATCGTGATAAATTTTTGTCAATAAGATGAATTGAGAGAAGAAGGTGAAGATCTTCAAGAGATGGACTTAAGAGATGGCCTATATCAAATGCCTGTCAAGGAATGCTGTGAAAATATTTAAAATAATGGGCTAGATGCTTTGATCTAGAAAATGGAAAGGAAAGGTGTAATGTCCTCCTTTTCGAGTGACTTTTATTGAAGACCTTTGGCCTTTTTGTCTACCCGACGGCCAAAGGGTGAGTCAAGGGTGACTTAAGTTTTATTAATTTTATTATATTGTGCAAACATTAAAATATAACATTATAAAATGCACATATAATAAATTAATAGAGCTTAATATTAAAATAGAAATTAGAAAAGTGCAAAAGTGAAATACAATTATTTTAATTGTATTTATCTAGGGAAAATGCGACTTGCACATGAGGCATAAAAAAATAGAAAAAAGAGTCAAGGCCTCATTTAAAAAATGCGACTGGCTTAGGGAAAAGCAAGGAAATCTATTGGCTGTTTTGGAGGTCGATTTGGGGCCATTTTTCCTTTATAAGGAAAGGTTGACCTATGTAGAGGTATCTCAGAATTTTATATGATATTTTCTCTTGCATTGAGCTCTCAGCTTTTGCAAAAATTCCAAGGACGAAACCCCTTAGGAATTCTCTCTCTTGTGGACGAAAACCCCAAGAGTTTGTGAGGGTTTTTCACTCAGAAATTCCCATTGGATCAATCAGATTTTCAGTCATTTCCAGCAGTGAGTTTTTGGAGAATAAATTGCAGCAGTGTTATCACAAATTCTTCTAGTGGAGCGACTCAGTCTGTAGCTGTTTTGGCATGGTTTTTGAGGTATTTCTGATCTGATTATTATTGTCAAATCATCTACTAATTTTGGGAAGCAAAGCAAAGAAATTTCAGAAATTTTAGAAGGTTTTTCAGTGGTGTTTCAGTCAGTTTTACATACAGATTTCAGATCTGATTTTTAATCAATTGTGACCTCTAAAAATCTGGTTTTTAATATTTTTGGGCTTTAAAAATTATTGCCATCAGTTTGTGAGTAAAAGATAATTTTTTGAGTGTTGTTTGTATTGGGTTCACCCTCAAACCCTAGTCGCATTTCCTCTATTTAAATCAGATTTGCCCTAATTTTATTGCCATAGTCTTCAAAAAATCTGTTTTGATATTTGTGATTGGAGAAAAATTCATTTTGGGCAAAGAGATCCAATTTGGGATCTTTCAAAAGGCACTTTAAAGGCCCACGATGTTGGGTCCATGTTTTGGGTTTGCATGGTAGATTACAACATATGAGACCACTTTTTGTAATGTCCCCTTTTTCAAACTAGCACCAATGGAAGACTTCTTACCATTTCACTTCCGTGGCAAGCGGGAATTGCACAAGGGAAGTCCTTGGGTTTCGTTTTTATTTTCTTTTATTGTTATTAATGTTTTCTTTGGTGTTTTACTCCCTAAGGCAGGTCGGCTGGGATTATAATGATCCCAACATGAAATTAAAAGATAAAGTGAAGATCATTAAGAGGTCGGCAAGGTTGGGAAGATTCCCAACATGGAATTAGAAGATAAAGCAAGCCTAAGAGGGTGTAGAGCAAGCCTAAGAGGTTGGTCTACACCTTATGGCTCTTGGTGCCAACCAAAGGGTATAAGAGGAGTCTTAGGGGCTCATTTGCACATCATCTTTTGGCATATACACTTTATACTTGGTCTCTAGGGCTGATTGCTCTTAGTCCATTCCACTATTGGGTGACAATCCATTAGTGTGGCATCCAAGGAGGATGAAACCCTTGTGGGAGATTGGAGGATGGAAACCCTTCAATTTGGTGGTGTTGAAGACTCTCATTGAAGACCATCTTGCTGGTTTGCATCTAGGGCATCAAGGAGGAGCCATACAAAAGCTTTTGACATTGTTTGAAGCCCCTCTCCTAGGGAGCGACTAGGGTAGAAGAGGATTTGGGTGCCTTCTAGGGCAAAAAAATTCAATGTTGATATTCAGATTTATCATATTTTATAACGCTGGAAACTACAATTTGGTAATTTTTGGAGGAGTTTATCTATCATTTTCAGCCCTTGTTTGTGGCTTCCCTGCTGCTGTCATAAAATTAATTGTAGCTGGGTATAATCTCTTGTTTTCTCCATTTCTTTGATGTAATTTGGATGGATAAATGTTGTCGTGCTTGAAATAATTATTTAGAAGCATTTTTAGATGTTGTTGCATGGTTGTATGGTGAGTTGAAGTCCCTATACAATTTGCTTGTAGGGTTTTCTGATATTTTTAGATCTGCAGTTATAAAAATCAGAGTTTATTTCACTTGGACTTTGTGCCATTCCTTGATTTTCAGTTTCAACCCTAGAAAGGGACATTACATTTGTACTCCCATTATGCAGGGGACACCTAAGCGTGCTTCAATTACAAAATACATACCATACCTACAACATGATTTAAACATGTGATCTCCTTTTAAGAACACAAGTTCTTCACCATTAGACCAAGTTAGATAGCAATGGAGTTAGGTTTTGTATAGGTAAAGAAAGAATCCCCTAGGATTGGAGGATATTGCATACATCTATTCACTCTCTCATCAACGCCTAGGAAATGAGGGGCTAAAACTATTGAATATACCCAAGATAAGGACCTCAAATCAAGAGATAGGGATCTATTCTCTAAGTAAATGGAAGTGTTACGGGAAAGAAACGTTCTAGTAAATTGAAATGCGGAGAAAGAAAACTCTATTTGGATCTCCAATCAAAATGAAAGAAGTATAATAGAGAAACCTATTGCCATAAAGAAGGCACAAAGAAACGTGGTTAAAATTGTCACCGCTCCTGCACTAAAATCCTAGCTTGATATTGGGAGTCACAACACAAGCCGTAGGAAACCATTGGTTCTAAAAATACAAAAAGAGGCTTAAGAAGCCTCGGAGAGTGGAAACTAAGAGACTTATGAATTTTCATGATAGAAGGAAGGGAGAAAACCTCAACCAAGAAACCATGAAAATTTTAAGCTAGAATGTCAAAGGACAAAATCCTTTGACAAAAACCGCTTGGTCAAATGGTTAGTTGAAGGAGCTAGACCAGATATTCTATTGCTGCAAGAAACAAAGATAGATAAGCTACAATTTGAAGTGATTGTGAAAGGAATTTTGAAGAACTGTGATTGGGAAGCTAAAGAAGTTAGAGATAGTGTTGGTGGCTCGGCTATTTTGTGAAACCCGAAAAAAATAGAAGGTATAACTATTTCTCACTCTCCTTGTGGAATTGATATTTTCATTGTAGATTTGTAAGAGAGATACATATTTTTCCCTTTCCAATGCTTATGGTCCAATGGGAGTTGAGAAAAAAAAGGATTGGAAAGACTATAGAGAACTCATGAAGGTCTCAAATGGGTCATTGGAGGAGACTTCAATGCCATTTTAAATGCAAAAGAAAAAAAGTGAGATAATTCAGGCCTACCATCTAGTACAATTGATTTCAATGAATTTTTGTTAGCAGCCTTTCCTAGAATCACTCATCCGGACATGCTACAAGTTGTAGTCTAGAGAATTTACAAACTATTTCATTTACAAATCTTATAATGGTGCACAATAAGTTATACTAAACAGAACAAACAAGTTGTGCAAAGACTACATATCAGAAGTATGGAAGGAAAACATACAAGCTAGTGAGAGATGAAAAATAAACCAGAATAATATTACTATAAGAGACTAATAACATGAACCAAAATCAGATCAGAATCAAAAATCAGCCCTCAACGCAATGCGCTTACATAGTTTTATACACTCCAAGGTGACTGTCGGCTTTCCATTCCCTTCATCTTCCATTTTCTATCAAGAGAGACTCTTTGCATTCTTCTTATGCTTAGAGAGCGTGACATATCTTCTACTTTGTCCTATCTAGACTATACATATACCTTAGGTATTCGCACACCATACAACTAATACAACATACATCAAAGTTTTCCTTTTAACCATAATACACTTCCAACACTTTCTTGGACTTGAATAATTGTCTCATCTCGAGGCAAAATAAGATTTCAAAGTATGGAAGGTGCTCTATCTTCATTTTTCAGCAGCTCGATGATGTTTGTTGCACTAAACACCGAGCTATTTTATTCACAATCGGCATAGGGAATATTGTTTATTGGTTTTCATCCCTTATGCACTACTTAACCATCCTCACAGTTTTTAGTTAAGTCCATTTCCCAACAAATCACCCTTTTGGGTTTTCAATATGTGAAAAATCCCTCATAGATCTCCCTTTGGGTTTTCAATCGATGCAGTCTCGCTTAAAAATACCTAATCAAACTTTGTGCAATTATACAAAATTTTACCCGCCACAAAATTTTGTTGTTTTTGGAGCTATTTTTGTTGTTCGAGATGTCCAAATAGATCTTGTTGTACTTGTGTTGATGAAGGAATGGGTGGAGGTGGTAGTGCTTGTGCTTCCTAAATCTTTCAAAGCCTAAGAGGAGGGAGATGTACTTAGGGATATCTTTCATGTTCTTTGCACTTGGAAAAAATAATTTCAAGTCCGCTTTGTAGATGGTCCAATCTCAGGATGGCCTCATCAACATTGCTAAAGTACATTTGTAATTGGGCCAAAGCTTGCATACTTCAAACAAAACATCTTCTTTTCGTTATCTACAATTGAGCCCCGAAGAGATATTACATTCTTTATCTCTTGAATCAATTCATCCATGCGATCCTTGAACCTTTGTGCTTTTACTTCGACAAAAGTATTTCGCGGTTTAATTCTCTCCCAATCTTGCAATCTCATCATCGACATTGTCTTGAGCCTATAGTGATTCTTGTAGCATTTTTTCCACCTCCTACTCATTCATTTCCACTATCATTTGTGCTTCCAAGTTCTTGGCAAGAGCAATATAAGCCTAGCTTTCATTAATGTGGCTGCATTGCGCATTTGTAATGCCCCCTTTCCAAAGTTAAAGCAGAATGAAGACCCTTAACATATTTTATTGTTTCCCACAGGCTAATGGGATGAAGGAAAAGGGAACATGGTAAGATTAAAACTAAGTGAGCCAAAAAGTAACTTTATGTCGGCCACTTATGTTTTAATTTTAAAATAAGAGTACTTTTCTAATTTAAGTGGGCCAACACTTAATTAGAAATTAAAAGAAAGGAAAAGATATAAAAGAAGATGGAGGGGTTCATTTGTGGAGATCTATCATCTATCTATCATCTTGATTTTATGAGTTGAGCACTTGTGCTTCTACTTTAGCTATTGAGGACGGAAACCCTCTTAGCATTCATCACTTGAGAACGAAAACCCTCAATATCTTCTTGGTGGCTTCACTCAGGGGTCACATTTGAGCACAATTTCATATCATCACAGCTAGGAACAATTTGCAGCCATTTCTAGGGTTGTTTACACCCCTTTGGATGTCAAATCAACATTTAGGGCATCAACAACAAATGGAATTGGTTGGTTTTAGTTTTGCAGTGGTCTCCTATTGTCATATGGAGCATCTTTTGTGAGAAAATTGTTGTAATATTATATAGGTATTTTTCTTATTTTATGGTATGAAAATAAATAAAAATAAATTCAGACTTTAGTTGGAAAAATTATTTTTCATCATCTACTTATGCCAAGAGGATTTCTAGATGCTTTGGGCCTTCTCGGGTAGTTTTGTATTGTGATTATTTGATAAATAAAGGAAGATTTGAAATTGGTGTATTTTTTGTCTTACGGGTTTGCATAAAAATCAAATTGTTGTTAAATTTTGTATAATGGTTTAAAGGAAATTCCAAAATTTCTTAGATCTGTCCCGTATGGGACATTATAGTGGTATTAGAGCACTTGATCTTACCAAGTGTTATTTAGAAGGAGAAGATAAAACAATGACATAATTTTTGATGATGTTAGGTTTGAGAGGTTTGCCTAAGGGAAAAAAAGATTGGATAATATGATGGCACAACTAATCCGTACTATGCAACATATGAATGGTGAAGGAAGCTCTTCGAGAGAAAACAATAAAATCCAGCCACCAAGAACCGTGAGTGATTCTTCATCTAGGTCATTCCGCCTACTTTCCTTCTAAAAGAAAAACCATTCCGATGAGGGAAACTCAACCCTCCATAGTGGATGACATTGCTTCCATCTATGTTGAATATAGATCCCTTCCAATTGAGATCCATAAAGAACTACCACTTGCCAATTTCATGGGATTGAAGAAAGATCGAGTTGGAATTGGACCAAGACCTAAACCACGAGCTACACAAGGAGACTTGTAGCATGTCTTGAGGAAGGAAAAGGAAAAGAATTTCCAAATGGTAATGGTGGAGAAATAAGAACAATCAAAGCTGTTAGACATTGAGAAGGATTAGCCCATGGAAGCCCCTGAAGCACTAGTCAATCGTCCTAACATTGCAAAGTTTGAGTTATTACCTTTTGAGATTGATTTAAAGAGTTTTCCTTGGTGATGAGGAGAAAAAACTCCTAGGGCATAAACCGAAGAAAGAAAAATCTATGAGAATATAAGACTTATTTATAAGGTTCCTAACTACAAGTTGGTTGTAAACGGTTGTAACTACATCAACCGTTTTGTAACTATTTCTTTTATAATAAATAGATGGACATAGTCTCAAATGTGTGCAATCCGACTTCTCTTTATTTCTTCCTTGTATACATCTTCTAACATTGGTATTAGAGCATGGGGCAAGCAAAGAGAGGGAGGAAGAAAGATATTTTCATGAGTCCCATTAGGCACGTTCAAGAAGGAAGACATTTTCGTTTGTGAAAGAAATCACGAGAAGATTTTTGAGGGTCGAAGTAAACAGCGCTTGTTTTATTTGAAGATTTGTTGATAGTCGGAAATCAAGGGCACACCATTAGGGCAAGAAAATTCACGAAAATAAAGTTGCGAATGGCACATTTTTCAAGAAAATAACAACATTTTCAAGCACAAAGTAAGACGTGAATAGAGTCGTGATTCACAAACATTTGAAGGCCATTACGATTAGCTATTATAATGGTATTTGAGCCAAAAAAGTCACGAATTGGAAGGGCACAAACGTTTTCACGGACATAAGGCAGAAAGACGCAAAAGCAAAAAAGAGTACTGTGCTAGGGCACTAAGGTAACTGCAACTAGTATTTTATTTTATTTTATTTATTCATTTCCAAAATACGCAATTGTATTTATTCTATTTTATTAAAATGGAAATGCCCATAGAAAAATATTCTGGTCTAAATTTTCATACATGGAGAGTGAAAATACAAATGCAACTTATGAATAAAAATTTGTGGGGCATTGTAAATGGGAAAGAGACAAGCACCTACCGATGCATCGAAATTGTTAGATTGGCAAAGCAGAGATGATAGAAGAAAGCTATTATTGGCCTTGCTCTCTTTGACTCGAACTTCATCATGTAGACCTAGACAAATCATCCAAGGAAATTTGGGATGCTCTAAATAAATTATTTGGAGCGAAAGCAGTCAATGCCAAATTTTCCCTAAAACTTCAGTTATATAGGTTCAAAATGGATGAAGGAGTCTCTATGTCAAGCCACATCAATAATCTAAGGTCCTTGATCAGACAACTAGCAGAAGTGAAAGTTGCAATTGAGGATGAGGATGCCAAAGCTATCCTATTAAATAGTTTGTCTTCAAAATATAGCAATGTAGTTTTTACCCTCAGTCAAATTCAATCTCAATCTCTGGATGATATGATAGCAACTCTTCTAGCTGAGGAAAAACGAACTACAGAGGATGCAGAAGGTCATTCCCAGCAAGAAAGTGCATTCTATTCTAGAACCAGAAAATATCATAGAAGATCAGATAAGTCGGAGATTGAATGTCATTATTGTAAGAAAAGAGGTCACACAACATGGGATTGTCGTGTTCGAGCCAATGATGTGCTCAAGGGTAAAGTCATATCAAATACAGCCAATATAGCCATGGTTGAAGACCCACCAGATGCAGAAGGTAGTGAGGACAAAGTGACGAATACGCACTATAAAGATGCTCTAAACTTTGAAGGCAAGAAAGGATACAGGGTAGATGAAGCTCGGTATGGATGGTTGCTCAGATAGTTTGGGAGACTGTGGATCTTGGGAATTATACCCTCACGAGGGTCATGAGACAACTTGATGGAGCTTGTGGATGGCTCAGTATGGATGGTTGTCCAATAATTCAAGAGATCTGTGATTTGGGAGTTCGGGAGGTGGAATCGGGAACTCGGGAATTTAGCTCGGGAGCTACACCTTTACGAAGGTCACAAAGCAGCTTGATGGAGCCCTACCTTATCATAGCATTGCTTTCAAAGTGAAAGTGTTTGAAGATGCATAGTTCTATTTTGTTAGATTGTTTGTTTTTGCTTTATGTAGAATAAGTCTTAAGAGGGGGTATGAGAATATAGACTTATTTATAAGGTGCCTAACTACAAGTTGGTTGTAACCGGTTGTAACTACATCAACTAGTTTTGTAACTATTTCTTTTATAATAAATAGACGGACACACAACCCATTCAAATGTGTGCAATCCGACTTTCTTTATTTCTTCTTGTATACATCTTTAACAAATCAGATCTGCAAGAAGGTTTTAAGGTGGAGTTCCAAGAAGATCTAGACAGCATTTGAGAAAAGGGCTTTATGCATTCTGCTAATGTTGATTTTCTAAGCATGTTGGAATTTTAATAATAAACAGCAAGAGGCTCCAGATATAGAAGAAATTGATGGTGACATGACTTATAAAGCAAGAATCATGAAGATGTTTTCATTGACTCAATGTTTGTGGGATGTGTCAACAATATTCACTGTGTTAATGTGAAGAGTTCAATGAGAGGAGAATGCTGATCTAACTGTTAAAATTGAGTCACAACATGGTATCAAAGATGGTGAGATATCTAACTCATGGCAATTTGCAAAGGATCTGGTGAACACTTTGAGGACAGCCAAAGATATGTAATTGTTGAGTATTTATTGCTTCCTACTATGTCATTGCATGAAGCTTGTCATCATGGGAAACAAGTAAAAATGGTGAAAGATGAGGGACACAATTTGGAGTTTGTGATAAATTTATTTTTCTTGTTTTGTGTATTTTTCAAAATTTTTGCAACATAGAAATTTATGGGATAGTAAGGATCTTTGGAGATACAAGAAGGGTCACTCCTGGAATCAAGACCACTACATTCGAGACAAGGTCACGGAGATAAGTCAAAGTTCTTTGTGGCAACTAAAGATAATTGATGATGGAAAGGTGCTTCTTCTAATAGATGCTGTTTTTCATTGCCTCCTTAGCATGATTTTGAGTGGTGTTGAAGCTACATACGGGGTGGCCAAGCCTGGATGTGTGAAGGAGAACTTCAAGGAGGATATATGTTGGATTCACTATTCATGTTTAGCTCTTGTCATCCATATTTATAGTCTTGATTATCCAAAATTCACATCAGGTAACTTTGATAATTTCAGCAATTATATTGATTCTTGGTTGGCTGTAAAAGTCATGTTTCTGGGTCCCCTCATATTTGTCTAACTCCCTATCCAAGAGGAAGAGAGTAAGTTATGAGAAAATGCTGGTCTGCAGAATGCAAATATGAAAAAATCGTAAAATTGGCTAAGTCCCGCTCCAGGTCGCCCCTGCAGGACGTTTGGGACGAAAAAGCTTGAAGCGGCCGAAGGCGGCAAATATCTTTTGCATGGGGGACAAATGGGACAAAAGTAATGCGCATTTTATTGAAATTGTATTTCGACAGAGAAAAAATGATCTATCAGAGAGTTAGTATTCTTTGGGGAAGCCTAAACAAAAGTTGTCCATACTTATATAAAAGTGGCGAAATGAGTCCTCATTTCCATTATAATTATTTGATTTAGATCGGGCCAAGCATCTAATTTGTTTTGAACCGATGGCTTCTTCAATGAGTCAAATTTTGTCCCGGAAACACAGCTTTGACAAAACTGAAGAGGAGTCGGCCTAAGGATATTTTTGCTCCATGAGATTCTTTTTGGCGGTGAGAAAGCAAATGAGGACACCCTCCTAACAGGACAAATGTCCATTAAGGACAGCCTCTTATGCATCCTGCGAAAAGATCAATTGTCTTGAGCCTTATTCAAGAAATGCAATTCACAAAATGTGCAAATGGGACAAAGGGACATCACCAACAAACATCCGAAATGGTGGCGGTGGAAGAAAAGTCAACTTTGATGAAGTTCAAAGAGCCATAACTTTCTGATTCCTCTTCAAATTTTCATAAAATTGATTGGTGAAAATACCACACCAATTTTGACGTGACATTCCAAAGGATTTTCTAATTTTAATAATGTAGATATATTTAAATAAAAGAAACATATTCGGCGGATTGTACATCCTCTCTCATTGTTTTTACATGGCATTGGCTAAACGGGACTTTGCCCAAATCAACTGCCCCACTTGAAAGGCCATAATTTTGCATTTCTCAACGAAATCACACAAAATTGGTCTTGTTGGAATCGTGGTTCCGAGCCCGACGCACAACAATCAAGAAATTCCAGATTTGATCATAAATTGATTGAGATGGAGAGTTTTCAAGCCATATTGCAATGAAGGAAATTTTTTAATTGGGAAAACATGGCCGGGTTCACCTATATATATATTTATATTATAGCCAATGAGTGCTAATTAAGAGGCATGGTCATCATTCATAGATATGGGGAACATGGGCAGCAGATATGGGAGCCTTTTCCAAGTAATTGATACCCAACCACTCAATTTAATGCCTCCCAGGTGGTCTAAGGACAGAGGATTTCCATTTTCCCTTCATTTTCCTTCTCATTTTTCTATAAAAATGAAGTGTTGGGCTCAATATTTCAGTATCTTGGGAGAGAATTTTTGATAACAAGGTGGCATCTTCAAAATTGCTTTGTAGGAATCTTACAGTTGTTTTGACAATAATATTTCTGGTATGGTGACGTGCCCTTATCTTGTAATAGATTGAAAGGTTGAAATCATGAAGCAATAAAATATGTTTGGATATATCTTCTCGCTATGTTTCCTTGCATTCTTCTTGCCCCTTTAATATTTCTACAAGTATATTGTATCAATCTGCTATTTATTATGTTCTTAGAATTATTATTATTGTGTGATGCTTGGAATATTGACATATGAATGCATTTTTTGGATTATGGCAAATATTCATCACCTCTTCTAGTGTGTTTGCTAAGAATTTAATACATGTATGAGAGATACGAGAGAGATAGACTCACACCCTCTTTTTCCGGTGTATCACCGCTTTAGTGAAGCTTTCAATTTATGCACTTATTCTCTATCCAGCCCATGGAATTTTAGGTTAGAATTGCTAGTTTCTGCAACCACCTTTAGAGTAGATTTTGGCAGTGCCTTTAGAAAGAAGTTTGGGGCTTTTTACGGAGGTCTATCTTCAAAGCAAGTTTTGGGGGATTTAGCATGAGATAGTTCCATGTTATCCAATCACCAGGAGATGCTTAGAGGATCAAACTATTTAAATCGATCAACATCAAATTTGAATGATTTTCGGTGAGAAATGTGAGTAATAGTTTGTAATATGTATGCAGCCATACATGAGCAGCTTTCAGCCATACACTTGAGTAATTTTCAGTTTGATGCAGTTGTTGAAGTACTTTCAGATAGATGATTGATTCCAGCCCCTATATTATTGTCATTGCTGAATTTTGTGAAGGAATTACTCAGGAGATTGAAGCACCATTTTTTCCAGTTTGCAACAGATAACCCTTTTACACTTTTATGATAGTCATAAAAGAGTGTCCAATCACCTGGTGGAAGAATTTCCAGCCTATGGAAACATTAATTGAATTGTCTCTAAACAAGTTGTTATAAAAGAACTTCTAGCCAAAAATTCCTACTTGTGAGTGAGAAAGGAAATGATACATTTTCATATTGGAGCAACATGAATTTATCTTCAGATCGAAGTCCTTCACATGAAGGGAAATTATGAGGAAGATGCAAGCATTGGAAGAGAGTTGAATGACATGTCTATGAGGCATGATAAGGCGGTGGATGAAGTGTTTGTGGGAGCTCTTGATTTTATTGATATGTTTGTTCTATGTGCAGGTCCAGAAAAATGGAGAAGATAGGAAGGAAAAGACATAAGTGTGGTTTAGTCCAGCATGTTCATATGTATGAGAAGCAAAGTGAAGAAGTGAGCATAATGGTTGGCATGCATACATGAAAATGATGATGTGATCTGACCTAAAAGGTTGGAGAAATGCTCTTGGGACTAGCAATTCCAGAAATTCCCAACTTCAACAATGCTGTTATATGCATTATTAGCCTTTCACGGTACTTCAATTTCATTAATGCACTTACTCCCAATAGCATTTTCAGCTCCTACATGGTTCACACCCTTGATTGGGGCAAAAGGATATCAGTTTTGCTGTTATGACATTTCCAGAGTGTTGGGACAACTGTTATCAGTCATGTACAGCTGCAAGTTGGCACAATTTAGGGGAATATTCCGGATGGAAGAAGTTGGGAAGAGGTTTCAGTTGAAGAGGATCATCATGGCAGCCACTTTGGCATCATGGCAACACCTTGCACATGTGGGAACAACCCATATAAGTGTTGGTGTGGAAACTCTTATGAGTCGAGGAATGCATAGTTTTCATATGACCAAGGAGAGTGCAAGGTTCCTGGCAGTTGACAAGCATGAGAGGAAGCAACTGAGTTTGTTATCAGCCCAAGCGAATGAGGAAGAGGATGTTGTTGCAGCAAAGGTGGAAGAGTTGCTTGACATATCAATGAGGACAACAATGAGACTAAATTATAGTGCCGTTGTCACCACCAAAACCAGTCACTTGGTCACTCCATTTTCTCTCATACAAATGGGTCTACAAGTACCTTCAATCATGGGAAGGAGTTCTTTGCAGTTTGTAGCTACTAATATGATATTTTCAGTCCTTAAAATGGTTGTTCACAACCTCTACATTGGAGTTGATTTTTGCAAGGAAATGTCAATTTGGTACATGTTGTACCTTTGTATAATGTTCCCAATGGACAAATTTCTACCACCAAACAGAATAGTGACAAATCCCAACCAAAATAGCAAGTTGTAGAAGATATACTAAAAAATAATAAAATGCAAATCTGAATATTACTTAGAAAATGCGACTTGCCTAGGAGATGGAAGTCACTCAAAACTGAAGTAAAATCAATGAAATCTTTCACCAAACAAATCAAAAATTTTTATTTAGTTGAGAACATCAGAAAAATACCAGATTGGATCAAATGAAGGGCTGGAAATTTATTATAAAAATCTGCAGATGAACAGCTCTCAGACAAGACTGAAAACAGAGTTTCCTCAGCCCAAAAAATATGCAACTCAGCTGATTTTGGCCTCTAAAAATATGACAAAGATGTTGGTGATGAGATCCGGGACAGCCGTGCCCTAGAATGTATCAAACTCCACCCATAGGGGTGTAGATAACCCTAGATCTGGTTGAATCTGAAGGTAGAAATCTGCCCCAACACTTGTGTCTTCAAACCCTAGCTGGAAACAATATAAATCTGCAACTTTTCCCTTCAACTGCTGGAAATCTGAAATATATTTTGAAAATCAGTAGAAACCCCTGAATAGAGCTCCTCTCAAAAGAAAGAAGAGTTTTTGTTCTTCTTTCTAAGCTTAAAGAGGGTTTTCGTCCTCTAAATCCAACTTCAAAGAGCTTTTTGTCCTTTTGGAGTATAAATCAAAGCATGCAAGCTTAGACCAAAATTCTGAATTGATAAGATGTCAAAAATGTCCTCCTCTAAGCATGGCGACTTGCTTTTATAATGTTCCTCGGCCTCTTTTGCCACCCAAAAGGACCAATCAGCTCCTTTTCCTTCATTAAATGTTTTCCTTGTTTTCATTTAATATTTTCCCTTGCTTTTGTTTAATATTTCTCTTCCTTATCCCATCTCTACATGGGTCAAATTTTCCTCTAGGGACAAACAAAACATAAAGTTACTTTTTTTCTTTTTCTATTTTGTCATTAATAAATTAACTTAAGTGCTTATAATAATATTTTATGATGCACTTTATAATTAATTTATTATGACTTAGTTTCCTTTTTCTCATCCTTAGCCGTCAGGAAACAATGAATGGGCTAAGGATCTTCAACCGAGGGGATATAACACTTTCTCATGTCACTAGTCATGAAAATGAAAGGTATACGATTCGCTATCATCAACTAAGAAGAGCTGCAAGCTTGCACAAAATAAGGAAGAACCCTTGATGGAAAAAGTTGGAAGAAGGGTTCAGCTGAAGAAGATCTTCATGGCAGCCACTTGGGTACCTAGTTGGATGAAAATCCAAGTGATTGGTGGCTGTTGCAACTCATTTCTAGCCCATCTACAGTCTGATTTTTATCAAATATTGGGAGGAACAACTCGCCAAGTCATGAAAGGAGCCATTGGGACCCAAGGATCTGGTATCCCAAAACCTTCTTTGCATAGGAGGATCCAAATAGGACAACAGCAACACAATGACATGAGCATATGGCAGCTTAGTCTTGAAGGATTATGCGGATGTTTTCGAATATTTACAATTTTTTGATGATCAACTTGAGGTAGAATGGAATTCATTATCCATTTGGTAGAGCTATCTCATTTGATAGGTACAGTGGTACATGTGGTCTATAGGCACTACAACATGACTCATCACATTGGCTCGGTGATACTTGAGCATCCAGGATTGCAATTGCTTGAGGGCAAACAATTTTGAGAGGGGAGGAGTGTAACGTTCCTTTTTGAAGTTAAAGCGTAACGAAGACCCTTAACCTATTTTATTATTTCCACGGGCTAATGGGATGAGAGAAAAAGGAACATGGTAAGATTAACACTAAGTGAGCCAAAAAGTAACTTTACGTCGGCCACTTATGTTTCAATTTTAAAATAAGAGTACTTTTCTAATTTAAGTGGGCCGACACTTAGTTAGAAATTAAAAGAAAGGGAAGGATATAAAAGAAGATGGATAGGTTCATTTGTGGAGATATATCATCTATCTATCATCTTGATTTTATGAGTTGAGCACTTGTGCTTCTACTTTCAAGTTTTAACTATTGAGGACGAAACCCTCTTAAGATCTATCACTGAGGATGAAAACCCTCGTTGCAACCAGATTTGAGGACAAGAACCTCAATATCTTTTTGGTGGCTTCACTCGGGGTCACATTTGAGTGTAATTGCATATCATCACAACTAGGGCACGATTTGCATCCATTTCTAGGGCCTTCTACACCCCTTTGGATTTCAGATCAGCATTTAGGGCATCCACAATAAATGGAATTGGTTGGTTTCAGTTTGCAACGCCTCGCTTTTGATCTCCTCTTCTCATCCTGGAGCATCTTTTGTGAGAAAATTGTTGTAATTTTATGCGGGTATTTTTCTTATTTTATGGTGTGAAAATAGATAAAAATAAATTCAGAATTTGGTTGAAAAATTATTTTTCATCATCTACTTGTACCAAGAGGGTTTCTAGATGCTTTGGGCCTTTTGGGTATTTTTGTATTGTGATTATTTGATAAATAAAGGAAGATTTCAGGTTATTGTATTTTATGTCTTACGGGTTTGCATAAAAATCATTTTGTTATATTTTGTATAAGGATTTTAGGAAATTCTAGAATTTCTTATATCAAATCCGACAAGACATGACAACATTCCATTCCAACAATTTGGACGTGATTTGTTATTCTTGGTCTATGTGTTGATGTAGGAGCTTGATGTATTCATGCAATGTTAGAATTACACTTTTGATGTTTTTCTTGGTCTAAAGCACTTGATTTTTCACCTTCTTCATAGTCTCTTGTTCTTTCCAATTATCCACCAAAGTGGTCAATTGCACTTGCTCGCTCATGACTTGGTCACCTATGGATTCAATGACAAGTGTAGGACAATTATCTTCAATTTTCTTTTTAAAGTTGCACAATGTTTGTTCCAATGTTGCCTTCTATTGGGCTAGTTTAATTGATGTTGTACCAATGCTTGCTGCATAAAGTGTACACTCCCTTAATTTTCATTTACAAAGGCAATTTTTCAATGACTTCCTCAACAAGACTTGGAATGGCTTGTGACATGGTTGCTTGTGTAGTTGTTTGAGCAATATGAAGCACTATCATATGCACATGGAAGGAGGGGACGGTAAACTTATACTTTCTTGTTTGTCAGGCGCATTGTTTGTGTTTTCACCAAAATGTCTAGGTATCCCTCCTACTTATTATGTGGTGATCAACTTTGAGTTAGAGTTTCTTCGCTTAGTGGTACTATCCTTTGGTGTTTCCTTCATTTGACGCTAGCTTTTTGTGTCGAGTGGTGACTATTGGTGGTGCACTATATTTTGCCTTGACTTCCTCCGCTTCCTTGCTCTTTTGTTTAGCCTCGGCCTTTGTCTTCGCGATTACTTACTCCTATGCAATCCGAGCCTGTTCCTCTCGCTTGTGTTTTTTTTTCTCTTTTCTTCCTTTCGCAACTTTCTTCTCTTGCTTCTCTTTTGTTTTCTGCTCCAGCGCTCTTCTCTTCTCGGGTCCTTTCTTTCTTACTATATTGGCTTGTCTTCTTCTTCCTTCTTCTGTTCTTCCTCCTTTTCCTTTTACTCTCCTCCTCTTTCTTCTCTTTTGTTTTCTTTTCCTCGCCCTCTTCTCTTCTAGGTCCTTTCTTTCTTCCTATATTTGCTTCTCTTCTTCTTATGTTCTTCTATTCTTCCTCTTTCTTTTACTCTCCTTCTCTTTCTTTTCTTGATCTTTCTTCCGTCTCTCTTACTCAAGATTCAGGCTTTGGCTTGCATAATCGCATTCTATCTCTTCTTCCTTATGCTTTTTCTTGCGGGCTTTGAGAACTATTGTGCCTATCCACCTTGTGCACAAGTCTTGCACCAAGGTGTCCTTGTTTTGCGCCATTTTCTTATTTCTTCTAGATATACCATGAGTTATTTTGACTCTCTTTGATTGTGCACAACTTGCAACCTTCATTCCCGCACTATGCACAAGAGCATGCTTTGCACCAACATTCTAACACTCCTTAGGGCATGTGAGTTTTGCTAACTATCCGTGAATCCTTGTGATCAAATTGACAATGCCAAACACCGAGAATATGTACAAACACAAAATATACATTTTTGGTCGATGCAAGATTGCACATAAACGTGGATGCTCCGCATCATGAAAGATTCATCAAAGACATCACAACTTGCCCATCTACACTCCTAATAGGTTGTCGATAAAAGAAATAGCCTATCATAAAATGAATGAAGCCAATAATGCTTTTAAACACATATAAGAAAAGGTATTACCTTTCATTTTATATAAAACTCAATACTTTTCATTTCGTAGTTTTGGGCATGTAATGATTAAGATCCTTTCACTTTGCGAGTATCACCCAAGGGAAGAAAATTTATCATCATGATGGCACACCGGTTTGACATCTCAAATCTCACTGATGTTTTATGGACCTAGGTTCATACACCCATGGAGGAAGAAGATATCTTTGTGGATGTCACCAATTATGATTTAATGGACCAAATCAATAGAAAAGGGTACTAGAGTAGTCAAAGGAGGAAGAAGATATTTTGTGGATGTCATAGATTATGAGTGGTGTCCCCAGATTTCACCCTGAAATCTGAGACTACGCCCATGTTAAAATTTTTGTACTTTTAAAATAATGGGTCGCTTTTGTGTTTTCATTGCCGTAAAATGGTCAGTATTGCGCCAAGATATTCCTAGAGATTCATATGAGCCAATTTCGACAAATACCCAGATGCGAAAATCGTTTTATCCCTTCACAAGTTTTGTCTCTAGAAAATTTTATTTAATTATTTAGAGCCCCGTTTGAAGTAAATTGTGCTCCGGTTTAGCCTGTTGAAGTTTTGCATGTCAATATTCACATATACCAGTAGGGTTTTCATCAGGAATGGATCTTGGGCTTTATCTGTGACTTTTGGCAATGTTTTTCGTTTTTTTTAATTTTTGCGCATTTTTCTCTGTGAAATTCCCCTAGGTCAATTCCTTCGCCAGTACAGTCTGTTTTCTTTCCTGGAGTATCTGGAGATCATCTACGGCCACCATGCCAGAAGGAATCAGCCTCAGGAAGTCAGGTTCTCTTTAAAAAGACGAAGTCATGCACAAAAGAGCCTCTTCTGGGCAAGTCGCATTTTTGGGAATGGATGGATTTAAACTGCAGTGGGATTTTTGGTAGCAGCAGGCAGGTGGGAATTTTGTACTGCCCTTGCAGGGTACTTTTTCCCATGAAGGCAAAGTCACTTAAGTTACGATGGGAAAATTAGAGGCAGCAGGCAGGCGGGAATTTCTTACCTGCCTTGCAGGGTGAAAATTCCCATTATAAAATAAAGAAAAATCACTTAAGGCATTGATGGGAATTTCTTACCTGCCTTGCAGGTAAAAAAATCTCATTATGGAAGGCAAACAACTTAAGTGGATGATGGGATTTTTGGAGCTGCGGTGCAGGGTGAATAATCCCATTAAAAATTGACTTTTAAATATAGAAATCAGCCTTTGCCAAAAAGTGCGACCCCTTTGGAGCATTAAATAATTTATTTAATGGCATTTATTAATAGTCTCCCTTCCTAATTTTGGCGCCCAGGGATGAGGAAAAGTCAATGCATAAAGAGAAGACAAAGAAGACTGGAAGAGGAAGGCTAAAAATAAATTAAATTAATTTATTTAATGCAGCCCTAAAGCATGCTAAAAAGTGCGACCCATTTGGAGGATAAATAATGCTTTTTGAAGTATTTATTAATGGTTTTTATTCCTAATTTTGGCGCATGGAGAAATAGAAGGTCAAAGCATGATGTGAAGTCAAAGAGAACTGAAGGAAGGAGGCTAAAAATAAATTAAATTAATTTATTTAATGGCAGCCATGAGCATGCAAGTTTAGGTGCCCAAGTTAAAGAGAAAAAATGTTTATTAATTAATTAATTGTCAGGAATAGGAGAGGCAATTATTAATTATAGAATGATGAAGGTTATATAAGCATGGGCTGCCATAATGATGAATTAATTAATTCTTCTAGCAAAGGAGTGCAGCCCAGACAGTTTTGGCGCCCAAAGGAGGAGGATTTTTGCTTAAAAAAGTGTTTTTCACTGCCGGAAAGCTTCAAAGTTTGGTGCCTAGGGTTGGAGGAGCTTGATTTAAGTCTGTTTAATTATCTGCATATTGTTACAGGTGCCCAGGTGAAGTTACAAATATTTATGTTTGCTTTGCATGCAAGCAAAGCCTCAAATTTTAGGGCAGCGGGCTTTATATGCAGATTTTTATGATAAAAATCAAGTGTTCATGTTCCGGTTGCCGTCCTTGTCTGAATTAATTGCAGGTATTCATTATAGGTGCTTATATAATTGAAAGGGAGCTTAAATCAATGTCAGATACGTTAAATATATCCTCCGAATCTGAAGAAATTCCTAGATCTGCACCAGTTGTAAATAATTCCACCGAATAAAAAGAAAAAGAATTGCTCAGACAAAGATTGCTCCAACTATGGCAAAGCGGGATGAACGAGAAGGCTCAGCGGAATCATGCATTACTTCTAGATTTGCCGATATCGGTGATACAGATCTAGGCCCAGAACCTCTTTCCGAGTTGATTGACAGATCCAGAGCTGGAAAGACATCTCTCATGCGGGCAGTCAAGAGCAGCAGAATCATTCGAGCTTCAACATTCCCATTCACAGCTCAGTTGCCAGAATTCATCATGGAGTGTGCAAGGTCGTACCATCCACTATCCAGATCAATCCGGGATGCTACGGGGAAGACAATAATCCGGCTAGACGCACAGTTCATCAATTATTATCTGAAGATTCTAACACGACAGAGTGGTGACTACTACAAGCATCTTTGGACACCGACAAATGATGAGAGAAGCATAAAGTCGATTGTGTGGGCATAATGAAAAGAGGTATATGAAGAAGCTCGAGATCTCCATCAAAGTTCCCGAGGACTCTTCCACATTCCAATCAGTGCAGTGCAGGAGGTGGATGACATTACCAAATTGCTATGCAGGATAAATGGCGAAAGCTAATGCTCACAACTTCCGCTCATGGATGTATGCCTTCATCAGGACCATTGAGATCAACAAAGCAGATTCTATAATCAATTGGTCGGAGATCATTAGCGACAACATTGGTGAGCAGTTGCGAAGTGTGAGGCGGACTTACAGCTTCAAGATGACTTCATATTTGGTATATGCAGCAGCCTCGTAGGGTATCTTCTCCAAGCTGGATAGACGGGGTGTGCTCTCCAAGGATCCTATTTTTGAGTGCTACCCGCAGATTACAAAGTGGTCAACGATGGATTCTTCTATGGGTTCATTTGCAGGCTGAATGGTGATCTCAAGACCAACAGGTAAGCAAGGAAGACAATCTCTCTCGTGGGTATGCACATGTGCCTTCGTTAGAAGATTTCTCGGATGAAGTGCGTGTCTTAGCATCGAAACGGTTAGGAAGAAAGACTTCAACAGGTTATTAGCGCGACAAGTGTTTGATTATGGATTAGCATGGATACCTGCAGATCTTACAGATGATGGGCCTGTGTTACTCGACAAATACCATCACATAGAAGGAGATAGAGCTACACTTCAGGAGAACATTGGTGGGCGCCACCACGATCGAGGAGAGGTCTGCCACTATTCTGGTCAACACTTCGAACTGGTTGCTGACAAAGGGGTATTGCCTTGATGAAGCTTTGATGAATCAGATCACAGGAAACCTTAGCACAAGAGATTCCATCAAAAGGAAGCACGAGGGAGAAAGCAACAGAAGACTTGAAAAGCTTAAAGTGCACAAGAAGTCTCATTCGAGGGAAAAGGTCACTTCTATTTGCATGGCGCTAGTTTTGACTTCTCCAAAGATCAAGTACTTCACTAACTTTTGCACCTCAGCAGATACCGCTGCTCCTCCGTTGAATCTGGAAACATTTGTGTTCTCTCCTCAGCCACTCCGATCTTCGCCTCTTCCTGAAGAAACGCTAAAGTTGCAAATGGCAGAATTTGAAAGAGCATTGTCTTTGGACAATTCAGAAGATGACAATCACAACATTGTAGTAGTTTCGGATGGAGAGGAATCAGAGCATGAGATGGCGGTGCATTCAACGACTTGTCATTCTCCAAGAAGCAATTTCTCAAAGTGGTTGGCCTTACAGTCAGTCTCGGAAGCTAGAGAAGAGATCAACTTGGAGGAACATGACTTGCATTGCTGCTCCTGAGTTCTGGGCGGAAAAGACTAGAAGGCCTAAAGTTGCTAAGGTGACTTCGAGGTTGATTATTGAGGAGTTAGGGTAGAAGTTCGCTAAGGTATCAGTTCTAGCAGAAGGAAAGAAGAAGGGCGAGCTCACGGAAGTGGATATAACAATGACCAAAGTGCCGATAGGTCAAACCACTACTGAAGGTTTAAAGCAAGACACACAGACATTGATAAATGCTTTATTCCTTAGGCTTGACAAAGAAAAGGCGGAAAAAGTTGAACTTCAAAAGCAGGTGTCTCAGTTGTGCGAGATTATTGCCAAAGTTGCCAAATCTTCCACTCAGCCAATTTCAACACATGAGCAAGTGAGTGATCATCTGATGCAGGAAGTGGAAGATGCAGGTAACCAGGTTAAAGCTATCGACGAATGGAAGAATCTAATCATTCGCCAAGCTTCTGTACAACTCAAGGAGGTGCTGGCCCGTCTAAAGGTTATGAAGGATGCATTGGTTCAACTGAAACAACTACTACGAGCACCTACATGGCACATGAACACTCGTAGTGAAAGTAACTTGAGTACTTTGGTTGAGATAAATAAGCTGCCAAGGAGGTTTTGATTGTTGAGCGAATTTTGCCCGATGGATCGGTTGAAAAGGGGAAGCAACTTGAGTTTGTAGTTTCTTTCCGCTTGGAGATTTTCATAATCATGCTGAAAAGAATGCAGGCGCTCGAAAGTATGGCATCATCACTATTAGACAATGTCATTGCTTTCACCAATGAGTAAGTGGTCGGGAACGTTTTTTCATACAAAAGGACCATTTCTAACAAAGTGCCTGATTCCCTGGAAGGATCTCTTCTGATGGTGCAAGAGAGGATTGATAGAGCTGTTAGGCCTTTCACGATGGATTCCATCAGCAAGCTGGTAACACTGGCAATGACATCAAGAAGTTCGGTCTAGCTTTAAGGACATGGAAACATGCATCGAGGTTTTGAACGAAGGCTTGCTAATTCGGATCAGACGTAAAGAAGTTGTGGCTAAAGCAGATGGGAAGTTGCTGAATTACATGTTCGACAAGTATATTTAGTATCAGAACAAAAAGAAAGTAGAGGAAGTTATTCTGGTGTGACGATCTTTCTTCTTCTTCTCTTTCTTCTTCTATTGTTTATGTTCCCGGGTGTGATTGTAAACTTAAAAGTTATTGGTTTGAAAACCATTACTTTAAGTTATTTGGAATGACTCTTTGAGTTAAGTGACAGATGTGCACAATTTTAGTTTGAACTCCTGATGCATTACACTAAGAGAGGAATTAGAGGAAGATGATTGTCAGATGTTACCTTTACTTCTTGTTTATGTTCTAGTTCAGTTAAGTTTTCCATTTGTAATTTCCTTCTACATTCTATAAGTAGAGGAAGAACCTTCGTGTTAATCATCAAAATTGGTAAGCAGCATTCTTTTGTTCCAGACTTTGTGCTGAAACCCCTGATAGCCATTTGAAGCAGAGGAATAGAAAGGAGCATATTTCCAGAGAACTTTGTGTCAACGATGCATTTTGTTTCTAACTTTCTGTCTTAGATCTATTCATAAACTTTGTGTTATTCTAGATCTAGATCTGAAAGTTCCCTTTGCTTATAATTCTATATGTTAATATCTATCTGTTCTATCTATGTGCATGCAATCAACTCTGTAATCTATTGATTGGGTTGCACATCTTCCCTCTTTCTTTCCTATTTTCTTCTTCATCGATATTTCCTTTCTTTAACAATCGCTATTTTTGCAAAACTATACAGCTATGGTTCATGAGCTGCATGGTTAAAGTAATACCCACAAATAGATACTAGCATATTTAATTGACAAATCTTACACGGGAGCCTCACCGGTAAATGAGGGAGATTTATTCATGATCGCCTAGGTTTTCAGCATGCAGAAAATCTAGCCAACAATGAGTAAGTAATCTATTAGATCAATCGGAAAAGTGTACAAGTGTAGTCAAATCAGGTCTATCTATGGTAATATTTGATTAAATTCTTCAAATGAATGTCGAAAGAACTTATTCTTTCTAGGTTTATGATGTCTCGCAAACTTTTCCTTCAATGTCAATCACACTAAATTAAACAATGTCCGTCCTATAATTCCTACCTATACTCTAAAAATTTTCTAATAAACTCATATTCTACCACATCGGTAGAAACCAACCCATCTAATGCTATTCTAAATAATTTTTTCAAAATTTCACCACTTTTTGTTCCTCCACCACCTTTAACAATTGAACCTTCTCTCACACTCATCTTCAAACCACCTTCACAATTACAAGAGTCTACCATACAAATTATTTCATTCATTCCTTTGAATATACCTATCACATCCACTTATTTTCTTCTTACTAGCCATCAAGAAGTCAATCAAGATTTTTTTATTAGATGGATATATTTGAGGTCCCACATTTCCACACTCACACTATAGTTGATACAAGCCAAAATTCTCAAAGAGAAGCTCAAAACAAAAACGAGGAAATAGTTGTGGGAGAAATTTTGATTTGGGAATAAGAGAATTATAGTGTTTCATGGTTGGTATCCATGCTAGCTCAAGATCTCATGGAACCAAAGATCCAAGATGACCAGAGGAAATGGGTTTCTATACTTCTCGCTTCAATTTCAATATATCAAAGAGATCTCTCGAACAAATTTGGCATACCGAGAAAATAGTAATAAATGCTTAAGATATTACCACGAGCAAATCTGAAGACGTGATTCCCTCCATTGATAATATAATTATAAAGACCTTGGGATCAGCCCAAATAAGTATGTCCTTAATATCGACTAGAATTTGAAAGAGAAGAGGTTACCATCACAACTCGTAAAGTACCTATTAAAAAATTGTGGCAAGTTGTTGGAAGCATCATCAAGCTTCGGTCATTAGTGTGGAACAGCCATCAATACAGAAATATAATTTGTAGAAGACATGTCCGAATTGATGGATTTCTATAAAATTCGAGTAAGATTTAAGACTTTTGCAAAATGAGGTTGAGAATCATTTGAACCAAGTTAATTAAAAATTAAGTGAATTAGTACTCGGGAGCAAATGATCGAGAATATTTCAGGTTGTAATGCACAATTTCAGTTTCTAACTACTCACAACATGATCCTCTGTAGCTCATATTTGGATGCATTCGGGTAGTTGATAAAGTTTTGGAAGGACAACTGAAAATATTGGTTAGGTGAGACGATGAAACTTAACGAAAAGATCAAAATCATTACCGATAATACCCGAGTTCTTCAAGTCAAGACATGCATGATCAATTCAAAGTTAGAGAATCCTTAAAGGCTTCAATCCTTCCTCTAAAGAGATCAAGGTGTCAAACCAGCATTTTGCATGGATGATACAATTTTCCTCATATTATCATTTGTGCTTGAAGCTAGAAAATGAAAGCCTTCCTCATTGCATATGAAGAGGTCTCTCTGGCTAGCTTATTAATTTTGACAAGAGCTTGGTGGTCTTCCTCAAAACCCCTTTGGATAGGAAGATTAAGATCTCGAAAATTTTGGGCTGTGGTATTCGAAATCTTCCTTCCTCCTACCCGGGTATGCCTCTCTTCTCGGGAAGGTTCCTTCTAAGGTCTGGAATACTCACGCTGGAGCGGTTCCAAAGAAAACTCGGCTGGCTGGAAAGGTCCTCTCCTTTCCCAAGCTGGTAAGTGCTTGTTGATCAAAATTACTCTTTAGAACCTTCCCATTTATTCAATGTCTCTCTTCAAGATTCCCTATTCGGTCATTAAGAAAATTGAAAAAAATCAAAAGATATTTTTGTGGTCTAGGGTGGAGGATACCAAAAGAATTCCTCTAGTGGTTTGGGACAAAGTGTGTCTCCCAAAGAGGTTTGTGGATTAGGGATTAAAAACATCAAGCGATGAATAAATCCGATTGCCAAAATGGGCTGGAGACTTATCAAGGAGAATCAACTTTGGACTGACATTATCAAAGACAAATACTTGGGGTCCCCAAATCACATAAGTTGGATGGTCAATGAGGAGCTACCTTTTGGCTCAGCCTTTGGAACTCTTTGGATAAGTGCAGATCTCTTATCTCTAAGGGAAGTAAGTGGAAGTTGGGAATGGCCACCTCGTATCTTTTTGGAAGGATAAATGGTTCAACCCCTCTCCTCTTAATAAATCTGATACTTGGTCACCCCTTTATGCTCATTTCAGTTACAAGTTTGGGGACAAAGTTTGTAATTACATCTCCGAGGGAAATGGAACCAGAACTTGGACCTAGTTATCTTGGAAGGAGGCTTCGCACAATATTTTATCAAAATAAGACAGCTCCAAGAACTCCTTAACAAAAACCTTCGGGATACTTTTGAGTCTCGGGATGAGTTTATTTGGGAAAACTCCTTTGATGGGTCTTATACTGTCGAGTCTGGCTATTTGATTCTCTCCCCTTCTTTAGATACATATTTACTTGGCATAGGGTTTGGATTAAGGAGCTTACCCCTAAAATTAACTACTTCCTTTGGCTAGTTCTTGAACAAGGTTTGACCGTAGATAACCTAATCAAGAGAGGTCAACACTTCCCTAGTAGATGTATTCTTTGCAAAGAAAGTAAGGAAATGGTTTATCATTTGTTTATTCAATGCTTTTTTGCCTTCTTTATATGGAGCACCTTCAAGTTTATAGGGGTCAAATGGATTTTCCCAATAACATGGCTCTTGCTTGGACTCAATGGCTCTCTCCTTTCAAGCACAAGTGCACATAAAAATTATGGATATTGTCTTTCCCCAATATTATTTGGCAGATTTGGAAGGCTCGAAACTCAAGAATTTTTGATGAAAAAATACTCTCCCTCCCAGGATTTTCAATCAGTTGACGAGGAAATTAGAGAGAATGTCCTTAAATTTAGGCCTCCTAAGAAGCAAGGTATGAAACAAGAAGAAATCAAGATCTTAGAAAAATGGAAAGTTACTTAGTTTTCTACCCTACATCAGTCAAAAGACTATCGACAAGACTATCATAAAGTAGCACCACCCTCCCCCTGGATGGTTAAAACTCAATTTTGATGGGGCTTCTAAGGGAAACCCTGGGAGGGCTGGTGGAGGGATTATTGCAGCTTTTGCTGGGCCAATGGGGGTTCAAACGAACCACTATGTAGAAGCCTTGGCCTCTCTTTGGGGTATTAGACTTGCTAAATATTGCGATTTTTTTATATTAATTGAGGGAAACTCAACGAACATTGTTGATTGTCTTAAAAAGAATACACTTGCTAGATGGACTATTAAAGACATTATTGAAGAGGCCACCTTAATAATAAAATCCTTCTCTAATTGCAATATCCAACACACCAATAGAGAGGGTAATAGGATGGCGGACCAGCTGGCTAATATAGGGGTTAATGATATTTGCCACAAAGATTGGCGTAATAGGGAGGAAGTCCCCGTCAACATTATCGACACCACTTTTAATGAGGAAAACCATTAGTAATGTTACTTTGGGCATTCTCTCACATGTAAAGCTGATAGGAAATATTTTTCACATGGTACACCATAAAAGATCCCATCTTGACATGAGCTATTTACATGATTTTCGCTATGCAGCGCCTCCATAAAGTCATTTGGAGCAGTATTGATTCTCTTTTTGTGGACATCTTGAAGTAATGGCGATTCAAAATACATGGGAGGAGATATCTACAGAAGTTGAACTGGTTTGTAATGAAGTATGGAAGTTGGACGAAGAAATGTGGAACATTTTAAAAAGGGGACGGTTTAGCAACTTTGTGGAGAGAGTTCAAGGGCAAGATTTGCATCTTTCTCAAGAATTCGCCAAGAATTGGTGCAACAGGATTGTCATCTACAAGGGGAAGGAGTTTGAGTTCACCGAGGAGCTCATTACCATGGTCATGGGCCTCTAGATGAAAGGCCTCAAGTTCTTCAAAAACAAATTTGATAGATTGGAGGAAGAGAAGAAATTCTTGGAGGGTATTGAAACTTTGCTGCATACCAAAGGTGATTTTCAAAGGAGCTCTTTGCCCCATCATTTTAGTGAGGTTGGTCTTCTGCTAATGAAATTTGTAACATTGAAAGGGATATTTCAGGTAATGCATTACTACCACCTAGATCTCCTCAACCATTTTCGTAGACAGAAGCCTCTCGTTAGCCTTCCTTTTTCATTTTACGTCTCTTGAGATTTCTATTAAAATAGTGCATTGGGGGAAAAGAGTTTACCCCTTCACCATGATGTTATCCTGCTTTACTTTATAAGTGCTTTGAGCATACTCTACCCCATCCCTCACTCTCTCCTCGTACTCTTGACTTGGGGGCCCCCTTCATCTATCTTGTCCCCTTGTTCCTCGTGGCTAGGGGACTAGTAATCCTCTGTATGCCCTACTCTCCAAAAAGAGGCCCAGAGATGTCCCTTCTAGTTGTTCCCTTCAGTCGGGGAAGAATAACACTCCCCTTTGGGGAGAAACCACCTTCTCCCTCTAACCCTAGGAAGGGGAAAGTTCCTCTTAGCCTCTTGCCTTTTAACAAGAGTGTTCAAGGACCTCTAAACTCAATGATTCTAGTATCGGGCTAGAGGTGGATTTGCACACTAACATGATCAATTAGTTACGCAAGGACTTTCGTGCTCTCAGAGACAGAGTGAAGGGCTACAGGATTGTGGTGGACGGTGGAAATTTTGATGCTAGCTATTTGGATGAGATTGACAAAAGGATTACCAGATTGGAGAAAGATCAAGTAGCCATCTAGGCTAAGCAATGTGACCTTCGACTACCTGCAAGGTCACCATTGACTTCCTCTCTCTCCTTACTCATCAGCTGGAGGATGGTAAAGACCCTCTTTCTTGCAAGAGGGATGCTAAAGATGCTAGTAAGGGAAAATAAAAATATAAGGCTGGTGAGACCAACAAGATTCTTAGAAATGGCCTTGAGAATGTAAAGAAGGCCTTCTCCAAAGCTATGAAGTAATTTGTCTTGTGGGTTGTATCTACGCCTGTGAATCTTGTTGTGTTTTTGTTGTATTTTGGTGCGTTTGGTTGCTTGTCTCTGCGTTTGCTCCTTTTGGACTTCGTTGTTGTATCTTGGCTTTGGCCTTTTTGTACTGGGTAGGATCGCAATAAAAACCTTTATCATTATCCAAAACAAATTCAGGTTGGAGAATAAATAATTTTATTTATGAGGTGTATCAATAACACTAAGCTTTTTCCAAGGAGGTTTCACCTTAAAAAGGGGCATTCAAATATTTAATGACGATTTAGAAGAATTATCCTTTAACAAGAGCTCAACCCGCATATCTTTTTGGAAAGTACTATGCACAAGTAGGGCAAGCGCATTTTTCTCCATTCCAATCTTAGGTCCTGTCACGTTTAAAAATATGGGAGAGGAAGAAGGAGATGAAAGTAAGGTTTGATGCTAATAGTATGAATTGTATGGTAGAATGGTCACATAGTGTTACAAAAGATGGAGGAAGGTACTTGTAAAGGTGATATTTTTGTTCTCACATGCCAAGCCCACAAATTTTGGTGTTAAAAAGGAAGTGAATACTACGGTGGAAGATTTTGGTTTTTGTTAAGGAGATATGCTTTTAAATTTTAGATATTCTAGATGGGTGGTTACTTATGTGGTCTGGGGGTTGTTACAATTCATTACCATCCTTGGAGGCTGCTATGTGATTTTATGATGTTGGCCAATAAGGATTAGATCTTGTTATTTTATGTATGATCGAATACACTCTTAAATTGAGGCCCCGATGAGCATTACGCTATTGGTGGCACATTTTTTCACTCCATATGTATGCATGAGAAGATTAGTTATGTTAATAAACAAGAAACTAGCTAAGTAGTTCCATGATCTAACTAAACCTATCATAAACATCAAGATGAGTGCTAAACAAGATAACTTCTACAATAATGAATTAAACTAAAACACTATCATTTTATCTCTAACTACTCTATGATTACTTAAAACATAAATTGAACCTAGTTAAACCTATGAGCAATCAAATTAGATTTGTTGTTTGCTTCAATGGAGGTGAAGAGGTCTCTCTAAAATGGCTACAAGGCCAAGTTAGATACCCTCCTACTAACCTACTATGAAGTTATGGATGCAAGATGGAGGAGCTTCAACAATGGAGGATAGCCAAGATCAAATGCCTATTAGCTTGGCTAATGCAAATGAGGTCTAATGCCAATATCTCCAAATGTGAGAGAGAAGGACTTGTGAGTGAAGTTGTAAGTTTGAAAGGGAGGGGTGACCCTTCTATTTATAGATTTCCAAATGAGAGGATGTTGAACTTTGGGTGCATGTGGGACTAAATCTCAAAAAGCACTTTTAGATTAGATTAGGATAAACATGCTTTAGGCTTAGTTAAGCTTGGTTTAGGCTAGTTAACTAGGGTTTAGGCTAGTTAAACTTGATTAGCAAGTGATTAGAGACTCATTGAGAGTTGGGAGGGGCCTAGATAACCAATTTTGAGTGATAAATAGCCTACGCAGCCAATAGAAGTGGTCTAGAGAGAACTAGGGAGGTTCTGAATGGTAGAAAGGAGGAATGTTTAGCTAATAAGAGAGGTATTAGCCAAATAAGCTGATTATAGGAGGAATACAATTGAGAAGGTGTCATGAATGGGCATCCAAGAATGGAGCGAAGAAGGGTTGATTAACAAAGTGTCGTCAATTGGTTGAAATGCTAATTGTACGCATATTTTAGGTGTCTACACCATGTTTTTTGCAGGTTTATAGTCTCTTATCCTCGGGTATCATTAGCAAAACAATTCCCACAGTCACTTGAACTATCAATTTGTTTGGGAACCAAAACCTTAGTTGGAGGGTGTAAAACCTCTTGATGCTGATAGGATCATTTTCCATGTATAACGGGGTTCGGTAGACGCCCGAAAATTTCCATATCTAGCACTCATATTTATATCCATATTCTAGCAAATTAAATTTATAGCATGTATATCAATATAATCAAAATGGAAAATTAAAAAATATTAAATTTCCTTTGATCACTTTAGATGTCTCTCAACCATTTGTGGACCATGTGGATGCAACTTACCATTCTCTTTTAGAAGTGTCATCACAGTGACCATGATGCTCTTCTATATCATCTTAAACTCCCTTAATAATATTCCCTTGTGCTAAAAGAGATGTAATGGAATAAGGAAAACTAAATTGTCCCCATATTAACTTTGGCAGCACATTAGGAAAGATTTAGCAGCCAGAACCGGGGCTACTTTTCATGGTCATGGTTTACAAGTCCTCTACTTTTTATTGAAAGTGCTTGAAGATTCTTTGTAATAAAATAGATTCTCTTTTGTTCCCATAGAATTAAGGTTTTACTTAGACATTACTTGATTACATGATATATTGCATATGATCACTACATTTGTTTCCCTCTTCAACATTCTCTCAAATTCTAATGAGGATTGGCTTGATCAACACAAATGTAATCAAATTGGTTTGCAATAAAGAGTCTCGCTACAAAATGTGTCATGACGCCCCAAGTTATAAGTTTATAACCCTGTTTATATAATTGGACTAGATAAATGAAACACTTACAAAATTAGATTGATCCAGTGATTGTGCTACTAATGGAAGTATTTTTAAAACCTGTGATAAAGTGTTACGAAATACACCATATGAATCAACTATTTACATTAATAATGTAAAACAGAAATGCAAAATTGCCAAATCATATTACAAAGCTGGTTTACAATTTAGCAATTTTGCATCTCTCACTGCAATTCTATTGCCCCTTGATTGAACAAACAGTGGCAGGTCCAGGACCCTGAAGTGAGATAGCAATGGCACTGTCAAGTTATTTGGAAAACAAGAACATCCTTCAAACATAAGGTGATGGGATGGTTAGTAACACATCACGGTTTAGCTGTCAAAGCAAGGTTGAGCAAGACTGGTTTTGCAGATGCATTTTGCACTGTGTGGGGAAAGAAGAAACAGTTGATCATATCTTCTGGAAATGTCCAACAGCAAGAGGGTTTTGGGGATGGCTGCAAGCTGAATTCAATTTCCTTTTTATTGCTCCTCTCTTTTGGAAAGGGCCTCTTTTAGGGATTCTTGGATGGTTAGGGACAGCTGCAAGGTTTATGGCATACAACTAGGTTGGCAGAAATCAGTTTTCTTTGGAGGACAAGATGCCAAGCCATCTTTCAGGAGGATACCTCCCCTCTCAGTATGGGGAAGTTGAGGCTTTTCAGATAAGAGTTGGCTTTGATTGTACAAGCTAAGTTTGAGTGGTTTCGAAGAGATGTGAACTCTTTGCCCATTGGGGTGCAGGCTTAGGTGCTTTCTTTCCTTGCCTATGTAGGGAGAGATTCTTCTTGTTAGCATTATGCTCAGCTGATGTAACTATTTGTTCCTTGGAGTAATATAAGATGCATTTTTTCAAAAATAAAAATAAAAATTTGCTAAATCATACCTCTCTGAAACAAATTGTGCGTATGAGATATCACCCGCCTTTGGTGGGTTAACCATCAAGCCTAGCTGAAAAATATAGGGAAAATAAAGTCAACTAGATTCTTTTAGGAGCTCAAAAGTAAAAGCATAATGATATTATTCTTTGTTGAACTAAGGCTTCAAAACTCGGGTATTATTTGATAAACCTAAGAAAACTAGTCTTCCACAACTGTGCAGAACATCAACATGGTACTTATAGTAAGCAGAAATTTCAAGGAATACTAAAGCATAGATAAGATAACAAATTTGTTTATCATCTAAATCATGGAAGCTTCAAACTCACCAATACTTGCCCTGGTACATTGGGACTTAATGATATTGATGCCACTTTGTATATCTCATCAACTGTCTGTTCAAAACATACCCAGAATAAAAGTCATGTATGTCACAATAATGCTTTTGAAATAAAGTACCATAACAAATAAACAGTCAAAGAAATTGTTCTTCTAAGCTTATGCTCTGGAAATGAAAAGTTAATTGCTAAAAAAGAGAGCTTATGAGTCTGTCTTCAAAACTATCATAGCGTGATGCTTTATTTGCACATTCCCAGTTTCAAATATGGATAATTATTTTGTGATACGATATTATTACGTGCCAAAATTCCTAAATCTGGCGCATATCCATGCATGCAGAGGTATTCAAGAAACTAATTTGTCGAAAGGAGCACAAATTTGGCTCAACATTGCACATTTCTTTTGATTGCAATTTGAGAAATGCATAACAGTTGCACCTCTACAAATTCAAATATATGGTATGTTTCAAATTCAATCTCAAAGAAAATGAGTAATTTTTAAAATTGCAAAATTTTCAGAGAAGCATATGGGGCCAAAGAAAAATATTGGAACTTGCACAGTGTTACTGTTTTCTAAGTTATATGATTATTTATCCTTTATTATTAAAAATGAGTTCACTTGTATACTTTGTCACTTTCCATACGGAGAGGCCTCACTATTATTCTATCATATCATAGGATTTTACATAGGCAATTGCCATTGACTTTTGTCCACAGATATTGTTAATTAGAATGCTATTATTGTAGAATCCTTCAACGATATGGCATGATTCATTATTTACTCTTTTAAACAAGTTCCAAGTTTGTTAGCTATGATTGAGAGGAGGTTCTAAAGGGAATCCCATGCTTCCTCTTAGGATTTTCCAGCCAAACACACTTATCCTGGGTGATTCTCCTATGAACACCATTTGAGACAGGATTGGCCATATTGTGATTGTGGATGATTAAGTTGTTGGTTCTTTTGTTGATGACTTTGACAAAGACAAACCCAATATTGATCTTCAACCGGTCCGTACTCATGTTCATCGAGGACCTTCCCTTAATATGACTGTTTATACTTGGATCATATGGCTTTATCTTCCAAATTGTGTAGAGTTTACTCATTTTGGGTTCACACCTTTTAGTTATGATTTTCCATTGTTTTAGTGTTATTCAACTTTTCGGATCTTGGATTTATTTTAGCAATTGTAGTAATTAGTACTTTTGACCTAAGATACCGATATGGCAAAAATAGGGGAGATGAATAAAACCCTGGATATGCCCATGATACAACATGAGAATTGGGATACAGCTTGGACCATTTAGGCTGTATCTTGGGTGGATCTAGGGACAAAAACAAGTTTTTAATTTTTTTCTATTTTTTTCAACATTAAAACATAAATGACCCAATTTTTTTTTAAAAACATTATGAAACCCTAAAAAATCAGCACGGTCTTAATCTCCATATGATCATCCTATCCATCTTGGGAACAAATCTGACCAGGAGGGAACAAGCACAATCGACCCAAATACTCTTTATCTGATCACTTACAGGCAAATATTCAATTCTGGACAAGGAACGATTGTGAGAGTAAATCTAAATCCCACCACAAATCTGATTTTCAATTTTTGTGCTGCTATAAAACCAGAAAATAAGATTAGTAGCTCTTGACATCAAGACATGCATCTTTTGTTTTAATGATCATGTGAAGATTCAGGCCCCACTGCATTCTCCCATAAACTAATTAAACCTTAATTTTTATGTAATAATAAAATTTAATATTTATCACGATATTTGTGACATTTCATTTGGAATTCAGTTGGCATTATATAAATTATCAATAGTGTTTTGTGGCTATTTTGTTTTTTAATGCATACTATGTGGTTATTCTTATTTATCGGGCTGGAAATTCTATAGATTTTGTACTACGGTATCCGAAGCTATATCCAAGGTGGAAATGCATTTCGTTGTATCCACATATCAGATTCTTGGGATCCGTACGCATATCCGAAATGTATCGGCTACTTAGAATTTGAATCCTATTGATCCACTTTTGTTATCCATTGACATTATTATAACTTCCTTCTTTATTTCTACTGAGCAGGCTGAATATGTTTTGGAGTCAAGTAGTGGCTCCTCAATATCATTTATCTTTGTTGAATATTTCTCAATGTTATATGTGTTGTCATTGAAGTCAAGATTGATGAGTTGATATCAAGTTGCATTGATGGCAAAAGGAGTCAATTGGTAAAGTGAGCATGTGAAGCAAGATGAAGGTTGATTGGTAGTGTCAACCCACAGAGGCTTTGAGATGATCAAGGATAAGCCCTAAAGGACTTAGATAGCATTTGAGCAAGCCGCAGATATAAGGTGTTAGCCGCCAAGTACATAGAAAGCCGCAGAGTAAAGAAGCTCAAGGAAGGAACCGCGAAATAAAGGAAAGCTTTAGAAGAAGCCGCTGAAGGCAGGCGAGTTCCGTAGAGTGAAGAAGGTTAGAAGGTAAAGCCACGGGTATGAAGATTTGGAGAATGACGCGTATAAAGGGAAAAGATGCAAAAGCGTAGATAAACAGAAAAGCCTCTTAAGTATAGAAGATTTATGTAAACAAGAAGGAAAGCTGCAAAGAACTAGAAAAGGAGAAAAGCCGTGGAAGGTAACAAACAAGGAGGAAGTGAGAGGGAAGCCAATGAGAGGTTGAAAAAGCCGCATAAATAAGGGAAAATCCGAAGGACAAAAGGAAAAGCCGTGACATAAGGGAAAAAGCGCCAAAGGAAGCTATGGAGCGATCAAAGTGAATTGGATTGGATCAAGGACAATTAGTTAGAGTTCAAATTGAAAGAGTAAACGTTTGCATTCAGATTTCAAAGAGATTTGATTGATAGAGAATCGTGAATTGCCAAGTTTGGAACTTTACGAGACCAATGAAATTCTCTGTTCTAGCTACCAACATTTAATGCATGTTGACCATGAGGCAATTTGGTTATAAGCTCGATGGAGATTCCCGATTTCAAGGAAAATTAAAATAATGCAAAGAAGATGGATCGTCGTTTTAATTTCACGATGCAAATTCTAAACAATGCAAGTTTTCTATTTTTGGAAGACGACTATTTAATTGGTTTGTTAGATGCGTGGAAGGAGGAATGAAGCCGAAAAAGGAAAGAATAAAATCTGGACTCAAGCTGGGAACATTTAATGATCCGGATTCATAAAGCGATAGATCAGGAAGAGTACACGATGCAAATCTCAAAGCAAGCATTTTTGGTCAATAGTGCAATAAAAGAAACACTCTAAGTGATTCGAAGGTGTTGTTGCTCATGAGAGAGAACTACGGCACTAGAGCCAAGAGAGTGACAGAGGCAAAGAGAAGAAACTATGATGCAATCAAACTAAGAAGAGCTACAATGGTGAAGCAGAGAGAAAGGGTGAGATCGAGCAAATAATGAAGAACATGATCAGATAAGCAGAGCATAAAGGCGGTAGTTTGAATGAGCAAAGAGACTAGCGAGGAAGAACACAGATCGAGCCAGGAAAGTGATCATAATTCATTGTATTAGTAATTGTTGTAACTACATGGTCAAAATTTATATGTAAAGAAGTCTAAGTTATAGCTTAGCACATTTAGGAGTTGTAGCTTCCTTGTAGGTGGGTGCTTGCAGAAAAGAATCTCTTGTGATGCGTAATATTCACTTGAGTCCTTTGTTGTGTGTAATATCAACATAGGTGTAGGGTTTGGTGCTCCTTGTGGGATTGGTGTCTCACTAAACAAATCTTGTAAGATGTGTTATATTCTTATGAGTCCTTGCTTTGTGTAATATAAGCAACGGTTTTGGTGGGTTTTTCTCCGAAAGGGTTTCCACGGTAAATCTTTGTGTTCAATGTTTATGTGTTTGATGAATACTTGATTGATTGTATGCTGCTCATACATATAGATTGGTAAAGAATATAAAATTGAATCAAGAGTGTAAAAGTTTTAATCTGCACTGATTCACCCCCCTCTTAGTGCTTGTGATATGTAACAATTGGTATCAAAGCAAGTCCTCATTACAGAAGCTTAACATCTTCGAGGAGATCCTCCTATCACAAGCATGACATCAAATCAGGCACAAGGAGGTTTGTCACTATCTAGATCACCTCTATTCACAGGAAAAAATTATGCATTCTAGAGAATAAGGATGAAAACATATTTGATGTCACTTGGGTTTGACATCTGGGAATGCATTGAGAAAGGATATACACTCCACCCGCACCGATCACCTCTTCAGCTGATAAGGCTGAATATGAGTGCAACTCAAGAGCTATGAATGCTATTTTATGCGGTTTGATTGAGACAAAATTTGTGAAAGTAATGCACTGCACAACAACAAAGGAGATATGGACCAAATTGCAGAGTATCTATGAAGGAGATGAGAAAGTTAAATTGGCAAAGTTACAAACTTATAGAGCTCAGTTTGAGAATCTGAAAATGAAGGATGATGAGAGCATCGCGGCATATATGCAGAGAACAGATGAGGTCATAAACATGATCAGAGGCTTGGGAGAAAAGCTAGAAGAATCTGTAATTGTCCAAAAGATTCTGAGATCTCTGACTAGCAAGTATGATGCAAAGGTTTCCGCCATAGAGGAAGCAAAGGACATGAAGACTCTTATAATGGATGAGCTACAAAGCACCCTTGCTGCATACGAGATGAGAACTGTTGGAACCAAGACCACCAAGAAAGAAGTGGCTTTCAAGGTCAAGAAAGAAATAAAGTCCAGTCAAGAAGATGAAGAAGAATCAAGTTCCATGAGATGAGTTGGATGAAGAAAAGATTGAGGCATTGTTCGTGAGGAAATTGAAAAGAGGCTCTAGTAAGTACAAAGGAAAAATCCCATTCAAATTCTTTGCTTGCGGACAGGTAGGTCATTTTGCCAATAGATGCCCAAACAAAAATAAAGACAATCAATCGGAACATGAAGAGCACAACCATAAATATAATAGAAAAGAAACTGAGTATAAAAAGAAAGATAACAAGAAGAAATTTTTCAAGAACAAAAGAAACTTCTACTTTAAAGAAGAATCCAGTGAATCGGAGTTGGGCAACACAGAAAACTAAGAAAATGAAGATAATGAAGATCAATCAAAATGTTTGTTTATGGCTATGGACGCGGATGAAGAAAGTAGCTCCAAAGGAAGAACTCAGTTCAATATGAAGATGGAGAAGTTGAGGTAAATCTTGATGCAGAGTTGGTAAGTGCATTTGAAGAACTGCAACTATGCAGAAAGAAAAATCAGAAACTAATATGCACATTAAAGGATTATGAGGAACAAATCCGCATCTTTGAGAAAAGACAAGCACAAAAAGAAGAAGAGGCTAATGAACTAAAGGAATTGGAAACTCAGCTGGAGAAGATCTCTAAGTCTTACAAATCAAAAGAGGAGTGCTCAAAGTTGAACACAAAATTGAAGGAGTTGAAATATGAGATGGACCAAATGTTCAACAAACTAATTATGTATGAAAAGATAGAAAAGAGCTCTATCGTAATAACGGATATACTCATTTGCCAACGTGATACAACCGACAAGTATAGAATTGGTTTCAAGGAGAAAGCAAGGAGAGAGAGTTAGCAACAACTAAAGAAAATAAGTTTGCGACTAGAACAAGTACTTCCTCTGCTACAAATAAAGATTTCTACAAATCCACGAGAAAAAGAAACATTGTTCTGTTATCTAAAATTCCCCCAGAGTTAATTTGATAACATGCATCGAGTTTTCAGTTCCAAGCAAGTAGATTGATTCAGAAAAATTGTGAAAATCGGCTAAGTCCTTGTCTCCCAGGACAGATTTGGGACATTCGGGACACAAGCCGTGGTTGGCGAAACGCCTCCAGCGGCGCTCAAGGAAGCTTGGGACAAGTGGAACAAATGTACGTGGAGGAGCGCGAACCGGCCGTTCGGCCGAAAAGGAAAATTTTAGCACAGAGACAATCGGGCCGTCGGGACGCGAGGGACGCAGAAAAGTGGTTCGGCCGAAGGAAAAGAAAAACGGCTAACTGCTCGGGACATTTGGGCCTTGAGGACGCGAACCGCCCGGATCGGCCGAAATGGAGAACTTTCGTACTAAGCAGTTGGGACATCTGGGCCGCGAGGACGCGAAGGGCGAACCGGCGGTTCGGCCAAACAGAAACTTCAAAGCACAAGGACAAGTGGGACAAAGGGACGCGGGACGCGGATAGGCGAAGGAGCCGAAAGCCAATCAGATCACGCCACGTGTCACTGGCAGAAAGGGGACGTGGAAGCCCATTTCGGGCGAACCGGAAGAATTTGTCCCAGACAGTTTGGGACATCTGGGACAAAAAGACGCGGTGGACGCGAAAATCCGGCAGGCCCGTGGACGAATCACAGCATGACACGTGTCACCAAGGAAAAAGTCCAAAAAGTCAAAGGGGCGAGTTTTCGAGCACTGATCCAAACCAATGAAATAGTGCCACGTGTCCAAGTTTAAGGGGCCCACAAGAAAAGCCCGTGAAAAGGTGGAGAGAGGGAATTGCTCAGTGAATCAGAGCCTGCCACGTGTCGTCCAGATGGCAGAGCGCGGGAAAAGATTTTAAAACCTGTTCTTGCCTGTTTTGTGCCCTAAATCTTCAGACCTTCATATCTTTCGATCCAGAGCTCGGATTTGCACGTTCTTTATATCAACGGAAAGCTGTTGAAATTCTCTACATGATTCTGGGATCAATCTTGCATTTTGGTGCAGTTTGGAGGGAGAAAATTAAGAAAATGTCTCTGACGCGTGGTGATAGATAGAAGTAATGCTTCAACAACCAACTTTAATGCAAATGCAGACCGCCGCTCCCTGTTAGGCAGCCCTGCCGCCGCTCCTGTTAGACAGCCCGCCGTTTTGCCAGGAGCCGCCGCTTCTACCATAATGAGATGATTTTAAATGTATCCAGAAGTGGTTGTGGTAGATTCGACTTTCCTCTCTCTTTCCTCTCTCATTCTTAGTATATATTGTAAGGAGGAGCTTCTTTAAAAAGGTTGGACATTTTGTTTTGCATCCCCCTTCTTCCTCGCTTGGTAAGAGAATTTGTGGAGCTTTCAAACCTCCCATATGGGTTGTAATGCCGAGTTTTCTTCCGCCTCGTGGCCACTTTGCAATGTATTTGTATCGACTCTTGAGTAATAATATATATGTTTGTGATTGATTCTCAACCCTCTTATGTATTCATTGTTGTCATTTTGATCTCTTATTGCAGTTTGGTTACTGTGCATGGTGTTTGTATTGCATCTCCGTGTGGTACGTGTTAAATTTGCAAAACGAATGTCTAACATTCCTCGGTGCATCACCTTTGTAGTTTAGGTTTTATTTTATGCATTTTCTACCCTGTCTCCTGGCAAGTTAGATTAGGTTTTAGTAAACCCTCGCATTTTATTTGTGCATCCGAACAGAGGAATAGAACCGCCCTTCTCTGGAGAATCCTTTCTCATCTTTACAAGTCCCACACTTGGAGAAAGGATTCCATGTTGTGCAATAACACCTGGATGCCGAACATCAACCTAGAAGCCCGATCTACATCCGGGGTTTGTGAGTCCGCAACAACAGTTTTGGCACGCCCGGTGGGACCAAGAGGTCTCATTCTTATTGCAGCAAAGTTGATATGCATCTGCTGCAGTTTTCTTGCTTATAAGAGCTATTATTTGCATATCTGGCGACTCCAAGGGGAAGAATCAACTGGTTTCAGCAGTGCAGGCCTGAAAACTCATGAGAAGAATCACCACAAGGTCAAGAGTTGGAGAAGAAGAAGCGCTGTTTGAATACCTGCAGTTATCTCCAAGAAGAAGGCAAAGAGGAAGAAGGATTCAAAGGTCTCCATCTCCACCAAACAGAACTCTCTCAACTCCTCCACCTGATAGGCCTTTCATTCAGTATACAAGGGCTTTAAGACCGATTAGAATGGCTCAGAACAATCCCTACGTCAACTTCACAGGCAGCAGCCCACTTGCTCTCAATGCACAACATCCAGTTCCTATTGCAGCCTTGAAGAACATTCCCTACTTCACCGGAGAGAATCGACTACCCTGTGATCATGTTAAAGATATTGCTAACCTTTGTGCAATCCATGAAATCAATGAAATGCAAGTGGCTGTCAAATTACTGGCATCTTCATTCAAGGGTAAAGCATTGCAATGGTTTAGGAGCCTTGGAGCTGGTTCTATCACAAACTGGAATCAGCTGTGTATTGCACTTCATGAGCAATTTGGAGAGAAGGGAGACAACTTGTCTCTTTTGGAGCAGCTGACGACTATCAAGAGAGCTCCCAATGAGCAGCTGGCCGATTTCAACTTCAGATTTCAAAGGTCTTGGGATAGGATTCCAGTGGCAGTCAGGCCAACAGCAGAAGGTGCTTTTCTATATTACCTTAAAGCTTTGAATTCTGATATTTCTATGTTAATTCAGTCCATGGGAGGCACAACAATCCCTATGGCTTATAACATTGCCATTAGAGCTGAAAACTGTCTTATTCAAGCTGGTAAACTGGCTCCTAGACCTCCCATGCCCTCAGATCCAAACTTAGAAAATCCAAGCACTAGTCAAGCGCCCATTTTGGCTCCTTTTCCCACTCCTAGAAGTCAAAGTTCAAAGTGAAACTTCTACTTCATCCTCTAGTGCTTCAAATGAACTCCAAGAGGTCATGAAGCTTGGTTAAAATTTGGGAAATGAGCTGGTTACTATTAAAAGGCAACAAGCCCAAGGTTTCAGACCTTCCTATCAACCCCAAGCTCAGCCTAATAGGCAGCCATACCAACCACAAAGACCACCTAATCCAGCTGCAAATATGAATCAAAATCAAAGCCAAGTAAGGCCTCCTGCCAATAGACCATTCCAGCCCTATAATCCAAATGCCATATCTGCCTCTAAGGCATTAGTGCCAACACAGTAACAACATTGCTCGGGAATACGATTGGTGCTTTCCATGCAATGAGCCTCATAACCAATCTATGTGCTTCAATGGTGCTCTCAACCAAACATGATGGTGACAACTACCGGTGTGGAGGGTGAGGGCAGTCAAGGAAATGACCAACAACCAGAAACATTCCAACAAAGAATCAGCCCCAAATGACACCACATTGGTGAACTCGGCAGCGTAAGATTTTGGCATGAATCAGCGATTTCTCAAGGCGTGCAGCCAACACAAAGTCGAAAAGGAGGAATCGGGGCGAAGAATAGCCATTAGCCCCAGCCAATCCACAACCTTCCACGGTTCCACAAATAATTGGCAAGCAAAGTCCAGTTTCAAATGCACAAGGGCAGCCAAGAACAGCCCCTAGGCCAACTCAAATGCCAACTGTTGCTGCCCACGTGCAAGGAGTAAGTGTGCAAACCAAGGGACAACAAAAGGATACTTCATCCCCATTCAGTATCATTGAACTGATGAAGAAGACAAATGTCAACATATCAATGTGGGAATCCCTATCTATCCCAGGACAAAGAGATCTGCTGCAAGTTGCCATGAAGAATTGGCCAACTTTGAATCAGCAGTTCAGATGCAAGACAAAGTGCTTATAAATGCTGCCCAGCCTGAAGGAAGTCATGGAGGACAACAAGGTAAAATGTTGAAGCCCCCTCCTTTCTATGTTTCATTAATCATTGGGGATAAATTAGTGCATAATTGCATGATTGATTCCGGGGCAAGTAGCTCAGTGATGCCCAAGCAAATAGCTGATCAACTAGGGCTCAGTATGAAACAACATCCAAAGGGGTAGTGCAGCTAGATGGGACAGCAATAGCAACAGTTGGAGTGATTAGAAATTTGAGTCTCACCTTGCATGCATGTCCAAATGTTGTTGTTTTACAAGATGTATCAGTCATAGACCTTCCACCACTCTTTGCCCTTTGCTTGTCAAGGGACTTCACAGCCAAAATTGGAGGCTATTTGTCTGCTGATTGGTCTCACATGCTGTTTAGAACAAGGTATGGAACTAAGGCTACAATTAGGTCTGAACCTATTGCAAACTTCCATATAGAGCCTTACACTCCAAGTCAGATTAATGCCAATTGCTCAGCATTTGATCAAGAAGATCACCCTAGTACTGATGAGGCTGACACCAAGGTTGGAAGTATCCTGGACCTAACTCTTGATGAATGGGCAAACAAGATACATGCTTTTGATCCCTATCAAGAAGTAGAAGAATCTGAGTTGGGAGTCTATTGTATACACGAAGAAAATCAACCTGTCCTAAAGATCACCAAGCCAAGCCATAACGATGACAATGAGGTATGGCAGCTGTTTTTGACGGATCAAGGAGTAGGCAAGGTGCAAGAGGTGGAGCCATGCTTGTTTCACCTCAAGGAATAAAGTACTATTCAGCTTTTAGATTTCAATTTGCATGCTCCAATAACACTGCTGAATATGAAGCCTTGGTGCAAGGGATGCATTGGGCAATCAAGAGAAAAATAAAGAATCTGCAAGTCTTTGGGGACGTGAATTGATTGTAAATCAGTCGTCAAGGGACGCATCTTTGCCAAGAATGATCTACTCAAGTGCTACAAGAACAGGGTGTGGGACCTCATGGAAGATTTTGAAGGTTTTGGCATCGAATCCATTCCCAGGAAAGAGAATCAAGCTGCTGACAGGCTTGCAGTAGTAGGGGCAGCCTTCGACATTATGGAAAGCATTCAACAAGACAAGGTACACCAAACATCCACGTGATTGTGAGGCCTTGATGTCTTTGGACAACAATGTCGGTTGGCAAGTGTTTGAGAATGACCAACAAATTGTTAATTTCCTACAAGAAGTTGAATTCTCGGCTAGGAATCGGATGTACTAGAGCAACAAGATGGGGATCAAGTAGTGCGGTGCGGACAAACAAGCTTCCTAAGGGTTTAGTAACGTTGGAGTTTATCTTCAACCCTAACGACTCGCCCATAAAGAAAAGGCTAACATACAAGTCAAGAGGGAAGATTGAGCCATTACAGTTGGGAAGGAAAAACACTTCAAATTGGTAAAGTGGCCACCGAGCAGAGAAATCGAGACTTCATACAGACTTTGCAAGAATTTCCGGATGTCTTCATTGGAGCTATGAAGACTTGAGAGGATTCAATCCGAATTTGGCACAACATACCATAGAATTGGATCCAGATGCTAAGCCCATCAGCGTAAGGAGACCGTTAACCCTCACATTGAGCCTTTAATGAAGAAAGAGCTAAATAAGCTAATAGAGGCAAGCATTATATTCCCGATCAAGCACTCAAGTGGGTTGCTAACTTGGTTCCTCGGCCAGAAGAAGAGCGGAGAAATCAGGCCGTGTGTGGATTTCGAGACCTAAATAGGGCATCTCTCAAAGATCATTACCCGCTTCCTTCAATGGAACAAATATTGCAAGTAGTATCCGGTTCAGAGATTCTCTCTCCTAGATGGCTACTCAGGTATAATCGGTGATGGTGAAAGAAGATGACCAGTTCAAAGAAACAGCCTTCACAACTAAATGGGGCACATATGCTTACAAGAAGATGCCATTGGGCTGTCCAACGCTGGTGCTACCTTTCAAAGGGCAATGGACATGGCATTCAAAGGCTTGATCAACAAGATAGTGCTGATATATCTAGATGATATCACTGTCTTCTCAAAGAATGCAGCAGACCATCTCTTTCACCTCAGGCAAGTGTTTCAGAGGTGTAGAAAGTTTGGAGTGTCTTTGAACCCCAAGAAGTGCATCTTTCTTGCACATGAAGGAAAGCTCCTCGGCCATATTGTCTCGAAAGAGGGACTGGCAATTGATCCAGAGAGGGTTGAAGCCATAAGAGCACTACCATTGCCAAGTCACAAGAAGGCTCTTCAAAGTTTCTTGGGAAGGATCAATTTTGTCCGCAGGTTTATCCCAGATTTTGCAGCCCTTGTCAAGCCCATCACCAAAATGTTAAAGAAGAGCATGGCTTTTAAGTGGACAGCAGAAGGCAAGGAGAGTTTTGAAGCAATCAAAGAAGCTATCTCTCAAGCGCCAACTCTCATCAACCCAGAATTCTCCAAGGATTTCATCCTCTATGCATTTGGAGGCGATGACACTATTTCTGCCATTCTGGTACAGCAGAACAAAGATAATGATGAGCAGCCGATTGCCTTTTTCAGCCAGAGCCTAGATGACTGCGAGGTGAAGTACTCTTTTATTGAAAAGCATGTACTTGCAGTAATCAGAAGCTTGAAGAAATTCAAGCATTTAGTCTCAAACAACAAGGTCCGATTGCTGGTCTCACATTGGAGTTAAGGACTTCCTCCTCAACAAGGATTTGAATGAGAAAAGGGCAGGATGGATCACCCGTGTCATGGAATATGACATTAATATCAAGATCACCAAGCTGGTAAGAGGGAAAGGACCTGTGTGAGCAGCTGGTTTTGGGAGAAGTAAAATGAAGTATGCAACGAAGAAGAGGCTGTTTGTGAGTCCAGACAGCCATGAGCCAAGTGGCAATCAAGAGGAAGACAATGCTTCCCCACTCTTTGCTGGACCCAAGATATTATGCACTTCCTAGGCACAGCCTATGCCCTCGAGAGATGAACAAGACCCAAAGAAGACACTTGGTTGCAGTCTGTTTCGTATGCCATTGTTGATGGAGTTTTGTTCAAGAAAGACGTGAATGGAGTGCTTTCTTTGAGATGCATTAGCACATGTCGATTCAAAGGGTGTTGGAAGAGTTTCATGGTGGACAAGCTGGTGGCCATTTCGCACCAAGAGTGACAAAGCTCTAAAAATCATGAAGGCTGGTTATTATTGGCCTAAAATTTTCAAAGTGATTGCTATGCATGGATCAAGAGGTGTAAGAATTGTGCATCCTTCACAGAAAAGAAAGACTTGTTGCCCTTCCATCGTGCATCCAATCTCGATTGACTAGCCATTCATGCAATGGGGTTTGGACTTCATCGAGTCATTAACCCCAATTCAAGCCAAGGGCATAAATGGATTTTGACACCCACGTACTACTTCACCAAATGGACAGAAGCGTGAGCACTCAAAGAGGCAAACGAGTCTAACATTTTAGACTTTTATGAGGGATAACAACCAGATTTGGTGTACCTGCCACAATAATCTCTGATAATGCATTGGCATTCATTAGATCAAGGTGACTGAGTGGGCTGTCAAGAACGGTATTTACCTAAGCACTTCATCGAACTATTACCCTCAGGGTAATGGCCAGGCCGAGTCTACAAACAAAAACTTGTTGAGGATCATTAGGAGAACTCTTGATGAGAATCAGAGGTCTTGGCATACCAAGTTGAAATCAGCCTTATGGGCTGATAGGATCACTCCCAAAAGATCCACAGGTAACTCTCCATTCAGGCTTGTCTATGGAAGAGAGGCAATCTTGCCCATGTCACTTGAGTTGCCAACATTGGAACTCATGAAGCAACTGGAGTTACTTGAATTTGAGCCCATGGAGGTGAGGTATGCAGAGTTGATGGAGCTGCAAGAGATCAGAAATCAGGCATCCCAAGCAATGGAAAAGGATCAAGCTTTGATCAAGAAGACCTTTGATAGGAAGGCCAAAGATAGATCTTTTCAAGTTGGAGATCTAGTGTTGAAATGGGATGTGGACAGGGCAAAACCGGGAAGGCATTCAAAATTTGATGCCATTTGGAGTGGCCCATACATGGTCACGAAGTGCAAGAGCAGCAATGCTTTCCAATTGGCCTCATTGGACGGTGAAGAACTGCAGATTCCAGTAAATGGAATCTATCTCAAACATTGCCACTGAAAATGAGAGGTTCACCCTTGTAAATATTAGCCTAGATTTCAATTCCTCTAAGTGCGTATGCACATTGTCTTGTTGTAGTTAGGTTTCAGTTTCCCTAAGTGCTTTGGCGCAGGTTTTGTCGCTCCTGGATTGAGTTTACGGTTCGGCGTGCTCTCGTATAGGAATTGCGCAATATCGAGGCTCATTTCAGGTCATTGCTTATGACTCCATGCCCAATGGATCGCAAAAAGGCCACTGATCTTCTACCTAGCAGGCAGGTGACCCTGAAAAGTCGCCAATTGTTATCTAAAATTCCCCCAAAGTTAATTTGATAACATGCATCGAGTTTTCAGTTCCAAGCAAGTAGATTGATTCAGGAAAAAATTGTGAAAATCGGCTAAGTCCTTGTCCTAGGGACAGTTTGGGACATTCGGGACACCAAGGCGCGGTTCGGCCGAAACGCCTCCAGGTGGCCCGCGAAGCACTGGGACAAGTGGAACAAATGTACGCGGAGGGCGCGAACCGGCGGTTCGGCCGAAAAGGAAAATTTTAGCACAGAGACAATCGGGCCGTCGGGACGCGAGGGACGCGGAAAGCCGGTTCGGCCGAAGGAGAAGAAAAACGGCTAACTACTCGGGACATTTGGGCCTCGAGGACGCGAACCGCCCGGATCGGCCGAAATGGAGAACTTTCGTACTAAGCAGTTGGGACATCTGGGCCGCGAGGACGCGAAGGACGCCGAATCGGCGGTTCGGCCGAAGCAGAAACTTCAGCACAAGGACAAGTGGGACAAAGGGACGCACGGGACGCGGATAGCCAAGGAGCCGAAAGCCAATCAGATCATGCCACGTGTCACCGGCGAGAAAAGGGGACGTGGAAGCCCATTTCGGGAACGGAAGAATTTGTCCCTGCAGGTTTGGGACATCCGGGACAAAAAGACGCGGTGGACGCGAAAATCCGGCAGGCCCGTGGACGAATCACAGCATGACACGTGTCGCCAAGGAAAAAGTCCAAAAAGTCAAAGGGGCGAGTTTTCGAGCACTGATCCGAACCAATGAAATAGTGCCACGTGTCCAAGTTTAAGGGGCCCACAAGAAAAGCCCGCGAAAAGGTGGAGAGAGGGAATTGCTCAGCGAATCGAGGCCTGCCACGTGTCGTCCAGATGGCAGAGCGTGGGAAAAGATTTTAAAACCTGTTCTTGCCTGTTTTGTGCCCTAAATCTTCAGACCTTCATATCTTTCGATCCAGAGCTCGGATTTGCACGTTCTTTATATCAATGGAAAGCTGTTGAAATTCTCTACATGATTCTGGGATCAATCTCGCATTTTGGTGTAGTTTGGAGGGAGAAAATTAAGAAAACGTCTCTGACACGTGGTGATAGACAGAAGTAATGCTTCAACAACCAACTTTAATGTAGCGAGCATACTCGCCGCTCCCTGTTAGACAGCCCCGCCGTTTTGCCAGGAGAGCCGCCGCTCTACCATAATGAGATGATTTTAAATGTATCCAGAATGGTTGTGGTAGATTCGACTTTCCTCTCTCTTTCCTCTCTCATTCTTAGTATATATTGTAAGGAGGGGCTTCTTTAAAAAGGTTGGACATTTTTGTTTTGCATCCCCCCTTCTTCCCTTGCTTGCAAGAGAATTTGTGGAGCTTTCAAACCTCCCATACGGGTTGTAATGCCAGTTTTTCTTCTGCCTCTTGGCCACTGCAATGTACTGTATCGACTCTTGAGCAATAATATATATGTTTGTGATTGATTCTCAACCCTCTCATGTATTCATTGTTGTCATTTTGATCTCTTATTGCAGTTTGGTTACCTGTGCATGGTGTTTGTATTGCATCTCTGTGGTCTGTGTTAAATTTGCAAAACGAGTGTCTAACATTCCTCGGTGCATCACCTTTGTAGTTTAGGTTTTATTTTTATGCATTTTCTACCCTGTCTCCTTGGCAAGTTAGATTAGGTTTGTAGTAAACCCTCTGCATTTTATTTGTGCATCTGAATAGAGGAATAGGAACCGGCCTTCTCTAGAGAATCCTTTCTCATCTTCTACAAGTCCACACTTGGAGAAAGGATTCCATGTTGTGTGCAATCACACCTGCTGGATGCCGAACATCAACCTAGAAGCCCGATCCGCATCCGTGGAGTGCCGTGAGTCTGCAACAACAGCCTCTAGGATCACCTATGCAATGAGGTACACACATTCCTTTATGGGTATTGTTTCTCTTAATCGTCAGTTTGGACGTAAAGCCGCAAAGTGTAGAAAAACTCTAGAGACTATAAAATAAATTTTGGTCCATCTTAAACCAGCTCAAACTTTAATGCTCGCTTAGTACACCTATCACAAGAAAAGAAATAATCCACCAAGAAGGAAACAAGAGTCGCCTAAATAAGAAAAATAGATATATGTGAAGAAAGATGCGAATAAGAGAAAAGAATGATGTTGATGAAGTCTGAGACCGCATTCCATGTACAAAATGAGGATAAAATTTGGTATTGGGACGGTGGATGCTCCAAATACATGAAGTGATAAAAGCAAATTTATTTCTTTGTCAAATAATACATCAAGTGGTGTGAGATTTTGTGACAACTCTGCCAACATAGTTGGAAAAGGGACATTAAGTTTCGATAATGGAAAGACTATTACCGAAAATGTTGTATATGTTGAAAGATTGAAACATAACCTTCGAGTGTGAGTCAAATGTGTAAAAAAGGATACAATGTCATATTCCATGACCGAGGATGTGATATTATCAACGGCAAGACATGAAAAAGAGTTGCAAAGGCCAAGTGGACAAAGAACAACATGTATGTGTTGAATGAGATAAACAATGAGAAATGCTTCATGGTAAAGTTGATTATAGCTGGTTGTGGCATAGAATACTTGGACATATGAACTTTGAGAATTTGGTTAAACTAAGTGTTAAAGGGTGTGTGAGGCACATGCCTAAGATTATCAAACCCGTGGATACACTATACAAGGCGTGTCACATGGTAAAGCAGATAAGAAGGACATTCAAGTCAAAGGAGTACCCTACAACAAGACCATTGGAATTGATCCATACTGCACTCCCGTGCGGCCCTACCGTAATGAAGGAATATTAGGTGAAGTATATTTTATGTTGTTTATAGATAATTATACAAGAATGACCTGGGTAGCATGTTTAAAGTAGAAGTCAAGCCCTAGATAGATTTAAGAGTTTGAGGCATTAGTTGAAAATGAAAAGAACATGGAAAACAAATGCCTAAGATCGATGACAGAGGCGGTGAATTCTGGTCAAATGAGTTTGATGAGTTACGTGAAGAACATGTAATCAAGATACAACTCTCAACCGCACGGAGTCCTCAAAGAAATGGAGTTATTGAAAGGAAGAACGAGAATAGTGCAAGAGATGGCGAGGACCATGCTAAATGAATCCAAACTCCCAGGGCAGTATCGAGTGAAGCTATATATACTACGGTCTATCTATGAGCAGATCTCAAATGAGAGAACCTATTCCTCTGCTCGAGATGCACCAATGAAATGCAGAGGTTTACCCAAAAACCTAATCTAACTACCAAGGAGACAGGGAGGGAGAAATGCATAAAAATAAACCTAAGCTAAGGAGGTGATGCACCGAGGAATGAAGAACATATGTCTTGCCAATAAACACAAACCAATAAAATGTAATGCAAAAGATATGCACAGATGGCCAGATTCACAGTGAAGATCGGAAGGACGCAAATAAACACGTAGAGGGTTGAGAAAACATCCACAGATATGCATTAATTCGCTCCAAGGGGTGATACAACACTGCAAAATGCCAAGAGGCAAGGTTGCATTACAATTTCAAATGGGAAGGTCCTTGCTCCACAAATCCACCTGCCAGGGAGAAGAAGGGAGGAGGCACAAAACAAAAATGTCCAACCTTGAGGAAAAGCCCATCCTTTACAATTTATAGAAGGGAAAGAGATGGAGAAGTGAGAAAATCGAGATTTGCCCAACCACCTCCAAAACTGCGCCTAACTCCATCCATCATGGCGGTAGGTAAGAACCTCAACGACCAAAAAATGGCGAACTGTCATATTTCCCGCGTCAGGTCCGTTCTAGTCGGGTTCGGGACTCTCTTCTGCATCCGCATCGGGCTTGGAGGACACCGCGGCATGTGTTTGATGTTCGTGCTTTCCCGAAACCCGCATCCGCCGCTATTACCAAATTTCCTTTGTTTTCGGGTTCGGGGGTGTAACTTGCATATGCATCGGGCTTGGGAGGTGGCGCAACATGTTTTCCCTCCATGCTTTTCCGACTTGTTCGCCCGACCCGAAACCCGATTTCCCCTTGCTGTCGGGTTTTGCGACCCTTCCGACATGTTGTTCCTGTCGGGTTTTCTGTTTCCTCCGACATGTATTCATTTCCCTTTGTGTCGGGTTTGAGAGGTCCTCCGACATGTTCCCCTGACTTGCTCGCCCGACCTGCTGTTCCGACTTAGAAACCCGATCTCCCTTGTATTTACCCGGGGGGAAAAATATACAACAATTTGGCGACTCACGGGGTTACCTGCCTGCTAGGTAGAAGATCAATGGCCTTCTAGCGATCCATTGGGCATGGAGTCATAAGCAATAACCTGAAATCGACCTGATACCGCAACTCCTTCTCCGAGAACGCGCTGAACCGTAGAAAACCAACCCAGGAGCAACAAAACCTGTGCCAAAGCACTTAGGGAAACTGAAACCTAACTACAACAAAACAATGTGCACACGCACTTAGAGGAATTGAAATCTAGGCTAATATTTACAAGGGTAGAACTTTTCTCTTTTCAGTAGCAATGTTTAATATAGATTCCGTTGACCGGAATCGGGAGTTCTTCTCCGTCCAATGTAGACAATTGGAAGGCATTGCTATTCTTACATTCCGTGACCATGTAGGGGCCACTCCAAATGGCATCAAATTTGGAATGCCTTCCCGGTTTTGCCCGATCTGCATCCCATTTCAGAACTAAGTCCCCTTCCGAGAAGGTCCTTGCTTCGCTTTCTTATCAAACCATCTTTTCACTAAGGCCCGATCTTTCTCAATCGCTTGAGCCGCATGCTCTCTAATTTCTTCCAATTCCATCAACTCGCATACCTAGCCTCCATGGTTCGAACTCACCAACTCCAATCGCTTCATGAACTCCAATGCAGTAGCTTCTAATGATATAGCACACGCTCTTTTCCATAGACCAACTTGTAGGGGAATTCCTCGTAGACCTCTTTCGTGTTATCCTATCACCCCACAATGCTGATTTTAGCCCTGGTATGCCATGTTCTTTGATTTTCATCCAGAGTCCTCCCGATGATTCTTAGCAAATTTTTGTTCGTGGACTCTCGTCGTCCATTACCTCGCGGGTAATAATTTAAGAGGTGCTCAAATAGATTCCATTCTGATAGCCCATTCTCGTAATCCCGAACCTATGAATGCCAATGCATTATCTCGATATGATAAAGGGGCGGCGCACACCGAACTCCGGTCACTATTCCTTCATAAAAGTCTAGTATGTTAGACTCATTTGCTTCTTTGAGCGCCGCCGCTCGGTCCACTTGGTGAAATAGTCCGCTGCCGTGAGAATCCACTTGTGGCCTCGCTTGAGTTTGGGTCGATGACCCCGACGAAGTCCAATCCCTATCGCATAAATGGTTGGTCAACCAAAATTGGGTGCAATGGAAGTGCCGCTAGTCTTTCTTTGCCTCGTGAAGAGTGCACATTTCTTGCACTTTCTTATCCATGTATAGCAAAGCCATCGAACACCGTGGGCCAATAATACCCGCTTTCATTATCTTGAGAGTCAGTTACTCGTGGGGCGAAATGTCCACCGAATCATCATTGTGAAAATCTCGTAACACCCTCTCAATTTGACTCGTCCCAATGCACCTCAATAACTCCATGACGTCCCTTTTGAACAAAACACCATCAACAAGCACATATGGAATGGCTCTGTAATCTAAAGTATCTCTCTTTGCTTTGCTTTTCTATTTCGGAGGGCATAGGCCTGTCTCGTAGGAAGTGTATCATATCCCGAGTCCAACAAGGAGTAGGCACATCATCATTTTCATGTTCTCGACCATCCCAGTAGCATTTCAAGCAGCGCTCTCTTCTTCATCACCTCGCCAACTTGTTGACTCAAGGCTAGCTGCTCACATAGTCCCTTCCCACGTACTAGTTTGGTGACCTTGATCTCAATGTCATATTCCATGACACGAGTTATCCATCCCGCACGCTTCTCATTCGATCCTTGTTTAGAAGGAAGTCCTCGACTCCCGCATGGGAGACCATCAATTGGATCTTGTTGTTCGAGACTAGGTGCTTGAATTTCTTTAAACTCCCGATCACCGCAAGGACATGCTTTTCAATGAAAGAGTATCTAGTTTCATATTCCTCCAAGCTCGATCAAGAAAGCAATCGTCAGTTGCTCTAATCCTCCTTTGTTCTGTTGTACCAGATCGCAGTAAATCGTGTCCCCACCACCAAAGGCATATAAAGACGAAGTCCTGGAGAAGTCTCGGATCGACGAGAGTCAGCTTGAGATATAGCTCTCTTTATTGCCTCAAAACTTGCCTTGCCTTCGATGTCCACTTAAATGCCATGCTCTTCTTTAACATCAGCGTTATTGGCTTTACGAGAGCCGCAAAGTTGGAACAAACTCATGATGAAATTGATCCTTCCTAAGAAGCTTCAAGGCCCCTCGTGACTCGGGCAATGGCAATGCTCGAATTGCTTCAACTCTTTCTCGGGTCAATCGTCAACCCCTCCTTTCAAAACAATATGGCCTAGAAGTTTTCCTCGTGAGCCAAGAATATGCATTTTTGGGATTCAATGATACCCCAAATCTTCTACACTCTGAAATACCCGCCTTAGATGAAAAAGGTGATCCACCGCATTTTTGAGAATACAAGTGATGTCGCCAAGATATATTAGAACTATTTTATTGATCAACCCCTTAAATGCCATATCCATTGCCCTTCGAAGGTGGCTCCAAAGATTTCGATAGGCCAAATGGCATCTTCAGAGGCATATGTGCCCCATTCGGGTGGTGAAAGCCGTCTTGAACTGGTCATCCTCTTTCACCATCACCGATTATACCCCGAGTAGCCATCTAGAGAGAGAATCTCTCGAACCGGATACTACTTGCAATATTTGTTCCATCAAGGGAGTGGGTAATGATCTTTGAGAGATGCCCGCTGAGGTCTCTAAGTCCACACATAACCTAATTTCTCCGCGCTCTTCTTCCCGACCTGAACCAAGTTCGCAACCCACTTGAGTGCTTGATCGAGAATATAATGCTTGCCTCTATTAGCTTGTTTAGCTCTTTCTTCATTAGAGGCTCAATGTGAGGGTTGACTGTCTCTCGCTTCGCGTCGATGGGCTTAGCATCCGGATCCAATTCTATGGTATGTTGTGCCAAATTTGGATCGAATCCTCTTAAGTCTTCATAGCTCCAAGTCAAGACATCTGGAAATTCTCGCAAAGTCGTATGAAATCTGATTTCTCCCGCTTAGTGGCCACTTTACCAATTTGAAGTGTTTTGTTTTCCCCAACTGCACTGGCTCAATCTTCTCTCTTGACCCGTATGTTAGCCTTTTCCTTACGGAATCGGTCGTTAGGGTCAAGATAGACTCCAACGTTACTAAACCCTCGGGAAGCTTGTTTGTTCGCACTGCACTACTTGATCCCCGCATCGCCGCTCTAGCCTATCCCGATTTCTAGCCGAGAATTCAGCTTCTTCGCAAGAAATCGACGATCCGCTGATCGTTCTCAAACACCGCCACACTTGTGTTGTTATCTGAATCGCTGGCCTCACAACCACATGGATGTGTGGCTGCGTTTTTTCTCTTCTGATGCTGTTAACCACATCAAACGTTGCTCCAACTGCTGCGAGCCTATCCGCGGCCTCATTTTTCTTCCTGGGTATGGATACAATGTTGAAAGCTTCGAAATCCTCAATGAGGTCCCATACCCTATTCTTGTAGCTCCTTAGCAGGTCATTCTTTGTAGATGTTGTCCCCTAACTTGGTTGACAATCAACTCACTATCTCCAAACACCTGCAAGTTCTTTATGCCCCTTTTCCTGGCCCAATGGATTCCATGAATCAAGGCCTCATATTCGGCCGTGTTGTTTGAACAAGAAAACTGGAAACGAAAAGCTGAATAATACTTGATGTCTTGTGGCGAAATCAACATTGCACCACCTCCAGCACCTTGTCTGCTTCTCGAACCATCAAAGAATAATTTCCAAACTTTGCTTTCATCTCTTTGTTCAGGCTGAATGATGTCGGGAATGGGTGAATTCTCTTCGTGTATACAATACACGCCCAATTCGGATTCTTCAATTTCCTTATAGGGGTCAAATTCATGACTTTTGTTTGCCCATTCATCCAAAGTTAAATCAGGAATTCCCTCGACCTTAGTACCTGCTTCGAGATCACTTGAATACTCCTCCTGATCAAAGGCTGAGCAATTTGCATTGATAGATTTGGTACATGAGGCTCAATATGGAAATTGGCAATTCGATTCGACCGATTGCTTTGGCCCCATACCTTGTTCTCAAAATCATGTGCGACAACTCAGCAGATAAATATCCACCAATTTTGCAGTTGAAGTCTCTTGATAAACACAACGCGAAGAGTGGCGGAGGTCAATTACGTATACATCTTGGCAGATCAGAACATTAGGACATGAATGTAGTGTTAGGCTTAACCCTCGATGACCCCAATCTGCTCCCCTCACTGCTCCATCTAGTTGTATTTACCCTTTCAAGATCGGCTCATACTTCAAACCCAGCTTGATCCGCTATTTGCTTCGGCATCACCGAACTACTTGCCCCGAATCTATCATGCAGCTTGTGTACCAAGTGGTTTCCAACAATCAATGAAACATGTAATGGTGGAGGCTTCAAATTTTTCTTGTCTGCCCCCATCATGTGCAGACCGCATTAGTGAGAACTTTCCCATGTCCCCGGCTTCGATACATTTGGGCAGCATCAATTAGCTATCGCACTTGCAATAAATCTCGTTGCCCGGGATCGCAAGTGATTCCTACATGGAAATGTTCACATGTGTCTTCTTCATTCGATCGATGATGTCAAGGGGATGAACTATTTTTTGCTGCCCCTTACTGGGCGCAACCTTTTCTCGAGCTTCAACAGCATGTGTTGCTACAACCGGTACCTTAGACCGATTTTGCACATTTCGGGAGCTATGTTTGGTCTCACGACCCTCGTTGTGTAAGAGTGGGTTGAGAAACAACCGGATTGGGCGGTTGTCCTCTACTATGCCTCTTTTCGACCTGTGTTGCAGCCACGCCTTGAAAAGGTTGTTGGTTAACTCCACGTAAGTCTTCCGCTTGCCAATCGCCAATGTGGTTTCGCTTGAGGTCCTTCTTTGCTGTGTTTTCTTGCCGCCGATTCCTCACGGCTGGTTCTTCGAGGAACACCAATGGTTTGCACCATCAAGGCCTCGATTCAAAGGCACCATTGAAACATGCCGACCGATTGTGAGGGAGATTCGCATGGGTAACACACCACCGCATCTCGTGCTGCCATGTTATTTTGTATCGGGACCAAGGCTCTTGAGGACGCGCCGTATTTGGATCATACGGCCGAAATGGCCTCTGCACTGAGGTTGTCCTGGTTCTTTTGGCTTTGATTTACACCCGAGGTGGTGGTGGTCTATTCTGTTGGTATGAGGGCCTAGCCTGCATGCGCTTGAGGCCGATATGGTCCGGCACTTTGAGCTTCATTGCCTTTTGATAGTCACTAGCTCGTTTCCAAGGTTCTGCAGCTTGTTTCATGACCTCCCGTAATTCCTTTCAAGTATTTCAAGATGTGGATGCCTCATTATTGCTTTGATTTCTAGGAGTTGGAATGGGATTCAACTCGGGTGCTTGATCGGGTCAGAGGATTTCCCATATCCGGATAGAGAGGCACGGCGGCCTGTGCAAGCTTTCCGGCTGATCAAACAGCTTCTTCGCTTCCGATTGCCGTGTCATAGACCCAGCAGTCGTTGTCCCTCCCATGATTGGATCATCATGGCTATGTCCAATTTATAGCCTTTAAGAAATAAAGGAATGCTCCTTCGGCATTGGCCTAACAAAGCCTATTGGAATCTCGTCCCATGTCCGCTGAACTCGAAGTTGAAATCGCCATTTGTTCGTTAGAGCCCTTTTGATTGTTGTCATTGTTCTAATAAGGACAAATTGTCCGCCCTCTCCCGAATCGCTACAAAGAGCTAAACAAAGTTGGTCCCAATTGTAATGGACCCCGCCGCAAGGCTCCTAAACCATCAGAAGGCCTTACCTTTCAAAGATGAAGCCAACAACTTAACCGCAACATCCATTTCATTTATTTCGTGGATCGCACATACATTAGCAATATCCTCGGATGTGATCAATAGGAGTAGATGGTTTTCTCCCGTGAAATAGGGATATTCTTTAGCGCCGCAATCGGAATTTGTTTTGAGCATTTAGGCAAGTGGACTACCGCCCGTGAAATCGACAAAAGGATTTGGTGGTAGATGCGCCATTATGATCGGGCCTAAGAACCCCGGGGTTGATGCGAGAAAAGGCCTACTGTGGAGGTGTAGACAAGGTCCTGTTAGGTGGAGATGGTGATCTTTGTGATCTTCTTCCTCTCCTTCCCCAACCTGGTGAAAGTTGCAAGTGGACAAATAGCCCTTCTTCTCGAGTATAAGACCTTGTTCGAATTCTTCTCATGTGCCTGGGCAACTTGTGCTGCTACACCACTGAACTCTATCCCTTCGGAGTCGCCAGATGTGTTAGATAACAAGCCTCTAGAAGGCTGGATTTTGCCAAGTTACACACCAAACTTGACGGTATTGAAAAAATAATTTAAATTTGAAGGACCCAGAGGAGACAATCTTCAATTCGAATTTGGGCTCACAGGCACTGCGGATTCCCGAAAAGTGGAAAGCATGAACTCAGTCATGCGATGCAACCCACAAAACCCGAATTGCTATGTGTTCGGAACTCGAACATGTCCGACACGCAATGCCCTCAAACCCGAAAGGCTGTTTTGATGTTTTCGATCCCGAAATCCCAAATCACTGCAAACCTGAAATTTTGGAAATCAAAATACCAAAAAACTAAAAATACCCTTTTGAAGATTTCCCTCTGATCTACCAACTGGTGAATTTTTAACTTGTTCTGAGCTAGAAAAACCCTTGAAAATTGATTTCGGAGTTCAGGCTAGGAGGTGCAAAATCTGAAATTTGTAAAACTGCGATTTTCTCAGTCCGAAACTCACGAAAACTCCTTCGAAACTTGATGGAATGACCTCTTGGTCCCACCGGGCGTGCCAAAACTGTTGGTGTCGAAACGCAGCACCCCTGGGACTCTGCAACGCACTCGGTTGAAAGTCTCAGTGCGATTGCACAACATGGAGCTTTTCCCAAGTGTGGGACCTCGCGAAATCGGAAAAGCTCTCCGGATGAAGGCCGGCTCCTATTCCTCTGTTCAGATGCACCAATGAAACGCAGAGGTTTACCCAAAAACCTAATCTAACTACCAAGGAGACAGGGAGAGAGAAATGCATAAAAATAAACCTAAGCTAAGGAGGTGATGCACCGAGGAATGAAGAACATATGTCTTGCCAATAAACACAAACCAATAAAATGTAATGCAAAAGATATGCACAGATGGCCAGATTCACAGTGAAGATCGGGAGGACGCAAATAAACACGTAGAGGGTTGAGAAAACATCCACAGATATGCATTAATTCGCTCCAAGGGGTGATACAACACTGCAAAATGCCAAGAGGCAAGGTTGCATTACAATTTCAAATGGGAAGGTCCTTGCTCCACAAATCCACCTGCCAGGGAGAAGAAGGGAGGAGGCACAAAACAAAAATGTCCAACCTTGAGGAAAAGCCCATCCTTTACAATTTATAGAAGGGAAAGAGATGGAGAAGTGAGAAAATCGAGATTTGCCCAACCACCTCCAAAACTGCGCCTAACTCCATCCATCATGGCGGTACGTAAGAACCTCAACGACCAAAAAATGGCGAACTGTCATATTTCCCGCGTCAGGCCCGTTCTGGTCGGGTTCGGGACTCTCTTCTGCATCCGCATCGGGCTTGGAGGACACCGCGGCATGTGTTTGATGTTCGTGCTTTCCCGAAACCCGCACCCGCCGCTATTACCAAATTTCCTTTGTTTCCGGGTTCGGGGGTGTAACTTGCATATGCATCGGGCTTGGGAGGTGGCGCAACATGTTTTCCCTCCATGCTTTTCCGACTTGTTCGCCCGACCCGGAAACCCGATTTCCCCTTGCTGTCGGGTTTTGCGACCCTTCCGACATGTTGTTCCTGTCGGGTTTTCTGTTTCCTCCGACATGTATTCATTTCCCTCAGGTCGGGCCTGAGAGGTCCTCCGACATGTTCCCCGACTTGCTCGCCCGACCTGCTGTTCCGACTTAGAAACCCGATCTCCTATATAACACTCTTGTCATGATAAAACCCAATAATGTTGTTGAAGCAAGAAAAGATCAACATGCCATGAATGAAGAATTGGATCGATCGAAAAGAATGAGACATGGAAACTAGTACCAAGCCGCAAGACAAGAATGTGATTGGAACCAAGTGGGTCTTCAGGAATAAGATGAATGAGAAAGGAGAAGTTACGCGTAACAAGGCCAGACTAGTATGCAAAGGATACACACAAATGGAAGGGATTGACTTTGATGAGACATTTGCACCGATTGCAAGAATGGAGGCAATAAGGTTGTTTCGGCTTACGCGACATATAAGAAGATTAGAGTGTTCCAGATGGATGTGAAATCAACCTTCCTAAATGGTTTCCTGAATGAAGAGGTATACATTGAACAACCTGATGGATTCTCACTGACTGAAGATGAAGATTATGTGTGCAGGTTGAAGAAAGCTTTGTATGGATTAAAGCAAGCTCCTAGAGCTTGGTACAACAGATTAGACTCATACCTCATTGAGCAAGGTTTTAAAAAGGAGTTGCGGACAACAATCTATACATAAAAGAAGAAGGATAACATTTGCTCATTGTAATAGTATATGTGGATGACATCATTTTCGGCGGAGATCATGACAAGATGACATATGAGTTTGCAGGCTTGATGAAAGAAGAGTTTGAGATGTCAATGCTTGGAGATCTTTCATTTTTTCTAGGTTTACAGATCAGTCAAACAGATCAAGGTATATTTATATCCTAGACTAAGTATATCAAGGAAATGTTGAAAAATTTCAGAATGGAAGAATGCAGACCAATTGGTACACTAATGGAAGTTGGGTGTAAGTTGAGAAGAGATGATGATTCACCTAAGGTAGACCCATGATAGGAAGTCTACTTTAATCCACAACATCAAGACGTGACATCATACAAGCGGTAGGACTTGTTGGAAGATTTCAAGAAGATCCAAGGGAAACACACCTCAAGGTGGTCAAGAGAATTCTAAGATATCTCATGGGAACACTTGAGTATGGACTATGGTACCCCAAAAGCAATGATTTCAGCATAAAAGCATATACAGATGCAGATTGGGCAGGCATCGTTGATGACAGGAAGAGTACAAGTGGAGGAGCATTCTTTGTTGGCAAGTGCTTAGTATCATCGCCGAGTAAGAAACAATCATCAGTGGCTCTCTCAACATGTGAAGCGAGTATATTATTGCCATGATGTCTGTTGCATGAAGTTTTATGGATGAAGCAGACATTGGAAGATTACAAGGTAAAATCTAAACATCCAATTCCCTTATTGTGTGATAGTACAAGTGCAATTAGTGTCTCCAAGAACCCAGTGTTCCACTCAAAAACCAAGCATATACCAATAAGGTATCATTTCTTGAGGGAACAAGTGAATGACAAGAAGATCAGTCTAGAATATGTGAGCACTAAAGAAGAAATTGCAGATATAATGACTAAGCCATTACCAAAGGAAACATTTGAGCACTTAAGGAATGAATTGGGGTCATTCCTAATCCCACCAACAACTAGAGGGTAGGTGTCCTCAGATTTCACCTTGAAATCAAGGACTACCCTTTAAAAAAAAAATGTTCTTTTTAAAATAACGAGTCTTTTGTGTTTTTATTGCCAAAAGATGTCTCTATTACGTTAAGATATTCCCAGTGAATCATATGAGCCAATTTTGACAAATACCTAGATGTTGAAACTCATTTTATCCCTTCGCCAAGTTTTTTCTGTGGAAAATTTTTATTTAATTATTTATTAAATAAATAAAGCCCCGTTTGAAGTAAATTGTGCTCCGGTTGAATCCTGTTGAAGTTTTGCATGCCAGTATTCACACATCTCAATAGGGTTTCCACCAGGAATGAATTCAGAGCATTGTTTGCAACTTCTGGCAACGTTTTTTGTTTTTATTTATTTCTTTTGCTTTTTTCTCCGGTTTTCTTTGTTGTCTGTCTGTTAAATTCCCCTGGATCCATTCTTTGTTCTGTATAGTTTGTTTAATTGCCTAGAACATCTGGAAATCATTTATGGCCTCAACAATAGAAGGAATCAGTCTCAGAAGACAAACTTCTGACCAAAAAGATGAAGTTAAGCAGAAAAAGCCTCTCTAGGCAAGTTGCACTTTTTGGAATAAATAGATCTAAGCTGTAATGGGAATTTTGGCAGTGGCAGGCAGGCGGGAATTTCTTACCTGCCTTGCAGAGTACTTTTTCCCATGAAGTCAAAGTCACTTAAGTATGATGGGAATATTAGAAGTGGACAGTGGCAGGAATTTCTTACCTACCTTGTAGGGTAAAAATTCTCATTATAAAAGAAAAATCACTTAAAGCATCGGGGAATTTCTTACCGCCTTGCAAAATAAAAATTCCCATGATGAAAGTCAAATCACATTTTTGGAGCTGCAGTGCAAGGTGGAAATTCCCATCAAGTTGACTTCCTATTTTTAGCATCTACCCTTGCAAAAAGTGCGACCCACCTTGGCATTAAACAATGCATTTAATGTTATTTATTAATGGCTTTTATTCTAATTTTGGCACCATGTATGGAAGGAAAGTCAATGCAAAAGGACAAGCTGAAGAGAAGTCAAGGATGCATGCTAAAAATAAATAAAATAAATTCATAAAAACAACCAACAACATGCATAATTGGGCGCCCAAATTGGATGAATAGACATGGCTATTAATTAATTAAATTGCCAGAAATAGGAAGAGACAATTATTAAAAATAGCATGTTGGAGGTTATATAAGCATGGGATGCCATAAAGGAGAAGCACTTATTTCTTTTTGATGAAGATTGCACCCAGGAACTGCGTTTTGGCGCCAAAAGGAGGATGTTGCATTAATAAATATTTTCCACTACCAGGAAGCTTCCAATTTTTGGCGCCTAGGGTTGGAATAGCCTAATTTTGTCATCCTGAGTCTGCATGTTGGTATATGTGCCCAGGTGAAATAAATAATATTTTTGCTTGCTTTGCATGCAAGAAAAACCTCAAATTTTAGGGCAACAGGCTTTATATGCAGATTTTGGTGATAAAAATCAAGTATTCAAGCCATAGACTCCATCTTGTCTCGAATAAATTGCAGAATTCATCACAAGTGCTCAAATCATTGTCAAGTACATTGAATATAACTTCGAATCGAAGAAATTGTCGATCCGCACAAATTGATCCAATTACAAAGGATTAAGCGAATTAGAAGGAAAAGAGCTCGATAAAGATTATTCCAGGAATAATGAAAGAGAAGGGTCAGCCGAATCATGCATTGCTTCCAGACATGCTGAAATCAATGATACAGACATAGGCCCTGAACCTATCACCGATTTAATTGACAGATCCAAATCTCATAATTGCAAAGGCTTCGGCAAAAATTCATCCTCTTGTTTCTAACATAGCCGTGTAGAAGTCAGTGCATGGAAAATTCCTTCTAGGATCTTGTGCATGTGCTCCCAATCTTCCAGTTGAAGCCTTCAAAGAATTTACTTATATTTGCATTCACCTGAGTGCTTTCCAGAATTTAAAATTGCTCATATGCAATTAAAAATAAAAATGATGAGTTTTGTTTGAATTATTTATGGCAAACATTGCACCATTGGTGCATGTACTGGAGAAGAACTGCAAAATCTTCAAGGATAAGAGGGAAGACAAGTCAAAGGCAATACCCGCAAGCAAATCACAGTCAACTGCTTCCAGATCCAGTTTGGTGAGAATCAAAGGCAAAAGAGTCAATTGCATGCAGAATATGGAAAAAGAACAAGACTGGAAGTGTTGCAGTTTTCTTCTAATTTATTTTCCTCTTTCTTCTTCTTTCTCTTATTTTCTCCGACAAAGTAATTGAGCAATCAATTAAATTATAAAACTTAAGTGATTGGTTTAAAAGTCGTTACTTGAAGTCAATTACTTGGAAATAGGTGACAGACATGTAGAATAGAAGGTTTTATGTTTTCAGTTATAAATCATGCATATCATGCAAAGAGGAATTCTAGGAGGGAGATTGCAGTTGTTTCCTTTACAACTTCTACATGTGTTAGTTCAGTTATAGTTTCCTATTTGTAATTTCCCCTCCATACACTATAAATAGAGGAAGAGCCTACGGGTTAAAGAATCAGAATTTGTAATCAGCATTCTTGTGTTCCAAACTTTGAGCTGAAACCCTTGATAGTTTTCTGAAAGCTAAGGAAAAGAGAGGAGACAAATTTTCTGGAGAGCTTTGTGTCAATGGTGCATTTGTTTTTATTTATTTTTAGATCTTTGCATAAACTTTGTGTTATCTTAGATCTAGATCTGAAACTTTCCTTTGCTTTAAATTCTGCATTTCAAGATCTATTTGTTTCGTCTATGTGCATGTGACCAACTCTGTCAACTATTGGTTAGGTTGCACATCTCCTTTCCTTCTCGTATTTAATTATTTCCCTTTCTTGCACATATTGCTTACAGTTGCTTACTTGCTGCAAAATTGCCTAGCTATGGTTCATGAGCTACGCAGTTAAAGTAAAACCAATAGATAGATATTAGGAAATATAATTGACAAAATCTTACACGGGAGCCTCATCGGAAACGAGAGAGATTTATCTCACGCGCCTAGGTTTTTAATTGTGCGGAAAATCTAGCCAACAAGGCATGCAGAAAATAAAAGGAGGCATTTTCAGTATTATCTGTTTCTAATCATAGTGCCAAAGTGAGGGGGAGCTAATCATTACCTCATATCTATCAAAGTATGCATCACTTAGGGGGAGCATTGTCGTGGAAACATCAGAACAAATGGATAAGAAGCATAAGCCTAGGGGGAGCTTCTTGAAATAAGCACATGGAGAAACCAACTTACAAGTATATTCAGTTAAATGTGGCATAGATGGCCCTTTGTCATTATTGTCAAAGGGGAGAAATAAAGAAACCAGAAACCAGTCCATAGATATAGAAGAACAGGAGAAAGGCAAATTCAGGTATGCAATCATTTTGCCATCAAAAGGTTATAAGGTTATACAAGTTTCTATAGGTTAGAGTGTTGCCATCAATGACAAAGGGGGAGATTGTTGAATATTTGTCATTGTTATATGTGTTGTCATTTATGAGTTGATATCAAGTTGCATTGATGGCAAAAGGAGTCAATTAGTTAAGTGACCATGTGAAGCGAGATGAAAGTTGATTGGTAGTGTCAACCCACAGAGGCTTTGAGATGATCAAGGATAAGCCCTAAAGGACTTAGACAACATTTGAGCAAGCCACGGATATAAGGTGTTAGCCGCTAAGTACATAAGAGAGCCGCGGAGTAAAGAAGCTCAAGGAAGGAACCGCAAAATAAAGGAATGCTCCGTAAGAAGAAGCCAAGGCAAAGCGAGTGCCGCAGAGTGAAGAAGGTCAGAAGGTAAATCCGTGTGTATGAAGATTTGGAGAATGTCGCGTATAAAGGGAAAAGATGCAAATCCATGGATAAGTAGAAAAGCCGCTAAAGTATAGAATATTCTTATGCAAAACAAAAAGAAAATCCGCAAAGAACTAGAAAAGGAGAAAAGCCGCAGAAAGTAGAAACAAGGAGGAAGCCGTGAGAGGTTGAAAAAGCCACACAATGCGTACAGATGCCGTGGATAACTAAAAGCCGCATAAATAAGGGAAAAACCGAAGGACAAAAGGAAAAGCTGCGACATGAGGGAAAAAGATGCCAAAGGAAGCCGCAGAACGATCAAAGTGAACTGGAGTGGATCAAGGACAATTAGTTAGAGTTCAAATTGAAAGAGTGAACGTTTGCATTCAGATTTCGAAGGAGATTTGATTGACAGAGAATTGCAACTGCAAGTACAACTGGAACTTTGCACAAACCAATGAAATTCTCTGTTCCAACTACTAGCATTTAATGCATGTTGACCATGAGGCAATTTGGTTATAAGCTCGATGGAGATTCTTGATTTCAAGGCAAATTAAAATAATGCAAAGAAGATGGATCGCCATTTTAATTTCACGATGCAAATTCTAAACAATGCAAGTTTTCTATTTTTGGAAGATGGCTATTTAATTGGTTTGTCAGATGCGTTGAAGAAAGAATAAAATTTGGACTCAATTTGGGAGCATTAAATGATCCGGATTCACAGTGATGATTAGGAAGAGTACATGCTTCAAATCTCAAGCAAACATTTTTGGTCAATAGTGCAATAAAAGAAACACTCTAAGTGATTTGAAGGTGTTGTTGCTCATGAGAGAGAACTAAGGCACTAGAGCCAAGAGAGTGACAGAGGCAAAGAGAAGAAAATACGATGCAATCAAGCTAAGAAGAGCTACAAATAGTGAAGCTAGAGAGAAAGGGTGAGATCAAGAAAATAATGAAGAACATGATCAGATAAGCAGAGCATAAAGGTGATAGTTTGAATGAGCTAGAAGAGAGTGATTGAGGAAGAACACAGATCGAGCCAAGAAAGTGATCATAATTCATTGTATTAGCAATTGTTGTAACTACATGGTCAAAATGTATATGTAAAGAAGTCTAAGTTGTAGCTTAGCACATTCAGGGAGTTGTAGCTTCCTTATAGGTGGGTGCCTGCAGAAAATAATCTCTTGTGATGCGTAATATTCACTTGAGTCCTTTGTTGTGTGTAATATCAACATAGGTGTAGGGGTTAGTGCTCCTTGTGGGATTGGTGTCTCACTAAACAAATCTTGTAAGATGTGTTATATTCTTATGAGTCCTTGCTTTGTGTAATATAAGCAACGGTTTTAGTGAAATTTTCTCCCAAAAGGGTTTCCCACAGTAAATCTTTGTGTTCAGTGTTTATGTGTTTGATGAATACTTGATTGATTGTATGTTGCTCATACATATAGATTGGTAAAGAATATAAAATTGAATCAAGAGTGTAAAAGTTTTAATCTGCACTGATTCACCCCCTCTCAGTGCTTGTGATCTGCAACAATCTTCACACAGCCAATTAGGCTAATCAAAATTTCATTTGAATAATTGAATTTTACGAGTCCAAAGCTTCACATGCACAGGGGAGTCCTTTGTTGTGTGTAATATCAACATAGGTGTAGGGTTGGTGCTCCTTGTGGGATTGGTGTCTCTTGAACAAATCTTGTAAGATGTGTTATATTCTTATGAGTCCTCGCTTTGTGTAATATAAGCAACGGTTTTAGTGAAATTTTCTCCCAAAGGGTTTCCCACAGTAAATCTTTGTGTTTAGTGTTTATGTGTTTGATGGATACTTGATTGATTGTATGTTGCTCATAAATATAGATCGGTAAAGAATATAAAACTGAATCAAGAGTGTTAAGGTTTTAATCTGCGCTGATTCACCCCCCACCCCCTCGGTGCTTGTGATCTGCAACAATCTTCACACAGCCAATTAGGCTAATCAAAATTTCATTTGAATAATTGAATTTTTCGAGTCCAAAGCTTCACATGCACGGGAGAATTTTTAAATAGAAAGGTACGACATGTGATGCAAGTTTAATTAGAATGTCTGTAATCTTCGCTCCACTCCTTCCAAGGGAAAGTTAATCGTACGGGGTGAATCCATTTTCTAGTAACACTCACTAGCCATTTAAGCTGGGAAATTTAGTTTAACTGCAATCTTCAGTGCAGACTTTTCTAGAAACATGAGTAAACATCCCTTGATATTTGAATCTTACCCTGAGCAACAACAGATTTAAAGGAAAATGGAGGCAAAGTGAACAAGATCATTGCCTCCTCTATACTATTTGTGCATGAAATGCAGTCAAGATCAGATCTGAAAATGGATAAGAGGAAAATTGAGAAATATATGATAGGAGGAGCTGGACCACAGAACACAAGTTAGATACTACTTATAAATAGATGAATACATTAAGATTATTCATATATCCACAACGTCATCAAATCTCTCTCCAAATACTTAAGTGGAAAATTCACACTCGTGATGCAAAGATAATTATAATGTATTCTGAAAATCGATCTTAACCTATTCCACCTAACTAACTAATGGTCAAGGAGGTTGAAAAGATATTCACATTTTTCTTCATTCCTAGCACTTTTGAAGCAAAAGGCCAAGATCTTTGAGTCATTTTTACTAGAAGATTTCATCTGCAAAATCATGAATTGCAATGCAAAACTAATCATTTTCCATCAAATTTTGGAAAGATAAATTGACCGATCAATTTATTCTTGAGAATGTTATTACCTTATAACAATCGGTTTATTTTTCAGAAATTTAAAACCTTATTTACTAACAATCAAGTTAAAATCGTATATACTATCAATAGTAGTGTTGAACTATCATAAAAAAATTCTAGTTAATTTGTAACAAATATAGAACATAATACACAAGGTACTCCACCATTTTCATAGAAAACAGTACCTATAACTCTATAATCGAGAATATTATCTAAACATTACACTCCCTTCAAAGAACAAAGAATCCAAGTACTCATAACTCTTGAACAATTTGAATCTCCTCTAAACTAAATGTCTTTAATATTACATTATTTTTAATAGTAAGAGGAACATAGAGAAATAGCGATAGGAAATTTGAAAGCGAAAAATTCACAAATTTCTTTGACACATTGATTGTTAAATCTCTATAATTCATCAAATCAATTTAATTTTTCTTAAAATTTTCCATCAAAAAGGCCTTAAAAGACTCAAAACTACTTCTGCAACCCCGATGTAGTAATAGTTAGGGGCCCCAATTAAGGGATGCCTTAGACTATATAGGCTATAGTTTTTTGAGACTTAGATCCGTTGGTCCAAAATCAGCCGGGTGGGCAGATCTATGGATGACAGGCCAGCAGTGTGCGCAGGCATAGCCCCTCTTTGAGACAAAGAAAGCGAAACTGGTTTATTGTTATTCTACCAAAGCAGAATCTGCAAGTCTTACGGATTTTCGCCTTCAGGGGTTTGGGATCTCATCCCGAGTAGGATTAGTTCTGATGAAAACAGAAAGGAATGAAGGAAGGAATAGAAGAAAGATGGATCTGAAGGGAGAAAAGAAATGAATTCCAAAGTAGAAAGGTCAGAGGGTTTATGTTTTGGGCCGGTAGTAAACAGAGCCAAACTTACTCACATAAACAAAGCAATACTGATAAACAAAAGACAAAAGTATAGGTGAATCCAACAGAATAAGCATGCAGATCTAACTTAAGAAAGATCTAACACATAACACAGGAATTCAACACAAAGTCTCAATTTTTTGTATTAATATTTTGTTCTGTTACAAGAAAGCTCAAAGTCTTTCTCTTCTCACTTCTATTTTTCATACAAATTTTCTCACACTTGAATACAACAAGTGTTCAAGTATTTATAGGAGGAGGAGAAAGAAGACAAAAAGGAGCCAACCACTATTTACAAAATATCTACAAAATATCTAAAAGTCAAATGTTGACTTTGGGGCAATTTGGTGGATGACAACATCCCATGGTGCAACATGGATGATGTCATCATTTGTGCCAACATACTTTTAAATACTTTCACAAAAATGGGATTTATCCCAGGAGGAAGGAGCCTATTCATCGTCATCCCTTGGCTTGAAAGGAGTGTCTTGCCTCTGCTCGGAGAGTGATGTGTGGCCAGCTCGATACTCCATGAACTTGCGACCATCGCTGAAGTTGATCGGCGGGACCCTTGGTATGATCCCGATGACTTGCAAGTCTCTTGTTCATCTACGAGTCTTCGGGGAGTTTAAAGTATTCGTTGCTGCTCCATCAGGTACCCAACAAAGTCGCGACAGGCCAGAAGGTTGTTGATAGATTCTACATCAAAAGTGGCCTCTGACGTGAAACCTTGCGACGTGATTCCCTTGAAAAGCTGAATAGTATCATCTGCCTTCCTCAAGGCGTACGCTGCACCGAGCAAAGCGATCCCAGAGACATTCTTAAGACGATCTGCTCCATTTGATGCATGGCATCTAGGGCTTCCTCCTTGATTTTGTCTATCTTTTCTAAGACAAACTCCATTTGGTCAACCCGATAGTCTAAAGCAAAGAATGACTTTGTTGGGTGCTCACGGGTGATCAAAGATGCCAAATTTCAACAAGTCATCGACTAGCAGTGAGCATCTTCTGGAATGTCTCGTGTTGCAACCTGGCATGGTCTAACTCTTCGGAGATAGGTCCTGCTATTGCATGGAGTTCCTTGTTCTCTTGATCTATATTTTGATAGAGCTCTGTGAACTTTGTAATCACTTCCTCACTATCTTTGAGGATCTTCTCTCTCCAGCAGACATTGCTGCACCTTGCTCGTCGATCTTGGCATACTCATTTATCTTCTCCTGACTAAGAACTTCGGGAGGGTCGGCGCAGTCATAGGAGGGGCATTGCCCATATTTTGCAGGGCTTGGAGAAGATGCTTGTTTTGCTCTTTTAATATTCTCTTCTCTTCCTTTGCTTCTTGAAGCTTCTTGCAAAGGGCATCCACTACGGATAAGGCCTCTCCTTGCAAGCTCTCTGATGATGTTCCCATTGTGACTGAGTCGAGTGTAAAATCTGCATAGAGACAGATCTTCTTTCTTCTTTGTGGGATCAGGGTATGCGATCTCCATAACCCTTTGGCCTGAAGCGCTTTGAGAGAAGCGGGTTATAGCCTTTTGCTTCTTAGGCCCTTTAGCTGGAATAACGGAGAAGTCCATAGAATAGGGACTTTCCTCTTGTGTTGGCTCAGGTGTTCGGAGATCCATTCTGGACTTAGGGGAGTGGGACCAGAGGACGAAGAGGAAACAGGGGTGGAAGGAAGAATGACTGCAGTGGACACGGGAAGTGTGTCGAAACACTTGGTGGTGGCATGGAGAAAGGGGCCGACACACCAACGCTCATGGGAATAGGAGTCACTACAAGAGAGGAGGCCATGGGGGCCGAAGGGATCTACGAGATGAGGGAAGAAATGTTGGGGGACAGATCCGCAAGGGAAGAGAAGATGGAGGAAGAGCGAGGGGGAACGGTAGAGAAGACGGAGAGAGAAGACAACCAAAGGAGCGGTTGTTTGAGCGGACATGAGGGGAAGGAGGAGTGGGAGAGGGAGCAGTTGGGACCTCACTAGTTGTAGTAATGACAACATCCTGAGTGGATGTGTCCGTTGGAGCACTTACCGCTTCTTCTTCTCCAGGGACACTAAGTCCACAACTTGCTCTTCTGCGCAGTAGTAGGAGGGCTTTCAGGAGCTTTCTCCTGAGCAAGTGCTTGCCTCTCCTACTTTATCCTTTCCTTTGCCCTCAGGTAAATGTTCTGGCCTGGATGGTGCATTACCCAAGGGAGACGTGGTAAAGTCTACCCCAAGGTAGATGATACCATTTTTCTTGCACCAATGCTCAGTGCGTTGCAGAGTGCCCTTGACCCTTTCCTCTATAGTCTGAGGGGCCTTGTTCCTATCAATTTTGGTAAACGGCCAATTTTCCCCATCCGTGTCTAGATAAACTTGATCGATGCCGCTTGAAATCCTTTGAGACGATAGCCACACCATATTGAATGATCTCGGGCCAATCGGGAGTGATCCTTTCGTCTGAGCTCAACTTTGTGATTTAGGTCGATGTAGATATCCTCGATCTGAGGGACGTGAATTGGATCGATCCTTGCTCTTGGAAGGAAACCATGAGGATCGAAGGTTGGCCTTGCCGGAAATTATGCTTCAGATTGAGCAACTCAAGCTCTGCATACATCTCCCGGCTTTACCTATGAAGTGCGGGTGTATCCCCACCGTGAGGGGGAATGGAGTTCCACCCTTCTTCCTTTCCAAACACTTCTCATGGTATGTCATGAGTATGTCTGACGACTCCAACAAGATCGATTTGGGTCCCGCATACCTTGGCGATCTGGGTGGGCTCCCAAGAAGTTAAGAACTCGAGATAGGTGAAAGTGGGGAATTGCATGAATAACGCTCCCCACTTCTCTGTGGTGGTGATCACGCTTTTGGTCGTCCGACCGCAAGTCATGTTGGGCCTCAAGAGGCAAATGACACCATAGAAGAAGACATCATTGATTTCTTGAATTGGGCTATCTTTGTTCTCTAGTCTTAACTCTGGATAGTACTCGTATACCGATTCAATGTTCAGGTAGTCCCTCTCGAGGCAAAAGCAGCATATACTACATAGGATTCATATAGAACCTCCCAGTTGTTGAAAGTTGTTGAAGCTGCTCCGAGATTGTGCTGCTAATAATCTCTCCCCAGTCAAAACGCTGATCGGGAACATTTTTATTCATTGTTTCCAAATACCTGAGCATCCACTTGTGAAAGTAATGGGCATCAGGGAGTCCATGTACTCTGCTTAGGAAGGTGATCGTGTCACTCAACTCTTCTGAAAAATCACTGCGATGAATGACTTGTGGCCACCTGCTTGTCACCTTCTTATTCCTGAGGTACACCTCATTCATTAACTGCATACATTTGTCTTCATTTTCAGTCCATGTCTTCACGCAGTCCTCTTGGCTCACTACTACAAAATGTCGTGGTGAGGGATACCCAACATGATCTCAAAATGTCGGGCCATGAGGTTGATTATCACCTCGCCCTTCTCATTTTGACACATCTTGTGTCCTTATTGTAACAACGGCCCACCAACATCATAAACTCATTGTTGATTGCGCTCACTGGGAGCCCTGCAGCAAAGTGCAGACCACTGCCAACCAATTTATCCATCCATGGGCTGCCTGTGACCTTCTTGGTTCTGGCCCAAAAGTCCTCCATGTCAATGTGCCCGAGTTTTGAATCTCTGATATCAAGATCGCACTCTGCAAGCGAGTCAGGCATCCTGACCCTTTGGTATTTATATTTCATTTCTTGCTCTGTTAGCTTGGCTTTACCCTTGGACTTGGTTGGCTTCTTACTCGATGAAGACATGTGTGGATCTGAGTTTAGTTGTTGATCTGCAAGAAGAATCAGGGAAGTCCATCGCAGAAGGGCCATGTTAGTCGTTAAGTCGTCCATAAAAGCTTATAGAATGAAAAGTTAGCAATTTATGAGCCTCAGCGCAAGCGCAGACTTTATTCAGAGGTGCAGGGACTTAGAAAAGCAAGGCGCACTTTGGGAAAGTGTTGCGTATGGAAAAACAGCGCCGGAAGGGGCGCGGGCGTGAAAAGCTACACACAACATTCAAATGTTGGTGTCAAGGGATATGCGCTTGCGCTGTTGGAAGCCCTTTAGTTGGGCACATATATGATTGGTGTTACAGAGTATTACGGTGCGCGGGCGGATGTAAAGATGCAACATCAAGGTGAGGTGCGCGAGGGTTAAGTTTGCGCTTGCACGGGAAGGGTTTACATAGCATGAAGTGTTGTTCTTTGTGTAGAGTGCGCTCACGCCAGCCCCTTAGGAATTTTGCAATTTTTACGGAGCGCGGGAAAGGGCTTATGTTGCATGAGTTCACAATGCGCCTTGGCGCGCGTATGCTTTTAATGCAACATGACTAAATGGTGCGCCAAAGGCGCGGGATCAGCTGCGTTTAAGCGCAACACGTATGAAAATTGCGCCGTGGAAGACAACAGGTTGATTCTCTTCATTTTGTGGTTTTTTACTCTCTCAGCTCAGATTTTGATAGCAAGGGGTTAACCTCAGCAGCAAAGCGAGGGACGAGAGGAGAAAAGGGCAGGGTCCATCTTTGAGGCAGAGCCTTCCAGATTTGCGCAGATCTGGAAGGAGAGTGAAAAACTGACTTCGAAGTGGGTTTTGCGAAAATGGGTTGGGATTGTGTTTTCTTAGGTTCATTGTTATCATCAACAACCCTAATCACCATAAAAACCACAACAAATCCACAAGAAGGGCAAGGGCCACTTACTAGGAATATATAACGATGAAGGAGACGATGTGGGGACCATGAACGTGACAAATGACAACACGCGAGGAGCTGGCGAGGCAGAACGCCGACAATGCGCGAGAAAAAAAGACTTTACACGTTTTTGTAATGTGAAAATGACAGGTCGGACGTGCCTATATATAGCAAAAGGTGCAATAAATGCGCCACCAACTTTTTCTATGGCACACTTGAGTGGATGTCGACACGAAGGGAATTGCGCCTTGGTGTAGCTTTGGGAGTGTCGACACTACGTTTTTAGCGCCCACAACGCACTTTAGAAAGTGGTAACAAGATGGCACTTGCGCCTTGGCGCACCTTTGAGAGGTGCAACATTTGGAGTGTTGACACTCCCTGGAATGCGCCAAAGGAATAGAGGGGCGCAGTTTTGGTTGATGTAACGCGAATGAAAACTGCGCCCAACCCAAAAAGGTTGAAAATGACCAAGTTCTAAAAACTAGATTTTTCGGAAAGGGATTTTATGCCATTCCAAACGTTAAGAGACCTCAATGGGGACCAAAACAAAAATTTTGGTATGGTTACCCGCAAAATTGCCCTAGTCAATTTTACAGGATAACAAGATCTCACCAAGCAAGATCCCAACACACCTAGTCAAAAAAATTGTAATGTCCCCTAAATAGGAAATAATGAGAAATGCATTCATATTTCTTCTAGTTCCCATCATGCGTATGAGTCAATATTGGCTCAATGGATGATGAATTCTACTTGATGTAATGGCGTAAAAGTATTTTTAAATACTTTAATGGCGAGTTGGGCATGAAGGCCTCTTATTTGGTTCGAAAATGGTGGAAGGACTTCTAATCCTTATGGGTCGTCCTTGATTGGAGAGCCTACATAGAGGATAATGAAGAAATAGAATTATTTGAAGGTCGGCCTATGGATAGGGCTTCATTGAGGATATATAAAGACATGAAGGTTCATTTGAAAAGGGTTATGCATGTTTATTTTGAAGATTGATATCTTGAGTTTGTGCACAGTGTGCCCTACTCTCCACTAAAGACGAAAACCTTTAGTGTGGCACAACTTTTGTAAGGTCCCCTTTTTGAAGACCCTTGGCCTATCTTTCCCCATGGGCTTTTGGGATGTTGCAAGGGGAAAATTATGCTAGTAATTGAATGATATTGCCTAGAGAGTGATTTTTATCATTTGTCATTATAAAGCAATATTCATTTAATTATTAGTTCTCATTTAATTATGGATGTTAAGTGGGTTTTTCCACTTGTATTATTGCTCACAAAAGAATATTTATTGAGCAATTAATGTAATTTATTATTTAATTTAATTCCCAAAAATACAAAATTAAAAAGGGAATTAATTAAATAATATTAAGTGGCTTTTAATGTCAAAAAGACCCTTAGAAAGGGGACGCCACACATAGAGGGGAAAATAAAATGAAAGGGGAAATTATAAGCATGCCTTATAATTTCAAATTATGGTTTTCCCTCCAAAAAGGGAGTCGCTCCACCTAGGGAGAAATCTATAAATATATGTTTTGTCATTGAGGGAAGGGTTATGTTGATGAATCTATTGATTTCACTCCATGCTTGGAGTAATGGGATGTATGCCCATGGGATGTATGCCCTAGCTCTCTCTCTTTCATTGTAAGCTTCATTGGAAGCCATTGTTGAAGATATTGAAGACTCTCTTGTTCTATTTATGGTGTTCTATTGTGTTGAAGTATCTTTTATGCATGATTCATACTTGCTAACATTGGCGACTTGTTTAGATGTGTGGCGCATTTGTTGTGAAGGATATTTGAATGAGTGTTTTATGATCTGATATTAATGCTGCAATTATCCCAGCTATAGCGACTTGCAAGGGTGGTCATTTTGGCATTTTTGGGTGTCCATTGAAGTAGTTTAAAAATCTGATCTGCAATAGTGTTTTGTGACTCCATCCTAGGTGATTTTGGAGGGGTTTCATAGTGTTTATGAGCTGCTGGTTATTGTTGGTTTTATTCTAATTATGGCGACTTGATTTGAGCATCTTTTGGCATGTTTTAAGGGTGAACAAGCGATATTTGTAATCTGATCTGAGTTGGCTTATTTTTCTGAGTGTGGGCAGCCATTTTGGGATGTTTTTGAAGAGTTCTAAGAGCTGGAAATAATTTACATGTTTTATGCTAACCCTAGCGACTGGGTTTAGGATTTTGGGGGCTGTTTTGGAAGGGTTACAGTGCTTCAAAAATTCAGATTGATAGCTCTTTGGAAAGCCCTTAATTTATAGAACAATCTGCAATTTATTTGGTGAAGAAATATTGAGTTTTGAGGAAGATATTAATTTTCTAAGTTTCAGTTGTTCTGGGCATTTATTTAATTAATTATCTGTTGTTAAAAATCAGATCTGGGTAATATTAGCATTCTAATTAGTTTTCCCATCTAACCCACCACCTTGGCATACTCCAACCCTACTTTGGGTTGTATTATTGCCAACATTGGGTTATTTGAGGTCAAACTAAGAAGATCTAATCTTCCTAGGGTGATCTGGATAATTAATTTTGCAGATTTGAATAATATCCCAAAAGGGGATATTACAACTTTGGGGACGAAAGGCCCCATTGTTGGAAGATTGAGAACGAAAAACTCCTCAAGCTTGAGGGGAATCCCATACAAGGGTTTCCAAAGTGCTTCAAAGTGGTTTATTGTTGGGTTTTCCACCACCTATCGTAGGCCATTTGCATGGGTGGAGGGTTTGGTATGTTCTAGGGCTAATTTCACTATTTTGGTTTGATATTCTTGTTTGGCATAATTTATAAGGCCATAATCTAAACTTTGGAGAATCTTGGTGAGGATTTGCTATTTTTCCTAGCCCTTGGTTTGGCTGAACTACTGCTGTCATAAATATTTAATTCCAGCTGTGATTATCAGATATTTCTTCAATATTTGATGTATTTGTGATGCATAAATATTGTCGTGGCTAGATAAATTATTTTGTGGCATTCTACATTGATTTGCATAGTGAAAAGTGGATTCGAATCTCATAGGCAGTTTGTTGCCCTAGGAGACTGCAGATTTTGTATTGGTTGATCATTTTAAGATATTCTCAACTATTTCAGTTGTGTGTGAGCTTGAAGATGTTTTGTAATGTCCCATTTTTGACTTGATAGCCTAACAATGGACTTCTTGTCATTCCCTTTCTGTGGCAATGAAGCTTGAATGAGCTAGGGAAGGAATTGCATTCCATTTCATTTTTCTTTTGTTAATTTTAATGTTTCTTTTAGTGTTTTCCTCTATTTAAGCAAGGTCGGTTGTGTTTGGAGGTCATAAAAGCAAATTAAAAGACCCAAAGAAGCTTTATGAGGTTGGTCCTTCTATTTTGGATTTTAGCGCCAAAGGATATAAAGGGAGATCAATGACTTCATTTTCATCATCAATCTTGGCGCATTTACTCTACACTTGATCTTTGGGCTGATTGCTCATTGTCATTCCACTTTTGGGCGAAAATCCAATTGTGTGGTTTTTCCAAGGAAGACAAAAACCTTCTTTATGGCTGGTTGGAGGATGAAAACCCTCCATTTTTGGGTGAAGTGAAGACAACTTGAAGACCTCTTGCAAATTTGGACAATAGAAGATCAAGGAAAACATCTACAACGGTTTGCATGCATTGTTGAGCTCTTCCTAGTTGGAGTGACTAGGGTTTGATAGCATTTGGGTGCCTTCTAGGGCACGAAATTCAGATTTTATTTCATATTTGGACTCCTCATAATTTATAAGGCTGGAAACAATCATATTTTGTGAAATTTGGGGTTTGGAAACCCTTCATTTCATAATTTCTTTGAGCTGTACTTTTGCTGCATTTAATTAATTTTCCAGTTGTGTTTTCAATCAAGTTTCATATTGGAAAGTGGCTTAAATACTTCCTAAAATACTTATCTATATTTTGGTTGGATTATTTGATGAGTTTCAAGTGATTTTCCTTCATTTTTGGATGACTGTTATAAAAATCAGACTGCTGATTTCCAGCTGTCATAAAATTCAGTTTGCTGGTCTAAAATCAGAATTTAATAATATTGGGGTTTGTGTGATTTCCTTCTTTTTCAGTTGAAGTCCCAATAAGGGACATTACATGTGTTCGGATCAGATCAATTCATGATACACAGTAAACCCCTTTTCTCCATTTCTAGCCCAAAAGGGGACTTTACATTGGTATCGTAGCTTCGGTCTTCAATCCTAAGGGTTTCTTGTGAGGTGAAGAGAAGATGGATAGAATGATGAAAATGCAAGAAAGACTAGAGGACACCTTGGACTCTCTTGCCCTCACCATGCAAAATCTTCATGGGGAAGGGCATTCAGGGGAAAGGGCTTTTGCACAATACATGATAGCTAGAGGGGGAAGCCATTCTCATCAAGGCCCTCAAGACTTACCTTCATTGTTAAGGAGGTAATCGTGCAACCAAGGAAGAACCTAGGGTTTCAAAAGTTAATACAACTAGGTTTGTGCATGAAACTCATACCAAACAAACATTATTTGATAATCTTCATTCCCCAAATAATATGCAGATTTTTATGAGACTAATTCAGCCCAAAATAGATGTATGAGACCTTGCAAAATTCAATCTTTTGACTCGCTGTAATTATGGTGAGAAATGGTGACTAGGGTTTGTTGATAAAACCTCCACAAACAACAATCAAATTATTTTTTCTATCATAAACTGATCACTATATTTTTAGCAGCCCAATCATGAAGAAAATCAGATTTTTAGAGGCAAATAATGACTGCAAAACAGTTCAGAAATCTGCATACGAAAGTGACTGAAAATACCTCATAAAACCCTCCAAAAATTCTAAGAATTAATTATTTGGATCTCCAAAATTCAGTACAAATGATGGCAATAATTTTCAGACCTAGAATATCTCCAAAACAGCTCAAAATAGCCAAGAGATGGGTCGCTCCATCTTGCACAATGAACATACAACTGCTGCAATTTTATTCTTCAAAACAACACTGCTGGAAATAGTAAAAATTTGTGAAGACTCAATGGAAAATCTTGTGTAGAAATTCCTCCAAAGCTCTAAGAGGGTTTTCGTCCTCTAGAGTCAAATCCTAAGGGTTTTCGTCCTTGGATTATTTCTGCAAAAGCTCAAGGCTTAGATGCAAATTCAGAAAATAACAAGTGTTCATCGAATACCTTCTACAAGTCGACCTCTCCTTTTTAAAGAAGAAATGACCCAAAGGAAACCTTTTTCTCCTCCAATCAGCTTGCAATGCTTTCCTCTATGCAAATTTCCCTCCTAGGCCTAGTCGCATTTTCACATATGGGGAATACAAAATTAATATGGGTCTTTTACTTTCTAATTTGCCATTATCCTTCCTCAAGGCAAGTCGCCATTCTCCCTAGGATGGATACAAAAATATAATTAGACCCTTTTAACACAATATTTGCCCCTCAAGGCAAATTACATTTTTCTATAGGGATTACAATTTTTTTAATAAGTGTTTTTCTCTATTAAGTCAAATAAATTAATATAAGTGCTTTAATAATTTTATTTTTTTCTTTAGGCACTTTATACTAATTTATTGTGACTTAAGTCACCCTTGTGCTCACCCTTTAGCCATCGGGTAGACCAAATAGGCTAAAGGTCTTGATCTTGTTATTCTAGGAAGAGGGACATTTCACCCACACATTCTATACATTTGCTACATTCTAAATCTAGCGCATTATCAGCATGCAACTTGCACAAGGGCATTCTATGGCATCATTTCTACACACACAAGAACTACATGGAGTCTGAGATGTAGTACAGCCCTCGGTCATTTGTTCACTCTTCGGGTGACCATCGGGATCACTCCGACTCTCCATTCTGCATTTTCCATTTTAGGTTTGATGTGGTTTGTGAACTTATTTCTTGAAGGTTACTGGTACATTTGCAGATCAGATAGAAAATTCAGAGCGACAAACAGAGGACAACGAATATCATCCGAACCTAAAAGATCCATATCTGCAACATCTACCGGATACCAATGCCGAGATCAGACACTAGCACCAGCGCTCATGTCCCTTCCCAGCGCTTCGTCGTCATGTGCAGTTTTAGAATCCAAAACCTCTAGAGTATTGACACAACACTCTCCTCGATGCTGTTTCAGCTATTCACTGCCCTGAGATCTAATCTTGTTCGCTCAAAAATCAGCTAAGTCTCCCTATCTCTCCTTCTTGCTTAGGGTTTTATATTGCACATGTTTTGTTTCTTACGTCTTCTTTGAAATTAGCATTCGTACATCATTATTTACTGATGGTTACTCTGCAATCAGATTTAATTCATGTTTTATTAAATCGCCACCCATTACTACAACCAACATGATGAGAAGTGATTTTGAAGATAGTGGGGCAGCTCATGGTAAGCGAATCACTATTTCTAGATAGCCATCTCATCTTGAGTATCTTCAAATTTTAAGGCTTGTTGATTTAATTTATATTTGATTTAAATCTATATTTGAGTAATTAATGATATACAAGTGATAATATACAAGTAAGAATACGCGAGCAATAATCATATACAATATAAAACCCTAAGCAATAGAGAAAGAGGAGATGACTTAGCTGATTTCCGAGTGATCGGAATTGATCTGAGTGAGGAATTGTTGGAACGGACTAGGAAGAGTGTTGTCAAGAATCACCGGAGGTTCTGCAACTCATAGATGTGTAGGGCAGAAGTGCCCACATGAGGACAAGAGCTCCTTGGCGTTAGGATGTATCTGGGTGCTAGTTTCCACCCGGATGCTTAGGTTCGATCTTTGTTGTCTGAAGAGCTTCGTTGTTGATCTCTTTTTATCACTCTGGATTTGTTCCAATGTCGTTGTTCGTACTTGTAACCTACAAAATAGATACCTAGCTACACATACCCACAAACCACATCAAACATAATGAGATGCAGAATGGAGTGCCATACGACCCCGACGGTCACTCAAAGAGTGAACTTAGTACCAAGCGCTGCACTACATTTCAGAATCCATGTAGTTTTGTGTGAATGTGTGTAATGATGCCCTAGGATGCCCTTGTGCAAGTTTCACAATGATAATGGGCTAGATCTAGAATATAGCAAATGTATAGAATGTGTGAGATGGAATAGAATGAACTTCCCCTCCTATGTTGTGTATGCAGAGTGATGCAACCCTTGTCCCTTGTATGGATGTGCTAGATGGATGCTTTGTAATGCTCTTGTGCCTTTGAATGCAAGCTTAGGTGATAGTATGTAATGCTTAGTGCTTGGCCCTTTATTTAAGATCTATAACTATGTATATATATGATTCCCTTGTTTGAATTTCATAATTGACAATTGGAAGGCTGACCCAAAAGTGTAAAAGATGCCCAAGAAGTAAAAGAGACCCAAAAGAGTGAGAAAGGGCTAGAGAGGGTCAAGAGCGCCCAGAAGGGACATGAGCGTCACGGGCGCTTCCGTCCTAAAATGGGCACTAGTGTTTGAGGCCATAAAAGATAAATCAGTCAAATACCGATAGGGTTGTAGGGTGTGTAAGGTCAATAAAAGTATAAGAGACAAAACAAAAAAGCCCAAAAGACATTGTCAATTACTAGTTTTCTTGTTTAGGAATCATGTATATATTAGTATGCTCTAGGACCTAGAAATGTACCCAAGTGCATAGATTTTGTGTCTACATTTTGCCCCCACTTTATGTTGTTGAGTGAATACTCAATAGCATAAAGTAAATAGAAGATGCGTACCTTGTGATCTGTAGAGAAGAGTGTAGCCGATAGTGTGCCGAGTGGACAAGTGAAGCATGAAGTGATTGCAATGTGAAGCGTGGAGACTAGGAAAGGGAAGTAGACCCTAGGGGTGAAGTGTATGTGTAGTAGTGTGTTGTTGGAGCTTGTGCTTTGCTGATGTGAGTTGCTTCTTGTTGCATATAAGGACAAACCTACAAAAGAAGAGAAATAAAAAGCAAAGTCAAAGTCCCGTATATGAAAAATCATAGTAATGTATGTATAAGTAAAGAGTGTAAAAGTGTGTAAAAGGAAAGTGTGCACCTGATATGTAAGAGAGTATGAGATAGAAAATTGTCATGTTTTCTTGGAGTTACTTGGATTTGAATGTTGATGCAAGGCTTTTAGGCGATCTCATGCCCAGTGAGTTTTTGGGTGATCTCACACCGAGAGCGAGTTTTTGGGCGATCTCACACCAAGAGCGAGTTTTTGGGTGATCTCACGCCAAGAGAAGAGTTTTGGGGAGAGAAGTCTAGATTTTCTCTCCTTCCATGACACTTCCCGAATAAGCACCACTGCAAATGCTACGTCCCCCTGATTTGTTCTGTTGTTCCAATTATAACTAAAATGTGGCTAATAGACTAAATTTTGTAGCTGGAGGCATGTCCCTACTATTGGAGAACTAATCTAAAGCTATTTGTGAAATGTGTTGTGAGAAAATGGTTGTTTTTACCCCCAAGACACAAGCTTCTAGGGGAACACAAGCGCCAACGCTTGCCGCGAGGACCGGGCGCTAGTTTTTGCTCCGTGTTTTTGACCCAAGTTTGGTTGGGCCAATCTATAACGTGTGCCTGTGTTGATTTTATCTTGTGTTGATCTGTTTCTAAAGATTTGAGTTGTTGTAGGGGTGATTTGTTCACCCAATAGATGCCCCCTCGTTTGGGGTGCATGCGATGACTATAGGAGAATGTGGCCCAAAGGAGAGGACCTAAAGCGATATGCATATCTAAGTGTGGATACTTGCGGGGGTAAGGGATGTGCATGGTAGAAACCAAGGCACATGCAAACAAGATGGGCTAGTAAACAAGTGTTAGTTGTAATAAATAGCTAGCATGCAATGGAAGACAATGTAACAAGCAAGTAGGAAGACAAGATGGACCGTGAAAAGTAGGTTTCATACATGGGACATCGCTCACAATGTCACAAGACAATCAGGGTCGAAATGGCCATAAACAAACAATAGTCAAACAAGACATAGGGCATAGCCCAAAACAATAACAATAATGAGCAAAAGTGATTGATAACCATGGTTGTATTGATCCTACAAGACAAATGCTACACATGAAGCACCCGTTAGCATGTTAGAGAGATAAATAATATGTCAAAGCGTGTATAGATCAGCGAAAAGTAAAGTGACTGTAATGAGTAGTAAATAATGTGACAATAGAACTTGTGATGTATGAAGTGTAAGAGTAGTAAAGGTAGTTGCCCCATGAGCCTCGATGGGGTGGTAAAGAGCGGTGTCGAGCATGCATCGCGTATGAATCTGTGAAAGGTATTGCATTCACCTCAAGATACCAAGTGAACGCGCATATGTACATAGAAAAAGATAATGACATACTAAGAATCCATCTAGCATAGGAAACAAAGTGTAACATGTAATTAGAATAAGCTAAGCGAGTAAATGCAGCCAAGATATGTAAATGTAACCAAGATATGTAAATGTTGTGCGAGTGTGATGGTGTGTTGTGATGTGTAAGATGTGAAGAGAGGAGGAGCCACGTTGCCCCCCAATAAATGTGTATGAGATGAGGTTCATTTAGAAATGCTCCCTCAACAATCAAGAATGAACCATAGAATAAGAGTGCGTCATCGGGAAATGAGTGTATTGCGAGAGAGTAGATGCTAGAAAAGATGTATCGTGAAGCATAGATAATGTGAGTTCATTTAAGAATTGGACCCTCAATAGTCAAGTATGAACCGTGGAACTAGAGTGTGTCATCGGGAAATGAAAGTGTTGTATGCAATTGAGCTTAGATGCTTTAGTGGAAGATGTATCGTGAAGCACAGAGCATGAAGTGTAGATGATGTGATGCTTGGAAAGATAGGCATGAAGCACATAGCATGATAGATAGAGAGAGAGTATCCAAAATGCGACAAGTGAGGTTCATGGAGGAATTACACCCTCAACAATCAAGCATGAACCATAGAACAAGAGTGCATCATCGGGTAATGAGGAGAAATTATGTGAACCAATGATGTGGTGATGCTCGAAAAGATAGTCATGAAGCACGGAGCGAGAGAGAGTAGTAGATGTTATGAAAGATGTATTGCAAAGTATTGAGCTCAAAGTGTAAGAAGAATAGATGATGTGTGGTTCATTGATGAATTGTGCCTCAACAATAAAGTGTGAATTGTAAACTAGAGCATGTCATTTGGGAAATGCGGGGAATCAGGATGCCCCCAAATGTGGATGCCAAGACGATCTATGCAATGAGAGTAGGAGGCAAGGGCCCATGATATGCTAAAGAAGATGAACATATGTCATGTGAAAGTGCATGTATCATAACATGTGGAGTAGGATTCTGCCATGCATATGGCGAAACTAGAATAGGTAGAACATTGGTAAACACGAGCTACAAGAGAATAATGTCAACATGGTGAGGCGAAAACCCTATAGAGTCCAAGATCCCAACTAGATGAACAGGAAGTGTATAAGCAATAACAATGTATCCATTAGGAGAAAATAGAATAGGTGTAACATTGTGCATGTTGGCAATACTAGAAAAAGTAAGTACAAACATAAGGATCAATATGTGAGTCAAAATATGTGTAACATATGTAATTCTAGGAGGCTCATCAATATGAATGTCAAGAAATGGAGGTAGAGAAACAAGACTAATAAAAACCAAGACTCATCAAAAGCAATAGGTGCAATTTGGGAAGATCATAAGCAATAAAGTAGTATGAATTAGCCCATATGACCATAGACAGAAAGGTGGGAAGAGGGGAATTGATTTCCCCCATGGATGTAACAAGATAATGTGAAACCATAGTAAATGAATTATGCATAGGATCTTGGAAAGTGCGAGGATTAGGAATCATTGTAAAACCAGAATACAATGCTCTAACTTGTGATGAGGAAGGTGTAGGAGAGAGATGTAACATTGGAAGCACTAAGCATATGATCAATAAAAGTGTATTGAGAGTGAGACACAATGGGAGGAGTATCATGGGTACCAATAGAGAATTGATTGTGTAAATCAGTAGCACTAGGGTGCACCCCAAGAGGAGAAGAATGTGCAATGTACGTACTTTGGATTTGTTCCAATATTTTTGTTCATACACCTGTAACTTTGTCAAATAGATACCTAGCTACACATACCCACAAACCACATCAAACCTAATAAATAAGATGTAGAATGGGAGTCGGACTGACCCTGACGGTCACCCGAAGAGTAAATTTAGTACCGAGCACCGCACTACATTTCATACTCCATGTAGTTCTATGTGAATGTGTGTGTAATGATGCCCTTGTGCAAGTTGCACAATGATAGCGGGCTAGATCTAGAATATAGCAAATGTATAGAATGTGTGAGATGGAATAAAATGAACTTCCCCTCCTATGTTGTGTATGCAGAGTGATGCAACATTGTCTCTTGTATGGATGTGCTAGATGGATGCTTTGTAATGCTCTTGTGTCTTTAAATGCAAGCTTAGGTGATAATATGTAATGCTTAGTGTTTGGCCCTTTATTTGAGAGCTATAACTATGTATATATATGATTCTCTTGTTTGAATTTCGTAATTAACAACTGGAAGGCTGACCCAAAAGTGTAAAAGATGCCCAAGAAGTAAAAGAGACCCAAAAGAATGAGAAAGGGCTAGAGAGGGTCAAGAGTGCCCAAAAGGGATAGGAGCGCCTGGGCGCTACTATACTAAAATGGGCGCTAGTGTCCGAGGCCATAAAATATAAATCAGTCAAATACCAACAGGGTTGTAGGGTGTGTAAGGTCAATAAAAGTATAAGACACAAAGCAAAAAGTTCCAAAAGACATTTTCAATTACTAGTTTTCTTGCTTATGAATCATGTATATATTAGTATGCTCTAGGACCTATAAATGTACCCAAGTGCATATATTTTGTGTCTACACTTGCACATGATCCTAGAGGAAATATTCCAAAGATAGAAGTCGAATTTATGTGCTCTATGTTGAGACTTGAGCCAATTGGGTTCAATCTTTCTGCCTAGAGCAAAGAAGGTATGATTGTGAAGGTTGCAAAAATTGAGTTTTGGGATTTCGAGCCTGTTGTTATCAACTATTTCAGTTTTCCCTACAGCATGTTTGCTGTCATCAGTAAGAGGACAGCCATGAGAGGAGATAGTTTTCAAATTTCTAAAGCATTTTAAGCCATCAAGGATTGATCCCTTGACCTCATTCATCATTACGAGGGCAACAAGGTGCTTGACATGGAAAGATGGTAAGCATAGTAAAAAGCATTTTGTTGTTGTTCGTAATGTTTGGACTCAGCATAGCATGGTTTTGTGGAATTGTATTGTAGAAAGATATGCCATTTTCGGGTGTGTAAAGGAGAAGTCACGGATGATATGTTTATACATAATGGCTTCATTATTTTTGATCATAACACTACTGTCATATGCACTTCCAGCTTGCACAGTGACATATTTGTAAGCATACAGGTGGATTCAGTCATGGGAAGTGTTGGTTTTCAGTTTGTAGCATTGTTGGCAATCAATATAGGATCATTTCCATCTCCTATATCACTGCTGTATGGATATCATCATGCATCTCATACTACAAGGAATGATGAGGTGAGTAGCACATCTTTGTTTCAATTTCATTCCCACTCGTATTTATGGAGGATTCCTAGTGTAGGGCTGAGGCTGAGCAAGGTCAAGGTAGAGCAATCTTGACATGTGCATGCAATGTGCAATGCATAGGAGTGCGCATTTGCAAATTGGAGTGAGTCAGCCAGTGTTGTGTGTAATTGCGCAAGAGGTGTTACACGCTACCTGATGTTAGCCACTCTATCGTGCAAAGTGAACTATGCGCAAAAGGCTTGCATAAGCGGTTGCATAATTGCACAACTGAAGGATGAAAGCGGATGCACAGTCATATCATTAAGGGCCCAAAATGCTGTGAGACAATTTTGGGTTCCAACACGGGTGATATGTCCCTTGCCTTGGAAGTTTTTGCAGTTGGTGCACTGCATCTTCTAGCAGTAGATCAAATTAAAGTTTGGTGAACTCTTGCACTATCAACACCATTGACTATCTCCTTTAATGGAGCTATTCTAGTGAAATATAGTGTCAATTGTTTTGTTTTTGTGATTGAGCAGTGGATCCATACCACTAGTGTCGAATTGAGTTTATGTGACTTTCCATCTACCAGACATCTACTCAGCACTGTGTTTGAGTTTTAAGCTATGCTTCTTGGAATGCCTTGTAGTATGAGATAGTTGTCTGCACTTTAGTTGTTATCATTGGATTTTGGGTAACCTAGTGGTAAGACATTTCATCCATAATTAACTCTTTTTCCATGTTAATTATAAATGGGTACCTGATTTGGCCGAGTTTCCCAAACCCATATTTGAGGATTTGTCTCCTAGATTTTCTCTTTTCTCACTCCCCAATTTTACACTTAAGGGAGGGTGTTGGAGTTATGTGTTCACACCAGGCTTAGGCTAATTAGATATTATCTATCTAGACACTACAACTAGAGATAATTTTAAAACTAGGGAGTTATATTGTTATAAGCTACATTGCCGGGATACGGTACAAGCATCGGTACCGATATGGTGGTACAATACGCGGACATACAATACGTGGATACGTAAATTTTAAAAATATATATGGATACAATACGTACTTGGATACGTCCGTACATTTATATACAAAAAAAATTAAAATATATATATATATATATATATTATGTACATCTACTCAATTTTTAGTCCATGAAAAAAACTGCATAGTAATACAAAACATACAAAATGAGAGAGGGTGTATTATTTTATTCATTTAGTTTTTAGGGTTCAGTTTTAGGGAATAGAAAAGTCAAAAAATAAAAAAATGAATTAAAACTTTAAAAAGACGTTTTTGGTGAGGGATACGTACGGGATACGTATGGAAACCTCCCGGATATGTCACGGATACGTGCCACGTATCCGTGATGTATCCGGAGGTTTTCGTACGTATCCCATGTGTATCCGTATCCGTATCCTTATTAGCACGTAGCCGTATTTGATACGTATCAGGGGGGATTCATGGAGGGGCTGGGCATATCCTCGACAACGTAGGTTATAAGTATAACTAAGTTGCTTTATTTAACAACTTAGGTATATGTACAACTTTAGTTTGTTTTGATTTATCTTATTATTATTTCTCATGACTATTGCGAATTATAAATATGAGACAATAATAATGGAGACCTTTTCATCCAAATTTCCAAAGTGTAATGACTTGGTTCTATTTTGCTATGGTAATGGCATGCTGAAGAGATTCTAGCGTGTGAGTATTCCATACTCCCCTAAGGCGCTATAAAATGTGAAAGATCCATAAAGGTGTAAATGGGTACAACCTCCACCAACTAGTATGCAAAATAATATACAAGGTGCAAAAGCTCCAAAACCTCTATAAGGGAAAAATCTCAAAGGACTACACAAAGCCTTAATTCCCCATGCCTTGTCTCTACCTTAAAACAACCCAAAGCGCAAGGTTACACAAATCTACACAAGTATTTATTTTTCTAACTCTTACTCTCTTTTGGTTGATGCAAGATTGCAAATGAACCTAGATGCTCCTGTATCAAGGCCTCAACATACTAACACACAATCCTTAAGGGTCACATCCCATCTTGTTCGAGGTTTTCAGTTTGAAAAGGCAAAATGTGATATTGTTCTCTCTCTATAAGGTTGAGGTTCTAATATTTAGTCCATTCCTGTACATTACATCTATCATGTCCCCTTTTTGAGCTAACTCCAATTGAAGACCTTAACCCATTTTCTCCCCGTGGGTTTAAGGAGAAAGCAAGGGGAAGATCTGAGCTTCGTAATTGCATCATTATTTTGATAGTTATTTCATTTATATAATTATGTATTCCTATTGGGTGATTAGCGCTCCAATAGATGGTTATGTAATTAGGAAATAAAATAAGTATTTGTGGCATGTAGGCCCAATACTTAATGAACTTTTAAAAGATCCTCCCTTAAGAGGTCGGCCTTTCTAGATTGCATTGTAATAAGCACCCCTTATGTCTATATAAGGAGGTCGCTTAGTCATTTGTAAGGATGTTTTTGGTGAATCTATCTTATTGGTGAAGGTTGTTTGTTGAAGCCCTTTCTCCATCTCATTCAAGGACGAAAACCCTTGAATCGAGTACCTCCCAAGGACGAAAACCCTTGAGGAGAGGGTAGTGTGGATGAAAACCCACATTATCTCATTTGTGTTGATCTCATTGCTGGTTATAACAGATTTCTGCCCTAAGCGACTTGCTTAGAGGTATGTTTTCAAGGATATTGCTGGTTTCTATGTGATTTATTTGCATGGTTGAGTTCCCTATGATTTATAAAGGTGAAATCTTCCATTTTATCAATTGTTGTTGCACATTATATTTGAGTTCAAGAGAAGCAACCTGTATTGGAGTGATGTTTTGGTATGTGCGGTGACATTTTGGCAAATCTGGAACTATCATGTTATTCTCTATATTTTATAGGGCTAATATCTCAAGTTTCATGATTTTGGGTGCTTTCTATGTTGAGTTATGAATTTTTAAAGATACACTGCAAATAAGGGTTTTATGAAATTTATAACTTCATATCTAGGGCATTAAAAATCATATTTCTTGCATTATATGGGTGTTGAGGTTATAACATAATTTTAGAAATTCAAGTGGGGTTAATTGAAGGGTTTTGAAGGCTCAAAAGTGAAGTTGAATTCCACAAATAGTTCGTGGCCCTAGAATATTCTTTGGTGTCCCCAAATTTCACCTTGAAATCTAGGACTACCCATTTAAAAAAATTGTTCTTTTTAAAATAACGGGTCTTTTTGTGATTTTATTGCCATAAGTCATCTTTATTACGTTAAAATATTCCTAGTGAATCATATGAGCCAATTTTGACAAATACCCAGATGCTCAAACTCATTTTATCCCTCTGTCAGGTTTTGTCTGTGGGAATTTTATTTAATTATTTATTTAATAAATAAAGCCCCATTTAAAGTAAATTATGCTCTGGTTGAACCCTGTTGAAGTTTTCCATGCCAGTATTCCCACATCTCAGTAGGGTTTTTACCAGGAATGAATTCTGAGTGATTGTTTGCAACTTCTGATAACGTTTTTCATTTTTATTTATTTCATTTTGCATTAGTTTTCGGTTTTCTCCGCAGTTTGTTTGTTAAATTCCCCTCAATCCGGTCTTTGTTATGTATAGCCTGTTTAATTACCTAGAACATGTGGAAGTCATTTATGGCCTCAACAATGAAAAGAATCAGTCTCGGAAGACAAACTTCGACCAAAAAGATGAATTTAAACAGAAAAAGTCTCTCCTAGGCAAGTCGCACTTTTTGGAATAAATAGATCTAAGCTGCAATGAGAATTTTGGCAGTGGCGGGCGGCGGAAATTTCTTTCTGCTAAAGCAGGTTACTTTTTCCCATCAAGTCAAAATCACTTAAGTTGCAATGGGAATTTTAGAGGTAGAGGCGGCGAGAATTTCTTACTTGCCTTGCAGGGTGAAAATTCCCATTATAAAGGAAAAAAATCACTTAAAGCACCGTGCGGGAATTTCTTACATGCCTAAGAAGTGAATTTTCCCATTGGTGTCCCCAGATTTCATCCTGAAATCTGTGACTACCCTATCGAAAAAATTTCGTACTTTTAAAATAATGGGTCGTTTTGTGTTTTTATTGCCAGAAAGTTCTTGTATTGCATCAAGATATTCCCAAAGAGCCATATTAGCCATTTTCACCAAATACCCAGATGCCCAAAATTGTTATATTCTGTCATCGAGATTTGTCTACGGGAAATTTGTATTTAATTATTTTGAGCCCCATTTGAGGCAATTTGCACTCCGATTTAACTCTGTTGTGATCGAACATATCATTATTCCTATATACCAGAAGGGTTTTAACTAGGAATAAGTTTTGGGCTTTATTTGTGACTTTTGGCAACTTTTTGTGTTTTCCCGTTTCATTTTCTGTGAAATTTCTCTAGATCAATTCCTTTGCGGTTTGGCCTGATTCTTGGCCTGGAGTAACTGGGGATCATATACGCATGTTATGCCAGAAGGAAGTCACCATCGGAGGTCCGGTTCATTGGGAAAAGACGAAGTCGCGCACCAAAAAGCCTCTTCTGGGTTGGCCACATTTTGGAAAACAAAGAATTAGAGTGGATAATGGGAAAATTAGAAGCAGCAGGCAGGTGGGAATTTGTACCTACCTTGCAGGGTACTTTTTCCCATGATAGAAAAGTCACTTAAGTTGCAGTGGGAAAATTAGAGGCAGCAGGCAGGCGGGAATTTATTGCCTGCCTTTGCAGGTAAAAATTCCCATTGTGGAATAAAAGAAAAGTCACTTAAGTGAATCATGGGATTTTATTACCTGCCTTGCAGGGTGAATAATCCCATTATGAAAGTCAAATGACTTAAGTGACAATGGGATTTTCGGGGCTGCCTTGCAGGGTAAAAATTCCCATTGTCATGTGTTTTTAAAAATAGAATTCTCTTTAGCCAAAAAGTGCGACCCCTTTAGGGAGATAAAGGCAGCCTATTAATTAATTAATTTAATTAATTCCTCTTCTAAAAAAGGTGCCCAAGCATGGAAGAAAGTCAACAAAAGCAAAGGGGAATAAAGGAGGTGGAAATAGATTGTCTAAAATTAAATAAATAAATTTATTTAATGGCAGCCCCTTCATGAGGAAAAGTGTGCCCCTTTTGAGAAGGAAATAATACTTTTTAAAGTATTAAATGATTATATTAATTCCTATTTTCAGTGGCTAAGGTTAAAGCACACTGTGAAGCTTAAGTGGAGTGAAGAGTGGATGATTAAATTGATTAAATTTAATTTATTGGATGGCTGTCCTTAAACATGCAATTTTAGCACACCAGTTAAAGAGAAAAACATGATTTTTAATTAATTAATTGCCAGGAATAGGAAGGGCAATTATTAATTATAGAATTATGAGGGTTATATAAGCATGGGCTGCCATAAGGATGAATTAATTAATTCACAGGTAAAGAAGTGCAGCCCAGAGGAAAAGTGCGCCCCATTTGGAAGAGGATTTTTGCTCAGAAGAAGGTGGATTTAATGCTAAAAGCTTCCAATTTTGGCGCATGCATTGAAGGAGGTTGATTTGTGTTTGCATAATTGTTTGCATAAGTGATACAGGTGCTCAGGTGAAGTTGGAAAAATTCATGCTCACTTTGCATGCAAATAAAACATCAATTTTTGGGGCAGCAGGCTTGAATAGTGTAGATTTTTATGATTAAAATTCACTATTCATGTTCGGTTGCCATCTTTGTCTGAATTAATTGCAAGAATTCATTACAGGTGCTTTACAAAAGAAAAGGAGCTTTAATCAATGTCCAATACATTGAATATATCCTCGAATCTGAAGAATTATCCAGATCTGCACCAGTTTTGAAGAAATCCAGCCAAATAAGAAGAAAAAGAATTGTTCAGACAAAGATAGACAAAGCCATGGCAAAGAGGGACGAAAAAGAAAGCACAACGGAGTCATGCATCACTTCCAAATTTGCAGACATAGGAGACACAGATCTAGGTCCGGAACCTCTTTCCGAATTGATTGATAGATCCAGAGCAGGAAAGACTTCACTCATGCGTGCAGTTAAAAGCAGTGGAATTATTCGAGCTGCAGCCTTTCCATACACAAAGCCCAGTTGCCAAAGTTTGTTATGGAGTGCGCTAGATCTTACCATCCTTCATCCAGATCAGTGCGAGATGCTACGGGGAAAACAATAATTCGGTTGGACGCAGAGTTCATCAATTATTGTTTGAAGATTCCGACGTGAAAGGTGGTGACTTCCATTAGCATTCAGGATGCCGGCAGCAGGTGGGAGAAGCATAGAGTTGACTGCGTGAACATAATGAACAACAGATACATGAAGAAGCCCAGATCTCCTTCTAAGTTCCCAAGAACTCTTCTGCGGTCCAATTTGGTGCAGGAGGTAGATGATATTGTCAAATTGTTATGCAGGATTAATGGCGAGGCGAATGCTCACACTTTCCGTACATGGATGTATGCTTTCATCAGGACCATTGAAGTCAACAAGATTGATTCCATAATCAATTGGTCAGAAATCATTAGTGACAACATTGGTGAGCAACTCCGAACATGAAGCGTACTTTCAACTTCAAAATGACTTCCTACTTGGTGTATGTTGCAGCTTCACAAGGCATCTTCTCCAAACTAGATAGATGTGGCGTTCTTTCTAAGGACCCCATTTTCAAGTGCTACCCACAGCTTATTGTACTTGCGTACATGCGAGAAAGATTTCAAAGTGGTCAATGATGAATTCTTCTACGAATTCATTTGCAAGCTAGACAAGGACCTAAAGGCCAACAGGGTGAGCAAGGAAGCGTGGGAAGCTGTATCCAAAATTGGCAGTCTATTCATTCAGTTTGCAGATTTCACATACCTCAGGGTTACTGGCTTTTCTGGAGAACCGGTTAAGCTACCCAGATATCCGAATGATAGATTGATCACCATGGAGCTGAGCAGACAACTTGTGGAGATACACGACCTTCAGTCGAAACGGCACAAGTCTACGGGCTTCTTCCCAATCACTGTGGGACATTATAGCTGCCAGAGCATTCATAGAGCTCGAGGGATGGAGATGGAGATGTTATCCGAGTACGAGCAAGAGTTCTTCCCGCACGGTTGAACTTCGATCCATTTGGAGTAGCCAGAAGACGATCTCTAGAGTATGCACATGTGCCTTCATTAGAGGATTTTTGGATGAAGTGCAAAAGTGAGTACGAGGTTAGAAAGAGGGATTTCAGCAGACTATCAGCACGGCAAGTGTTCGACTTCGGACTAGCGTAGATACCTGCGGATCTTAAAGATGATGGGAATGTGTTACTTGACACTTACCATCAAATGGGAGGAGATAGAGCCGTACTTCAGGATAACGTAGGGGGCTGCCATACAATTGAAGAAAGGTCTGGCGCTGTTTTGGTGAATACTTCAAACTGGTTGCTGATGAAGGGATATTGCCTTGATGAAGCATTGATGAATCAAGTCATGGGCAACTTTGGCGCAGGAGATTCCCTCAAGAGGAAGCATGGAGGAGAAAGCAATAGAAGGTTCGAGAAGTTGAAAGTACAGTAAGATCTCAATTAAAGGAGAAGATCACTTCCACGGCCATGACTTTAGTTCCAAGCTTTCGCCAAAGATCCAAGACTTCACCGATTGCACCTCAGCAGACACTTCCATGCCTCCACTGAATCCGGCGACATTCATCTTCTCTCCTCAGCCACTCCGTTCAACACCTGTTCCAGAAGAGACGTTGAAGCTGCAGATGGCGGAGTTCGAAAGAGCTTTGTCCTTGGATGATTCAGAAGATGGCAGCCATAACACTGTAGCACTTTCTGATGGAGAGGAAACAGAGCGGGAGATAGTAGTGCACTCAGCGACTTCTCATTCTCCGAGAAGTAACTTCTCAGAATGGTTGGCTTCGCAGTTGGTTCCAGAAGCTAGAATGGAAATGAACTTGGAAGAACACGACTTGCAGCTACTCGAGTCTAGGCGGAAAAGACAGAAGGCCTAAAGTTGCTAAGGTAACTTCAAGGTTGATCATCGAGGAGTCGGGGCAGAAGTTTGCTGAGATGTCAGTTCCGGCGGAAGGAAAGGAGGAGGATGAGCTCACGGCAGAAGATGTAACAAAGAACTGTGAGTACCCCTCGGTCAAGCCACCACAGAAGGATTGAAGCAGGACACGCAGACATTGATAGATGCTCTATTCCTTAGGCTTGACAGAGAAAAGGCGGAGAAAGACGAGCTTCAGAAGCAAGTATCTCAGTTGTGCGAGATCATAGCCAAGGTTGCTAAACCTTCCACTCAGCCCATTTCAGAGCAGGTGAGTGATCATCTTATGCAGGAGATGGAGGATGCAAGCAATCAGGTGAAAGCTATTGACGAATGGAAGAATCTGATTATTCGTCAAGCTTCTGTACAACTTGGAGAGGTGTCAGCCCGCCTGAAGGTTATGAATGATGCAACAAATCAGCTGAAGCAACTGGTGACGAGCATAGTAGATATGAACACAGTTGCTGAGAGTAACCTGAGTACTTTGGCCGAAATCAACAAGCTGCCGAGAGATGTATTGGTTGCAGAGCAGATTGTACCGGACGGATCAGTTGAGAAGGGGAAGCAGCTGGAGTTTGCAGTATCTTTCCGTTTGGAGATCTGCAGAGTTTTGTTGAAGAGGATGCAGGCACTTGAGAGTAAGACATCGTCCTTACCAGACAATATTATTTCTTTCACTGAGGAGGAAGTGGTCGGAGATGTTACTTCATATGTACGGATCGTTCCTACCAAAGTGCCTAATTCCCTAGAAGGGTCTCTTCTGATGGTACAAAAGAGAATTGATGGAGCTACTAAACCTTTCACGATGAATTCCATTAGCAGACTGGTGGCACTGCAGGATATTGCGAGGTTCGGGCCGAGCTTGGAAGATGTGGAAGCGTGCATCAAGGTGTTGAATGAAGGATTGTTGCAGTTCAGGACAGAGAAGGAAGCAGTGGCTAAAACAGATGGGAAGATGCTGAATCACATGTTCGACAAGTATATCCAATATCAAAACAAAAAGAAGACATAAATGTTACAGTTGGCTTGACTTCTTCTTCTATTCTTTCTTCTTCTATTTTCCACGTTCCCGGATGAAATTGTAAGACTTCAAAGTTATTGGTTTTGAAACCATTACTTAAAGTCATGTGGAACAATTCTATTAGTTAAGTGATACATGTGTCACTTAAGGAGAAGTTAGTTGAGGATGATTGTCAAATGTCATCTTTACTTGTTTATGTTTCAGTTCAGTTAGGTTTCCCATTTGTACTTTCCCTTCTACATTCTATAAGTAGGAGAAGAACCTCTCGGGTTAATGATCAGAATTTGTAAGCAGCAACCTTGTGTTCCAGACTTTGTGTTGAAACCCTTGAGAGCCACTTGAAGCAAAGGAATATACAGGAGCAGATTTTCGAAGAACTTTGTGTCATGGTGTATTGTGTTTCTAGCTTTTATATCTTAGATCTTTTAGTAAACTTTGTGTTATTTCAGATCTAGATCTAGAGCTACCTTTGCTTATAATTCTATGTTTATATCTATTGGTTTCTTCTATGTGCATGCAATCAACTTTGCTATCTATTGATTGGGATGCACATCTTCCCCATTTCTTCTCTGTGTTTATATAATTCCTTTCTTCTATAAATATTTCCTTTCTTTAAACAACTGCTTACTTGTTGCAGAACTGTTCAGTTATGGTTCATGAACTGAGTAGTTAAAGTAAAACCCCATATAGATATTAGCATACTTTAATTGACAAATCTGACACGGGAGCCTCACTGGTAAATGAGGGAGATTTATCTCATGACTACCTAGGTTTTGTGCTATGCAGAAAATCTAGCCAACACCCATTAAAGAGGTTTATTCACCCATGCAAGTCACACTTTTTGGGAGATGATTTAAGCTGTCAGTGGGAATTTTGGCAGTGGCAAGCGGGAATTTCTTACCTGCCTTGCAGGGTAAAAATTCCCATGATGAAGGACAAATCACTTAAGTGAAAGATGAGATTTTTGGAGCTGCAGTGCAGGGTGGAAATTCCCATCAAGTTGACTTCCTATTTTTAGTTGTTTCCCTTGCCAAAAAGTGCGACCCACCTTGGCATTAAACCATGCATTTAATGATATTTATTAATTGTTTTTCTATCCAGTTTTGGCGCCATAAATGGAAGGAAAGTCAATGCAAGTACATGAGCTAAAGAGAAGTCAAGGATGCATGCTAAAAATAAATAAAATAAATTCATAACAAAAGCCACCAGAAGCATGCATACTTGGGCGCCCAAATTGGATGAATAGACATGGCTTTTAATTAATTAAATTGCCAAAAATAGGGAAAGACAATTATTAAAAATAGCATGCAGATGGTTATATAAGCATGGGACACCATAAGGGAGAAGTAGTTAATTCTTTTTGATGAAGTTTGCAGCCCAGATAGGTTTTGGCGCCAAAAGGAGGATTTTGCAATAAAGATTATTTTCCATTGCCGAGAAGCTTCCAGTTTTGGCGCCTAGGGTTGGAATAGCCTAATTTTTATCATTCTAAGTGTCTGCATGTTGGTATATGTGCCTAGGTGAATTAAATAATATTTTTTCTTACTTTGCATGCAAGCAAAACCTCAAATTTTAGGGCAGTAGGCTTTATATGCAGATTTTGGTGATAAAAATCAAGTATTCATGCCATGGACTCCATATTTGTTTGAATTAATTGTAGGTATTCATCACAGGTGCTCATATTAGTGAAAGGAAGTTCAAATCAATGTCAGATACATTGAATATCTCTTCCAAATCAGAAGAAATTGCCATATCTGCACAAATTGAGCCAATTACAAGGGATTCCGGCAGAATTAAAAGAAAAAGAGCTCAGACAAAGATTGTTCAGGCATGATGAAGCATGATGAAAGAGAAGGATCAGCAGATTCATGCATATCTGCCAGATTTGCTAACATCAATGATACAGACATAGGCCCTGAACCCATCACTGATTTAATTGTGCATCAGTCAGTCGAAGGACATCTCTCATGCGGGCAATTAAAAGTAGCGGGATTATTCAAGCCTCAGCGTTTCCAGTCACAGCTCAATTGCTTGAAAATCCCGGCACGACCAGTGGTGATTGCAATCAGCATGCAGGATGTTGGCAATAGATGGGAAAATGTTGAATTACATGTTCGACAAGTATATTCAAAAAGAAAGCGTAGGGTTTTACAGTTGGCAAATCTTCTTTCTTCTCTTCTTTCTTTTCTTATTTCTTATGTTCCCGGATGAAATTGTGAGATTAAAGTTATTGGTTTAAAAGCCAATACTTTAAGTTATTTGAAAAGGTTCTCTAAGATAAGTGGTAGATGTGCACAACTTTGACTTAAACTTCAGATGCATGTCACTTAGAGAGGAATTCTAGGAGAAAGATTGCCAGATGTTTCCTTGACAACTTCCACATGTTATAGTTCAGTTGAAGTTTCCTATTTGTAATTGCCCTCTATACACTATAATTAGAGGAGGAGCCTACGGGTTAAGGGATCAGAATTTTTAATCAACATTCTTGTGTCCCAGGACTTTGAGTGAAACCCTTGATATCTTTACGAAAGCTAAGAAATAGAGAGAGAGACAGATTTCAAAGAACATTGTGTCAATGGTGCATTTGTTTCTTATTTCTTTTTAGATTTTCACATAAACTTTGTGTTATCTTAGATTTGGATCTAAAACTTTCCTTTGCTTTGAATTTGCATTTCTAGATCTGTTTGTTTCGCCTACATGTGCATGTGACCAACTCTATTAACTATTGGCGGGTTGCACATCTTCTTTCTTTCTTTCTGCTCGCATTCAATTATTTCCTTCTTCGCATAAATACATTTCTATATATTGCTTACTTACTTAACTGCAAACCTTGCCTAGCTATGGTTCATGAGCTACGCAGTTAAAGTAAAACCAACAAATAAATATTAGAAAATATAGCTGACAAAATCTTACACGGGAGCCTCACTGGTAAATGAGGGAGATTTATCTCATGATTGCCTAGGTTTTCAGTTGTACAAAAAATATAGCCAACAATTGCAAAAATCAGACTACTTTCAATTGACTAGTTTCTAAAATCAGATTGGGATATCTTTGGTTTTGAGTTAATTACCTTAATTTTCAGTTTTGTTCCCGAAAGGGTCATTACAATGGTATCAAAGCTCGGATCTTCAAAGGCCTAGGGTTTCAAGAGAAGAAATCATGGTGAACCATAACCCAGTGTCCGAGGAAGCAACAACGGTGAATGGAAGGGTAAGATCTCTATTTTTATGGCACTAACAAACCTTCAGTGAGATCATGGTTGTCAGAATTGGAGGCATACTTGCAAACAAACCCTATGTGTGTGGAGGATGCCCTCGAATTCATCCCTTGTCATTTGGAAGGGATAGCTAGAGATTGGTGGTACCATGTGATAGAAACCCAAGGAGAAGAATCGGTTTGCTTCTTTGATGATTTCAATCAAAAGATCATAGGAAGGTTTGATGTGCAAACTCGCAAGGATGAGTCCCAAGGTAAAAGTTCATTGGTATTTGATGATATTCCTTTGGTTTCTAATGATTGTATGTGGCAAAGTGTTGAAGAAAACCCAAAATTATTGGGTATGGTTAGGGAGAAGCCCTTGGAAGCAATAGAGGCTTCCGTCACTCTTGCCAAAGATGAGTCATTGACTGATATTCAGAACAATAGTTTTGAGGAGAAAACCATGGAGCATGAGCCAAAAGAAGAGGAAAAATCAGATTTGCATATGGGTGAAGTAAAGTTGGCGATGGAGGACCAATTTCCAGGTGAGAATGAAGATAATGAGCTTGCTGGAATTTCCAAAGCAGCAGCTCATTGGAGGCAAAGTGATGATATACATGACCGTGGTAAGAACCATGAAGAGGTTCCATGCATGGACAACACAAGGTATGGCAGAAATAGTCACATTTCATACTCTTTGTCTCCTCCTATGTCGCTACCATACTTGTTTCATCATGGGCAGCTTGTTGAAAGGGAGAAACACATGGCAAGTTTGATGCTTCATGGTGGCCATTATGGAGAACACTCTAAAAAAGAAGGATTCAATAGGGTTGTGGCTAATGAGTGTTTGTTTCCATGCATATGGTTAGAAGGAAGATTTATGGAGGATGTTATGCATTCACACCACTTGGTGAAGAATGAGATGATGCAAAGTAACTTCATCACCAAGGGGCACCAATCATTCAAGCTAGCTTTGGGAAGGCACATGGTAAGCTCCGCATTTCCATTTGTTATTCAACAGTCATTTGATTTGGATTTTCAGTTCCTAGTCAATGCACATATTCATAAAAAGATTCCTCCAATTGTAATAAAAGTTGTGTGCATAAAGTTGGTGTTTGAATTGAAGTGGAATGAGTGTTATTCCTTTGATCCGGGCATTGTAACTCAGCTGAGTTTGAAAGGTATGATTGAGAGCAATAAAAGGGTCGATTTATGGTGTCTTAAGCTTGCCATTGCGAGTTTTTATGCTGTTGTTTTGGAACAGCAGTCACATTACACAGTAATTCAGTTCCTTTCATGGATAATCCATGATGAGAAGGATTCTTTGCACCATATATTGCTACAACAGTTGCTTCAGGAGGTAAATCTGTCATTTACAGTGTTCGGATATGATGTGAGTCATCCTTTACACTCAGATTTATTGCAGCAGTCCTATCTTGAAGTAATTCCATTCTTTTCATGGATGATATGTTATGAAAACAAGCTCCTTCATTCCATTTTTGAACAGCAGTCATATCGGGAAGAATTCCTCTCTTACCTTGGTCAAAGTGTGTAAGGAAGGTCCCTATACTCACTGGTTTTGATCAGCAGTATCATCCAAAGAAAGTTTCACTTGTTTCATGGTTGACACATGCTAACAACTCTCCATTTCCAATTGAGTTGGTGCAGCAGTCATTGAGGAGTAGATTTCCGCTATGTCACCATGTCAAAGAAGCTAAGAAAGACCCAAGAAAGGAGGATAACAAAGGGCCTATAAATAAGGGCATGGAAGTTGAGATTGGTGGACTCCTCTTCGCCATCACATGCATTCCATACCAGCTGGATACCCATGAAGAAAAGGTATGTGGGATGACTGATTTATATGTTGTTGAGTATGGTAGAAGCACTACTACTTCCCATAATTGTTTGCCCCCTTTGTGTTCAAATCTATGCAAGTTGGGAATGTTATGGGAAGAGTTCCAATTCACAATTTCCAGATGTCTTGCAATCCTATGCATACTTTCCATGATTCTTATGACAGCAGTGATTGGTATTCAATGAAATATTTTTGGCATGAAGGAACTTGTGTGTTCATGTTGAAAATTAGAGCCAAAAGAGGGGCTCTTGAAAGGGGAACAACTCAGCTAGCATTGGTTTTGTGGAGGCAGCCCAAATCCACCCAAATGCAACTCCAAAACACTCATGCTAAGGGGTCTAAAGTGCTGCTACAGCTAGGTAACCATGGAGATTTGTTTTTAGATCAGTTCTACAAATATGCTAGAAGGATTTTCCAAACTTCCCTCATGATACATAGAAGCATGAGCAATAAAGGAGAAGCCATAGAGGGAATTTCAAGCATGAATGGGAAGATTTTTATGACAGCAGTTGTCCCTATCATTTTCAGTTCCCTTTGCATACTTTGGGTTGAGGAAAAGGAAGATTGGGTCACAAGAATGATGCTAATACTCCTCCCGGATGTTTCTAAGGCATGGGCAGCTATTTGGCAACATGTTCCAACTACTTTCAGGCTGAGCCATGAGGAGGAAATGCATAGCTACAGCTATGTGTGGGGCAGCCATCAAATGCACAAAGTTCATGGAGCTTCCACAAGCAAGAATGGAGAGTCAATTCCCATAACTGCAGGGCCTAAGAGAGTGTTGTTAAACACTCATGTTTTCTTTAACATGTTTGTTTCTTGTGTAGGTACAAACATAAAGATCATGGAGCAATTGAGATTCATTTGGGATCCGGGCACTTGCGATTGCTTGAGGACAAGCAATTTCGAGAGGGGAGGACTGTCATGTCCCCTTTTCGAGCTAACTCCAATTGAAGACCTTAACCCATTTTCTCCCTGTGGGTTTAAGGAGAAAGCAAGGGGAAGATCTGAGCTTCGTAGTTGCATCATTATTTTGATAGTTATTTCATTTATATAATTATGTATTCCTATTGGGCGATTAGCGCTCCAATAGATGGCTATGTAATTAGGAAATAAAATAAGTATTTGTGGCATGTAGGTCCAATACTTAATGAAATTTTAAAAGATCCTCCCTTAAGAGGTTGGCCTTTCGGATTGCATTGTAATAAGCACCCCTTATGTCTATATAAGGAGGTCACTTAGTCATTTGTAAGGATGTTTTTGGTGAATCTATCTTATTGGTGAAGGTTGCTTGTTGAAGCCCTTTCTCCATCTCATTCAAGGATGAAAACCCTTGAATCGAGTACCTCCCAAGGACGAAAACCCTTGAGGAGAGGGTAGTGTGGACGAAAACCCACATTATCTCATTTGTGTTGATCTCATTGTTGGTTATAACAGATTTTTGCCCTAAGCGACTTGCTTAGAGGTATGTTTTCAAGGATATTGTTGGTTTCTATGTGATTTCTTTGCATGGTTGAGTTCCCTATGATTTATAAAGGTGAAATTTTCCATTTTATCAATTGTTGGTGCAAATTATATTTGATTTCAAGAGGGGCGACCTATATTGGAGTGATGTTTTGGTATGTGTGGTGATAGTTTGGTAAATTTAGAATTATCATCTTATTCTCTATATTTTATAAGGCCAATATCCCAAGTTTCATGATTTTTGTGCTTTCTATGTTGAGTTATGAATTTTTAAAGATACACTACAAACAAGGGTTTTATGAAATTTGGTGTCCCGAGATTTCACCCTGAAATCTGGGACTACCCTTTTAAAAAAATTCATTCTTTTCAAAGTAATGGGTCGTTTTGTGTTTGTTTTTTGCTATCAGTTGTTTGCATTGCTCTAAGGTATCCCAGAGAGTCATAAAAGCCAAATTCAACAAATACCCACATGTTAAAACTCACTCTATCCCTTCGCTAGGTTTTGTCTGAGAGAATTTTATTTATTTATTTATTAAATAAATAAAGTTCTTTTAAAAATAGATTGAGCTAAAATTGGAGGATTTAGGTTATATAAAGCACTTCACCCCATCATTATTACCATAGAACATTCACTCGGGGGGAATAATTTTTGCAGATTAGCTAATTGGAGAAATTTTTCGAGCAATTGCCTGTAGCTTCTTTTGTTTTGTTTTATTTTTTTTTGTCTGTGTTTTGGTTTGTTTTCTCCAGCAATTCCCATAGCCTATTCATTCTTCTTGCCAGATCTTTCCCTAGGCCTAGGGTTTTGAAAAGCTATCCAGTATTTTTAATTACTAATCTGTCTAAAGGTGATCAGAGCTCATGATTCTTTTAGGAGATTGCAAGAAGTTGTTTGGTCCAAAAGGTGAAAAAATGGATTTTATGAAAATAAGGAAAATATTTCCATCAATGTGTAGAGCTCAAGAAAATATGCACTTTTAGAGAAAACGACACCTAAAATGGAGCCACGGAGTGAAAGTTATGGCACTTGCAAGTTTTTGTTGCTACATCTTCCTGACCCTTTCCAAAAATGGAAAATTTTATTCTATGCTTGTGTTTTCTTCACTAAAAATCTAAAAATGGAAATAAAATGTTGTTGATGAGTTTTCACGCGACTTTAAAAGCGAAGTCATGCAAGTCACACTTTTTGGAAAGAAGTTTTCTTCCATGCAAGTCACATTTTTGGAAAGAAGCTTTCTTCCATGCAAGTCGCATTTTTTGGAAGGATGGTTTTTAAGTGCTAGTGGGAATTTTGGCGCTACTGAAGGTGAAAAATTCCCATGATGGAAGTCAAGTCACTTAAGCTGCCAATGGGAATTTTGGTGGTGGAAGGTGGGAATTTTGTTTTTTTTTCATCATTAAAGTCAAATCACTTAAGCTGCCAATGGGAATTTTGGTGGTGGCAGGTAGGTGGGAATTTTATGCTTGCCTGGAAGGTTGTTTTTCCCATCATTAAAGTCAAATCACTTAAGTTGTCAATGAGAATTTTGGTGGTGGCAAGCAGGTGGGAATTTTATGCCTGCCTGGAAGGTTGTTTTTTCCCATTATGAAAGATAAATCACTTAAAGTACCAATGAAAATTTTAGAGCTGCCAGGAAGGGTAAGAATTCCCATCAAGGAAGTTTTATTCACCCATGCAAGTCGCATTTTTAAGAAAGAAGCTCTTTTTATGCAAGTCACACTTTTTGGAAGGAAGGCTTTAAGCTGCCAATGGGAATTTTGGTAGTGGCAAAGGCAGGTGGGAATTTTATGCCTCCTTCCTAAAGGTTGTTTTTTCCCATCATTAAAGACAAATCACTTAAGTGAAGGATGAGATTTTTGGAGCTGCCTGGCAAGGTAAAAATTCCCATTGCTTTGACTTCTTATTTTTAGCATGTCTCCTAGCCAAAAAGTGCGACCCATTCTGGCATAGCTAAATGCCTAAAAAATGACTTTTTAATTAATTGTTGGGAAGCATCCAATTTTGGTGCCTAGGGTTGGAAAGGCTTCCTTTTTATTATTTTGGCTATCTACATGTTGATGTGAGTGCACAAGTGAATAAAATAATATTTTTATCTTGCTTGGCATGCAAACAAAGTCTAAAAATAGAGGGCAACAAGCTTTATAATCAGATCTCGGTGAAGAAATTAGATATTCATGTTATGAGCTTCATGTGTGTTTGAATTATTTGCAGGAATACTTCATTTATGCCCATATTGGTGAAGAAAGCAAAAGTCAATGTCTGATACATTGAATATATCTTCAGAATCAGAAGAAGAAATAGATCCAACTCTCATAATTGCAAAGGCTTCCAACAAAAATTCATCCTCTTGTTTCTAATGCAGCCCATGTGGAAGTCATTGCATGGAAAATTCCTTTCATGAGCTTGTGCATGTTCTCCCAATCTTCCAGTTGAAGCCTTCATTGAATTTACTTGTATTTTCCTTCACCTGGAGTGCTTTCTAGAATTTAAAATTGCTCATATGCAATTAAAAATAAAATGTGATGAGTTTTGTCTGAATTGTTTACGGCAAACATTTTATTAGTGCATGTACTGGAGAAGAATTGCAAAAGCTTCAAGGATAAGAGGAGAAGACAGGTCAGAGGCAACAACCGCAAGAAAATCACAGTCAGCTGCTTCTAGATCCAGTTTGGTGAGAATCAAAGGAAAGGATTCAACAACATATAAAAAAAAAAATCTCGGATTCAAGGCAGAAATATCATTCAGATCATTCATGAGGCAGAGGTGCAATACAAGTTGGATCAGCATGCAAAGTATGGAAGAAGAACAAGACTGGGAGTGTTGCAGCAACTTTCTTCTAATTTCTTCTCCTCTTTCTTCTTCTTTCTCTTATTTTCTCCGACAAAGTAATTGAATAATCAATTAAATTGTAAAACTTAAGTGATTGGTTTAAAAGCCGTTACTTCAAGTTATTAGAAGAAGTCAATTACTTGGAAATAAGTGGCAGACATGCAAAATAGAAGGTTCTATTTTCAGTTATAAATCATGCATGTCATGCAAAGAGGAATTCAGGAGGAAGATTGCCCAGTTGCTTCCCTTTTTCATAGCTTTCACATGTGGCAATTCATTAAAAGCTTCCTATTTGTAATTGCCCTCTATACACTATAAATAGAGGAAGAGCCTACAGGTTAAAGGATCAGAATTTGTAATCAACATTCTTGAGTTCCAAACTTTGTGTTGAAACCCTTGATATCTTTTCTGAAAGTTGAGGAATTAAACAGAGGCGGATTTCAGAGAACTTTGTGTCAACGGTGCATTGGCTTCTTACTTCTGTGTAGATCTTTAGATAAACTTTGCATTGTCTAAGATTTAGATTAGAAGCTTTCCTTTCCTTTGATTCGTATTGTGAGATCTATTTGTTTTATCTGTGTATGAGACCAACTCTGTAAACTATTGGTTGGATTACACATCTTCTTCTCTTTCTTTCCGTATTCAACTATTCCCCCTTCTGCAAATATTTCTTTACAGTTGCTTACTTGCTGCAGAATTGCTTAGCTATGGTTCATGAGCTTCGCAGTTAAAGTAAAACCCACAGATAGTTATTAGAATACATAATTGATAGAAATCTACACGGGTAAATGAGGGAGATTTATCTCATGACTGCCTAGGTTTTAGCTATGCATAAAATCTAGCCAACAAATTCATATCTTCAGATCTAGGGCTTTAAAAATCAGATTTCTTGCTTTATATGATTGCTGAGGTTATAACATAATTTTAGAACTTCAAGTAAGGTTAATTGAAAGGTTTTGAAGGCTCAAAAGTGAAGTTGAATTCCACAAACAGTTCCTTGCCCTTGAATATTGCAAAAATCAAATTACTTTCTTTTGGCTGGTTTCTAAAATCAGATTGGGAGATCTTTGGTTTTGAGTTAATTACCTGAATTTTCAGTTTTGTTCCCGAAAGGGTCCAACATCACACCATGTCTGACAATATTTATAATCTAAAAGCTTACCTATGCATTCTGCCCCAAAAGTGAAGATGACCCAAAACATTTGAGTTGGGCACCATGTTCTCAACTTCTCTTCGTTGTAGCTGTACACATGCAAGAGTAAAACTACTGTCTGAAGACCTCTAAAACTCCAGCTTTCCTGCTGTTATCCTCTTGTGGATATTTTACCTTTCTATTTTCACTCTTTCTTCCTCTCACACATTTAACTTGGTCCCTGGTTTCTTCGGTGTCATTTTGTAGAATAGAATCTGGATTCTACACTTCTATTCTTTGATGGGTTTTCCATATTAAAAAAATTGAATGTGGAAAAAAGTCTTTATAAGCCTACAAACTGTTCTTCGATTTCTTGCCCGTCTCCTGTCCATGTGCTCAATGACTGTAGAACCAAGTGGCAACCTTAATGGAGCCACCCCTCCAACAAGCAGTTAATGTAGACAGAAGTGCAGAATAACACATTCAGCGGGAAGCAGGCATTCCCATCAATGTTAGGGAATGATTTCTAATTAATATCTTAACATCAGAATTCACATATTATGAATAAATGAATAAATTATCAGTATTTTCAAGGAATTCCACTTGACATGATGTTTTTTGAAAAAATGCCATATCTCCCAAGTATTTGGTTGGTGCAGTATATTATTTGTTTTTGAATAAATCGATCCAACATCGGTCGCATTTCTGAGACTTATTTTCCTTAGCAGCTAGAATATATTGATTGATATCAGAATTGCCACAGAAAATGTTTGGAATTTGCTTCTCAAAGATGAAATCTGATCTCTTTTGAGTCTACTTGGTTTCCAAATAATCGAGACACTATGATGCTATTCTGTATAAATTTTAAATAAATGATAAAATGGACTTCAATAAATAAATAACAGGGGAATTTTAGTCACACCTTTGAAGGAATGTTTGTCATTTCCAAATATCCTGCACGTTGCCCACACTCACCCCAGAATCCTTTTGAAACAGTATGAAATGAGACAAGTTGGACTTCTTTGCTGAAAGGTAAGCCCGTATCCATCAACACCTGAACACAAAAAGTGTAAAACTTTAACAAATCATCATAGAAATACAAGACTAGGGTGTATTTACAGCTAGTTTAACATTCTAGTCTGCAAAAATTAAAATCACAATATAGAGTTAGACCATACCTTCTTCGCACTTATAAATGGACGCTCATCCTGATAAATATTTTGTTGATAAACTTCATCTGCTAATACCACCAGATTCTCTAGATAGCAAAAATGTATTAGTTCCTTAATATCGCCATAGCTTAGACACTGACCAGTTGGATTGCCTGGATTTATAATCACCATGGCTCGAACCTGGAGTCACCACACAAAAGTTTGATCAAAATGATCACAAATAGATATTTTGCATGATTCGATCTTAATTTACTGCATGCAAGAGAAAGGTCTAATAGGATGGGAATAAGTGTGTATTGATAATGAAAATTGTATCTGAATAGCAGTAAAGTGCTGAAACAGTTGGTTGTTAGACTTTTTTCCCTTACAATATGGACTTTACTTTTTTCGTAAGGTATTACAAGATTCCAAGATATAAAGATGAGAAAATAGAAGGAAGGTCCGTGCAGCTTAGAAGTACAGTGCTCAAACTAAACACGGTTACATGCATGGGGTATTTCTATAGGTTGATAGTGTGTGAAGGACATCATGTAATGTCCCGTTCTCGAAATTAGTCCGGGAAGACCTTTAGCCTACTTTTTATTTCCCATAGGTGTAAAGGGTGTGGTAAGGGAAATAATTTAATAGTGTAACTTAAATTGTCGAAAAAGTAAATTTATGTTATATTCATAAAGTGACTTAAGTTGCTTCAAAATTAACTTTAAGTTATAAAAAGGAAACTTCTGTTTTATTGGTAAAAGGTGACTTTTTAATAAAGCAAAGTCAAACATCAAAATAGAAGTGGGACATCCCATTTGGGGACCTTTCCTCGTGAAATGTACCATGAAAAGTTATAAAAGAACATGAGGGGTCATTTGGAGCTCACTTTTGACTACATCTCTCTTTCATTTTGATGAGTTTGAGCTTTGTGCTTCAACTTCTACATTTGAGGATGAAAACCCTCCTTTGCAATCTACATTTGAGGACAAAAACCCTCCAATGTATTCAGATTTGAGGACAAAAACCCTCTAATCTTCAAGGGTGACTCCATATAGGAGTTGCATTTGGGCATCCATTCAAAGTTTTGCAATCTCAGATCTGATTCAACAGCTAGGGCACGTTTCAGATCAGTTTCTAGGATTTTTCAGCTAGGGCATCACATTCCAGGTCAGATTTCATGATTATACAACTAGGGCATCAAAGACACCAATTGGGACAGCGAGTTTTGGGTTTTTACCCTTATTTTGGGCAGATTTTAGGGTTGGATGACCCCCTTCTAGGATTGTTGCAGCTGTGATTTGAAGTGGGTTGGGTGCTAGGGTTTGCACATAGCCAAATTCTGCCCTAGAGCACCATTTTCAGTTAGTTGGAGCCATTCATTTGCAAGATTTTTCCAATAACGGTCAGCTGTACTTTTTATTTATTTCCAGTCTGAAAATAAAAAGGAAAAATTCAGTTTTGATGTAAATCTGATCTTTTCAATCAAATCCATATTTTTGGAGGTGTTATCAATGTTTTCCAATATCTGGGTAATTTTATTTTGAGGGTTTGCATTAATAAATCAAAGAAATCAGATTGTTGTCTTTTTATTACAAGGGTTTACTGAAGAAAATCAGATTGTTGTTATTTTGTCATAAGGTTTTTCTAGGAAATCCAAATTTCATTAATTTATGCCCTTAAGGGACATTACACATCGAAAAAGCACTGAGTGCTTCAAAGATGCATTTGGATGGGAGTAAAAGCTAGAGGAAGTGGTGGAGAGCAATGCCCCTCTTGAAAGCATTTTGAATGGGGATCTTTACCATGAACAGATATGTATCGGTACTACATCAAATGATGACTTGGAGGCCTTATTCTTATGTCTTTATCCTAATTTGGAAATTTTGCATTTCTTTTATAGTGTTGTGTTGTGTATACACCATGGGTATATCTCACATCATTGGTCTATAAAAATATTGATTCTCTCTCCTCTTCCTCTCCTCCCTCCCCCCTCTCTCTACCATGGAAACCCTGGGTTGATGGCATATTAGTAGACTGTTGGAAAGGTTTCCATTCCACAATAAACACAGCACAACATGACCACACATAATGAACAGAACGAGGAATCACTTACAGTTATTCCTTTCTGACGTGCTTCCAAAACTGACTGTCTTATATTACCAATGTCGAGACCCCAGTTTGCAGTCTCTTCCAGGTAATAAGGAATAAACGCACCACCAGATAGTGAGATTGTTGCAGAGTAAAGTGGGATACTGTGGAACTGGAACTAAAATCTGCACATTTGTTTGAAGACTTAGATCACAAAAAATCCATAGTTAAGAACATGATACTTCAAAACTTAACTTAAAATACACATCATGTTTTACTTACAAAATGAGTTCAATTTCATGCCACAAAGAAAAGAACCACAGATACTTTTCATAAAATATAATACTGGGAAGTTATGTCACAAGGTACGCCAAATTTTATGGAAAATGTTAGAACTTTTCCAAACTTTATCCTTCATTGAACATGAACTTGAATTTTAACCATCATATTTACATGGGAATTTCACAACATGCTTTTACAATATTTTTATAAATGTGTTTTAATACATATATTGAGTGAAAGCAGAAAGTGGAAAATTCTTTCTACTCTCTTTCTCTAACATATTTATGCATTTTTAGAAAATTAAAATGATAAAAAAATCTTTTGTCAAACTTAAAGATGTTTTTGTCGAACTTAATCCAATGGCGAACTCGAACTGAATTTTATCCCTGTCAAACATGAACTCGAACTCGAACCTTGTGACTTAGCTGGGAAGGGCAAGAAATTTGAAAAATGAAGTAGGGCATAGCAGAGATTTATAAAGAATGCATGTTGACCATTGGCATCAAGGTAATCCTGGGAATTACAAGTGGTTTGTCAAAAGATGGGAACCTCTTTTGGAAGTATCTGATCCATAAAATGTGTCAAAAATGCAGATTCATTTTTGCAGTAACAGACGGATCTAGGACGATAATACATTATTTCAATTCACAAACAAACATTTAATTGTTAGAAGCATGTTTATGTTGCTCTGCTAAAGAACACTGAGTTGGAAAAAATCAAGAATGCTACCATACCACTTTCCAAGCTTTGCTCTTAAAGAAAATGTATTTCATAAGAAAAAAATATTCCAATAAGAAAAAGATACATTCTATTAAATTATAATTCTCAATGTGATAGCTGAGGCATTGCCAAAGCACAAAGAAATCAAGGACCTCCTTTAAACTCAAAGGTTTGCATGGCTAGTGTTTCATCAAGGATTAGCAATCAAATCGTTGTTATATACTGTTGCTATTCAGATTCGGCTTGTATTTTGTGTCAAGGAGAGAAGTAAGTTGCTCATGTCTCTGGATATGTTTTGCAGCCAAGACATTTTTGCCCTGGTTACAAACTGAATTCAATTTCCTTTTTATCGCCTCTCTTTGTTATGCTCCTAGATGTACACATGATATGTATGGATGAGTTATGTAGGAGCTTGTGGGAGGTTCCCCAAGTATTGCTTCTATAGGTATAAACATCTCTACTTCATTTTATTCATTTAAGGTGAATGTTATTGTTTTATTTCTATGCATCTATTATATTTCTTGCCCTAGTATCCTAACAAGTGGTATCAATGAAACAGATTGGGAAACAAATTTGCAATGCAAAGGCAAGGATAGGATAAGACTTCAACAAGTACAAATTTCAAAAACAAGTTGATATTTTTGTCTCCCCTACTACTCTGAGCGAACACTTTCCTATGCCTCTACTTTCTCATGTCCTACTTTTTCAGACCTAGTTTTATCATCCTATTTTTCAGCTCTACTTTTCTAGTCTTATCTAATTAGTTATATATCTTCCAAGTTAGGAATAACTTCTCTATTGTAATATGAAATTGGGGTTTTGTGCTAATTTAATATACTAATGCAGAATGATAATTCAGAACCAACAACAAACAATTCTAATAGTCCTAAATTATGCTACTCTAGATTTTGCTAACAGTGTGCCAATTAGAATTTGATAAAGTACAACTAAGGTTAGACACGGGAACTAGAATACGGAGGTAGGTTTGATAGAGTGCTCAGATTGTGCGTAGGCGTGGATCAAATTGTCATCAAGTTGCTTGGTAAATTTCAGAATATGGAAAGCTACGGGACGGGTTCGTGGAGACTAGATGCTTTCAGTGCCGAATCTCTATGCTACTGAGACACGAACCTGTCTTCTAAGGCTGCAAACTTGATCTGGTTGCTATGATTGTGTATCCATTTATCTAAAGATTTGATTTCTAAATCTTGAACCTTATGATGTCTGCTATGATGGGATATGGCTTCTCCTTAGCTTGAAACTCTAATCTTATGCTTGAGACCTAAAAAGGGGGTTGCACTGATTGAGCTAGACTGCCTCACCACACCTGCTTCTAATGTGATAAGCATTGCACTATATACCACTACTCCTGTAATGTCCCCTTTGTATCGAGTCAACATGTGTGGGAACTATGAGCCTATTTCTATACCTTTTGATGTGCAAAAGGTAATTTCTCTGAAGTATATATTGGTGAGGATGTTAGAAATAAACTTAGGTTAATTCATAATTAGTACGAAGTTGTAAAGTTAAAGTAATTAAATTTTATTACTTTAACTTAATTAGTTGTTAGTTACTATTACTTAGTTGTCACATCCCTAGTTTAGTGGGGGCTATTCTATTGTTAGTTTATTGTTCTGGATGTTCTTGGATGTGATTAGTTAGGGGCAATATGCTATTTCTGCATATTTTCATAGTTAGTTGATTTGATCCACTTCCGTGAATGTTGTTATTGTTGTTCAATGTCTATAAACATTGCAGCTTCTTCATTTGTTTAATAATGAAGGGTTTCCAAAATATTGCATTCTTAACATTTGGTATCAGAGATGATCAATCCTAGATTCTGTGAGGATCCCTAAAGCTCTAGAAGAGTGTGTTGCAGAGAGTTAAGGGTTCATTGTTGCAAGTTTGAGCTTGGGGGAACCATAGTTGTCCCCAGCCTCTTGGAAGCACCTTTCCTTCTTGACACACCTAGAGATTTGCACATAGTTGCAGATTCATCTGGAGATTTATTTGCAACAGCATGAACATCTGCAGATTAAAAAAATTATTCTTCTCATAAAGGGTTTTATCACCAAAATTGGTGACGACATCTTCTATCTTAGTTTTAGCAAGATCTCCATTTCTAGAGTCATCTTAGTTATCTCTGCAAGCTTTGGGTGAGTTGTTGATCAAGTTGCTCTAATTAGCGATCGGTGCTATAAGAAAGGGGTATGTGTGAGTTTGCGGTGGTTTAATGTGACCGAGCTCTGGAAGTGCTTCAAACCGAAAGCCGAGAGTTCAAATCATCCCAAACCGAGTTGGGCACAAAGCATTGGCAAGCAAAGAAGTTGAGTAAGTTTTGCATTGGTCGAAGGGGTGAAAATGAGTTGGTAGATCCAAGCTCCTCATCGAGATGTGCAAGCAAACACTTACATTGAGACACCAAATTGGGCCATCCTCTCAAAGTCAAGCTGAGCCTGCATTCCCTGAAAACCCAGTTGAGCAGCCCATAAGGGTGAGTTGAGGGTTTAGAGCTCCTAATCGAACTAGCAGGAGAGTTGCTCTTCACATCACCGAGTTGAGTGTTTGGGGGTTCGAGCTAAAATGGCGAGTTGAAGGTTTCCTTGTACATCGACCTGGGCATTGGAAACATTGGCGAGTTACAAAGGGAGATTCAAACTCCTAGGCGAGATGTGCGACCTAGTTGCATTGAACCCTGCTGCCCCTACAAAGTCATGGGCATATTGAACTAGACAAGCCATTCACCTCGGATCGAGCTCTCCGCATGCCAAAGCAGTTCCGATCCAACTCAGGCAAGGCCAAATGATGAGCTCCTCCCGGGTGAGCTAGACATGCACACTCAAAAACGACCCGTCGTCAATCCAAATACAAGAAGACGGCGACCCTCCAGTGTCGACCTTGCTCCTAGTGACCTGCAACCTATGAATGACAACTTGCACAAACAATGATCAATAAGCACATTGCAAAAGCAAACACACGGCCAAGCACAAAAGCGATAAAATACAAAACGCAAAGAAAAACAATAAATTGCGAAGCAAATCAAACAATATAAAACCTAGTGGTGATTTCAACCACGGGTTGGTAAAAATGCATCAAAATCCATGAAGGGCAATTTTCGAGCAACCCTAACCACCTTCTCACCAAATATAAACAACACGCCACGTAGACAATTTTGGGCAATGGTAAGTTGATTCAAAAGGTAAGGGCATATTTAAGATTCTTTAAATAATTTTTCTCCATTTCTATTAATATGTGCATAGTGCGCTTAGTGGGATAGAAGGAAAGGCGTAGGGAAGGGAGGTCGGGGAGGTCGACTCCCCCAAAACCAATCCATTTTGCTTTATTATGAGTTTGAAGGCAATTATGGCAATTTCACCATATATAGCAAAAAAACCTTCACTAACCCAATTAGTGACTACTAAACCCATGCTACATTTAGCAATACATTACCAAATTGGACCAAAAAAACTTTCTCTGATTGATTTGAAAACTCATTTCAATTGTAAAGGAAAAAAGAGCCAAAAAACAAAAAAAACTTGCCTCACGGGAGTTCTTTTTTGCACAAAATGCAGCCTTCACTCAAACTACCATAACTTTCTTTCTGTTTGAAAAATTGTCAATTTTTTTGAAAAATTTATATTCGATATAGAATTGATAGAATAGGTTTAGGAAGATTTTGGTGGACAAATTTTTGTAAAAAAATTCAAAGGCTGAGATAGGTGTAAAAGCAGTATAATAATTGCAGTTTTATACTCGGTATGTATGCTAAAAGGAAATTTTTCCACAGAAGAAGAGACAAAATTGTAAACGCACTACAATTATAAAGTGCCAAGAACTTTTATCGTCTTCGCTTTTCACTCAAAATTTAGGGGGAAAAGATGAAAGACTTTAAATTCTTTATTGATCGCTCAAACAAGTGGTATTCCTTGTGGATTAGATAAAAGCGAATGAAGGCTAGATTTTTTTGTTCAAAGTGCAATTTCGAGCTCATGAACCAACCCAACGGAGGTTTTATTGAGCCAAGAGCCAATCTAGCAGAGAGGCTTTCAAAAGCGTTCGAGAACTACTTTGTTTTTCGAGCACACATGTCAACCCAAAAGATGTTCGACATCCAGAGCAGATCCATAGCCTATTCCATCTCTTGCACACAATTCAAAGAAAGCACCTTAATCCAACTACTCCTGTTCAAATGAGATCCAAAGAGACCATACTAAATTAAGGGGGAATGATAAAATTTATTACATTCACTTTAGAATAGGATCAATTTTTTTTTTTATTAGAGGTAAAAAAGGGTTAAGGGGACCCTACCCCGAACATATTCACCTCTCCATGAGAGCAGATAAATACATTACCACACCATCAAAAAACTGATAATATAACAGTTCATAATAATACGAGCTCCCCTAGGAGCTAAAGTAGTGAAACAACAACAAAAAAACACAATGGAACTAACAAAGAACGAAGAAACTAACAACCAAAAATCTACTAGAGATAGTAAATAAAACAAAACACCCCTCCCTAGATCATTTATAGGATTTTTCAAGCCCCTCCAAAGCAAATGTCACCTTAGCCCATTTCCTTGCAGAGCATCTATGTTACCAACCAAAGATGCCAAGTCGAAACCATCGGGAGTCGCCTTTCTTTTCCTGCCCTGACTATCCACAACACTATAGGCATTAGCTAGTTGACCCCAGTGCGGAGATCTTGCAGTAGATTTCACCGTGACTACACTCCACTCTATGTAGCTGTGGATAATGGCACGAAAAATGGTCTAACCCGTTGGTTATGAAACCATAGTTGGCTTTTAAACCTCAATCTCTCCGCCATGCCCATTATTGACCGCTTCATCAACCGCACTTTCATCTTATGCCAGTCGTTGAACAAAAACTACACCGAGCTCTTGGTGAGCCTCATATCTCCCTTAAGTTCTTCAATATCCCCGCCATCTTAGCCAAATGGTTCTCCCCTTTCACAAGTCTAGTGTGTCCCATAGCCTCGAATTGTTGTTCCAATTGTACATTGATAGGAGTCGAAAGATCATGTTTACTAGACTCGCCCTTGGTATTCAAAGGGACACTAGGACTCTGCGTTAGATTTCATTTCCCTAAGATTCTAGGCCACCACAATCTCAACCTCCTCTTTATCCTCTTCCGAATCACCTTCCTAAGAGTCAAAATATTCACTCGAGTCTTCTTCCTCCGAGTTCAAGTCGACTCCATCCGCATAAGCTTCCAGAGCTTTAGTTAGGGAGCCAATCTTGTCAATATCCAGGGAAGCTCTTTTAACAAGGGCAAGAATAAAGCCTTGATGGAGTGGGACAGAGACCCTTCTGGTTTTGAACTGAGAGATAGAGGCACGCAAGGAACGATAAAGAAAGTAGGGGAAGCTAAAAGCCTAGCCACGTCACGAAATGATTAAGCATAGGCAAGGTGGTAGGTGTAAATACATTTGTGGCGGCCCTCAAGAGTGAGAAATTGGATAAGGGTGAGAGCCACCTCGTCATATGGATTAGGTAAATACAAACGAAGATAACCAACAAAATGGGAAGTGATATTTTCATTACCTTTGAGAAAACGAGTTCAGCTCTTCGGAGGCTTCTTTTTTAGGTTTATAGACCTCCCTCCCATGACCTGAAGGAATACCCATCACTTTGGCGACCGAATCCATAGTAATCTCCATGTTAATACCCTTCATTTCAACCACCGCACCTTTTTAGTAGTCTTCCAGGTGCTGGCAAAATCTTTGCTAAGATTTTCAAAATGACCTTTGAAATTTTTTAGGAAGGGCGTAAAACCCTTGTTATCAAACAGAGCCATGGCTTCAAGCGTCACCCCTTCTAGATCAGCGAGGTTCCGGATTCTAACCAAATCACCACCCATTTTGCCTGAAAAACCATTCACGATAAATCACAAATTCTAGGTAGCCAGAGGATTACACGCAGGGCCAAAAATGAAATTTCTCCGGGCAGGAAGCAAGCAAAAAGCTTTCCAAACACACGAGCAGATCCCCTCCCGATCTTCGCATTATTTAGAAATAAATGCTCACTATTCCACGGAAAATGACCATGATGAGTTTGACACACCATGGTGACATTATTTTGTGAAGTGTTCATTTATATCATTATGTAAGCGTGCTCGCGCTTAGGATCAAGAGATTCCACTTAATTGATAAGTGTCGACTCATCACAATTAACCCCCATATTAGCAAAACAATAAATGTTTCTTTTAGCATATGAGTGCTAATAAATGTTTACCTCATGTAAACATATTCTGTAATTGTTTTTCCTAGGTTCAAAGTTTTTTCTCTCCTATTCACTTGAGACCATGATGAATTAAGGGGGGGAATGTTAGGAATAAACTTAGGTTAATTCATCATTTACAAAGTTGTAAAGTTAAAGTAATTAAATTTTATTACTTTAACTTAGTTGTTAGTTAGCTATTACTTAGTTGTCACATCCCTAGTTTAGTGGGGGCTATTCTATTGTTAGTTTATTGTTCTCGGATGTTCCCGGATGTGATTAGTTAGGGGCAATATGCTATTTCTGCATATTTGCCATAGTTAGTTGATTTGATCCACTTCCTGTGGATGTTGTTATTGTTGTTCAATGTCTATAAACATTGCAACTTCTTCATTTGTTTAATAATGAAGGATTTCTAGAATATTGCATTCTTAACGAGAGAATTAGGTTGATACATTTCTCATTGGCATTTTTGTGCTTTGGACCATTTCTTATATTTTAGGGGCATTTCCTAGAATTTAAGAGGTTGGTAGTAGGAAGGACCCTCACAATTAGTTTCCTTGTGGGTTGTTTACTCTAAAAGGGGATGTTTACCCTAAAGGGGCTTTTTTACTCTTAACATTGTTCATGCCCTTGGAGTTTTGAAGTTTATGTATCATTATCAATCCCCTAGAGAAAAATTGTTCCTATTTCTTAGGGGCTTTTGTAGGGCTACGGGAATGGGACCATTTCATGCGGGATATTATTGAATATAGGTGTGAGTCAATTATTCATAATGATTTTTCTCATATTTTTTGGCAAATGGTTCTCAAGTTGTGGTTTATTTTTGATGAGAGATCAAGGTTTATTGACTACTTACGCATTTTAATGTTTTTACACTACCATCATGTTATGTATACTTGATTATTAATTGATATTAGTATCATATAAAATAAAACTAATCTTTAATTTGACACTAAGGCTAGCTGCTAAGGTTGGGAACATGTCAATGAGCATATAGAGGTTTCTCAACCTTGAAAGCATCACTCTATGCTCATTTCACATATTTTCAAGCCTAGAGTGGGTGTTTAGAATAGGCAAAACTCATCTCTTGATTTAGGGACCAAAAACCTTGGATCAAGAGATTAGAGGACGAAACCCTTATGGTTTCTTGTGGGTAATATCATCCAAAGATTGCATTGGACTGAAATCATTTTTTTGGCAATCTGATTTGTGGGGCAATTGGAACAACAACATCAATTTTGATTTGGAAAATATATTCCACAAGCTATTTGATTTCTAATTAGTTCCACAATATTATTATTTCTGTATTGATGTATCCCAACATATTTTATCAATAAATTAGAGTTTACTTTGTTTATGAAATGCATTGTTCTTTTCTCCTTGGAGTAATTATGATTACAACAAAAACTAGAAAAATAAAAAAATCAAATAAAATTCAAAGAATCCATCCACGAGTTGATCACAGACCCTCAACCTCCTAGTCATAGATGGGTTGGTATTTTATTTATAATTCACCTTTAGTCCTGTGTAGTCTATTGGTAAAAACAAGGCTATAATGGTTACTAATGGGTAGTGGCCTCCTCCCCTATTCGGATAGGTAAAATTAATACTGATGGGGCCTCTAGAGGCAATCTTGGCAAAGCTAGTATAAAGGTAGGGAGATCACATGATGGTGTTCCATATTTCCTCTTTGTGGAAAATTTAGGGGTTTTGTCCAATAATATGGCCGAAGGATATGATATTTAGAGAGGTATCTAAGAGGCTTTGAAGGTAGGCTGGCAGCATATTATAGTGGAGTGACACTCTCAAAGTTGGATTAAGTATCTACAACATCTACCCACGGCAGCCGGGAAAATTGGAGATTGGGAAGAGTGTTAAATTCCATTGTAAATAATGAGCAAAACTTTTAGGAAATATAATTCCAATATGTCCCAAGGACTCAAAATAGGGTGGTTGATGCTTTGGTAATAGGGCTTGGACAAATCTAATATAGTCCATTATGGTCTTCCCCAGTGATATTGGTCTTCACATAGCATGAATGCTATCTAATCTCTTCTTTATTTAGACGAGATTAAGATTTGGAATCTCTAATTGCTTGACGAATGTGTATATGTGGATAGTGATGTATTTACTACTTAGTTGTATTTGGAATGCTAGAAGTCTGCACTACACCTCTCAAGCTAAGTACTGGGTCTGTAGTGTGTATGTCTGAAAATCAGGTGATGTAAATTTCTCATCTAATCTTGAATAAAAATAGCTTTTCTTTTTACCAAAAAAATTAAATAGAAGTCATAACAGTGGTATAAAAGTCGATTTCTTGCTAGCCTACGAAGCATGAACAAAAACGGGAGAACTCGATAGATGAGGTAAGGGAAGATTTATTTTAGAATACTTAGACAAGGATCTAGAGGGGTCAAGAAAGAATGAAAAAGCTAATGACACAAATGTTACAAATCCAAAGTAGCTTCCCGCCCCATTCTTTTGCAAAATCTAGACCCTAATAATACATTTGAAAGAGGGGAAGCTCAACTTTGCATAGGCGATCAAATATTAGTCAAATGGGTCCCATTCTAAAACCCGTTAAACCCGTGCCCATACAAAGGAATGAAGGATATGTTAGGAAATTTAGGGGATAAATAATGTTACAAATTATAGATCCACCACATTAAATTGCCAAGAATTATAGTTTATGAAGTGTAGTGATTAAAACATAGATTAAGATGTTTATATTGCAGATTACAAAATGTAAACAACATGAAACAGAAAGTAAATGAACACAGTGACACAAGATATAAGTGGGAAAACCATGAAAGGTAAAAACCCACTTTGGAAAACACTTATCTTTATTGAGAATATATGAATTTAACCCAACACTCCTACTATTTCCTTGACTACACAAAATTCACTCATCAGCTCGCCTCTAGCTTGCATGATAGTTCATTCTTCTTGGTCGATGATCAGTCGCCTATATTTTTGTATGTGTATCCAATCTCAAAGAGATCACCTTTATTTATATCAAAGTGGGTGGTTCGGATCCACTCTTAATGCCGACTCAATTCATGCTTACATTTTAAACTTAATTCATAAGCCATGATCGTCGAGTCTTTGTGATTTTCTATTAAATCAATTTCCCATTTAATATTACAAACCCCAACACTCCCCCTTAATGTTAAGTAGGGAAACATGCTTAATCCATAAATCATCACATGAAGATTTAGGCTAGCATGAAGTTTGTTCCAAATAACACATGCCAAGTTACCTTTTTGTACAAAAGGAATTACAATCCATAAATCATCTAAGTGATCCAGAGGGCTAACATGCAACAAAAAACATTTGTTTTGTATATTTGTAATCCACGGTGTCTTTGCTTTAGTGTTTTCGGGTTTGCAACTCACACGATACACTACTCTAGTATCCCTCGAGCTTAGACAAGCCGCGAACCAAATGCAAGTGTTCCATAATTTTTAGAAAATTCGCGGTTCTTTGCTTTAATGCTTATCTGAGACTTCAAGAAGCCGCATGACCCAAAGCAAGTGTTCTCGCAAGTTTAGTAAAAACTGCAATACTGCTTTGTAATACATGTTTTCTGGTTTTTGAAAGAACAAAAACTCCACGGTACACTGCATAGTGTTCCACAGTGTTTGGAAAAATAAAAACACGCAATACATAGAAACAAAGCATAGGTCTCAAGATCAAGTGATTACATACGAAGTCTTACATAAGATTATCATATCTAATGCCTCGCTAGGTATTACAAATAAGCTACACATAAAATGATAGTTTACTTAAACAAAATGGAAATAGTCTAGGGAGATTTTAATTGGCACAATCAGGCCAATAAGAGGTGGCATTGCAAATGAGATGGCATTGCAACAACATGCAAAACATGCTCATTCCTCCTTATTTCCCCCTCAAGGGCAACTTTGAAAGGCAAAAGATCAGTTGATTCAGAGGTGAAGACGTCATTCACATGATCATTTGAGTCTTGCCCATCTAATTCAAAGGTGGAGATCAAAGTCATCCACATGATCATTTGAGTCACATTCTACCACATGATCATTAGATTCATAGGTGGAGATCAAGGTCTTCCACATGATCATTAGATTTAGAGGTGGAGAACAAATTCACCATTTGAACTGCACACCAACTTGATATGCTCCATTCTTTAATGTTGATCTAGATTATTTGCAAGAGCAATGCAACACTAGTTGTCACTCAGAAGTAGAATGCTTCCTTTAACGCCCATATGAAGTCCATCAACAATCTTTTTCAGCTACATAGCTTTCATTGTTGCTTCCATAGTACTTCATATTGATTGCTCCTTGCTACTCCAGTGATTGCACCTACATTCAACTTGAAACAAGCACATCCAAAATTAGATCAGCAATATGGTTAGAATCACAAAAAAAAAAAAATATTGTATTAACAAAATTATACATAACATAGTTGAGTATACCTCAAGTATCCTTTTTTACCATTTTTCAATGGTTTGTCATGAGGATCTTGCATGAATTATTAGAAAAAGTCCTAATGCATAGAATGTTCGTGATAGTTAAATAACTTTTTCACATGCAGGTTTAAAATCAATGATATTATTTCTTTGAAGTAAGTCAAGTGTAGCATACAACAAAAAGATACAACTTATTTTGTGATCTTGTCATATAACCATACTTAAATAAGTAGATTTAAAACATTTCCTTAATCTTTTTTTTTAAGAGTTAGATTCTTGTTGCGACACAAGCAATGAAGAGATCATATATAAGACAATAATAACAAATATGATTGTTTTTAGATCATATTCAATTTGAAAGAAGCAAGCAATCTTATAGTGTATTACTCTCTTAACTTAGGTTTGAGAGACAGATTGGGCTTATAACCAAGATGCAAAGAGGTTTCAAACCAACTTAACAAGACAAGCTTTTAAAACAAACACAACCTCAACCAAGCCGGATAAGAAGGTTGCCAATGGTTTTATTTTCCTTAGGTTATTAGGAAGGGTAATAAAACCAAATTTGAGCCCATTTAGGAATTCTAGACAGAGAAACATTTTGAGATGACTCCCCCTCAATATATAAATCCTTCAAAGCTGAAAAGGATGAACATCCTCTTGGACATTTGTTTCCAAATTGTCCAAAGAAGGATTAAGAAATTATAGGATTTCTATTTTAGAGGAGAGTTAAGAAGTCAATATACAAAATGGTTTCTCTATAACATATACATTCCTAAAACATTGATGCCAAAGTTATAAGACATTATGAAAAGAATAAGAAAACTAAAGCATACATAAAACATGCAATCATCAATACATTAAACATGTATAAATAGTATTACCTAGAAACAGTTTCACGAAGCAATAGTCTTCTTAGCAATATTTGCATGGTTTTTGTTCTTATTCTTCTTCTTATTGTTCTTACTTTGAGCATTCTTATCTTATTTAGAATAATGAGATAGATTCTTTATAAACAAACTTTCCACAAAAGGCACAAGTGCCATCGGACTTAACCTTAAATTTTTATTATTATTAGGTTTGAACTTATAATTCAAGTTTGATTGCTTATTAGAATTGTTGTTATTTTTATTTCTAAATGACTTTTGATTTTGGGAGAATAATGCCCGAGGGGCATTCTCTTTTAGTCAAAAGTATCCATGACTCTTTCTTCTTGAACTAGGAGAACAAACCGCGTATCCAAACTAGGTAAATCAGATTCATTTTGATACTTAGAATTCGAATAGAAACGTAACTTCTAAATTTTTCATGTTTGTTAATTTGAATAATAAACTATAAAAACTTATCCTAAAATAGTTCACAATTACAACCATCTAACTGAGCCTTAATGTTCTCAATCTTAGCTAAGTAGTTAACTATCTTCTCATCTCCTTTTGTTGAAGATGTTAACAATTCCATAAAAAGTTATATTATCTTAGAAAGGCGGTTACCTTCATGCATAGATTCCAATCGAATCCAAGCATCAGTTGGAGACTCCATGTAACCTATATGTAGTAATAAATCATCATTAATGCTTTCCAACATGATCGACATGGCCTCTTGGGATTTTTGGGAGAAAACATTCAAGTTTTCAAGGGTAGCTTGTCTCCCAGTGGGTCTCTTTTCAACACCACTAACCAAATCCCATAGATTTCTAGCCATAAGTATAGATTTAAGCCTAACTCTCCAAATATTATAGTTAGTGTCATTCAATAACAGAGATTTATCCATGGAAAAATTAGATGAACTAGCCATATTTGACAACTTAGCAAATTTTGAAAAAACTAGTGTTATGCGGGTTTTAATTAGTTGTAGATATCTGCAGTTAGAAGAAATTAACTTTTGTGGATAAACACACTTGATACTTCACTTGCAATTCATTAAAAACACTCAAAAGATGTATTGAAACCAAGCGGGAGGCCACATAACACAATGGACTAGCCACTGAGGGCCGTAAAGCAAAAGGTTATAGAATTATCAAATTTTGAAAAGTTGCACAACAAAGAAACAATCTTCCGTGGAATTATAAAGAATGAAAATATCAACAAGTTTAATACAAATATTTAAAAAAGATATGGGGCAACTAAGGAGAAGTCACGATGCATAAAAAACTAATCATGAAGAGCTATAAGCCAACACACAAGAAGATATAGCTTGACCAAGTTCAAAATCCGTGGAACAAAGAAATAATGTTTCGCGGGTTTTGAACTTTTAGTGTTCCGCTTGAGAATGCTAAGGAAAATACGGGAACAAAAGAATCCACACAACAAGGGAATGCAAGTGCGTAGAACAAAGAAATCTGCTCAACAAGGGAATGCAAGCCGTGGAACAAAGGAATCTGAAACAAGGGAATGCAAGCAGAAACGCAAAAGCAAAGCAGCCGAAACAAAGGAATCCGCAAAAAGGAAATGTAAGTCGATGAACAAAGGAATTCACATAACAAGGAAATGCAAGCCGCGGAACAAAGAAAACAAAAATCGGGGACTTGAGGAAGGAAGTTTTTACAACTTAACAAAAGTTCTTACAAAAGATATGGAGCAACTAAGGAGATGTCGTGAAGCACGAAAATTGTGCGCGAAGACATGCGAGGAAACACACAAAAGTTATGGCTTATCCAAGTTTAAAAGCCGCGGAACAAAGGAACACTGTTCGCTGGTTTTAAATTTTAGTGTTCCACGAAATACTATGTAATGACCCTTTCAAGGGTTTCAACCAAACACACCAAATGCAGATCTGAAAATTAAATTGCAGCAGACTGAAAGTATAAAATCAGCGACTTGAACTATCACCAAATATGCCAAAAATCACCACAAAACACCACAAATCAACTCGCCACAATTATGTATATATTTTATGGAATATTAAGAGCCAAAAACACAAAGAAATGTTGAAGATCTCACTGTTGGAAATTAATTATGAATTGGAAATTGCAGCCACAAGAAAAATATGAAATATGGGTCTAGAAACCCTCTAAATTCACCAAACTTCAGATTCGACCTTTAAAAATATTACAAATCAGATTATGAAACCAGATTTCTCAAATACTTCACCAAAAGTTCCAAACCCTACCCAAGGTAGGTCGCTCCACCCTAAATAAATCAAATACCAGCTGGAAATTACAAATATCTCTTCAAATCAGCCCTTTACTTCCAAACCAAACAATGATGAAGGGTTTTCGTCCTTCACCCAAGCCACTAGAAGGGTTTTCGTCCTTCTATGAAGCCTCACAAGAGGGTTTTCGTCCTCAAGTGGATGAACAAGGAGCAACAAGCTCACAATGCCCAAGTAGAATAAAATGTGCCAAGTCTAGATGCAAATGATGTCTCTAATTCCCTTTTATATCCTCCTTTTGGCGCCAATGTACAAATAGAAAAGGCCAACCTATATAATGCAAGGAAACACTAAAGAAAATATAAAAATATTAGATTATAAAGATGCTCAAGGTTCTTCTCCTTCATTTTTGTTCCATTGCCACGAGAGAGAAGGAATGGCGGGAAGACCAATTATCAGCTCTTAAGTGGGAAAAAGGGCCATTACAATCCTCCCTTCCTAAAATTGCTTGTCCCCAAGCAATTGCAAACCCATTACATTCGCTGCCCCAACTTCTTTTTGAAGACCTTCATCCTCCAATGGTGAAGGTGGCATCCTTGATAGAGTATCTGCAACCACATTATGTTTTCCCTTCACATACTCAATATCAAAATCCCATGCTTGGAGTCTACTCATTCCATCACCTATACCTACATGTTCTCCCTCAATGGAGCCTTCTATCCAGATCATGAGAACATCATTCAACATAGCTTGCATGTAGGCTGAAAATAAATCATAACAGTAGTAAGTCACCTGGGATTCCATCCAATTTAGCACTAGGGTGGCTTGGGGAAGTGTCTTCACTAGTGGAGCTTCACCACTATCCTTGTCATGCAAGGAAACCTTCTTAAATTGCACATGGACACCATTGTTCATGACTGAAATTATTGTGATCAGCAGCATAAAAATGATGCAAATATGACAAACCCATGTGAGCTTTAGTAATATGATAGATGTAGAAGTATTAGGTACCCAAACAAGTACCACAAACTCACCATCTTCAGCTGAAACCCCATACAAACTTAGCTGCTCCAAATCCTTGACTTCTTCTTGTGAAGACCCTTCTTGATTCCCATGAAGAGCTGGTTTCCAAGATAAGGCATCCGCTGCTACAATGTTTTTCCTCTTGACATATCTAATGTCAAAACCAAAACTTGTATATTGCTGACCCATCAACAAGATATGGCCTAAATTTGACCAAGACATGCATAATGGCCATCATCTTCTCATCATAGTTGTGAAGATTCAGCTCATGTTTCTTGAGTTCTTTGTTTTCCAATGCAACAAGATGTTGATTTTGCATTAGAACAACCCCTATTCCTTCATTGTATGCATCGAATTCCACCATAAATGTAAAAGAAGAATCAGGTACAACAAACACTTGGCATGAATACATTACCTTCTTGAGTTGATGGTGTCCCGAAATTTCACCACGAAACTGGGACTACACTTTTTTAAATTTTTGTTCTTTTCAAGTAATGGGTCTTGTTTTGTGTTTTGTTTTTCCTGCAGTTGTTTGCATTGCTCTAAGGTATCCCCAGAGAGTCATAAAAGCCAAATTGACCATACCCACATGCCAAAGCTCACTCAATCCCTTCACCAGACTTTGTCTGAAAGCGTTTTATTTATTTATTTATTAAATAAATAAGGTTCTTTTAAAAATAGATTGAGCTAAAATTAGTGAATTTTAGGTTATATAAACCACCACACCCCATCATTGTTACCACACCAGTATTACTTTTCATCTTCAAGTGGAGCATTCATCTGGGGAGGGTTTTTACAGGCTAGCTAATTGGCGAATTATTTTCAAGCGATTGTCTGCAACTTTTTCGTGTACTTTGTTTTTGTTTCTTTTTGTCTGCTTTTTTTGTTTTTCTCCATTTTTGTCCGAAAATCCCCGTAGCCTATTCATTCTTCCTGTCATGCCTTTTTTTGGAGGTGACCGAGCTCAGGATTCCTTCAAGAGATTGCAAGAGGTTGCTTGGTCCAAAAAGGTGCAATAATGGATTTTATGAAAATAAGAAAAATACTACCACCAATGCATAGAGCTCGAGAAAATATGCACTTTTAGAAAAAAACGACACCTAAAACGGAGCCACGGAGTGAAAGTTATGGCACTTGCAAGTTTTTGTTGCTACATCTTCCCGGACCCTTTCCAAAAATGGAAAATTTTATTCTATTTGTGTTTTCTTCACCGAAAATCCAAAAATGGAAAGAAATGCTTCTTATAGTGAAAACGTGAAATAAGGAGCTTCCCGGAAGGTTGAAGTTTAACGCTGCCCTTCCTTCATGTTTTTCACGCAAAAGTTAGCTAATTCACTTAACCAAGTCGCACTTTTTGGAGCTTCCGGCGGGGTGGAGTTTAACGTCACCACTTAAGTGAAAAACATAAAATAAGGAGCTTCCCAACAGGTTGAAGTTTAACACTGCCCTTCCTTCATGTTTTTCACATAAAAGTTAGCCAATTCACTTAACCAAGTCGCACTTTTTGGAGCTGCCCGGCAGGGTGGAGTTTAATGTCACCACTTAAGTGAAAAACGTAAAATGAGGAGCTGCCCAGCAGGTTGTAATTTAATGCTGCCTTGCCTTCATGTATTTCACGCAAGCATTAGCCAAAAAGTGCGACCCATATTAGCATGACTTCATGCTTAAAAAGTAATGTTTTTTATTTATTTTTAGCAAATTCGGCGCCAAAGTTAGGGAGAAAGTCAAAGCAAAAAGGCATGATAAAAATAAGACAAAGAAGCTTGCTAAAAATAGCGGAAAGAGTTGCAAAGAAAAGCATGCTAAAAGCAAGCTAAAATTAGGCAAACTTGGGCACCCAAAGAAGGAGAAAAAGCACAACTTATTATTAGAAATTGCTAAAAATAATAGGAAGCAATTGGTAAAATTAGCATGCAGTTGCTTATATAAGAAGTGGATGCCATAAGTGAAGGGCAATTAATTCTTTTGTGTGGAGCATGCTGCCCGGCAAGTGTTGGCGCCAAAGGAAGAGGTTTTGAGCATTAAAAATATTTTTAATTGTCGGGAAGCATTTTCACATCTTAACTGGAAATTTTAGAAACCCCTAGTGTGTGTTTTGATCTCAAGATGCATCACTATTGAGCTTTACATTCATGAACTTCTACATCTCGAGCTGATATTTTTAGAAAGACGTTATAGTCCACCATAGAGCATACCTAGAAAACTTAGGTGCACTTCAATTTGGATCGCAACAACCAATTGGCTCACCTCGGATTGATGGCATCACAATCAAATTTTCTTGTTAGGCGCTCCACTAGATTGGCATACCCCGATGTAGTGCAAAAAAAGGGACTCATACACGGGTTGATCTTCACCAACCTCTACATGATCACTATAGCATATTGGTGTTTCCCTAGGCACCACTTAGCTTTCTTAGATCACCATGAGTTGAGGTGAAGAAACAAGGACACATTGTTTGATGACATCACTAGAACAATAAGGACACATTGTTCAATGGATCGATGACATCACAATCAACTTTCCTTGTTTGACACTCCACTCGATTGGCATAACTTGATGTAGCACAAAAAAGAATGACTCAAACATAGGTTGATCTTCACCAACCTTTGCATTATCACTCCATCATATTGGCACTTCCTTAGGTATCACTTACCTTGCTTGGATCACCCTGAATTGAGGCGAAGCAATAAGGACACATTGTACCTTTGCCACAATGTTGTACATGCTCTTGTCCTTTTGCACATCTAGTGCATCACCACAACATCACATGTCATCAATGGCATCATATTGTTGCGTACAAAGACTTGTGGAAACCTTGTGTGCTTCCACAATGCCTCGCAATATACCACAACCTTGTCTCGATTCTTCGTAGGACAAATAATACTCTACACCATCCTTAGAGATCATGTGCAGCATTTCATGCTTCTACAATGCCAAAATTCATCTTATGTCATCGCAGTATCCCGCATACGTGCAACTTCTAGCAAGATCATGCAACATCATGTGCATCTCATACATACTTGCAATGCCAAAGTTTGTTCCTCATAGTATTCACAACTTTTACAAGTCACAAAATTGCTTGCAACACATGTAACTTTTGGGATTTCTTGAAAGCATTACCTCCACACTTGCAAACCCTACGGTCTTGTGTCAATTTGGCTCACAACATTTACAACTTTTGCAATGCCGTATAATGCATCACAATGTTTGTAGCTTCTCACAAAGTTGTATAGCACATCGCATCCTCACAACACTCACACAATTTCTTGTTGCTTCTCAACATAGCACGTGTCTTCACAATTCTCCACAAGCCCTTGCGATCTATGTTCACTTGTCTAAATTTCTCTACCACATGACATGCTAGGTGTCACTCTTTACACTTTCATCATGTTAGAGAAAGCGTTAGCGTAACACACACTATAAGTTCAACCATCACTCTTGCAAGAAGTCTAACTCTCACTGGGTAGAATATGAATTGATCTTGTAAACATCCTATTTTGTTACCATCGTATGTTATAACCGATTTCTTGTAATGATATATTGTAGTCATTTGATAGAGAAAGAGAGTCCTTTTTCCCCTTTCCTAATTGGCTATGTCCACAACATCTTGAATACTTGTGTGCCTCAAGTATCTTGTATCAATTGGCCATCTCTTCCCCATGTTAGCATGCCCTATGCATCTTACATCTAACATATGAATGGTCATCCACCATTCTAGATAAATCAGTTAGGATGTGCCATCCCCTTCTTGATCACAAGAGTTTGCACTCCTTGTCTTTCTGGTCAGTCGCGTTCTAGGCAAATCAGCAAGGAGGCATTCCCCTTCTAATCATAAAAGCCTTCTCTCCTAGCCTTACTGTGCATTGCATGTATATGTACTCTACTCTATTTTTCGTTTGAATGGAAGCGGCACAATTGTGCCAATCTCATGCATTGAATGTGTAATGGTTGTTTCTACATCTGTTTCTTAGATTCCATTGCATGTTCTACAATCTGCAGGTCTGTTTGAATAGATCCGTCTAGTTTAAATAATTTGTAGCATTGTCCTCCACACAACCTACTAGACTCGGTGTGGATCACCTCATGTGTGCATCCTAATAGTAGTTCTAGTCAAAGAAGGCAAAAGACAGAATAGTATATTCCAAGTGACGAGCAAGACATGTTTGCAAGTAAGGATGAACGTAGTTGTGCTTTTAACAAAACATATTCTTGGAATTACCAGAGATGGGCTGCAAACCTACTCGAGGTTTAAGGAAATCATGTCATTAATATTGAAAATTAAAGCATTGAAAGTGGAACCAGCACATGTTCGAAAACAGTAACTAAGATTACAATTTTGGGAAGCCTTCAAGTAATAAAGAGGAAACATGAGCAATGTAAAGAGAATATTTTTAGGTCACATTAAGCTATAAATAAGGTTATAGAAACTATTTCTTAAAAATGCATAAAGATATGAAAAATCACTCTATCTTGGTTTATTCATTCATTTTTTTCATCACTATCCCCATTTCCCCACACTTGTTCCACCTCCTTGCACATGTTTCCTGAGGATGCTTTCTGGTTGATGCCATTCACATCCATTTCTGGAAGTAGAGTGATGTGTCTCTTAAGTGGAATGTCCTAGATCTTGAGAGGATTTTACTGGATCTTGATTGCATACTCCTGGATTGCAGGCAGGACCATTTTGGATTTGAGATAGATATACTAAGTCTGAACCACAGTTTTTAAAAGGATTTTGAATTGGCCTCTTGTCATTGCATCAATGATGGCATGAACTACTTGGGGATACCAAATGGACTATATGTGGGCTCACAAAGTAGTCCAATACAAGACTATTTAACTCTTCCGTTTAAAATGATCACACATGGAGTCCTGGTTCTGTAACCATTTCTTTTCTACATCCTTGTACACATATTCCAAGATTTTCTTTAAATCTCATATGAATTTTGGTCTTGCATCTGTTGAGAAAATGGATCCACTGATGTTTCTTGAGACTTCTTTTGACAAAGAAAATCAATAGAAGCTTCTTTTATAGAATATCCTAATACAAAGGTTCTCTTGATGCTTTAATTTTACACTTTTCTTGATGCTTTAAATTTACACTTCTATTGATGCTTCTATATTAGAAGTTCCTAATGAAATCTATATACTTGAAATATGGATCAATTCTAACAACAAGAGTTAGAAATCCAAATGTGAAAGTTCAAGCAAGAGGCCAATGAACTTCTAATTATGAAAGGGAGGGTTGCATTTATTTAAATGGTTACATGTTGCAGTTTATCTTGGAAATCCTTCAAATAAAATGAACTATTCAGAGGCAGTATCCTTCTCTCAAATTAATTGACACTAGACAGGACAGAAATTTAAATATTATAGATTTGTAAAAATGACACTTGGCACAGTTGTTCCAGTAAACTACAATCAAGATAATTTTGAACCTATTCATACCAATAAGTTCCCAAGTGAGTAGAAAAGCATACAATCCCATGGCTACTCAGTACACATGTTTGCTCACCTTCCCTTTAATTTAAGACGTCTATGTACCTAAAACCAGAATAGACAAGATGAAAGGATAATCCACGCTTGAATATCTAGGAACCAATGGAAACAAACAGAATTTAAAAATCACAAGATTTGCAAAGTACTGATCCAATTTATAGTTTTATCATGATGATTTATGGAGAAGATTCATCTTTTAAATCTATTATGCTGTGTTTCTAGCCCATGTTATTTAATCTGAATCCTTACCTCTCCTGCTGCATGATTCTAATCAGACTACTACATTTCAATTTAGGACCTTAGTGGAACTCTTGATAAAAGAGAATTTATTTTCGGAAGATATAGTAAGGATAGAACATGGGGTTATTCTAGGGACGAAAAGCACACAAAGCCATGACAGGCTAAAATAGTTTTAAACTACATTGCCAGGATACACCCAGCCCCCTGACGAATCCCCGATACGTATCAGATACGGATACATTATGATACGGATACGAGATACGGATACATCCAGATACGCCACGGATACGCACACACGTATCCATGACATATCCGGGAGTATCCCGCATGTATCCCTCAATTAAAACGTCTTTTTAAAGTTTTAATTCATTTTTTTTTATTTGTTGACTTTTCTATTCCCTAAAACCGAACCCTAAATACTAAATGAATAAAATAATACACCCTCACCCCCACAAAAAGTTATAAAAGCATCACCCCTCTCATTTGAAATTACACAAACAATTTCATTGTCTTTTTGCAAGTGAATGAGCAAAGAGCCAAAGAAGAGTTGTGAAGAGCTTAGTGGAGGCAAAGATTGGGAGGTTTTGCAAAGAGCTTAGAGGAGGCAAAGATTTGAAGGAGGGGCAGCCATTGCTTCTTTTGTTTGGAGTCCACCATTGCAAGGAGGAGAAGGAAGAGATTGTTTTAAATTTATTGTTCATTCAAGAATCAAAACTAGAAGAGTAGAGAGGCAACAAGGATCTACGATTCTACACTACAGGTATACCGTATTTTATTTTATTTTTAATTCATCCTTTTGTTTTATTTTTTTACGGTTATTTATTTATTTATTATGTTGCATTTTTTAAAAAGTATGCACATCCTAAATCTGTGTATGCTCTCACCTCGCGCCTTTATGGCGATCTTGGTGATCAAAAACAGATTAGGATGGCATAGTTTAGGGTTATTTAATTTAATAATTGGTAAAAATTATTTTTTTAATTTTAAATGCATTGTTCAATGTTAATGTATTTGTTTTTTATTTTTTTAGCTTCCTAAATCTGTGTATGCTCTCACCTCGCGCCTTTATGGCGATCTTGGTGATCAAAAACAGATTAGGATGACATAACTAATTTATTTATGTTAAGGCAAATTGTTTTTTAATTTTTTAAACATCCTAAACCTGTGTATGCTCTCACCTCGCGCCTTTATGGTGATCTTGGTGATCAAAAACAGATTAGGATGACATAACTAATTTATTTATGTTAAGGCAAAATGTTTTTAATTTTTTAAACATCCTAACTCTGTGTATGCTCTCACCTCGCGCCGTTATGGTGATCTTGGTGATCAAAAACAGATTAGGATGGCATCAAGTTCTGCTTCGGGTGGAGTGCAAGGCCAAGCTGAAAACACATCAGTTCCTATGAGACATGATCCTAATTCCCCTCTTTGGAGACATGTGACAGTGGTAGACAACATTGTTGGTGGTGGGTGTCGGGTTTGGATATGTCATGGTTGCCAAGCTCAGTACAAATCCTCATATAGCCGACTGAAAATCCATTTGACTGGTGTTGGAGGTGTGGGGATAAAGAGGTGCCCAAAAATAACAAATGAAAAAATGGCAGAGTACCTAAGAGAGCAAGAGGAGGCTGATAAACAAGCTGAAAGAAATAGAACTAGAACAATTCCTTTGCAAAGAAGGCCTTCATCACGACCACCCGCACCTAGACCTACTTCTCATCCTTTCATTCAAACTCAAAGTCAACCACATGATTCCCCTTTTGATGAAGAGAGTCCAGAGAGCTCACGAAAAAGGCCAAAAGGAGCATTGGAGAAAGCATTTAATATTGAAAAGAGGGAGATTGTTGATGAGGTTGTTGCTCGATGCATTTATGCATGTGGGCTGCCCTTTAATGTATTGAGATCTCCATATTGGCATCAAATGGTGAAGGGTATCAATGAAGCTCCACAAGGGTACAAATCCCCAGGTTACGAAAAGTTCGAGCCTCACTCTTGGGAAAGGAAGTGGAACACATTCACAAGACTTTGCAGCCAATCAGAGACTCATGGAAGGAAACATGGGTTTCCATCATTTTAGATGGATGGAAAGATGCTAGAAATAGACCCCTCATAAATGTTGTTGCAGTATGCCCTAAAGGGGTGATGTTCCTTAAAGTCATTGACTGTGAAGAGGAAGTCAAGGATGCACAATTTATTGCTGACATTTTAATAGAGGCAATTGAGTCAGTGGGCCCCCAGAATGTTGTCCAAGTCATCATGAACAATGCTAAAAATTGTAAAGCGGTAGGAATGATCATAGAGGGTAGATATGAACACATTTTTTGGACTCCTTGTGTTGTCCACTCCCTTAATTTGATGCTCCAAAAGATTGGGAAAATCCCATGGATTGAGCAAATTTATTTTGAGGCAAATGACATTCAAATGTTTATCACAAACCATCATATGTCACAAGCCATTTTCAAGAAATTCTCAAGGTTAGAGTTGTTGAAGGTTGCAGAAACTAGATTTGCCTCTCACACACTCGTTTTGAGACGGCTTGTGAAGGTGAGAGAGGCTTTAAGCAGTATGGTGATCAGCAATGTTTGGTCAATGTGGAGGTAGTCAAATACAAAGAAAGCTACAAGGGTAAAATCATGGGTCCTTGATGAGGATTGGTGGGCCAAGGTTGAGTACTTGTTGAGTTTTACAGAGCCCATTCTCTCCATGATCCGATATGTAGATACTGATGAAGCATGCTTGGGAGAGATATATGATGGCATAGATTCTATGCTTGAGCGTATCAGAGATGTAATACAAAAAAAAGAGCAAGATCTAGAAGAGACCTTCTACAAAGTGAGGTCAAGAGTGTGGTCATGAAGAGGTGGAATAAAATGACCACCTCATTACATCTCCTTGCTTATGCATTGACCCCAAAGTACTATAGCTCTTATGTACTTGGGATACCAACAGGAAAGCACCATTCTCTGACTCCAAAGTTGGAAATGGAACCAAGGCAGCATTTAGAAGGATTTTTCCCAATCCATTTATAGCACGTTGTCGTTAGAAGTGAAATGGGCATGTTTACTGGTTCAGAAGGCCACATGGGATCGATTGAGGCTCTTTTCGACAAGAGTAGCTTGACTCCAACCACATGGTGGCGTGTACATGGCCATGATGCCAAGTACTTACGTCCTATTGCTATAAAAGTTCTTTCACAGGTATAACATTTATAAATTTTAAAATTTATAATCATTTTGAATATTTTAAATTTTATTAAGTTAGGATTATTTAAATTTTAATTTATTTTTCACACATTCTTAGTATGTTACTAATTTGTCTTTGAATTTCAATTTTCTAACTTTGTTGTAATAGGTGGCTAGTAATTCTTCGCAGAGCGGAATTGGAGTACTTATAGCTTTATCCACTCAGCTAAAAGAAACAAGTTGGCATCAAAAGAGTGGGATTTGGTATATGTACTCTAATTTGTGCCTCTTGTCACACAAGTTTCGAGGACTATGCTAAAGGGCCTCACAAACTTTGGGATCTTATTCCAGAGACCATAGACTTGGATGCCTCCGCAACCACGCTTGCCCAATTTTCATTATTTGATGGCGAAGATGACGTTCAAGGGAGTTCGCAAGGAGCGGAGAGTGGAGTTAATGAGAGTTGAGTTAGCAATCTGGCACACAAGAACTTGGTTTTGAGGAAAATCTATATGATATATTCTATATTTTTTGTATTCCTATATAATATGTATGGTAGCCACATGAAAAATGAAATGTAAAATCTTAACTATATTGTATGTTTTGAAAATTTGAACATGGATCCTAGTATATTTTTCAAATTTCAAGTTTTGTTCATATATTCATGTTGACATTATATTCGTATATCATATGTGTTGGTGCTCAAATTAGTCTCGTCCCGTTTGTCATTGAAATCCCTTAGTTTGCGGCCTTTGTCATGTTTTTTATCTCCCGTGTTGGTGCTTGAAAGACTTTGTCCTCCATTTGGTTGTTGTGATCAGTCCTTTCTTGGTCGAGGATCACTTAAAGGTCTAGAATTTGTTTTTCTTCTCTGTCCATCTGAAGGAGTCTATAAATTGGGCATAAAACTTGGGTTGTTCCTTTCCTTCTATTTTCCACATCACATGTTTTCTTGTCCCTGTCATTTTGTCCCAAATACTTGTGGAAATGTGATTGGATGTAGTTCGGAGGATCATATTTGAGCCTTATAACATTTCCAAATTCTTTGTCCTTGAGAAAAATTCATTTTGGGCTCAAATGGCGATTTTCCTGCATTTTACGGTTTGATGGGTGTATTTTCGGTCAAATTTACATCTCAACATCAGTGGAAACATGGCCCTTTTTGGTTGGATGCGGCTCGGTGGGGCACTTTAAAACTTTGTGGCTCGCCTCAACCCAAAACTTGTCCACGTGGAGGAACGACGCTCGTTTGAAAATTCACCTTTTGGTTTGGCCTTGGAGTTGCGCCGGGGGGACACGTGGAGGATTCCATTGCTTTGCAGACTTACACAAATTTTTCATGCGGCAGTGCTGAGTCTTTAGGCCATGGACACATGGTGAGCTTGTGCTCATTCGAGTTCTTCGCTCTTGGGCACCATCTTGAAGTTGCGCCATAAAGACACGTGGAGGCTTCGCTAGGTTCTCCCATAGTTAGACTTTTTAAACAATTTTGAAAGGCACTTTTGGGACACGTGGAGGCACCACGCCGGTTTGGGGACCGGCCCCTAAATTTTATTTTGAAAGAGCACTAAGAGGACACTTGGAGGCTTCGCTCACTCTGCTCTTTGCTTGGAATTTTCAATGGCAAAGGAAAATGTCTCGGACCTAGACACGTGGAGGCTTCCACCGCTCTTTTTACACTGAGACTTTTCAAAGGCCAAAAGATGTTTTTCTTGGGCTTAAGGCACGTGGAAGGCCTGCGCTTGTTTGGAAACTTGCCTCCGTACCTCGCCTTTGTTGTTGCGCCAAAGGAACATGTGGACGGCTACAAAATAAGATGGAGAAGGGGCGAGAATCAACGGTAAATGCTGTGCATTTCATTTGTTTTTGCCACCATTGGAGCTCCAGGATGTTTGGAGATGCGATTTTTGCATCATTCTTCCTCAAATTTTAATGAATTTGTGTCATTTTGGTCTACAAGGTGCATTGAATAGTTTTGGTGGCTTAATTTGTAAAAAGTGAATTTCAGCATTTGAGGTAGATTTTTGCTCGGGCTCGTGTAGAAACGCAAAATGCTAGATCTAAAAGTTCAGCAGAGGCAAAATTTAACAAGGGAAAAGGATGAAATGATGAAGTGCAGCGCAAAGGTGAAAAAGGCGTTGCCTCGAGAGCAAAAAGGCATGACTAACTTTCAAGTCCGCTATGCAGAGGCTCTGAAAAATTATTAAAAAGGGATTTCTCGCATGACATAATCAGAATGATTAAAGGGACTCCTGAAAAGTTGTGGCATGGCATCCTAGTCATTAGTCAAGGGCCCAAGAAACGTGATCAGTTCACAATTGGTCCACTGGCAGATTTCAGATCTAAATTTGTTAAACGTCGTTGTCTGAAACAAATTGGTAACAAGCAAAGGTCCCTCGAATATTCTTCTCTTTTGGGGAAAAATTGAGTGAGCAAAAATGTATAAATGCAATGAGAATACTCTTGCAAATGGTCGGAGTATGAATTCTTGAGAAAAAATTTGAGAAAGCCGTCTTCCCGAGAGGCCAAAGCCGAGATTACCTATTATTTTCTTTTGTGTTAGATTTTTTGTCGTGTCAAGTTGGTTGCAGATGTATAGCCATTGACAAGCACTGAGATTGCTCTGGAAGCTTTCCCTTACTGATGAATCTAAGCAATTTTGGAATTAATTTGTGTATATTCTCTAGCAATTTTGTGAGCTTTATTTTCAAAATGTTTCGCAAATAGTTTCTTTTTTTCTCTATTGCGATCTTATACTGAAATTTTTGTGAAATCACACAAGATCTCGTCCTGTGTGATTCTAATGGTATTTGCAATTTCATTTCAAGAAAGCCTTCATCTTGGATGAGATAAACAAATTTAAAATCAATAACAAACATTGTCGTTTGTTGAGAAAGATTGTCTGTAAGTCTTCGGGATGTACCTTAGGCGTGATTAATCAAAAAATTTAGTGTTTAATTGAGTCTTTCAATTTGAGCCTTCGTGTTGGAGTCTCAACGATTATGTGAAAACGTGCTGATTCTGGGACTCCATCAAGCACATTTATCTCGTTGAAGGAACGTCTTGATTTTTCAAGCTTTCATTGTGAAGTTGTTCATTATTGTGAAGTCCCTCAGGATCCGGTATAATCAACTTTATCTTGCTTCATCTCCCACCAAAATCATTTAAAAACCATTGATCCACCTTGAACTACCCCTGTTTGCCCTGTGTATCAACAAAGGAACAAAATCTACTTGCAAAAATATGCAGAACAATCAGGATTTCTTAATGTCTTCAATAACCTTAGCCTTGTGTTGAAAATATCTCCATCGTTTAGAAGTGACAACTCTTAAGAGTTAAATCATGGACCATTGACCGTATTTTCCCAAGTTCTTTTCATCGTAGAAATTGTGCAAAAGAAGGATATCTCCATCTCCTTCATCAAACAGAGGTTACACTAAGGGTCCTCTCACCCTGATTGAAGAGGCACGGCCTAAAGTAGTGAGGACAGGTCAAATCCTCTTAAAGGTATTATCTATCTCTCCAAAATATGAGTAATAAAGGGCCGATTAGATCTCATCCCGGCTACAAAACGACACACACTATGATCTATCTGCCTCTAAGCTCCCTGTCGAATTTGTGTTGCTACTCGGCTTGAAAAGGAGAACGAATTTGGATACCAACAATATGTATGGCAGCCACATGATCAATAAAATGCAAAGTTTTAAGTATATTGAATGTTTTGAACATTGATTCAAGTTTTGTATTACTATTTCAGTTTTTTATGGACTAAAAATGATTAAAATGAGTATATATATATATATATATATATATATATACATTTTATTTTTATTTTTTAATATATATGTAGGGCGTATCCAAGACGTATCGTACCGAAGGGTTTTTTAAAATTGACGTATCCGCGTATCGTACCCGTATCCGTACCGATACTCGTATCTGTATCTTGGCAACGTAGGTTTTAGAAGAATAAAACAATGAAGTCATTCGGAAGCTAAAAATTTCTGTACTAGGATAAAACAAGGATAGGGATTCTTTGTAGGAATTCTATCTTAACGAGTGTCTATATATAGGAGACGACTTCCTTGCCTATAAGTAGGGAAAGACTTAGTGTAATAAGGAGTTAGTTTTATGCAAATTCATGTCACCTTGCTGGATAAGCACTTTTTACACTGAAGATTAGTTGTCTTCACCTTTGCATGTGTCTCATCTGAGATCTGTGCCTGTTCTGTATACTGCCGGTACTGGAACAGCATTCTTTTTCCTTTTATAGTAGAAATCGCTTTTTCTTACATATATCAGATTTTTTTTTTTGCATACTTTTGTTTCCAGAATTCGGTTCATAACAATAATGTCATTGCCACATAATTAGTTTGTCTTAAATGTTAAGAAATAAAAGGATGCATACATGTTCAGAAAAGAGAAGATGCATTTCCTTGTGTACAACCTCCTTTATCTACAACAGAGTCCTATACTATCCTTGTAACAATTCATTTTATAGAAACGGATATACCATACTCCAAATGTAACAATAATAAGAGTTGATCATTCCTTATAAAGGGCTGCATTAATAGGAAAATCAAATACATGGTTAATTTTTAAACATTCTCTATTTATGCCAATTAAAATGATTTATTGAATTACCTTAACCCCATATACAACACAACAAAATTATGGAGAGATTTAATGTGACTTCCACTAGTGAAAATAACCTTTGTCAACAGACACGGGCAAGGTATAATAGGCCAAGAAAATATGCTTGTTTGTATATGCACAAGATTCTCTTTGTTATTGAGGCTTCTTCCCATCAGCAAATTATTATCAAGTTAAAGAATCATAGCTGATAGTAATCACCCCATCATTTTTATTGCGAATGATAGTGCCAAGAATCTGCATGATTCCTTTAGTAGCACCATCTGTGAGGAAAATAAGATCTGGATTGCTGCACGACACAATTGTTTTCTGTTAAAAACAAGTCAACAAAACCATACACAAAATTAATTTGTTAAAGAATAAACATTAGACTAAATGACACCTATTTGAAATGCAGGCTATATAGTTTGATTAGGAAACAGCAAAAATAAAGATTTTTTCATAAACTACAACATCATTTCCAAGTGAGTCTCTTACAACTTGTGGCGAGTAGTAAGTATACATGACCCTGGAATTTATCTTTAGCAGTAATGCTATAAAATCTAAAAAAGAAAATAATATCTGTTACACAAATCATTTGCATTATCACAAAGCAGAAGAAGAAAAATTCCTATTGTATAAATGCAATTAACAAGTTAACTGGAGTTTGAAGAGAAATCAAGGTTTTCATTATCAAGTATCAAAAGGGACAGTTACCCTAGTTGGCCACGATAAAAAAGTATGCAATATGTGTATATATACATCCACACACACAAAAACATGTGTGTATATGCAGACATACATAAATACCCATACATGTGTGTGTGTATTAGGTAAGGCTTCATCGAATAATATTTTTATACTAGCCTTTTTGGATAGATAAAGGGGGTAGTCAATGGAACCTCTACCCTTAGCCAAAGATAATCAAAATGTACTATAATTTGTATTTCCGTCATAGTTACCAGAAACAAAAAATGAGATATGATAATCGCAACAGCAACATGTTGAGAAACAGTGTCTAGGAGGTTGCAAATAAGAAATGGATATTCCATACATGCTTTTGGATATTGGTTGCCATGTTGTCGAGTCTCAAGGCTGCATGAATCAAACTAGGATAAATGTTATGGTTTAGTACTGTTGGATATTTAGTAGTTACTACATCATAGTAATTAGTAATTAGCTAAGTTTGTAAAGTGATAGAACAATTAATCATAGCATTATTTATTGTAAATATTGTTATCTTAATAGCAACATAAAGGTGGATTAGTTGAGTTGTTAAGATGCTTAGACCATCCATAGACTAGTATAAGAGATGGTTATACAAGTTTGCCTAAGATATAAGAACTAAAGATAGACGTATCATTGTATAAATATTCATATCATTTAAATGGAAGATATGCAAGCAAGTAAATTATTTTCTGCTTAATTTGGTATCAAAGGGGAGAGGGAAAGAAAGGAGATTTTGAGCGAGGAAGTTTGAGATAGAAAAGAAAGAAGAAGAGCTCCATTAGCATACTTCTTGTTACTGAAAAGAGCTCTAGAGCACTTTCAACCCATTCTTGATTTTTTCTTTGAATTCTTTGCACTCTCGGATTTCTATTGCTACTCAATTATATTTGCTTATGCCCAGCCCGGCAAGAGGTGTGAGGCATGATCGATAAAAAAGCAACAGAAGTGTGATTGGCTTGAGTGAGGCATTGGAAGTTGTAGCTTAGACAAGAAACCAGCAGAGAGAAGAAGCACATAAGTTGAAGTATAGAAGACCTGGGCGTTTTATTTTTGTTGTTAGAAAGAACAAAGCTAGCGCCATCTATGAGGATATAAAAGAAGCGTGAAATTTCAGATAAAAGAAGCAGCCCATGTATTTTCTTTGCTGACAAATCAAAGTGCCTATCCCCAAAGCACAGCCAAATCTGCCCAAGCACACCAAAGCACCTTTATTGTAGTCCATACACAGGCACAGCCCCTGTGAATCAATAGCACAACCCAAATAAAGTAGGTACAAAAAACAAGAAGCAGCTATATTTATTTATTTCATGCTGGAGGAAGGCAATTGGGTGGGATGGAGAATTCAGTCCACTGACAAAGAAGTAGTCCAGTCTGATAAATCAAACAAGAGTACCACACATTCATATGCAACTTCAGCATCATAAGACCATCCCAAACACAGCACTCCAATCCCCAACTTTCATGCAGGACAGGAAAATATTTTTTTATAAACTTTATAACTGAAGTCTAATATTGCCCTCAAATTTCCTGTAAGCACATTTAATTGCATAGTGGTCAATCTGTGCATACTTAGAAGCTAGAAATTGGCCCGGGGCTTGCAATATAGTGTTACACATGAGTGTAGAGAAAAATTTGCTTAAAAAGTGTTTTTCAACAGGAGTTAATTGTTTTTTATTTATTTTTTCACTATAATTTATAATGGTCACAAATGGCACAAAGTTCTTTTTGCCTGGCTCGCAACTACTATACGACGATAATTATGTGGCATGGAAGACTAAGGTGAAAGCTCACCTTGAGTTTCAAGATATCTCGGTGGATTTTCAAGGCACATACATCCAACACAGTTTTGATCAGATTTGCAGAGAAAGTTCGACAAAGCGAACTAAAAATGAAATCGATAATTGTTATCCAAAATTCACCCCCCAGGGTAATTTTGATAACATGCATCAAATTACTATGTCCCAGGCAAATAAATTGATTCAGGGCCAAAAATCATGTTTCTAGGGTCCCCTCAGATTTTTTCTAACTCCCCTGGCCGAAGAAGGAAAGAGCAAGTTCTGAGAAAAGGTGAAAAGGCTGCCAAAGCAAGCTTGGGCCAGGAAAAATCACGAAAAATGGCTAAGTCCTAGTCCTCGCAACAGTCGGGACGTGAGGGACATCTGGGCGCGAATCGGCCGAAAGGCCGCCAGGCAGTCTGCAGGGCAAAGGAACATCCGGGACAAAAGGACGCGAACCGCCCGGATAGGCCGAAAAGGAGAACTTTCGCACTAAGCAGTTCGGGACATGTGGGACCAAGGTACGCGAACCGGCCGAATCGGGCGAACCGGAAGAATTTGTCCCAGACAGTCCGGGACATGTGGGACAAAGGGACGCGTGGGACGTGGATAGCCGAAGGAGCCGAAAGCCAATCAAGCAACGCCACGTGTCATCGGCCGAATGAGGGACGAGGAAGCCCATTTCGGGCGGATCGGAAGTTTTTGTCCCAGACAGTCTGGGACATCCAGACAAAAGGACGCGCTAGACGCGAAAGAGCCGGCAGACCCACGGACCAACCAAATCATGACACGTGTCACAAGGAGAAAAGTCCAAAAGTCAAAGGGCGAGTTTTGAAAGGTCAGCCCGAGCCAATCAAAAGAGGACATGTGTCCTATGGAGCAAGGAATGCGGAGCTCGGGAAGGAGTTAGAGAATTTGGCAAGAAGTTTGCCCAAAAGCTAAAAGTAAAGGTCTGCCCCGCGCCTGACGACCAATCAATGCATGCCACGTGTCATCTAGGTGGCAGAGCGCGGGAAGGAATTTAAAAATCCGTTTCGCCTGTTTTGTGCCCTAAATCTTCAGATCTCCATATCTTTTGATCCAGAGCTCGGATTTGCACGTTCTTTATATCAACGGAAAGCTTATAAGATTCTCTACATGATTCTGGGGTCAATCTTGAATTTTGGTGCAGTTTGGAGAGAGAAAATTGAGAAACGGCTCTGACGCGTGTTCATGGCCAGAAGTGACATTTTAGCGACCAAATTAATGCAGAATGGGTCGCATTCTCCTCCAAATCGGTCAAAGATGGCAGGGTATGGGTTTGTAAGGTTCCCCATGCCGTTTTAATGCATCTGCAGTCAATGAGGAATGGGCTTGCACGTTTTCCCACGTTTCTCTCTCCTGGGCTCGACCCATGCAATGTAAAAGCCAGATTTGGCTCATTTTAAAAGGGGATTTTTACAAGTTGTTCATCGGTTCGGCTCTGCCCTCCCTTCTTTTCTTCTCCAGGGTTGAAAATGGAGTTCGAACCTCCTCCCTGCTCTGTAATGGCGTTTTTGCCTTTTACTAATGAAATGATGTTCTGTGCAAACTTCTGGAGCAACAAAAACGTGTTTTGTGATGCATCTGTCCATCCTTGCTCGTTTTTCGCTTGTTTTCCTCTTGCCTCTCTTCATTGCAGGTATTTGTGCATGTTTGAATGTTCATTGCAGGTTTGGAGCTGTGTTCATGGAGTTTTGGGACATTTTTCGGTGAAATCTATCCTTGGGCTCGTGATGCATCTCTGTCCATCCTTCCATTGCTCACCTCTCTTTGTCCCATGGCAGTTTTGATAGATGTCCAACATTCTCCTTCTCTCGGTGTATCACCGTTTTAGTGTAGGCTTTTGTTGTTTTTCCCTTTTCTCTCTCTCTCTCTCTCTGGCATGGTTAGATTAGGATTAGATTAGCTTGCTCGCATGTTGGAATAGCTCGTGGCGGGTAGTTTAGGAGCAGAACCAGCCTTCTCTGGAGATTCCTCTCTCATTTTACAAGTCCCACACTTCAGAGAGGTTTCAATGTTGTGCAATCACACCTTTGGATGCTAGAGCGATCAACCTAGAAGCCTCGATCTCGCATCAGTGGAGTGCTTTGTGAGTCTCGCAACAACAATAATCATGTTTGGGGTATGGACAAGGTAAAGCCCCATATCCCGAAGATGCCACTTCAGCAAAAGATGCATGGGACAAAATCAGTACTGTCTACAAGGCCAAGAAATAGAATACCATCTTGCATCTATAGAGCCAACTTCACCATCTCAAAATAAAGACGAGTGAAAATTTCAAAATGCTTCTCTATAATGTTGCAGCATTGCAGGCCTCGCTCCAAGCATTAAGTGAGAAAATAACAGATAACGCTCTTGTCCCAATCGTCCTAAGAGCATTTCCCCCTGCCTACAAGATCTTTGTGACTTCCTTGAATGTCTCAGATCAAAAACCAGTCTTTGAAAATTTTGCTAATATGTTGGAGTAGGAAGAATCCATGCATGGACAAGATGAAGCTGAAGGTGAACATACACTATCATCATATCATAAGGGAAAGAGTCCCATAAGGCCTTCAAATATGTCTCCTAAGAAGAACTAGCAAGAAAGCACACCATGTTCCCAAAAGATATGTTTAATGTGTCGAGAGACAAGCCAGAACTCAGAGTATTGGTATAACACATTCACCAATGGCTCATCCAACAAGAAGAAGAAGCTAACACTGAATCCATCATGATAGAATAAGAAGCCCTGGAACCCACAAAGTTGGAAGAAGAAACCTTCCAAACAGTGGCAAAATGGCAATATTGTTGAACAAGACCATATTCTAACGAAGACTATGTATATGCTGCACAAACCAGCGAGGATATCATTCCTCAAAATTTTGTCTGGTGAGTGGACTGTGGAGCAACTCAGCATATGACAGGGAGAAAATATTGGTTCAACAATCTAAATTATTGATCAAGGCCAAATGTCTTTGGGTGATGATTCCTCCTATCATGTTCAAGGTACATTTGATATATCTTTACCTCTTGGTAAGCATGCATGTAAAATAACTAAAGTCCTGTTTATTCAAAGAATAACAAACAATCTATTGTCTATAAGTCAACTACTTGATCACAACCTTAAGGTTGATTTTGAGCATCAAGGAGGTAAAAGGATGTGTCTCATTCAAGACAAGTCTAGAAGCTCAAATATTTTACAAGAGTTTCTAGCACAATCAAGATTTTTCATCTTGATTTTGTTTGCAAAAAAATCAAGCTCTTGTTTTCAAAGATTCAGATCCTACATATCTCTGGCATCAGAGATATGGACACATAAGCATTGGGTATTTTCTTGCACTCAGTAGACATTATATGGTGAGATGCCTTCCCACAGTAAAGAAGAGAAATGATCTTTGCTCCAGCTGTTTAGCAGGGAAACAACACAAAGCCCCTTTTGGTACAAGCACTCGTCAGTAAAATGGGCCTTTAGATCTAGTGCATACCGATCTGTGCAGTCCCATGAGATCAAGCACTAGTGGCTTCCAATTTTTCAGCTCTTTGTCGACGATTACTCACTAAAAATGTGGGTATATTGCTTGAGGACAAAGCATCAAATGTATTAGCACTTTCAAGAATTCAAAGCTTGTGTAGAATGACAATCTCGTCATCATATTCATGTCCTCCACGCAGATTGAGGGGGAGTTGAATAACAATGATTTCTTAGCATATCTAAAGGAGAAAAGCATTCATTGACAGTTGATTGCCCTGTACACATTGCAGTAAAATACTAAAATGGTGTTGCAGAAAAGCAGAATTGTACCATTATGGAAATGTTGCGCAATATGATCTAGGAATTATGCTGGGATCAGTCATATTAAGTAGAATTTGTTCACACTACGGTTTACTTGTTGAACCATGTGTAATGTCCCCTTTTTCAAACTTGTTCGTTTTGGAGACTTTTAGCCCATTCCACTTCCCGTGGGCAAGAAAGAAGTGAACAAAGGAAGTGCTTGTCAAGTTTTTCAGTCATTTTCATGAGTGTTTGCATTATTCAGTTTCTCTCATAAGGCAGGTCGGCTGGATTGAAGAGGTGAAAAGCCAAAGATAAAATTAAAAGCAAACATCCTTATGAGGTCGGTTATGGGGAAGACTCCCTAATTGATTTTGGCGCCACCAAAAGGATATAAAAGGGGTCGCTTGGACTCATTTTGGGCATCTATCTTGTCATAAAAATATACTTGCTTGGTTTTTGGGCTGATTGCTCAATTCCTTTCCACTAGGGGGCGAAAATCCTTTGGTGTGGCATACAAGGAGGATGAAACCCACCCTTGTTCAAATTGAAGAACGAAAACTCTTCAATTGGTGGTTCCTAAGGTCTTCAAGGAAAGTGATGTTGCTGGTTTTCAGCTAGGGTTTGATAGAGGAAGAGCTACTAAGGTTTTTACATCAATTTTGGACCCTCTCCTAGGGTAGCGACTTGGTTGGAGGAGTTGAGTGCCTTCTAGGGCACATCTTGGCAATTGGAGTTGATATTCATCTTCCTCATAATTTATAAGGCTGATTTCACACTTTTATGATATTTTTGGGGATTGGAATCTCCATTTCCAGCCCTTATTGTGAGCTGTATTTCTGCTGTCATTTATTTAATTACAATTGGGTATAATTTCATAATTTGCACATGTTTTGAAGTACTTTGGCTTGGTGTTTATTCCATTGATTGAATATAATATTTAGGAGGATTTATACACCTATTTTCAGCTTGTTTGGAGGGTGTTTGATGCCCTAAAAGTGTAGATTCAGTTCGCTGCTAGGGTTTCATATATTTTCAGAACTGCTGTTATAAAAATCAGATTACTCTCATTTGGGTTTGTGTTATTTCCCTTTTTTTTAGTTTCAGCCCTAGAAAGGGACATTACACCATGCACCCCCAAAATTCTTGATGGGATCAACCACAAGAAGCATGGAGTAGGTATAACACTTAAATCTCTCATCTTCCTGTTTTTTCGATGTAAAGCACATATGAATGTTCCCTAAAAGAAGCAAAAAGATTTGGTATACAAACAACATGCAATGATATATATCCATGTATGCATGCATAGGCATGCATACAATGGGTGTATACTGATACACATTGGTGCGTATACCTGCAAGATGATCTGTTACATTAACAATCAAAGACACCAGATAATAATGCTCATAACTATACATATATATATATTCCTATTAGGGAAAAAGAGAACTCCATGCCTATTTGTGTGAGGGTCATGCCCTAAAGCAACCCAAAAAGCGCCACTTGTTATCTCCCATCACATTTAGAAACTCCAAAGTATAGTCATCCTTCACAATTCTTTTGAAGCAATCATGCCTCAAATTTGGGCATCTCCTGTCACTGCCATGCCCGACAAGGGATTTGTAAATTTATAAACATCTCATCCCATGCACCGGCAACTAGGGTGTCTTCAATTGAAGGATAGAGTAACAATAATCCTGAAGAGGAGGCAAAATTTGATAACCAAACTCTCAGTACCACCATGCAAGTACCAGATTAACAATTCCTCGAGACTTTCACAACGCCACCATCTCCCCAACATAAAACAATGTAAGAGAACTAGTGTTCTCAAGATTTTTAAACGCATACAACAAAAATCTAAACACCGTCAATACAACTTTTGATGAAGAAGATTTATGATTTCTGTCATGCTTGAAACAAATGTTCAAGGTTGTCTAGCAATAGATAAGAGTTGCACAGTGATAGTGTAGTGGGTCCGACCCACAGGGCATCTAATGAAGTAAGACTAACTAAAGGATAGTTAATCAATTAAGAGTTTCCAACAACAAAAACGTAAAATGAAGTTAGTAGGTGAAGTCAACTGCAAGTTTGTTATGAATATTGTCATTATATTAGTGCTTCATGGTATATGTGTTAGTGATTACTATTATAGTGTGAAATATAGAAGTGGTTGACACCAAACCACTCACTTAGATAGGAATATGAGTTTGTTGAAGGAGATTTTGTTAAGGATAAGGATAATATTGTTGCAGCTAACTTCAGTACATAAGGAGTTTAATTTTCCTATTTATATGTATGCATTTGCAATGAAAGATGTAACGAAGAATTATTTTGAGTGTTTATTTTGTTCAAATTCTAAACCAAATTATCAGAGTTAAACTAGGTATCACTTCTCTTCGGTGGATGATTATGGAACAAAAGTAAATTAACAAATTCAAATGTATTTCTGGAGATTGGAAGGGGTCACTACAAAGAAACTAAATAAGAAATCCTTGGGAGGCATTTTTCTTGGTTATAGTGAAGATTCAAACGTATATTGACTCGTGGATCCAAAAACTAAGAAAAAACACATCCGGAGAGATGTATTTGATGAGAATGGTCACCTAATATAGGTATTGATCCTATAAACATTTTTGAAGATGATGAAGGAATTGCTGATGGTGATGATCAGCCAAGTATTCCAGCTCCACCATCCACATGTACTACAATGAATACGAGTGGTATGAATATCCAAGATGTGAAATCGGAGTGGTATACTAGTACTATCCAAGATGTGAAATCGGATGGAGTCCCAAGCACTTCCCTTTTAGGCCTAAGGACTCATAGCATGTCTCATGAAGAGGTGAATTTGGCCCTTATGAGAACATTTGTAGAGTCTTTTGATCCATCAAAGGTTCGTGAAGCCAAATATTTGAATCCTTGGAAAGAGGCCATCGATGTCGAATATTTGTCATTGATGGACAATACATGGAAGCTTGTTGATCTTCTCGCTAGGAAGAAACCTATTGGTTGCAAGTGAGAATTTAATACCGAGTACAAATCAATTAGAAGCATTGAAAAGTACAAGGAAAGACTTGCAGCAAATGGATAGGCACAAAAATAAGGCATTGCCTATGAGGAGATTTTTTCTCCCACAACCAAGATAAAGACTATCAAAATGGTCTTTGCCATGGTTGCATAGTTTGGATGGAAATTTCATTAGATGGATGTGAAAAGAGCCTTCTTGAATGGAGATTTGCAAGAGAAAGTATACATGGCCCAACCAAAGGGTTTCGTATACCAAGTTAAGAATAAAAGGTGTGTATACTCATCAAATGTCTATACGGTCTCAACAAAACTTCTCATAGTACATCAATATTGATTAACATCTCGCACAACATGGATTCCAACAAAGTCCATATGATCCAAACCCCTACCTCAAGGAGCGGGGGGGGAGGTTTTGGTTCTCATTGCTTATCTTGACAATATTTTCATCACTAGAAACTCAATAAAGATTTTTAATGCAACAAAGAATGATCTCTAGCCATCATTGACCATGACCAACCTTGAGATTTTGCATTACTATCTTGGTTTGAAGGTACCACAAAAGGGACACCGCATCTTTGTGTTTCAAATGAAGTATGCCAATAATTTGCTCGATAAATTTCGGATGATGGATTGTAAGAACATTGCAACACCCTTCGAGACAAGACTTCAACTATCTCGTTTAGATTCATCGCCACTAGTAAATGCCACTCTTCATCGGTAGTTGATGGTAATCTTATTTACTCGACTTAAACTAGGTTAGATGTTAGCTATGTGATTACCTATCTTTTATGAATCATAAAGGAACCAAAAGTGAGTCATGAATGTAGAAAAGAGAATATTGAGATGTATTCGAGGTACTATGGAGGATGGCCTAGGATTGAAGAAGAATGATTAATTAATCTTGAGAGATAGACAAACTCAAATCATGCAAGTTCTTTTTATGTTAGTGTTATCACAAAAAAAAACACCCTCGATTTGTCATGAATGTGTGGATGAGCAATCAATGATTTTGGTAACATGGGATTGTCTCTCAAGTTGTGGAATTTGCTACTTGAGACAAACCTCCAGGGAAGGCTGGTTACTCTACCTAATCTAGTGCTAAACTAATCCTAATGAAGGAAATGCAGCTATCTACTCTTATTCTAAGCTTCCAAGGACCAAAGAGAGAGAAGTGCATAAAGATGGGAAATCCTACACTAACAAAGGTGATAACACCAAGAAAATGGTGGATAGACACTCTCAAATGAGGGAAAATGGAATAAAAATGAGAAAGGAGAGGGCAGACATGAGTACCACAGTCCAAACTTCATTCAAACAACCACTCTCGTAGAGAGCACAACAAGTTCAAACTTTACAAGAACAAAACATGCACAAAATACCTATAAATGTAATAAAGAGGCAGAAGATGCAATAGAACACAAGATAGGATGGATAAATAGCCACAAAACAAGTATTTTATTGCTTCAAGTATGCACATATCATTATAATAGAGTAAGAAGGCAAGAATCACTCTTCGATGTTTAAATTTGAGGCTTCGTAACTCACAACACAAAATGCAACACTTGAAAGAGAGTGCACTTTGAAGCATTACAAAAATGTCCAACCCTTTACAATGAACATTACCCCATTATTTATAAGAGGCGGAGAGAGAAGAGGAGGAGAAGAAGAGGGAAACAGATCATATTTGATCTTGTCATTAATGAGAATCTCTATATTTTCCGCAACACGCCTTCCAAGCTCCGACCCCCATCAATCATTCATTAATTCTTTGAAAAAACATCATGGGCACCCTATCAAAACCATTTCTACATGCTACATTGCTTGCAGGAGAAAGAGAGAGCCCCATACTTCATCAATTCAGGTGGTTGAGCCGTTTGAATCTACATATTAATTCCCAAACTGATTTTCTTCCTTTTCTCCCAATAAACCCAATCAAATCTGATTCTGATGTTGCCAAATTGAAGGGCTCGAGGAGACCTTTCCATCAATATAAATTTTGCGTTATTTGGAGCTCTGGATCAAAAGATATGCCATTTGAAGATTTTGCATGTCAGGGAGTATAGGAACGTGACACATGGCAGCCTTTGATTAGCTCGGGGATCGGCTCTACAAAGTTGCTTTTGAATTTTTCCATGTGTTGGTCTTTTATTGGCTCGGGGATCGGGCTTTACTTCCTTTCCTTTCTATTCTTTCCTTTGTCCTTTGTGAGCGGGTCTCGCCTCTTTCGAAATGCGAGCCACTAAGACACCGCCACGTTCCTCGCACATGTCAAATTGTATTTAACCTTTGCAAAGTATGTACCAATGAGAAAGCTCCACGTATGACATGTGTTGGTCTCTCGGCAAGCCGCCTTCATGTTGCAATTTCTAACTCGGGTGGACTTCAACTTGTTGGCTCCATGTAGAATGCTGCCATGTGTCCACCTTGACTTCCTTTTGACCACCTTTTGACCACCCGAACTCGAAAGATTATCTATTTCAACTTATCTCGAGAACCTGAGGTCCATCGGGGTCCATTACCTTGAGCTTCGCCGAAATGGCAACGCGTGTCCTTCCTCGATCGTTGATCTTGCACCACGCGTTCCCCTTTGATTGCACCACTGTCTCTTTCGACCGCATTGACTCGAGCTCGATCCTAAATGTTTTGGAATCCAGCTCATTCCTCGGACTTTATGTCCTGCAAGAGCCAATCTACTCGAGCTTCACCGTAACGGAAAAACATGTCCCCCTGCCAGGCCATCGATCTTGCACCACTTGTCTTTGCCTTCACTTGCCACACATTCTTGACTTCACTAACCAAACCCTGACCTGATGCCTTTTATCAAACATGGCTCATTCGACGAGCTTGACGTCCATCAAGCTCCATCGCCTCGAGCTTTGCCGAAATGGCGATGCATGTCCACCTTTGGCCGTGGGATCTGTCATGTGGCCGCTCCAAAGGTCGACGCGTGTTTGTCACAACTCCGCTTGACCATAGCCCGAACCTGAAAGATTATCCATTGTGGTTCATTTCAAGGACTTGAGGTCCGCAGAGCCTAATTGCTTTGCAAGAACATCGGAATGCCGCCTATGTCCCTTCCTGGACCATTGATCTATCGCCACGTGGCCCCTGTGATGATTGGTATTGAGTTTGACAACCAATTGAACATCTGTCGACTTTTGATAGAACCCACCAATGAATTGGCTAATTCTCCCGCAAGTTTTTGAATGCCAATGGCTAGTGCATTTGGGAAAGGCAAATTGACAACGATTTGAATGTCTCGAGACCAAAAAATGGCTAAGTCCATTTTTAAGCTTGTTAGAGCCAAAATAACCAGGGGTATTTTGGATAACAATTTGGCGACCTCTCGGGGTAATATGCCTACTAGATTAGATCAAGAGCCTTTTATGCAATCCATTGGGCATGGAGTTGAGCCCAAAACTTAAAAAAATTGATCTTTAATGTTGAAATTCTTACCCCGAGTCGCTCAAGCACGAAATGAACTTAGCCGATCCAAGCCCAAGCTTGAACGTTTTGATCTTGAACTTTGATTTGTTGGAGCTGAATGGACGAACTCTAAATGATGCCCCAAAATTTTGATTTTAGTTTCTCTGCATTTGTCTCTCATGAAGTACTGCAACTGATCCTCGACACCTGAAACTCTTCTTTCAATATACTCTCTCGCAATATCCATGAACATTGTGCGACAAGACCATTCAAAAGCAATAAAACTATGCAAAGCACTTAGGGAATTGAAACTACTCTACCAAATGGATAATGTGTTGAAAAGCACTTAGAGGAATTAAAAACTAATCTACTATATACAAGGGAGGAACTTTACTTCAGTAGCAATGCTTGAGGTAGATCCCATTGACCGGGATCTGCAATTCTTCTCCATCCAATTTTGACAATTGGAAGGCATTGATTGTCTTGTATCTTGAGATCAAGTATGGGCTGCTCCATTGTTGGCTAGATTTTCTGCATAGCATCAAACCTAGGCAGTCATGAGATAAATCTCCCTCATTTAACCGGTGAGGCTCCCGTGTCAGATTTGTCAATATAAATGTGTTTTTATCTATCAGGGGTTTTACTTTAACCACTTAGTTCATGAACCATAACTAAGAAGTTCTGCAGCAAGTAAGCAGCTGTTTAAGAAAGGAAAATTATAGAAGAAGAAAGTCAAGGTATTACAGAGAAGAAGTAAGGAAGATGTGCATCCCAATTAGTAGATAGCAGAGCTAATTGCATGCACATAGAAGAAACTTAATAGATTTGAACACACAAAATTATAAAGCAAAGGCAGTTCTAGATCCAGATCTAAAATAACACAAAGTTTACTTTAAAGATCTAAGATTTAAAAGCAAGAAACACAGTACGCCGTGACACAAAGTTCTCCGGAAACCTGCTTCTTTGTATTCCTCTGCAACAAGTGGCTCTCAGGGGTTCAGCACAAAGTCTAGAACACAAGATTGCTTCTTACAAATTCTGATCGATGATTAACCTGGAGGTTCTTCTCCTACTTATAGAATGTAGGAGGGAAAGTACAAATAGAAGACTCAAACTGAACTAAAGCATGAACAACAAGTAAAGATGACATTTGGCAATCATCCTCAACTAACTTCTTCTTAAGTGACACATGTATCACTTAACTAATAGAAAGGTTCCACATGACTTCAAGTAATGGTTGCAAAACCAATAACTTAGAAGTTTACAATTTCATCCGGGAACATAGAAAGTAGAAGAAGAAAGAATAGAAGAAGTTATGCCAGCTGTAACATCTACATCTTCTTCTTGTTCTGATATCTGATATACTTGTCGAACATATAATTCAGCATCCTTCCATCTGTTTTAGCCACTGCTTCCTTTTCTGTCCTGAATTGCAGCAACCCTTCATTCAACACTTTGCTGCATGCTTCCACTTCTTCCAAACTTGGCCCAAATCTCGCAATGTCTGCCTGCAATGTCACCAGCCTACTGATAGAGTTCATCGTGAAAGGCTTGGTAGCTTTATCAATTCTCTTTTGTACCATCAGAAGAGAACTTTCCAGGGAATCATGCACCTCGTTAGAAATAATCCGCACGTATGAAGTAACACCTCCATCCACTCTTTCCTCAGTGAAAGAAATGATACTGTCCGGCAAATCTGATGTTCTACTCTCAAGCGCCTGCATCCTTTTCAGCAAAACTCTGCAGATCTCCAAACGGAAAGATACTGCAAACTCTAGCTGCTTCCCCTTCTCGACTGATCCATCCGGCACAATTTGTTCTGCAACCAATACATCTCCCGGCAGCTTGTTGATCTCGGCCAAAATACTCAGGTTACTCTCTGCAACTGTATTCATTCCTTCTATGCTTTCTATCAGTTGCTTTAGTTGATTTGCTGCATCGTTCATAACCTTTAGGCGGGCTGGCACTTCCCCAAGTTGCACAGAAGCTTGACGAATAATCAGATCCTTCCATTCGTCAATAGCCTTTACTTGATTGCTTGCATCTTCCATTTCCTGCATAAGATGATCACTCACCTGCGCTGAAATGGGCTGAACGGAAGATTTAGCAACCTTGGCTATGATCTCACATAATTGAGATATTTGCTTCTGCAGCTCTTCTTTCTCCGCCTTTTCACTGTCAAGCCTAAGGAACAAAGCATCCAGCAACGTCTGCGTGTCCTGCTTCAATCCTTCAGTGGTAGCTTGACCGAGTGGTATTTTGGTCACCGTCACATCTTCTGCCGTGAGCTCCTCTTCTACCTTTCCTTCCGCCGGAATTGATATCTCAGCAAACTTCTCTCCCGAATTCTGTGATGATCAACCTAGAAGTTGCTTTAGCAACTTTAGGCCTTCTGTCTCTTCTGCTCAGATCCTGAAGTAGCTGCAAGTCATGTTCCTCTAAGTTCATCTCTACTCTTGCTTCCGGAACCAACTGCATAGCTAACCATTCCGAGAAATTACTTCTCGGAGAGTGAGAAGTCGCTGAGTGCACTACCATCTCCCGCTCTGCATCCTCTCCATCAGAAAGTGCCACAGTATCATGGCTGCCATCTTCTGAAACATCCAAGGACAAAGCTCTTTCGAACTCCGTCATCTGCAGCTTTAACATCTCCTCTGGAAGCAGTGCTTGAGCGAAGAACGGTGGCGGAGAGAAGACGAACGTCGCTGGTTTCAATGAAGGCATGGAAACATCCTGCTGCTGTGGTGCAATAGTTGGTGATCCTCTAGGTACTGGAGAAGTCGGAGTCAAAGCTATGGTCGTAGAAGTGGTCTTCTCTTTCTCTTGAGATCTTCTGTGTACTTTCAACTTCTCGGACCTTCTGCTGCTTTCTCCTTCATGCTTTCGTTTGAGGGAATCTCCTGCGCCGAAGTTGCCGTGATTTGATTCATCAATACTTCATCAAGGCAGTATCCCTTCGTTAGCAGCCAGCTCGAAGTACTCACCAACACAAACTCGGATCTCTCTTTTATTGTGTGCGGCCTCATATGCTATCTGCGGCAAAGATAGCTTTATCTCCTCCCATTTGATGGTAAGTGTCAAGTACCACGTTCCCATCATCTTTAAGATCCGCAGGTATCCGCGCTAGTCCAAAGTCAAATACTTGCTTTGCCGATAGCCTGCTGAAATCTTTCTTTCTAACCTCGTACTCACTTCTGCACTTCATCCAGAAATCTTCTAACGAAGGCACATGTGCGTACTCCTGGGAGATTGTCTTCCTGGCTATTCCAAATGGATCGAAATTAAGCCGCGCAGGGAAGAACTCTTGCTCATACTCGGACAACATTTGTGCTTCCATCCCTCGAGCTCTGTGAATGCTGATGCAACTGTAATATCCCACAGTGAGTGGGAAGAAGCCCGTAGACTTGTGCCGCTTCGACTGAAGGTCGTGTAACTCCACAAGTTGCCTGCTCAGCTCCATGGCGATCAATCTGTCACTCGGGTACCTTGGCATCTTTATTGGTTCACCTGAAAAGCTCGTAACCCTGAGGTATGTGAAATCTGCAAACTGGATGAATACACTGCCAATCTTGGACACTGCTTCCCATGCTTCCTTGCTTACCCTGTGAGTCTTCAAGTCTTTGTCTAACCTGCAGATGAAATCGTAGAAGAAGTCATCGTTGATCACTCGAAGTCCTCGCACGCAGGTACAGTAAGCTGTGGGTAGCACTCGAAAATGGGATCCTTGGAAAGAATACCACATCTATCCAGCTTGGAAAAGACACCCTGTGAAGCTGCAGCATACACCAAGTATGAAGTCATCTTGAAGCTGAAGGTACGCTTCACGTTCTGCAGTTGCTCACCGATGTTGCTGCTAATAATTTCTGACCAATTGATTATAGAATCAACCTTGTTGATTTCAATGGTCCTGATGAAAGCATACATCCATGTCCGGAAAGTGTAGGCATTCGCTTCACCATTCAACCTGCATAGCAATTTGACGATATCATCCGCCTCCTGCACCAAATTGGATCGTGGAAGAGTTCTCGGGAACTTGGAAGGGGATCTAGGCTTCTTCATGAACCGGCTATTCATGATGCTCACACAATCAGCTCTATGCTTTTCCCACCTACTGTCAGCATCCTGAATGCTAATAGAAGTCACCACCTTTGCACTGGAATCTTCAGACAATAATTGAAGAATTCTGCATCCAAACGAATTATTTGCCGCAACATCACGCACCGATCTGGATGAAGGATGATAAGATTTAGCACACTCCATCACAAACTCGCAATTGGGTCATACAGGGAAAGTGCAGCTCGAATAATTCCACTACTTTTGACCGCACGCATGAGTGAAGTCTTTCCGGCTCTGGATCTATCAATCAAATCGAAAGAGGTTCGGGCCTAGATCCGTGTCTCCTATGTCTCGAAAGTTTGGAAGCAATGCATGAATCATCGTGTTCTCTTTTTCATCTCCTTTTGCCATGGATTTATCAATCTTTGTCGAATAATTTTTTTCTTCTACCTTGGCCGGATTTCTTCAATCTCAGTGCGAGATCTGGACAATTCTTGATTCGAGAGGATATTTGCAATGTATTGGACATTGATAAAAACTCCTTTTCTTTTATCAAGCACCGTAATGAGTTCCTGCAATTTATTCGAGACAAAAATGGCCACCGGAGCATGAATAGTGAATTTAAATTATAAAAATCTGCACTTTTCAAGCCTGCTGCCCCAAAAATTGGTGTTTAATTTGCACATAAAGAGAGCATGAATCCTTTCAATCAACACCTGAGCTTCTGTAACACCTGTGAAAACAACTATGCAGACGAAGATCAACCTTCTCCAAAGCATGCGCCAAATCTGGAAGCTTTTAGCCTTGTTAGCACTTTGTCTGAGCAAAATCCTTCCTCTAATGGGGCGCACTTTTCCTCCTTGCTGCAATTCTTAACCTGTGAATTAAATAATTCATCCATATGGCTGCCCATGCTTATATAACCTTCACAATTCTATAATTAATAATTGCCCTAACAATTAAAGGCAATTAATTAATTAAAAATCATGCTTTTCTCTTTTAAAAATAGCATGTTTAAGGACAGCCATCCAATAAATTAAATTAATCCAATTTAATCCTTCACACAGCACTTCACTCAAGCCCCACAGTGTGCTTTGACCATAGCCACTGAAAATAGAAATTAATTTAATGTTTTAATGCTTCAAAAAACATTAAATAATGCCCAAATGGGGCGCACTTTTTGAGAGGAAGGGGGCAGCCACTAAATAAATTAAATTTAATTAATTTAATTCCTTTCTTTTATTCCTTCTTTGACTTTTTGACCTCCTCAAGCTTGGGCGCACTTTTTTAAGAAGAAAGATTATTAAAAATAATCAATTTAATCTTTTTAATCAATCACCAAAGGGGGCGCACTTTTTTGCACATGTAATTCTATTTTTAAGAATTTTTTCCATAATGGGATTCTTTACCCTGCCAGGCAGGCACCAAAATCCCGTGATCCACTTAAGTGATTTGACTTTGACAATGGGATTCTTTACCCTGCAAGGCAGGCACTAAAATCCCATGATTTCACTTAAGTCACTTTCCTTTTATTATATCATGGGAATTTTTACCCTGCAAGGCAGGCAATAAATTCCCACCTGCCTGCAGCCTCTATTTTTCCCACTGCAGCTTAAGTGACTTTTATAACATGGGAAAAAGTACCCTGCCAGGCAGGTATACAATTCCCACCCTGCCTGCGGCTTATATTTTTCCCATCGCAGCTTAAATCCTTTGTTTTCCAAAATGCGCCCATCCCGGGAGGGCTTTTCAATGCACGACTTAGCTTTTTCCCGGTGATCCGCACCTCCGATGACGACTTCCTCCGGGAAAAATGTGCGTGTATGTTTTCCAGTGCTCTAGGCCAAAAATCGGGCTTACCGTGAAGGAGTTGTTAGTGCAAAATCACAAAGACACCTGGACGCACATCAGGCTTCTAGGTTGATGTTCGAGGGGATCAGTGTGATTGCACAACATGGAAACCTCTCTCCAAGCGTGGGACTTGTGAAACCGAGAGAGGAATCTCCAGAGAAAGCTGGTTCTCGCTCCTAAACTACCCGCCACAAGCTATTCCAAAGTGCGAGTGTGCAAGCTAATCTAATCCTAATCTAACCATGCAAGGAGACGAGAGAGAGAGAGAGAAGGGAAAAACAGCAAAAGCCTACACTAAAACGGTGATACACCAGAGAAGGAGAATGTTGGACATCTATCAAAACTGCCATGGGACAAAGAGAGGTGAGCAATGGGAAGGATGGACAGATGCATCACGAGGCCCAAGGATAGATTTTCACACGAGAAAATGTCCCAAAACTCCATGAACACAACTCCAGACCTGCAATGAACATTCAAACATGCACAAATACCTGCAATGAAGAGAGGCAAGAAGAAAACAAGCAAAAACGAGAAAGGATGGATAGATGCATCACAAAACACGTTTTGTTGCTCCGAGAAGTTTGCCGCAGTAACATCATTCCATTAGTATAAGGCAAAAACGCCATTACAAAGCAAGTGGAGGAGGTTCGAACTCCATTTTCAACCCTAGAGAAGAAAAGAAGGGGAAAGAGCAGGAAAGAATGAGCCACCTCTTTTTTTTTTTTAAAATGAGCCAAATCTGGCTTTTACATTGCATGGGTCGAGCCCAGGGGACAGAAACGTGGGAAAACGTGCAAGCCCATTCCTCATCGGGATTTGCAGATGCATTAAATCAGCATGGAGGATCTTACCAACCCATACCTGTCACTTTGAGCGATTTTGGAGGAGAATGCGACCCATTTGTATTAATTTGGCCGCTAAAATGTCACTTCGCCGTGCGAAGAAGAATGCGACCCATTAGCATTAAAACGGGTTGTTGAAAGGTCGCTTCGGCCATTACCACACGTCGAGCCGTTTCTCGATTTTCTATCTTGATCTGCACCAAAACTCGAGATTGATCCCGAGAATCATGTAGAGCATCTCAACAGCTTTCCATTGATATAAAGAACATGGAAATCCGAGCTCGGATCAAAAGATATGGCGATCTCGAAGATTTGGGGCACTAATGCAGATCAAAACGAATTTTAAAATGTTTTCCCGCTCTTCGCCATCTAGACGACACGTGGCACGTGCTGATTGGACGAGCAATTCTCTCTCCTCCGTCTTTCACGGGCTTTCCTTTTGAAATTGCTTGTGGGCCCCTTAAACTTGGACACGTGGCGCCATTTCATTGGTTCGGTTCAGCGCTCGATAACTCGCCCCTTTGACCTTTTGACTTTTTCTCCTGTGAGGACACGTGGCAGTTTCTGATTGGTCCTCGGCTCCTTCGGCTCCTTCACGTACTTCGCCTCCATTTGTCCCGGATGTCCCATTTGATTTTGGGCCCTTTGTGCTCATTTCGGCCGGTTCGGGCATTTCGCGTCCATTTGTCCCGGATGTCCCATTTGATTTTGGACCCTTTGTGCTCATTTCGGCCGGTTCGGGCATTTCGCATCCATTTGTCCCAGATGTCCTATTTGATTTTGGACCCTCTGGACTCATTTCGGCCGATTCGGCGGGTTCGGGCATTTTGGCCCGCTTGTCCCACTTTGCTTCGGATTGACTTGACTCTTTTCGGCCGGTTCGCGCCTTTTGGCCCGATTGTCCCATTTGCGTCCCTCTCAGCAGTTAGCCAATTTTTTCTCGGTTGAACCGGCATTTCGCGCCCCGCGTACTTTTGTCCCAGATGTCCCTGTTGCTTTGCGGGCTGTTTGTGCTTACCCGGCCGAGCCGGCGGTTCGGGCCTTTTTTTCCCAAATGTCCCGATGCCCCTAGAGGACTAGGACTTAGTCATTTTTATGATTTTTTCTGGATCAACCTACTTGCCTTCGCAACCTTTTTTTGCATTTTCTCGGAGCTTGCTCTTTTCCTTTCAAACAGGAACTTAGAAAATATTTGAGGGGACTCTAAAGAACATGATTTTTGGCCCCAAATCAATCAATTTTCCAGGACTTGAATATTGATGCATGTTATCAAAATTACCTGGGGGTGAAATTTTGACAACGGTTTGGCGACTTCGGCGGGGTCATCACGCTGCTAGATGAATGATCGAGTGGCTCAAGCATCCATTGGGCATGGAGTCATGAGTTGCAACCTGCGGTGATCGAACTTTGAAAACCTCCTCTCGAGCCACTTGGAAACCCGTTGAACACTGGAGTGTCCTCACCAAGATGCCCTTTGGAAATGAGCTGTAAAAGAGAACCAGCAACACCAAAACTATGTACAAAACTGAAAATCATACATGCCCCAAATGGAACATGCAGAGTGTGCACAAGCACTTCTTCCACTGAAAGCAAACCTAGCTACTCTACTCTAACTGGAAGCAAAGGCAAGCTAAACAAACCCTGCAACTGGTTGTGAGAAATAGCTTCCTTTCTTCAAAATTGGCAGCCATGCAATTGATTTGGCACTGATCATGGCTGTTTGGATGGATGGAAAATCAACAAGAAGCTGGTCTTCTATCCAAATCATCAAGGTATCAACTGAAAAATCCAATACCTCTTTTAGTTGCTCTGCATTTGGATTGAAGAGGTATGGCAGCTGATCCTTGCTACTTTGTAGCTCATCCTCATGCTCGAAGCAAGCATGATGGTGGTTGTGGCTTCTCCTTTGGCTCCAATGAAGCCAAATACCTGATTGGGCAAGGTCTGATCCGTTTGATATGCCCATAGCTCTGATTTTCAACTCCAAGAATGGAGTTTTCTTCGCACCCACCGAATGGATGATGTGGAAGAAATGGTGAAATTATTCTGTCCTTTCTCTTCCTCCAATGAAGAACATGGAAGATAAAATCTTCCAATCTTGATCCCAAAGAGCTGTTGTAAGATGCAGGCTGCTGCAAATGAAAGCTCTCCTTCATGGCAGCAGGCTCTGGTGTTTGGAATGTGGATGATGAAAGAGAGAAAGGTGAAAGCTCAACCGGCTCTTCTCCATCAAAACAGTCCTCCAAATCTGACAGGTAAACTGCCTCATTGCTGTCCTGCTGCTCGTTTTCAACTTCCTCCATGGTGTCCTCTTGATCTGCAACTTGACCACCATGGTTTCCTTCACTTTCAATATTGAGTTTGAGAGATCAAACTCCTTTTCAGTGCTAGAACTTGAGAGAGATGAAGTGGAAAGAAGAACTGAAGGTTCTCCTGTAACCTGCTTTGTGCTCAAAGCCCTTGGATCTGCATTTTTCTCCTCCACAGCTAGATTGTGCTCCTCTTCTTTTGGATTTGGAGCAGCTTCTCCTTCCTCCAATGTTTGAAGGCAATCTTGCTCTTGGTTGAACTCTTCCTCCAGCATGAAGTTTGTCAAGTCAAACTCTTCAATTTGTTGCTCTAGAGGACAAGTTGGGACTGCAAGATCTTCTTCTTCTGCTGCAACAGAATCAGTCCTGACCACCATTTTTTCTCCAACCCTAGCCTCTTCTGTAGGTTTAACCATCAAGGGGATCTTTGTCATCCCAAATCTAAGAGCCCAACTCTTCAGATTTTGAATTTCTTCATCTTTGTTGGCACTCTCTTTTTGCTGTTGTTTTCCTTGACTGGCATTCTGATTTTCATCCTCCCAACATGGATTTGGGAATGCAAGAGGAGGGATGGGTTGAAACTCAACTGATTTGACATTTTTTTGTGGTGGTGGAGGTGAAACCTCTTGTTTCTTTGGAGGGGATGACTGTTTGGAAGGGAAAAGAAAAGAAGAATCGAGATGGGGTGGAAGACTAGGGGATGGAGGGATGGATTCAACACATGGGACAGCAGATGAGGAGTTTAAATGAGATGATGCTGCTTGAGTAATGGAAAGAGAAAAACCAGATGATGGTGTAGAACTTACCCATTGACAAGGTTGTTCAACAACAAGTCTGTAGGCCTCTATTTCTGCTGTCCATTGTGCAAGCAAAGGCAGCATTGCAATCATGAAGTCAAGCTTCTCCTGAGGGCTGTAATGCCTTGGAAAAGGTCCCACCCATGGACAGGGTGCTCCATAACCGATTCCAAAAGCTTTTATTTGTGCTTGAGCCCTGGACTGCACCATCCCCACCTCCATCTTTTGGATTTTCTCCAACAGACCAGCATCTTGGATCTGATGGTCTTCATTGTATGCACACCCTTGCTCTTGGAAAGCTCCATAGCCAAACTGACTTTGGCACTGCTGTTCATATGGGTATGCATACTGATCTTGAATCTGCTCAAAATGCTGATTTGGAGGATTTGTAAAACATGTTGGAGGTGGAATATACTGCTGTTGTTGATGTGAAATCCATGATGGAAATGAAGTCATGATTGCACAACTTCATGGAATGGAAAAGAATGAAAGGGATGGAAAGAAAGATGGATGAAAATGAATGAAAATGAATGGAAAGGAAGGTCTGCAACTTCAGAGATGGTTGTTGACCAGATGGAGTCGCCAGATGTGTTTGCAAGTGCCTCCAAAGGCTGAAATCTTCACAGGAACACATCAACCTCTGCAAAAGATGAAGTGAAAGACCTCTAAGGTCCCACCGGCGTGCAATAAAGCTGTTAGTGCAAAATCACACACTTCTGACGCACATCAAAGCTTCTAGGTTGATGTTCTGCATCCAGTGTGATCAGACAACATGGAAACCTCTCTCAAGCGTGGGACTTGTGAAACCGAGAGAGGAATCTCCAGAGAAGGCTGGTTCTGCTCCTAAACTACTCCGCCACAAGCTATTCCGGTGCAGCAAGCTAATCTAATCCTAATCTAACCATGCAAGGAGACAGAGAGAGAGAGAGAAGGGAAAAAACAGCAAAAGCCTACACTAAAACGGTGATACACTTTGAGAGAAGGAGAATGTTGGACATCTATCAAAACTGCCATGGGACAAAGAGAGGTGAGCAATGGGAAGGATGGACGAGATGCATCACAGCCCAAGGATAGATTTCACACGTAAAATGTCCCAAAACTCCATGAACACGGCCTCGGACACACGCAATGAACATTCAAACATGCACAAATACCGCAATGAAGAGAGGCAAGAAGAAAACAAGCAAAAACAAGAAAGGATGGATAGATGCATCACAAAACACGTTTTGTTGCTCCGTAAGTTTGCTGAACATCATTCCATTAGTATAAGGCAAAAACGCCATTACAAAGCAAGGGAGGAGGTTCGAACTCCATTTTCAACCCTAGAGAAGAAAAGAAGGGAGGCAGAGCAAAAAGAATGAACCACCTCTTTTTTTTTTAAAAAATGAGCCAAATCGCTTTTACATTGCATGGGTCGAGCCTGTGGGAGAAACGGGAAAACGTGCAAGCCCATTCCTCATTGACTGCAGATGCATTAAATCAGCATGGAGGATCTTACCAACCCATACCCTGTCACTTTGAGCGATTTTGGAGGAGAATGCGACCCATTTGTATTAATTTGGCCGCTAAAATGTCACTTCTGGCCGTGCAGAAGAAGAATGCGACCCATTAGCATTAAAACGGGTTGTTGAAAGGTCGCTTCTGGCCATTACCACACGTCAGAGCCGTTTCTCGATTTTCTCTCTTCAGACTGCACCAAAACTCGAGATTGATCCTAGAATCATGTAGAGCATCTCAACAGCTTTCCATTGATATAAAGAACATGGAAATCCGAGCTCGATCAAAAGATATGGCAATCAAGATTTAGGGCACGAAGTAATGATCAAAACGAATTTTAAAATGTTTTCCCGCTCTTCGCCATCTAGACGACACGTGGCACGTGCTGATTGGACGAGCAATTCTCTCTCCTCCGTCTTTCACGGGCTTTCCTTTTGAAATTGCTTCAGGCCCCTTAAACTTGGACACGTGGCGCCATTTCATTGGTTCGTTCGGCCGCTCGATAACTTCTCCCTTTGACCTTTTGACTTTTTCTCCCGTGAGGACACGTGGCGCTTCTGATTGGTCCTCGGCTCCTTCGGCTCCTTCGCGTACTTCGCCTCCATTTGTCCCGGATGTCCCATTTGATTTTGGGCCCTTTGTGCTCATTTCGGCCGGTTCGGGCATTTCGCGTCCATTTGTCCCAGATGTCCCATTTGATTTTGGGCCCTTTGTGCTCATTTCGGCCGGTTCGGGCATTTCGCGTCCATTTGTCCCAGATGTCCCATTTGATTTTGGACCCTCTGGACTCATTCATTTCGGCCGATTCGGCCGGTTGGACATTTTGGCCCGCTTGTCCCACTTTGCTTTCTGATCGACTTGACTCTTTTCGGCCTGTTCGGCCGGTTCGCGCCTTTTGGCCCGGTTGTCCTATTTGCGTCCCTCTCAAAGAAGATTAGCCAATTTTTTTCGGTTGAACGGCATTTCGCGCCCGCCGCGTACTTTTGTCCCAGATGTCCCTATTGCTGCGGGCTTTTGTGCTTACTTGGCCGAGCCGCCAGTTCGGGCCTTTTGTCCCAAATGTCCCGATCGCCCCTAGACTAGGACTTAGTCATTTTTATGATTTTTTCTGGATCAACCTACTTGCCTTCTCGCAACTTTTTTGCATTTTCTCGAGCTTGCTCTTTTCCTCTCAGACAGGAACTTAGAAAATATTTGAGGGGACTCAAGAACATGATTTTTGGCCCCAAATCAATCAATTTTCCGGGACTTGAATATTCGATGCATGTTATCAAAATTACCTGTGAGGGGGTGAAATTTTGACAACAGGAGTTGTTCCAGAAATTTACGGAAAAAATGTAACTGACACCACAAAAACACAAAAATTGCCAAAAGTTACAAATAAAGCCCAAAACTTAAAATAAGTTAAAATACATAGGAATAATAACATATCCGCTCATAACAGAAAGTTAAAACGGAGTGCAAATAGCCTCATACGAGGCTCAAAATATTTAAATACAAATTTCCCATGCACAAATCCCGATGACAGAATAAAACAATTTTGGGCATCTGGGTATTTGGCGAAAAGGGCTAATATGGCTCTTTGGGATTATCTTGACACAATACAAGAACTTTCTTGTGCAATAAAAACAACAAATGACCCATTATTTTAAAAGTACGAAATTTTTTCGGATTGGGTAATCTGATTTCGTGGTGAAATCGAGTGACACCATCCATATTGCATCGAACTTTGAGTGCCCGCCTAGTTTTTCCCTATCTCGCATCTCATTTTAGAACTAAGTCTCCCTCTTTTAAGTTCCCGGCCTTGGCCTTCTTGTCAAAACTCATCTTTACTCGAGCTTGGTCCTTTTCCATTGTTTGCATTACTTGGTTTCTCAGCTCTTCTAGCTCCATGAGTTCCACTTACCTGAATTCCATGGCATCAAATTCAAATAACTCCAGCTGCTTAATGAGTTCCAACCCGGAAATTCAAGAGATATTAGCAGCCTTGCTTCTTTTCCATAAACTAGCTTGTAGGGAGAATTACCAGTTGATCTCTTGGGTGTAATTTTGTTATCCCACAAGGTTGTTTTTAGTTGTGTTCCAAGTCCTCTGGTTTTCATCAAGGTTCTCCTTATAATCCTCAAATAGGTTCTTATTTGTGGACTCATCCTAGCCATTACCCTGGGGGTAATAGTTTGAAGATGTGCTCAAGTATATGCCATTCTTAACAACCCAATCTAAGATCTTTGTACAAGGAAAGCCAAAGCATTATCAGAAATAATTGTGGAAGGAACACCAAATCTAGCCACAATACCTTCATAAAAATCCAGAATGTTGGCCTCATTTGCTTCCTTCAATGCAACTGCCTTTGTCCACTTGGTGAAGTAGTTTGTGGTTGTGAGGATCCATTTGTGACCTAGGCTTGAATTTGGGTTGATTACTCCAATGAAATCCAATCCCCATTGTATGAATGGTTGTTCTACAGAGATGGGGTGGAGTAGAAGAGCTATTAATCTTCTTTTGCCCATAAAGAAGGCACACTTCCTACATTTTTTGATCCATGAATAACAGTCATTGAATAGGTTAGACCAATAATACCTAGCGTTTGTGGTCCCGAGAGTGTTACCCTTGGAGAGAAGTGACCTCCGCTTCTCCATCATGGAACTCATGCTATACTTTCTTCATCTGATATGTTTTGATACACCTTAGGAGGACACCATTCACATCTTTTCTGAATAAGATGCCACTAACAAGCACATATGGAATGGATTGAAGTCTGAAATACCTTCTTTTAGCTTTACTCAATCTTTGAGGGCACTCGACCTGTTGGGAGAAAGTTAATTATATCATTAGTTCAGCAAGGAGTTGGCAAGGCATCAACTAGTTGTTCTTGGTCATCTTGAAGCACTAGAATGGCCTCTTCATCAGCTTGTTGACCTGAAACTAGTTATTCACATAGCCCCTTGCCTCTAACCAACTTAGTTATTTTGATGTCAATGTCATACTCCATGACTTTGGTTATCTATTCAACCCTCTTCTCATTTAGATCCTTGTTCAAGAGGAAGTCTTTTATACCAAAGCATGTGAAACTAGTAGATCAATTTTGTTGTTGGACACCAAATGCCTGAACTTCTTCAAACTTCTTGCGACAGCCAACACATGTCTTTCAACAAAAGAATATCTTACCTCATAATCTACAAGATTTTGGCTGAAAAACACAACAGCATGCTCCAATCCTTCTTCATTCAGCTGCACCAATATGCCTGATATTGTTTCTGCACCTCCAAAGGCATACAAAGTGAATTCCTTTGAGAAATTTGGATTTATGAGAGTTGGGGCCTATGCAAATTGCTTGCTTTATGGCTTCAAAGCTTTCCTCCCCTTCAGTAGTCCACTTGAAAGTCATGCTCTTTTTCAACATCAGTGTCAAAGGCTTGACAAGATTGGAAAAATTTGGAACAAACCTTCTAAAAAGTTGATTCTCCCAAGAAAATTTGGAGTATTTTTTTATGACTTGGCAATGGAAATGCAAGAATGGCATTAACTCTTTCTGGATCAATAGTCAATCCTTCTTTAGAGACAATATGGCCAAGGAGTTTACCTTCATGAGATAGGAAGGCGCATTTTTTGGATTGAGAGAAACTCCAAATTGCCTACAGCTCTCAAACACTTGCCTGAGATGAAAAATATGATCAGTTGCATCCTTAGAGAAAACTATGATATCATCAAGATAAACTAGAACAATGTTAGATATCAGTCCCCTAAGCGCCATGTCCATGGCTCTTTGGAAGGTTGTTTCTGCTTTAGTTAGCCCAAATGGCATTTTTTTGTAAACAAAGGTTCCCCATTTTGTAGTAAAGGTTGTCTTAAACTAATCTTCTTCCTTTACCATGATCTAATTGTATCCAAAATATCCATCTAGGAGAGAAAACCTTTCAGAACCTGCTACCATTTGCAATATTTGTTCCATTGAAGGCATTGGGTAATGATCTTTCAAATAAGCTTTGTTCAAGCCTCTAAAGTCAACACACATCCTAAATTTCCCATTCTTCTTACATACTGGAACAATATTAGCCACCCAAGATGAGTGTTTGATAGGAAAAATTATATTTGCTTCAATCAACTTGTTGATTCCCTTTTCATCGAGGCTCTATATGCGGATTGACTGTGTCTTTGTTTCTCGTCTCGATGAGGCTTGGTAGAGGCATCCAACTCAATGGTATGTTGAGCTAAGCTGGGATCAAAACCTCTAAGGTCTTCATAGCTCCATGCAAATATATCAGCAAACTCTTGGAAAAGTTCTACAAAATCATGTTTTTCTTGTGAAGTGCTTACCTTGCCAATTTGAAGAAATTTGTACTAACTAATCGAGATGGGCTCCGAATCTTCTCCTTGATTTGTTATGTTTGCTTTCTCTTTCCTAAACTGATTATTGGGGTTGAAAATAGATTCTAAGGTCGCCAGGCCCTTGGGCAGCTTGTTTGACTTGAGTTAAACCACTTAGTCCCCATCTTTGCCTCTTCAACTTGTCCTGGTTCTTCAAGAAAACTCAACTTCTTCTCGAATGAAATTGATGATCTGCTGGCCATTCTCAAATACCTACCAGCTTGTGTTATTTTTGGTACAACAGGTCTTACTATCACCTTGGTATGTGGTTGCACTTTATCCCTTTTAATGTTTTCAGCAACGTCAAACCTTGCTCCAATTGCAGCAAGTCTGTCAGCCAAGACTCATTTTCTTTTCTTGGAATGACTTGAATGTTGAATGCTTCAAAATCCTCAAGGAGGTCCCATACCATGTGTCTGTAAGCTTTGAGAAAGTCATTCTTGGCTGCATTTGATCCTCTGACTTGGTTCACAATCAGCTCACTTTCCCAAAGGTCTGCAATTTTTAATATTCTTTTTTCTTGCCCATTGCAATCCATGGATAAAGGACTCATACTCTGGTGTGTTGTTAGAAGAGCTGAATTGGAACATGAAAGATGAGTAATACTTTATACCTTTAGGGGATATAAGTACTACACCTCCTCCCGCACCTTTCCTACTTCTTGATCCATCAAAGAATATTTGCCAAATACCTTTCTCTCTTTCATCATTTGGCTTGGTGACACTAAGAAGGGGGAAACTCTCTTCATACAGACAGTAAATACCCATGTCAGCCTCTTCAATTTCCTTCTATGGATCAAAGTTATAGCGTTCATGTGCCCACTCATCAAGTAGTAGGTCAGGAATGTCTCCAACCCAAGTATTTGTCTCTTCAAGATACTATGGCATTCTTCTTGATCCAAGATAGTACATTTTGCATTGATGGGCTAGGTACATAAGGTTCTAAATGATAAGCACATATAGGTTCATCTTGTATGGTAAATATTGTACCATATCTAGTGTTTAGGCGCATATGAGACCATCGAAGATAGATACCCACCTACTTTGGCGGTGAAGTCTCTTGATAGGCAAATGGCAAATATGGGAGGCGGGTCAATTACCAATATATCATGGGTTATGGCTAAACTTGGGCAAGCATGAAGGTTTAATTTAAGGTCCTTAATGACTCCTAAGACATCACATGTTCAGCCATCAAGTTGTAAGACTCCTTTAGAGACAAGGTTGTACTCAAGACCAAAGATATCAACAATCTTTTTGGGAATTACTGAAGTACTAGTCCCATAATCAATCATAAAATTATGAACTAAGTGTTTTCCCACAATTAATGACATATAGAAGGGTGGGGACTTGACAACATTCCTTACTTGCTCTTCCTTTGTTTGGCACAAGTTGACAGTAGCATGTGTCTTTTGAACCGTTGGATCAGCTAGGGAAGCATCATCCAACATTTAACTTCTTCCTTTGCTCTACAATGTTAAAAGGAAGGACCATGGGCTTCTGCATTTGTGGCACATTGTTCTCCTTTCTCTGTCGCTGCAATGTTGGGATAGGAATCCTTTCCTAAAAGGCAGTTCCCTTGTCTAAAACAAGTTTGCTAGGAAACTTAGGGAATTTGTTCTTCTCTATTCCAACTTCCTTGTCCTTGTTGATATCATTGCTTTGATTGGAAGAAGATAAAGGTTGATACTCCAACATTATTTTCTTGGACCTTCTATTATCAGCAACATTAGTTTGGGGTCTATTGTAGCTGCCCACTGCTCGGTTTATTGCACATAAATCATCAGCTCCAAAGAACACAAGATTAGTATCGGATTGACTCCTTGGATTTCTTTCTCATTCGGATTGGTTGCTTCTATAATTGGTTCCTGCTGATTGGAAGAATTTTGAATCATGAAGGCCTGAGCTTGCAATGCATTTGCACAAACCAACTGATTATGTGGTTGTTTGCATGGAAAACACCATTTTGTTTCTTGTATCACATTATTTTGCACTAGAACCAATGCTTGACTTGAACTAGAACGGGAAGTGACTAGGTAGGAGCAATCGCTGCTAATGGGAGAGGTGCATTTTGACTTTGTCACCTACTATTTTGCTGATTTTGTCAATATCTCTCGATTAGGTGTTGGTTCTTATATGGAAAATAACCTTGGTTAGATCCCCGATTTGAAGATTGCCCTAGTTAGAATAATTTCTATAGGTATTGGCCTTGTTGTTTCTCCAAGGATATAAATTTGTTGGATAGATTTATAATTAAGGCTTTCGTGTCTTCATCCTCCTTTTGTTGAAGGAGTATAAGATGTAGAGGCAATAAGTTGGGGATTTTGCTCAGGAATAGGAGCAATAGAAGGTTGAGCATCTTGAGGCAACTCGGGAACAAAGGCATGGGTGGTCAGGAGCTAGTTTCTAGCTCAGTATCGATAGTGTTGTATATGATAGAAATACTAAGTTTGTGGGTCACTTTTGGCACACTTTGTGAAAAAAACTAAACATGAGGTTGCATATTTAGTTACGCGTATCGTCTAGTACTAAATTTAAAACACTTAATTTGACTGTTTTAACAAAGATGATGATGGAGTATCTTTTTTTGAAAGTATTAATGAGAAAGGTGTTTTTTAAGTCATCCCAAAGGTTATTGGATTTGTCAATCTTATCGACAATCGCACCATGCGAAAAGTCATAGTGGCGCGTGAGGCTTTTGAACCTAAGGAATTGCTTTTGGAATTTTTTGGTGAAGTGCTTGAAGTTGCTTGTGGATTATGGACTTGAAGGGACAAGACAAGTAGAAGGTTAGTTACCTTCTCCTTAGTTTAATCTGAAAATTTATTCCATAGTTTTATTGTTATACGAGTTAAGTTGAGCGTTTTAATTTGGGGCATTACATATCACCCATAAACGGTTGGTCCAATGGAAGTTGTCAACAAGAGCTTTGGAAAAATTTTGCAATGTTTGGTAGGAGAGAAGGAAAAAACATGGGATTTTGTTCTTGCCCGGGAAAAGTTTTCTTATAACAACTCTATGAATAGAAAAAATGGGAATTCACACTTCCAAATTTTTATGGGATGATTCCAAGTGGAGTTGTGAAGTTACAAGACTTGCCACGAGAAGGAAGAAGTGAAAAGCTAAAGACTTTCCGAGTTTATGAAAGAAGTGCACAAGAAAGTGCACAAATAACTAGAATAGAGTAATGTGCTGTACAAGGAGCATGTAGATTTGAGGGGAAAACACTTTAAGTTTGAGATCAAATATTTAGACCTGTATACACCTACACAAAGAAAGAATCCCATGACATACATATGACAAACTCAAGTGGAAGAAGGTTGAACCTTGCAAAATTGTGAAGAAGTTTTCTAAGAACACGTATGAGATAGAGCTTCCGAAAAGCATAGAGATTTTTCCTATCTTTAATTGTAGTGGATCTATACAATATTTTGAAGGGAAAACTAGTGGAGAAGTAGATCATGCAAAAATTGTTATGCCCTTAGTCCTCGGTCATACATTGGGATGTCTAGCCGACATGTGGCTAACATAATCTCATAACATGTCATATCATATTCATTTATGCTTTCATATGCTTAGTAGGTCGGCCTTGGTGCATAGCATAGTAGGGTATATATAGGAGTTAGTAAGTAGTAGATGATCATCATATTGAGCACTTAAGTCTCATTGTATGGTTTGGAGTTTACCCCCTCGAAGTCTATAAGTCATTATACTTTCATATTGTGATCATTTCTCTATATTTTGGTGTTCTTTGGTGTTCTATTGTTATTGATATTCAGATCTATCTAAGTAATTTCATTATAAGTGGTATCAAAGCTTTGATCTAGGCTAGAATTAGGTCAAAACCCTAATTTTGAAGATTGGCTATATCTCCAATTACTTAATGATTTTTTTAAATTTGTTAACTGAAGTGGAAAAATCAATCAACTTAGGTTCTCCAAAAATTTCAATATTTTTTGACATGTTTTGGACAAGTTATATCCATTTTAGGTTTTCATAAATTTGCTCCATAAACTGTTATTTTTGGAATTTTTCTAATTTTCTTATATTTTGGAAATCTTTCCAAAAAAGCTAGGGATTGTTCTTTGTGTTTCAATCTATTAGACCGATAACTTTACAACATCCCAAACCCTAAATTTCTACCCTAATCCTTATATCCCAAGACCCAAACCCTACATCATGACAAGGAGATCAACTAGAGGCCAAGGGAAGGGTCAAGCCACTCCAAGAATGACTCTCAATAAGGAAGATATGGAATTTGAATCCGCAGCTTTTGATGTATTAGAGGCAATCACCTAACTTCGGGAAAATGTTATTAAAATGTGAGTGTGGATAACCTTAACCACAATCTTCAAGTACTGGAAAGTAACCACAACCACACAATGAAGGATGAAATGAATGTATTGTTTGAATCAATGAGAAAGAATTTATGCTCACTCTTCAAGCATGATGGCTGGCATGAATTCCCATCCAAGTCTAATGAGTTCCTTGATTCAATTCCAAATCAGCCTAAACAGGGTGGATCATTTGCACAACCCAACCATGTTGGATCTTCTATCCAATGTAGAAACACGATACCAAAGGTCTTGATGAGAAAATTTGATGGTAAGGAACTTGTCACATGGACCAAGCAAATGGAGAATTTTTTTAGGCATATCAAGTCGCAAGTGGGCGAAGGTGGTAATGGCATCCTCAGTATAGATGGATGTGTAAGCAAAAGAAAAATAAGGGTCTCCCTATTACCTAGTCAATGTTCACAAATGAGCTCCAACTACACTACAATAACCGTGTTACAAAAAACTATTTTAGTCGATAGCAAAGCTACTACAAATAGGAACAATCAAGGATTATATTCAACAATTCAAAAAATTTCCTTACATGTGGATGGCATCTCAGAGGATCATCTAAATGATTTGTTCTTGGGTGGTCTCAAGGATAGCATCCAGCTAGATGTTCTGTCTTCTTAATCCAAGTTTGATATCAAAATCCACGACTTGCTTGTTGGGTGGAGGAAAGAGAATTGATCAAACAGAGGACTTTCACTACTAGTAAAGAGAGTATGGTTCCAACACAATCAATACCTCATCATACTAGAATGAATATTCAAAAAATTGAAGAGAAATGAGAAAAAGGATCATGTTTCAATTATTATGGCAAAAATAGTAATGGGCATAGGTGTGTTGGAAAGAACTTATTCTACACCGAGGCCATTAATGATGAAGTCAAAATGGAAGAAATAAAATCAAAGGTGTTGGACGAACTAGGGTTTGGAGATTCCCAACCGACTATTTATTGCCATGCAATGTCAGGTGTTATCTCTCCACAAACCCTCAAGGTAAGGGGTATTCTAAAGGAACATAAGGTAACAATATTAATTGACTCAAGGAGTACACATAATTTTATCAATAAAGAGTTGGACAAAGACATCTGAACTATTTTATTTTCCCAACTCCAAAATTTCAAGTCATGATTGCAGATGGGGGCACAATCAATTGTTTAGGGAAATGCCATAATATCAAACTTGAAATGGGAGAATACAAGCTTGATTCCCCTATGTTTTTATTCCCATGGGTGGAGCAAATATTGTTTTAGGAGTCCAATGGCTCACAACCTTGGGCACAGTTGAAATGAAATTTCAGGATTTATTCATGCGTTTTTGTTCAAATGGAAAGATGTTTGAGTTAAAAGGGTTACGTGTAAAGTCACCTCAAGGGGAGCTCTCATCAAATGCAGCTAATCAAGGGCCCCACACCACAATTATTTTTAGTTGATGAAAAACAATCACCAAATTTTCAGGAAAGGGTGGAAAATTATTCAATTGTTGTGGAGGATATGTCATCATCCAAGCCACCTAGAGAGCCAATTTTTCCAAAATATCTCTTGATTTTCAGGCACCATCCACCATCTCAACTGAGAAGTTACAACCAAAGGTTTGAGTAGTCAAAGGACACAACAAGCATCAATAAGAGATATTATCTAGTATCAAAGATAGTTTTCCACTTTCAAATGAAAATTCAACTTTTGAGAATGTCATGGTACAAAATGTTTCAACATGGAAAGAGTTACTTGCGATGGATCAAGAAGTCCCATTAAGTTTCGAACCTGAGGAAATTATTTAGATTCACATTAAGAGGGTGAACCGGAGTAATGACTAAGTATCCAATCAAGTGGAAGAATCAAGAAAATGAAGCTGGAATAATAGGAGGAGAAATATTTCGTACCAACATCCAGAGATCATCAACGTTGAGAACTATTCTTGTTTGAAGAAGCCTCTAAAAATGGTCAACATTGTGTTTCTTTCTAGGGGAGGGGCATGCTACGCCCTTAGTACTAGGTCATATGTTGGGATATGTCTAGCCCACATGTGGCTAACATAATCTCCTAACATATCATATCATATTCATCTATGCTTTCATATGCTTAATAGGTTTCCCTTGGTGCTTTGACATAGATAGTAGGGTATATATAGGAGTTAGTAAGTAGTAGATGATCATCATATTGAGCACTTGAGTCTTATTGTATGGTTTGGAGGTTTCCCCCTCAAAGTGGATAAGTCATTATACTTTCATATTGTGATCATTTCTTTATATTTTGGTGTTATTTGGTATTTTGTTGCTGCTGATATTCAGATCTAAGTAATTTCATTACAGAAATAGATTGGAGACACTAACTACTAAAGCACAAAGCGTAAAGAAATTAAACACATTCTATATGAAAGTGCAATAAAACCACACACAAAAAGGAGTATAAAGAATATCCAATGAAATAGAGAGGCAAGTGAATTCAAGGATGCATCTTGAATTAGTGAAGTAGAGATTGCTAGTCGTGGTGATTCCATTGAATATCTGCATAAACACACTTGAGCAGGGGCTTAGGTTTCTTTTTACCCAAGGTGTATGATGAAGGAGCATTTGGGTTCACGTGCGATCCTATGCCAACAAAAATACTTGAGACTTAATTGAATAAAGACTTGTAAAATGCCACATCACTCTTGAGCATGTCACACGTAACTTGGAGCCTTGTCTATTTTCTGCACATGCTGCAAAATCGCCTCTCGAGTCGTAAACGATTACCCTTTCCATGCAGACTTATAATTAGTCGTGCAACACTGCATCAATGTTGCACAACACTAACTATGCCATGCAAAACCACACGGTGCCAAGAATGCTCAAAACCATATGACCTTATGTCATCCCGTGTAACACTTGTTGGATGCTACATGAATCCATGTACACCTCATCTTGATCTTGCACAACCCTAGAGGCCGTGAAGTATTACATAATGCCTCCTAAGGCTTGTTGATGTCGAATGCATTTGGCTTCTGCCAATGTGATACACTTTCCTACACCATGAAGTCTTGAATATCATGTGGGACCACTACGTTATGCTGCCATGATTGGATTTACATTTGACAAGATCTCCTCTCAACATGATATAGTTATGGGAACCACACGCGAGCCTTGATCCATTTTTCTCACGCAAGGATGAATTGAGCGACTTGATGAAGCTTGATCCAATAGAGGATAATCCATGGGAATTCATGTACAAATCAATTGGGAAGATCAATGGAAATCTGAAGCATTCTAAGGAATCTTTGCAAGGTAGCTTTACTTGCAAAGGCTATCTTTATTATCCCACCCGAGTCACTATAGACTCTATAAATAGAGGGGAGCACAAGCATGTAAAGAATCGAATCCCACATTGGAATGGGATCGAGAGACCTATCTTGTTTGGCATTTTCCAAATTGATCTCGAGTCTAGTTGTGTAGAATTTTAGGAGAGTCTACAAGCTTATGATAGGTCGTAGGATTAAAATTCTAGTAAAGTCTTGCCATAAAATTGTCATTGGAGTGTAATGCCATTGTGCCTAAGTCTACAACCTTTCCTCATATTAATAGAAGAAAGTTTTGTTTTTTGTTTTTGAAGTTGTGCTCGATATCTTGCTTCAATGAGATCTATCTGGATTTTTGGCTGCATGGTCTAAGACATCCCTTTGTTAGGACCCCTAACCACAACCACATCATTCCCAGATTGTCCTCAATCAAAATTGGTCTTTATTGTAATGCTTTGATGGAAGGTAATGAGCCACACATGTGGAACATGAAAAGGTGGAATCAAAAGTTACAACATTCAGAAGTTCATTCAATAAATACACCTCCAAGTAAAACATTAAATTCCCTCACCTTATGAGTTCTAAGCTTTTGGAGACCAAATGCCTCCTGATTGGGGAGGTTTGACACAAATGGATCATAAAGTGTTAGTAAGATGGCCTAACTAAGACACTATTCTCATCAGAACTAAGAATGTGACTTGAAACACTTTCTTTCACTTTATTTTCACCACGAAAATCAATTGGCTAAGATAAAATAAGATAAGCTCAATATATTGTCCAACAAATGACCACATGTAAGTAGGTCAAAGGGACTGCAGCATAAACAACGCGAGCAACGATAAAAGCGGAAAACCAAAGATTTCCCGAGAAAGACAAGTACAAAATACATAAGAGATCGCCAACGGAAGGAGAAATCACACGCACCTAGAATGGGGGTGGAAATACAAGTGAGAGGAAGAAAGGGGAAAGACGACAAGGAGAAGAAATGAGGAAATCCCAACAAGGAATGGTGGATCCATCTCTCCTAACATTCGAGGCCGACTGGAAAAAGATGAGGACGGAATGTCGACCGTCAAAGAGAGATTGTTCCTACTATGTCGATGTCTAGACACAATACTATCCCTCTGATGCCTGGTGGATCTAGTTTGTCTCCTGAGGCCAAACCTAGTATGGGCATGTCTGTGATGGCTTGAGGAACCATGGATGGTTTCCCTGGGCCGAACCAATCTGGGGGAAGATGCGGGGTTGGTCTCACAAGGGTGCTTAGTGCCTCTCTTCGAAGGTAACACTATGAAGAAGGAAGTGATCCGCTGAATAGAATTCGGTCCAGATGCGGTCAAGAGTGTGCTCATGAAAATTTAAAGCCTCCTGTAAGTATGTTGGCTAGATTTTTGCACAGCTGAAAACCTAGGTAGTCATGAGATAAATCTCCCTCATTTACCAGTGAGGCTCCCATGTAAGATTTTGTCAATTATATTTTCTAATATCTATTTGTTGGTTTTACTTTAACCACATAGCTCATGCACCATAGCTAGGCAGTTTTGCAACAAGTAAATGTAAGAAATGAATATATGCAAAAGAGGGAAATAATTGAATGCGAGCAGAAAAGAAAGAAGATGTGCACCTAACCAATAGTTGACAAAGTTGGTCACATGCACATAGACGAAACAAATAGATCTAGAAATGCAGAATTCAAAGCAAAGGAAAGTTTCAAATCCAGATCTAAGATAACACAAAGTTTATGCAAAGATCTAAAAAGAAATAAGAAACAAATGCACCGTTGACACAAAGTTCTCCGGAAATCTGCCTCCTCTCTATTCCTTAGCTTTTGTGAAAAATATCAAGGGTTTTAGCTCAAAGTCTAGAACACAAGAATGTTGATTACAAATTCTCCTTTAACCCATAGGCTCTTCCTCTATTTATAGTGTATAAAGGGAAATTACAAATAGGAAACTGCAACTGAACTATAACATGTGGAAGTTGTAAAGGAAACATCTGGCAATCTTTCTCCTAGAATTCCTCTCTAAGTGACATGCATCTGGAGATTAAGTCAAAGTTGTGCACATCTGCCACTTATCTTAGAGAACCTTTTCAAATAACTTAAAGTAATGGCTTTTAGACCAATAACTTTAATCTTATACTTTCACCCGGGAACATAAGAAATAAGAGAAGAAAGAAGATCAGATGTAAAACCCTACGCTTTCTTTTTGTTCTGATATTGAATATACTTGTCGAACATGTTAATTCAACATTTTCCCATTTGTTGCCAACATCCTACATGCTAATTGCAATCACCATTGGTCGTGTTGGAATCTTCAGGCAATAATTAATGAATTGTGCATCCAACCTGATTATTGTCTTTCCTACAACATCTTGAATTGTTCTAGAAAGAGGATGGTAAGACCTTGCACACTCCATAACAAATTCAGAAATTGAGTTGTGACTGGAAATGTGAAGCTTGAATAATCCCGCTACTTTTAATTGCCCGCATGAGAGATGTCCTTCCGGCTCTGGATCTATCAATTAAATCAGTGATGGGTTCAGGGCCTATGTCTGTATCATTGATGTTAGCAAATCTGGAAGATATGCATGATTTAGTTGATCCTTCTCTTTCATCATGCTTCATCATGGCTGGAACAATCTTTGTCTGAGCTCTTTTTCTTTTAATTCTGCCGGAATCCTTTGTAATTGGCTCAATTTGTGCAGATCTGGAAATTTCTTCTTATTCGGAAGAGATATTCAATGTATCTGACATTGATTTGAACTTCCTTTCACTAATATGAGCACTTGTGATGAATACCTGCAATTAATTCAGATAAATATGGAGTCCATGGCATGAATACTTGATTTTTATCACCGTAATCTGCATATAAAGTCTGCTGCCCTAAAATTTGAGACTTTGTTTGCATGCAAAGCAAGCAAAAATATTATTTAATTCACCTGGGCACTTATACCAACATGCAGATACTTAGAATAACAAAAATCAGGCTATTCCAACCCTAGGCGCCAAAACTGGAAGCTTCCCGGCAATGAAAAATACTCCTTAATGCAAAATCCTCCTTCCCTTGGCGCCAAAACCTGTCTCGGGCTGCAAACTTCATCAAAAAGAATTAATTGTTTCTCCCTTATGGCGTCCCATGCTTATATAGCCATCTGCATGCTATTTTTAATAATTGTCTTTCCCTATTTCTAGCAATTTAATTAATTAAAAGTCATGTCTATTCATCCAATTTGGGTGCCCAAGTATGCATGCTTCTAGTGGCTTTTTTATGAATTTATTTTATTTATTTTTAGCATGCATCCTTGACTTCTCTTTAGCTCATGTACTTGCATTGACTTTCCTTCCATTTATGGTGCCAAATCTGGGTAGAAAAGCAATTAATAAATATCATTAAATGCATGGTATAATGCCAAGGTGGGTCGACTTTTGGCAAGGGAAACAACTAAAAATAGGAAGTCAACTTGATGGGAGTTTCCACCTGGACCAAAGCTCCAAAATCCCATCTTTCACTTAAGTGATTTGTCCTTCATCATGGGAATTTTTACCCTGTAAGGCAGGTAAGAAATTCCCCTGCCTGCCACTGCCAAAATTCCCACTGGCAGCTTAAATCATCTCCCAAAAAGTGCGACTTGCATGGAAAATAGCCTTCTTTGTAAAAGTGCAACTTGCATGGGTGAATAAACCTCTTTGATGGGAAAAGTTAGCCTGCTAGGTAGGCAAGAAATTCCCACCAGTGCTTTAAGTGATTTTTCTTTATAATGGGAATTTTCATCCTGCATTACAAGTAAGAAATTACCGTCTTCCAACCTCCTCTGAAATTCCCATTGCAACTTAAGTGACTTTGACTTTATGGGAAAAAGTAACTGCTATATGCAGCAAGAAATTCCCACCTCCGTGCCACTGCCAAAATTCTCATTAGCCTTAGATCTACTTATCCCAAAAAGTGCGACTTGCCTAGGAGAGGCTTTTTCTGCTTAAATTCATCTTTTTGGTCAAAAGTTTTCCTTCCAAGACTGATTCCTTCCATTGTTGAGGCCATAAATGACTTCCAGATGTTCTAGGTAATTAAACAGGCTATACAAAACAAAGACCGGATCGAGGGGAATTTAACAAAGACTGCATGGAGAAAACCGAAAACAAATGCAAAAAGAAATAAATAAAAACGAAAAACGTTGCCAAAAGTTGCGCAGCAATCACTCTAAATTCATTCCTGGTAAAAACCCTACTGAGATGTGGGAATACTAGCATGGAAAACTTCAACAGGGTTCAACCGAGCACAATTTACTTTAAACGGGGCTTTATTTATTAAATAAATAATTAAATAAAATTCGCAGACAAAACCCGGCGGAGGGATAAAATGAGTTTGAGCATCTAGGTATTTGTTGAAATTGGCTCATATGATTCACTAGGAATATTTTAACGTAATAGAGATGACTTCTAGCAATAAAATCACAAAAACACCCGTTATTTTAAAAAGAACAATTTTTTTAAAAGGGGTTGTCCTAGATTTCAAGGTGAAATCTCTGGGACACCAAAGTATAAAATCGAGGCACCTCGATCCTCAAACCTAAAGAAGTTAGAGATAATCTGCATCCTAAATAAATAATGGAACATCCCTCCGATCTCATAGTAAATGGGGCACCGAAAGATGAAGTGTGTTTCTCGTCTCGGTCTCCTAGAGACTACACAGTTGGAAAATCCTGTCTAAATGATCAAGTTGGTGATCCGTCTCGCAACAGAGTCTATGAGAACCAACCCCGAACCAACCAAGATGGATGCAAAGGGCATGCATCCAGTGTCAAAGGGGTACTAAGGATGAATAATGAGACTGTCCCTCAACTCCAAAATCAAGCTCAGCGTAAAAGTCCATCTTGGAACATAAACCCCCTTGAGGATTTACCCAAGTGGTATGGATGAAATGCCTATAAATATCCTCTTTGATGATCCTGTCCATCTCCTATTTAGAAGGCAAAAGGTGGCTCAATGTGTCCAAGGAGTACCGAAAAGGTGGAAGATGGTCCGTCTCGAATACCAATTGCCCCCAAAAGTTTGGAGACCTCAACATACCAACTGTGATGCCGGTGTGGGGAGTCTTGAAAGAGAAATAGCCTCTGATGAATAGTATACCAAGTACGGGTACCTGTCCCGCCCCTTGGAAGTGTCTGCGAAGCCCCGAATGTGGTGCAAGAAAGAAACCAAGTCACAAATGGTCTCCAATCTGAAAGGATGGGATCCACGCTCCACCAAAATAATGTGTTGGGGTATAGTTTGCTTACACTTGATGAAGCAGCGAAGGAGAAGCGTTTGTACCCTCTTGACAGAGGCCCGGATAGTACCCAGCAAAGAGGGTCCCCAACCAATACAACCGTAGAGAAAAGTGGGTCTGATGAGGGAGTCCATGAGGGACATTTTGGAGGAGATGTCCTAAAAGTAATGGCAGAAGCATTGTCTCTATAGAAGAACTAAGGACACATAGCCCTTATTGACACAAGGCTGGAGAGCCTATCTCAAACTGAAACGAGGGCCAGAGAACAAAATCCCAAGTAGGTATAAGAGTTGGTGATCTCAATCTCCTCACCCCTGAAGAAGAAGTGGAGATGTGAGGTCTTCAAACCATTGAACACCATAACCTCAATTTTACCTAGGTTAATCGCTCATATCGCCAATTTTGATCGCGCAAAATTGTTAAAAACAATTGAATAGTTAAAAATTAGAAAATTTTGAAAAGTATTACTTTGCATGGTTCATTGGACTCCCTGCATCGCCTTATTTTTGTGATCGTTTGGTCTTCGTTTCATGATTTTCGGGCAAGAACTCTTCCCGCCAGGCTATAAAACGCATTAAAATACATTAAAATAATTAATTAATATTTAATTAATTAATTGCTCCTTGTTTGATTAAATTAATTTTTAAAAAATCACTTAAGGAGTATTTAATTAAATAAATATAAATTAAGGTTCATCGACAAGTTTTAGTGTCGGGGAAGTTAGCTTTTGTTTCAATGCCAAAGTTGGCATCCCAAACCCAGCATTTCCACTTTCCGGCAATTTCTTCAAATTTCCCACACGTGGTTTTCTCTCGCCAATTGCCAAATCATGGATTGGCAAACGGGCATAAAATTCCCCAATTTCCCACATGGGGAAATTGGACGGGGATTGCCAACCCATTTTGCCATTCCCGTTGGCAATTGCCCGTTACTTTTCCCATTTCCCCCTGGCACTTAAGCCACTACCCGGGATGAGAGGAAGTTGAATTAATCCTCGTAACTTCCTCCATCAAACCCGGTGGAAAAAGTCAGAAGCTTCTTTTTCTTCAGAAGACATAATATTTTGTTAGCATTATGCTTTGGTTTTGTTTCCAACAGCTCCACGCATTGCATAAGAAGAAAGCAAAAAACAGCAAATCCACGCCTAGGCTGAAGGAAAAGAAAGACAAAGAGAACTAGAACAGTTTTTAAAAGACTCAGAAATTACCAAAAGCCACGCATTGGCTGAAGCAGAGAATAGTTTCTAACAACTCCACGCATGCACGGAAAGAAACATTTGTTTTGTTTTGGAGGAAGAAAACAAATTTCCTAAAACTCCACACGCACCAGCCATTCATCTGTTGCAGCATTTGATGGAGCGCAGACAAGCATTCGTGGTTTAAGGCAAAGTTTAGGAAGCAAGACGGAATAAAGGCGCGAAGAAGAAAGACTTTAACAATACACAAGATGCGCTGCGGCAAAACAGAAACATACGGAGCACAAGGCGCGACCCATACTCTGGAGAACATCATCGATTGATCCTGCGCCAATACTGTCTTTACTGTTTGCATTATTATAGGTTTGCCTGTAGTTTTTAAAAATAAATAAATAAAAAAACGCGACCCAACCGAACCGTGGGCAAGTATGTTTTAAAAAATGAATTGTTTTTGCGACTTGTTATATTCTGCATTTTCATCGGCCTTCAGAAAGAATGCATAATATTGCATATGGATGGATCTGGGGCCCTGATAAAGCTTACAGCTTAATTGCTAAAGGCTGCAACAAATGAAGGTCACGAATAGCAAAAACTCTGATACATAGCAAGCTGCGTGTTGGGTGAAGGAAAAAGATACAGTCCAAAAGAAGACAAAAGAAAGAATTCATTCCCACGCTGGTCCAAAGTTTTAGTTCCACACAGCCAGAGGTAAAATACATCAAGCCAAAGCCCACGCAATACAAGAAAACCAAACATTCTTTGGGAGGAGACGCAAACCAAGGAAGACAAAGCAATAGACAACCGAGAGAATAAATTTGTTTTATTTGCCTAAAGTTTTAAGAAACGCTTGAAGAAAGGAAACTCCATTCACGTAAATATTAAGATCGGGGATTTTAATTGTTTATTGTCGGAGTTAGAATTCGAGCTTGGTCTCGATTTGTTTATTAACATACTAAAGGTTGTAATTCGAGACAATTATTATTATCATTTTTAAAATAATAATAATAATAATATATAACGGGAATATTTTTCTTACATCGACGGGGTGTTGGAGACTGAGACCCAGCCCCATTTGCATTGTTTGGCGTGCCTGAGTCACCTTTTGATTAAATTCATAATGGCCGAAAGATCCAAATCTGCAGGGAGATCGAGGAAGCCAGTGGAAAGATCTAATAAATCTGCCCTGAAATATGAATTCCAAGGAATTATTCCTCCCAGCTCCATTAAGTCGGCGTATGACAACATCACCGATACAAATCTGGGTCACATCAACATGCAACAGCTTTTTGCGAAGCGAGTGGCCCGAAGGCAAAACCATTTTCTCTGATAGGCTTTACCACAGTGGCCTACCTCAAGCAGCAGCATTCCCTGTCTCGGTGCAGTGTCCGGAATTGGTGATTGCTTGTGCAGAGCATTACGATCCTGAGAGACGAGGAATTTATAAAGACAACCGCGAACCTTTCCTCTTAATCACACCTGAACACATTGAGGAGTTGCTCGGGATACCTGACTTTCCTGAGAATGCAGATATCACTCGCCAGTCTGCGCAAGATTTCTGGGATGAAGAACCCCTAAGATGGAGCAAAATGGTTAACAACAATTGGCTGGTAACCAAGAGACCTCTGATTGACAGGCTCCCCAAAGAACTGTACCGCGTTGAGTTCGTGGAAGAGATTGGAGACATGATCACTCTCCTAAGTCGAGTTTTTGGTTTACCTTCTGCAAGGGTCTTCCACCCATGGATGTACCAGTTTATCTGTATCATCCTAGCCAAGAAGGAGTTTGTGGATGGGCCACCATCATCGCGAACACCATTCACAAGCACCGATAGAAGTCAAAATGACTGGATGCTTCTACATGACCTCATATCTGACCCTATGCGGTAGCAGGAAGAAAGCTATTTTCGGGACTTGAAACGAGAGGAGTCCTGGGGTCATCAAACAACATTTTTCACTATTACCCTCAGCTCAGCTTCAAAAATAGTTCTCACCATTTTAGAAGAGTCAACGATGCATTCACCTTCCGCGTGATCCGGAACTTGAATCGAAATACCGAGGAAAGGTTTTCCAAAGAAGCCATGAGTGTCATTTCCCAATGGGGAACCTGGTTTATACAATTTTCATCTTTTTCCTACATTCGCGTGAGTGGCTTTGCTGGGACCCCGTGGAAACTTCCCAAGTACGTCAGTGATAAGTGGGCGTTAATGGAGCTGGCGCGACAATTGTTCCAAGTTCACTGCTTGCTTAGTGATAAGCACCGTCCAGGAATTCATTTCCCGATCCAAATCGGGGAATACCAATGCCCAAACTTATTCAGTGCACAACTAATGGAAAAGGAGTTTGCTCTCATAACCATCCATCCATATGTGAAGAGAGCCCAGTTCGATATCAATGGTTATATGCAAACGATTATGGGAGCGAAGTATCAACATAATCCTACCATGGAGGATTTCTGGGCCGCTTGCTCGGATGAACATGAGGTAAGGAGACGGGAGTACTCTCGCCTAACACTTGCTCAGATCAAGGCCTTCCACATCCGGAGTCCTCCCGATTCATTCATAACCGATGATGAGGATGTCGTCGATCCCTCGTATGATGCCATTGCCTTCACACCGTTGCCTCGAATTGACTGGACCAAAAGAGATGAATTTTCTCTCGATGGCAAGAACCAACCAATTATCGAAAGAAGCATATCTTGGTATGATAGGAACTTGCCAAATTTCAATCAATTCCGAATCCCGTTTCAGAATCACAAAAATTGCCTATATCAGGACACCTCCATTCGACCAAGGTTTCTTCTCGATCAACTTCGTTACCATCCAATCATACACGACATACAAGAAAAGAATGGTTGCCGAAATCCACTTCGCCGAGCAACGTGTCACGAAGAGAGAGATCCAGAGATCCAAACCCTGAAGAAGGAAAGGAGCGTGTGTCTGGATTTTCTACCTCGAGTAGAGATTCTTCCACTCACATCATTAATAGCACTCATACGCTGGTAGCAAATGATCCTCAGCCATGCTTCGAACAAACACCCACTCAAGTGCAAGTAATTCAAATATCAAATACTTCGGAGCACGTAGTTCATGAAGGGATTTCCCAAAATCTCCCGAATGATCAGGAAGTGGACATTGAGGTTGTGTCTCCTCAAATCGAGGCCGTTGATAGGATTCAAGAAGGATCTCATGATGTCAGGGATAATGAGGATATTGATTCAAGCTCCAGGATTCTATATGCCGAGATAGTAAATGAAACTCCTTCTTGGGTTGATTCTGAAGTGAAGAAAAGGAAGAGAGTTGTCAAGCCAATCGACATTGATTTTGATGCCCTTTTCAAATCGAATGATGATGCCATTCCTAAGAAGCCCAAGGTACTTTCTCGAATAATGGTGGATAATGATGGAAACAAGTTTGCAGACCTTGCCATTCCACGAGTGGATAAAGAGCGTAATGCTATGACGCCAGCCGACTATGAAGTTTCTAGACTAGGACTTGGGAGATCCATGTTAGAAAGTGACATGGCGATGGCTCGAGATTCAATTGATATCGTGCTAAAAAGATCGAGAAATACAAGTCCCAAAATTCTCGGCTCAAGGCTGAAAAGAGTCAATTGGTGGAGTATGTTCAGCATTTGATAAATCCCATATCATCCACCTTCCCAATACCTGATGCGGTGGCTGCCCCAGATGAAGAGACTCTTAATTTGTCAAAGGAAATAAACACGTTGGGCCATGTCACTAAAACTTGGCTTTCGGAGATTCTCGTTTTGGGCCAGGGAGCGATCAAGACTGCAGTTAAGCTTCATGAAGATATCAGTGTATATCTAGATCCAATTCTTTCTTTCAAAGAAACTTTTGTTTCTACGATATCAAATTTGGATGAGATATTGCCCAGTCTGTAGGAGATGACAAGTATGGAATCTTCAGTGTTGGCTATTGAAGGGATTCTCGAATTTGAACATCGAGGGACACGTTTCCTCTGGTGTCTACATCTCAAATCGAGAAAGACGCTTCTTGTGGATTCTATGATCCATTATGACAACATGTGCAATGAAGTTTTCGCTTCACTTTCCTCGATCCAGGATTTCATAGCTGAGATTCCTTGCAACCTAGTAAATGAGCATAATCAAAGGTGTTCATCGGAGCGGTGGAAGAACAATTTTCACGATTGTTCAAAGACATGTTCCTCCCTGTCAACAATTTCTCGTCGATTTCCATGGGCGGTGTATCAAATTGAAGAACTTGTTTGAGAATGCTCAGTCTAAAATTGTTAATTTTAATGATATGCCAAGTAGAATTCTTGAATTGCAGGTATTTTGTGAGGCTATTCTTTGGCCAAGTGAACCTCCAGAAGAAGAAAAGATGTTTGAAACTTTGGGAAGGTTTAGATCCTTTCAATTATCAAAAGCAGCAGATCCTAATTTCACCGGCGGTGTAGGAAGTTGATTTTCTTGATATCTAGCGAATTGGGAGAGTCCATTTCTCATACGTTTGAGATAGGCGGACCCCGTTTCAATGGATAAGGCACTGGTTATTATTGTATATTTTTAAAGGTGTTGTTATTTGGGAAACATTGGATATTTTAAGTAATTTCTATTTTTGGGTTGTATTTAATAAAGTTGGTTAGAAAAAGTCAAAGGTCACTTAAGTGCCTTATTTAATGATCATGTAAAACCCTAACTACTTTGTAACCAACTTTTGGGTTATAAAAGGAAGTGAGGGGCTCATTTGTAAGGGTGACTTTGAGAGAGGAGAAGAAGATACTTTTGTGCAAGCTTTGTTTCAAGAAGAAACTTTGTGTTCTTTGTGAAAAACATTTTGGAGTTAATAGAATAAGAACTTTGTGTCTCATTCATTGTCTCTTGTAACATTTGGTGTTCTTATGTTCATTAGATGTTAGGTGTTTGAATCTTGCATGCAAATATTATCTTTGATCTTATTGTCAACATTAGTAATCAGTTGTTCTAGTTCACAGTGATCAAGCTCTGACTATCTACTTGCTCATGTGTGTTCCCTTTTGCATGTTCTTGTTTGGCTAACTCAAACTCCGTTTTATTTGTGTTGGTTATTCATCTTTCCTCTTCATGCAATATTAGGCTCTGTTTTTACCTAACTCTTGCATGTTCTTTCAGTTCATTCCATTCCACTCCTTTCCTTCTTTCTATTCCATTTCCTTCATTCACTTTTCTACCATTGATGTTCCAAAACACCCCCCACATACAATTTTGAATGTACAGATGTAAATACAGTTTTGGCTTTCAATAAAGGCAGCCTCACCTTCATTGAGGAGGGACTTTGTTCCCACACTGTTGCATGTCATTTGCATGCGTGCAAATCCATATGCTAACACCGTCAACTGCCAAAGATCACAAAACAAGGCTAAGCCATCTAGTTGTCTCGTAAGCCCTGCGGAGAAGAAGCTAGGAGAACCACATCATCAAGAAGTATTTGCACATGTTAGTCCTACAAATAAATAGGTTTTGGTGCAAAGGCTAAAAGATCATATGGATTTTATCAAAAGTACCTTTTGATTACAAATTTAGGTTCCTCTAAAAATTGCATACTTTTAAAAGAAAGGCACCTGATTTAATTTCATATGCAAAATTCATGGCCTCCAAATGTTAGAGGACCTTTTAAGGTTGTGAAATTGTCAGTTAAGCAAGGTGACATTTTCAAAACCTCCATAATAGTTTTACAACATAAAGCAGTGATTCTACAACTTCCAGTCTACACTAAAATGTGGTTCCACAACAACCAGGGTGGTTCCACAGCTGTCAGACTGTGTAAAGAGGTGATTTCGCATGAAAACAAAGAAAAGGTGGAGTGATGACTAGAAACTATGTCTCTTCTTATTTTGAATTTTTTTGGCTTCCAATTGATCTTCCTATGATGTAAATTTTTATAAATACATATTTAGAGGGTCATTAAAAGGCATATAAGTTTGATTCCTAACAATTCTTCTTGTTTGTATGTGATTCAGATTGTTGATGTGTGTAAGGGAGTGTGAGTTGCAATAAAGTTGTAGAGAAATACATGGGTATTTTACTTATTTTACACCCATGGCATAAAATGAACATAAATATGAGATTAAATTAAGACTATATAATTAGGCCATTAAGGCACAATAATATGAATTTGTTTAAGCAAGTAGATAATGTGATTACTCAATTAGAATTGACAAACAATAAAAGACGAGTTACATGGCTGACTTTGAATGTTTGTCACTCATAGAAGGTGTCACAAAGTTTGTAAATGATCTAGATGTGCTTTTTCAAAAGCTCAAGCTGCAAACGTAAGTCTTACAGGTGTCTGGACAGTGTTGGAAGATTCGGACCCCTGCAGCAAACTAGAAGCATCAGGCTTTAGCAGCAGTGCTTGAGAGCAATTTTGAGGTCTGCTACATCTAAAGATGCTTTGCCTATGTTTGTTCTACAATTATGGATATCCTGGAGCTCTTCGATCCTATTATGTTGGTGCACATTTTTTCTTCTTGGTCCAGATCCTAATTGTGCTTGCAAGACCACAAGGGACTCTTAAAAATGGGTTAGCTTTTAGGCTGAATATCCTCGATCACACCTGTGATGATGTGGAGAATGTTTCCTACATAATAATACTCTAAAGAAAGATCAATCCAAGTGTAGGTCTCCATCCTAGGTGAGTTTGTATAAAATCGTGTGGTGAAACAATTGACCTTCCTTTAGACTTTTACATTTGGCAACAAGCAACTTTGACCTCTATGATTCCAGATTTAGCCCTATGGACTACTTTATGGATGTTCCTTCAGATATCACAGATTTTTTTATTTTTTAAAAGAAACTATTTCATTCAAGAATAGAAGACAAAGTTACTTTAATTTCCAACTTTAGTATGATCCTAAATTTATTAAGAATGCTCCAAGAGCATGTGAGGTGTAATGTCCCTTTCTAGGGCTTAAACCAAAAATAAGGGTTTGGCCACAAACCCTAAGAATCAAATCTGAAAATACACCAACACCGAACTGAAAATAATCTGATTTTATAACAGCAGATCCAACAATATTAGAAATCCTAGCAGCGAACTAGAAATTTCACTTTTAGGGTATCAAAATCAGCTTAGAACATTAATTAATATCCCTCTAGGGAAATGAACTGTACCAGCACTTAGGAACAATCATTCACATGCAATATGGACTGAAAATTAACATAGAAATATCCCAAATACTCAATAAAATCAACAAGATGAAATCTGGAGCAAATATGTATTTTATAAATTTATTTTTAAGTGCAAATTTGGATAAAAATTTAAAATTCATAACTCCAATATTTGGAGTTTCAACACAAACCAATGCTCAAAATAATCTTGAAGAGACCAGCTATCCAATGAAAGTGAAATCACAAATTTCCAACCATGAAATTCCATTGAAAAGTGATCCCGAAACCTCCAAATGGGTAGATCAAGCTGGAAATGAAAGTGGCAGCCCCCAAGTGTTCCCTAGCTAAAGTAGGAGTGCCCTAAGCATGGATAAACACCTTGTTGATCCAGAAATTTGCCAATTAAGTCCACTTGGGACTCCCGTATGAAGCCACCAATGCAACAAATGGGGGTTTTCATCCCCATTGGGAAGTGTTGTGACTATTGAGAATTTTGACCCAAAGTAGGATCCAATGAGGGTTTTTGTCTTCAAAGCTTAGCCACACCAAAGGTCTTCATCTTTATTGGAGATTAGGGCACACCATGCACAAACCCAAGATATCAATCTTTGAAATAAACATGCATAACCTTTCTTAGGCCATTCAATCCACCTTTATATCCTCCTTTTTGGTGCCAAGGATGAATTAGAAGCCCAATCCTCATGGCCGACCTCTTAATGCACTTTTTAATCTTCACTTAAGAAGACCGACCTCATAATGAAGAAATAGAAATTCTCATTGCCTTGTTTGACAAGTCTTTCTCCCCCAAGTCGAACCATTCCAATGCCATAACTAGTAAATAGAATAATTAATTATAAAGGTACATCATTTACAACCATGGCAAGTTCCCCTCCTTTGCTCCTTCCTTGATGCCCACAGGAAGAGGAATGGGCATAAGGTCTTCCATAGTGACTAGCTTGGGAAAGGGGACATTACAGAGGTGTCTAAGACATGTAGAAAGTGTTGCCAAAACTCAATCCTATAGAATTTTCAGGCACTCTTGTGATTAAAAATCATAAAAATGTTTGCCTTCTTCTATTTTGTATGCATATTAGGCCAAATCAAAAGGAACTTAGAAGATTCCTACACTTTCAATGGAGTTTGCCCTTAAAATGTTCGATTGATGCCCAAGTTCCTTGTTTTCTCATGCTGCACACCTATCAATTTTAAAACTGCAAAGCAATGCCTCATGCCACTCAATAAAGCATCTCCTCGCCCTAACAAAGCCTTTGACTTAGTTGATATCATTATTTGGATATTTTAGATCTTTAACACTTAGCGGTCATTGACTTTCCCGCATTGGCAAAGTTTTCAAACTTAGTCACTTTTCATAGTTTTCAATGCTTCGATGATGGATTTGCAACACATGTGAATAGTACTATCTCATGCTTAAGTTGGTCTCCAAAATTTGCAAAATGTCAATGGGAGACAAGTGGCAAAGATCGCCTCTTCTGCATCATCTCAAAGCTTTGGACTCCGCTCCTCTACATACAATACTGAGATAACGATGGCTTACACGTGGTGTCAATCAACACATGGTGGCAATCGGTGAAGTCTAAAATTCACTACAGAGTCTATTTAGTGGGTTTTAGTTGACAATTTCACAATAAAAGAAAATGAAGCACAGGGGACATCACAGCTGAGACAGAGGCACAAACAGAGCTCTAATTTTTCATTAATAACTTTTGACAGATAGCTCTAGATGACAAACGAATGGTACCATTGGAAAGGAAATTCAAAAGACTTTGCATTGGTCATGGTTTTGAGAAGAATGGTTGAGAGATTTGTGAGAAACGTATGAAAGAGTTCTCGGGCATCTTTTGCTCATATAATCATATCTAATGGCTCCAAATCACTGCAGAGGCTTATAAGTTGTTTGATTCTTTTTGAATATGCTTTCAAGCTAATATTCGCCTCGTCTTGACCCCACCCAAACGCAAATGAAGGAGTTACACAAGATGTGGATCAAAAGAATAGGTTTGCATAGTGGTCCCAAGGGTGAAATCGTGATCTATTAAATATTTGAAAGTTTCATCTTCACTCATCTTCTTAACCTTATGGGCATGCAATTGTGCTCTCTTAGAGATCAATTTGAAAACAAAATATTTGCTTACTTTCAACAAATGAAGGCATAAAATCATTAAAAATAATATTTGCTTCCAAACTCTTGAAGGTTTTCTGAATAAGGTTTGTTTCAAGCCATGCCCATCAAAAATTCAATGTTAGTGGATCATCATTGTGCCTACAAAGATCCTAGAATATGCCTAGAGGTGGTTATGGGCATATATTTTCAGTTGAGCATGTTTTAGAGATCCATGATCATTGTGAATAGGATAGACATGAGAGAAGGAGATATAATCCAACATATTTGGTGTCCCCAGATTTCATCCTGAAATCTGTGACTACCCTATCCAAAAAAAAATTGTACTTTTAAAATAATGGGTCGTTTTGTGTTTTTATTGCCAGAAAGTTCTTGTATTGCGTCAAGATATTTCCAAAGAGCCATATTAGCCATTTTTGCCAAATACCCAGATGCCCAAAATTGTTATATTCTGTCTGCGGGAAATTTGTATTTAATTATTTTGAGCCCCGTTTGAGGCAATTAGCGCTCCTTTTTAACTTATTGTGATTGTAACATATTGTTATTCCCATATACCAAGAGGTTTTAACCAGGAATAAGTTTCGCACTTTATTTGTGACTTTTGGCAATGTTTTGTGTTTTTGCGTTTTCGTTTTATTTTTACGTGAAATTTCTCTAGATCAATTCCTTTCAGGTTTGGCGATTCTTGTCCTGGAGTAATGGGGTTCACATACGCACGTTGTGCCGAGTAAGTCGCCATCGGAGGTTTGGTTCACTAGGAAAAGGCGAAGTCGTGCACTAAAAAGCTCCTGCGGGGTTGGGCGCATTTTTGGAAAACAAAGGATTTAAGTGGATCATGGGAAAAATAGAAGTAGCAGAGCAAGTGGGATTTTATTACCTGCCTTGCAGGTACTTTTTTCCCATGATGGAAAAGTCACTTAAGTTGCAGTGGGAAAATTAGAGGCAGCAAGCAAGCGGGAATTTATTGCCTGCCTTGCAAGGTAAAAATTCCCATGGTGAAATAAAAGAAAAGTGACTTAAGTGAAATCATGGGATTTTATTGCACCGCCATGCAGATAAATTATCCCATTGTCAAAGTCAAATCACTTAAGTGGATCATGGGATTTTTTGAGGCTGCTTGCTCAGGGTAAAAATTCCCATTGCCATGTGTTTTTAATAATAGAATTCTATTATGCTAAAAAGTCGACCCTTTGGGAGAAAATGTTGCTTACAAAGACTCACAGCATTTTACGGATGCAGATCGGGCTTCTAGGTTGATGTTCGTGCATCCAGCATGGTGAGTGCACAAGATGGAATCCTTTCTCCAAGTGTGGGACTTGTAAAGATGAGAAATGATTCTCCAGAGAAGGTTGGTTCTTATTCCTCCTTCGAGATGCACACAAAAATGCAGAGAGGGTTTACTAAAACCTAATCTAACTTGTCAAGGAGACAGGGTGAGAAAATGCATAGAATAAGACCTAAACTACGAGAGGTGATGCACCAAGGAATGTTAGACACTCGTTTTGCAAATCTAACACAGACCACATAGATGCAATACAAACACTAAGTGCATAGGTAAAAACTGCAACAAGAGATCAAAATAATTAAGCAATGAATACATGAGAGGTTTGAGAATCAATCACAAACATATATATTGCTCAAGAGTCGATAAAAGATACATCAGCAGTGGCCAAGAGGCAAAAAAACTGCATTACAATCCATATGGGAGGCTTGAAAAGCTCCACAAATTCTCTTACAAAGGCAGGGGAAGAAGGGAGGATGCAAAGCAAGAATGTCCAACCAAAGGACCTCCTCTTACAATATATACTAAGAATGAGAGAAGAAAGAGAGAGGAAAATCCAATCTACCACAACCACTTCTTGGTAGCATTTAAAATCATCTCATTATGATCCAAGCGGTGGATCCTAACAAACGGCGGGCTGTCTATCGGGAGCGCGAAATCGCTATTGATTAAAGGTTGTTGAAGCATTACACGCGTCGAGACGTTTTCTTAATTTTCTCCCTCAAACCGCACCAAAATGCAAGATTGACCCGAGAATCATGTAGATAATTTCAACAGCTTTCCGTTGATATAAAGAACGCAAATCGAGCTTTGGATCAAAAGATATGAAGGTCTCAAGATTTAGGGCACAAAACAAAGTAAACGGATTTTTACATTTCTTTTCCCACGTTACGCCATCGGGACGACACGTGGCGTGCTGTCAATCCGCCGAGCAATTCCTTCTCTCCACCTTTTATTTTTTTCTTGTGGGCCCTTAAACTTGGACACGTGGCACTATCTCATTAGTTCGGATCGGGGCTCAAAACTTCGCCCCTTTGACTTTTTGGACCTTTTTTCCTTGACGACACGTGTCATGCCGTGATTCGATCCCACGGGCCGCTTGCATTTTCGCGTCCACCGCATCTTTTTGTCCTGGATGTTCCACTTTTCCTTGTCTAAAGTTTCTTGTTTCGGCCAAACCACTGGTTCGCGTCCATTTGTCCCTAATGTCCCAGTGCTTCGCGGGGCAAATTCTTCCGGTTCGCCCGATCCGGCCGATCCGCGCCTTTACGGCCCAAATGTCCCAAATTTTTGGTGCAAAAGTTCTCCTTTTCGGCCGATCCGGGTGGTTCGCGTACTCACGGCCCGAATGTCCCAAACTGTTAGTCGATTTTCTTCTCTTTCGGCTGAACCGGCTTTCCGCGTCCCATGCGTCCTTCTGGTCCGACTGTCCTGGTGCTACAATTCCCCGTTCCGGCCGATCCGGCTGGTTCGCGTCCTTCGCGCACTCTTGTCCCACTTGTCCTTCTTGTTTGGGCGCCTGTAGGCTTTTTCGACCGATCCGCGGCGCTTGGCGATCCAAACGGCGCAACTATCCCTGTCAAACAAGGACTTAGCCGATTTTCACAATTTTTCGGCCGGAGCTTATTTTCTGCAACTTCTCGCATTCTCAAGAGCTCGTTCTTTTTTCAGCCTAGGACTTGCGAAGTGGATCGATGTATGTTATCAATTGACCAACCCTCGGGGTGAAATTGGATAACAAGAACATGGCAGCCTTTAAAGTGATTATTTTAATTAATCCTTCTTCTAAAAATGGCACCAAGCATGGAAGAAAGTCAACAAAGCCAAGGGAATAAATCAATTGGAAATAGATTATCTAAAATTAAATAAATAAATTTATTTAATGGCTGCCCCCTTCATGACAAAAAGTGCGCCCCTTTTTGGTATATATTTAATGCTTTTGAAGCATTAATTTATTAAATTAAATTCTATTTTCAAAGGTGGTTATGGTCAAAACACCTTTGTGAAGCTTAAGTGAAGTGAAGAGTGGGTGATTAAATTGATTAAATTTAATTTAATGAATGGTTGTCCTTAATCATGCAATTTTAGCACACCAGTTAAAGAGAAAAACATGATTTTTAATTAATTAATTGCCAGGAATAGAAGGGGCAATTATTAATTAAGTAATTATGAAGGTTATATAAGCACTGCTGCCATAAGGATGAATTAATTAATTCACAGGTGAAGAAGTGCAGCCCAGAGGAAAAGTGCGCCCCATTTGGAGAAGGATTTTGCTCAGAGGAAGGTGGATTTGATGCTAAAAGCTTCTAGTTTTGGCGCATGCTTTGAAGAAGGCTGATTTGTGTCTGCATAATTGTTTGTAGAAGTAATATAGGTGCTCAGGTGATGTTGGTAAAATTCATGTTTACTTTGCATGCAAATAAAACGTCAAATTTTGGGGCAGCAAGCTTGAATTATGCAGATTTTTGTGATTAAAATTCACTGTGCATGCTCTGGTTGCCATCTTTGTCTGAATTAATTGCAGGAGTTAGATACAGGTGTTTTTATAAAGACAAGGAACTTATATCAATGTCCAATACATTGAATATTTCCTCCGAATCTGAAGGATTATCCAGATCTGCACCAATTTTGAAAAATTCCAGTCAAATAAGAAGAAAAAGAATTGTTCAGACAAAGATAGACAAAGTTATGGCGAAGAAAGATGAAAAAGAAAGCACTGATGGAGTCATGCATCTCTTCTAAATTTGCAAATATTGGAGACACGAGATCTAGTTCCGGAACCTCTTTCCGAATTGATTGATAGATCCGGAGCGAAAAAGACTTCATTCATGCGTGCATTTAAAAGCAATGGAATTATCCGAGCTGCAGCTTTTCCATGTACAGCCCAGTTGCCAGAGTTTGTTATGGAGTGCACTAGATCTTACCATCCTTCATCCAGATCAGTGCGTGATGCTACGGGAAAGACAATAATTCGTTTGGACACAGAGTTCATCAATTATTGTTTGAAGATTCTAGTGCGAAAGGTGGTGACTTCCATTAGTCTTCAGGATGCCGGCAGAAGGTGGGAGAAGCATAGAGCTGATTGTGTGAGCATAATGAATAGCCGATACATGAAGAATCCAAGATCTCCTTTCAAGTTCGAGAACTCTTCCGCGGTCAATTTGGTGCAAGAGGTAGGCGATGTTGTCAAATTGTTATGCGAGAATGAATGGCGAAGGCGAATGCTTACACTTTCTATACATGGATGTATGCTTTCATCGGGACCATGGAAAGTGACAAGGTTGATTCCATAATCAATTGGTCGGAAATTATTAGCAACAATATTGGTGAGCAACTCCGAACGTGAAGCGAACTTTCTTCAAAATGACTTCTACTTGGTGTATGCTGCGGCACAGGCGTCTTTTCCAAGTTAGATAGATGTGGTGTTCTTTCTAAGGACCCATTTTGAGTGCTACTGTGAGCATGTAGCTCTTTGTGCATGCGTGCGAGAAAGATTTCAAAGTGGTCAACGATGAATTCTTTTATTATTTCATTTACGAGGCTGAAGCCAAAGCTTGAAGGCCAACGAGGTAAGTAAGGAAGCGTGGGGAAGCGTGTCCAAAATTGGCGCCTATTCATTCAATTTGCAGATTTCACATACCTCGGGGTTACGGGTTTTACGGAGAACCAATAAAGATGTCCAGGATCCGAATGATAGATTGATCGCCATGGAGTTGAAGGCAATTTGTGGAGTTACACGACCTTGATCAGCGGCACAAGTCTACGGGCTTCTTCCCAATCTTTGTGGGAAATTACGGATGCATTAGCATTCATAGAGCTCGGGGATGGAGCGCAAATGTTATCCGAGTATGAGCAAGAGTTCTTCCTGCGGCTGAACTTGATCCATTTGGAGTAGCCAGGAAGATGATCTCCCAGGAGTACGCACATGTGCCTTCATTAGAAGATTTCTAGATGAAGTGCAAAAGTGAGTACGAGGTTAGAAAGAGAGATTTCAGCAGGCTATCAGCAAAGCAAGTGTTCGACTTTGGACTAGCGCGGATACCTACGGATCTTAAAGATGATGGGAATGTGGTACTTGACACTTACCATCAAATGGGAGGAGATAAAGCCATACTGCAGAATAACGTAGGAGGCTGCAACACAATTGAAGAAAGGTCGGGAGCTATGTTGGTGAATACTTCAAACTGGTTGCTGACGAAGGGATATTGCCTTGATGAAGCATTGATGAATCAAGTCACGGGCAACTTCGGTGCAGGAGATTCCCTCAAGCGGAAGCACGGAGGAGAAAGCAGCAGGAAAGCCGAGAAGTTGAAAGTGCATAGAAGATCTCAATCAAAGAATAGGATCACTTCTACGACCATGACTTTAGCTCTGGTTTCTCGGTATCCGATTACTTCACCAACTATTGCACATGAAGCAGCAAGATGCTTCCATGCCTCTACCGAATCCAACAACATTCATCTTCTCCCTCACCACTTCGTTCGGCGCCTCTTAGAGGATACGTTGAAAGCTGCAAAGGCGGAATTCGAAAGGGCTTTGTCCTTGGATGATTCGAGAAGATGGCAGCCATAACAGCTTCTTGTGACACTTTCGATGGAGAGGATGCGGTGCGGAGATGGTAGTACACTCAGCGACTTCTCATTCTACGAGAAGTAACTTTCGGAATGGTTGGCTTTGCAATGGTTCCATCAGAAATCTTTGACCATAGAAGAATTCATCGTTGACCACTTTGAAATCTTTTCGCACGCATGCACGTAGAAGCTGCGGGTAGCACTCGAAAATGGGGTCCTTAGAAAGAACACCACATCTATCCAGCTTGGAAAAGACGCCTTGTGAAGCTGCAACATACACCAAGTAGGAAGTCATTTTGAAGCTGAAAGTTCACTTCACGTTCCGGAGTTGCTCACCAATATTGTTGCTAATAATTTCCGACCAATTGATTATGGAATCAACCTTGTTGACTTTAATGGTTCTGATGAAAGCATACATCCATGTACGGAAAGTGTAAGCATTCGCCTCACCATTCATCCTGCATAGCAATTTGACAACATCATCTACCTCCTGCACCAAATTGGACTGCATGGAAGAGTTCTCGGGAACTTTGAAGGAGATCTAGGATTCTTCATGTATCGGCTATTCATTATGCTCACTGCAATCAGCTCTATGCTTCTCCCACTCGCCGACATCCACGAAGACTAATGGAAGTCACCACCTTTATGACTTGGAATCTTCAAACAATAATTGATGAACTCTGCGTCCAAACGAATTATTGTCTTTCCCGTAGCATCACGCACTGATCTGGATGAAGGATGGTAAGATCTAGCGCACTCCATAACAAACTCTGGCAACTGGGCTGTACATGGAAAAGCTGCAGCTCGGATAATTCCACTGCTTTTAACCGCACGCATGAGTGAAGTCTTTCCTGCTTTGGATCTATCAATCAAATCGGAAAGAGGTTTCGGGCCTAGATCTGTGTCTCTTATGTCTGCAAGTTTGGAAGCAATGCATGACTCCATCGTGTTTTCTTTTTCATCTCTCTTCGCCATGGCTTTGTCTATCTTTGTTTGAATAATTCTTTTTCTTATTTGGTGGATTTCTTCAAAGCTGGTGCAAATCTGGACAATTCTTTAGATTCGGAGGATATATGCAATGTATTGGACATTGATAAAAGCTCATTTTCCTTTGAAAGCACCTGTAATGAATTCACTGCAATTTATTGAGACAAAAATGGCCACCGAGCATGAATAGTGAATTTTAATTGTAAAAATCTGCACTTTTCAAGCCTCTGTTGCCCCAAAAATTGGTGTTTAATTTGCACATAAAGAGAGCATGAATATTTTCAACAACACACGAGCACTGTAACACCTATGCGCAAACAATTATGCAGACAAAGATCAACCTCCTTCAAAGCATGCACCAAATCTGGAAGCTTTTAGCCTTGTTGCCACCTTGCCTGAGCAAAATCCTTCTTCAAATGGGGGCGCACTTTTCCTCTTGGCTGCAATTCTTTACCTGTGAATTAAATAATTCACCCATATGGCTGCCCATGCTTATATAACCCTCACAATTCTATAATTAATAATTGCCCTAACAATTAAAGGCAATTAATTAATTAAAAATCATGCTCTTCTCTTTAAAAATAGCATGTTTAAGGACAACCATCCAATAAATTAAATTAATCCAATTTAATCCTTCACACTTCACTTCACTTAAGCTTCACAGTGTGCCTTGACTATAGCCACTGAAAATAGAAATTAATTTAATGATTTAATGCCTTAAAAATCATTAAATATGTCCCAAATGGGGCGCACTTTTTGAAAGAAAGGGGGCAGCCTTTAAATGAATTAAATTTAATCCATTTAGTCCATTTAAATCTATTTCTTTTATTCCCCTTTTGACTTGTTGACTTCTTCCAAGCTTGGGCGCACTTTTTAGAAGGATAAATTAATTAAAATAATCACTTAAAGGCTGCCATCATCTCACCAAAGGGGGCGCACTTTTTTGCACAATATAATTCTATTTTTAAGAATTTTTCACAATGGGATTCTTTACCCTACAAGGCAGGCACTAAAATCCCATGATCCACTTAAGTGATTTGACTTTGACAATGGGATTATTTACCCCAGGCGAGGACACTAAAATTCCATGATTTCACTTAAGTCACTTTCCTTTTATTTTATCATGGGAATTTTTACCCTGCAAGGCAGGCAATAAATTCCCACTTTCCTGCAGCCTCTAACTTTCCCACTGTAGCTTAAGTGAATTTTATATCACGGGAAAAAGTACCTGTTGGCGAGTCACAAATTCCCACCTTCTACGCTTACTTGTATTTTTCCCATTGCGGCTTAAATCCTTTGTTTTCCAAAAATGCGCCTGACCACGCGGGGGCTTGTATGTGTGCACGACCGTTTTCCGGTGATCCGGACCTCCGATGGCGACTTCCTCCGGGCATAACGTGTGTATATGTTTTTCGGATGCTCCAGGCCAAAAATCGGGCTTACCGTGAAAAGGAATTGTTTTAGAGAAATTTCATGGAAAAGCGTAACGAGACAAAAAAAAACACGAAAAAAATTGCCAAAAGTTACAAATAAAACCCAAAACTTATTCCAAGTTAAAACCCTTTGAGTACATAGGAAGAATGGCATGTTCGATCATATGAGTTAAAGCGGAGTGCAAATAGCCTCATACGGGCTCAAAATAATTAAATACAAATTTTATGAGACAAATCCCGAAATGACGAATATAACGATTTTGGGCATCCGGGTATTTGCCAAAAAGGCTAATATGGCTCTTTGGGAATATCTTGGCAATAATACAAGAACTTTCGGGCAATAAAAACACAAAGCGACTCACTTATTTTAAAAGTACGAAAAATTTCGGATAGGGTAGTTCGCAGATTTCGGGATGAAATCTGGGTGATACGCAAAAAAGAATCGTAAATGCGAGACATGAAAAAGGACAAGACTGCAACTTTCCTCTTCCTTCTTCTTTCCTCCGACAAAGTAATTAAGCGATCAATTAAATTATACAACTTAAGTGATTGGTTTAAAAGCCATTACTTGAAGAAGTCAACTACTTGGAGATAGGTGGTGGACGTGCAAAATAGAAGGTTCTATTTTCAGTTGCAAATCATACATGTCATGCAAAGAGGAATTCCAGGATGGAGATTGCCAAATTTGTTTCTTTCCTCCGACTTCATGAGTGCCACTTCAACTAAAAGCTTCCAACTTGTAATTGCCCCTCTACATTCTATAAGTAGAGGAAGAACCTTCGGGTTAATGATCAGAATTTGTAAGCAAGCAACCTTGTGTTCCAGACTTTGTGTTGAAACCCTTGAGAGCCACTTGAAGCAAAGGAATATGCAGGAGCAGATTTCCGAAGAACTTTGTGTCACGGTGTATTGTGTTTTATTGTTTTTATCTTAGATCTTTTAATAGACTTTGTGTTATTTCAGATCTAGATCTAGAGCTACCTTTGCTTAGAATTCTATGTTTATATCTATTGGTTTCTTCTATGTGCATGCAATCAACTCTGCTATCTATTGATTGGGATGCACATCTTCTCCATTTCTTCTTCGTGTTTATATAATTCTCTTTCCCTTCTTATGTAAATATTTCCTTTCTTTAAAACAATGCACTTCTTTATGAAGCTGTTCGATTATGGTTCATGAGCTGAACAGTTAAAGTAAAACCCCATATAGATATTAGCATATTTTAATTGACAAATCTGACATGGGAGCCTCACCGGTAAATGAGGGAGATTTATCTCATGACTACCTAGGTTTTGTGCTATGCACAAAATCTAACAGTTTTAGCGACTCATTGGGGAACAACTATTTTTGCAGATCAAAGCTTATCTTTTGAAGATCAGAGTGTTTTCCATACAAATCTCAACTTGGCTGAGCATCCATTCACCCGATCCGTGAAGGCGCAAGGAAGGAGTGATCATTTCTTGATGTAGGAGCAATTCAATTTCAATCATCCTTCTCAAATTAAAGCCCAGATCTAGTCTCTCACCGATGGGAAGGAGAGTACACACCCATACTGAGATACGGATCATCTTCAACATAAAGCTATGTGAAGTGGCTAGAATTATTCATCAAGTCTACACAAGAAGAAAATATGCTCCTATCAACATATACAATCAAAATCAGCCACTTGACCCTGCGGCGCCTGTTCATGGGGAGCTTGACTTTTGGGCCTCTCGAATCGACTCCTATGCATGATCTACCTAAAGGGATAAGAAAGAATTTTCTGAAATTCTTTGGAGATGAAAAGCAGAATCAGATGACACTTGGCTGCATTTTCATATCTGTGGAGTGCTTGCAGAATCGAACATAAAGATGATGTTATCAAATTCCCCCTCGGGGCTAATTCGATAACATACATCAGAATTCTCAAGTCCCAGGCAAATTGATTGATCCAGGGCAAAAAATCATGTTTCCAGGGTCCCCTCAGATTTTTTCTAACTTTCCTATCCAGGAGGAAAAGAGCAAGTTCTGAGGAAAGGTGAAAAAAGCGGCAAAAACAAGCTTGGGATAGGAAAAATCATGAAAATTGGCTAAGTCCTAGTCCTCGCAACAGTAGGGACGTGAGGGACATCGAGACGCGGATCGGCCGAAAAGCCTCCAGGCGGCCGCGAAGCAAAGGGACATCTGGGATAGAAGGACGCGCAGGCGCGAGAAGCCGATCCGGCAAAGGAGGAAGCAAAATTGACTAACTGCTGAGCAAAACAGTTTGGGACAGTCGGGCAGAGAAGTACGCGATGCGGACAAACTTAGAAATAGAGAACCGGCCGAACCGGGTGAATCGGAAGAATTTGTCCCCAGGCAGTCTAGAAGGAGCAAGTGGGACAAGGTGCGCGAGGGCCTTGAACCCAGGAGTTCGGCGGAAAAAGGCACGGAACTTTCGCCCCAGGACATGGGCCGTGAATGCGCGGAGGGCGCGAACGGCGGCGGTTCTCAAAGCGAGAGAAATTTCATATTGGGACAGTTGGGACAAAGGGACGCGTGGGACGCGGATAGCCGAAAAAGCCGAAAGCCAATCAGATTGCGCCACGTGTCATCGGCAGATAAGGGACAAGGAAGCCCATTTCGGGCGGATCGGAGGATTCATCCCAAAGCAAGCACTAGGACATCCGAGGACAAAAAGACGCGAAGAAGCGCGAAAAAAGCGGAGCCGGAGACCCGCGGACGATAAATCGTGACACGTGTCACGAGGAGATAGTTCAAAAGTCAAAGAGGCAAGGTTGCGAAAGCAGCGGCCGAGCCAATAAAAAGAGGACACGTGTCGATGAATCAAGAAAACCCGCGAGGCAGGGGAAGGAGAGAGAATTACGCATCAATCAGCGCTTGACACGTGTCATCCAGTGGCGAGCGGGAAAATTTCAAAACGCACATTTTCACTGTTTTGTGCCCTAGATCTTCAGATCTCCATATCTTTTGATCCAAAGCTCGGATTCGCACGTTCTTTATATCAATGGAAAGCTTATGAAATTCTCTACGTGATTCTGGGGTTAATCTTGAATTTTGGTGTAGTCTGGAGAGAGAAAATTGAGAAACGGCTCTGACGCGTGTTCATGGCCAGAAGTGACATTTCAGCGACCAGATTTAATGCAGAATGGGTCGCATTCTCCTGTAAATCGGTCAAAGTGACAAGGTATGAGTTTGTAAGGTCCCCATGCCGTTTTAATGCATCTGTGATCAAGGAGGGATGGGTTTTCATGTTTTTGTGCGTTTTGTCCCACAGGCTCGACCCATGCAATGTAAAAGCGATTTGGCTCATTTCAAAGGGGAACATTTTTGACATAGAACTTCTTCTTTCAGCTCAGTAGTGGTGAAGCAAGATCGGACCTCTCAAAATTGTAATGATTTTCTTTTACCTCTCGAGGGTGTAATGCGTGTTTTTGACACTTTGAAAAGATAATCTGCAAGCTCGTGAATGGGTTTTGATCCTTTGTTTGTATTATTTGCTTCATTTCAGATCCTAAATTATACCTTATCATTCTATGTATGTTTTATGTTGTGAACTTTGGTCTGTGTTTATTTGCATGACAAATATGTTTCACCACTCCTTTTGGTGCATCACCATCTTTAGTTAGTTTCAATTTTTGCACTTCTACCCCTGTCTCCTTGCAAGTTAGAGTAGGATTAGGATCTAAACCTCTGTAGTTTTGCAAAATATAGATCTAAATCAGAGGAGTTTGAGGAACCAACCTCTAATCTGGAGATTCCTCTCTCAGGTTTACAAGTCCCCACACTTGGAGAGAGGTTTCCATGTTGTGCAATCACCTTTGGATGCTAGAGTGATCAACCTAGAAACTTGATCTGCATCTAGGGAGTCTTTGTGAGTCTGCATGACAGCAGTTTTGGCACGCCCGGTGGGACAAGAGGTCTCATTTTTATTGCAGCGGGGTTGATGTGCATCTGCTGCATTTTCTTTCTTAAAAAAAGCTATTATTTGCATATTTGGCTACTCAGGGAAGAATCAAGCTGGTTCCAAGCTCGGGCACTGAAAACTCATGAGAAGAATCACCACAAGGTCAAGAGTTGGAGAAGAAGAAGTCTTTGTTTGAATACCTACGATTATCTCTCGAGAAGAAGGCAAAGAGGAAGAAGGATTCAAAGGTCTCCATCTCCACCAAACAGAACTCTCTCAACTCCTCCACAGCAGGCCTTTCATTCAGTATATAAGGGTTTTAAGACCGATTAGAATGGCTCAGAACAACCCCTACGTCAACTTCATAGGCAGCAGCCCATTTGCTCTCGATGCACAACATCCAGTTCCTATTGCAGCCTTGAAGAACATTCCCTACTTCACCGGAGAAAATCGGACTACTCGAGGTGATCATGTTAAAGATATTGCTAACCTTTGTGCGATCCATGAAATCAATGAAATGCAAGTGGTGTCGAGTTCTTGGCATCTTCCTTGAGGGTAAAGCATTGCTGATGGTTTAGGAGCCTTGGAGTGGTTCTATCACAAACTAGAATCATCTGTGTATTGCACTTCACGAGCAATTTGGAGAGAAGGGAGACAACTTGTCTCTTTTGGAGCAGCTGACAACTATCAAGAGAGCCCCAAGCGAGCAATGGCCGACTTGACTTCAGATTTCAAAGGTCTTGGGATAGGATTCCGGTGGCGGTCAGGCCAACATGAGAAGGTGCTTTTCTATATTACCTTAAAGCTTTGAATTCGATATTTCTATGTTAATTCAATCTATGGGAGGCCTGACCTTACCTGCTGCTTATAGCATTGCCATTAGAGCCGAAAAGCTGTCTTATTCAAGTGGTAAAGCGGCTCCTAGGCCTCCCATGCCCTTGTATCCAAACTTAGAAAATCCAAGCACTAGTCAAGCACCCACTTTGGCTCTGTTCCCACCCCTAGAAATCAAAGTTCAAGTGAAAATTCTACTTCATCCTCTAGTGCTTCAAATGAACTCGAGAGGTGATGAAGCGATTCAAAATTTGGGAAATGAGTTAGTTACTATCAAAAGACAACAAGCTCAAGGTGCTAGACCATATAGCCTCAAGCGCAATGCAGGCTAGGCCCCATACCAACAAAATAGGTCACCAACTCAGGCTACAAATCAAAATCAAAGCCAAGTAAGGCCTCCGCTAATAGACCATTTCAGCCATATAACCCTAATGTTGTATACGCTTACAAAAGCATTAGTGCATTGGATCCAAAATAACATGGCCCAAGAATATGATTGGTGTTTCCCATGTAGTCGACCACCAACCAATCAATGTGCTTTAGCGGTGCATTAAATCAAGCTCGATGGTGCAAACCATTGGTGGGTCATGAGAGCCCGACCATGAAGGAGATCAGCAAGAAGCACCTCAGCAAGGAACATCTCCGAATGAAACTACTCTTGTCAATTGGCAGGCTGAAGATTTCTGTGGTATGAATCAAATACCCTCTCAAGGTGTTGCAGCCAACACAAGGTCAAAAAGGAGGAATTTGGGTGAAGAACAACCATTGGCCCCAAGTAGTTCACGACCTTCTGTCACTCCACAAGGTGTTGGCAAACAAAATGCAGTTCCAAACATGCAAGGAGCACCCAAACCAGCTCCTAAACCAACTCAGATGCCAGTTGTTGCTGCCCATGTGCAAGGAATGAATGCGCAAGCTAGGGGACAGCAGAGGGATGCTTCATCCCCATTCGACATCATTGATCAGATGAAGAAGACAAATGTAAACATATCAATGTGGGAATCACTATCCATCCCAGGCCAAAGAGATTTGCTACAAGCTGCCATGAAGGACTGGTCAACTTCAAATCAACGAGGTTCAGATGCAAGACAAAGTGCTTACAAATGCTGCCCAGCCTGAAGGAAATCATGGAGGACAGCAAGGTAAAATGTTGAAGCCCCCTCCATTTTATGTTTCATTGATCATAGGAGACAAGTTGGTACATAATTGCATGATTGACTCTGGGGCAAGTAGTTCAGTAATGCCCAAGCAAATAGCTGATCAGCTAGGGCTTCAATATGAAGTCATCTCCAAGGGTGTAGTGCAATTAGACGGGACAGCAGTGACAACGGTTGGAGTAATCAAAGGTTTGAGCCTCACACTGCACGCATGTCCCAACGTAATAGTGTTACAAGATGTGTCAGTCATAGACCTGCCACCACTCTTTGCATTGTGCTTGTCAAGAGACTTCACTGCTAAAATTGGAGGCTATCTTTCGGCGGATTGGTCACACATGTTGTTCAGAACAAGGTATGGAACCAAGGCCACAATCAGGTCTGAACCTATTGCGAACTTTCACATTGAGCCTTACACTACCAGCCAAATCAATACCAACTGTTCAGCGTTTGATCAAGAAGATTATCCAAGCACTGATGAAGCCAACACCAAAGTTGGAAGCATTCCAGATTTGACTCTTGATGAATGGGCAAGCAAGGTACATGCTTTTGATCCCTATCAAGAAATAGAAGAATCTGAGCTAGGAGTTTATTGTTTACATGAAGAGAATCAACCTCTCCCTAGCATCACCAAGCCAGATCATAAGGACAAGAATGAAGTATGGCAGTTGTTCTTTGATGGATCAAGGAGTAGACAAGGTGCAGGAGGAGGAGCTATGCTCATTTCACCGCAAGGTATAAGGTATTACTCAGCCTTCCGTTTCCAGTTTTCCTGTTCAAACAACATGGTGAGTATGAAGCCTTAATTCATGGACTACACTGGGAAATGAAGAAAGGCATCAGGAATTTACAAGTATTTGGTGATAGTGAGCTGGTCGTAAACCAAGTCAAAGGAAAAAATGCTGCCAAAAATGATCTGCTTAAGTGCTACAAAAATCGGGTATGGGATCTTATTGAAGATTTTGAAGCTTTTAGCATCAATTCCATCCCAAGGAAAAAGAATGAAGCGCTGACAAACTTGCAGCAATTGGGGCTGCGTTTGATGTTGTAGAAGTATCAAAAGTGAAAAATGAGAACCTCATATCAAATTGGTTGTGAGACCAGCTGTTCCAGATAACAACACAAGTTGGCAAGTCTTCGAGAATGATCAGCAAATTGTTAATTTCCTACAAGAAGAAGCTGAGTTCTCCCAGAAATCAAGACAAGCTGGAGCAGCAATATGGTGATCAGGTAGTACAGCTGAGAACTAACAAATTACCAAAAGGCCTCATAACCTTGGAGTCAATCTTCAACCCGAATGATCAGTTCCGGAAGGAGAAAGCAAACATTCAAGTGAAGGGTGAAGATTCAGAGCCTATTTTAGTGGAAGAAGGCAAAACATTGCAGATTGGCAAAGTAAGTACCTCACAAGAGAAATCTGACTTTGTTCAGCTTTGTCAAGAGTTCCCAGATATCTTTGCTTGGACTTACAAAGATCTAAGAGGTTTCAACCCAAAGCTGGCACAACATACTATTGAAAGCTGGATCCGGAATCCAAGCCCGTCGAGGAAAAAGCAAAGACCCGATCAACCCTCACATTGAGCCTCTAATGAAGAAAAGAGCTAAATAAGCTAATAAAGGCAAGCATTATATTCCCGATCAAGCACTCAAGTTGGGTTGCTAACTTGGTTCGAGTGGAAGAAGAAATGGAGAAATCGGGTTGTGTGTGGACTTAGAGACCTCAATAGGGGCATCTCTCAAAAATAATTACCCGCTTCCTTGATGGAACAAATATTGCAAGTAGTATCCGGTTCGAGAGAGATTCTCTCTCTAGATGGCTACTCGAGGGTATAATCGAGTGATGGTGAAAAGAAGATGACCGATTGAAGACGGCTTTTACCACCAAATGGGGACCTATGCCTACAAGAAGATGCCATTTGGGCTATCGAATGTTGGGGCCACTTTACAAAGGGCAATGCGATATGGCATTGAGGTTGATCAATAAAATAGTTTTGGTATATCTAGATGACATCACTTGTATTCTCAAAAATGCGGTGGATCACTCTTTTCATCTCGAGGCAAGTGTATTTGAGAGGTGTAGAAGATTTGGGGTATCATTGAATCCCAAAAATGCATATTCTTGGCTCACGAGGGCAAATTGTTGGGCCACATTGTCTCAGGAAGGGCTAATGATTGATCTGAAGGGTTGAAGCCATCCGAACGCTCCCATTGCCACACCACAAGAAATCTCTTCAAAGCTTCTTAGGAAGGATAAACTTTGTCCGCAGATTTGTGCCTAATTTTGCCACTCTTGTGAAGCCTCTAACAATGATGTTGAAGAAGAGTCTGGCATTCAAATGGACAGCAGAAGGCAAAGAGAGTTTTGAAAGCATCAAGCATGCAATATCACAAGCTCCAACTCTTATCAACCCAGACTTTTCAAAGGACTTCATGTTGTATGCGTTTGGAGGATCAGACACAATCTCAGCTATCTTAACACAGCTGAATAGAGAAGGTTCAGAACAGCCCATAGCATTCTTCAGCCAAACCTTGGAAGATTACGAAATAAAGTATTCTTTCATCGAAAAGCATGTCCTTGCTGTCATCAGGAGCTTGAAGAAGTTCAGACATTTGGTCTCAAACAATAAGATTCAACTGCTGGTCTCACATGCTGGGGTTAAGGATTTCCTCCTCAACAAGGATTTGAATGAGAAAAGGGCAGGTTGGATCACCCGTGTCATGGAGTATGACATTGAGATCAAGATCACCAAGCTGGTAAGAGGGAAAGGATTGTGTGAGCAGCTGGTTTTGGGGAAACAAAAAGAAGTATGCAATGAAGAAGAGGTTGTTTTGACAGTCCAGGACAGTCATGAGCCAAGTGGCAAACAAGAAGAAGACAATGCTGCCCCGACTCCTTGCTGGACCCAAGGTATTATGCACTTCCTAAGCACAGGCCTATGCCCTCCGGAGATGAGCAAGACCCAAAGGAGACACTTCAGATTGCAGGCTGTCCCATATGCCATTGTTGATGGAGTTTTGTTCAAGAAAGATGTAAATGGAGTGCTGCTGAGATGCATTAGCACAAGTCAGATTCAAAGGGTATTAGAAGAGTTCCATGATGGACCAGCTGGTGGCCATTTTGCACAAGAGTGATGACTTTAAAATCATGAAGGCTGGTTATTATTGGCCTAAAATATTGATGATTGCTATGCATGGATCAAGAGGTGTAAGAATAGTGCATTTTCACGGGAAAAGAGAGACTTGCAGCCCTCCCATTGCATCAATCTCGGTTGACCAGCCATTCATGCAATGGGGTTTGGACTTCATTGGAGTCATTAATCCCAATTCAAGCCGAGGGCACAAATGGATTTTGTGACCACTGGACTACTTCACCAAATGGACATGACATTAGCACTCGAAAGAGGCGAATGAGTCTAACATCTTAGACTTTTATGAGGGGATAACAACCAGATTTGGTGTACTGCGACAATAATCTCCGATAATGCATTGGCATTCATTGGATCCAAAGTGGATTGAGTGGGCTGTCGAAACGGTATTACCTAAGCACTTCATCGAACTATTACCCTCATGGTAATGGCAGGCCGAGTCTCTACAAACAAAACTTGTTGAGGATCATTAGGAGGACTCTTGATGAGAATTAGAGGTCTTGGCACACCAAAGCTGAAATCAGCCTTATGGGCTGATAGGATCACTCCCAAAAGATCCATAGGTAACTCTCCATTTAGGCTTGTCTACATGGAAGAGAGGCAATCTTGCCCATGTCACTTGAGTTGCCAACGTTGGAACTCATAAAAGCAGCTGGAGTTGCTTGAATTTGAGCCCATGAAGGTGAGGTATGCGAGTTGATGGAGCTGCAAGAGATCAGAAATCGGGCATCCCAAGCGGAAAAGGATCAAGCTTTGATCAAGAAGACCTTTGATAGAAAGGCCAAGGATAGATCTTTTCGAGTTGGAGATCTAGTGTTGAAATGGGATGTGGATAGAGCAAAACCGGGAAGGCATTCAAAATTTGATGCCATTTGGAGTGGCCCATACGTGGTCACAAAGTGCAAGAACAACAATGCTTTCCAATTGGCCTCATTGGATGGTGAAGAACTCTGATTCGATCAATGGAATCTATCTCAAGTGTTGCTTCTAGAGGGAAGTTCACTACCTTTGTAAATATTAGATTTGATTTTCTTTCCTCAAGTGCTTGTGCACATTGTTTTCTTTTGTAGGTTAGTTTTGTTTTCCCTAAGTGCTTTGGCACAACTTGCTGTCCATGGAGATGTTTAGCAATCCTTGCTTTCATCAGGTAACATTCCATCTTCCTCCTTGCATTACGAGTCGAGTTAGAGTTCTAAAGCAGAATATTTGATGACTCCATGCCCAATGGTGCTTGAGCAACTAGTATCTTCTACCTGCACAGCGGTATCCCCATTGAGTCGCCAAATTGTTATCAAATTCCCCGGGGCTAATTCGATAACATACATCAGAATTCTCAAGTCCCAGGCAAATTGATTGATCCAGGGCAAAAAATCATGTTTCCAGGGTCCCCTCAGATTTTTTCTAACTTTCTTGTCCAGGAGGAAAAGAGCAAGTTCTAAGAAAGGTGAAAAAAGCGGCAAAAACAAGCTTGGGACAGGAAAAATCGTGAAAATTGGCTAAGTCCTAGTCCTCGCAACAGTAGGGACGTGAGGGACATCGAGACGCGGATCGGCCGAAAAGCCTCCAGGCGGCCCGCGAAGCAAAGGGACATCTGGGACAGAAGGACGCACGGGCGCGAAGCCGATCCGGCCGAAGGAGGAAGCAAAATTGACTAACTGCTGAGCAAAACAGTTTGGGACATTCGGGCCAAAAGTACGCGGCGGACGCGAACTTGAGCGAATCCGGGCGGGCGAGAAGTGCAGCGATGGGCGAATCGGAAGAATTTGTCCCAGATAGTCCGGGAGCAAGTGGGACAAAGGTGCGCGGAGGCCTTGAGCGAAGGCGGTTCGGCCGGGCAGGAACTTTTCGCCTTTGGGACATGCAGGCCGTGAGTGCGTGGAGGGACGCCTTGCCGGCGGTTCGCACCGAAGCGAAGAAATTTCGTATTGGGACAGTTGGGACAAAGGGACGCGTGGGGCGTGGATGGCAAAGAAAAAGCCGAGAGCCCAATCAGATTGCGCCACGTGTCATCGGCAGATAAGGGACAAGGAAGCCCATTTGGGCGGATCGGAGAATTGTCATCCCAAACAGACCTTGGCAGGACATCGGGACAAAAATATGCGAAGGCGCGAAAAGCCGGAGACTCGCGGACAATCAAATCGCGACACGTGTCACGAGGAGATAGTCCAAAAGTCAAAGGGTGAGGTTGCGAAGCACCGACCCGAGCCAATAAAAAGAGGACACGTGTCAATGAATCGGGAAAACCCGCGAGGATAGGGAAGGGAGAAATTACGCATCAATCAAGTGCTTGACACGTGTCATCCAGGAGTGGCGGAGCGCGGGAAAATTTCAAAAGCGATTTTCACATTTTGTGCCCTAGATCTTGAGATCTCCATATATTTTGATCTAGAGCTCGGATTCGCATGCACGTTCTTTATATCAAGCGGAAAGCTTATGAAATTCTCTGCATGATTTGGGGTTAATCTTGAATTTTGGTGTGTAGAATCAGAGAGAAAATTGAGAAAGCGGATCTGACGCGTGTTCGTGACCGAAGTGACATTCGGTGACAGATTTAATGCGAATGGGTCGCATTCTCCTGTAAATCGGTCAAAGTGATAGGGTATGGGTTTGTAAGGTCCCCATGATGTTTTAATGCATCTGCTGATCAAGGAGGATGGGTTCTCATGTTTTTGTACATTTTACTGTCCCCAGGCTCGACCCATGCGATGTAAAAGCAGATTTGGCTCATTTCAAAAGGGGAACATTTTTGACATAAGCAACTTCTTCTTTCAGCTCCAGCAAGTAGTGATCAAGAGGATCAGACCTCTCAAAGATCAAATGATTTTCTTTTACCTCTCTGACGAGGGTGTAATGCGTGTTTTTGACACTTGAAAAGATAATCAAGCTCTGTGAATGGGTTTTGATCCTCTGTTTGTATTATTTGCTTCATTTCAGATCCTAAATTATACCTTATCAGTCTGTGTATGTTTTATGTTGTGAACTTTGGTCTGTGTTTATTTGCATGACAAATATGTTTCACCACTCCTTTTGGTGCATCACCATCTTTAGTTAGTTTCAATTTTTGCACTTCTACCCCTGTCTCCTTGCAAGTTAGAGTAGGATTAGGATCTAAACCTCTGTAGTTTTGCAAAATATAGATCTAAATCAAAGGAGTTTGAGGAACCAGCCTCTAATCTGGAGATTCCTCTCTCAGTTTCTACAAGTCCCCACACTTGAAGAGAGGTTTCCATGTTGTGCAATCACACTGGATGCTAGAGTGATCAACCTAGAAGTCTGATCTGCATCCAGGGGTGTTGTGAGTCTGCAACAACAGATGTATCTGTCAGACTCTTCATAGAAACTCTGCATGACTTGGCTAGAGAATGGTTCTCTTGGCTAGCTCTGGCACCATAACCAATCAGAGCACTATGCAAGATGCGTTCTAAAAAGATTCAAACTAAGCGAAGATTCCAGTACATTGATTACTCAGCTCACTCAGTTGAAGAAGGAGCCACATGAGCACGTGCGGGATTTTATTGCAAAATTCCAAAGATTATTGTACAAAATTTCAACTTCTGCTTCTTTGAATGATGAGAATCAAAAGGTGTTCTTCATCAATGCTTTGCTTCTTGAAGTAAGCTATCAACTGCGAAGAGCACGTCCTATTGATTTGTTAGTAGCTCAAAACATGGCAGTTGAAATTGAAGACGACCTCATCATGGCTGGAAAGATAAAGAGAAACACTTCTAGAGCTGAAAGTTCATCCTTTGCTACTACTTCCGATTCACTACTGCAAAAGTTAGCAAATGAGATGATGTAGATGAAGAAACAAATGGCTCAAGGCAACAACACTAGCCCCTGCTCGGAATTTCAACAACAACCGGAACCGCATTGCTGGTTCCCAAAGATTAGCAATTGAAGCTGCTCCTAGAAACAACGTGGAGATGAATGAAGAAGACCTGGAAGTTGACGCTGATCAGCTCGAGGATGATGATTTTATAGGTCCTGCTGGCGACTCCAACATTAATTACCTAAACTACAAATATGAACATGAGTATGAGGAGCTTCTTGAAGACGATCATGGTCATGCATATGCAGTACTTACAAGATCACAAACTCGCCAAGCTGAAGCATTAGCAGACGAACAAAGAAGAGGCAGCCCTTTGCCTTCTTCCTTAGCTCCCGGAAGTAAGCATGCGAGTTCTTCATCTCAACCACAGAAAGCAGCTCAAGTATCTGAATCTATTTCTTCTTTTGACATTATTGATCATGTTAAGAAAACCAGAGTTCAAATGTCAGAAGCTGAATACTTGAGAGCTTTTCTTGAGCAGTTAAATAGGCTAGTCAAATATGTACAATCACCAGGACAATCCAATACATCAAAAGGCCTTTTGCCTAAGCCCAAAGATACTCCACAAAACAACACTGCAGTTGTTAAACCCTCACCATCTTCTGAAAGGGTGGAACCTTTCTATGTCTCCTTATTGCTTAATGGTTTCAAGTTAAGCAATTGCATTCTAGATTCGGGTGCTTCTGACAATGTCATGCCAGCTAAAGTTGCAGATGCTCTTGGGCTTACCCTGACAAAGACCATAAAAAGGTGCTACTCCATGGAGAGACAAGTCCCTTTAATCGGACAAATCAAAGATGCACAAGTTGTTCTGGCAGCTTTTCCTGACAAAAGATTAAAGATGACAATTCTAGTTGCAGATATTCCTGTCTCCTACGGGATGTTGCTGAGTAGAAACTTCTGCAAAGAGCTGGGAGGAGAAGTAAAGATGGATTGGTCCTATGCTCATATTCCTATCAAGGGGCTTAACCATAAGCTGGAGCCAAAAAAGAAGTCCAAGTACACGGTTACAAAATCTGAGGATCCTAGATCTCAAATTCTTTTTCAGGGATCTGACCATTGTTAGAAATAATCTAACACTTAATTCACCATATGTGGATTAATGTGTAATTATAATAAAGTAATTATTTAATTACTTTAGTTAGCTTAGTTGTTAGTGTGTTGTTATCATCCCTTAGATTGTGGAGGATGTTCTTTAGTTAGAATATTGTTCTCGGATGATTTCCTGTAGAAGCTTTTTAGGGGCAATATGTTATTTCTGCATATTTGCTTTGTTTAGGAGATTTGTTCCATGTATTGTGGAAGAGATAGAAGCTGTCCAATATCTATAAATATTGCAGCTCTCTCTTTTGGTTGTAATGCTTCATTTTATATTAATAAAATCACAGCAAGCTCCACCTTGTTTTTGCAATTTAATCTGGTTTACAGATTTCATTTGGTACCAGAGCAGGGGAGTTAAGGCTGTAGATAATTGTTGAGGAAGTGTTAGAAGTTTTGAGGAAGGAGGACTAGAAGCCTGAGCCAGGAGGAGCCATAGATGCCCCAGCCTCTTCAAAGCCCTGCCCTACTCCACACGCCAAAAGCAGCAAAAACAACAGTAAAGAAACACCTCCAAGATTGGTAACAAAGTGATTGTATCAATTTTTTTTTAATACATTGTTCATTGCATATGAACTATATACAATTTTTTTCTCTCTCTAATTCAGAGATCCCGTTTAGTGTGATTTAATTTAGTGGACCCCCAATTTTGGAGGCACCACCATTCGGGTTTGGTGTGTAGGTTTCATTTTTAATAAAAAAAGAAACATCCACCACCGATCTGCAACCTGTATGCAATTGCGGTATTTGCATATATCTGTGAATTCACCCTGAGCAAACTGCAGATTTACTGTGACTTCACACTTGCAAAAAAGAAAAAAGCGAGCTGGATCTTGATCTAAGCTATGCATCTTCAATCTGCAAGCAATTCTTGTGCGACCTTGCAGAACAGAGCGTAAGAGAGCCTTTAAGGCGAAAGGGCGGCAAAGGAAACAAGGTTGACGACGGAGGAAACAAAGCTGCACGCATGCGTAAGTCAGACCCGCGTTTTCTGTGTTAAAAATCATTTTTAAAAAAATTCCTTTTTTGGACGATGCGAAAAAATCAGAAGCATAAAAAAATTTCCATTTTTGGAAAGGGGCCCGGAAAAAATAATTTTAAAATGGTCATAACTTTCAACTGGTACCTCGGATTGAGGTGCCGTTTTTTTTGAAAGTGTGTGTTTTTTGAGCTCTACACTTTGGTCCAGTCAAAGAGGCCAAAGAGCCCAAAACTAAATTTGTAAGGGAAAAGAGGCCAAAGTGCCCAAAAATTTAAAAAAATTGCGAAAATATTAATTTTTTCGTAAACAAGAAGGGGGTGCAATTTTCTTTTTCTATTTACAAGATGTTTGTAAAAACGGCCGATAGTGCTGAAAAATCATTGTAAAAGGCCAAAAAGGAGCCCACACTCAATAAAAATCAATTTTGGGGGTGTGTACTGATTTGAGGGGGGATTTGTTTCGTGTTTGATTCTCTATCTCTCTTTTCTTTCGTGCACAAATGGCTAACAATGCGCCCAAATTCTTTTTGCCCGATTCACAACTCCTACGAGGAGATAATTATGCTGCATGGAAAATGAAAATTAAAACTCAACTTGAATTTGAGGACATAATTGGTGTAGTTGATGGCTCGATAACAAGACCAGAAAATGATATTGCTCAACAACGTGTGTTTGATCGTGCTAATCAAAAGGCAAAACTTATAATTCTATTTGGTATAAGCGATGATGTCTGACCTCATATTCGTCAATGACAATGCGAAAAGAAGCATGGGATAAAACTATTTGTATATGAAGCTAAGAACAAAATGCTATTTTGCAATTACAAACACAACTCCATTGTCTCAAAATGAATTCTAATGAGTCTATTGAAGGTTTTCTAAAGCATGTTGCTATATTGAGATCATCTCTCCAAGCTTTGGAAGTAGAGGTCACTAATGAATCTCTTGTCCCTATTGTATTGAGAGCTTTACTAGCCTCATACAAAATATTTGTCACAACTCTCAACATTATGGGTCCAACTACAAGTTTTGAAGAGTTAGTGAACATGTTACAACAGGAAGAGTCCATGAACAAACCTGTAGAAGATGAGGAACAAGCCCTCTCTTCATTCCATAAGGAAAGAAACAGATTCATCTGTTGTGTAAGCAACACAAGTAGCATTCTCAACAAAATAATCAAGGAACACTCAAAGAAAAAAGCGTGTCGATTTGTGGCAGAAAAGGACATGACTTAAAAGATTGTTGGTATAACACATTTCAGAAGGGTTCATCTAGTGGAAAGAAGCCAAATTTTCAACAATCTAGTCAGGGTTATCAAAACAAACAACAAGGACAAAGGAAAAGTAACTGGAAAAAGAAAACACGCAGACGGCGACAACATTCTTTGAAGGCGAAGATAACTCACTAGATGAGGACTTCCTATTTGTTGCACAATCAACTCAAGAAATCAATTCACCACAGGCAATTTGGTATGTTGACTCAGGAGCAACAAGACATATGACCGGGAGAAATGATTGGTTCTTAGAGTTAAAGAATACACCTAACAAAGACTTTGTTTCGTTGGGTGATGATTCATCGTACAAAGTACAAGGAATTGGAAACATCTCCTTACCTCTTGGATCAAGAAAGTGCACAATAAGAGATGTTCTATATGTTCCTGGATTGACAAAGAATCTACTTTCAGTAAGTTAGCTTTTGGAGCACAACTTAAAAGTGGATTTTGATTGTACAGATGGAAAGAAGATGTGTTTAATCAAAGATAAGTCTAAAAACTCCAACATTGTTACACGAGCTTCTGGTGTAGGTTGTATGTTTGATTGGATTTTGTTCAAACCAAAAATCGGCCCTACTAGCTAAGGATACATCATCGGCACAATTGTGGCATCGAAGATTTGGCCATGTAAGTTTTGGCTATCTTGAAACTGTTATCCAAATTTCACCCCCCAGAGTTAATTTGATAACATGCATCAGAGTTTTTAGTTCCAAGCAAGTAGATTGATTCAGGGGAAAATCGTAAAATTGGCTAAGTCCTGCTCAAGGCCACCTTTGGGACAGTTGGAACAATTATACGCGGAAGGCGCGGATCGGCCGAAAAGCCTCCAGGCGGCCCAAACAGAAAAGGGACATCTGGGACAAATGGACGCGAAATGCCCGAATCGGCCGAAAGAAAGAAAATTTGTCCAAGTCCTTTACCGGGAGCAAGTGGGACAAGAGTGCGCGGAGGACGCGAACCGGCCGAATCGGGCGAACCGGAAGAATTTGTCCCAGACAGCACTGGGACATTTGGGACAAATGGACGTGAAGGACGCGAACCGGCGGATCGGCCAAAACAAGAAACTTCAGCACAAGGACAAGTGGGACAAAGGGGCGCGGGACGCGGATAGCCGAAGGAGCCGAAAGCCAATCAGATCACGCCACGTGTCACCGACAGAAAAGGGATGAGGAAGCCCATTTCGGGTGGATCGGAGGATCTGTCCCATGGCTCTTTGGGACATCTCGGGACAAAAAGACGCGGTGGATGCGAAAATCCGGCAGGCCGTGGACAAATCACACAACATGACACGTGTCGCGAGGAAAAGGGTCCAAAAAGTCAAAGGGCGAGTTTTCGAGACCGATCGAACGATGAAATAGTGCCACGTGTCCAAGTTTAAGGGGCCCACAAGAAAAGCTCGCGAAAAGGTGGAGAGAGAAAATTGTTCAACAACGTGAGCAGGCACTGCCACGTGTCGTCCAATTGGCGAGAGCGCGGAAAAGAAATTTAAAAATCCGTTTTACTTTGTTTTGTGCCCTAAATCTTGAGATCATCATATCTTTCGATCCGAGCTCGGATTTGCACGTTCTTTATCTCAATGGAAACACGTTGAAGTTCTCTACATGTTTGCAGGATCAATCTCGCATTTAGTGCGATTTGGAGGAGAAAATTAAGAAAACGCGTCTCGACGCTGCGTGGTGATAGCGAAGTAATGCTTCAACAACCAAGTTTAATGCAGCGGAGCATACTCGCTTAGCTCTGTTAGACAACTCGCCGTTTTGCTAGGATCCCGCTTACTGTCATAATAAGATGATTTTAAATGCTACCAAGAAGTGGTTGGGGCGGTCTGGATTTCCTCTCTTCCCTCTCTCATTTCTTGATATATATTGTAAAGAGGAGCTCCTTTAAGGGGTCGGACATTCTTGTTTTGCATCCTCCCTTCTTCCCTCGCTTGCAAGAGAAATTGTGGAGCTTTCAAACCTCCCATATGGGTTGTAATGCCAGTCTTTTTTGCCTCTTGGCCACCTGAATGATATCTTGTATCGACTCTTGAGTAATAATATATGTGTTGTGATTGACTCTCGACCCTCTCATGTATTCATTCTTTGTCATTTTGATCTCTTATTGCGGTTTGGTTACTTGTGAATGCTTTTGTATTGCATCTATGTGGTTTGTGTTAAATTTGCAAAACGAGTGTCTAACATTCCTCGGTGCATCACCTTTGTAGTTTAGGTTTTATTCTATGCATTTTCTTACCCTGTCTCCTTGGCAAGTTAGATTAGGTTTTAGCAAACCCTCTGCATTTTTGTGTGCATTTGAATAGAGGAATAGAACCAGCCTTCTCGGAGAATCTTTTCTCATCTTTACAAGCCCCACGCTTGGAGAAAGGATTCCATGTTGTGCGTAATCATTCGGATGCCACGAACATCAACTTAGAAGCCTGATCTCGCATCCGGGAGTCTTTGTGAGTCTGCAACAACAGTTTTGGCACGCCCGGTGGGACCTAGAGGTCTCATTTTTATTGCAGCAAAGTTGATATGCATCTGCTGCAGTTTTCTTGCTTATAAGAGCTATTATTTGCATATCTGGCGACTCCACTAGGGAAGAATCAACTGGTTTCAGCAGTGCAGGCCTGAAAACTCATGAGAAGAATCACCACAAGGTCAAGAGTCGGAGAGAAGAAAAGTGCTGTTTGAATACCTGCAGTTATCTCCAAGAAGAAGGCAAAGAGGAAGAAGGATTCAAAGGTCTCCATCTCCACCAAACAGAACTCTCTCAACTCCTCCACCTGATAGGCCTTTCATTCAGTATACAAGGGTTTTAAGACCGATTAGAATGGCTCAGAACAATCCCTACGTCAACTTCACATAGCAGTCCACTTGCTTCTCAATGCACAAAGCATCCGGTTCCTATTGCGGCCTTGAAGAACATTCCCTACTTCACCGGAGAAAATCGGACTACTCGGTGATCATGTTAAAGATATTGCTAACCTTTGTGCGATCCATGAAATCAATGAAATGCAAGTGGGCACAAAATTCATGGCGTCTTCCTTCAAGGGTAAAGCATTACAATGGTTTAGGAGCCTTGGAGTTGGTTCTATCACAAACTGGAATCAGCTGTGTATTGCACTTCACGAGCAATTTGGAGAGAAGGGAGACAACTTGTCTCTTTTGGAGCAGCTGACAACTATCAAGAGAGCCTCCAATGAGCAGCTGACTGACTTCAACTTCAGATTTCAAAGGTCTTGGGATAGGATTCCAGTGGCAGTCAGGCCAACAGAAGGTGCTTTTCTATATTACCTTAAAGCTTTGAATTCTGATATTTCTATGTTAATTTAGTCCATGGGAGGCACAACAATCCCTATGGCTTATAGCATTGCCATTAGAGCCGAAAACTGTCTTATTCAAGCTGGTAAAGCTGGCTCTAGGCCTCCCATGCCCTTGTATCCAAACTTAGAAAATCAAGCACTAGTCAAGTACCCACTTTGGCTCCCTGTTCCCACTCCTAGAAATCGAGTTCAAATGAATCTTCCACTTCATCTCCAAGTGCTTCAAATGAACTCCAATGAGTCATAAACATTTGCAAAATTTGGGAAATGAGCTGGTTACTATTAAGAGGCAACAAGCCCAAGGTTTGAGACCTTCCTATCAACCTCAAGCTCAGCCTAATAGGCAGCCATACCAACCACAAAGACCACCTAATCCAATTGCAAATATGAATCAAACAAGGCCTCCCGCTTAATAGACCATTCCAGCCCTATAATCCAAATGCCATATCTGCCTCTAAGGCATTAGTGCCAACACGAACAACGTTGGTGGGGAATATGGTGGTGCTTTCCATGCAGCGAGCCTCATAACCAATCCATGTGTTTCAATGGTGCTCTCAATCAAGCTTGATGGTGACAACTATTGGTGTGGAGGGCGAGGCGATCAAGGAAATAGTCAACAACAAGAAACATTCCAACAGCAATCAGCCCCAAATGACACCACGTTGGTGGCGGCGGCAAGCGAAGATTTACGTGGCATGAATCAGCGGATTTCAAGGTGTCGCAGCCAACACAAGGTCAAAGAGGAGAAATTTGGGTGAAGAACAGCCATTAGCCCCGATCCAATCCACAACCTTCCATGACTCCACAAATGATTGGCAAGCGAGTCAGTTTCAAATACACAAGGGCAGCCAAGAACAACCCCTAGGCAACTCAAATGCAGCCTATTGCTGCCCACGTCATGAGGAGTAAGTGTACAAACCAAGGGACAACAAAAGGATACTTCATCCCCGTTCGATTATCATTGAGCGGATGAAGAAGACTAACGTCGATATATCAATGTAGGAGCCCCTATCCATCCCGAGGACAAAGAGATCTGCTGCAAGCTGCCATGAAGGATTGGACAACTTCAAATCAGCGGAGTTGAGATCACGAAGACAAAGTGCTTACAAATGCTGCCCACTGAAGGAAGCCATGGAGGGCAACAAGGTAAAATGTTGAAACCCCCTCCTTTCTATGTTTCATTAATCATTGGGGATAAACTAGTACACAATTGCATGATTGATTCGGGGCAAGTAGCTCCGTGATGCCCAAGCAAATAGCTGATCATTTGGGTCTCAATATGAAGTAATATCTAAAGGGTAGTGCAATTGGATGGGACAAAGAATTGACAATGATTGGAGTGATTAAAAACTTGAGTCTTACCTTGCATGCATGTCCAAATGTTGTTGTCTTACAAGATATATCAATCATAGACCTTCCACCACTCTTTGCCCTTTGCTTGTCGAGGGACTTCACAGCCCAAGATTGGAGGGATTTGTCTGCGCTGATTGGCCTCACATCTTTGTTTAGAACAAGGTATGGAACTAAGGCTACAATTAGGTGCGAACCTATCGCAAACTTCCATATTGAGCCTTACACTCCAAGTCGATTGATGCAATTGCTCAAGCATTTGATCAAGAAGATCGCCCTAATACTTGATGAGAGGTGACACAAGGTTGGAAGTATCCTAGACCTAACTCTCGATGAATGGGCAAACAAGATACATGCTTTTGATCCCTATCAAGAAGTAGAAGAATCGAGTGGGAGTCTATTGTATACACGAAGAAAATCAACTGTTCCTCAGCATCACCAAGCCAAGCCATAATGATGACAACGAGGTATGGCGGCTGTTTTTTTGACGGATCAAGGGTAGGAGAGTGCGGGAGGTGGAGCCATGCTTGTTTCACCTCAAAGCATCAAATATTATTCACTTTTCGTTTCCAATTTTCTTGTTCAAACAACACAAGCTGAATATGAGGCCTTGATTCATGGACTTCATTGGGCTAGGAAAAAGGGGATAAATAACTTGCAGGTGTTTGGGGATAGCGAGCTAATCGTCAACCAAGTTAGAGGACAACATGCTACGAAGAAAAACTTGCTGAGGAGCTACAAGAATAGGGTATGGGACCTCATTGAGGATTTCGAAGCTTTCAACATTGTGTCCATACCCAGGAAGAAAAATGAAGCCGCGGATAGGCTCGCAGTAGTTGGAGCAACGTTTGATGTGGTTGACAACATCAAAAGGGAAAAAACACAGCCACATATCCATGTGATTGTGAGGCTAGCAGTTCTAGATAATAACACCAGCTGACAGGTGTTTGAAAACGATCAACAGATCGTCAATTTTTTACAAGAAGAAGCTGAATTCTCGGCTAGAATCGGGAGCAGACTTGACCAGAAGTATGGGGATCAAGCGGTGCAGTTTGCGGACAAACAAGCTTCCCAAGGGTTTAGTAACGTTGGAGGCTATCTTCAACCCTAACAACCAATTCCGTAAAGAAAAGGCTAACATACAGGTCAAGAGGGAAGATTCAGAGCCAATTCCGGTTGGGAAGGCAAAACACTTCAAATTGGTAAAGTGGCTAATGAAAGCAGGAGAAATCAGATTTCATACTGACTTTGTCAAGAATTTCCAGATGTCTTTGCTTGGAGCTATGAAGACTTGAGAGGATTCAATCCAATTTAGCACAACGTACCATAGAATGGATCCGGATGCTAAGCCCATCGGCGTAAGGCAGAGACTGTTAACCCTCACATTGAGCCTCTAATGAAGAAAGAGCTAAATAAGCTAATAGAGAGGCAAGCATTATATTCCCGATCAAGCACTCAGGCCGGGTTGTGTTGTTGCTGAAACTCACAAAGACCCCGGATGCGAATCGGGCTTCTAGGTTGATCACTCTAAAGCATCCAGTGTGATTGCACAACATGGAAACCTCTCTCAGCGTGGGACTTGTGAAACTAAGAAAAGAATCTCTAGATTAGAGGGCTGGTTCCTCAAACTCCTCGATTTAGAAATGAAACTAAACTAACGGGTGATACACCAAAGGAGGAGTGGTGAAACATTTCATTGTCAAGCATATAGACACGAGACCAAAGTTTACAACATAAAACATACACAGACTGATAAGATATAATTAGGATTTGAAATGAAGCAAATAATACAAACAGAGGACTGAAACCCATTCACAGAGCTTGCATTATCTTTTCAGTGTCAAAAACACGCATTACACCCTCAGAGAGGTAAAAGAAAACTATTACAATCTTTGGAGAGGTCTGATCCTTGCTTCAGTCACTTGCTGGAGCTGAAAGAAGAAGTTGCTATGTCAAAAAGGTTCCCCCCTTGGAAATGAGCCAAATCTGGCTTTTACATTGCATGGGTCGAGCCCAGGGGACAGAAAATGTACAAAACATGGGAGCCCATCCCTCCTTGACTGAGATGCATTAAAATGGCATGGGGGACCTTACAAACCCATACCCTATCATTTTGACCGGAATACAGGAGAAGGCGACCCATTCTGCATTAAATCTGGTCGTTGAAATATCACTTCTGGCCATGAACACGTGTCAGATCCGTTTCTCGATTTTCTCTCTTCAAACTACACCAAAACTCAAGATTAACCCCTAGAATCATGTAGATAATTTCACAAGCTTTCCGTTGATATAAAGAACGTGCAATCCGAGCTCTGGATCAAAAGATATGGAGATCTGAAGATCTAGGGCACAAAACAGACGAAAACGGATTTTTAAATTTCTTCCCGCGCTCTGCCACCTGGATGACACGTGGCATGCATTGATTGGTCGCGTGATTCTCTCTCCTTTGCTTACCCATGGGTTTTCCTTGAATTTTGACCTTTTTGATGATTTTGGGACTTTTTCCACTTTTTCCCGCTCCCGCCACTTGGACGACACGTGGCATGATCTTGTTGGAGGACAGGGCGCGGGGTCTTACTTCACTTTTACCCCTTTTTGGCGAACTCGGCCAAATTCTCTAACTTCTCCCGAGCTCCACACTTCCCTGCTCCATTGGACATGTGTCCAATTCCTATTGGCTCGGGCTGCCCCTTCAAAACTCGCCTTTTGACTTTTGGACTTTTCCCTTGTGACACGTGTCATCTCCTGGTTGGTCGGGTCTGCCGGCTCTTTCGCGTCCACCGCGTCTTTTTGTCCCGGATGTCCCACTTTTCCTTGTGCTGACGTTTCTTGTTTCGGCCGAACCGGCGGTTCGCGTCCATTTGTCCCAAATGTCCCAGTGCTTCGCGGGACAAATTCTTCCGGTTCACCCGATCCGGCCGATTCGCGTCTTTACGGCCCAAATGTCCCGAATTTTGGTGCGGGAAAATTCTCCCTTTTCAGCGATCCGAGGCGGTTCGCGTTCACGTACTCACGGCCCGAATGTCCCAAACTGTTAGTCGATTTTCTTCTCTTTGGTGAAGGCGAAATTTTCGCGTCCCGCGTCCCTTTGTCCGGATGTCCAGTCGAAATTTTTCCGTTCGGCCGAACGGCGGTTCGGCGTCCTTCGCGTACTCTTGTCCCACTTGTCCCTTTGTTGTTTGGGCCCCTGTAGGCTTTTCGGCCGATCCGCGCCTTGGCGTCCCAAATGTCCCACTTTTCCTTGGACAAGGACTTAGCCGATTTTCACATTTTTTTCTGGCCCGAGCTTATTTTCTACAACTTCCTCGCATTTTCTCAGAGCTTGTTCTTTTCGACCTAGACAGGGAAGTTAGAAAAATTTCTGAAGGGACCCTAGAACATGATTTTTTCCCTGGATTAATCAATTTTCCTGGGACTTGAGAATCCTGATGTATGTTATCAATTAACCCCGGGGGGTGAAATTGGATAACAATTTGGTGACTCAGCGGGGTCATCTGCCTGCTAGATGAAAAGACCAGTTGCCTGAAGCAGTCCATTGGGCATGGAGTCATCGAATATTCTGTTTAGGACCCTAACTGACTCAGAATGTGCAAGGAGGAAGATGGAATGTTACCTGATGAAAGCAAGGACTGCAAAACATCTCCATGGACAGCAAGCTGTGCCAAAGCACTTAGGGAAAACAAAGCTAACCTATACAAAACAATGTGCACAAGCACTTGGAGGAAAGAAAATCTAATCTAATATTTCTGAGAGGTAGTGAACTTCCCTCTAGAAGCAACGCTTGAGATAGATTCCATTGATTTGGAATCTGCGGTTCTTCACCATCCATGAGGCCAATTGGAAAGCATTGTTGCTATTCTTGCACTTTGTGACCATGTATGGGCCACTCCAAATGGCATCAAATTTTGAATGCCTTCCCGGTTTTGCTCTGTCCACATCCCATTTCAACACTAGATCTCCAACTTGAAAAGATCTATCTTTGGCCTTCCTATCAAAGGTCTTCTTGATCAAAGCTTGATCCTTTTCCATTGCTTGGGATGCTTGATTTCTGATCTCTTGCAGCTCCATCAACTCTGCATACCTCACCTCCATGGGCTCAAATTCAAGTAACTCCAGCTGCTTCATGAGTTCCAATGTTGGCAACTCAAGTGACATGGGCAAGATTGCCTCTCTTCCATAGACAAGCCTGAATGGAGAGTTACCTGTGGATCTTTTGGGAGTGATCCTATCAGCCCATAAGGCTGATTTCAGCTTGGTATGCCAAGACCTCTGATTCTCATCAAGAGTTCTCCTAATGATCCTCAACAAGTTCTTGTTTGTAGACTCGGCTTGGCCATTACCCTGAGGGTAATAGTTCGATGAAGTGCTTAGGTAAATACCGTTCTTGACAGCCCACTCAGTCACCTTGGATCCAATGAATGCCAATGCATTATCAGAGATTATTGTGGCAGGTACACCAAATCTGGTTGTTATCCCCTCATAAAAGTCTAAGATGTTAGACTCATTTGCCTCTTTGAGTGCTCACCTTGTCCATTTGGTGAAGTAGTCGTGGTTATCAAAATCCATTTGTGCCCTTGGCTTGAATTGGGATTAATGACTCGATGAAGTCAAACCCCATTGCATGAATGGCTGGTCAAGCTGAGATTGGATGCGATGGAAGGGCAGCAAGTCTTTCTTTTCCTGTGAAGAATGCACAATTCTTACACCTCTTGATCCATGCATAGCAATCACTGAAAATTTTAGGCCAATAATAACCAGCCTTCATGATTTTTAGAGCTGTCACTCTTGGTGCAAAATGGCCACCAGCTGGTCCACCATGAAACTCTTCCAACACCCTTTGAATCTGACCTGTGCTAATGCATCTCAGCAGCACTCCATTCACGTCTTTCTGAACAAAACTCCATCAACAATGGCATACGGAACAGCCTGCAACCTGAAGTGTCTCCTTTGGGTCTTGTTCATCTCTGGAGGGCATAGGCCTGTATTTAGGAAGTGTATAATACCTTGGGTCCAGCAAGGAGTGGGGGAAGCATTGTCTTTCTCTTGATTGCCACTCGGCTCATGGCTGTCCTGGACTGTCAAAACAGCTTCTTCTTCGTTGCATACTTCCTTTTGCTTCCCCAAAACCAGCTGCTCACACAGCCCTTTCCCTCTTACCAGTTTGGTGATCTTGATATCAATGTCATATTCCATGACACGGGTGATCCAACCTGCCCTTTTCTCATTCAAATCCTTGTTGAGGAGGAAGTCTTTAACTCCAGCATGTGAGACCAGCAACTGGACCTTGTTGTTCGAGATTAAATGCTTGAATTTCTTCAAGCTTCTGATTACTGCAAGCACATGCCTCTCAATAAAAGAGTACCTTACCTCACAGTCATCTAGGCTCTGGCTGAAGAAGGCAATCGGCTGCTCATCATTATCTTTGTTCTTCTGTACTAGGATGGCAGAAATAGTGTCATCACCTCCAAATGCATAGAGAATGAAATCCTTGGAGAAGTCTGGGTTGATGAGAGTTGGTGCCTGAGAGATAGCTTCTTTGATTGCTTCAAAACTCTCCTTGCCTTCTGCTGTCCACTTAAAAGCCATGCTCTTCTTTAACATTTTGGTGATGGGCTTGACAAGGGCTGCAAAATCTGGGACAAACCTCCGAACAAAGTTTATCCTTCCCAAGAAACTTTGAAGAGCTTTCTTGTGACTTGGCAATGGTAGTGCTCTTATGGCTTCAACCCTCTCTGGGTCAATTGCCAGTCCCTCTTTTGAGACAATATGGCCTAAAAGTTTTCCTTCATGTGCAAGAAAGATGCACTTCTTGGGGTTCAAAGACACTCCGAACTTTCTACATCTCTGAAACACTTGCCTGAGGTGAAAGAGATGGTCTGCTGCGTTCTTTGAGAAGACAGTGATATCATCTAGATATATCAGCACTATCTTGTTGATCAAGCCTTTGAAAGCCATGTCCATTGCCCTTTGAAAGGTAGCACCAGCGTTGGACAGCCCAAATGGCATCTTCTTGTAAGCATATGTGCCCCATTTAGTTGTGAAGGTTGTCTTGAATTGGTCTTCTCCCTTCACCATAATCTGATTGTAGCCTGAGTATCCATCTAGCAATGAAAACCTTTCTGAACCAGCTACAACCTGCAATATTTGCTCCATGGAAGGGAGTGGATAATGATCCTTGAGAGAGGCTCTATTCAAATCCACTGAAGTCGACACACAACCTGATCTCTCCATTCTTCTTTCTGACTGGGACTAAGTTGGTGACCCAACTTGAGTGTTTGATGGGGAAGATGATACTGGCCTCAATAAGCTTGCTTAACTCTTTTCTCATGAGAGGCTCAATATGGGGATTCTTTGGCCTTTGCTTTTGCTGACGAGGCTTGGATTTGGATCGGCTCAATAGTATGTTGTGCCATTTAAGGTTGAAACCTCTTAGATCTTTGTAAGTCAAGCAAAAACATCGGGAATTCTTGACAAAGTTGAACAAAATCAGATTTCTCTTGTGAGGTACTTACTTTGCCAATCTTGATGTTTTGCCTTCTTCCACTAAAATAGGCTCTGCATCCTCACCCTTTACTTGAATGTTCGCTTTCTCCTTCTGGAACTGATCATTCGGGTTGAAGATTGACTCCAGGGTTATGAGGCCTTTTGGTAGTTTGTTGGTTCTTAGTTGTACCACTTGGTCACCATACTGCTGTTCCAACTTTTCTTGATTCTTAGCTGAGAACTCAGCTTCTTCTTGGAGGAAATTAACAATTTGCTGATCATTCTCGAAGACTTGCCAACTTGTGTTGTTATCGGAACAGCTGGTCTCATAACCACTTTGATATGAGGCTGAGTTTTCTCACTTTTGATACTTTCTACAACATCAAACGCAGCCCCAATTGCTGCCAGCCTGTCAGCGGCTTCATTCTTTTTCCTGGGTATGGACACAATGTTGAAAGCTTGAAATCCTCAATGAGGTCCCATACCCTGTTCTTGTAGCACTTGAGTAGATCATTCTTGGCAGCATGTCTTCTCTTGACCTGATTTACGATCAGCTCACTATCACCAAATACTTGTAAATTCCTGATGCCTTTCTTCCTTGCCCAGTGTGCAATCCATGAATTAAGGCTTCATACTCAGTTGTGTTGTTTGAACAGGAAAACTGGAAACGGAAGGCTGAGTAATACCTTATACCTTGCGGTGAAATGAGCATAGCTCCTCCTCCTGCACCTTGTCTACTCCTTGACCCATCAAAGAATAATTGCCATACTTCATTCTTGTCCTTTTGATCTGGCTTGGTGATGTTGGGGAGAGGTTGATCTTCTTCATGTAAACAATAAACCCCTAGCTCAGATTCTTCTACTTCTTGATAGGGATCAAAAGCATGTATCTTGTTTGCCCATTCATCAAGAGTTAGGTCCGGGATGCTTCCAACCTTAGTGTCAGCCTCATCTGTGTTTGGATAATCTTCTTGATCAAATGTTGAACAATTGGCATTGATTTGGCTTGGAGTATGAGGCTCAATATGAAAGTTTGCAATTGGCTCGGATCTGATTGTGACCTTAGTACCATATCTAGTTCTGAACAACATGTGTGACCAATCAGTAGATAAGTAGCCTCCAATTTTGGCTGTGAAGTCCCTTGACAAGCAAAGGGCAAAGAGTGGTGGAAAATCTATGACTGATACATCTTGTAAAACAACAACATTTGGACATGCATGCAAGGTAAGACTCAAATTTCTAATCACTCCAACTGTTGCTATTGCTGTCCCATCTAGCTGCACTACCCCTTTGGATGTTGTTTCATACTGGAGCCCTAGTTGATCAGCTATTTGCTTGGGCATCACTGAGCTACTTGCCCGGAATCAATCATGCAATTGTGTACTAGTTTATCCCCGATGATTAATGAAACATAGAAAGGAGGGGCTTGACATTTTACCTTGTTGTGCTCCATGACTTCCTTCAGTGAGCAGCGTTTGTAAGCACTTTGTCTTGCATCTGAACCCGCTGATTCGAAGTTGGCCAATCCTTCATGGCAGCTTGCAGCAGATCTCTTTGGCCTGGGATGGATAGGGATTCCCACATTGATATATTGACGTTAGTCTTCTTCATCTGTTCAATGATACTGAACGGTGATGAAGGATCTCTCTGTTGTCCTTTGGTTTGCACGTTTACTCCTTGCACGTGGGCAGCAACAGCTGGCATTTGAGTTGGCCTAGGGGTTGTTCTTGGCTGCCCTTGTGTATTTGAAACTGGACTCTGCTTGCCAATCATTTGTGGAGCCGTGGAAGGTTGTGGATTGGTCGGGGCTAATGGCTGTTCTTCACCCAAATTTCTTCTCTTTGACCTTGTGTTGGCTGCAACACCTTGAGAAAGCTTGCACTGATTCATGCCACGAAATCTTACGCTTGCCGGTTTACCAATGTGGTGTCATTTGGGGCTGATTCTTTGTTGGAATGTTTCTGGTTGTTGGTTGTTTCCTTGACTGCCCTCACCCTCCACACCAGTAGTTGTCACCATCAATGCTTGATTGAGAGCACCATTGAAACACATGGATTGGTTATGAGGCTCGTTGCATGGAAAGCACCAATCATATTCTTGGGCCATGTTATTTTGTGTTGGCACTAATGCCTTAGAGGCAGATATGGCATTTGGATTATAGGGCTGGAATGGTCTATTGGCTGGAGGCCTTGTTTGGCTTTGATTTTGATTTGCAGCCTGATTTGGTGACCTATTTTGTTGGTATGGGGGCCTAGCCTGGTATTGCGCTTGAGGCTGATATGGTCTAGCACTTTGAGCTTGCTGTCTTTTGATAGTAACCAGCTCATTTCCCAAATTTTGCAACTGTTTCATGACCTCTTGGAGTTCATTTGGGGCACTTGGGGATGAAGTGGAAGCTTCATTTGAACTCTGATTTCTAGGAGTGGGAACAGGAGCCAAAGTGGGTGCTTGACTAGTGCTTGGATTTTCTAAGTTTGGATACAAGGGCATGGGAGGCCTAGGAGCTAGTTTACCAGCTTGAATAAGACAGTTTTCTACCCTAATGGCAATGCTATAAGCCATAGGGATAGTTATGCCTCCCATGGGTGAATCAACATAGAAATATCAGAATTTAAAGCTTTGAGATAGTATAGAAAAGCACCTTCTGCTGTTGGCCTGACTGCCACTGGAATCCTATCCCAGGATCTTTGAAATCTGAAGTTGAAGTCAGTCAGCTGCTCGTTGGGAGCCCTCTTGATGGTTGTCAGCTGCTCCAAAAGAGACAAGTTGTCTCCCTTCTCTCCAAATTGCTCATGAAGTGCAATACACAGCTGATTCCAGTTTGTGATAGAACCTGCTGCAAGGCTCCTAAACCATTGTAATGCTTTACCCTTGAAGGAAGATGCCAGTAACTTGACAGCCACTTGCATTTCATTGATTTCATGGATTGCACAAAGGTTAGCAATATCTTTAACATGGTCACCTGGAGTAGTCTGATTCTCTCCAGTGAAGTAGGGAATGTTCTTCAAGGCTGCAATAGGAACTGGATGTTGTGCATTGAGAGCAAGTGGGCTCTTGCTGTGAAGTTGACGTAGGGATTGTTACGAGCCATTCGATTGGTCTTAAAACCCTTGTATATTGAAAGAAAGGCCTATCAGGCGGAGGAGTTGAGAGAGTTCTGTTTGGTGGAGATGGAGACCTTTGAATCCTTCTTCCTCTTTGCCTTCTTCTTGGAGATAAGCTGCGGAGGTATTCAAAATAGCGCTTCTTCTTCTCAACTCTTGACCTTGTGGTGATTCTTCTCATGAGTTTCGGGCTGTCTTTGCTGAAACAGTTGATTCTTCCCCTTGGAGTCACTTGAGATATGCAAATAATAGCTCTTATAAGCAAGAAAAGCTGCAGCGAGATGCATATCAACTTTGCTGCAATAAAAATGAGACCTCTTGGTCCCACCGGGCATGCCCAAGCTGTTGTTGTTGCGAGACTCACGGCACCCCCTGGATGCGAGATCGGGCTTCTAGGTTGATCACTCTAGCATCCAGTGTGATTGCACAACATGGAAACCTCTCTCCAAGCGTGGGACTTGTAAAGATGAGAGAAGGAATCTCCAGTTAGAAGGCTGGTTCCTCAAACTCCTCGATTTAGATCTATATTTTGCAAAACTACGAGAGGTTTGAAAAACCTAATCCTACTCTAAAATCGAGGAGACGAGGGATAGAAATGCAAGAAATGAAACTAAACTAACAGGTGATACACCAAAAGGAGTGGTGAAACATTTTTGTCAAGCATATAGACAAAGACCAAAGTTTACAACATAAAACATACGAGGTGATAAGATATAATTAGGATTTGAAATGAAGCAAATAATACAAACAGAGGGTGAAACCCATTCACGAGCTTGCATTATCTTTTCGAGTGTCAAAAACACACATTACACCTCGAGAGAGGTAAAAGAAAGCTGTTACAATCTTTGGAAGTCGATCCTTGCTTTAGTCACTTCTTTGGAGTGAAAGAAGAAGTTCTTATGTCAAAAAGGTTCCCCCTTTGGAAATGAGCCAAATCTGGCTTTTACATTGCATGGGTCGAGCCCAGGGGACAGAAAATGTACAAAACATGGGAGCCCATCCCTCCTTGACTGCAGATGCATTAAAACGGCATGGGGGACCTTACAAACCCATACCCTGTCATTTTGACCGGAATACAGGAGAAGGCGACCCATTCTGCATTAAATCTGGTCGTTGAAATATCACTTCTGGCCATGAACACGCGTCAGATCCGTTTCTCGATTTTCTCTCTCTAGACTACACCAAAACTTGAGATTAACCCCAGAATCATGTAGAGAATTTCACAAGCTTTCCGTTGATATAAAGAACGTGCCAATCCGAGCTCTGGATCAAAAGATATGGAGATCTGAAGATCTAGGGCACAAAACAGATGAAAACGGATTTTTAAATTTCTTCCCGCGCTCTGCCACCTGGATGACACGTGGCATGCATTGATTGGTCGCGTGATTCTCTCTCCTTTGCTTACCCATGGTTTTCCTTGAATTTTGACCTTTTTGATGATTTTGGGACTTTTTCCACTTTTTCCCGCGCTCCCGCCACTTGGACGACACGTGGCATGATCTTGTTGGAGGACAGGGCGCGGGGTCTTACTTCACTTTTACCCTTTTGGTGAACTCGGCCAAATTCTCTAACTTCTCCCGAGCTCCACACTTCCCTGCTCCATTGGACATGTGTCCAATTCCTATTGGCTCGGGCTGCCCCTTCAAAACTCACCTTTTGACTTTTGGACTTTTCCCTTGTGACACGTGTCATCTCCTGGTTGGTCCGCGGGTCTGCCGGCTCTTTCGCGTCCACCGCGTCTTTTTGTCCCGGATGTCCCACTTTTCCTTGTGCTGACGTTTCTTGTTTCGGCCGAACTGGCCGGTTCGCGTCCATTTGTCCCAAATGTCCCAGTGCTTCGCGGGACAAATTCTTCCGATTAGCGCCCAATCCGGTCTTTTCGGCCCAAATGTCCGGTAGGTCGTCTTTACGGCCCAAATGTCCCGAATTTTTGGTGCAAAAGTTCTCCTTTTCGGCCGATCCGGGCGGTTCACGTACTCACGGCCCGAATGTCCCAAACTGTTAGTCGATTTTCTTCTCTTTCGGCTGAACCGGCTTTCCACGTCCCACGCATCCCTTTGTCCCGGATGTCCCAGTGTGAAATTTTTCCCGTTCCGGCCGAACCGGCGGTTCGAGTCCTTCGCGTACTCTTGTCCCACTTGTCCCTTTGCTGTTTGGGCTGCCTGTAGTCTTTTCGGCGATCCGCGCCTTGGCGTCCCAAATGTCCCACTTTTCTAGAACAAGGACTTAGCCGATTTTCACAATTTTTTCTGGCCCAAGCTTATCTTCTGCAACTTCCTCGCATTTTCTCAGAGCTTGTTCTTTTCGACCTGGACAGGGAAGTTAGAAAAATTTCTGAAGGGACCCTAGAACATGATTTTTGCCCCTGGATTAATCAATTTGCCTGGGACTTGAGAATCACGATGTATGTTATCAATTGCTTCCTTCAATGGAACAAATATTGCAAGTAGTATCCGGTTGAGATATTCTCTCTCCTAGATGGCTACTGGGGTATAATCGGAGTGATGGTGAAAGAAGAAGACCAATTCAAGACAGCCTTCACAACTAAATGGGGCACATATGCTTACAAGAAGATGCCATTTGGGCTGTCCAACGCTGGTGCTACCTTTCAAAGGGCAATGGACATGGCATTCAAAGGCTTGATCAACAAGATAGTGCTGATATATCTAGATGATATCACTGTCTTCTCAAAGAATGCAGCAGACCATCTCTTTCACCTCAGGCAAGTGTTTCAGAGGTGTAGAAAGTTCAGAGTATCTTTGAACCCCAAGAAGTGCATCTTTCTTGCACATGAAGGAAAGCTCCTTGGCCATGTTGTCTCGAAAGAGGGACTGGCAATTGATCCAGAGAGGGTTGAAGCCATAAGAGCACTGCCATTGCCAAGTCACAAGAAGGCTCTTCAAAGTTTCTTGGGAAGGATCAATTTTGTCTGCGCAGTTTATCCTAGATTTTGCAGCCCTTGTCAAGCCCATCACCAAAATGTTAAAGAAGAGCATGGCTTTTAAGTGGACAGCAGAAGGCAAGGAGAGCTTCGAAGCAATCAAAGAAGCTATCTCTCAGGCACCAACCCTCATCAACCCAGACTTCTCCAAGGATTTCATCCTCTATGCATTTGGAGGCAATGACACTATTTCTGCCATTCTGGTACAGCAGAACAAAGATAATGATGAGCAGCCGATTGCCTTTTTCAGCCAGAGCTTAGATGACTGCGAGGTGAGGTACTCTTTTATTGAAAAACATGTACTCGTGAGAATCAGAAGCTTGAAGAAATTCAAGCATTTAGTCTCAAACAACAAGGTCCAATTGTTGGTCTCACATGCTGGAGTTAAGGACTTCCTCCTCAACAAGGATTTGAATGAGAAAAGGGCAGGTTGGATCACCCGTGTCATGGAATATGACATTGATATCAAGATCACCAAGCTAGTAAGAGGGAAAGGACTGTGTGAGCAGCTGGTTTTAGGGAAGCAAAAGGAAGTATGCAACGAAGAAGAGGCTGTTTTGACAGTCCAGGACAGCCATGAGCCAAGTGGCAATCATGAAGAAGACAATGCTTCCCCCATTCCTTGCTGGACCCAAGGTATTATGCACTTCCTAAACACAGGTCTATGCCCTCCAGAGATGAACAAGACCCAGAGAAGACACTTCAGGTTGCAGGCTGTTCCGTATGCCATTGTTGATGGAGTTTTGTTCAAGAAAGACGTGAATGGAGTGCTGCTGAGATGCATTAGCACAGATCAGATTCAAAGGGTGTTGGAAGAGTTTCATGGTGGACCAGCTGGTGGCCATTTCGCACCAAGAGTGATAGCTCTAAAAATCATGAAGGCTGGTTATTATTGGCCTAAAATTTTCAGTGATTGCTATGCATGGATCAAGAGGTGTAAGAATTGTGCATTCTTCACAGGAAAAGAAAGACTTGCTGCCCTTCCATTGCATCCAATCTCAGTTGACCAGCCATTCATGCAATGGGGTTTAGACTTCATTGGAGTCATTAATCCCAATTCAAGCCAAGGGCATAAATGGATTTTGACAGCCACAAACTACTTCACCAAATGGACAGAAGCAGTAGCACTCAAAGAGGCAAATGAGTCTAGCATCTTAGACTTTTATGAGGGAATAACAACCAGATTTGGTGTACCTGCTACAATAATCTCTGATAATGCATTGGCATTCATTGGATCTAAGGTGACTGAGTGGGCTATCAAGAATGGTATTTACCTAAGCACTTCATCGAACTATTACCCTCAGGGTAATGGCCAGGCCGAGTCTACAAACAAGAACTTGTTGAGGATCATTAGGAGAACTCTTGATGAGAATCAGAGGTCTTGGCATACCAAGCTGAAATCAGCCTTATGGGCTGACAGGATCACTCCCAAAAGATCCACAGGTAACTCTCCATTCAGGCTTGTCTATGGAAGAGAGGCAATCTTGCCCATGTCACTTGAGTTGCCAACATTGGAACTCATGAAGCAGCTGGAGTTACTTGAATTTGAGCCCATGGAGGTGAGGTATGCAGAGTTGATGGAGCTGCAGGAGATCAGAAATCAGGCATCCCAAGCAATGGAAAAGGATCAAGCTTTGATCAAGAAGACCTTTGATAGGAAGGCCAAAGATAGATCTTTTCAAGTTGGAGATCTAGTGTTGAAATGGGATGTGGACAGGGCAAAACCAGGAAGACATTCCAAGTTTGATGCCATTTGGAGCGGCCCCTACATGGTCATGGAATGTAAGAATAGCAATGCCTTCCAATTGTCTACATTGGACGGAGAAGAACTCCCGATTCCGGTCAACGGAATCTATCTTGCTTTATTCATCTATTTGAAAAATAAGAGGTTCACCCTTGTAAATATTAGCCTAGATTTCAATTCCTCTAAGTGCGTATGCACATTGTCTTGTTGTAGTTAGGTTTCAGTTTCCCTAAGTGCTTTGGCGCAGGTTTTGTCGCTCCTAGATTGAGTTTTTTACAGTTCAGCGTGCTCTCGTAGAGGGAGTTGCAGCATCAGGCTCATTTCAAGTTATTGCTTATGACTCCATGCCCAACGGATCGCTAAAAGGCCACTGATCTTCTACCTAGCAGGCAGGTGACCCCGAAAAGTCGCCAAATTGTTATCCAAATTTCACCCCCCAGAGTTAATTTGATAACATGCATCAGAGTTTTTAGTTCCAAGCAAGTAGATTGATTCAGGGAAAATCGTAAAATTGGCTAAGTCCTGCTCAAGGCCACCTTTGGGACAGTTGGAACAATTATACGCGGAAGGTGCGGATCGGCCGAAAAGCCTCCAGGCGGCCCAAACAGAAAAGGGACATCTGGGACAAATGGACGCGAAATGCCCGAATCGGCCGAAAGAAAGAAAATTTGTCCAAGTCCTTTAACGAGAAAAAGCGGGACAAGAGTGCGCGGAGGACGCGAACCGGCCGAATCGGGCGAACCGGAAGAATTTGTCCCAGACAGCACTGGGACATTTGGGACAAATGGATGCGAAGGGACGTGAACCAGCCGGATCGGCGAAACAAGAAACTTCAGCACAAGGACAAGTGGGACAAAGGGGCGTGCGGGACGTGGATAGCCGAAGGAGCCGAAAGCCAATCAGATCACGCCACGTGTCACTGGTAGAAAAGGGACGAGGAAGCCCATTTCGGGCGGATCGGAGGATTCTGTCCCGCGAAGCACTGGGACATCCGGGACAAAAAGACGCGGTGGACGCGAAAATCCAGCAGGCCCATGGACAAATCACAGCATGACACGTGTCGCCAAGGAAAAGGGTCCAAAAAGTCAAAGGGGCGAGTTTTCGAGCACTGATCCGAACCAATGAAATAGTGCCACGTGTCCAAGTTTAAGGGGCCCACAAGAAAAGCCCGCGAAAAGGTGGAGAGAGAAAATTGCTCAACGAACCAGAGCCTGCCACGTGTTGTCCAGATGGCAGAGCGGGAAAAGAAATTTAAAAATCCGTTTTCACCTGTTTTGTGCCCTAAATCTTCAAATCATCATATCTTTCGATCTAGAGCTCGGATTTGCACGTTCTTTATATCAATGGAAAGCTGTTGAAGTTCTCTACATGTTTCTGGGATCAATCTCGCATTTTGGTGCAGTTTGGAGGGAGAAAATTAAGAAAATGTCTCTGACGCGTGGTGATAGACAGAAGTAATGCTTCAACAACCAACTTTAATGTAGCAGACATCTCGCCGCTCCTGTTAGACAACCCGCCGTTTTGTTAGGATCCGCCACTTTTGTCATAATAAGATGATTTTAAATGCTACCAAGAAGTGGTTGGGGCAGATTCTGGATTTCCTCTCTCTTCCCTCTCTCATTTCTTGATATATATTGTAAAGAGGAGCTCCTTTAAGGGGTCGGACATTCTTGTTTTGCATCCTCCCTTCTTCCCTCGCCTGCAAGAGAAATTGTGGAGCTTTCAAACCTCCCATATGGGTTGTAATGCCGATCTTTTTGCCTCTTAGCCACCGCAATGATATCTTGTATCGACTCTTGAGTAATAATATGTGTTGTGATTGACTCTCGACCCTCTCATGTATTCATTGTTGTAATTTTGATCTCTTATTGCGGTTTGGTTACTGTGCATGGTTTTTGTATTGCATCTATGTAGTACGTGTTAAATTTGCAAAACGAGTGTCTAACATTCCTCGGTGCATCACCTTTGTAGTTTAGGTTTTATCTATGCATTTTCTTACCCCGTCTCCTTGGCAAGTTAGATTAGGTTTTATGACCCTCGCATTTTTGTATGCATCGAGCAGAGGAATAGGAACCAGCCTTCTCTGGAGAATCTTTTCTCATCTTTACAAGCCCCACGCTTGGAGAAAGGATTCCATGTTGTGCAAATCACACCTGGATGCCCGAACATCAACCTAGAAGCCCGATTTGCATCCGGGGTGTCTTTGTGAGTGCAGCAACAATAGAAACACTTGAAAAAATAATATGGTAAGAGGACTATCAAATTTCAAGAAAAATATGGAGACAAGTGCACAAATTGTTTGGCGGGAAAACAACATAGAGCTTCTTTTCAAAAAAGTAGTACATTCAGGGCCGTGGTAAACTTGATCTAGTGCATACCGATCTATGCGGACCTATGAGACCTAGTCATTCAGGGTTTCAATATTTTATGCTCTTTGTTGATGATTACTCATGAAAAATGTGGGTATACTGCATTCGCACCAAAGACCAAGCCTTTGAAACTTTCAAGAAATTCAAAGTAGCTTGTGAAAATGCAACTGGTAAGAAAATAAAAACACTCCGCTCAGATCGAGGGGGTGAATACACCAGTAATGAGTTCAAAGCTTTTTGGAAACACATGGAATTCATCGGCAAATGGCACCTCCATATACACCACAACAAAATGGTGTAGTTGAGAGAAGAAATAGAACTATAATGGATATGGTAAGGTGTATGATCGATGATTCAGGCTTGAGTAAAACATATTGGGCAGAAGTAGTAAAAACAGCAGTTTATCTATTGAATAGAGTTCCCACTTCCGCACTTGATGGAATAACACCACAGGAAGCTTGGTCAGGGAACAAACCATCTATAAAACACCTTAGAGTTTTTGGATGCAAGGCAAGTATGCACATTCCTAAGAAAAAGAGAACTAAACTTGATATGAAATCAGAACAACTTATATTCTTGGGATACAGTGATGAAGCCTTGGGATACAGGTTAATGGATCCAAAAACAAGAAAAATTTTCACAAGTAGAGATGTTGAGTTTTTTGAAAATAAAGAAGCAGATGCTCCTTCCATAAACTCACAAAACAATCCTACTAAGAAAATAGAAGATGTTCTTGATGAAGATAACGATGATGAGGATAATTCAACTCCTCCATCTACAGGAACAGCTAAACATATGCCTAAGTGGTATACTAATCTAATTCGAGATGCTAAGTTGGATAGTGATCCTAACACATCCACTTCAGGACCTAGAACTCATAGTATGACTCAAAATGAGGTAAACTTAGCCTTAATGAGTACAAGTAATTGAATCAAGTGAGCCCACTACAGTTCAAGATGCCCAACAGTCAAAACCTTGGTCAGATGCTATGAATTCAGAATTCAACTCTTTGATTAAGAATAATACATGGCAACTTACAGATCTTCCACCAGGGAAGAAGGCAATAGGTTGCAAATGGATATTTAAAACAAAGTACAAATCAAATGGAAGCATTGATAAATACAAGGCAAGATTGGTAGCTAAGGGTTATGCACAAAAAGAAGGCATTGATTATGAAGAAACATTCACACCAACAACTAAGATCAAAACAATCAGGATGATATTTGCTCTAGCTGCACAATTTGGTTGGAAAGTTCATCAAATGGATGTAAAAAGTGCATTTCTCAATGGGGATTTACAGGAAGAAGTCTACATGACTCAACCAGAAGGTTTTGTCATACCAGGTAAAGAAGGAAAGGTATGTAGACTCATAAAGTCAGTATCGGTCTCAAACAGGCTCCCAGGGCATGGTACATAAAGATTGATGAGCATCTCATCAAACATGGATTCAAAAGAAGTCCATATGATCCTAATCTCTATCTCAAAAAGCAAGGGGGGGAGATAGTGATCATAGTAGTATATGTCGATGATCTAGTCATCACTGGAAGTTCGGTGAAGATGATTGAAACAACTAAGGAAGATCTAAATCGATCATTCGACATGTGGATCTAGGGCTTCTTCATTATTGTCTTGGACTTGAAGTATGGCAAAAGGAAAATCACATCTTTGTTACTCAACTAAAATATGCCAAGACAATGCTCGAGAAATTCAGAATGATGGATAGTATACCAATGGCTACACCTATGGAGACAAGGCTTCAATTGTCTCGCACAGATCCATCAGAACAAGTAAATGTTACTCTTTATCGGCGATTGATTGGGAGTCTCATTTACTTAACTTATTCTAGGCCGGATATCAGCTATGCGATCGCGGTTATCTTTCTCGATTTATGCAAGAACCAAGGGTTTGTCACCGAAAAGCAGAAAGAGAGTCTTGAGATACATCAGAGGAACCATGGACTTTGGCCTAGAATACAAGAAGAATGATAACTTCTTCGTAATAGGATGTACAGATTCAGATCATGCAGGAACGTTGATGATAGGAAGTCCACTTCAGGATTTGTGTTCTTTTTGGGATCTGGACCTATTTCATGGGGGAGCAAGAAACAAAATTGTGTTTCAAGGTCTTCCACAGAAGCAGAATATCGCGCAGCAGGAGGAGCTGTCTGTGAAGCGATTTGGCTCAGACGGATACTTGAAGGATTGGGAATTCCACAAGATCATCCAACAATCCTACATGTAGACAATGAAGGAGTAATAAAACTTGTTCGGAATCCAGTTTTTCATGAACGCACCAAACACATTGAGGTGCAGGTACATTTCATTCGCGAACAAGTTCAGAACAACAACATTCAGCTTCAACATTGCCCGACAGAACATCAGCATGTAGATATCTTCACAAAATCTCTTGCACGTCCTAAATTTGAGGCATTCAGAGTATTTCTCTCTGTTCACTTCAGAATATGATGAATTAAGGGGGGGAATGTTAGAAATAATCTAACACTTAATTCACCATATGTGGATTAATGTGTAATTATAATAAAGTAATTATTTAATTACTTTAGTTAGCTTAGTTGTTAGTGTGTTGTTATCATCCCTTAGATTGTGGAGGATGTTCTTTAGTTAGAATATTGTTACGAGATGATTTCTGTAGAAGCTTTTTAGGGGCAATATGTTATTTCTGCATATTTGCTTTGTTTAGGAGATTTGTTCCATGTATTGTGGAAGAGATAGAAGCTGTCCAATATCTATAAATATTGCAGCTCTCTCTTTTGGTTGTAATGCTTCATTTTTATATTAATAAAATCACAGCAAGCTCCGCCTTGTTTTTGCAATTTAATTTGGTTTCTGATTTCAACCGTGGGGTCTATTTCTTGGAAACGGATAAAGACATTCCAGAGCAAGAACTTCGACCAGAGCCAGAGCCAACAAAAGAAGAAGAGAAAGTTTGGACTCTAGAGTTTAAAGGCACATGTTGTTCTTTTGGATCAAGAGCTAGCGCTCTACTAATATCTCCAGATCATGAGATATTTCCATACTCCCACAAGCTGATGTTCGAGAACACCAATCATACGGTGGAGTATGAAGCATTGCTTAGGAATGGAGCAAGCTAAAAGAAAGGAGTAAGACTCCTCAAAGCCCAAGGAGATGTTGAACTTCTAGTAAAGCAAGTTCGAGGGCAAAGTCAAGTCAAAAGAGATAAGTTGGAGCATTACAGAGATAGAGTACTTTCTGCCACATTCGATTTTGCAGCCTTCTCTATTGACTTCATTCCAATAAATCAAAACTCCAAGCAGATTCTTTGGTCAGTCATGGCTGCACTATTGAATCCGGATAGACCACCGTCCATATTCAGACAAGGAAACTATAAAGTGGAGATGGTCTACCGCCCCAAAGTCCCTAAACAAACATCTGCATGTCTACATGTTGAAGGGAGTAAATCACCACCACGACAAACAGTCACAGGAAAAGCTGATCCAGGTTATGATGACAATAGTGGAATAGTCCAACCAAAAGGTAACAAAATCCCCAAGGGTTTAGTTTCCTTAGTGGAGACTTTCAACAAGCATGATCAGTACCTGAAGAAGAACAAAGAATATGGTGATAGTTCTTCCTCAGAAATGCAACAAATAAATTTGGGAACGGAGCAAGTTGATGCAAACTTACCCACTTGTAGAAAGAAGAAAGGATGAGCCACCACCAGATGAAGTTGATAAGGACTTGCCAGAGTATTTGACAAGAAGGCCAAAGAAAGGAAGTTCGAGATCGGAGACTGGGTACTCTGGTGGGAAATGAGACATGAACCGAAGGGCATGCACGAAAAATCTGATTCACTCTAGAAAGGGCCCTTCGTGATCAAAAGAGTTGAAGGAATGGATACCTTCTTCCTTGCCTACCGGGATGGAATTGAGTTACCATTTCCTTTCAATGGGCAACACTTGAAGTTGTTCCAAACATAAGAAGTAGGGTAAAACCTGTATGTACATAAATAAACCTTTGTTTGTTTTTCTTTGTTTTGTTTTTGTTTTTGTGTTGTGTTTGTTTGCCTGACCCGTGCCCAAAAGACAAGATACGAAACCAGAGATGCTAGGATCTCATCTTTTCCCTTGTCATTCTGACAGAGAAAAAGATGTCCACAAAGCAGAACCGATTGGTCCCCAGATTTCATCCTCGAAATTTGTGACTACCCTATCCGAAAAATTTCGTACTTTTAAAATAATGGGCCATTTTGTGTTTTTATTGTCGAAAGTTCTTGTATTGCGTCAATATATTTCCAAAGGGCCATATTAGCCATTTTCGCCAAATACCCAGATGCCCAAAATTGTTATATTCTGTCATCGGGATTTGTCTACGGAAATTTGTATTTAATTATTTTGAGCCCCGTTTGAGGCAATTAGCGCTCCGTTTTAACTCTGTTGTGATCGTACATATTGTTATTCCCATATACCAGTAGGGTTTTAACCAGGAATAAGTTCTGCGCTTTATTTGTGACTTTTGGCAACGTTTTGTGTTTTTGTGTTTTCCCGTTTCATTTTCTGTGAAATTTCTCTAGATCAATTCCTTTGCGGTTTGGTCGGATTCTTGTCTTGGAGTAACTAGGGTTCACATACGCACGTTGTGCCGAAGTAAGTCGCCATCGAGAGAGAGGTGCAGTTCCTTTGGAAAAGGCGAAGTCATGCACTAAAAAGCCCCTGCGGGGTTGGGCGCATTTTTGGAAAACAAAGGATTTAAGTGGATCATGGGAAAAATAGAAGCAGCAGGCAGGTGGGATTTTATTGCCTGCCTTGCAGGGTACTTTTTCCCATGATGGAAAAGTCACTTAAGTTGCAGTGGGAAAATTAGAGGCAACAGGCAGGCGGGAATTTATTGCCTGCCTTGCAGGGTAAAAATTCCCATGGTGAAATAAAAGAAAAGTGACTTAAGTGAAATCATGGGATTTTATTGCCTGCCATGCAGGGTAAATAATCCCATTGTCAAAGTCAAATCACTTAAGTGGATCATGGGATTTTCAGGGCTGCCTTGCAGGTAAAAATTCCCATTGCCATGTGTTTTTAAAAATAGAATTCTATTATGCTAAAAAGTGCGACCCCTTTAGGGAGAACATGGCAGCCTTTAAAGTGATTATTTTAATTAATTCTTCTTCTAAAAATGGCACCCAAGCATGGAAGAAAGTCAACAAAGCCAAGGGGAATAAATCAATTGAAATAGATTATCTAAAATTAAATAAATTTATTTATTTAATGGCTGCCCCCTTCATGACAAAAAGTGTGCCCCTTTTGGTATATATTTAATGCTTTTGAAGCATTAATTGATTAAATTAAATTCTATTTTCAGTGGCTATGGTCAAAGCACACTTGTGAAGCTTAAGTGAAGTGAAGAGTGGTGATTAAATTGATTAAATTTAATTTAATGAATGGTTGTCCTTAATCATGCAATTTTAGCACACCAGTTAAAGAGAAAAACATGATTTTTAATTAATTAATTGCCAGGAATAGAAGGGGCAATTATTAATTAAATAATTATGAGGGCTATATAAGCATGTGCTGCCATAAGGATGAATTAATTAATTCACGGTGAAGAGGAAAAGCACGCCCCATTTGGAGAAGGATTTTGCTCAGAGGAAGGTGGATTTGATGCTAAAAGCTTCTAGTTTTGGCGCATGCTTTGAAGAAGGCTGATTTGTGTCTGCATAATTGTTTGTAGAAGTGATACAGGTGCTCAAGTGATGTTGGTAAAATTCATGCTTGCTTTGCATGCAAATAAAATGTCAAATTTTGGGGCAGCAGGCTTGAATTATGCAGATTTTTGTGATTAAAATTCACTGTGCATGCTCCGGTTGCCATCTTTGTCTGAATTAATTGCAGGAGTTAGATACAGTGCTTGCTTGTTGCGAGACTCACAGCACCCCCCGGATGCGATCGTCAGGGCTTCTAGGTTGATGTTCAGCATCCAGCAGTGTGATTGCACAACATGGAATCCTTTCTCCAAGCGTGGGACTTGTAAAGATGAGAAAGGATTCTCCAAAGAAGGCTGGTTCCTATTCCTCCTCATTCGATGCACACAAAAATGCGAGGGTTTACTAAAACCTAATCTAACTTGTCAAGGAGAGGGGTGAGAAAATGCATAGAATAAAACCTAACTACAGAGGTGATGCACCAAGGAATGTTAGACACTCGTTTGCAAATCTAACACGACCACATAGATGCAATACAAACACTATGCACAGTAACCAAAGCTGCAATAAGAGATCAACATAACAAAGAATGAATACATGAGAGGGTTGAGAATCAATCACAAACATATATATATTGCTCAAGAGTCGATATAGTACATTGCAGTGGCAAGAGGCAAAAGCGGCATTACAACCCATATGGGAGGTTCGAAAGCTCCACAAACTCTCTTGCAAGCAAGGGAAGAAGGGAGGATGCAAAACACAAAAAATGTCCGACCTCTTAAAAAAAAGCTCCTCATTACAATATATATGAAGAAATGAGGGGGAAAAGAGAGGAAATACAGAATCTGCCCCAACCACTTCTTGGTAGCATTTAAAATCATCTCATTATGATCCAGCGGCGGATCTGGCAAAACGGCGAAATTTGTCGACAGAGCGGCGAGCCGAAATGTCTGTCGCATTGAAGTTAGTAGTTGAAGCATTACACGCGTCAGAGACATTTTCTTAATTTTCTCCCCCAAACTACATCAAAATGCAAGATTGACCCCAGAATCATGTAGAGAATTTCAACAGCTTTCCGTTGATATAAAGAACGTGCAAATCCGAGCTCTGGATCGAAAGATATGACGATCTGAAGATTTAGGGCACAAAACAGGTGAAAACGGATTTTTAAATTTCTTTTCCCACGCTCTGCCATCTGGAAGACACGTGGCAGCTGGCTGCCGAGCAATTCCCTCTCTCCACCTTTTCGTGGGCTTTTCTTGTGGGCCCCTTAAACTTGGACACGTGGCGCTATCTTATTGGTTTGGATCAGTGCTTGAAAACTCCCCCTTTTACTTTTTGGACCTTTTTCTTAGCGACACGTGTCATGTTGTGATTTGTCCATGGGCCTGCCAGATTTTCGCGTCCACCGTGTCCTTTTGTCCCAAATGTCCCAGTGCTTCGCGGGACAAAATCTTCCGATCCGCCCGAAATGGGCTTCCTCATCCCTTTTCTGCCGGTGACACGTGGCGTGATCTGATTGGCTTTCAGCTCCTTGCACTATCAGCGCCCCGCGCGTCCCTTTGTCCCACTTGTCTCTTGTGCGGTTGCAGATTTCTGTTTGGCCGAACCGGCCGGTTCAAGGTCCTTCGCGCACTCACGGCCCGGATGTCCCTTTCGTCGTGGGCGGCTGAGGCGTTTCGGCCGAACGCGCCTGGTGTCCCGCATGTCCCAAATATTTCTAGGACAAGGACTTAGCCGATTTTCACAATTTTTCTCGCCCAAGCTTATTTTTCGCAACTTCTCGCATTCTCTCGAGCTCGTTCTTTTTAGCCCGGGACTGGGAATCTCGATGTATGTTATCAATTCAACCACGGGGTGAAATTGGATATGATGCTTTTATAAAGAAAAGGAACTTATATCAATGTCCAATACATTGAATATTTCCTCCGAATCTGAAGGATTATCCAGATCTACACCAGTTTTGAAGAATTCCAGTCAAATAAGAAGAAAAAGAATTGTTCGGACAAAGATAGACAAAGCTATGGCAAAGAAAGATGAAAAAGAAAGCACAATGGAGTCATGCATCACTTCTAAATTTGTAGATATTGGAGACACAGATCTAGGCTCGGAACCTCTTGCTGAATTGATAGATAGATCCAAAGCAGGAAAGACTTCACTCATGTGTGTAGGAAAAACTTCACTCATGCATGCAGATTAAAAGCAGTGGAATTATTCGAGCTGCAGCTTTTCCATCCACAACCCAGTTGCCAGAGTTTGTTATGTAGGTGCAGATCCATATCCAGATGCAGATGCAAATCCATATGCAAATCCAGATCCAGATCTCATAGTTGCAAAAGCTTCCGGCACAAAGGCTTCATCCTCTTGTTTTGAATGCAGCCCCAAGAAGAAAGTGCGTGGAAAATTCCTTCCAAGATCTTGTGCAAATGCTCTCATCTTCCAATTGAAGCCTTCATTGAATTTTCATTCATCCAGAGTGCTTTCCAGAATTTTTAATTACTCATATGCAATTAAAAATAAGGATGATGAGTTATCTACAACAAACATTGCATTGATGCATGTACTGGAGAAGAACTGCAAAAGCTTCAAGGATAAAAGAGAAGACAAGGCGAAGGCAAAATCCACTCGCTTCCAAATCCAACTTGTTTTCCAGATCCAGTCGTTTCCAATTCCAGCTTGTTTCCAGATCCAGCTACTCCCAGATCCAGTTTGGTGAGAATCAAAGGCAAAAGAATCGGTGACGCACAGACATGAAAAAGGACAAGACTGCAGCTTTCCTCTTCCTTCTTTCCTCCGACAAAGTAATTGAGCGATCAATTAAATTATACAACTTAAGTGATTGGTTTAAAAGTCATTACTTGAAGAAGTCAACTACTTGGAGATAGGTGGCAGACGTGCAAAATAGAAGGTTCTATTTTCAGTTGCAAATCATACATGTCATGCAAAGAGGAATTCCAAGATGGAGATTGCGGTTGTTTCTTTCCTCCGACTTCCACATGTGCCAGTTCAACTAAAATCTTCCAACTTGTAATTGCCCTCTACATTCTATAAGTAGAGGAAGAACCTTGAGTTAATGATCAAAATTTGTAAGCAAAGCAACCTTGTGTTCCAGACTTTGTGTTGAAACCCTTGAGAGCCACTTGGAGCAAAGGAATATACAGGAGCAGATTTTCGGAGAACTTTGTGTCACGATGTATTGTGTTTCTTGCTTTTTATCTTAGATCTTTTAATAGACTTTGTGTTATTTCAGATCTAGATCTAGAGCTACCTTTGCTTAGAATTATGTGTTTATATCTATTGGTTTCTTCTATGTGCATGCAATCAACTCTGCTATCTATTGATTGGGATGCACATCTTCTCCATTTCTTCTCTGTGTTTATATAATTCCCTTTCCCTTCTTCTATAAATATTTCTTTCTTTAAAACAGCTTGCTTACTTGCTGCAAAACTGTTCAGTTATGGTTCATGAACTGAGTAGTTAAAGTAAAACCCCATATAGATATTAGCATACTTTAATTGACAAATCTGACACGGGAGCCTCACCAGTAAATGAGGGAGATTTATCTCATGACTACCTAGGTTTTGTGCTATGCAGAAAATCTAGCCAACAATATTCTTCATCCTCCTCTTTTCTTCCCTCCACCCTTCTCTCTTCTTTTTCTACAAGTAGAAATCAAATCGAATCAGTAAAGGTTTCCTCTTCCTTGAATGCAGGGTTACTTTGCTCTTTTAAGTACTTGAGTGCCTCTATCCTCTGGTTTTTAGCTATGTAGATGCATAAATTCCTTGAATTATGTTGATAGCAAACTGTGTATATTTCAGCTCTTAATACATCTATAATTGTGGCTCACATCTACCCTTTGTCTTTGTGTGTAATATCCCCTTCCCAGTCGAAGACCCTTAGCCCATTTTGTCTTCCCGACGGCTAAGAAGAAAAATAAAAGGGAGACTTAAGTTCTATTATTTATTATAAAGTGCAAAAAAAACATTATAAAAAGCACTTATAATAAATTAATGGACTTAATAATAAGTTAAAACATAGAAAAGTGTACCAAATGATAAAAGCACTTAGTGAAATTGTATTATCTATGGAAAAGTGTGACTTACACTAGGAGACAAGAAAATAGAAAAGGCAAAAAGTTCATGGGTTAAAAGTTATTCCCTCAAAGAAAATGCGACTTGCATGAGGAGAGATTTTTGGAGGGAAAGATGCATTTAATACAGAGAAAGGTGATTGGTTGCATGAGTGGCTAGTTTGAGTCACTAACTCTATTTATGCAAGTCGACTTGCCTTGTTGAAAACACACTTGATCATTATCTAATTTCTGAATTGTATCCGAAACTTTGAGATTTTGTCTAAATTATTTCGAGGACAAAAACCCTTAGAATTTACCTCTAGAGGACGAATTAAATGTTTGTCTATTATGGCTCACATCTACCCTTTGGATCTTTTTTTGTCCTCTCTCTTGTAAACTCATATAGGGAGGGTGATCCCCTTACTTCTTGGTGCATCACCATGTTTATCTTTCATGTTTTCTCATCCCTTTTCTCCTGCAATTGGTAGATTGGAGTAGAGTAGTGATGGCATAGAGAAGTCAAGATAAAAGTGAGCTTTCTCTGGAGGTATACCTCAAGAAGACAAGTTCCCACACCTTGGAGACATTCAAATGGTTTCCATTGAGACACCAAACTCTCAACTGGTGATCTATGGGTGCACATCTCAGCTAGCCAATAGAAATATATCTCCAAGATTTGTGTAAGTAATAACCTCATACATGTTTTGTATATATAGGTAACCCTTCATTAATTTCCCACCATAGCCAACCCATGAAACATGTCTAGGCCAGCCTATTCGACATTTCCAATTTGATAACTAGCCGTTTATGGCTCCTCGACACTTTCGACAAAAAGGATACCCCTACGATAGATTGGAACTGTCCAAATTTGCTGATAATGTCCAAGGAGTGATGAAAGTGGATCTAGAGTATGGAGATTGTCTATTTAGGATTCTGAAATGATCTTGTATAGAATAAGCTCATCTTGAATAAATGTGATTGGCAGATAGAGGTGGCTAAGAAAGTGGATAGGCAGACTGATCGGGGCAAAGTGTGTGCAAGAGTCAAATATACGTGTTTTGTCCATATCTGTCAAATTCCAAACACAAAATTTAGGTGTATACAATGGGGATTAGGCATGTTGTAATGTAAAGAATGCTCATAACAGCCTCTTGAAGGAATTGCACTTATAATTGCATGAAGAGATAGTGGAAAGAGGAGATCACCCACTCTTTTGGAGTTTTTCCCAAATTGGGTTTGTCCATAGTAATCTTGTATTGCACATCTCTAGTTCTTTGTATTCTTTGCAGTTGCTTACTTGCTAATTGTGCCATCCCAGTTTTCCTTTATAGTAGAATACTTCCAATACAATGCTAGGAAAATTTTCTTGTTTTGGAAAATTCATAAGTAAAACAGAAAGCTAACAATCAATTCGGGCTAGGAATGAATGTAAGATTCGTATTTATGAATTAGTTCTGGAATATCTATACTATTTATGTATCAGGTAGGGGATATTGACCATGTCATAATTCTAAAGGTTATGATTGACTTATATATCCACTTCAATCACCAGATCTTTTGACATTAAAATACATATCCTAACATGTTTTCCTATTTTCATGTTTTTGATTATGCATTTTATCGACTACTTCACTACTATCTGATAAGAACTTAAATTCTCTTGGAAGAAAATTAGTGAGTTGGAAGTTAGCTTCACCGCTACTGTATTTAGAAAACTTCCTGATTCTATAATGAGTCCTCCCTACATTGTCATCATAGTGTTAGGTTTTCTACATCTCTAGTGATCACCTTGAACTTCATGCACATGCTCTGATTACACCACTAAAATTTCAGCGCATGCATGTTTATAATCAGTAGGTTCTCTATGCTCACAAGTCTCATTACAAACTATGATCACAATTCACTTAACCATCATGATTGCCTATACAACTCCTGTGAAATACTTCACTAAATTTAAACTTATGAAAATTTCATAATCTGTCAGCATGTATGTGTAAATCAAGAAGCATACTCTTACAGTTTCTTTGTCACTAGCCTTAATATGTGTGGTTCCCCAGCTCCTCTGAGGGAAAAATAGGAGCAGTAATTCCATCCTGAATATGCATGTCGACTATCCAAATGAGATTATTGTCAGGGTTAAATTTTTATTAGAATTTACCTTGTGTATTTATCACGCATTTCAATAAATTCAGCCACTTCCTTTCGTATCCCTGGAAGACCCCTCGAATCAGTATAGGCACCTAATCAGTCACAAGAAAGATAACAATATTTTTCAGTCTTCTTTTTCATTTTCATACATTATTGTGGTCACAAATTTGAAAGAATTCTTACAAAAAAATTAAAAATTGAGGATATAAAATCAATGTGATATTAGATGCATGCATCTCCAAAAAAATCTGCAACACTTCATTTAGGATTTCTAAGTAAAAATGAGTGAAATTTTATTACTGTCCAAAATGAACAAATTTGACCAATAGGATTGGAACATATGTTGGAAACAAGGGTTTGAACATGAAATCTCCATCCCGATTGTAACATTATGGATCCAAAATACAAACAGTAACCATGTAGTGAAACACAAAATGGAAAATGTGACTAAACTCTTTAATCAACCGACCTGGAATATCATATGTGTCGCTTACCATCTATTATTATTTTACAACATCTTCAAATTCATGGTCATCCTTTCATCTGTCAATATACAGTGGTGACATCTAGGCCTAACAGTGATTATCCCTATTGAAATTTGAGACCAATGCTCTCTCTATGGCTACAAACATTTTGGAGATAAGATCAATTCCATTCCTCTGTGCATTATATTGGCTCTATCCAATGTATGTTGGCATCCTGAGGAGGACTGTAGAAACTGGGTTCAGTACCAAGCCACCAAACACTGTCAATCCACTCTGACTGTTCGAAGTGCCTAAAGGATGGTTATGCTCAGTGAGTGCCATTGGAAAAATAAAAAGGATATATATATGATTCACAGTACCATAACAAATAATAGAAAATGGGATTTATGGATGTAATAACACTATGAGTGCTTCAGCTTGAAACTTTGGACAGCATGAATATTGTCGTAAGGCTTGTGATTTGGGATCTATTACTGTAGTCTGTAACCATTGCTACCCTTGAATCCCTCAATGGGAGATATAGAGTTTCATGAGAAGACTGCATGGCCATATAATAAGACAACCAATAGAGGTATACAACTTTTTCCATCTTTTAGCGCAGTGTTCTATTGTTTTCGCTACGATAGAGTAACTTGCATTTCAATTTATTCCTTTCAGGTGTGATATTCTCACCTTGAATTCATTGATCGTTTCTTTCCCATACAAAAGAAAAAAACATTTCAACTTGAAAACATATCAAGAAAATCTATTGAGAGAGAGAACATCTGTTGAATACAAGAGTCCAAAAATGATCAAAATATACTTACCAACTCCACCTGATGTCATTGCAAGATAGTTCTTGGCTCTTGCAATTGCATCACCTGGGAACATAATTCCACATTAGCATCCTCCATCAGAAACGGTGCTTGACACAGTGCCAAAACCTGGTAAACAAGCAAATAATTTGTTTCAGTAGACATATGGAATCTAGCATAAAGATCTTGCTGTTGCTACTCATTATTTTATTATTAATTTTCTAGGACAATTGCCTTACAATATTTAAGGGTGATGCGTTCAATATACATGCACTTAATGAGACTCTTGTGAATTAAAGTACTAAAAACATTATGAAAATCAGTCAAAAACCTATCTGTTATTTGGGGTACATTTTCATTTGGCAGAATACAGTACAACCTTTTTTGTTCCTTTGCTTTTGGGTATTTTTGACAAGTAAGAGTTTTACACAGATATGGCAACGTTTATAATCAGATAGGTCCTTAGAAAAGGCACCCAGAGAATTTTGGACTGTTGTTAGAACCTTATGTTCCTACATACTAAACAAATCCACATCCTTGCAAACATCAAATCTTCATCTTTATCATTGATGAAGCAACAAAATGACTTAGTCACTCTTGTTGGTACCCTCCTTACTAATCTATAGTATATACTAGCAATCACACATCCAACAATGTTTTCCTATGTTGAATGAACACCATGTTTCACTTTGAGATATCAAATGGACTCAATGCGACTTCTTACACCAATAGAAAGATTAAAGGACTTATGTAATCTCTTTCTATGTAATGCTATCTAAAGTTAGTTACTTTTTGCAGGTGAAATTCTCTTTCAAGAATATATTTGGGTCGGTCTCTTCAGCTAACAACACAAAAAGAAATTAGAGGGATTAAAAAGGAATCATTGTCAACCTTACCACAATGTTTCTCAAATTTAGAACATTTTCTTGATGGTTTTGCAGATATATCAAAAACCTTAATTACAATCTAGAGGAACAAGACTATGTTTTGAGAGGATCAACAACCTTTAACAATAGCTTGAGATTTAGACACTTACTACTCAACTCTATAATTTCTTGATGGTTTCGCCGATATATCAAAAACCTTAATTACAATCTAGAGGAACAAAACTATGTTTTGAGAAGATCAACAACCTTTAACAATAGCTTGAGATTTAGGCACTTACCACTCAACTCTATATCACCTCAATAGTTATCATTATGCAGTGACTAAAGCAACCCTTAACTAGAGAGTTGTGACATCAACACTTAGCTTATTGGTATCTAAATGGTAAAGCATCCATAGTGAAAACACTAGTATAATGCTCAAAATCATCCCTCTCGAATTGATTAGAATGACCACATGGTTTTCTTTTATGGAGATGTTGTCAATTGTATGGTGGGGTGATACGTTAGCAAAAGTATTCAAACACTTCCCATTGAGGAGAAGATAAATGAAAATTTGTCTCCTCATATCAAGTACCTCGAGTTTCTTATATGTCACTTATTGCCAAAAGGCAAAAGTCATGATTTTGTTGTATTGGGCCTAGAAATGGGACTCTACATATACAAGCCTCTAAATAGGTAAAAGGTAGAAGTTTGCTCTAGATCCAACACAAAAATATACTAGGCCGCAGTGTGATATGTAAGCTATAGGCAAGAGGCTACTATTGCGTAATACGATAAACGATCTAGATTGTAACTAAGGGTTGTGATGTGCCCAGTAATAGGTTCCTATGTATGCAACCTCTATTTAGAGATAAAGGTATAAAACCTTATTAGAAATGGCATATAACTAGGTAATAAGCTAGAGCTATGGTATTTAGGTCAGGGACCATGGTGAAGGAAAGGGTCGTAATAAAGATAACAATAAAGTAAATGGTAACCAACATGTGTTATACCCTAAACAAAATGGAATAAAGAACAATCATAATAAAAATGCATAAAATAAAGGGGTTATGGCAAAGGGGTACTAACCTAAAGTTGACTTGTTGGCGCATTAATATCTCACTCGCCTTTAAACAATTTTTGAGAGATGGTTGTAGGTGGAGTCAAAACACATAGAAGAAACCCTAAGTCGGCATAGATCCTATTCTTGAATCTCCAAGGCCTTTATTGCAATTTGTATACCTTGTCAGCATAGATCCTATTCTTGAATCTCCAAGGCCTTTATTGCAATTTGTCTTCCTTCAATGAAGTCTATTAGCTTATCCCTCTTTAGCTTTTCTAAGGGAATTTGTAAGCGCAAGAAAAGAAAATGTCGCTTTTTTTTCATCTAGAGATGACCAAGGAATCCTATAAAAACAGACCTACAAATCCTCAAGTCACACTTTTTTAGCCAATGTCATCAGCTCGGTCAATGACATTGGCAAAAATAGTATGTCATCAACCAAGCTGATATGTTGACTGGAAGCAAGAAAGTTTGGAGGGGGCAGAGGAGAACAAGGAAGATGATATGAAGGTGGTAGACAAGTACCCATAACACCTCTCATGGGTTGGCTTAAAACCAACCCACCCTCAACCCCCGACTATGGGAGAGTAATGCGGTAACAAGTCCTAGGAAAAAAATGTTTGTAAATCAAATTTAAGGTGTATAGACTTGTCTTGTGTAGGTTCTAGCTTATCTCAACCATGCAACTACCATCCAAGCCCCGGCCATATGACCATTGGTTAGCTAGTTTTAGAGGAAAATAATGTCTATGGAAATGGGAAAAGTTACCTTCTAGTGGTAGGTAATGATTTGAAGAGAGCTGAGAATGAAGGGATCATAGGATTTTGTTGAAAGTTTCAATGCACTTTATAGATTTACTATTTGTGCATGTACCATTAACTTGAATAAGGCTCCAAACTTGTCATCAATATGGTTCATGAACAATCCTCATCTTGGAACTTGTTGAGCATGGTTGTAAGCTCCTAGAAGCAGATATAATCCCACTATACGAGAAAAAAAACATATTATTATATTATTGTGAGAATCGAGGTTAATAGATCTTATACATGAAACCGAAAAAACGATGAACAAACCTGGCGTGGGAATGTTAAAGGCCTTTGACCCATCTGGTGAGGGTTACCCACATTTGTAAAAATGATCTGTCAAAAGGTGAAACAAAAATTCTTAGCATCAAAACAAATGAATTGAAGAAACCTAGATTTCTCTTTCCAACTTATCAATAAACAACAACTTGAAAAGATAAACAATACTTTTGCAAATAAGATTAAGGATGAATAAATGAGAGATCAATAGATTTACTCTAATAATTCAGAGATCAACTTCCAACAAATCAACAAAATAATAGGCATTTAAAATAAAATAGCCAAAGTTATAAAGTTCCCACAATTGACAAAATTTATTACCTCTTGCCAGAAAATGGGAAACTAGTAACTATGAAACCGTGCCCTCCATGGATTTAACTGCTGCAATGTGTATAACTATTAAAAAGTCTTAATAATAAGATCCTCCATTAATTTTATATGTTTATCCTAAAGATTATAAGAAAAATAGCATTTAGACAATCAACATGATGTATATTGCCACTAATGAGCAGAATGAGAAACTAGAAATAATGAAATTTCATTCTTCTTGGAGTCGCTGTTGCAATGCAGCTCAAATACTTTTTGATAAGGGTAAATACAAATCCATTATTTTGATATGTTCAGTGTAATTTTCTAAGCAAGACAAAAATATTTCTAGACAAATTAAAGAATGCCTCCAAATACTTGATAATTTTGTATCTGTCATTAAATGCAAAAACTCCTTGAGTTGGTTCCTTCCCCATTTCATGGTGTTCTTCACAGATAAATCTAAATTTTCCATGTTTACTTAAAATCCCCTTTTTTTAAAAATCTAGCTACCTCAGTTTACTAATGACCTTGAATGTGGCCAGAACAACACTTGGAAATATGAATGGTACCATGGAAAATTCAATAAATTTTAAAGGCTAAGGTACATTACAAGGAACAATATTTTGATAAAAAATAAGGGCCATTGCCTTCAAGGGCTGCGGTTGTAAGTTACAGATTGGATGCAATTTCAAGGATCTTGGAACTGATGAGTAATGACTTGTGGATTAAGTTGATAAGTTGTAAAAGATTAGACAAAATAATGAAAAGTGGGAATATTTATTTTGTGAACTGAGAATAAATAGAATAACGGTCATTTTGCACATGCTAATAAATTCAGATATATTTTACTGAAAATGTATATGAAAAGCCTGTTAAACCATCAAAGCTAATGCCAACTACCTCTGAATTACTGCTACATGTATTAGTGAACTACTAATGTAGCTTGTAATGTACTCTAAAAAACCTTATTGGTAATTTACCTCTGTAGACTCTTGATTGGCCTAATATAAGAATCAAAAAGAATTATTTTATTTATTCGGGAGTGAGTAACAAAAAGAATGTACATAATATTCTTGCAGATCGTCTGCTATTCACATCATTGCTGTACGCAGATTAACTTCCATTTGTATTGAATCGACATATGCATGGTATTAATACTCATGATTTGCTGCTCTGAAACTGGTCAACATATCTAGCCACTCATTTTATGAGAACATTCAGCAAACTCTATAAACTATTTTTAGGTAGAAAAGATCTTATAATATAAATTGAAAGTAGGTTTGCATAGCTTTGGGGTTTCCATTTTCATGCAAACTCCCATGTAACCACGCGATTTTTCCAAAGTTCCTAAAATCAGAGCTCAACACTAATTGAAAACATTTAAAAACAACCCTTCTATGCATCGAGAGATAAGAACCAAAAACAAACAAACCAAAACCAGCAAAAGAAGGCTCCAAGTCACCTCTTCTCATTCAATTCACCAAGCAAATGTTCATAGAATGTTTTAGTTTTGTAGCACAGAATGCTCAGATAGTCTCTGACTAATCTCTATCATGATTTTATGTTTTAGCCTTAAAGACAAGGTAATTTTCACTGAAAAGCTAAATAATTACCTCATTTTAAGAAATTTTTATAAGCGAGTTGCATGAGATGAGATGACTTGCATGAGCACTGGAACAGATTTGGGCTTGTCCCCTAATCATGGGGTCCATAGTTACTAAATACGGTAAAATCATAAAGAATTTCCGTATTTTTATTGAACCGTATAAAATTTCGTATTTTTTTGTTGTAAAATCTTAAAATACAGGATCTAGAAAATATATATTATTTATTATTATTTTATAAAATAAATGTTTAAATTATGAACACCTCCAAGATTTTATAGTCAAGAGCTAAAAGGATTTTCATTTTTCAGTATTGTTTAGAAGGCTTTCAGCAGTCCCAAGAAGATTAATGAGACCGTATTTTTTCTATATTAGTCTATTTTTTTGATCGGCCTGTCTTTTTTCCATATTTGAAGACCATCACTTACTCTCCGTAGGAAAGTTGCTACCTTGAATTAGGGTCTAAACCCCCAACAAAAGCCGTGATTGAGAATTATTGTAGGCGAGTTGCATAAGAACTGAAACAGATTTGGGGCTTCTGCCCCAAGTGTGGGTTGAACACCCAACAAAGCCATGATTGAAGTCAGTCAAAGTTCCTTTATTTCATTATATACTCCCAGAAATCCAAAAATAATAAAGACAGGGGAAGAGGTTGCCTGCGTAATATAAGCTGCGAATAAAAAAGTATAGTGTGTACTACAGTTTCCATTGCCACCGAAATTTTGAATTGTAATGGAAAGTTGGCACCTCAGAAAGGACCATAATTTTACAGAAGCAATAAAAATACCTTTTCCCTTCTCTCTCAAGCTTGGAAGCCCGCAGAAAGATCTCCCCTCTGACAGCATATGCACAGTTCTTCACATTCTCGTTGATATTTTCAATGTCCAAGGGCTTTGAAGCCATGCTTTCTCCTACTCAGCACCACCGATTGTTTCAAGGAATCACTCTGCTAAGCTTCCCTGAAAATCTATGCACCTCCAGCAACTGAATACTCTAAAGCTTCATAAAGAACAGAAATACTATGCAGTATATTAGAAAAAGCAAACTCCAATTACAGAAACTTGCCGGAATCTTCACTCTTCAAATAGTAACCCTCATGTAATAATATTCTGCGATCATGTAATAAAAGAACAGCATATACTCCGCTAAAATTTTAGAGAATAACTAATTTTTTCTTCAGAACAGGCTCTCCGTGAAAATATATTTAATGGGACTGTATTTCTGTGTTTACTCGGAGCCCGCCCGTGCCTTGTTTTTTAAGGTGGTCTTCCTCTTCGTGACTGATTTTGAGGGGAAATACATACAATGACGTGCCATGCAAATCTAAGCTTGAAAATCGAATAATTTTTTTAATATTTGGGACCATATAAACAGATTTGGTGGTGTTACTTAGTAAGGGAGGCTGAGGTGGATACAAATTGTTCAATCTGACTAGATATCGACTATTATGATCTGTTACTTCCATCCGTTACGTATTCATGCATTATCATATTCCTTACTGCCATCTGCCTTCTTTTTAAAGGAAAGTTGGCGATAAACTAATGTCTTAATTTCAAATTGGTGTCAATTTCTTTAATAGGTAATAAATGATATTAATTTATTTACATTATTGTATTATTTTTAGGGAAAAATTTGTATTTGGAATTTTTGTATGACCAATATATTATTATTATTTGAATTGTTTTTTTATAACCAAAAAAAAAAAAAAAAAAGATTTACCTTATGAAGGTTAGATTGATGTCAAATTTAAGTTTGAAAATAAAATTGAACATGCTCCTACTAAATGGGATATGCCTCTTATCTTGAAATTGTTTCTTTGATTGTAAAAACCTCATCGAATTACAAAAATAATCCTACATTAGTTGATTGGTGGGCCAATGTAAACTTTCTACAACTCTAAATGTCACCTCCTCCTCATTAGAAAAGTTGTATTTACTAACATAGCTATCTTAAATACATCTACCTTAGATGCGGGAAAATCAATCCAAAGACAAGTATGGTAGATATATATTGGAGACAGTCCAATTGAAGTTAAATTTAATGATTAAATGGACATCAAATTCAATGTCAAGAATAAAAGTGAACAACTCACTCCATTACAGCTACCATTATGGAAATGCATTTCGACATATCTATATTTAGGTGATATTTAGAGGAGTAAAATAATAGAAAATTTTCCTCCAACATTTAAGTAATGCTTACATGATAACATATTTTATGAGTAGTAATTCACAAGAATCTATCTCTCATAGATAAATTCACTTATGTGGTCTTCATGGCGGATATTAATTATGAAGAATAGTGTTTTTGTGGGCCCCACTTTATTTATATCACATTGGAAGTTTGAAGCCTGCATAGGTAGGATATATATGCCTTGTATTTGAAACACAATTAAACATATCCTACATATTAAGGATGCAAGGTCATATCATATAAAAACATCTTTGAATTATAAAACCAATTATTATTATTATTATTTTACACAAAAACCTCGGAAATGAATTTAGATAACTCATTATAATTAATATAATGTGTTTCTTTTGTGTAAACTTGTTCTATGCCCTTTATTATTTTATTATATTTGTGATGCCTTATTTGCGTTTTTAATGATCTGCAAATAATTTGGTATCATGCTTTTATTTTGCAGAAAATGGAGACGTTAGGTTAAGGAGCATTTATATTCAGAAATAGCAATGTATAATGTCTATTTCGTGATTGTTTCGAAAAAAATGCGCCAGAGAAACTGCTAGTTTAGAATACTTCCGGCTAAAAGTTAGCTGCAATATTTTTGCAGCTACTATATACTTGAGTTACTAAAAATGGGACTGATTTTCAGAGACGAGTCACCCTTTACAAAATGCTGTGCCACTTTATTCCATGCAATTTTTAAGCATGGGATTTGATTAGCCAACCTTAGCGAACCTGCCAAATAAATAGTCTCTCAATTTTCATTTGTTCGTGGATTTCAGAAAAGAAAATAGGTGCTTTTCGGTAACAACAAATTAAGAATAATTAATTCGCCGGAGGCGTTTACTTTGAAGAAGGCATTGCTGGAAAGTGTCAAATTCCGGTGGCTTAACTTTACAGGTTGCCGGATTTTAGATATTTTTGTAAGTCATAGATATTTACTATTCTTTGACTCCACATCCTTTAAATGACATTTTAGACTTGGCAATAACCATTCTTTGGTGCCCTTGCTTTTGGGAGTGGCCGGCCTGAGAACATCATGAGTGACCGCGGTGTTAACTCATGGTTCTGTTTTTTATTTTACTTCACTGGCAGCCATAGCTGGCCGACAGAAGAACCGACTCTCTACACCTTTCCCTTCTTTATCTTTACACTGGAATTGTTCTTTGAGTAAAATTATACACATAAAATTGAAGCCCTCTCCGGCGTAACTTGCAACTCATTTGCAATTGCTAGCGTTTACTTTGAAGAAGGCATTGCTGGAAAGTGTCAAATTCCGGTGGCTTAACTTTACAGGTTGCTAGATTTTAGATATTTTTGTAAGTCATAGATATTTACTATTCTTTGACTCCACATCCTTTAAATGACATTTTAGACTTGGCAATAACCATTCTTTGGTGCCCTTGCTTTTGGGAGTGGCCGGCCTGAGAACATCATGAGTGACCGCGGTGTTAACTCATGGTTCTGTTTTTTATTTTACTTCACTGGCAGCCATAGGTCAGAAGAACCGACTCTCTACACCTTTCCCTTCTTTATCTTTACACTGGAATTGTTCTTTGAGTAAAATTATACACATAAAATTGAAGCCCTCTCCGGCGTAACTTGCAACTCATTTGCAATTGCTAGTAGATAAAATCAAAGATTGAAATTTCCACCGCAAACGGAGCTATCAAAATCTCTTGTTTCCAAGGCTGCCGAGTAAGCAAAAGTGGACACCAACATTTCAAATCTTTTGGGAAGAATGTAACGTAGCTTATGAAAACGTCAATTGCAAGTCATTTACAATTTAAATTGATTTTATTTATTAATAAATAAGTCGTTATTCTATCACAATCTATTTTAGTGAATTTACGAATCGGAAGTAAACAAGTGGTCTAGAATAATAGTTCTTGAAGAAATCTTAGGTGGGGAAAGATACTTCTATGAACTAGAGGGACATTAACATGCAAGTGTCCAAACATTAATGAAAAAAAAGTAGGTGAGAGAAAAATTCAGAGTAGGTGTATGGACATAAAAGCTCGAGTGAAAGAAAGAATACTAAATCAAAGAATTTAAGTTAATTTGTGACCACAGGAAAAGGCCTACTTAGGGGGCACAAATAAAATGAAATGCAAAAATGTTTGATAATTTGAGTGAATGAATAGTTCATGGACATCTCCTCAATAAGAGTGGAAAGAAAGAAGATGTGTGTTCTCGCATCAAAGGGTAGTGGAAAGAGAATGACACTAGCACAAATAAAATGAAATGCAAAAATGTTTGATAGGTTTGAGTGAATGAATAGTTCATGGACATCTCCTCAATAAGAGTGGAAAGAAAGAAGATGTGTGTTCGCATCAAAGGGTAGTGGAAAGAGAATGACACTACATTATAGAGTACACAACATATAATGACATTTGTATCAAGTATGAGAGACAATTTAAAAGTAGACAACCTACCATCCTTGTTTGAAGAAGAAAGACTTGTCAAAACAATGAATCTCTTTGGTCAAGATCCACAACAAGAGATGCAACATCAAAAAGGCAATGAATTCTATGCAAAATTGTTAGGGCAGCTCTTGGGGTGGCTTTGTACACTCCAGTTGTGGCTTTGGGTTCGATAGACTACATAGTCTCACGAACGTTATTTAAATCATTCATTCACTACTTCCTTTCTAAAGGATGCATATGTGTAAAAATGTTTGTAATTCCATTAGTGAGGATGATAGTATCAACTAGGCGGTTTTGGGCTCTTGAATATTAATGTAATTACCTTATTTTATTTTACTATGTTATCTTATAAAATATTAATATTTAAAAATATAATGCTTATAATTTGAAGGTTATATTTAATTACTTTTGAGTTTAATTCTATCATTTGTATCATCATATTTTTTGGGAGTAATTTGTTAGTTTTTTTTTAGAGTATGATTATATTTATTTTTAGATGCACTCCTTATTACAACATAAGGGATGGTTCTTTTGTCGCTTTAAAATATTCTCTTAGATTCATCATTTAGCAAGTCTTGAGATGTTAAGTCATTTTTCTACGGAAGATGCTCGACTTTTGTTAGTAGTTTCTTAGTAGGTTAATACAACCTATTTCAAATTGTTGGCTAGATTTTCTGCATAGCTGAAAATCTACGCGATGATGAGATAAATCTTCCTCATTTACCGGTGAGGCTCCCGTGTAAGATTTGTCAATTAAATATGCTAGTATCTATTTTGGGGTTTTACTTTAACCATGCAGCTCATGAACCATAGCCGTATAGTTTTGCAACAAGTAAGCAACTGTTAAAGAAAGGAAATATATGATGAAGAAGGAAATAATATAAACACAGGAAAGAAAGAGGGAAGATGTGCAACCCAATCAATAGATTATAGAGTTGATTGCATGCACATAGACATAACCAATAAATATTAACACACAGAATTATAAGCAAAGGCAACTTTCAAATCTAGATCTAAAATAACACAAAGTTTATAAGTAGATCTAAGACAAAAACTAGAAACAAAATGCACCGTGACACAAAGTTCTCTAGAAATTTGCTCCTTTCTATTCCTTTGCTTCAAATAGCTATTAGGGGTTTCAACACAAAGTCTAGAACACAAGAATGTTGCTTACAAATTCTTTCTCCTTTAACCAGTAGGTTCTTCCTCTACTTATAGAATGTAGAGGGGCAATTACAAGTCGGAAGCTTTTAGTGAACTGACACATGTGGAAGTCGGAAAGGAAACAACTAACAATCTCCCTCCTGGAATTCCTCTTTGCATGACATGCATGATTTACAATTGAAGATAGAACCTTCTATTTTGAATGTCTGCCACCTATTTCCAAGTAGTTGACTTCTTCAAGTAATGGCTTTCAAACCAATCACTTAGGTTTTATAATTTAATCAATCACTCAATTACTTTGTCAAAGGAAATAAGAGAAAGAAGAAGAAAGAGGAAAGTTGTAGTCTTGTCCTTTTTCACATTCTCGCACGCATGCGATTGCTTCTTTTGCCTTTGATTCTTACCAAACTGAATCAGGAAGCATTTGGATCTGGAAAGCTAATTTGATCTCGAATTTTGCTTACGGATGTTACCTTTGCCTTGTCTTCCCTCTTATCCTTGAAGCTTTTGCAGAGTTTTCTCATGTACATGTATCGGGCGATGTTTGCCGTGAATAACTCATATTTTTTATTTTTAATTGCATATGAGCAAGTAAAAATTCAGGAAAGCACTCTGGGTAAATGCAACTTCAATGAAGGATTCAACTGGAAGATTGGGAGCACATGCACAAGATCCTGGAAGGAATTTTTCATGCACTGACTTCTACACGGGCTGCATTAGAAACAAGAGGATGAAGCCTTTGCAATTATGGATCTGGATCTGGATCTGAATCTAGATCGAATCGAATCTGATCTGGATCGGATTTGAATGTTATGCATGATTCGCCAATCATTTTATTTCATCATGTTTTGCCATGGCGAAACAATCTTTTCTCGAGCAATTCTTTTTCTTTTAATTATGTTAGAATTCTTTACAATTGGTGCAGATCTGGGAATTTCTTCAGATTCAGAAGATATATTCAATGTATTGGACATTGATTTAAGCTCCCTTTCAATTATATAAGCACCTGTAATGAATACCTGCAATTAATTCAGACAAAGACGGAATCCGGAGCATGAACACTTGATTTTTATCATAAAAATCTGCATATAAAGCCCGCTGCCCTAAAATTTGAGGCTTTGTTTGCATGCGAAGCAAGCATGAATATTGTCAACTTCACCTGAGCACCTGTACCACTATGCAAACAATTAATCAAACTTAAATCAAGCTCCTTCAAACCTAGGTGCCAAACTTTGAAGCTTTCCGGCAGTGAAAACACCTTTTTCTGAGCAAAATTTCTCCTTCTTTGGGCGCCAAAATTGCCTGGGCTGCACTCCTTTGCTAAAGAATTAATAACTCCATTAATATGGCAGCCCATGCTTATATAACCTTGATCATTCTATAATTAATAATTGCCCTTCCTATTTCCGGCAATTAATTAATTAAAAATCATGTTTTTCTCTTCAATTTGGGCACCTATTTTGTGCATGCTCATGGCTGCCATTAAATAAATTAAATTTATTTAATTTTAGCTTTCTACTTCCAGTCTACTTTGACTTCACACTATGCTTTGACCTCATGCGCCAAAAATAGGAATTAATTCCATCAATAAATACTTTAAAAAGTATTATTCCTCCTCTAGGTGGGTCACACTTTTTGCCATAGCTAACTTCTATTTTTAAATTCAATTTCCAATGGGATTATTCACCCTACACCGCAACTCCAAAAATCCCATGATCCACTTAAGTTGTTTGACTTTCATGATGGGATTTTTCACCCTACAAGGCAGGGACAAAATTCCCATCAATGCCTTAGTGATTTTCTTTTATTTCACAATGGGATTTTTCACCCTGCAAGGCAAGTAAGAAATTCCCGCTGCGTCTTTACCTCTAATTTACCCATTATGACTTAAGTGGCTTCGCTTCCCTAGGAATATGTACCTGCCATGCAGGTACAAAATTCCCACCGCTGCTATTACTAAAAATTTCATTGTAGCTTAAAACCTTCCTTTCCCAAAAATGCGACCTGCCCAGTAAGAGGCCTTTTTGTGCATGACTTCGTCTTTTCAGAGAGAACCAGACCCCCTGTGGCAAATTCCTTCTGGCATAACGTCCATAGATGATCTCTAGATACTCCAAGCAAGAAAACAGACTGAACCGACAAAGGAATTGACCTAGAGAAATTTCACAGAAAACAAAACGAGAAAACACCAAAAATGCAAAACATTGCCAGAAGTCACAGATAAAGTCCATGATTCATTCATGGTGGAAACCCTACTGGTATATGGGAATATTGACATGTAAGACCACAACAGGGTTAAACCGGAGCACAATTTGCCTCAAACGGGGCTTAGAATAATTAAATAAAAATTTCCCCAGGCAAACCCCAACGACAGAATATAACGATTTTGGGCATCTGGGTATTTGGCGAAATTGGCTAATATGACTCTCTTGGAATGTCTTAATACAATACAGACACTTTCTGGCAATTAACACACAAAACAACCCATTATTTTAAAAGTACGATTTTTTTACATGGGTTAGTCTCAGATTTCAAGGTGAAATCTGGGGACACCACAAACATTCTCATACTATCAATAAGAAGAGGTATTGTAGCCATCTTCACTATTATGAATATCAGATATGTTTTTTAAAATAACAAGATTCATCTCACTATGTACAACCTTTATTATCTATTTGTTAAATTTTACTTTCTATTTATTCATTTTCTCTGTTGCTACACTCCCTATCCCCCTCTTCTCATTTATAGTTAACCTTTCAAATTAATATTTGGAAAAGATAACATTATAAATATCCTTAAATCGTGAAGAGTATACTAAAGTTGCAGTAAAAGTAACAGAATAATATTGATTAGAAGTATGGAGTATGGTGGGTATATCCTTGTAAATGAAATTCTGGAATAAAAAGAGAAATATTTTGGAATATGGAGAAGTGATGGATAAGTGAGTGTGTAGAATATGTTCCACCTCATTTTAAAGCACTTCGTGGACCATTAAAAATGTGGCATCGTATTCTTTATGAAAATATGTTCAACCCCATTCCAAAGTTCTAGGATATTAGAAATTTTGCACGCTCGTAATAAAGTTATGGAATAAATAATAAATTGACGTTTAAATATTTTTTGTAATATATTCAATATCTAACACTAATCTAAGTGAAACTTGGCATATTCAAGGTCTAACTTTGTGGAATATGGAATATTTAAAATAGAGTATATGTCTAAAATAAAAAATAGATCACATCAAATGAAATCTTAGTGTTTAAACCACGTTTGACTCCATTATAAGAAATTCTAGTGTCTAACCCACGTTCAACCCTACTATGAAATGGTTGACTATTGAAAATGGAGTATATTCTTACTACTTCTAACATAAATAAAATCTCAATGTGAGGTTTTAGGAACATTTAAAGTGAACTAAATTCTTCATATGTAACCAAAGAATCAAATCTCATTTTAAATGTGGTAAATTGGTTTCATAGTTAAAAAAGTTTAAATCAAATTAACCATATCTAGAGGTAATATAGTTTAATTTAAATTTATAAACAAGAGTCCTAATGTGACTAGTCCCTACCGAAGTGTTTGTTGAATTGTTGTAAAAGTAGTAGTTTTATTTTGGTAGAAATAATTAGCATGAAATAGCTTGTAGTAAGTTCTTTGGATTACACATTTCAACACCGAGTCATTAAAAGAAATGGTATATTAGTAAATAAGATATATAACATTTCTTGAAAAGAAGAAAGTGGTACATACATGACAAATGGATTATGGGATGCGGTTGGCGAGACACCATACTCTAGCTAGTTGGGAATCTATATCGCAATACAAGCTGTGGTTTACGGCTACTTTGAGCAAACAAACAACAATTAGTATTAAGTACAAGTGCTTAGCAACGTAACGTGTAGCATTAGAGGTCTTGCCATTTGCTTTTTTACAATCGCGACCCGCAAAATATGAAAATTTATCAAGTGCCAAAAATGATAGAGAAGATAAATACAATTTATCTTATGCCATTTAACATTATGTTTTATTACTCATGGGATGTAGTATCAGAAACAACGTCATGTAGTACGAGAACAATGGCATGAAAAATGGTATGCAATATAGATTTGGTTGACAAGTTGTTTAAATAGATTTCAAATTTAATTAGAGAATGTCTACATGGTGCATTCGGTATGCGTGGATGGCTAACATGCGAGGAGAGGAAACAAGATGCACAAATGATACATGGATTTCAATCGAAATAGAAAGAATTCCATTAAAGACCCTGCACATGCATGGAAAATCCGTGCTTGGAGCGCACTCGAGGCGGCTAGAGTGCGTCCATACGTGCCATCCAGTCATCCCTCTTGTGCTGCATGTGGTTATCTGACGACAAGATCACATGATGCCCCCATACCGCATGCATGCATACATGTGCAGGGTGGGACCCACCTTGGATGAGGTGTCGCAGGGTTACTTTTTTTTAATATATGTGTTTGAAAAAGAAGTGTTGCATGTAGCAGGTGTTAGGTGGGCTAGTAGACATGATTACTAGTATTTGGGATGTCACGGGTTTGAATCCTGCATTTTTAGGTTTGTGGTATACACACATAGTGTGGTATACACAAAATGTGTGTATACCACAAACTTTTAAAAAATCTAAGGCATGAAAATGTGGGCCCACCCCGTACATGTATGCATGTATACATCATGCAATCATGTCGCCAGGATAAACGGCTCCCTGCTTTGCCTAGGCCACCCCTCGAGGTTTGTGCGGAGCTAACATGTAGTTTGTTAAGCGCACTCTAAATAAAGTAATTATTAAAAACTTAAAAGCTGTTGTTGGGCACCAACAATTGTAGGGAACGTTACTCTGTTAAAAAAACATTAAACAATTAAAATAAAATAAATACCCAAGCAGTCGTGCCCATAATAGAGTAGATGAAATTCTAAAATTTGGACCGATGAAAAACAATTTATGGTATGTTTATTGGATAGTATAATTTGTTTATAGCCTCATTGTATAGTATAGTCTTAGAGTTATGTAAATCATATAACATATAAATTGATGATTGTAATTTTGATTTTCCCTTAATTATTTGGCTACGTGACTTTTACGTTGTTTTACACATGAGTAAGTTCATTTTTAAGAGAATAAAATACTGTAAATTTATGTTTGTGACTAATGCGAGACAACATTGGCCTTTGGTTTCTAGTGCATTGAATTAAAATGATGGAGTATATTTTCTTTCTTTAGTTGAATGTTTTTTTTTCCATAGAGAATGGTACACTATAAAAATAGGGTATAGAGATATGGGTGTATTTTTCTCATGAACTATAAAATATAATGGTTAGACAACATGTGGTTATGGTACAAATTATTCTATTATCATCATGGATATGATAGATTTCGATGTTACACCCATTAGGAATTGCACGAGTAAATAATGGTAGATGTACCACAAGTTTGATGATAATAATGGGTCCCATAATAGATTATTAGATAATATTTTTGAGATTAGATGACAACGGCTAGGGATACATATTATGGAACTCATACATAGTTTTAGTAGAAGCTTGGTAATATTATAAATTTACCATATAGGTATCGGGGATTACACATGTTGTAGATCATTAGTTATATTGCAATCATCCACATGTATTTTAAATTGTAGCAACATAGTTTGGACAACCAAACCCCACAACACCACTACCTTCTTGACTATAAAATGAGATGTGAGGGATCCCGAGGAGAGTAGGTGAGTACTATAAGTACATGTCACAATTTGTAGATCATGATGGGTACCTCATTGTGTAAGTATGAGATAAAGATGAAGAACATAGGAATATGTAACCGTGGTTAATTTATAGGTAGAAAAGGCCAATAGTGGTAGTATAAATTTTTTTTTTTAAGAGGGATTGCATTAAAATATGCTCAAGTAGAAGATGTATCCCTAAATAATAAAAATGTGTACGGGAGAGGCCTATATTTTGGGACTCAAGTAAATATTATAAAGGGTCATAGAAGGATACATAATATAGATGGAAGTATTTATCATGAAATCATATAGAAAATGTGAAATACATGTTATATACTGTTGTTGCAAACTCACAAAGCACCCCGGATGCGAGATCGGGCTTCTAGGTTGATCACTCTAGCATCAGTGTGATTGCACAACATGGAAACCTCTCTCCAAGTGTGGGGACTTGTTAAGGCGAGAGAGGAATCTCCAGTTAGAGGCTGGTTCCTCAAAATCCTCTCGATTTAGATCTATATTTGCAAAACTACAGAGGTTTGAAACCTAATCCTACTCTAAAATCCAAGGAGACAGAGATAGAAAGTGCAGAAATGAAACTAAACTAATAGGTGATACACCAAAGGAGGAGTGGTGAACACTTCTTGTTCTGCAGATAGACACAGATCATAAAAATGCAACATAAGACATCATGCACAAGCTGATAAGATGTAATCAGAGGTCTGAAATGAAACAAGCAACACAAACAAAGGATCGAAAATCGATCACATCATGAGCTCGTATTGTCATTTACACTGTCAAAATCCTTGTATTACAACATCAAAAGGGTAGAAAACCTGTTACAATTTTAGAAGAGGTTTGATACTTGCAAAAATCACTTGTTACAGGTGAAAGAAGAAGCCTGCTATCCAAAGAAATGTTCCCCCTTTAGAAATGAGCCAAATCTGGCTTTTACATGCATGGGTCGAGCCAGGGGACAAAAAACATACAAAAGCATGGGAGCCCATCCCTTCTTGACTGCAGGTGCATTAAAATGGCATGGGGAACCTTACAAACCCATACCCTATCATTTTGACTGGAATACAGGAGAATGCGGCCCATTCTGCATTAAATCTGGTCGCTGAAACGTCGCTTCTGGCCATGAACACGCGTCAGAGCCGTTTCTCAATTTTCTCTCTCTAGAATGCACCAAAACTCGAGATTAACCCCAGAATCACATAGAGAATTTTGTGAGCTTTCCGTTGATATAAAGAACGTGCAAATCCGAGCTCTGGATCGAAAGATATGTCGATCTGAAGATCTAGGGCACAAAACAGGTGAAAACGGATTTTTAAATTTCTTCCCGCGCTCTGCCACCTGAATGACACGTGTCAAGCGCTGATTGGACGAGAAATTCTCTCTCCAGACCTTACCCATGGGTTTTCCTTGAAAATTTTGACTTTTTGATGATTTTGGAACATTTTTCATTTTTTTCCCGCGTCCCCGCCACTTGGGACACGTGGCATGCATTGATTGGTCGACAGGGGCGCGGGGGAGACCTTTGCTTTTAAACTTTTGGCCAAAACTTTTGCCAAATTCTCTAACTCCTCCCCGAGCTCCGCACCTCCCTGCTCCATTGGACACGTGTCCTGTACTAATTGGCTCGGGCCAGCGCTTCAAACCTTGCCCCTTTGAATGTTTTGGACGTTTTCCTTGGCGACACGTGTCATGCTGTGATTCGTCCACGGGCCTGCCAGATTTTCACGTCCACCGCGTCCTTCTGTCCCGGATGTCCCAAACTGTCTGGGACAAAAACTTCCGATCCGCCCGAAATGGGCTTCCATGTCCCTTTTCCGGCTGGCAACACGTGGCGTGATCTGATTGGCCCTCGGCTTTCTCGGCTATCCGTGTCCCACGCGTCCTTTTGTCCCACTTGTCCCGGTGCTGAAGTTTCCCGTTTCGGCCGAATCGGCTGTTCGCGTCCTTCGCGTCCATTTGTCCCAAATGTCCCAACTGCTTAGGTGAAAAAGTTCTTCATTTCGGCCGATCGGCGGTTCGCGTCCTTAAGGCCCAAATGTCCCGAGCAGTTAGTTGTTTTTCTTCTCTTTCGGACCGGCGGTTCGCGCCCTTCACGTACATTTGTTCCACTTGTCCCAGTGCTTTGACGCCGCTGGAGGCATTTCGGCCGAATCACTCCTTGGTGATCCATTGTCCCAAACATTCTAGAGACAAGGACTTAGCCGATTTTCACAATTTTTTTGGCCCAAGCTTATTTTCTGTAACTTTTTCACATTTTCTCAGAGCTTGCTCTTTTCAACCTGGACAGGAGAGTTAGAAAAATTTCTGAGGGGACCCTAGAAACATGATTTTTCCCTGAATCCATCCATTTTCCTGGGACTCGAGAATTCTGATGTATGTTATCAAATCAACCCTGGGGGTGGATTTGGATAACAATTTGGTGACTCAGCGGGGATACCTGCCTGCTAGGTAGAAGATACCAGTTGCCTGAAGCAGTCCATTGGGCATGGAGTCATCAAATATTCTGTTTAGAACCTCAACTGACTCAGAATGTGCAAGGAGGAAGATGGAATGTCTCCTGATAAAAGCAAGGACTGCAAAACATCTCCATGGACAGCAAGTTGTGCCAAAGCACTTAGGGAAAACAAAACTAACCTACAGCAAAACAATGTGCACAAGCACTTGGAGGAAAGAAAATCTAATCTAATATTTACAGAGGTAGTGAACTTCCCTCTAGAAGCAATGCTTGAGATAGATTCCATTGACTGGAATCTGCAGTTCTTCACCCTCCAGTGAGGCTAATTGGAAAGCATTGCTATTCTTGCACTTTGTGACCACGTATGGACCACTCCAAATGGCATCAAATTTTGAATGCCTTCCCGGTTTTGCTCTATCCACATCCCATTTCAACACTAGATCTCCAACTTGAAAAGATCTATCTTTGGCCTTTCTATCAAAGGTCTTCTTGATCACAGCTTGATCCTTTTCCATTGCTTGGGATGCCTGATTTCTGATCTCTTGCAGCTCCATCAACTCTGCATACCTCACCTCCATGGGCTCAAATTCCAGCAACTCCAGCTGCTTCATGAGTTCCAACATTGGCAACTCAAGTGACATGGGCAAGATTGCCTCTCTTCCATAGACAAGCCTGAATGGAGAGTTACCTGTGGATCTTTTGGGAGTGATCCTATCAGCCCATAAGGCTGATTTCAGCTTGGTATGCCAAGACCTCTGATTCTCATCAAGAGTCCTCCTAATGATCCTCAACAAATTCTTGTTTGTAGACTCGGCCTGGCCATTACCCTGAGGGTAATAGTTCGATGAAGTGCTTAGGTAAATACCGTTCTTGACAGCCCACTCAGTCACCCTAGATCCAATGAATGCCAATGCATTATCAGAGATTATTGTAGCAGGTACACCAAATCTGGTTGTTATCCCCTCATAAAAGTCTAAGATGCTAGACTCATTTGCCTCTTTGAGTGCTACTACTTCTGTCCATTTGGTGAAGTAGTCTGTGGCTGTCAAAATCCATTTGTGCCCTTGGCTTGAATTGGGATTAATGACTCCGATGAAGTCCAAACCCCATTGCATGAATGGCTGGTCAACTGAGACTGGATGCAATGGAAGGGCAGCAAGTCTCTCTTTTCCTGTGAAGAATGCACAATTCTTACACCTCTTGATCCATGCATAGCAATCACTGAAGATTTTAGGCCAATAATAACCAGCCTTCATGATTTTTAGAGCTGTCACTCTTGGTGCGAAATGGCCACCAGCTGGTCCACCATGAAACTCTTCCAACACCTTTTGAATCTGACCTGTGCTAATGCATCTCAGCAGCACTCCATTTACATCCCTTTTGAACAAAACTCCATCAACAATGGCATATGGGACAGCCTGCAATCTGAAGTGTCTCCTTTGGGTCTTGTTCATCTCCGGAGGGCATAGGCCTGTGCTTAGGAAGTGCATAATATCTTGGGTCCAGCAAGGAGTGGGGGAAGCATTGTCTTCTTCTTGATTGCCACTTGGCTCATGGCTGTCCTGGACTGTCAAAACAGCCTCTTCTTCGTTGCATACTTCCTTTTGCTTCCCCAAAACCAGCTGCTCACACAGTCCTTTCCCTCTTACCAGCTTGGTGATCTTGATATCAATGTCATACTCCATGACATGGGTGATCCAACCTGCCCTTTTCTCATTCAAATCCTTGTTGAGGAGGAAGTCCTTAACCCCAGCATGTGAGACAAGCAGTTGAATCTTATTGTTTGAGACCAAATGTCTGAACTTCTTCAAGCTCCTGATGACAGCAAGGACATGCTTTTCGATGAAAGAATACTTTATTTCGTAATCTTCCAAGGTTTGGCTGAAGAATGCTATGGGCTATTCTGAACCTTCTCTATTCAGTTGTGTTAAGATAGTTGAGATTGTGTCTGATCCTCCAAACACATACAACATGAAGTCCTTTGAAAAGTCTGGGTTGATAAGAGTTGGAGCTTGTGATATTGCATGCTTGATGCTTTCAAAACTCTCTTTGCCTTCTGCTGTCCATTTGAATGCTAGACTCTTCTTCAACATCATTGTTAGAGGCTTCACAAGAGTGGAAAAATTAGGCACAAATCTGCGGACAAAGTTTATCCTTCCTAAGAAGCTTTGAAGAGATTTCTTGTGGTGTGGCAATGGGAGCGTTCGGATGGCTTCAACCCTTTCAGGATCAATTGTTAGCCCTTCCCTAGAGACAATGTGGCCCAACAATTTTCCCTCGTGTGCCAAGAATATACACTTCTTTGGATTCAACGACACTCCGAACCTTCTACACCTCTGAAACACTTGCCTGAGGTGAAAGAGATGGTCTGCTACATTCTTTGAGAAGATAGTGATATCATCTAGGTATACCAGCACTATATTGTTGATTAAGCCTTTGAATGCCATATCCATAGCTCGCTGAAATGTTGCTCCGGCATTTGATAGGCCAAATGGCATCTTCTTGTAGGCATATGTGCCCCATTTAGTTGTGAAAGCTGTCTTGAATTGGTCTTCTCCCTTCACCATAATCTGATTATAGCCTGAGTAGCCATCAAGTAGTGAAAACCTTTCTGAACCAGCCACCACCTGCAATATTTGCTCCATGGAAGGGAGTGGATAATGATCCTTGAGAGAGGCTCTATTCAAATCTCTGAAGTCGACACACAACCTGATCTCTCCATTTTTCTTTTTGACTGGGACTAAGTTGGTGACCCAGCTTGAGTGTTTGATGGGGAAGATGATACTGGCCTCAATAAGCTTGCTTAACTCTTTTCTCATTAGAGGTTCAATATGGGGATTCACTGGCCTTTGCTTTTGCCTGACAGGCTTGGATTCGGATCCAGCTCAATAGTATGTTGTGCCAACTCTGGGTTGAAACCTCTCAGATCTTTGTAAGTCCAAGCAAAAACATCTGGGAATTCTTGACAAAGCTGAACAAAATCAGATTTCTCTTGTGAGGTACTTACTTTGCCAATCTGCAATGTTTTGCTTTCTCCCACTAAAATAGGCTCTGAATCTTCACCCTTTACTTGAATGTTCGCTTTCTCCTTCCGGAACTGATCATTCGGGTTGAAGATTGACTCCAAGGTTATGAGGCCTTTTGGTAATTTGTTAGTTCTCAGCTGTACTACCTGATCACCATATTGCTGCTCCAGCTTGTCTTGATTTCTGGCGGAGAACTCAGCTTCTTCTTGTAGGAAATTAACAATTTGCTGATCATTCTCGAAGACTTGCCAACTTGTGCCGTTATCTGGAACAGCTGGTCTCACAACCAATTTGATATGAGGCTGAGATTTCTCACTTTTGATACTCTCTACAACATCAAACGCAGCCCCAATTGCTGCAAGTCTGTCAGTGGCTTCATTCTTTTTCTTGGGATGGAATTGATGCTAAAAGCTTCAAAATCTTCAATAAGATCCCATACCCGATTTTTGTAGCACTTAAGCAGATCATTTTTGGCAGCATTTTTTCCTTTGACTTGGTTTACGACCAGCTCACTATCACCAAATACTTGTAAATTCCTGATGCCTTTCTTCATTGCCCAGTGCAGTCCATGAATTAAGGCTTCATACTCAGCCGTGTTGTTTGAACAGGAAAACTGGAAACGGAAGGCTGAGTAATACCTTATACCTTGCGGTGAAATGAGCATAGCTCCTCCTCCTGCACCTTGTCTACTCCTTGATCCATCAAAGAACAATTGCCATACTTCATTCTTGTCCTTATGATCTGGCTTGGTGATGCTGGGGAGAGGTTGATCCTCTTCATGTAAACAATAAACTCCTAGCTCAGATTCTTCTATTTCTTGATAGGGATCAAAAGCATGCACCTTGCTTGCCCATTCATCAAGAGTCAAATCTGGGATGCTTCCAACCTTGGTGTCAGTTTCATCAGTGCTAGGGTGATCTTCTTGATCAAATGCTGAGCAATTGGCATTAATTTGGCTGGTAGTGTAAGGCTCAATGTGAAAGTTCGCAATAGGTTCAGACCTGATTGTGGCCTTGGTTCCATACCTTGTTCTGAATAGCATGTGTGACCAATCAGCAGACAAATACCCTCCAATCTTGGCCGTGAAGTCCCTTGACAAACACAATGCAAAGAGTGGTGGCAGGTCTATGACTGACACATCTTGTAACACTATTACGTTGGGACATGCGTGCAGTGTGAGGCTCAAACCTCTGATTACTCCAACCGTTGTCACTGTTGTCCCATCTAATTGCACTACACCCTTGGAGATGACTTCATATTGAAGCCCTAGCTGATCAGCTATTTGCTTGGGCATTACTGAACTACTTGCCCCAGAGTCAATCATGCAATTATGTACCAACTTATCTCCTATGATCAATGAAACATAAAATGGAGGGGGCTTCAACATTTTACCTTGCTGACCTCCATGATTTCCTTTAGGCTGGGTAGCATTTGTGAGTACCTTTTCTTGCATTTGGACCTGTTGATTTGAAGTTGACCAGTCCTTCATGGCAGCTTGTAGCAAATCTCTTTGGCCTGGGATGGATAGTGATTCCCACATTGATATGTTTACATTTGTCTTCTTCATCTGAGTCAATGATGTTGAATGGGGATGAAGCATCCCTCTGCTGTCCCCTAGCTTGCGCATTCATTCCTTGCACGTGGGCAGCAGCAACTGGCATCTGAGTTGGTTTAGGAGCTGGTTTGGGTGCTCCTTGCATGTTTGGAACTGCATTTTGTTTGCCAACACCTTGTGGAGTGACAGAAGGTCGTGAACTACTTGGGGCCAATGGCTGTTCTTCACCCAAATTTCTTCTCTTTGACCTTGTGTTGGCTGCAACACTCTGAGAGGGTATTTGATTCATACCACAGAAATCTTCAGCCTGCCAATTGACAAGAGTAGTTTCATTCGGAGATGTCCCTTGCTGAGATGCTTCCTGCTGCTGATCTCCTTCGTGGCTGGACTCTTGCGACCCACTGACGGTTTGCACCATCAGGGCTTGATTTAATGCACCGTTAAAGCACATTGATTGGTTGTGTGGCTGACTACATGGGAAACACCAATCATATTCTTGGGCCATGTTATTTTGGACTGGCACTAATGCTTTTGAAGTAGATACAACATTGGGGTTATAGGGCTGAAATGGCCTATTAGCGGGAGGCCTTACTTGGCTTTGATTTTGATTTATAGCCTGAGTTGGTGACCTATTTTGTTGGTATGGCTGCCTATTAGGCTGAGCTTGGGGTTGATAAGAAGGTCTGAAACCTTGGGCTTGCTGTCTCTTGAGAGTAACCAGCTCGTTGCCTAGGTTTTGCAACTGTTTCATGACCTCTTGGAGTTCATTTGAAGCACTAGAGGATGAAGTAGAAGTTTCACTTGAACTTTGATTTCTAGGCATAGGAACAGGAGCCAAAGTGGGTGTTTGACTAGTGCTTGGATTTTCTAAGTTTGGATACAAGGGCATGGGAGGCCTAGGAGCCAGTTTACCAGCTTGAATAAGACAGTTTTCGGCTCTAATGGCAATGCTATAAGCAGCAGGTAAGGTTGTGCCTCCCATAGATTGAATTAACATAGAAATATCAGAATTCAAAGCTTTAAGGTAATATAGAAAAGCACCTTCTGTTGTTGGCCTGACTGCCACTGGAATTCTATCCCAAGACCTTTGAAATCTGAAGTTGAAGTCAGTCAGCTGCTCGTTGGGGGCTCTCTTGATAGTTGTTAGCTGCTCCAAAAGAGACAAGTTGTCTCCCTTCTCTCCAAATTGCTCGTGAAGTGCAATACACAGCTGATTCCAGTTTGTGATAGAACCAGCTCCAAGGCTCCTAAACCATTGTAATGCTTTACCCTTGAAGGAAGATGCCAGTAACTTGACAGCCACTTGCATTTCATTGATTTCATGAATTACACAAAGGTTAGCAATATCTTTAACATGATCGCCTGGAGTAGTCTGATTTTCTCCAGTGAAGTAGGGAATGTTCTTCAGGGCTGCAATAGGAACTGGATGTTGTGCATTGAGAGCAAGTGGGCTGCTGCCTGTGAAGTTGACGTAGGGGTTGTTTTGAGCCATTCTAATCGGTCTTAAAGCCCTTGTATACTGAATGAAAGGCCTGTCAGGTGGAGGAGTTGAGAGAGTTCTGTTTGGTGGAGATGGAGACCTTTGAATCCTTCTTCCTCTTTGCCTTCTTCTAGGAGATAACTGCAGTATTCAAACAACACTTCTTCTTCTCCAACTCTTGACCTTGTGGTGATTCTTCTCATGAGTTTTCAGGCCTGCACTGCTGAAACCAGTTGATTCTTCCCCTTGGAGTCGCCAGATATGCAAATAATAGCTCTTATAAGCAAGAAAACTGCAGCAGATGCATATCAACTTTGCTGCAATAAAAATGAGACCTCTAGGTCCCACCGGGCGTGCCAAAACTGTTGTTGCAGACTCACAGCACCCCTGGATGCAGATCAGGCTTCTAGGTTGATCACTCTAGCATCCAGTGTGATTGCACAACATGGAAACCTCTCTCCAAGTGTGGGGACTTGTTAAACTGAGAGAGGAATCTCCAGATTAGAGGCTGGTTCCTCAAACTCCTCTGATTTAGATCTATATTTGCAAAACTACAGAGGTTTGAAACCTAATCCTACTCTAAAATCCAAGGAGACAGAGATAGAAAGTGCAGAAATGAAACTAAACTAACAGGTGATACACCAAAGGAGGAGTGGTGAACACTTCTTGTTCTAGCAGATAGACACAGATCATAAAAATGCAACATAAGACATCATGCACAAGCTGATAAGATGTAATCAGAGGTCTGAAATGAAACAAGCAACACAAACAAAGGACTGAAAACTGATCACAGAGCCTGTATTGTCATTTACACTGTCAAAATCCTTGTATTACAACATCAAAAGGGAAGAAAACCTGTTACAATTTTAGAAGAGGTTTGATACTTGCAAAAATCACTTGTTACAGGTGAAAGAAGAAGCCTGCTATCCAAAGAAATGTTCCCCCTTCGAAATGAGCCAAATCTGGCTTTTACATGCATGGGTCGAGCCCAGGGGACAGAAAACGTACAAAAGCATGGGAGCCCATCCCTTCTTGACTGCAGGTGCATTAAAATGGCATGGGGAACCCTACAAACCCATACCCTGTCATTTTGACCTAGAATACAGGAGAATGCGGCCCATTCTGCATTAAACTGTCGTCATTTGAAAACGTCACTCTCGGCCATGAACACGCATCAGATCTGTTTCTTGATTTTCTCTCCAGAATGCACCAAAACTCAAGATTAACCTCGAATCATGTAGAGAATTTTGTGAGCTTTCCGTTGATATAAAGAACGTGCAAATCTGAGCTCTGGATCGAAAGATATGTTGATCTGAAGATCTAGGGCACAAAACAGGTGAAAATGATTTTTAAATTTCTTCCCGCGCTCTGCCACCTAAATGACACGTGTCAAGCACTGATTGGACGAGCAATTCTCTCTCCAGACCTTACCCGTGGGTTTTCCTTGAAAATTTTGACTTTTTGATGATTTTGGAACATTTTTCATTTTTTCCCGTGTCCCCGCCACTTGGGACACGTGGCATGCATTGATTGGTCGACAGGGGCACGGGGGAGACCTTTGCTTTTAAACTTTTGGCCAAAATTTTTGCCAAATTCTCTAATTCCTCCCCGAGCTCCGCACCTCCCTGCTCCATTGGACACGTGTCCTGTACTAATCGGCTCGGGCCAGCGCTTCAAACCTTGCCCCTTTGAATGTTTTGGACGTTTTCCTTGGCGACACGTGTCATGCTGTGATTCGTCCACGGGCCTGCCGGATTTTCGCGTCCATCGCGTCCTTCTGTCCCGGATGTCCCAAACTGTCTGGGACAAAAACTTCCGATCCGCCCGAAATGGGCTTCCATGTCCCTTTTCTGCCGGCTAACACGTGGCGTGATCTGATTGGCCCTCGGCTTTCTCGGCTATCCGCGTCCCACGCGTCCTTTTGTCCCACTTGTCCCAGTGCTGAAGTTTCCCGTTTCGGCCGAATCGGCCGGTTCGCGTCCTTCACGTCCATTTGTCCCAAATGTCCCAACTGCTTAGTACGAAAGTTCTCCATTTCGGCCGATCCGGGCGGTTCGCGTCCTTAAGGCCCAAATGTCCCAAGCAGTTAGTTGTTTTTCTTCTCTTTCGGCCGAACCGGCCGGTTCGCGCCCTTCGCGTACATTTGTTCCACTTGTCCCAGTGCTTTGCGGGCCGCCTGGAGGCGTTTCGGCCGAACCGCTCCTTGGTGATCCGACTGTCCCAACTGTTCCTAGGACAAGGACTTAGCCGATTTTCACAATTTTTTCTGGCCCAAGCTTATTTTCTGCAACTTTTTCGCATTTTCTCAGAGCTTGCTCTTTTCAACCTGGACAGGAGAGTTAGAAAAATTTCTGAGGGGACCCTAGAAACATGATTTTTTCCCTGAATCCATCCATTTTCCTGGGACTCGAGAACTCTGATGTATGTTATCAAATCAACCCTGGGGGTGGATTTGGATAACAATACCTTAATTTTGATGTGCTAAAAATGATAGATTGGAGCTTAATGTAGCATCTCAAAGGCCAAATTATGACAATGATATCATTTTATGAGACTAAAAGGATTGGCAAGTCATTAAGGACCGAAGAGGTAATAAAAGGTGATAAGCTGTGATTAGTTTAATCTTTGTTATTTCCTTTCATGGAGTAGAGATACATCTTAAGAAGTAGAATATTTAATATTTGAGATAATATCCAATGTGTGGTTTATGCATGCTAGTTTAAGAACATTTATCTTGATGTGCTATAATAGGCCATCAAAATCTAAGTGTCACAAAAATTAGTATGAAGCTATTTCAAGCATCAATGTACCCAGTCTGAAGCTATTTAATAGAATAATTTGGAACATAAATCACATTCTATCAAAAAACACTCGAATACTAGAAAATGGCATCTCTAAGTTTGATCTTATTTAGTGCATTTACTTAAATAATTTAAGAGGTTTGTATGTATTTTTTCTGGAATCAAATTTCAAGTTCCTGATATACAATGATCAATAACAAGAAACATTACATTCTTATTGCAGGTAACAGGAGTGATCAATAGGCATGGATCCTAAATTTATCATTTTTTGGCAAGATTTGATTAGAGATGCATTGACACACTCTTCTTCCACAAATATATCAAACATGTTTTTCAATTATTTTATGCAAATGATGTTGATATATGAAGAAAGAGAATCATTATCAATGGAATCATACAGAGAATGGTGGATGTTTCCAAGGCAAAGCACATTTTGGAATTTAATTCAACAAGAAGTATGGGAGGAACAACCACATTATTGTGATGTTTTATACCGTCGCCATTATAGAATGTCTTTTCCTCTTTTCAATTTACTCTTGTCAAATTACAACCACATATGCCAAGCTTCTACACAGTTCAATTTGTTAGAGATCCAATACCACCCAAAAAAGCATTATGTTTGGTTTTACACCGTCTTGCACAAGGGACACCTACATATACAATTGCAGAATTGTATTGTGTGGGTGAATCAACTATGAGAAAATTCACTATGGTCATTGTTAATATTATCATCCAAAAGTTACAAAATCAATATTTAACTATTCCATCAGGCAGCAGATTGCAGAAGATACTAAGTGATTTTCAGACTTTGACTCTACTTCCTACCATATGCGGTGCAGTTGATGGCACTCATATTGTCCACAAAAACATTATACTCCTATGAACTATGTAAATAGACATCATTTCTACAGTGTTTTGCTACAAGGAATATGTGATGCTCAAAAAATATTTTGGGATGTCTGCGTCAATGCTCCTGGTGGTGCTCATGATGTTGATCACTGGAACTGTTCTGCAATTAAAAAAAGCATGCAAAAGAGAGAGGTATTAGCATCTCCAACATTTCAGATTGAAGGAAACATTATCTATCCACAAGTAATTGGAGATTCTGCCTACCCAATATCGCCATACCTATTGAAGCCATTTAAAGGAAATATCTCTCCATCGCATACATTGTTTGACAAATACTTGTCTAGAGGTCGTGTAAAAATTGAGAATGCATTTGGCTTACTCAAAAAAAGATGGAGATTTCTTCACGATGTGGGTGTGGAATTGGAAAAAGTGCCAAAAATTATTGTGGCATGTTGCATACTGCATAATTTCTTACAAATGAATAATGAAGATGAACCAGAGATCCAAGTAGATCCACATCCTAATTCTGAAGTTGAGATTCACAATCAAGCTATCGAGAGAGATCAAGGTAACGCACAAAACTAGATGTAGAAAATTTAATAGAATGTGTGCATGGAATAGAATATAATCCTCTCCTATCCTATGTGTGATGCGAGATGACCTATCCTTGTGCCCCTTGTGATGGAGTTATGTGGATGCAAGTGTTCTCAATGCAATAGATGGATCAACTCTAGATGGATAATATTAGTGACTAGTGCTTGGTCTCTTATTATGGTCTCATAACTTTATATTTATAGGGTTCTCTTAGACTAATTTTGTAAATAACCCCAAAATGGTTGACCACCAAAAAGATAAAGACCTCAAATGGCTAGAAAGAGCCCAAAAATTGGTGGGAAAGTTCAAGAAGGACCAGGGGGTGCCCATGGCGCCCAATCGAGATAAAATAATGAAAGATGACTGAAATAGATCGGGCATGTGTGTGGTGAAGGTTGGGAATGACGATAGAAATCAAATAAAAATGGGCAAGAGACGAGGTTAATTAATACTTTCTTCACTCAAAATCCTCTAAATAGTAGTATGAGACCGAGACTAAATAGTGTCTAAAGTGCATGATTTTGTGTCTACATTTTTGCACTTTATGTTGGTGAAAAAATCTCGGTAATATGAAGTAGATAGAGATGCTTACCTGATGCCGATGTAGAGTAACAAAGAAGGCGTGTTGAAGGACTAGAGAAAGCATGAAATGCCAAAAAGATGATGGAGTATGGAAACTAAAGATGAAAATGCATAAAAAGTTAAGAGATAAGCTAAGGTGGAACGCATGTATCGATGCTAATGTCTGTAGTGTACATGCATGGTTAGGATGTGAAGTGTCTTTGCCGTGAAGTGTTATTGTTAATGGCATTGTTGTTGCCCCATTTGACAACTTGTTTCTCATACGGCTGAACTTGCAAGGATAAAATGATCAAGTAGTCAAATATGTATGTATATGTGTGTAAAAATGCAATGTAAAAGACACATGTAAAAGTATGTAAATGTAAAATACACAAATGAAAGAGTGTAAATGGAACATGTGCACTTGATCCATGTTGAGAGAAAGAGTGTAGAAGGATATCTTGTACTACCGAGGTTTTTTAGGTGATTTGACGCCATAGGCCAAAGAAGTATAGGGAGGAAATGCTCTGTGTCCTCCAACCTTTAACTTGCTTCCCTGAACTATGTGTGAAGAGATCTTTGTACTATCCTAGATTTTGGGTGATCCGATGCCATTGGCCAAAGTAGTGTAGGGAGGTACACCCATTGTAACCTCCAAGCCTATAATTACTTCCCAGAATGCTAAGGACTTCATGTCTTGTAAAAGCCATTGTGTATGGAGTTCGTAGACTGGTCTAAACTCACTCATTGTATGTAAACCCAAAATTCCAAGGGTAGAAAGTGCACTGAACTGAACCAATGTAAATGTGTTGTGTAGACTGTAAAATCCCAAATGATGCCCCCTTCTTTGGGGGCACATGAGGCATTTTTTATAAGAGAATGCGACCCCAAAAGAGGACCAACCACATGAACCCTGAAACTTTTCCCTACGGGGGAAGGGAATGCGCTTGGTAGAAACCAAGGCATGCACAAACAAGGAAGACTAGCCAAAGACAAGTGTTAGTACGAACATGAATGCATTTGAAAGACAACGTGTATCTATGCAAACAGTGTATAAGCTACCAAGCAAAGTAGTGTAAACATGTAAGAAGAAAATAAAGCCATAAGAAAAAAATTGGGTTGCAAACATGGGACATCACTCATGATGTCATAAGACACATAAGGCCATCATGGCCGAAAACAACAAATAAGTGTACATACCAAAGAAAGGGCAAGGTTCGCATACAAAAACAAGCAATAGTAGACAATGGAAAAAATAGGTATGGAAGTAAATATCCTTGCATAACAAATGTTGCACATGAAGCATCTATTAGCCTATTAGAAAGATAACTAGTATGTCAAAAGCTTGTATATCTAAGTAATGTAAAGTGCTAAGTATAAAATGAAACAATAACACTTGGAAGAGACAAATGTGGATGCCCCAATGACCATGTAGGAAGGGTAGAAGGTGAGCATCCATGTTACGTGTAAGAGACCTATATTTGTGATCACAACTAGAAAAATACGTGAACACACATGTGTGGATGATATAGATAAATGGCATACAAGTAATCTAACTAGCATGTGTAATAAAGTGACCATGAACAAGCACAAGTAAACAAGAGTAAAAGAAACCATAATATGTAGTATGTTGTGGATGGATGGAATGGAATGCAAGATGGGTGATAGGAGCTGTGTGCCCCCGAATGAATGGAAATGTATGCAATGAGGTTCATTTTTTTTCCCCCTCAACAGTTAAGAATGAATCATAAACGAGAGTGCGACATCGGAAATGGTCAAATTGTGTTTTGTGTCTAACACGTTGTGGTGAATATGTAGGTGTAATGATGAGATGTGACCTAACGACAATGTGTGCGTGAACCGTATAGCCAAAGTGTATATCATGATCGGATGAATGTATAAGTGAGGATTTACCCTAAGCGTATATTACTATAAGATGAATGGATGAGTGATGATTCAACCCTAAACGTATATCGCTATAGGATGAATGGATGAGTGATGATTTAGCCCTAAGCATATATCACTATGAGATGAATAAATGAGTGATGATTTATCCCTAAGCGTATATCACTACAAGATGAAAAAAGGGAGTGGTGATGTAACCTAAGGTGTATATCACTACAAAATGATAAAATAGGTGATGATTTAGCCTAAAGCATATGTCACTAGGCTAGAAATGTCGTATGATGAAATGCCGAATAGTAAATGTGCGGTGAGTGTAAGGTCTATTTAATTTTTAATCCCTCAGCAAATCAGTATGGACCAAGGAACTAAAGTGCGTCATAGGGTAGTGAGTGCAGCGCATAGAAGAAAATGTAGTATGTGTAATAATAATAGATGACCATATGATGTGTAGGATGTGTAAATATGGGAGGTGTAAAATGTAATGTAAGATGTGTAGAATGTGTAAAGTGTAATGTATAAAGTGACATGTAATGAATGTAGATAGGCTAGATGATGTAATGCTAAATGTGTATGATGAAGACTAGTATGATGTATAATGTATAAATGTGCAAATGTCAAAATGTTGTAGATGAAAGATAGAATGTATGGTGTATGACACGTAATATGTGAGTAGATGCGTGTGTAAGTCCTATAGTGTAGTGTGTGGGGTTCATGTGTAGTAATCCCTCAATAGTCAAGTGTGAACCGAAGCACAAGAGTGTGTCATCGGGTAATGACGATGCTAAAGTACAAATGAATATGCATATGCTAGGTGATTGATGTATGATAAGGCCAAGATGAGAGGTGCATAGATGATATGATGAGTGGGGGTGTATCGAGATGCTATGACCCCCAAGTGCATGATAATGTGTGCACTAGTTGATAAATGATGTATGAAGGTGATGAAGTACTATATATTTTGTAAGATCAATTCAACGATGAGAGATTGTATGCGTAATTAGCGATATATTATTATAGATGTGTGTATGTAATGGATAGGTATGGTAATGTAAGATGAGATGAGGTTCTGTATTGTAAAGGACCCCTCAATAGTCATATAATATGAGTGTGTCATCAGGAGGGTAGAGTGACAAGAGTCACCTACCAAAGACCAAGTTTGCATGTGGTGGAACCGTGTTGGATAAAGTTAATAGTAGAACTATGTGATGGTGGTGAAATTGAAAATATATCATGACCACTAGTAGGAGGATTAGTTTCTTTGATGAAAGTAATTGGTTGGAGCTTATACTTGAGAGGAGGTTGAGTTGCAATGAGTTTTAAAGGAGGTTGCTTAGATTGACTTGTTAATGTCGTAGATGCGTTGAGAGGAGGGGGAGTGAGACTAATTTTGAGAGGTTGTTGTGTATGTTGACTTGGTGATATCGTAGGTGGTTGTTTAGGTGGATCTTGACTAACCAAAGAATGATCACTAGAAATAGTGGCATAATGCTCAGTGGATGCAGAAGGAGGAGCTTTAGGATCCCATTGAGATGTAGCATTTGTAGATGGGCATACAATAGAATGTTGTGCAATGAATGAGATAAATCCTTGATGCTCAAGATGTTTGATTCTTCATTGTAAAGTGTGGCAATCATTGTCATTATGCCCATTGAGTCGATGATAATTACAATATGGACAACCTTGATATTTTGCTAATCGATAAGGAGGATAGTAATTAGTAGGTGGTAGCGTGATCAACTGATGACTAAGGAGCTGATTGAGAATGTCATGTTGCTTAGTATTATGTTCAAATATGAGAGGCTCAAAAAATGGCATGACTTGAGGTTCAACTATATGACATGTAGTAGACATAGATTGAAATGTAGAGGAGAACAAACATGAGCTTGAGAAGCATCCTTAAGCTGTTGAATTTCATATTTGAGAGATGTGATTGTGGATTCCATAGTCGTAAAATTTTCTTGAAACAAAGAATGTAAAGCTTGAATTGAGTCCAATAGGGGTTGATTAGATGGAGGATCACTAGGGTCGGTAAATAGACAAATGAGCATAGGACTTAGTTTATGTGGCGGCATATTATCATCAAAATACTTGGTGTCTAAGGATTTTTGCAAAACAACTGACAATTAGGATATCTCTTAAGTAAATCAAATAAATAAACTTGACCCATGATAGAGGAAAAATGAGGATCCTAAGCGTGAAAGATGTTGGGTTCACCAAAATGATTAACTAAAATATGGATATGAGGGTATAGTTAGTTAATCTAAGCTATGAACAGCTGTAAATAAAATAAATAGATGCTGTAAATACATGTAAAGATGACCCAAACACTTAAACTAATGGAAATAAAAACCTAATATGCAAGAACAAATAGGAAAGAACTCAATTATTAGATACGCTCACTGGAATGTGTCGCAGAGTTGGTGTAAAATATGGGAGAAGGAACAATGCGTGCGAAGACCCAAAAAGATAGATTTGGAGTATCTATCGGGTGAAGTGCATGGATAGGGATTGGGGTGCATACGGGCCCTCTCGGTTCATATAATATGAGTGAAATGATGGCCGACCTCGATGCTCCTAGACATTGTAGTTTGCAAACGAAAGCTCGTGGGACCGAACCAACTACGCCAACACATTGGGGTGGCCAAGTGAACACTAGTAGAGGCTTTATTTTGGTTCCCTACGCTACCCATGCTTTCGGGCTACCTTATCCAAGTGTAGTCCCTTAAGAGCCCTGAATGACTAGATTGGCTTAAGAATGAATTTGATAGGGGTATGTCTAAGAACACACGGGAGTTATCAATCACCTAGTAAATCTTTCTTGTTTAGTTCTGGATGGGATTCAGCTGGCCTACGGCTTAGTGACCTTCCATTCATTGATAATTTATGCTATGATAAACCCATGGATGCTTTCAAAAGCGCCTTAAAAAGGATAGGGGTAGTCATCAAGCCTAGTGAAGGGTGTGATGTGATTTCCAAATAACTTGAAATGCCTACATATTTAAAGGTAATAACACGAATTGGACAAGATTAGACAATCAAGAATCATTGAGTGTTTGAATCAGAATGTCATTGCATCTAGAGACATTCTCAAGCATTGGAGTAATGTATATGGAGAGACATTCTCAAAATATCAACAGATGAAAGGCATCAAATTGTGACGACTCTCGGGTGTTTTAACAGGGGAGAAGACTAAGAAGCATAGAAGAATGTAGTAAGTGCATGATAAGATAGGAACCAAGTACAAAGAGACCATGAGCAAGAAGAAGTGCAAGTAAGGTAAATACACATATACACATTGATAAATTGAATGAATAATTACTTAGATTAGGTAACTCTTTATATACATACATTATATAAATATTGATTTCCAAAGTTTGATTCATATTATACATTGAAAATGCTAGTACATATGTACATCACCAATAAATGAAAAAATAATCCATAATGTCTTAAATATTGTCAAGTGCACATCATATTAGTTTCATGCGAAAATAATCTCAGAAATGTAAGGTCTCATACAAAATTATCAAGTTCCAAATAGTATTTTAATGTGCATAATAAATACAAAAATGCCCAAATAGGTCATATACCATCAAGTTCAAATGCCATATAGGCATACATATAATGCCATGCACATAGGCATACAAAAACAATGTCATGTAAGACATATATATTTCCTACTCATCAAAATCTATCCCTCTCTTGGCCTTGCTCGAAGAAGGCCCTCCCTTAGACAAAGATGGAGATCTATGAGATGACTTTGGATCATCTGAGCCCATGCTTCAAGTCCTCTTCCGTTGAATACTCTCTTGTAGATGAGCCTGTAAATGCAAACAATGTTTTTTTGTCTAAACTTAATTTATATATGTTTTCAACATGTATTTAAGACCATGCTAGAATGAAAGTATTTACATAAATACACAAAATTACTGCAAGTTTCGGTCATGCCGAATTCGCATCTCACGCTCAAATGAGTCATCGGGATCTCTGCATGATACGACGGGGTACAAAGACGACAAGATGGAGGAGTCATGCCATCAAAGTCAAAATGGAGGGGTTGAAGTTCCCTACATACACTTAAGATCAGAAAATCTAACATCGCATTAGCGAAAATAGAACTAAGTACATGTATGTACATAATGAAAATATTTTAACTAATTTTATCAATAAAACTATTGTTTTTACCCGCCACACCTGTGAATCAAATGAATAGGGTGTAACCTATCACGAGTAACTCTTACATATACACAATGTAACGCTCAAAATTACAAGAGCTGAAAAATGAGGATTTTTTTAACGCATAAACATAATAAAAATTATATAGATGCAACCGTATAGATTTATTTAATCAAATTCATTAATCAATTTTAATCTTTTGATCTATCTCGATAACATCCATGTAAGCCATGTGCGGCTGAGAAGGGTGTATCCAGATTTCCATGATCTCCTTCGTCACTACTTCAAGTGAAAATGCTTACTAGCATTTTGGCTCAACCTTTTAAAGGTCATGAGAACTATGTGAAAGTCTTGGGTCTACCACGAAGCTAGTTTCTCGACTTCGTATTCTAGTATCTGACCATTGTCTACCTCATGTTCAGTATTTCAACTTCCCATGATCAGATTACAAACAATTTTTTTATTTAATTGGAGGACTAGGTGATTAGACAATGCACAACCATCAATGCATTACTTTGGCCAAAGTTATGCCATGCAAGTTATGGCTAAACTCAAGACAACACACTAGTCTTATGAGTTTTAAGTCTTCCGCCACCTCACAACTATCCCTTTCATAGTTATCTAGATCTTTATAGTTTGTTTTTATTTTATTTCCAATTAAACCTATCTTGCAAGAGTTTATATTGAGATAGATGCCAAAGGCCAACTAGGATCTTTATGAGGTAAGTACATTCGTTATGTTGAAATGTAACTATATCAACATTCCACATGTACTTATCCCTTAATATGCCTAATGGATCTTTTCATCTATTTACCATCCCATTTAGTTCTCTTTTTCCGAATGTTTGATTTTTTAACATTAAATTACCTTTTTACAATGATAATCTTCCATTCTCTATACAACAAGATTTACAATCTTATCATATTAATACCAAGTTTCTTGAAAGGCTGAATTAAATATATATTAAAACATGTATATTTAATTATTCCTTCGATTAACTACGCCACTAAATAGATTATTTAATTTAGAAATTAAAGACAATTGATTGTTAGAATAATTGCCCAATTATATTAGCTTCATACATTAATAACTATCAAATAAATATATTCAACAATTTGTGAAAAGTAAAATTTCACAACTCAAGTATTCATCATTTGCTCATATTGAGATATTATTACACACAAAGTAATCATCTCTTTATTAAAATCATATATTACATATGCCGTTAAGGAGAAATATATAACCGATATAATAATTCTCACATAGTGAGGTTTGAATATTTACAATGGGTCCAAGATCCCAATAATTCAGCCAAAAATTCAAAGATATCATCCTTTCACCAATTGAAATCCAAGTATCTCATTTAAATCCATGCTACGATAAAACTTCACAAGACATGAGTTTCCGCACATCCGAATTTAACGGCTAATGGTCTGCAAGACTAGAGTAGTGATATGATGTCAATTCAAAATGAACTGGCATAAAAATTAACTCCATTTTTTGATGCAATTAATTAATAAAATATGAAAGGATATATATGTTGTTTTATCAACAAGCACATGGTAATACAACTAAAAATGTATTACTACCTAGTTTTTATAAAGATACAGATATGAATGCACACAAATAGATCAACCAATTTCTATTTTAGTGATCATGTTTCCCTCTATTCACAAAGGTCAATACATCCGTATTCTAGTTTCAATCAATAAACATTTGACATTTAAAATTTCTGCATAGCTTCGTAAAAACAATATGATTAAGAAGAGTATTTTTTTAGTCAATGAGAAGCTCACAAATTAGCACAAATATCACCATATTTATATCACTTTAACATGTTCTATCCGGTAAAAAAATCCCAACCAACAATTTATAAGAACACCATGGTTACATCATTTAAACATACTCTTTTTAGTAAAAGAACAACTAATAATTTCTTTCATAAGATATCATTATTTTAAACCCAATCACGCCTCTAATTACTCTTTGGTGCATCTTAGTCAAGTTGTCCTGGCTTTCATGCCCTTACCAAGACAAGAAATTTCTTTTTCACAGTCTTACAAGAATCCAAGTCATATTGCCAGGCTAGAAGTTACAGGCTAAATGCCATTTTTTTGTAATTATTCATACATAAAAAGACACCCTCATTTATACATGAACCGATTTAGTGGTCCATAATAATAAAATTTTTGGAAAATGCAGCCCCATGCAAGAGCTTTGACACCCACAAATTATCATTCAAAATATCTCAATAAATTAAAAATCGACTGCATATAACAACCAAGAAGAAAAATACAAAACCCCAACCGGTTGCATACCCATATTGATTGGGTTACCCAAATCGATTCCTTTATGCAAATCGATTTGTATACCCAAATCGATTTGTTTACAAAAAACACACAACCAAATTTCAGTTTAACAAAATGAAAACCCACAAGCACAAATCAATTTTAAACACACAAATTCACAAAACGTTTTCCTTCTTCTTGTACAGGAAAAACCCAACTCTTTTCCTTTTGGGTATAATTTATTATAATGCAGAGAAGGAATTTTTAACCTTTCTTTTACTTTATTTTTGTTGATCAAAACCCAAAACCCCATCTACGTATTTTTTGGGTTAGGTTAAAACCACACAAAGAAAACTAAAAAGAATACAGAATCCATCAATTTCCTTTTCATACTTCATCTCCAAACAATTAAATCAAAATCTGTCCACAATTTCCTTGATTGCCATTAAAAATAGAATGTGTATTTCCTCATTTTTTTACAAATAATGCAATAGAGAAAGGAGAAGATATTCATGCTTGAAGTAAACCCAGAATCGACAACCTTCTACTCTTCCCACTCCAACAAGTTGAATCCTTCTTTCCTCCAAAACTCATGTAGGTATTCCAGAAGGGGAGAATGAAAATAGACAAAGGAAAAATAATCAGAAAAATATAATGAAAGAACTATAGTTGGGTGGCATATTGAAGAATTTTCGGGCTTCCCAATGCTAGTACATGTTTTAGTGCATGCCGCACACTTGTGCCATGTGAAGGTGTTTCAATTAATGAAACTCATAAATTTCAATAACTAAATAAAACTTTTGGCTTACATGTCAAATCCCTCTAATAATATATATATATATATATATATATATATATATATATATATTTAATATTTCATACATTTTTTTTACTTTAGTTGTTACCCAGCTTAATGGTTAAGTTAAAATTAACCTTCATAATACAAGTCCACATATTTCCAACAATATATTACCATAAAATTAGTTGAATTTCCAGGTTTATATAAAACATTCCAATACGAAAATCACCAAGTCCATAAATAATAATTCAAATATTCTCATAAAGTTGGCTTGATATAGCATTATCAAATAAAACAGAGACAATTATCATCGCGGTCATGCAAAAGTTGAACAAAACAAAAGACGACCAAACCGATTAAAATAAAGTAACGGGATACAAATAATCAAAGATTCACTATCATTTATGAACCGTTTTACCTATGATTAAGGCCTAATCATGTTTTAGGAAGGATCATCAAGGTGGGTGTGGGGTTATTCGTTTCGCAGTGTCATGCCCCGCAGCAGAAGCTGTGGGTCATGATATGATGAACCAAATGAATTTTACACCCAATGATGATCTTGTCTAATCCTGTTTAGACTTAACCATAGTTAATTTAACTTACAAGAAATTTTGGGATGTTACACACAATGAATGACATTATTAACATAATTTAATAATTCTACAATGAAAGACATTACTAACATGTAATTTAACATAATATGAATTACATGAGAAATTTAACAAAATTTATGTGTTGTTTGAATACCTCAGTGAGTTGTTGTACAGATGAAATTGTAGTGGCAACACCTTTATCTACTTGTCGCAGAGATGGTGGGGTGTCTAGTGAAGTCAACATCTTTATCAAATATGCATATCATGTGAGTTAGGTGTACACAATAACATACATATATTTGACTTCAAAACTAATATATATATATATATATATATATATATATATATATATATATATATATATATATATATATATATATATGTATATATGTATATATGTAATACACACACACACATGTATGTGAAAATTTTACATAATTAACATTCTAAATTACCTCTATGAATGTATGTGTATGCATGGTGCTCACCGCCTATGGTTGGGATGAAGATGCGCCTCCCGTGCGTTGTAATATCAATGCATGTACATGTACAAATACAATTATTTCAAAAATTTAACATATATAAGTAAATCAGGTACTCCAAACTTTTTGTAACACACATAACAAAACATAACAAATTTACCTACGAAGGTGATGCCGATGAATGTAATCCAAATGTCTCACTCAAAAGGACATCTAACATAGTGACATTATCGTGTTCATCCCTAGCACCAGGTGCACCAAAATCAATACGCATGAAAGTATCATCCTCCTCGGGCCCCAAACATATGCTACCACATGAGAAAAAATGTGGCCTCATGCTAGTACTCCTTGAGGGAATACTCTGTGTACCTCCGTGAGCATCTGGCTCAGAAATCTCCCTCATATGTTAAACAAGGGTCGCAAATATCCCCTAAAGTGCGTGGAGTGTATCAATCTCTACTGTCTCCTTCACTGCTTGAGGGACAATCTCAGGGTGAGGGGGCTTCTGTGTGGGGAATCTACCCTATTGAATAGGTGCACATTGTGCACCTAGTTGATCTTGTGTAGATCCTTTTCCTCGGCCCTGAAAATTGAAAATCAAAATAATTTGGGATCTCGTTGAGGATAAACTTGCAATAGAGTTTTCTCATAAAGTATAGTGGCACCTCGTTGTTATTACAAGGTGGAAAATCAAACACCATCCACCATCGGTCCCAAAAATTATTTTTAATCAAATTATTATTGCACCAATGGATGGGAAACTGTTTACATGACAACGGAACAGGAAAATTAGTGTGGGGGTCCGTGAATAAGGTGCATATGAGGTCTTTTGAAATTTCTTTTTCTTTACATCCACATATGACAATTTGTTGGAATAATAAACCCTACAACCCTCTCTGTAAGTTGTCCAACGATCAATTTTCCCCATTTCCACGTCAATTTGAACAAGTAATGCCTCCAATGTGTTTGCAAGAGAGGCGCGGTGGGGGTTTGTAGATTGTGAATCCCTCATTGTTTTGATTAAATCCTCAATTTCATTTTTTTTTCAACTATGTGGGCTGCTAAATCTTCTTGACTACTCGAGGGATGTTGAGCAATTGTGGGAGTGTTGGGAGGGATGACAGAATAACAAGGTTTGGTTGTGGTTGATTCCCTTGACCTCTAACTGTAATAATAAAAATATGTATTCAATTCAAATTTTAATCTATAATTATCATATTTCAATGCAATTTTGAGAAAAGAATTGTGCTTACCTCTTCTCCATGGCGCCATCGTTGATTTAGATCTTCCGACGATCCAAAAATGATCCTTTGAGCTTGAGATCTAGCTGAATGAAAAATATGAGGGCACGGTTAAGCTCTGAAACTCGCGTTTGAGGGAGATAAAATGATAGAGGCTCGGGCCTCTTTTTTTCTTTATAGTAGGCATAATGCATACGCGTTATGTAACACATACGCATTATAACACGTACGCGTTATGCCTTGGTAAATCCCAAACCTAACAATTTAAAACGTGATCGCGTTATAATAGAATGTGTACGCGTTTTGCTTTTTTTTTTTTTTGTCCGCTTTTTGGCCCCAACTTTGTGCACTTACCCGGTATGAAACCGATCTTCACATGTTCGGCAGATGGTCCAAAACCCTCATTGTCTATCGCATTAACTTCGATGCACTTCTCCGAATGTCACTAATATTCCCATATGATGAAAAGACCCACAAAAGACCAAAAATGAGTATCAAACCCTAAAAAAGAAGAATGCAAATGAATGGTTCGAGGGATGACTTCACATTTGCCACAACAATGGGCTTACTAATTGAGTGTTGCAGACTATATTTGGACCCAAATGTAGTTCTAGTGAGTGTGTGTATCATGTGCCCTAGGTACTCTTGTGTTAGTCACACTTTGTGAAGTAGCGAGCAATAACTAGATGTAGAAAATGTAATAGAATGTGTGCATGGAATAGAATATAATCCTCCCCTATGCTTTGTGTGTGATGTAGATAACCTATCTTTGTGCCTTTTGATGGAGCTATGTGGATGCAAGTGATCTCCAATGCAATAGATGGATGTAACTCTAGATGGATGATAGTAGTGATTAGTGCTTGGTCCCTCATTATGGTCTCATAGCTTTATATTTATAGGGTTCTCTTGATCTAATTTCGTAATTAACCCGAAATGATCGACCACCAAAAAGATAAAGACCTCAAACAACTAGAAAGAGCCCAAAAATTGGTGGGAAAGTTCAAGAAGGATCGAGGTGCCCATGGTGGGACTAGAGCGCCCATGGGCACCCTAACTAGCCTAAAGCGCCCTAATCGAGGATAAAATAATGGAAGATGACTAAAATAGACTGAGCATATGTGTGGTGAAGGTCGGGAATGAAAATAATAATAAAATGAAAATAGCCAATAGATGGGGGTTAATTAGTACTTTCTTCACTCAAAACCCTTTAAATAGTAGTATGAGACCGAGACTAAATAGTGTCTAAAGTGCATAATTTTGTGTCTACACATATCGTCACATAAACTCCATGAAGATGGTTTTTCTCTTGTGGTATTTTGCAATTGTTTCTCTTTCTTGAATGTCTTTTTCAATCTATTCCACTTATACTTACATTGAATGCCCATAAAACATGTTCCACACTGTTTGTTTATATCTTCCGCTATTTTATCCCAATGTTTTTTACCAAGATTTCCTTGGTTTAAATCTGTATACACTTCTTCATATTTTAGAATCAAAGCTTGCACAGCAAATTTTGGCCAAAGCTCCTCCTTTTGCTGCTTGGTTGTATCTTGGTTGCAATTAATATCATTGTCAAATGTTTGAGTTGCAGGGACAATTTCCACAACTTCAAAATCTTCTTCCATAAAATTATTAGGCCCATGGTTTAAGTCAATATCATCAGTAAACACATTGTGATTGTCCTCCACATCATAAACATCATGAGGTGTTACATTTATGTTGACTTGCGACTCTGCAACAAATTTACCATATTGCATTGCATCTTTGTTTGTTTCTTGTGAGTAGGGAAAATAATTTCCATCTTGGTATGAAAACCCTGCATAGTCTTGAAAGCTTCTTGAAGTAGATTGTAACCCTTGTGATTGACAGGGTGAAAATAAACTTGAATGTCTTCTTGAAAATGGATCCATCTACAAGCAAGCCTGGTATGAGGAAAAAAATGAACACAAACAAATTTCAAGTTTTTTTAAATCTATGAAATTCACAAAATTGAAGAATGTTTTTAAAAATAAAATTGTTACTTGATTTATTTTCTGTTCTCCGATAGTAATTGATCGCCCATGGTCACTACTTTGATGCATCTCAAAAGTGGGCCGTTGGCGGCGGCTCTGCAACCCTATGAATTGATGGGATGGGATGTAAAATTATTTATGGATTCCACGGGATCAGGCTGGGGGTGATAACAATGGTGGGCTCGTGAGTCATCAGGCGAACCTTAATGCGACCCTTTAAAATGCAGATTGGAGGCATCAAGACTTTAGGTCTCACAAGGACTTGACACTATCTTGGATTAATCTCGCTTTTGCCATTTCAGCTGCCGGGAGTTCACCACACTCTAGGAAGGCGCATCTATTCAAGGTCACACTATAACCTCTTTCAAGGAAGCATTAAGGGGTAAGGATTCTCCTTTGAAGCTTGCTTACGGAGACAATACCCCATGCATAACATTTGGGGAGGAGGTCATTACAACTAAAAAATACTATCAGGAACATGCTCGATCTACTGATTCTGAGGACTCAGCCGCCCAACCTTCCCGACCTACACGCATGGATTTCCAAGCACCGGACTCCTTTGCTCGCCGGGAGGCTAGACTTATATCCGTGTGCTAAAGGTATCTTCGTTGTGATGCAATAGATGATAAAAATCCATAGCTTCCAAGCTTTGGGTTTGCCAATCTAAGTACCTAGTCATTAAACCTGGTTCCCTTTTAACCCGCTCACCGAGTCTTTTTCATGCAAAATTTGGATCGCCCAATTACCCCTCCATTGGAGCGGTGAATGTTTGAAATCTATTGGAAACACCTTGGGAACTACTCTTTTTATTGATTCTCAAATGAATACACCCACACTTATGCTCGGACAGTGGAACTTGACTGCTAAAAACCTCACTGCAACCATTGATCTCGGGGTGCAAAGCGAACTTAGTCACAAAATTACGAAGGTCTTCCATTTCGATGTAGAAGATGTTTCTGTCTTGGTCATACCTCTATTCTTGTGGGTTGGCAAAACGACAGCATGAGAAACGTAGTTGGTGGAAGGATGCCCGCCCGGAACATTTGGTTTTCGATGCAAAAGAGGACCTTGAAGCAATTCCAAATGCTGAGGTTGAATCTGACTTTGTCCCTGAAACCCCTTTATCGGAAAATCCTATTGACAATAGCAAGGAAATTGCAGCAAATTTATCTCATATAGTTGTTAAAGAAGGAGAAATTGTCTCATGAAAACAATGATGTTGTTTCAGTTGGAACTTTTGCTACTATGGAAAATTCTCCTTTTTCTAACCCTCCATTTGTGGAGGCTTCAGAGTAAGCTGTACCGTAAAAAGAAAAAGTTTATTTTAAAGAATGACACTTCTCCGCCTCGATGATTCATCTCTCTTTTGGTGTTCGACTGTTCTACATTGTCCCTTAATGCTCCAAACGGTGGTTTTGGTTCGCCAAAGGTTTGGAGCAGATCGATTGTTGTTTTTCAGCTTTTTTTTGGACGTTGGTACTTTTTAAAGCATTGTTTTCTGCTTTGTAGGGCTTCCATGTTTTAATCTTGGCTTTTGAGCCTTCTGTATAAGGGTATAGTCCCTTTCAAAAAACTATTTGCCAATAATTTAAAAAAAAAATTGTATACAAATAAAATTAAAAACATTATTCTTGTAAAATTATTTATAAATCAATGAACAAACCTCCATACAAAACATTAATTTAAATTATAGTCATTCAACCTTCCATTTTAAAAATCACATTTTCCTATAAAAGTCATAAAATTTCAGTATTTATAACAATATACAGATTAAAAACAATAACAATGATGGATGAAATGGTTTCAAATGATTACAGTATGAAAACATGGATTAAAAACAAATATATAAATAATAAACAAATGATTTGTTATTTGTTAATTTTAATTTTAAAAATTTAAAATTACCCGTCTTTGGGCTTCTCCTTAAGGGCAAATACAGTATTAGAGCAGAGCAGAGCAGGAGAAAGATATATACAGATTTAGTGTAATATAAATATTAAATATTTGGAGCAGCATTAGCTTTTAGTAAACCGTATAAAATTGGCGCTAAATTGGTTGGAAGCCCTACCAGATCTTCATCTGGGTTATACGTCAGGTCCCTGAAAAGTAAATTTTTCTTTAAATCAATGTGTACAAGCTAATTGAAAGCCTGTAAATTTCTGCAATGTGCATAGAGCCTACAACCTTTAAATCATAGATAGAAAATGCAATGTTAATGAGTTCAACTTGAACAGATCAATGCACTTCCATAGATTGATGTTAGGACAACACGGATGCAGAGATCTAGCCCCGCACAGCCCAGAAGCCTAATTTCATAATTTATTTTGTTTTGTGCTCGAAAAACATGTGCTTCGAGATATTGCATGCAGGAACCAAGATACTGCTTGATAGAATTTTTTCACTCCAGAATAGTCCTCTCTACCACAATGAAGTAAGTTGCAATGTAAACTATATTCCAGAGAAAATAAAGTATCAGCATTTGTTAATATAAGCAAGCGACTGCTCGCATGTAGACAACAAAATTAATACGAAATATATTACGCCACCAAGACTGAAATTATGTTTGATGGGTTCCAGTTCCCTCGCAATATTGTATACCATGGACTTACATCATATTTTGCTCAATTCCTTGAATAAATATGTAACATACAGGTGGCAGAATGTGTTAATCTCGGAAGGAAGCCAATGCAACTTAAAAAGATGTGAAAGAAAACTTGGACACAATTTCTGGTGGTGTGTTATGCAATGCTTTTAAGTAGTGGAAGTGGTTGGAGGCTTCACTATAAATGTCCATGGCGAGTTTGCAGAAGGCCTCAAAATTAAGTTTGATTAACAATGAGAGTCAGAAAAGACTGAAAAAGGGTTCTGCTTTATCTCCTGTTGCAGGAAAATCTGAACGCCCACAGCAAAGAAAGACGAGAAGATCAATATGGAAGAGTGATACGAAAAACACAATGAAACGAAAAGCTGAGGCAACAAGTAATACGGGGAGGTTGAAGATGAAGCAGCAGGAAGAAATCATAAAAATAAGGCACAACATGTTCCTTTGGATGAAGTACTGCGCGTAAATAGAAGGATCAAATATATCTTCATCAAAATGAAATTGGAGCAGACCCTTATTAATGCATATTCTGGCGAGGGATGGAAAGGCCAGAGGTTTGTTAGACATAACTTTTCCATAATTGGCATAAATATGAGGCAAGACCAGCAAAAGTTTCATTTTCAACTTTATCACGGATGCATTAATTTTCTTCTGTACATACCAGGAGTCGCTTTCTTATATTAACAAAACAGTGAAATTATAAAAATGGAAACAGTTGACAGGAGCGTGACAGTGAGGAGGCTTACATGTACGGCTATTTTATCTGCAGCTATTGCATACACTGTCGAATCTGGATAGCAAAAGAAGACTTTGAATTGAATTGAAAGATTTTAATTACGTCCACGAGACCAACAGGTCTATGGGACCAAAGAATTGCACCAAACCGTCTTAGACCATAGTGGGCTTCTTGAAGTCTTTTAAGAGGCTGCTCCTCTTCCAGCTGATCTGCGATAGCATTTCCCCCAAGCCATTTATTCTGTACCGTATCTGCCTGCAGCCATGTAGGACTTCTGATGAAGGCTGGCAGTTAGAATGTGGGTAGAGATTCCACGTGGTTGTGTTAGTTAACTGTAATCTAAAGCTTCCAACAGTCACGTTTTTCGTAATAATAGCCATTGGCGTCGCCAATTTCGTTCTTAGATAAGAAAGGCAGGTGTACATGTTCCTCCATATGCATATTTGGACTATGTGCTTGTGTTACCTAGAATATAGTTCTATCAATGGTAAAGATAAAATAATTTAATGTTTATGTGGGACAGCCATCAAAGAATTTTGCCTTAAATATAGGACTGTAGGATGGAAGAAAAATTTGCCATGTGGCATGTTAATTTGCCACTTGCTATATGACATTTTTTTCTTCAAAAGATGAACGACAAAAGTGATTTGGAAAAGATTCCAATCGAAAAATATTTAAAAAACTATAGAGTTAATGATAAAAGCAGAAAAATCAACAACAATGATTGTTTAGAAGATTAATATCTAATAGGAAAATGATTCTTATAGTTACTCTTACGACATGAGAGACTAATAAGTGAATTCAATATAATTGTAAAATATTGGAATATTTATAATATAGAAAATCAACAAATAATTAGAAGTATTTGAAAAAATTAACAAATTAGGGTTTTATAGGATAATATCCAATTTTATGTGAATCTAGAGACAATTACTAGTGGCAAATTATGGGAAATAGGTTATGTTGGGAAGATATACCAAGCAAAAAAATGTCATTTGTGGGAAACTTAACTAGTTTCTACAATGTGCGAAATGACACAACTAACTTTGTCAAGAATAGATGAATGACACAACCAATTTTGTATAGTATGAAAATGATACATGTATGTTGAATGTGAAATGGAATCTATGAATGTGTTCAAATAGTTTTGACCTTCAAAAACCTCATTATGTTTCTTTGGTTTCAATGTAGATCCTTAGGAAACTATTCTCTTTGCTCCAAACCGTAATCCATAATCAACACCATAGAAAATGATAAACAAGGTTCAAATTCAAGCACTTGTCTCAATTAGAATCCCTTTGAAGAAAAATTCTTAAGAATAACTCTCGATGCAATTCAACAAGAAATCAATTATGCAAGTGTCCCAACCCTCATCTTTGATGCATGTGAAACAAGTAGAAAATGTTGGAATTTTACTTTTGGCATGTGAATGCTTTTGGAAATAACTAAATTATCTTTTACAACTTACAATATCACTCTTGGATTCAATGTCTTGTGTTTTTGTGAGTTTTGTTCTTTTTACACCTAAATGAATTAATGCACTCATGTACTTATAGACTTCTCGAATATAAATTAGGACTTGCTAGTATGCAATCTAACACACAATGAATGGGAAAGTGAACATAAATACCGAGGAATTCAAAATCAAGGAGCAAGGTACCACAAATGCAACATCCATTTATATACCATATCAAGAACTAATATGACTAGTTGCATGTATTATGGAATTGGAAAAATTCAAGGTACGTGTTGGAAAAATATTTTTCATGCATGCAAAATATGGTGTTTTGACAACATTATGTGAGACAAAGTACCTCTTTATTGTCAGAGAGGTGCCCTTTATTGAAATCCAAAACGAACAAGAAAGGATATGTACAATATTTACACCAACTTGTGTGGTGGGATTTTACTTGTGAGAAAGGAATATAAACTAAAAGGCGAGAAGAAAGCACTGGAGAATTTTGAGAGAAAAAGAAGAAAATAAAAAAATGAATTTCAAATAAGTAGATGCAAAGCTTCTGATTCTAGTTTGCAATAAGATCATTCAATATAAGAAATATTTTAGAATGGAATTCGACGTACATGAAAATAATGAAGAAAGTCCGACATTTGACATAAGGACACATGTTACCACCAAAAAGACAATGACACAAACTTCAACAAATATCTTTTAATTTCTACCCAAATATGAACAAAAAATCTCATACACATTTCCTCTCATACAAGATCTTGTACATAATTATGGGAAAAAAATTCTAGCCAAAAATCCCTCCAAATCTCTTAATCTGAATCCCCTTAAGAAATGATAATTGATGTCCTTTTCGCAATATCCTAGATAACATAAAGTTTATTCACATATATTTGAAAATCTATAGGAAGTCTCATAAAGTAGTTCCTTCAACAAGCAAAAATCTCTAGGATTATAATTTTTTTATAATGATTTACAAATACATATTTATAGTAAAAGAATTCTTATTTTTCAGCTACATGAAAGATTGACTAAGTCAAATTTATTGGAAAAAAGAAACCGTGAAAATGATGTGCCCTTTTTACAATTAGAATTTGACATTTTACATATGTGAAAATACACTACATAGAATTTACAAAGTTGAGTTAAGAAATAAATATCTTCAACTTAGGAGTTTCCTCTCTTGCCATTATTATTGACTTGTGCCTTCAAATTGATGATATTTTATATTGGCATGGATTCCTCGAATATTTTTTATTTGGTTCATGGAAGTAGTGGTTTAGGAGTGAAAATGTTGGTGTGTATACTTGCCTTGTCATCTTGCGGCATTGTCCACATCACATGGTGAGTCATCTCACTTAGGTGAGGTCATAGGTCTTAGGTGTCTTAGGGGTAAGACAAATTCCGTCACACCCATCAATGTGCATCAATGCATCATATAAGAGTTACTTTCCATTTTAGGAATGTAACTTCTCTTCTCCACTTGAGGAGGTATGATTGTCATGCATTGAGAGTTACAAAACACTCTTATTTTTACCGTTTTTCTTTAGATCTATGAGCATATGAGCGAGACCTTTTCTTTGCATGCACATTTCATGGTTGAATACTTACTCCCTCATGGAACTTCCTCACACTGCCATTCAAGTGTAACTTGGTTGATGTTCATGTTATCCTGCATGATCCTCATTCTTGCATTCTCCATCATGGTATCGAGTGCGGTTATTGGGATCCACACTACTCTCCATCTTTTGTTGCCTACTAATCTTAGTTTGTTGTTCTTACTGTCATGCAAGCTTTGCAATTATTATTCCATTCGTGCATTATTTGCATTGTGTTGGCTAGATTTTCTGCATAGCTGAAAACCTAGGCAGTCATGAGATAAATCTCCCTCATTTACCAGTGAGGCTCCCATGTAATATTTGTCAGTTAAATATGCTAGTATCTATTTGTGGGTATTAATTTAACCATATAGCTCATGAACCATAGTTGTATAGTTTTGCGGTAAAAATAAGCGCGAGTTAAAGAAAGAAAATATCGATGAAGAAGGAAATAATAAAAACACAAGAAAGAAAGAGGGAAGATGTGCAACCCAATCAATAGATTATAGAGTTGATTGCATGCACATAGACAGAACAGATAGATATTAACATACAAAATTATAAGCAAAGGGAACTTTCAGATCTAGATCTAGAATAGATCTAAGACAGAAAGTTAGAAACAAAATGTACTAGATTGACACAAAGTTCTTTGGAAATATGATCCTTTCTATTCCTCTACTTCAAATTGATATCGGGTGTTTCAAAGACAAAGTCTGGAACACAAGAATGTTTACAAATTATTTTTTTCATCCGACGATTCTTCCTCTACTTATAAAATGTAGAAGGAAAATTACAAATGTGAAACTTAACTGAACTAGAACATAAACAAAAAGTAAAGCTAACATCTAGAAATCATCTTCCTTTAATTCCTCTCTAAGTGACATGCATCTGGAGTTCTAGTCAAAATTATGCACATTTGTCACTTAACTTATAGAATCGTTCCACACAACTTAAAGTAATGGTTTTCAAACCAATAACTTTAAAGTTTTACAATTACATCCGGGAACGTAGAAATAGAAGAAGAAAGAGTAGAAGAAGAAAGATCTGCCAGTTGTAACATCTACATCTTTTTGCTTTGATACTGAATATACTTGTCGAACATGTAATTCAACAATCTGCTTTAGTGAAAATCAAAGCACCCCGGATGCAAGCCTTGATCAGATTTCTAGTTTGATCACTCTAGCATCCAAGTGTGATTGCACAACATTGAATCCTTTCTCCGAGTGTGGGACTCGAGAAAATGAGAAAGGAATCTCCAGAGAAGGTGCAGTTCTGCTCCTTAACTACCTCGCCAAGCTATTCCAGTGCAGAAAACTAATCTAAACCTAATCTAACCATGCCAAGGAGACAGAGAGAGAGAAAAGGGAAAAACAACAAAAGCCTACACTAAAACGGTGATACACCAGAGAAGGAGAATGTTGAACATCTATCAAAAGCGCCATGGAACAAGGAGAGGTGAGTGATGGGAAGCATGGACAGACGCATCACAAGCCCAAGGATAGATTTCACACAGAAAATGTCCCAAAACCCCATGAACACAAAACTCGGACCTGCAATGAACATTCAAACTTGCACAAATACCATGCAATGAAGAGAGGCAAGCAAGAAAACAAGTGAAAAAAATGAGCAAGGATGGATGGATGCATCCTGAAAACACGTTTTTGTGCTCCGAGAAATTCCATGCAGAACATCATTTCAATAGTAAAAGGTAAAAACGCCATTACAGAGAAGGGGAGGAGGTTCGAACTCCATTTTCAACCCTGGAGAAGAAAAGAAGGGAGGGCAAAGCTGAAAAGATGAACAACTTGTAATGTCCTCACCAAAATGAGCCAAATCTGGCTTTTACATTGCATGGGTCGAGCCCATGAGAGAGAAAACATACAAAACGTGGTAGCCCATTCCTCCTTGACTGCAAAATGCATTAAATCAGCATGGAGGACCTTACAAACCCATACCCTATCATTTTGACCAAATGGGAGGAGAGTGCGACCCATTCTGTATTAAATTTGGTCGCTGAAATGTCACTTCTGGCCATGAACACGTGTCAGAGCCATTTTTGAATTTTCTCTCTTGAAACTGAACCAAAATTCAAAATTGACCATGGAATCCTGTAGAGAATTTCATAAGCTTTCCAATGATATGAAGAACGTGCAAATCTGAGCTCTGGATCAAAAGATATGAAGGTTTGAAGTTTTAGGGCAAACGCCCAAAAACGAATGTCGAGCAAAAATTTTAAATTTTGACCTTTTTGCATTTTGGAATTTTTTTGAAAATTTTCGCGCTCCACGGTCGGATGGCACGTGTCAAGTCTGGTTTCTAAGCAATTCTCTCTCCTCCACCTTCATGGGCTTTCTCTTGAAATTTCGACCTTTTAACTCTTTGGAAAATTTTCCATTTTTCCCCGTGCCCCGCCACTGGGACACGTGGCACGCTTTGGTTGGTGTGAGGGTGCGGGGCATATTTTACCTTTTAGTTTTTGGCCAAAACTTTGTTAAGTTCTTCTAAGTCTTTCCCTCGGCTCCGAACTTCCTGCTCCTTAGGAGACGTGTCCTCTTTTTATTGGCTCGGGCAACGCCTCCAAACTTCACCTTTGGAAACTCGGACAAACTCTACAAAACATTAAGTAAAAATCTCACCCCTTCCTCCTCAAGCCTCGATCCACGAAGACACGTGGCACGTTCGATTCGTCGGTGGCTCTTTTGGCTCCTGTGTTCGCCGCATATTTCTGGCTCGGATGTCCCAAATTTTCTGGGACAAATTTCTCTGTCCGCTTGATTGGGCTTCCTATCCCTTTTTGAGGCAAAGACACGTGGCACATTTCCATTCGCTCTCGGCTTCTTCGGCTCTCCATGTCCCGCACGTATTTCCCCCAAATGTCCAGGACCGAAGTTTCTTGTTTCGGCCGAAGGCAAGGCGGTTTGCGTCTACGCGTACTCTCGCCCAACTTGTCCTTTGGCGCTCGGGACAAATACTTCCGAACCGCCGAAATGGGTGACTTGCGCAAACCGGCCGATCCATGTCTTCCGCGTACTTTTAGCCTAAATGTCCTGACTTTGCGACGAAGCAAGACTTAAGTAATTTTCTTCATTTTTCAAATTTGGTTTGCTTTTTCATGAGTGCCCCGCGCGTCCCCGTCTCGGATGTCCCTTTCTTTGCGTGGACCGCCTGGAGGATTTTCGGCCGATTCGTGCCTCGACGTCCCAACTGTCCCAAGGACTACCTAGACTAGGACTTAGCCAATTTTCTTGATTTTTTCTGCCCCAAGCTTAGTTTTCTGCATTTCTTCCATTTTCTTGACCTGTTGGGATTTCTTCTTGGATGGGAGAGTTAGAAAAAAGCCGAGGGACCCGAAACATGATTTCGGGCCTTGAATCGATCTATTTGCAGAAGGACTTGAATATCGATGCATGTTATCAAATTTACCTTGGGGGTGAATTTTGGATACACTAAGACTTCCCATCTGTTTTAGCCACTGACTTATTTTTCTCGTCCAAAATTACAAAGAAGCCTTCGTTCAAAACCTCGATGCACGCTTCCACATCCTTTAAGCTAGGCCTAAACTTCTTAATGTCTGACTGCAACGTTACTAGCTTAGTGATAGAATCCATTATGAAAGGCCTAATAGCTCCATCAATCCTCTCTTGCACCATCAGAAGAGATCCTTCAGGGAATCAGACACTTTGTTAGGAACGGTCATTTCATATGAAGAAACGTTCTTGACTACTTCCTCATTGGTGAAAGAAATGACATTGTCTGATAGTGATGATGTCATACTCTCAAGTGCCCACATTTTTTTCAACATAATTTTGAAGATCTCCAAGCGGAAAGAAACTGCAAACTCAAGATGCTTCCCCTTTTCAACTAATCCATCGGGCACAATTCATTATGCAGTCAAAACCTCCCTTGGCAGCTTATTTATCTCGACCAAAGTACTCAGGTTACTTTCAGCTATTGTGTTCATGTCCATCATGCTCATCACTAGTTGTTTCAGCTGAACCGATGCATCCTTCATAACCTTTAGATGGGCCAACACCTCCCGAGTTGTATAGAAGCTTGGTGAATGATTAGATTCTTCCATTCATCGATAACTTTAACTTGGTTACCTGCATCTTCCACTTCCTGCATCAGATGATCACTCACCTGCTTATGTGCTGAAATTGGCTGAGTGGAAGATTTGGCAACTTTGGCAATAATCTCACACAACTGAGACACCTGCTTTTGAAGTTCAACTTTTTCCACCTTTTCTTTGTCAAGCCTAAGGAATAAAGCATTTATCAATGTCTGCGTGTCTTGCTTCAATCCTTTAGTAGTGGCTTGACCTATGGGTACTTTGGTCACTATTATATCTCCTTACAGTGAGCTCGCCCTTCTTCTTTCCTTCTATTGGAGCTGATACCTCGGCAAAATTCTACCATGACTCCTCAATAATCAAGCTCGAAGGCACCTTAGCAACTTTAGGTTTTTTGTCTTTTCGCCCAAACTCAGGAGTAGCTGCAAGTCATGTTCCTCCAAGTTGATCTCCTCTCTAGCCTCTGGGACCGACTGTGAAGCCAACCACTTTGAGAAATTACTTCTTAGAGAATGAAAAGTTGCTGAATGTACCACCATCTCATGCTCTGGTTCCTCTCCATCTAAAATTGCTACAGTGTCATGGCTACCATCCTCTGTATTGTCCAAAGACAAAGCTCTTTCAAATTCTACCATCTGTAACTTTAGTGTTTCTTCAGGAAGAGGTGCTGATCAGAGTGGCTAAGGAGAAAACACAAATGTTGCCGGATTCAATGGAGGAATGACAGTATCTTGTTGAGGTGCAAAAGTTGGTGAAGTACTTGATGTTGGAGAAGTTGGAACTAGCACCATAGCCGTAGAAGTGACCTTTTCCCTCGAATGAGACTTCTTGTGCACTTTAATATTTTCAGGTCTTTTGCTACTTTCTCCCTCGTGCTTCCTTTTGATGGAATATCCTATGTTGAGGTTGCTATGATTTGATTCATCAAAGCTTCATCAAGGTAATACCCCTTTCACAAGAACGGTTCAAAGTGTTGACCAGAACAATGGTAGATCTCTCCTCGATCGTGTGACAACCACCAATGTTCTCCTAAAGTGTAGCTCTATCCCCTCCCATCTGATGGTATGTGTCAAGTAACATAGGTCCATCATCTGTAAGATCTGTAGGTATCCGTGCTAATCCATAGTCAAACACTTGTCGCATTGATAACCTGCTGAAGTCTTTCTTCCTAACTTCGTACTCGCTTCTGCACTTCATCTAGAAATCTTCTAACGAAGGCACATGCGCGTATTCTTGGGAGATTGTCTTTCTTGCTACCCCATATGGATCAAAGTTTAGCCGTGTTGGGAAGAACTCATGCTCATACTCAGAGAACATCTCCGCTTCAATTCCTTTGGCTTTGTGAATGCTCTGACAGCAGTTGTAATAGCCCACTGTGATCGAGAAGAAGCCTGTAGACTTGTGCCATTTTGAATGTAGGTCATGCATCTCCATGAAGTATCTGTCTGCTCACCTCCATGATGAGAAATCTATCGCTTGTATATCTGGGTAACATGACTGGTTCTCCCGAAAATCCGGTGACCCTAAGGTATGTAAAGTCTGCAAACTGGATGAAGATACTGCCAATCTGGGATACAACTTCCCAAGCTTCCTTGCTTACCTTGTTGGTCTTTAGATCACCGTTCAACCTACAAATGAATCCGTAGAAGAATCCATCGTTGACCACCTTATAATATTTATTGCATGCAGGCACAGTAAGTTGTGGATAGCACTCAAAAATAGGATCCTTTAAGAGTACACCCGTCTATCTAGCTTGGAGAAGATACCTGTAAGGATGTTGCATATACCAAATATGAAGTCATCATGAAGCTGTAAGTCTGCCTCACACTCTAGAGCTTCTCACCGATGTTGTCACTTGATGATTTCGACCAATTGATTACAAAATTTGCTTTGTTGATCTCAATGGTCCTGATGAAGGCATACATCCATGAGCAAAATTTGAGTGTTAGCTTCGCCATTTATCCCGAATAGCAATTTGGTAATGTCATCCACCTCCGCACAGATTGGACCATGGAAGAGTCCTCGGGAACTTTGATGGAGATCCGGGCTTCTTCATATACGTGTTGTTCATTATGCCCACACAGTGGACTTTATGCTTCTCCCATCTATTTCCGACGTCCAACATGCTGATAGTAGTCACCACTTGTTGTGTTGGAATATTTAGACAATAATTGATAAAGCGTGCGTACATTTGGATTATTGTCTTCCCCATAACATCTGGATTGATTTGGATAGTGGATGGTATGACATTGCACATTCCATGATGAATTCTAGAAACTGAGTTGTGAATGGGAATGTTGAATCTCGAATGATTCCACTTGCTCTTTCTTGCGCCCGCACGAGAGAAGTCTTTCTAGCTCTGGATCTGTCAATCAATTCGGAAAGAGGTTACGTGCCTAGATCTCGTGTCTCCAATGTCGAGTAAATCTGGAAGTAATACATGATTCGCTGATCTCTCTCTTTCATCCGCTTTGCCATGATCGGAGCTATCTTTGTCTAAGTAATTCTTTTTCTTTTTATTTGGCCAAAATTCTTTACAATTGGTGCCGATTTGGGAATTTCTTCAGATTTAGAGGATATATTTAATGTATCTGACATTGATTTAAGCTCCCTTTAAATTATATAAGCATATGTAATGAATACCTACAATTAATTTAGACAAAGATGGCAACCTGGAACATGAACACTTGATTTTTATCATAAGAATCTGCATATAAAGCCCGTTGCCCTAAAATTGAGGCTTTGCTTGCATGAAAATAAAACATAACTATTTTTAACTTCACCGACACCTATACCAATATGCGAGATAATTAACCAAACTTAAAACAAGCTCCTCCAATCATAGGCACCAAACCTTGAAGCTTTTTGGCAGTGAAAAACACTTCTTTGAGTAAAAATCCTCCTCCTTTGGGTGACAAAACTGTCTGGGCTGAACTCCTTTGCTATAAGAATTAATTAATTCATCATTATGGCAGCCCATGCTTATATAACCTTCATCATTCTATAATTAATAATTTCCTCTCTTATTTCTAGTAATTAATTAATTAATAAGTACGCTTTTCTCTCCAATTTGGGCACCTATTTTTGCATGCTCATGGCTGCCATTAAATAAATTAATATAATTTTTTTAGCCCTCTACTTTCACTTAACATCATGCTTTGACCTTCTATTTCTCTATGCACCAAAATTAGGAATAAAAACCATTAACTAAATACTTCAAAAATAATTATTTCTCCCTCATGCTTCCTTTTGATGGAAGATACTATGTTGAGGTTGCCTGTGATCTAATTCATCAAAGCTTCATCAAGGCAATACCCCTTTGTCAGCAACCAGTTTGAAGTGTTGACCAGAACAATGGTATATCTCTCCTCGATCATGTGGCAGCCACCAATGTTCTCCTTAAGTGCAGATCTATCCCCTTCCATCTGATGGTATGTGTCAAGTAACACAGGACCATCGTTTGTAAGATCTGCAGGTATCCGTGCTAATCCATAGTCAAACACTTGTCGTGCTAATAACCTACTGAAGTCTTTCTTCCTAACTTCATACTTGCTTCTGCGCTTCATCCAGAAATCTTCTAACAAAGGCACATGCACGTATTCTTGGGAGATTGTCTTTCTTGCTACCCCATATGGATCAAAGTTCAGCCATGCTGGGAAGAACTCGTGCTCATATTCAAAGAAAATATGGGTATTTGTTGAAATTGGCTCCTATGATTCTTTGGGAATATCTTGACACAATACAAGCATCTTATGGCAATAAAAACATAAAATGAACGCTATTTTAAAAGTACAATTTTTTTACATTGGGTAGTCTCGATTTCGGGGTGAAATCTAGGGACACCACATTGATATGGTTTTACTCATGTTCACATCTTGTTTAGAGTTCATTGGTTGTGTTTGGTTTGTGTTTTTCTAGAGTTTACGGATCGTAGGCTCTGTATGCATGTTATGGGTCGACTACATAACTGAGGTTTTAGTGTGGCTTTTTTTTTAGGTTTTGAAGGATTTTTTTAGGTACAACTTAGCCCCAACTTTCTGAGCTACAAATTGAGTTAGCCCTCCTAGCTCGTCTTCACCTCTTTGCTACCTATCGCTTACCTTTACAACTCGCATGATCCTCTTTGGTGACTTGACTATTTCCTTTCCGCTTTACATTAGTTCCATCTCGCCTTGGACATTGTACCCCATATCATCTTTCATTGTCATTTTTGCTGGCTCGGTTGCATTGTTTGGCTCTACAACTTCTGGTTGGGTTTTTCTTTGAGATATTTGGTTACATGTTTGTGCTTTCCTTAGCTAGTGTTGCCTGCCATAGGTCTTACCAGTTAGGTTTTCCCTTCCTCGATTGGTCTCATCCTTGCTTCACCATCCCGGTTGATCTATGCATTCGAACCTTTCTCCTCAGCTATGTGTCGACCTACATGTTACTTTGATTCCTTTTCATGTTGGGCATGTGCATTCCTATGTGAATTGTGGTTAAATCCATTAAACCATCCCCCGTGCTCCCACTCCCTCGTCATTCACGATTTGGATGCTCTGCAGCCCACTTGCTAGTGTCCACATGTCCTTTGGGAACCTCTTCGCACTGAGATGTTTCAAAATCTCCTCCCTAACCTCATCATGGAATCTTCCAACACCCCCAACACACCGATTCTTCTATCAGAATACTCACTTGACAACTTGGACTCCACTATATTAGTCACTTTAATGTGTTCACCAGCTCGACACCAATTTCCTGCTAACTTTCCCGACATGTGGTCTTCTGTCTTGTCACCAGTTCTTTGTGGTTGACTCACATGATACGTGGTAATATCCACTTAGCATTGTCCGATGTACCCTATGGCTCGTGTATTTCCCCTACTTGACGACATGACCTCCCAGCAACTCGGTGCACCCTCTAGCTCAACATTCTAACCGTGTAACTCGATGCCTAGCTTTTGTTGACTCAACATCCTAGCTCGCTAGCTTAACCCAACTAGCTCACCTCCTGCTCACCCTGAAACTTTCTAGCTAGCTCTTAGAGATGAGATGGCTCACCCTTGGGCCTACGTGCTTTCTTTACCCCCTCTTTGATTTTTAACCCTATTTTTTCCCTTTTAATCTAGTATTTTTCTAAATTAAGCCTAATTAAGGGAAAATAATTTAAAACATCTTCATTAAGGGGAGTTCTTTTTGGCTTCATTATAGGGTTATTGGGATTTTAGGGCCTATTTTTGGCTCGTCCTCATTGTAATACTCTTCTTCACTTGTGAGATAGTTAGTGGGTCCACAACAACCTTACGAAAGAGGGACCCTTTTGTGATGTGAGACACCTTCTCTCATACTAAACACTATTTTACCCCCTTGTTCCTTGCTTAGACCCTTTTGTGTTTGTTTATGTGTTGTTCCTCCGCCTCCTATTGAGACTTATTATGGCCTCCACTCTGCGTAATTTGTCACCTCTGCAAGGTGAGTGGTCAACTATCCCACGTCACATGAAAACACCCTATAATAATCAATTTACTAATTATAACATGCCAAAAACATGGTGGTTATCATTTTTTGGGGTGCTGTATTGCATTTAGACACATTCTCAATCGAGTTTGTCATCTTCCAACCTTGCATGTATTCTCACACCCTTATTTTCTTGCATTATGCACTTGTTGTGGATGCACCATGGAGGATGGTTTTTCTAAACTTTAGCATTGTATGATTGCTTCTTAACCTCTGCCACTTCTTCTTGGTAGAGAGAACAAAAAATAATGACGTGCTTCTATGGAATGCTATTTCACCCACGAGGCCCTTTATCCTTATTTGTATGGGCAAGTTTTTGTACTCACCGATCCTTATCATCTTGAAGACTACCTCGACATGTGTGACCATGTTGTTGGTTATTTGGTATTACATGTTTCCAAGCCTCTTCACCTTCATGTGGCACACTCAGATTTTTGTCACATCGTTTGGAGCATTCTTCAATTCTTATTTGGAGACCCTTAAAGCTGCTCAGCTATCTTTGGTAATGATATAATTATCTCCTCTCCTTCTTCATGTGATGATAATTATAATGACAAAAACTTTCTTGTTTATATATTTGATAATGGGGATTATTCTTGTAGTTCTTATAATGAGAGTACTGCCGAGGACTCCTCTCCCCTTCTCTCGGTCACCTTCTAGAGAATGTTGACACTCCTCCCTTCCCATCAGACATCGAGTAGTCTAGTTCCTAACCTTATATTGTCATTTCATTTTCCTCATTTCCAATTCCTAGTGTATGATGCCCTTTTCACTCCTCCTTCATGCATTGATGATTCATACCTATCATACATCACTCTTCTATTTGTCGAGCCACCCTTTTGGGATGAGTATCTACTAGAACTTCATCGTCTCTTCACAAAGTGCCTACTTGTGATGTAGTATAGGAGTTTCTCATCCTTCTATAGGTGTTTTGGAGGATTCCTTCATCTCTTTTGTTGGGAGTGCCCCTTATGGGACTCTTATCACTTCCATTTTTTGGAGACCATCATTGATCCACCCTTTCTTATGGATCCTCTTTCTATTGTTTTGGGGTTGTTTCTTTTCCTTCACTTCACTTGGGCATCCTTTTGGTGGATGTTCCTCTCTCACACTCTAACAGTTCTACACTCGTGGCATTACCTTCGATTCTTATGCACTCATTTTCTAGACCTATGTCACATTTTAGTGGACCAAATTTAGATTTCTTCATATTGCGCATTCGGTTTCCTTCATAGAGTAGGTAGAATTCCAGTACTCCATTTCTGTCCTTCCCAAGGGCATGAACATTATTTGATGCAGTTGGATCTTCTTCAATCTACAGGTCGAGGACCACGTCATTGACACTCTTCTTGGAGACTTCCTAGAGTTACAAAGTTTAGATCCGGTTATGGATTCACATCTTTAATAGTTCCTCTTGTCTCATTCCTATGATATCTTCTTCTTCTTCCCAATATATTCATAGTCTATACATGGGTACCTTATCAAGCCCTTAGTTTTCAAGACCCATTTGACACATCTTTGTTATATTGTTACGGGATTCTTCCATCTCTTGTAATTGGATGTTTTTCCCATTGGGTTTTCCTCTACTACTTGAGATCGTTGTTGTGCATAGGTGCCTCATTAGTCTTAGTTGTCGGGACCCATCTCTTGTTTCGACTTCCCGCCTCATCCTAAATTACTGATGGGGGCATGATGGTGTGTGTACTTGCCTTGTCATCATGCGTAATTTTCCACATCACGTGGTGAGTCATTTCACTTAGGTGAGGTCATATGTCTTAGGTGTCTTAGGGGGTATGAAAGATTTTGTCATAAATTTTTTCATGCGTGTCTGTGTGTATCTATTTGTTATATAATAGTTACTTTCCATTTTCGAGAATGTAATTGCTCTTCTCCACTTGAGGAGGTATGATTTTCATGCATTAGGAGTTACACAACACTCCTATTTGTACCCATTTTCTTCATATCTATGAGCATATGAGCGAGACATTTTATTTGCATGCACATTTCAAGGTTGAATACTTTCTTCCTCATGGCACTTCATCATGTTATCATTCAATTGCAACTCGGTTGATGTGCACATTATATTGCATGATCCTCATTCCCGCTTTTTGTTCTCATTATACCACATGATCCTATGGGTTTGGGGGCACCACCCCAATTAGGTTCCTTAGAGTGGTATAAGACGAGGTTGAGGAACATCACCCCGAAGCCAAAAACAATTTGATCTTCTCACAACCTTTGAAATATATTGATTTCCTTCTTTTCTTTTCAAAATTACATTTTGATATTCAAGGTTTGAGGTATAATTTGCATGCCAAATATTTTTGCAAGAGAAACTACCTACTCAAACACCTAGGTGGAAGTTTGAATTGTTTTTACATCTTAAAATTCACGTTGGTTATATTTTCTCGCACAACTGAAAACCTAGGCAATCATGAGATAAATCTCCATCATTTACCTGGGTGAGGCTCCCATGTAAGATTTTGGCAATTATATTTCCTAGTATCTATTTGTTGGTATTACTTTAACTATGTAGCCCATGAACCATATCTAGATAGTTTTGTAGCAAGTAAGTAGCTGTAAAAGAAAGGAAAAATTTACAAAAGAGGAAAATAATAGGAAATGGGAGAAAGTAGAGAGGATGTACAACCCAAGCAATAGTTTACAGAGTTGATTACATGCACATAAATGAAAACAAATAGATCATTAAACAAAGAACTCAAAGAAAAGGAAACTTTCAGATCTAGATCTATAATAACACAAATTTTATGAATAGATCTAGAAATAAATAAGAAGTAAAATGCACATTGACACAAAGTTCTCCAAAAATCTCTTCTCTATTCATCTGCTTATAGAAATAGGGGTTTCAACTCAAAGTCTGGAACACAAGAATGCTGATTACAAATTCCGATTCTTTAACCCATAGGTTCTTCCTCTATTTATAGTGTATAAAGGGAAATTACAAATAGGAAGCTTTAAATGAGTTCTTGGTTGGAAGATATGAAAAGAAACATTTGGAAATATTCTCCTAGAATTCCTCTTTGCATGACATGCATGATTTATAACTAAAAATAGAACCTTCTATTTTGCATGTCTACCACCTATTTCCAAGTAATTGACTTCTTCAAGTAATGGCTTTTAAACCAATCACTTAAGTTTTATAATTTAATTGATTGCTCAATTACTTTGTCGAAGAAAATAAAAGAAAGAGGAAAAGAAATAAGAAGAAAGTTGCAACCCTCCCAGTCTTGTTCTTCTTCCATATTCTGCATGTGGTTGACTCTTTTGCCTTTGATTCTCACCAAACTGGATCTGGAAGCTATGAATGACTGTGATTTGCTTGCGGGTATTGCCTTTGACCTATCTTCCCCTTTTATCCTTGAAGATTTTGCAATTCTTCTTCAAGTACATGCAAAGTAAATTCAATGAAGGATTCAACTGGAAGATTGAGAGCACATACGTAAGATCCTAGAAAGGAATTTTCCATGCATTGAATTCTACATGAGTGTGTTAGAAACAAGAGGATGAATTTTTTGGAAGCCTTTGCAATTATGAGATCTAGATACGTTAATTAAATCGGTTATAGGTTCGGGGCCTATGTCTGTATCATTACTTCAACAAATTTGGAAACTATGCATAATTCTACTGATCTTTCTCTTTCATCATGCTTCAACATGGTTGGAACAATCTTTGTCTGAGCTCTTTTTCTTTTAATTCTATCAGAATCCCTTGCAATTGGATCCATTTGTGTAGATCTAGCAACTTCTTTAGATTCAAAAGACATATTCAATGTACCTGACATTGATTTGAGCACTTGTGATGAATACCTACAATTTTATTTAAACAAAAGGAGTCCATTACACGAATACTTGATTTTTATCATCAAAATCTACATATAAAGCCTATTGCCCTAAAATTTGAGGTTTTGCTTTCATGCAAAGCAAGAAAAATACTATTTAATTCACCTGGGAACATATACCAACATGCAGATACTCAAAATGACAAAAATTAGGCCATTCCAACCCTAGGCACCAAAGCTCGGAAGTTTCTGGCAAAGTGAAAAATATTTATTAATGCAACATCCTCCTTATTTTGGCACCAAAACATGTCCGAGCTGAAATACTCATAAAAAGAATTAATTGCTTCTTCATAATCGCGTAACACATGCTTATATAACCCTCAACATTCTATTTCTAATAATTGTCCATCCTATTCTTGACAATTAATTAATAAATAAGCATGTGTATTCACCCAAATTGGGCACCTAATTTTGCATGTTATTGGTTACCATTAAATGTAATGTCCCCATTTTTGAAGACCCTTTACCTATCATTCCCGTCGGCTTTAGGGATGTTAAGGGAAAATTATATTAAATAATTTTATAATATTGCACGGAGAGTGATTTTAATCATTTGACATTATAAATCAATATTTATTTAATTGTTTAATATTTATGGAGCAAGTAATTATTTAATTAAATTCCCAAAATGCAAATTAAAAAGGGGAATTAATTATATAATATTTATGTGGCTTTTAAATATTAAAATCACCCTTTTTAAAAGGGATGCCACACCTAGGGATAATAAACTCGCTTTTATGTAATAATTTCCCTCTCCTAGGGATTTTGAATTTTGTGCCTACTTGCTTATAAAAAGAGTGCTAGGATCATTGTTAGACTCATGTTATGATGATATTTATTTTATTCTCCATGCTTGGAGTTGGGATGTATGCCCATTGATGCTCTCTCTCTCTCTCTCTCTCTCTTGCGTGGGAAGTTAGCTAGTTTTGATCTATTGAAGTATTTTCTATTGCTCCATTTGTTGTGTTCTCTTATGTTGAAGATTTGCCATTATTGCTTGAGTTATTTCAGTTTTGGCGCCAAGTTTAGAGTGTGAAAATCATTTGATATTGCTCCTTTAAATTATTCTATTATTATTGCAAATATTCTTACCATAACGACTTGGGTTGGTGATGATTTGATTATGTTTTGATGCCATAAATGATAGATCTGCAATCTGCCATGTGTTATGGATTATTTCAGAGCAAGGGGCTAATATTTTGGTGTATTTGGAGGGCTAGGAAAGAGCTGGAATTATTTTATATAATTTTATCTAACCCTAACGACTTGAAATCAGTTTTCTAGGACTATTTTGGCTAGGTTTTAATGCTCAAAAAATTCAGATTGATAGCTCTTTGGAAATCCCTTAATTTATAGAACAATCTACAATTTATTTGGTGAAGAAATATTGAGTTTTGAAGGAGTTATGCATTTTTGAATATTTCAAGCTGTCTGCAGGCTTTTCTGGGTATGGAAAATTGATATTTATTTCAGATTTGTAGTTTGGGGGCTGATTTAATATTGCATATGATTATAGAAATTAGGAGGAATAAGGATGAATTGATTTCATAATTTTTGGAGGAGTTTTGGTGCCCTAAAAGTCTTTGGGTGACCTACTTTTAGGTCAAAATTAGGGTTTCAGTTGGGTTGTGTGAAATCTAATTTTTGCATATTATTCCTCATATTTTTGTGGTCCATTATCCAAAATTGCAGCTCATTTGGACTTCTCTAGCCAAAGATATGAATTTTGAAGTTTACAGCGAGTTAGGGTTTGAAAATTAATTATTTTCATTTGTGTGTGATCGATTTGTATGAATTCCTAACTTGTCTTAGAAAGGGATATTTTATTAAATAAATAAATTTTATTTATTTTTAGCATGCATCCTTGACTTCTCCTTAGCTTTTCCACTTGCATTGACTTTCCTTCTATTTATGGCGCCAAAATTAGGTGAATAAACCATTAATAAATATTATTAAATGCATTGTTATTCACCCAAGGTGGGTCACATTTTTAGCAAGTGTAATTTCCAAAAATAGGAAGTCAACTTGACGGGAATTTCCACCCTAAACTGCAGCTCCAAAAATCCCCTCTTCCACTTAAGTGATTTGACTTTCATCATGGGAATTTTTACCCTATAAGGAAGGTAAGAAATTCCCGCCATCTTATCACCTCTAATATTCCCATTATAGCTTAAGTGACTTTGAATTCATGGGAGAAAGTACCCTGTAAGTCGGTATGAAATTCCCATATGCCTTCCACTACCAAAATTCTCATCTTTCACTTAAAACATCTCCCAAAAAGTGCGACTTGCATTAAAATTAGCCTCCTTTGATAAAGTGTGACTTGCATGGGTGAATAAACCTCTTTGGTGGGAAAAGTTAGCCTACCAGGAAGGTAGAAAATTCCCATTGGTGCTTTAAGTGATTTTTCTTTATTTTATAATGGGAATTTTCACCCTACAAGGTAGGTAAGAAATTCCACTTGTCTGCCGCCTTTAATTTTCCCATCACAACTTAAGTGAATTTGACTTCATGGGAAAAAGTACCCTGCAAGGAAGGTAAGAAATTCCCACTTCTAGCAGCTACCAAAAATCCTATTGCAGCTTACATTCATTAATTCCAGAAAATGCGACTTGCTTGGGAGAGGCTTTTTGTGCATGACTTCATCTTTTTTGGTCAGAAGCTTACATTTTGAGGCTGATTCCTTTTGGTGTTGTGTCGGTAGATGATATCTAGATGCTTCAGGAAATTAAACAGACTATACTAGTGAAAAATTGACCTAGGGAATTTCACAGAGAAACTGAGGAGAAAATCGGAGAAAAACACAAAAGAAAGAAATAAAAGCAAAAAACATTGTCGAGAAGTTGCGAGATAATGCCCCTGAATTCATTCTTGGTGAAAACCCTAATGATATGAGTGAATATTGGCATGCAAAACTTCAACAAGATTCAATCGGAGCACAATTTACTTCAAATGAGGCATTATTTATTCAATAAATAATTAAATAAAAAATTTCATGAAAAAACTTGGCGGAGGGATAAAATGAGTTTGGGTATCCGGGTATTTGTTGAAATTGGCTCATATGATTCATTAGAAATATTTTAACGTAATACATACATCTTCCGCAATAAAAACATGAAAAGAGACCCGTTATTTAAAAAAATGATTTTTTCAAATGGGTAGTCCTAGATTTCGGTGGTAAAATCTAGAGACACCAAGTCGACTAATTAATTTGGAAGGGTTTTGAGATGCATTTGCACATCAAAATTTTTATAAAGACCTTGACAAGGTTTTGAATTGAATTTACATATAAAATGTCCACATAATAGCTTGACATAGTTTTGAATTGCATTTGCACTTTTAGTGGGGTTTTGGTTTACATTGCATGTCAAAACTAAGTCGATACCTTAGAGGGATTTCAATTTACATTTTCACATTAAAATTATTCTCAATACCTCGGTGGGGTTTTGGATTTGGGAAGAATGAATTTCTTGGGAAGAATGTAACTTCCTCCTAAGCATGATTAACAAAACCAAATGCAAAAAACCAAACTAACAAAAGGTCAAAATTAATTAAATAAGGCTACCATCAAACTAACATCACCATAGGAAATGCTAAAAGAAGCATAAGGTGAATTATTTAGCCATAAAAATTTAAAATACAAAAGGTCAAAATGCCACAAGGCTACAATTCGAACCCATTAAACATGATGACAGTTAAAAAGGAAGTAAATTTTGGCCAATGGCCAATTGTGTCAATCATGAGAGTGATCTCCTGAAACCCATGTTCGTTAGCCCTATAATATGCACACTCAATATACATGAATCATATCTATCCAATAAAATATAACCGACAAACACAACATCCAAACATATCAATCAACCAAATCATGACATTAGGCATTCAACATCAAGTGATACGAGAAGTGTGTATGTCCCCAAAATTAGTTACACACACTTATAAAAATCATATATGATAGATCATAAGCATCCTAGGATTCAATACATATAAAACCAAATCACGACATTAGGCATTCAACATCAAGTGATAAGAGAAGAGCGTATGTCCCCAAAATTAGTTACACACACTTATAAAAATCATATATGATAGATCATAAGCATCTTAGGAGTCAAAACATATAAAACCAAATAATAATTATATAAGCATCCTAGGAGTTAATACTAAGTAAATCATTGTTAATAGTTTTAGTTTATAACAAAACCAATTTACATGCAATTATAATACAAACTACAATATTCCAAGTTATAGGAGTACAAAACTTAAATACTAATTTATCTACAAAGTAACTATACCCATGAGAGAGAAAACAAACATCTAATTGTATATCTTATATATATTTAAATCCAAGGAACAAATAACATTCATAATACCCTGCAACAGACTTAGAGAAGAATAAACACATAGATAATCAAACAACCTTCTATTCTCCCTATTTCACATGCCCACAAATTAAGAAAAATAATGTAATAGGTTCATGTATCTACATATACACACACATATATGCAACAATCCTTAACACGCAAGCCCATTATGGGTATATTTAAGCTGCTTATTAGAAGACAATTGAATCTAATCTTGAAACGAAGTCCCAACTAGTATATTTCTATTCTATCTTCCTATAAAAAAATAGACCAAAATGTAGACTGTATGGGTGTTTACAATTGCTATGTGATAGCGAAAAATTGTAGTTCCAAAATCTCAGAATAAACTCATAAACTTGTTCCACATACAAGGTATGCAAACCCAATATAAAATACAGTTCATAATTTCCTTAACTCTTAAACTCATTTCCTTCACATAGTAACACATACCCATGGTAAAACACAATCCAAGCTCGTAATATATTTTTTATTAAAATACATATACCTGAGATAAAATTTTGGCCTTTAACATGCAAATATATGTGCCATTTCCACATAATATCCAAATAAACATTCTGAATACATTATAATATTCATTCACACAAAATAGTACAAATTTCTCATTCAAACACACAAGACTTTATATCCTTTCAATATGTAATCCTATAAACAGTTCAAAATCAATACAAAATGGTTTTCTAATGTGGTGCTTTTTTACAAAAATACCGAGAAATGAACACATGCCCAAAGTAAAGTCACATAACTCATAAAATCTTCTAATTCATAAAACAAGTCACAAATATCTAGATGCATATCCAACAATGAAGGATAAATCTAACACGCAACCAAATTACATAAATACTCATAATACCATTGTTAGTGCAAAATCATAGCACCCCGAATGGCCTTGAGTTTGAAATGGGGCATTCGGTGTGATTGCACAACATTGGACCATCTCTCAAGTTGTGGGACTTGCGGACTTGAGATGGACCTCTAGAGAAGGTTGGTTCCTGCTTCCTAATCTACTTGCCATAAGCTACTCCAGTGCAGGAAGAACCAATCTAATCCTAATCTAACCTTTCCAGAGAGAGAGAGAGAGAGAGAGAGAGAGAGAGAGAGAGAGAGAGAGAGAGAGAGAGAGAGCCTACACTAAGTGGTGATACACCAAGAAAAGGAAGTGGTGAGATACTCTGCTGAGGGAGGATGAAATAAGGAAAAAAGGAGATGAGGGAGGTCAGACAAAAGTGACATAGACCTAGATCCAAATCTGCCATCGAAACTCCACGAAGCACAATATCTTGCACCTATAAATGTGAAATACATGCACAAAAAACAAATCTGAAAGGGAGAGGCACAAAGAAACAATAAAACACGAGAGAGGGTTGAAGAACACCACAAAAACATGATTTTATTGCTCTAGAAGGTGCACAACCATTACATTGATGCTCAGAAAAATAAAATCCACTTTTCAAGCATATGAGAAGGCTTACAACTCAAAATGGAGTTGGGAAACAAATTTTATAGAGTTTCCCCACACCCAAAATGTCTCTCCTTCTCAAATGAGAAGTATTTACAATATATAGAACGTTGAGGCGAGAGAGAAAGAAGAAAACTCAGACTCTGCTCTAAAAGCTCAACCACCCACCATTAATGCCCCTTGTAAATTTGCCTATAATTTTTCAATTCTAGTTCCCCATGTTTGTTTGGCATGTTGAAGAAGGAAGAATGACGGATCAAATCAAATCTGATCTAGTTGTTGAAGTAATCGAGATCATACATTAATGGCATGAAAGACATTTTCTTGTTTTTACCCACCTAACCTTGTCAAAATTAAATTTCTAGGCTTCCATGGCATAGATGAGGTTGAGATCTTTCCAATGGTACCAAATTTGTTGAATTTCGAGCATTGGATCGAAAGATATGCCCATTTGAATATTTGAATTGAATCTGTACAAAAATGGCAAAAAACCAGTTTTGCAAAACGGATCCACAGGCTCAAAATTCACTTTTCACCTTTTGCACAAAAATTACAAAAGTGAAAAACTCCCTGTAGCCCCACAAGTCTGAAATTCACTATTGGAAAAATGTCCTCCGCGGCCCCACAAACCTGCTTAGCAAAAGAAATCATCTCAGGCCTGTCGGTCCGCATTTTCCACAAGTTTGAAAATCACTTTTGGCAAAAATTCCTCTGTACCCCCACAGAACTACTTTTAATTTAGGCCTAACATGTGGAGCCTTCCACACTTTGACCTGAATCATGGTCACGTATAGAGCTGGTGCACGTTTGGGGACCACTTTTGGATTTTGCCTTGAAGTTGTGCCGAGGTGACACATGGAGGCTTCTGCTGGCCCGTCCATACTTAGTTGATTTGGGCTTGCTTTACCCCATTCTTAGACTTTGGCCACATGGAAAACCCATGCTCATTTGGGAGCTCACTCTTGATTCTTCTTTTGAAGTTGTGCAAGATGACACATGGCTCATTCCACCGGCCCATCTATACTTAACCGATTTGGGGCCAATTCAACTTTCGGGCTCTGACCATGTGGCGAGTTGGTGCTAGTTCAGGGTCCTTCTTTGGGCCACACCTCTTGAAGTCACACTGATGAGACATGTGGAGGCTTCGCTTATTCTCCTTTCCTTAGCCAATTCAATGGCCTGTTCTACCCCCTTTTCAGACCTGGGACACGTGGAGGGCCTATGCTTGTTTGAGACCCTTTGGGCCGGACATTTGGACACGAGGACGTGGGCCTCCACGGGTCTGTGACTTTTCAATCGAGACGGGCGATCGGGTGCTTTGGGAACGCATGCACTTTGGGATTGACCATGCGCTCATCGAGGCACGTGGCACCGTCTGCTTAGCCCTTCTTATAATTATCAATTTGAGACCTCTATCCCCTTTGAATTTGGATACGTGGTGGTCAAGTTTGGGGCTACTTGATCCTTCCTTTGAAATTGTCATGAGACACTTCTTATGCCGATCCTCTTATACTTATGAGCCCTCTCTACCTTCCTTTAGATCCCAAGGACCCACTTTGTATTTCACTTCGTGGTTAACACGTGGGTGCTTGCTTTGCCCCATTTTGACTTTTCAACGGCCGGTGAGACGCTTTGTGGGGATTGACCTTTGGACGTGGAGGATGCCTTAGTCAGACAATTGAGGCACGTGGCACCATCATTTATATGCCCTTCTTATGGATGTCTTTTGGAATTACATCGGGTGACTTGGCTGTGCAGACTCACAAAGACCCACGGATGCGATCGGGCTTCTAGGTTTTGGCATCGTGTGATTGCACAACATGGAATCCTTCTCCAAGTGTGGGACTTTTGAGAAAAGATCAGAGAAAGTGGTTCCTATTCCCTGCTCAAATTGCGAGAGGGCACCAATTGAGGGCATAGAATAAAACCTAAACTACTGCACCGAGGAATATTGATCCTTCCTGAGACCACATAAATGCAATACAAACACCACGCACTGAGTAACCAAAGCCGATTGGGACACAATGAATACTTGAGAGGGCTTGAGAATCAATCCAACATATATACTTAGCTCAAAAGTCAATACGATTGGGCCCCTCATTCACCTTGGGAGGCTTGAAAACTCCACAAACTCTCTGCCCGAGGGAAGAAGGGAGGATGTAAAACAAAAAATGTCTTTGTCTTAAGCTCCTCTTTACAATATATATCAAGAAATGAGAGAGGAGAGGGAAATTTAGAATCTACTCCAACCACTTCTGGTAGCATTTAAATCATCTCATTATGATCCAAGCAAGCCGGATCTCGGAAAAGTCACGGGTTGTGCGAGTTGACATTAAAGTTGGTTGTTGAAGCATTACACGTCAAAGACATTTTCTTAATTTTCTCCTCTAAACTGCACCAAAATTTTGACTTTTCAAAATCATGTAGATAATTTCAACACTTTTGTTGATATGAGACCTTTTCTCTAATTTAGGGCACAAAATAGGCCCTAGCTATGGGCGACACGCGAGTGACCCATTTGAGATTCCCTCTCTGGACCTTTTCAATGGGTTTTTTGGTGTGGCACTATTTCATTGGTTTGATGAGACACTTTGACTTTTGGAGGCTTTTTCCTTAGCAACACGTGTCATTCCGTGATTTGTCCATGGGCTGCGCAATTCAACCTTTTGAGCTACACTTTGCTGAACTAGCCGGTTCGCGCTCCTCGCGTACATTTGTTCCACTTGTCCCATTTAGAGCGTTTCGCCAAACCGCCCCTTGGTTTTTGGATGTGTCGATTTTGGAATTATCGGGATGATTCATTGTACTTTTTTGCGAGAATGTTGTTTGGCCCCAAGTTGATGCGAGAATGTTGTTCGCCCCAAGTCGAATCATATGCGGCTAAGTCCAAAAATTTGAGCCTTTCCCCATTTTCCTCCTGTGAGCCTCTGGCCTCCTTTGACGTTGTTTGATCCTTCACTAACCCTGCTCCTCCATTGTAGAGTCTGTCTAACCCTTGATTGTTGGATTTGAATGTGAGCTCGCAAGATAGAGACAACCCTTAGTTTTTATTTTGTGTGGGGTCATGTTTGATCAATTCTATCGGGGAAAAAAATTGGGATAATAGTTTGGCGACTCACGGGGACATCTACCTACTAGATGAAATGATTAGTGGCCTTGAAGCATCCATTGGGCATGGAGTCTATCCTGGTAAACACAAATCTGATCCTTTCCCTGAAACACGAGCCCGACCACTCTCACTTGGTGACCACGAGCACGCCCCATTGTACGCACTCTCAATTTCCATAAGAAAACCTTGATTTCTGAGAGTACTGAAATTGTAATGACACAGGGATTTCACTTGTTCTGAAAATGGGTGCATGAGCAAAAAACACCATAACACACACTATGCACAAAACTAAAAATCATACATGCTCCAAGTGGAACATGCAGAGTGTGCACAAGAACTTCTTCTAGTTAAAAATAAAATCTACTCCTACTCCTACACTAACTAGAGAGAAAAGGGACTCAAACAAATCTTGCAACTGACAGGGAGAAATAGCTTTCCTTTCTCAAAAAAATCCAGCCACGTATATGATTTGACACTAAACATGGTAGTTATAATTAGTGGGAAACCGACAAGAGGCCGATCTTCCACCCAAATCATCAAGGTATCAACATTAATGGAAAATACCTCCTCAAGCTGATTTGCATTGGACTCCTAGAGGTGTTGATGGTGACCCTTGGTGCTTTGATACTCATCCTCATGCTCAGGAGTAAGCATGACCGGTTTTGTCTTCTACCTTGGCTCCAATGAAGCCAAGTACCTAATAGGGCATGGTTTGATCGATGGATGTGCCCATGGTTCTGACATTTAACTCCAAAATGGAGTCTTCTTGTAGACCTTCTTGGGTGGATGGTGTGAGAGAGATGATGACATCCTCTTTCCTTTTCCCTTCCTTCTCTTGTGAAGAACATGGAAGATTCATATCTTCCAACCTTGGCTCTATAGGGCTGTTATGAGGCACAAGCTACTATCCTTGGATGTTCTCTTTCATGGTGGCAGCTCATGTGCTTGGAAGGTAGATGATGGAGGAGAAAATGATGTGATCTCCATGGGATCCTCTCCACCAAAGCAATCCTCCAAGTCAGATAGATAATCTGCCTCCTTGTTGTCCTATTGCATGTGCTCGACCTCCTCCATGGTGTCCTCTTGATCTGAAACTTGCTCACCATGGTTCCCCTCTTCTTCAAACATGAAGTTTGAAATCTCAAACTCTTCTTCAACATTAGAGCTTGAAGGGGGTGAAGTGAGAGGAAGAACTGAAGGTTCTTCTGTGGCCTGCTCCGCACTTGGAGCCTCTGAAATTGTATGGTCCTCCTCCGTCATGGGTTCATCAATCAAATCAGGCCCTTAAAATGAAAGTAAAAAATATTCAATAATGCTTTCTTCACTAAGTGGCCTCAACTCTGATTTTATCTCTCCTATCCACTCCTCTTCAATGAGACTTGGATCTGGTTGTTCTTCCTCCTTAACTAGTTGTGTAGCTTGGATTAGATTAGCATCCTCTTTAGGCAGTACCATTAAAGACATCGCATTTAGAACAAACAAAGTTGCTTTGATCGTCTCCTTCTTGTTGTTCTTCTTCTTCTGCTGCAAACTCAGCCTCATCCACCACTAGCTCTTGAACCTTGACCTCCTTTGTTGGCTTAACCAACAAGGGGATCTTTGTAAACCCAAATATGGCAGTCCCAACTCTTCATATTTTCTATTATTTCTTCTTTGTTGGGTTCCTCTTCTTATTGTTCTCCTTGACTAAATTCTTGAGTATCTTCCCAACATGGACTTGGGAAAGCAAGAGGAGGAGTGGATGGGGTTTCAACCAGATTTGCAATTGTTTGTGGTGGAGAGGGAAGTGGACTCTCTTGTTTGTTTGGAGGGAATGAATGCTTGGGAGGGAAAAGGGTAGAGGAGTTGAGATGAGATGGAAGACTAGGAGATGGAGAAGGGAAATCAACACTTGGGGCAGCAAGGGAGGGGCTTGAATTTCTTGACAAGGTGGTTACTTGACTTACCCATTAACAAGGTTGTCTCACACTTTTCTCATATACATCAATATCCTCAATCCATCATGCAAGTTGAGGCAACATTTCAGCCATGAAGTCAACCTTCTCTTGAGGACTGTAATGTCTTGGCATAGGACCGACCCATGGATAAGGTGCCCTATAGCCAATTCTGAATGCTTTCATCTGAGTTGTGGCCCTTTATTGTACCATGCATGCCTCCATCCCTTGAATCTTCTCCAGCAAATCAGAATTTTCCATGTCGTTGTTACCATTATATGCATACCCTTGTTCTTGATAAGCTCCATAGCCAAACTAGCTCTGACACTGCTCATATGGGTAAGCATAATGGTTCTAGATCTAATCATAATGCTGATATGGAGGGTCATGAAATACATTGGAGGTGGACTGCATTGCTGCTACTACTAAGTGTGAATTCAAGATGGAAATGAAGTCATGATTACACAACTTCATGGAAATGGAAGAAAATGAAAGAGATGGAAGAAAAATGGATGAAAATGGATGGGAGAAGGTATGCAACTTTAGAGATGGGTTGTTGACCAAGATGGAGTCACTAGATGTGCTTGCATATGCCTCAAAAGGCTGAATCTTAATAGGAACACACCAACCTACTAAGATGAAGTGGTAAGGTGCTTTAGACTGTCCCACCAGGCATGCCAAAACTGTTAGTTGGTCGCATGGTGGCTTAAGATTTGTTGTTTGGTAATGAGACACCACGGAAAGATGATAAAAATATAACCTCAGTGTCCAACCCGGCATACCAAAACTGTTAGTGTAAAATCACAAAGCACCCCAACAAATTTTCTGAGTTTCCCCTAAACCTAGAATGTCTCTCCTTCTCAAATGAGAAGTATTTACAATATATAGAACGTCGAGGCGAGAGATAAAGAAGAAAAATCAGAATCTTCTCTAAAAGCTCAACCACCCACCATTAATTCCCCATGTAAATATAACTAAAATATATTGATTTTGGTTCCCCATGTCTATTTGGCATGTTGAAGAAGGAAGAACGGCGGATCAAATCAGATCTGATCTAGTTGTTGAAGTGATCAAATCATACATTAATGGCATGAAATATGTTTTCTTGTTTTTACCCACCTAACCTTGTCAAAATTAAAGTTTCAAGGCTTCCTTGGCATAAACGAGGTCGATATCTTTCCAACGGTACCAAATTTGTTGAATTTTGAGCACTGGATCGAAAGATATGCCCATTTGAATATTTGAATCAAATCCGTACAAAATGGCAAAAACTAGTTTTGCAAAACGGATCCACGGGCCCAAAATTCACTTTTCACCTTTTACACAAAAATTACAAAAGTGAAAAACTCCCCGTAGCCCATGCAAGTCCAAAATTCACTTTTGGAAAAATTTCCTCCACGGCCCCGTAGACCCGCTTAGCAAAAGAAATCATCCAGGGGCCCAGGTCCACATTTTTCCACTTGGGTGAAATTTCCTCCGTGGCCCCACAAGTCTGAAAATCACTTTTGGCAAAAATTCCTCCATGCCCCCATAGACTCACTTTTAATTTAGGCCTGACACGTGGCACCTTCCATGCTTTGACCTGAATCATGGCCACATGTAGAGCTGGCACACATTTGGGGACCACTTTTGGATTTTTCCTTTGAAGTTGTGTCGAGGTGACATGTGGAGGCTTCCGATGCCCATCCATACTTAGCTAATTTGGTCCTCTGCTCTGCTCTATTCTTTGACTTTGACCACATGGCAAAACCCGCTCATTTGGGAACCCGATCTTGATTCTTCTTTTGAATTTGCACCAAGATGACACGTGGCTCCTTTCGCTGACCCATCTATGCTTAACCGATTTAGGTTTGGTTCAACTTTCGGGCTTTGACCACGTGGCGGGTTGGTGCTAGTTCAAGGTCCTTCTTTGGGCCATGCCTCTTGAAGTCATGTTGATGAGACATGTGGAGGCTTCCACTTATTCTCCTTTCCTTAGCCAATTCAATGGCCTGTTCTACCCCCTTTTCAGACCTAGGACACGTGGAGGGTTTGCGCTTGTTTGAGACTGGCCTTTAGGCCGTGCCCTTTGAATTTGCGTCGTTGAGGCACGTGGCGCCTCCGCAGTCTGTGACTTTTTCAACGACCGATGAGACGTCCCTTTAGATCCTGACTACGTGGCAGACTGGTGCTTGTTGGGGAATGCTTTTCGGGCTTGACCTTTGGAGATGCGTCGTTGAGGCACGTGGCACCGTCCATGGCCCTTCTTATAATTGTCAATTTAAATGGCCATCTCTATCCCCTTTTTGACTTTTGGATACATGGAGGGCTAGCACAAGTTTGGGGCTTCCGCTCTTGACCCTTCCTTTGAAGTTGTGTCATTGAGACATGTGGGGGCTTGTGCCGATCCTCCTATACTTAGCCGATTTGGGCCCTCTCTACCTTTCGGATTCTCTTGGACCCCAAGACACATGGGAGCCTTGTGCTCATTCATGGACCCGCTCTATATTTCACTTCTAAAGTTACACCGAGTTGACATGTGGTTCCTTCATGGCTTTACCCCATTTTGACTTTTCTACGGCCGGTGAGACCTTTTCTCGACCCCACTATGTGGCGGATCGACACTCATTTGAGGACCGCTCTTTGGACCCAAATTTGGTGTTACACCAATGAGACAAGTGGAGGCTTCCGCTGTCATGAGACTTTTCAATGGCTGATTTAACCTTTTGAGGCTCTGACCACGTGGAGGGCTAGCGCTCATTTGGAGGCCTTGTTTTGGATGCACCTTTTGGAATTGCGTCGGGCTAACACATGGCACCTTCCATGAGTCTGTTGTTCGGCCCCGAGTCGACTCATATGTGGCTAAGTATAAAAAATTTGAGCCTTTCCCCATTTTTCCACCTGTGAGCCTTTGGCCTCTTTTGATGTTGTTTGATCCTTTGCTAACCTTGCTCCTCCATTGTAGAGTCCGCTTGACCCTTGATTGTTGGATTTGAATGTGAGCTCGCAGGATAGAGCCGACCCTTAGGTTTTCTTTTGTGCGGGGTCATGTTTGATCAATTTTACAGGGGTAAAATTGGGATAACAAATACCATTACCAAATAAAATGATTAAGATTTAGAATATGAGAAAGAAGTTCATTCTGCTATAACCTCCTTTTTAACTCAACTTCTTATCTTTTGAAATCTGCTCTAAAAATAAAAATGAAAATACTAATCTTGAAGCATTCATTTTTGTAATGATTCACACTATATCCATATTCAAAATCATATTCATGGCCACAAAACATGCACAATGGAGAAGAAATTCCACTATCTCCATAAAACCAAAAATGGCCCAAAGCAGAAAAAAAAATGAACAAAGAGAGATGAGATACGAGTATATTTGGAGTTGAATTTTGGAGGAAGCTAACCATTCCCGAGGAGTCGACCATTCATTAAATTTTGATAAACCTAAAAACTTTTTTCGACAAATCTTACCTATCGTGTACTCCTCTCAACTTCCACATTAACCAACATAGCTCAAATGACATTGCCCAGGACATAGTTTCGCATGACACTTGCCTAGCCTTTGGCTAAGTCCTCCATGTTCCATTAAATATGCCACAATTAAACAAACATTAATATATATGCCACCCAATTTATATGCTACATAGGTCTAATAAAACATTTTTATATGCCATCCATTTATATTAAGTGGTTTAATATGCCAAGATTCCTATCTATAATTAAAACCCATGTATTTATTTTATTTTCCAAAATAACTCTCTTAGTTATTTTGACAACTTACTACAGGTTGTGCGCTCTATGGTTGCTTCCTTGACATAGTCTTCTTAGCTATAGCTCCTCGTGTTCCCTTTCACATTCTCCATTTTCTTTGTGCCTTCCATCTTCTTTTATTTTCCTTTATATGTCCCATCTTTCTTGAGCCCACTCTTGGTGCGTTTGTATTCCTCAAGTAACTCATCCACCCTTTGTGTGCAACTCAGACTTGCTTCCCAAAATTAGCTAAGTCCCCAACATTCTTACGTGCCCCTTCCTTACTACCACATATTACCTTGTAATGATTGTGCCTCTTCCATACATGCCTCCTGCAAGTATTCCTTCCGTCTCCTCCCGCCCACATTACTTTTACATGCCTCCTTCTACTTTCTTCTTCCACATTTCTTTCCTTCATGTGTTGTCATACCTTTCTCTACGCTTGTTCTTGTGCCATGTGCCTTTGTCAAACATTGAGTGAACTACACAAAACCTACCAAATCATTCCACCAGTGGTGTCGAATCCTTGCAACCAAGTAAGGTGTGACACGTGGCATAAGATGACAAAATAATTAATGATGTGGGTTACACTCCAGATCACTCAAGTTCAAATTTTGGCGGGATTGGGTAGGTAAGAAGTTGGAAAACATCTCTCATGCCATTAATACAGGATTTGATTGCTCCAACCACCCGATTTGATTCAGATCTCACCCCTTTCCTTCTCCTACATGCCAAACAGACATGGGGAAGCACATTTGATATTTGTGGGTGGATTTGCAGGCATTCATTACTAGTTGTTGGTGGTTGAGTTTTCAAATCAGATTTTCCCTCCTTCTCCTCCCCTTCTCTCATTCATTCATCTATAAATGTAAGAGCATTTCTCATTGTTAAGGGTTGGATACTTTTAGTTTGTATAGGCATTGCCTTGCATTTTGAGTTGTAGACCTTTAGATCTAGTATTTGCATGTGGATATCAGCCTCATATGCCATTGTAATCAACTATGTATTTTTGGAAGCAATAGAAGAATTGTTTTTGGCTATTCTATGCCTTAAGCTATTTTTTTATTCTTCTCCTTGCCTCTCTTTCATGTTGTGTGTTTGTTTTGTTTTCTCATGTCCCTTACATCTCCTTTTCTAATTGTGTGGCTACATTTTGATGTATGATACACATGTCTATCCTTCCTTTATGCATTCTCCTTCATTTTTGCTCAAATATTATCATATTCATTCCCCTTTTCTTTATGGTTCTATTTCTGCTCCCTTAGATTAGTTTTTTTTTTTTCATATCCTTCTATCCATGGTCCCTTAACATGTTTAGCTTAGGATTTCCATTCTCACATCGGGAGTAGTAGTATCGGTAGAAGTAGGTAGAGGAACCGACCTTCTCTAGGAGGTCTATCTCAAGCACACAAGGTCCCACAACTTGGAGATAGTCCCATTGTTGCCTTAATGACTTAGTTCAACCTGATATGAGACGGGTGTAATTTTGAGCTCTAACATTTTTTGGCATGCTCGGTGGGACAAGCATTGAAAGCTTAAATTTCATCATTGCTAAGTTTTGGTGTGTGGCTTAGTGATTTCCAGCCTTTGAGGATCATTTCAACACATCTGGTGACTCCCAACACTCAAATCTATTTTAGTAGTCTGTACGCCTTTCATGAGAAGAGTGTATACAAGACAAAGTGTATAAAATGAAAAATCCTTTGAGTATCTCCAAATTTCTCCAAGAAGAACACGTAGCAGAGCTAACCCATGCACATCTTCCATCTCCAAAGCATGTTTTGCACTTTCCACTCCTCTTAGTAGACCTCATAGGCTGCCATGACACTATAGCCAACTCCCCCTCTGAGGAAATTTTCCAACTTCATTGAAGGAATCCCTCTTAATCTCAATGCACAACATGATATGCTAGTGGCCGCACTCAAGAGTATTCCATACTTTACCAATGAGAATCAAGTCACCCCTATTGAGCATATCCAGGATGTAGCAAACATGTGCTTTGTCTATTTTGATCACACACATGATTATGTAGAGCGAGGATCCTCATGGATTTGTTCAAAGGAAAACACTCTAGTGGTATGAAGTTTGAGACCCGCATCTATTGCCACCTAGGATGAGTTTGGAGCAACTCTTTGCAACTTCTTTGAAGATAAATAAGATCACTTATCTTTAGTAGAGCAGCTGAAAACAACAAAGAGGGCTCCCAATGAGAAAATGACTGATTTTAACATCATATTCCAGAAGACTTTGGACAAAAACCCTCTAGTGGTAAGGCCTACAACCCAACATGCTTTCTATATTATCTAAGGGATTTGAATAGTGACATATCAGTCATGATTTAGTCCATGGGGGTAGAACCTTACCTGTTACTTACAATATTTCAATAAGGGCAGAAAATAGTCTCATCTAGGTGAGAAAGTTAGCTCCTAGACCTCACGCGCCCTTATTCCTAGAAATGTCTCATGCGCCCCAACATTTTGTTGCCCCTATCCCGAGTGAGTGAGTGGTCAACCACTACATCCACATCCTATTCTCCCTGCAATAGAAGGAAGATGAAGAAATTAAATCCCTGATTAAGAACTTTTCAAATAAAGTCATATATTTAGAGAAGCAAGTAGCAACAAGCCTTTAGAAATAGTTATAATAATCGGGGCATAACCAAAACAATCAGCCCTAGTAGAATCAATATGGAAATCAAATATATGGAAAAAAACAACAGAATGATAGATGCATGAATGCTCATTTGTACCTTCCCTTATAAGTAATCCCTCCTACAAAACTCTTCAAAGTGCGCAATGCAAGCCAAACACTAGTTCCATTTCAAAACAATATGGCACAAGATTCATAATAGTGCTTTCCTATAATATGCTTCATATTCGAATCACTACACTAATGTGTGTGCATGTGCAAGCTTACATGATTCATGATGATTCTAACTATGAACCCTTTACAAGTGCAAATGAGCACGAGAACCAAGAAAAATTAGAAGCTCCTCCTAAGGCCAAACTTATGTTCTTTAACTTCAAATAATTTTTGTGGTTAATCAAACCACATATGACTCAAACATATCACACACCCAAGTTGTTGACAACACAAGGTACAAGAAAATAATGCTTGAGTTAGGTGTGTAAGCCTCAATTTCCACAACATAGGTTGATCCTCAAAAGTAAAGAGATGCAACCAATGAATCTAGTAGTAAAGAAACACAAATTTCCTATGTGTGAGGCTCCACACAACACTCTTCCTAAAGTGGTGCATGCCCTCCTTTGGTAGGTCAAGCCTCTACACAAGATAAGGCCCCTACCTCTGCTCCCGAATGAATAAGAAAAGATGATTTTGTACCCCAAATTCACAAGTCGTCAATGGGCCTTCCATTCAAAATTATGGACAAGATGAAGAAGAAAATAAATGTGAATGTCATAATGTGGGACACCCTGGCCATTCCATCTCAAAGACGACTTGTTGCGCATGAAGCTCGCCCTAACTTCCACATGCTGATCTATTTGTCTAAAAACCACACTACTATCAATATTTGTTAGGAAAAGGAGAAGCAAGTAAGTAAGGTTGTTAAATCCCCTCCTTTTATATGTCCTTGATCATAGGTAAACACCTCAAGTGCACAATTGTATGATTGACTCAGACACTAGTAATTCAATTATGTCCAAAAATATTGTTGATGTCACAGGTCTTAAGTACAAACCTTTATCCAAAGGAGTCCTGAAACTCGATGGTTCAATTGTAACCACTCTAGGAGCCATCAAGGATCTTGATTTAACCTTCCATGTATGTCCAAGTCTTACAATAACTCAAGATGTGTCAATCATTGACATACCTCCTTTGTTTTCCCTTTGTTTATCAAGGATTTTACTTTTGCTAAAGTGGGTGGTTACTTGTCTTATGATTGGTCTCATATGTTATTAAGAACAAGGTATGGTACCTAGTTTACCATACAAGCTGAGACAATATTTTCCTATCATGTTGAGTCATATGATCCATCTCCTCTCTCCAATCCAATTCGCTGATTTAGGAAGGCCAAGAACAAGTTTCTAAAGAGAAAAATGTTCCCCTCCTATACCTAATTTAGTGCTAGATGAATGGGTGGAAAGGCATCACAAATTTGATCCATATGTTGAAGAGCTTGAAGCCTTGAAACTGGGCTTGGAACCTATTCCATCCTTGAAGAATAATTTGTGTTATCATGCGTGCTCAAGAAAAATAAAGAAAATTTGTCTCTGTGGTAGTTGTACATTGATGGTTGTAGAAGAAGGAATGGTGCAAACACATGTGTTCTCATTTCTCCCAAGGATGAGAAGTTCTTCTTCATGCACATGTTATAATTTTCATGCTCCAACAATGTAGTAGAGTATGAAGTGTTGGTGCATGGTCTTCTCATTATTGAAAAAAAGAAAAGTGTTAAGGCGATGTGAATATTTGGAGGTACAAAATTGGTCATCCATTAGGTCACAAACAAGTGCACGACAAAGAATAAGTTCATAAAATGTTATAAACATAGAGTTTGGGACCTCCTTGAAAGTTTTGATGTTCTCGAATCTACAGGTGATACCAAGGAAAAGGAACAAAGAAGTTGATCGGATGGCCATGCTTAGCTTGCGAGTTTTCTCTGGATGAGGATTTTATCAAAGGGAATTCACAACACGTCAAAATGATAAACATGATTTCTATCCCAAACAACAATTCCAACTAGTAAGTGTTTGAAAGTGACACATAGATCGTCTAGTTTATCAAGAATGAGGCTGAATTTTCTTCAAGCATGGAAGCTGACTTACATGATAGCTATGGTGACCAAGTGATTCAACTCAAGTCAAACAAGTTTCCTTAAGGGATTTTCACCTTAGAGAAAATGTTCATCCCTGATGATGAGTTCAAGGGTGAAGAAAATTATATGTGTGTAATAGAAGAAGACTGCTCCCTAGTCATTGTTGCGTGTGGTAAAGATTTTTGCTCAATAAAGCTTGTGCGTAGGATGAAAACATGCCTTCATCTCTCTGTGTCAGAAATACAAGTGACATATTTTCATGGGAGTATGAAGACCTAAAAGGATTTGATCCAAGTGTTTCTCAAAACTCCATTGACCTTGATCCTAATATCAATCCCATCAGATAAAAGCAGAGGCTAGTCAATCCAAGGATAAAGCCCCTCATGAGGAAATAATTATCTAAACTTAACCAAGTGAAAATAATATTTCCTATCAAGTACTCTAATTAGGTTGTGAATCTTGTTCTAGTGTGCAAGAAGAACTGTGAAATTAGACTCTGTGTTGATTTTAGAAATTTAAACAAGGAATCCTTAAAGGATTATTATCATTTTACTTCTATGGATTAGATTTTATAAGCTATGGCTGGCACACAATGATTTTCTATGTTGGATGAGTATTATGGCTTCAATCAAATACTTGGTCAAGGAAGAGGATCAATTCAAAACAATGTTTACAACCAAGTGGGGAAATATGCATATCATAAGATGCCCTTTGGTCTATCAAATGCGCAGTGTCACATTTCCACGTGCCATATACATTGCCTTCAAAGGATACATTAACGAGTTCATCTTGGTCTACCTGGATGACATAAATATTTTCTCAAAGTAGGGCATAGATCACATGATACACCTAGAAAAATTATTTGAGAGATGTAGAGAATTTGGGGTGTCCCTTAACCCCAAGAAGTGTAATTTAGCTATGGTACAAGGAAAGCTTTAGTACTATGTAGTCTCAAGGATGACATTACTATTGATCCTCAGCCATGTTTCAGCCATCATGGCTCTTTCCTTGCCGATGCACAAGAAAGCCCTGTAGTCCTTCCTCGAAAAAATCAATTTTGTTAGGATATTCATTCCTAACTTTAGAGGAATGGTTCGATCGATCACACTCATGCTCAATAAGGACACAACCTTCAAGTGGACAGTAGGAGGAAAAGAGAGCTTCAAAAAAATCAAGCAAGAAATTACTTTGCATGCCAACACTCATTAATCCATATTACTCAAAGGATTTCATCCGTTATGCTTATGAAGCTGATGCAAGTGTTGTTGTGTCTTGATAGAAGAAAATGAACAAGGACTAGAGCAGCCGGTGACTTTCTTTAGTCAAAAAATGAAGGATCATGAGATGAAATATAGACACACAAAAAAGTAGGTCATCGCCATTATGCACAAACTTAAATTTTTTTAAAAGTATGCTTGCCAAAAATCATATCAAGGTGTTAGTTTCTCACTCTGGTGTTAGAGACTTCATCATGGGAGCAGAGTTCAACAAGAAGAGAGCACGATGGGTGACCAAAATCATGGAATATGATGTGACTATCAAAGCCAAAAGATGGTAAGAGGCAACACACTGCTTTGCAAACAACTTGTAAAGGATGCACAAAATGAACTTGAGACTTCATTGTTTATAGATGAAGATATCCCATGCGTGAAACCGAATAGAATGAAGCCCTTGGCATGCATAAATGGATGAAGGAAATGATTACATTCCTTTCGAGGGCGTAACCTCTTGGTTTGATCAAATTAAAGAGAAGACATCTAAGGCTGCAATCTATTCCATATGTTTTGATTATGGCCTTCTCTTCAAAAGAAATCTTGATTGCATGGTGCTAAGATGTATCGACAAATGGTGCACAAATTGACAATGTTAGCAGAATTTCATGATGGATTCTCTGGTGGACACTTCTTTGCCAAGGAAAAATAATGAATATCATTAAGGAATGATACTTTTGTCCTACCCTATTCGCAGATGCACACAAGTGGGTTATGAAATGAAAAGAATGCACTTTCTTTACAAGAAAGAAGAGGCTGATAGTGCTTCCCCTTCGAACATTACAAGCGGATCAAAATTTTTGTGCAATGGGGTGTTGAATTCATAGGCATGATCAAACCTCCAAGTGTGGGGCACAAATGGGTACTAACAACTATGGATTACTTCACCAAATGGACAAAATCTATTGTGCTCAAGGAATCAACCGAGTCAATCATCCTTGACTTTCTCGAGGGCATTATAACAAGGTTTGGCATTCCTCAAACCATTATCTCTGATAATGTGAAGGCCTTCCTTGGTACTAAAATTTATGATTGGGTGCTTAAGCCTTGGAATATATTTGAAGAATTCTTCCAACTATTACCCTCAAGGAAATGGTTTGGCAGAGTCAACAAACAAGAACTTGATCAAAATCATGAAGTGAACAATGAATATCAACCAAAGAAAGTGGCATACAAAGGTCTCGTGTACACTTTGGGTAGACATAATCATAATGAAGAAGGCAATAGGTACTTCACCTTATAAGATTGTCTATGGAAAGGAGGCTACACTTCCTTTGTCACTTGAGTTGAATTCATTAGCACTTTCCCAACAACTAGAATTTGAAGGCACAGACCAGAGAGAAATCAGAATGAAAGAGCTGGTTAAACTTGAAGAATCAATAAAATCTACCATGATCAAGTTAGAACAACATCAATAATCAACAAAGAAATGGTTTGACAGAAAGTATAGGCCTCAAAATTTCAAAGTTTGGGACTCAGTCTTAAAATGTGATGTTGACAAATCTAAGCTTGGGTGCTATTCAAAGTTTGATGCAATTTGGTGTGCCCATACATCATTAGTTATTGAAAGGAGGATAAATCCTTCGATTTTTCTCAACTTGATGGACATGCGTTATCAATTCAGGTCAATGGGATATATCTCAAACCCTTCCATTAATCTTGCTACATCATTTTTATATATTAGAGTAGTTTCAATTCCTCCAAGTGCAGTTGTGCACACTTTTTTTTTGTTTGTACATATTTCTTCCTTCTCACATGCTCTTTGTGCATGTGCTCTTATTTTACTTCCAGAAGGCTAGTAATCTTCCAACAGTTATTGACAATTTTTAGGATTCATAATAGTGTTTAGAAAATTTCATCAAATGATTTCAGGGGCAATTCTTTAAAGTTGCAGATCAGAAATTGAATATACATTGACTCCATGCCCAATGGATGCTCCAGGGCTACCGATATATTTCATCTAGCAAGAAGATGGCCCTGAAATTTTCCATAGTGTTTTCAAAATAAATCTCTTAGTTATTTTGACAACTTACATTCATATTATGACTCTGAAGTTCAACACTGTAGGTTGCACACTCTATGGTTGCTTCCTTGGCATAATATTCTTGGTTGCAGCTCCTCGAGCCCTTTCACACTCTCCATTTTCTTCACACCTTCCATCTTCCCTTATTTTCCTCTATTGGTCCCATCTTTACTCATGCCCACTCTCTCGGCTTATTCGCATTCCTCCAAGCAGCTCATCCACCCTTCACACGTACCTCAGACTTACTTCCAAAAAATAGCTAAGTCCCTAGAATTATTGTGTGCCCCCTTCCTTGCTACCACGCATTAGCTTGTAATGATTATGCCTATTCCATACATGCCTCCTACAAGTATTCCTTATGATCCTCCCATGCACATTACTTTTTCACTTACTGCTTTCTTCTTCCATGCTTCTTTCCTTCGCGTGCTATCGCACCTTCCTTTACGTTAGTTCTTGTGCCACGTGGACTGTCAGAAATTGAGTGAACCACATGCAACCTACCAAATCACACCAATAAGACACTAAATACTTGTAACCAACTAAGGTATGACATGTGGTAGATGATGACAAAATATCTTATGATGTGGGTTACACTCCAGATCACTCAAGTTCAAATTTAAGAGGGATTGGGTAGGTGAGAAGCTGGAAAAAGTATCCCATGACATTAATTCAGGATCTAATAGCTCCAACCACCCAATATTATTTAGATCTCACCCCTTTTCTTCTCTTACATGCCAAATGAGACATAGGGAAACACATTTTTAAAAATTTACAGGAATTCATTGTTGGTTGTTGGTGGTTGATTTTTCAAATCAGATTTTCCCTCCTTCTCCTCCCCTTCTCTCATTCATTCATCTATAAATGTAAGAGCATTTCTCATTTTAAAGGGTTAGATACTTTCATTTTGTATAGGCATTTCCTTGCATTTTGAGTTGCAAACCTTTAGATCTGGTCTTTGCATGTGGATATCGGCCTTATATGCCATTGTAATCATTGTGCATTTCTAGAAGTAATAGAAGCATTATTTTGTGGCTATTCTCTACCTTAACTTGTTTATATTCTTCTCCCTTTCCTCTATATCACATTGTGTGTTTTTATGTTTTCTCATGTCCTCTTGAATCTCATTCTTTGATTTTTTCTCGTGAAAACGATTATGTGGCTGTGTTTTGATCTATACTATGCATGTCTAGCCTTCCTTTACACATTCTCCTTTTTTTGCCCAAAGATGATTGTATACATTCCTCTTTTCTTTTCGACAATATCTTTGTTAGGTTTTGGAGTTAAATAGCTTCATTGGAGCATGCATTATAAAATGATTGGTTTACGAGTAATCGACACTAGTCGGGGTAACCAATGCACCGGTTAGAATGAGGGTAAGCGACACCGTCAGGGGTAACAACAACACCGATTACACTGTGCATGAAATGTTTTATTTAACCCACATGATTTAATCTAGCTTTTGTTTTAAAGTTGATTTAAAGGATGTAATTACATGGCTATTGTACCTTAAGTTTGTATATGGCTATATAAGCTTGAAAATTAGGGTTAGATATGTTAGAATAAGAAAAGAGAAGAATTGAGCTATCCTTGGTTGAAAGGATGAAGAAGAAGAAGAAGAAAAAGAAAAAGCAGATTGCATAAAGACAAGAGCTTTCATAGAGAGAAGTTGAACAAAAGGAAAGTGTAGGTACACTTTTGTTGGTGAGAAGATGATATTATCTTCTACTATATTTCCTTTGTATTGTTTAGTATCATTTAATGGCTTGCATAGTATGCAAAAAACTTATTGTTTCTTCTTGTTAGATCCATAGGTTTTTACGTGAGATCTTGCTATTGCTCATTCTTGTAGATCCACGAGGTTGTTGTGAGATCTTGTTATTGCTCATTCTTTTAGATTCACGGAGTTGTTGTGAGATCTTGTATTACGAGATCCATGAGATCATGTTGTATTTTGATCCATAGGAATCTATTATGGTAGAGGAATTTGTCTTCATGTTTGCGGGTTTATTCACCTTGACGGAGGATAAACTTACTTCTTGGTGCATGGTTACAATTGCACATCGGTAGACCCTTCTGAGAGGTCTTATTTGTAGATTCACAAAGAGCTTGGTTGCATAGTAGCAGATGTATGGTAGATTTTGGTATGTGAGATCTAATGGTGTTTCAGAGGCACGGTTGTAGTGCACTCACGTAGATCGATTAGAGATATGGAGGAGACACATGTGGTGGTATGGAGGCACAATTTAGTGTACTCAGGTAGATCTGGTTGGAGATCTAGGAGGAAGAGATACTCTTGTAGAGATACATGTAATCTTTTGCAGAAGAGTTGGTTTTTAATCTCTTGTTATATTATATATATGAGATCTCTATCTTTGGTGGACGTAGCCCACATTGGGTGAACCATGGTACATGTTGTGTTATGTGTGTGTAATTTTGTGTGATTTGGATTATTCTTGTTTATACTTCCACTATTGTAGATTTTGTGGGGATTGTTAGATCCGTATTTACATGTTTTGATTTTTATATTCAATGGTTGCAATGTTTCCGTATAGACCCATCCCCAACAACTGGTATCAGAGCATGGTTTGTTATCTTATTTGATACCAACAACTGGTATCAAAGCTTGGTTATTTTAGAGCAAGGGTTTTCTTCATGGTTTTATTAGTGGTTATTACTGACATGTATGAGAGTAGGGTTTGTTTTTTCGATGTGAAAATCGTAGGAAGAGATTGAATCTCAAGTGGGAGCTAGAAGAGTAAGGTTGCTGGAAATTATAGTGACCGACGTTGGTTAAGTGGAAACCGGTGTCGGAAGGGTGATCATGGTCGGTTACTGGGTGACCGTGGTTGGTTACTGGGAAACTTGGTTTTAAACAGAAAATCACATATCTGAAGAAATGGAGAGATGCATGGAATGTATCTTGTTTGTTGAGGTGTCCTTGGTTCTTAGAGGCACAAACATGGTAGTCAAATTATAGATCCGGTTATTGAGGTATGGTTTTATCTTGGTTTTGCAGTGTATGGTTTAATTACACATGCATGGTTTTGGATTGTAGATCTAGATAGAGAAAAGGAGCAGGTGTATGCATCCCATGTGTAATTATATGCACATGATTTGGTAGAGAGAGGTTGTAACACATAACGAAGATGGGCCTTTTGTTAGAGAGGAAAGTTCTTGATTGAATATGTGGTTGAGTATCTTGGTCTTTAGTAAGGTGATGTATTTCATTTTGATATAATTTATTGCATGGTTTTTCTTTGTAGTGGTTTTTTTACAATTTGGATGCTTCTTGAAATGACTAGCTTAGCTCAACTATTGAATTTGGTCGAAGTAGGCACCTGGTGTAGTGTTCTATGCTAAATTGTGTGGTGTTGGGTTCATTCAACAACATCAACATAAATATGAGAATTGAGGTCAGTCATAGAGGAACCAACATCGATCGATTAAGCGTGGTTGGTTAGGAGATGATCGTGGCTGGTCTTTGTGTCAAATTATTTTATACGAGGGTTTTTTGCAGTAGGAGAGGGTAGATGGTTTTTGTCTTGGTTTGGAGGATTGATTTTCTTGCATAGAGTGTACATGGAAGAGACGGTGTAGATCACTTCATGGTTTAGATCAGAAAGAGGATGGAGTTGGCTCAATTAGTCCATTGAGACTTTGAGTCAGGTATCTCTATATGATTCATGTTTTATTTCTTTCATTTAGAGCAATTGATATTATGTTTGGATAATGTGCATAGATTTACACCATGGTTTTTGGTGTTGTTTGAATTTTATTTCCCGGTTGTGTGGAATCTTGAGGACAAGGGTTTCTAGTCTAAGGATGAGATCCTCAATGAAAAGTCATGATTAGACATAGTTGCAGGTAATGAGAGATGTTGAGTACACATAGATGGAAAGAAGGTGATTCACCTACTTCACAAGAAGTCCAAACTTATGTGATGTAGAAGTATTCTTAGAGAAGAAAGGGAATCAATTTTATAGTTATTTCATATGGTTTTATTTCTCATTGACATATTAGCTTTTGAGCTTGGTGTTAGAGGTAGTGTAAGGGTTTTGTGTTTAGTGGGAACAAGTCATGGTTGTTGGCATTGCAGGATTGGATACATGATGCACATGCAAAGTGAGAGGAGATTGCTACTATTTAGAGTGGCAGGAGGCACAAGTTGGTTTTGGAGGGCAATCACGAATTTGTAGGTATTTTGAGTTTATTACTTTGTGATGTCACTTCTGGTTTATTTTTAGTTCCTAGATATTCCTTAGGGAAGGCAGTTGATGGTTGATTCAACTGGTTTTAGATGATAGAGAAATTTTAGAGTTTGAAGGGTGAAAAAGGAGAAAATATACTAGTTACAAAGATTGGTGTCGGTTAGGGTTAACCATGGTTAGTCATTTGGTAACCATGGTTGGTCAGGTAGTGACCGGGGTTAGTTAGGAAACCATGGTCAGTTTGGTCACAGGTTTGACAACAATTTTTATTTACCATTTTTAGATGGTGCCCTTGTTTTTCTTTCATCTTGGTTGATTGTGTAGAGTATGTTGATGACATGTTTGTTGGTATTTTCACTTGGTATTAGTGGCATGGTTTAACATGGATGTTTTTATTGACATTGATGAGCACATGATTCATATTTGGCTTTGGAGTTAGTTGGTGGCTAGACTTGGAGCTTCTGGAGAGCCTAGTGATATGGATGGATGTACATGGTGAGTTTGTACATGTGGATAGATTTTGTTTTGTGATTCTATGATGATGTAGATGTTTGTTTTTCACATGGATGCCTTTGATCATGATTAGGGGATGTTTGTATTTCCCTTGTTACTATGTTACTCCATGATAGATATTTTCACGAGATGATTATCTCGGGACATGCTAGTTGTTTATGCAAGGTTGGGTTTATAGATTAGTGTTTGGATTCTTTGAGTTATGCAGGTTTGTGGATTGATCACCCACTATTGTAGGTAGAACTCATTTGGGCTATCTTTACCTAGGATCTTGTTTTGCTTTCACATATTCCAGTTTGACTTGTCTTGGTTAGTTGCATTGGTGGTTGCATGGAGACATGGATAGATGGATGGAGAACATGGTTGGTTTTACAGGTATGGCTATAGATGCGATTGAGGCTTAGTACTTTAGTTTGAGTGGGAGATATTACAAGTGTGTTAGTCATGATGGCTTGTTGCATGAGGAGCTAGGTTGACTTAATTATCTGATACCAACAACTAGTATGTTGTTACGATTCAGTGAGAGCTTGAGGCTTGGTGTCACGAATCAGTTGTAGCTTTGTGTAGGTTTGGTAAGTCATGGTTTTATCTTCTTGGTTTGAGAAGATGTTTTGATATTCCTAGTTTTATTTGTTGAGATAATTGTTGAAGGAAATAATATATGGTCTTCACGGTGTGTAGATGACGATGATGTATAGATACATGTATAAAGGTTCAACAATTTATCTCCAAGTGGGAGATTGTTAGGTTGTGGAGCTAAATAGCTTCATTGGATCATGAATTACAAAGTGACTGGTTTACCACGATGGCGGCATCGGTCGGTAACTTAGGCACCGATCGGAGTAATCGACATTAGTTACTGTGCATGGAATGTTTTATTTAACTCACGGGATTTAATCTAGCTTTTGTTTTAAAGCTAATTTAAAGGATGTAATTGCATGGCTATTGTACCTAAGTTTTTATATGGCTATATAAGCTTGAAAAATAGGGTTAGATAGGTTGGAATAAGAAAAGAGAAGAATTGAGCTATCCTTGGTTAAAAGGATGAAGAAGAAGAAGAAAAAGTAGATTGCATAAAGATAAGAGCTTTCATAGAGAGAATATTAATAGAAGGAAAGTACAGGTACATTATTGGTGAGAAGATGGTATTATCTTCTATTGTATTTCATTTTTATTGTTTAGTATCATGTAATGTCTTGCATATTATGTAAAGCACTTAGTGTTTCTTCTTTTTATATCCACATGTTGTTGTGAGATCTTGTTATTGCTCATTCTTATAGATCCACAGGTTGTTGTGAGATCTTGTATTGTAGATCCATGAGATCATGTTATATTGTTGATCCATAGGAATCTAGTATGGTAGAGGAAGTTGTCTTCATGTTTTTAGGTTGATGTAGTGATAGAGGAGAAACTTACTTCTTGGTGTATGGTTACAGTTGCACATCAGTAGACCCTTCTAAGAGGTCTTGTTTTTAGATTCACAAAGAGCTTGGTTGCACAGTAGTAGACGCAAAATAGCTTCTGGTATGTGAGATATGATGGTGTTTCAGAGGCACGGTTGTAGTGCACTTAGGTAGATTTGGTTAGATATTTGGAGGAGACACAGGTGGTGGTATGGAGGCACAATTTAGTGTACTCAAGCGGATCTGGTTGGAGATCTCGGGAGGAAGAGATAATATTATAGAGATACATGTACTCTTTTGCGTAGAAGAGTTGGTTTTAATCTCTTGTTATATTATATTTATGAGATCTCTATCTTTGGTGGATGTAGCCCACATTAGGTGAAGCACGATACATGTTGTTTTATGTGTGTGTAATTTTCTGTGATTTGGATTATTCTTGTTTATACTTCCACTGTTGTAGATTTTGTGGGGATTGTTAGATCCGTATTTTCATGTTTTGATTTTTATATTCAATGGTTAAAATGTTTCGCATAGACCCATCCCCCAAAATCACCTTCCTTAGATTAGTTTTCCATTTTTGCATATCCTTATGTCCCACTTGTCCTTGGCATGTTTAGATTAGGATTTCCATTCTGAATTAGGAATAGTAGTAGTAGTAGAAGTAGGTAGAGGAATTGACCTTCTCCAGAGGTCTAGTTCAAGCATGAAAGTTCTCACAACTTGGAGACAATCCCCTTTTTTCTCAATGAATCAGTTCAACTTTGATGTGAGACAAGTGTAATTTTAAGCTCCAACATATCCATTCTCGAATGCCACAACTAATCTCATCAATGTATATCACAAAAGACAAGGGAGTTTTCAAAGCATACCATTCACTTTTTTATAAAACAAAGGCCTAACAAAAACATTAATACACACACACACACACATCATAGTCAATGTCAAGTGAGCTAATAAGTGATCAATAACCTTACATTCATTATCCAACATACGATCAAAATATTTTGACAAAAATGCCAATGTAAGCTAAGAATATGAGTTATTAACTTAGTATAAACCAATTGAAGGTCTATTGACCGTTTATATGGTCATAAAAGTTGGGACTCAAAAGGGTGCGATGTTACACCATACCTTTCAGATTTTTGAATATCCTTTTGACATATTGTACATGATTTTATTTTGGAGCATCTTGAAACGTGCTACCATGCCTACTGCTTTCATCACATCTGGTCTTGATGTAGTTACATATAATAAAATTCTAATCATTGATCTATAGAGAGTCTGATTTTCTTTAGGAGATTCATCATCCTTGCTCAACTTACATCCTGTGACCATGGGTGTACTTATTGGATTGCAATATTCCATTCTAAACTTCTTCAACATTTCCTTAATATACTTAGTTTGTGAAATGAATATGCCTTTGTCAGATTGAGAAATTTGTAATCCAAGGAAGAATGAAAACTCACCAAGCATGGAAATTTTAAATTATTTTTGCATTTCCTCAGCAAAATCTTGACACATCTTATCACTACTTCCTCCAAAAATAATGTCATCAACATAAACAACAACAATCAATTGATTCTCACCTTCAGTTTTGATATAAAGATTGATGTCAACAATACCTTTCTTAAACCCTTGTCTGTTGTAGATACTTGTCCAGTCTTGAATACCAGGCTCTGGGGGCTTGTTTTAGCCCATAAAGAGCTTTCTTCAGCTTGCAAACATAATCCTTATCATATGATAATATGAATCCTTTTGGCTATTCAATGTAAACTTCTTCTTCCAAATTCCCATTCAAAAAGGTTGATTTGACATCCATTTGATAGAATTTAAAGTTTTTAAAACAAGAAAATTCCAAAAACATTCTAATGGCCTCTAAACATGTAACAAGAGCAAAATTTTCTTCAAAATCAATACCTTCAACTTGTGCATAACCTTTGCAAACTAACCTTGCTTTATTTCTTACTACTTGTCCATCTTCATTCAGCTTGTTTCTAAATACCCACTTAGTGAAAATCAAATTTTTGTCCTTAGGTCTTGGGAAAATCTCCCAAGTTTCATTATTCTCTATCTGATCAAGTTCTTCCATAGCTTCAATCTAGTGCTTATCTTCTCTTACTTTAGTAAATATTTTAGGTTCTATTTTGGATAATAAAGACAAATTTGCATGTTCTGCTGCATTTTCCAGTCTTCTTTTGGTTTGTACTCCAATTTTTTGTCACCTATAATTTGATTTTCTAAATGATTCTTTTGTATTGATCTAGATGGTGTTTTTGTTTCCTTTATTTCAAATTATTCCTTTTCATCTTCATCTTCCTTTTCATCTTCGTTGCTTGCTTCTTCAGAATAATCAATTTCTTGTATCCTACTTTTTATACTTGATATCATCTACCTTCACATTTATACTTTCAAATTTTTTGAATGTTCTCAAATTGTAACATCTATAGGCCTTGCTCATTGAAGAGTAACTAAGAAAAATACCTTCATCAGATCTAGAATCAAACTTACCTAAGTCTTCATCATCTTTCTTGATATAGCATTTGCTTCCAAATACTCTAAAATGTTTGATAGTTGTTGGTCTGCCCTTCCATAGTTCATAAGGTGTCTTGCTATTATTTACTTTGATTTGTCCTCTATTCAAAACATAGACTATTGTATTTTCCGCTTCTCTCGGTTTGTCTAATATCTTGAACTCATTTAGCATGGTTCTAGCCATTTATTGTACAATCCTATTTTTCCTTTCAACAAATCCATTCCATTATGTAGTTCTTACAGGTTGAATAATGTATTTTTATTCCATGATGCTCACAATATTCTATAAATTCATTTGAAGTGAATTCTCCTCCTAGACCAGTCTTAAACACTTGATTTTCAGATTACTTTCATTTTCAACTAAGGCTTTGAATGCCTTAAACTTTTAAATGCCTTAGATTTTCTCTTAAAAATGTAACCCAAGTCATTCTAGAAAAATCATCAATAAATAACATAAAATACCTCTCACCTTGCATGCTTTGAGTTATTGTAGGCCCACAGAGATTAGTATGCACAAGTTCCAATAACCTTGTGGTTGAGTACTCCTTTGTATTGAATGAGGCTCTTGTCTACTTTTCAAATTAACATTATTTACAAATGGTATTTTCTGGTTTAGTAATATTTGGCATGTCTCTAACAACTTGTTTAGAACTAATTTTTACTAGATTATCAAAGTTCATATGACCCATTCTTCTATGCCATAACCAACTCTCATCTATTTGTTACATGTAGCACTTTTCACCTTTAATCTTACTAAGAATGTAAAGATTATTTGTTTTCCTACATGCATCAACAACAACCTTCTCTATACTTACCTTTTTGATTTTAGAACCTCAGTGTAAAATGTTACTGTATACCCCTATCACTCATTTTAATCACACTCAAAATATTATGCTTTAGTCCTTCAACATACAAGACATTTTTAGTTTTTGATTTACCATTGTTCAAGCTAATGGTACCCTTACTTGAAATTCTTGCAGTGGCATTGTCTCCAAACTTTACAAGTACCTCCATTTACCTCTTTCAAAGTGAGAAACTTACTTTTTTCTCCATTCATGTGGCTTGAAAAACCACTATCAATGTACCACTAATTTTCTTCATTTTGTACATGAAATGTTGTCTAAACAATCATGGATTTTTCTTTGTTTATTTCTTTCTCTTGTTTCTCCTTCCAAAATTTTGCTAATTCATCCTTCCAAACTTTTGTTGACTCATCCTTCTGATTGTCTTTGGTTTCCTCATTCTTAAAATACCTAGTAGATTCCACAAACCAACTTCTACAAAAGTAAGCTTTATGCCCAAATTTGTGGCACTTATAACATTCAATATTAAAATTCATCAAAGGTGCAAATGAGTTGTTTCTATTTGAGGACACATATGAATTTGCATTTTCTTCCTATCAAAACTCCTTACATGAGGTCTATAATTTTCTACCCTATGACCAAACTAATTACATGAAAAATAATAGCCATAAAAGGAATTTTGAAACCTGATTTTGTAATGCCACCTTGGAGGAAATGATCTTCTTGTTGTATCCTTGTTGCCCTTTGGAGGAGTACTATTATTTTGTGGAACATGACTTTATTTAATCTCTAAGTCCATGAGTAGTGATTCATCTTTATCACTAGAAAATATGCTTTCATCACTTTCTTCAGATGAGTTACTTTCCTCCTTGGTATAGATGTTTTCTTATGCTTGTAGAGATTCTTCTTACTTTCAAATCTTCTTTGCTTATGGTTCTTGGATTGATAATACATGTTACTCTCCTTCAATTTGTGTTTTCTTTATCATCCTTATTTTTATATGGGAATTTGTTGGCATAATGTCCTATTTCACCACAATCAAAACATTTGAATGGTAACTTACCTTTATATTTTCCATACCCTTTCTTCAACCTTTTGAAAAAGTGAGCTTCTTCTTCATTTGACTCATTACTGGAGCAATCATGTGGTTCAGGTTTCTTGCTTTTCACCTTATTTGATGCTTTGAACACAACCTCTCTCTTTGATGATTTATCACCTTCAAGTTCTCATCTCATATGTTGTGAGAATCCCATGTAGTTCATCCATTGTTAGGATGGTTAAGTCTTTCAAATCTTCAATAGAAGATACTTTGGCATCAAATCTCAAAGGAAGAGATCTTAACACTTTTTGCACAATAGTTTCATCCTTAATTTCTTCACCAAGTCCTCTAATAGTATTGACAACTACATCCATGTGAAGAAGGTAAGTTGCAATGTTTTCATCCTCCTTCATCTTCAAATTATCAAATTGACCTCTATGTGTTTGGAGTTTTACTTTCTTCACTTTTTCATCTCCTTCAAAAATGTTCTTGAGATTATCCCAAATTTCCTTTGCTGAACTACAATGCATTACTTTGAAAAATTTATGCCTCACACAATCTGCTCAAGATTGCATTCATAGCCTTTGCATTTCTCTCACTTGCTTTCTTTCTAGCTTGATCTATTGGAGGAGTTGTAGGAACTGTATAACCATTAACAACATATTTCCATATATCAAAACCAAGATCCATTAAATAGGTGTGCATATATTGGTGTATATGACTTGTTTTCGTCATCATTTGACAACTTTTCCATCATGGTTAGTCATCTCACTTAGCAGGAATAGGTCATAGTGGAATAAGTCATAGTTGAATAGGTCAATAGGGTAGTATAAATGTGTTACACACAAAAGTTACATATCATTCCTATATGTACCCCTTCTTTCTAATCTCTCGAGCGTGCCGGATACACTTTGTTGTCTTTTATACTTTTCCTTGTGATTCGTGCTCTTGCTAATTACATGAAGCATTCTCATCTCCATTAGAAGTGCAACCCTCTTCGATGTGAACGAGGTTCCAACATTGATCCTCACAAAGCAATCTGATATGGTATTAGAGCGGATGTTTGTAAACATGCACTCTCTTGAACTAGTTGTTGATTACTTATTTATTGGTTTTATCAATTTTCGTGTAAGATATTTCAATTTTATTTGGAATCTTGTTAACAAATTTGATAATATGGTTTCTTGGAGTTTGTGCTATTTTTCAATTTTGCACGTGTGGGTTTCAAGAGTTTTACAACCATATTTAGCTAGTTACAAAAAAATTTGGAGGCACCACTAAATTTAGAGGTTGGATCTTTATCTCGATGTTTTAATCTTTTTTAAAATCGGAAGTGAATTTTTTTAGATCTTTGGCTTTTAGTCGGTTTTGAAAAGCAAGTGATTTTTTATTGAAAATATCATTTTTATCAACTTTTTAAATTAAAAGTGAATTTTAAAAAAATATATTTTTGTTATAAGCACGTTAGTTCTTCTCTCCATCTGCGCTACCTTGCCTTGGTTGGTGTGATTTGTGCTTAGACACGCATTTTTGAGCTTCTAAGCCATGTTTTCCTCGGGATTGTGCTTTGCTCGCCCATTTGGGGATGGTCTATGTGCTCGCCATGTGTACATCCACCAAAGCCCATTTTTGGTTAACAATATCCACATTCACAATAATCTTTCCATATTGTGGGTCATAGATGATAAGGGAACTTTGCCCAATTTTTTGTATTGTGCGAAGGCATACTAGCTTGTCTAGTTTGGTTCATTGATAAAACACTGTTGCTTTGTTGCGCTACCTCTGTCACTCACTCGATTACTTGTTTTATCTTGTCTTTGGCCATCTTTTTCCTTGTATACTTGGATCATTTTCTTTGCATTGGAGACTAGATCATCTAACTTGAACTTGCCTATGTTGATCCCATTTGAGTTATCACCATTCCACCATGTTTTTTGTTGAACAAATTGCTCTTTTTGATGCGCGGATCTCACATTTTGATCCGGCTTGAACCCCACACCATCTCCAACCGCTTCCTATATTCTCTCTCTGACCATAATTATGCTAAAGGCGTTCCCCTATGGTAGAGGACCTCCGGACATTTCTGCAATGATGTTAAATTTGACGGCCAGTTGGAAGTATTTTCAATGTGATTAATTTTGATGGCCGTTTGGACGTTTTCGTTTATTCTGGCTATTTTTAACAGTTGCTTTTTCCTTTTTTGTTGTGTTTAGATTTGATTTTTCGTGCATGCTGAGTGTGGGTTCGCTGTGTTATATACTCCCATAGGGTCCCCTCTTTGTCTATGTTCAGTGGGAATCTTGAGATCCCTACTATCAGTTTGGTCTGCAGCGGGGATTTCGCCTAGCTAGGTGAGGTATGTGTCAAAAATCTTTTGTTCAATGGATTAGATAAGCTTTATTGGCTATGCCCTTTTGTGTTTAAATCTGCTCTCTTTAGATTTGGAGAAGAATATCACTTTTTCAGAGACACCCAATTGTGTTTTTTTGTCTGTATTTGATTTTTGCAGGGTGAGATCTGTTAGCCATGGCGACCGCTATGGGGGGGAATGTGTTGTTGGCTGTACTGGTTTTGTCTGTGGCTCTTTGGGTAGCAGCTTCTGATTTTTCCATCATAAACTATGATATGATCAGAGATGACAAGATTATGCAGGTCTATGAGCAGTGGCTTGCAGAACACGGTAAGGCCTACAATGGCTTGGATGAGAAGCAACAGAGATTTAAAAGTGGTAATAGTTTGTAGAAATGAAAATAAGGCTGAGAGGAGAGACTCAGAAATATGATGCACACATACCGAATTGTTGATTGATGAATTAAAATTTCATGTAGATATGCCTTTACTTGATTCACAAAGCTTAAATTTACTTTTGAGATCATTTATCCAGAATTTCTAAATTTTGGGAAGCAAGAAGAACTTGATTCTACAAATAGTACATGCTTGCACTTGTTACATTTTCTGTTGGAGACTCATTCTTATTCACATTCCATCATGATGCAGGACCATCCTTGAGGTCATGGAAATCTTGCTTCACTCAAAACTACTTGATGGGTGGTAATTTTAGTGCCTAGAACATGTGTAAACAACATCAACTTGATATATAGCAACTTCTCCTAGCAAAAAGGGGGAATTTTCCATGTTTTCTGATGAAGTGCATGAAGGTCGAGAATTACATAGTCATGATTTGGTGGACCATAGCCATAGGCCATGATAGGAATTGGTTTGATTCTAGGTATCTATTTTTCATTCTGATGAATCAGTTTCCAACGCCTGTTGAGAGTTTTCAGGGATATATTGCCAAATAAGAGTTAACATGTGATGAGTTTATGAATGCTAATAGGTGCGAGGCATAGGACTGATGCTTGAAACTTTGATGACAGTGAAGGTAGATACATCTATTATAGAGAACTGTTACATGGAATCTAAGATTCCTTGTTTGGCTGAGAAATTTTGTGACTCTTTGCATCAATTGTTTGGATTCTTGTTCAACAACGACGATGTTTTACCAAGTTTGATATTCAGAATAGGTGATCATCGTAATTGTTTCAACGAACAAAGACTACACATAACATATGGGGTTTTACAACAATATCCCTCTTACCATTTTTGCAATTGAATGCATGATCAGGATCTTCTGATGGTGAGAAGGCTTCAACAATAACAAAATCTATTGACTTGGTTGAGTGGAAATGCATGCATAATGTATATTGATGATGGAAAGATTTTGCGACAAAATACAACTCCTATAGAAAATGATATCATTCGAAGGGCTATACCTATCATGCTATCATGTTTGGGTTTTAGCTTTTATAATATATACGTTCTTCATGAAACTAATTAATAAGTCTCTACAAGTACATGTTAGAAGGTGTTGGGCCTTAAAGTTCATTTGATTGGTATTTTTATTCTCTTGCTTAAAAACTTTTCACAATAAACCTAAAATATATTTAGGAGAAAAAATCCCTTACAATGTATGTTTTTTCATACTCAAAATATCCTTTGTAAAAAGTGACATAGAACACAAAGGAAAGTTTTAACCAACGACCTCAAGGTCCCATTGATTAATTTCACTACTAATGACTCATAGTATAATGATGTTACATACATGAATAGGGGAAACCTAATATGATACATACACAAGCATACATATATGTGCTGAAAATGAGATCAAAACATCCATAACATACAATAAAAATAAGCAGTGGAAACACAACAATATGGGACATAATATGTAATAAATTCATTACCCTTTCCGAATTGAGGCCAAGTTTTTGAGGTTAGCTCGCCCTAATGGAGCACAACCCCCCTTTTTTTACAGAAAACACAATTAAAAAATACAACACAATGTCTCTTGATCTTCCAAATTCCTAACTGCACACTTGTGCAACACCTAATCTTATTTGTATAACCTATTTGACCCTTTGTATCCCTAACATTTTCTATAACTCACTAATGTACCGATTCCTTTATAAATTATGGATGATTAATTGCCCAAACATCATCCCTAATAATCATCAAAGAAAAGTGTCTGTCCTTGTACAGTGAAGACCTCCATCATGATTGAAGTCACAATACAATCAGAACCCATTTTGTCAATTGGTGTTGATAAAACCTTGTTATGTATCCTAACAATACATAAAGCATTGTAACTCATATGGATAGTCCACTTGGATTTAAGTCCCTATGTAGCCATCTCCCACTACATAGCTCAAATGCTGCTACATTGCCTTAATCTGATTTTTCATACCTATGAGGAGACACCACATCTTGCTTCCATTTAAAACAATCCTTTTTAGATGCCCAGGCTTTCAGTTATAATGCTTAATTTTTTCCCTCTTGTTTACTTTTTTTAATTCTTTATTTGCAAATACTTCTACTTTGCATTCTTTACCGTGTCCATTGGTGTTTCCAACTTCATGCCTTTTACCTTTGTTGTTATTTGTTGGTGCTTAGAAGGCTCTGAATGACTTTGGTAGATTGTGGCCCATTTTAAAAACATCAAATCACATCTATATTAATCGGCTTTCTCCATTCATGTATTCGTTAGAAGCGCCACCTTGCTTTCTTCCCTTTATAATACCCAAATTTTCACTTGACTGAAAATCCCCAAAATTTGGTCCAATATGTTCCTTGCGTAAAAATATACAATTTTTCTAAATACTCAAGGGAAGAATATGCAATTTTGACCCCCACAACAGATGGTGCATCTGGATTGGGCACACCATTTATCAACGTCAACTACAAAAGTAATAACTATCCCTCTAAATCAAATAACATATACCATTCGGTGTTCACATTGCATTGTATACATGCGATTGCTAGTTTTAAAAGCAGCGAGTTTAATTCATTAACGGTTGTTTTAAATTGAATGGGCTAGTTTTAAAAGTGGTCATTTTTATATAGTGGGAGTGTTTATTTTTTTAGTCATGTCATGTTTGTGAAGTGGCTTGTGTCTTCTAAAGTTTTTTTAATAAACTATGTGGCCTTTTTAATTAAAAGGGAAGTCTTCCAAAGTTAATTTTTTTAATAAACTAGGTGGATTTTTTAAAATTAAAGTAGTTTAAATATTAAGTTAGGTCTTATTTAAAGTTTAGAACTATTTTTTTAGTTTTATATTAGTTAGATTTTAATTATCGGTAAGAATCTAATTTAATATTTTTAAAGGTAACTTATTGTGGTAGAGTCTTTAGGTAGAGTGTGCAATTAGAATTTTCCCTAATTTTTGCATGGAATAAAATTTTCTAATGGTCTTCCTCCCATTTGTCTCAATCAATTTGTGGATGACAAATTTTTGATGGGAAAAGTTTCTATTCAGGAAGCCTCTATTTTCAAGAGTGTTCTGAATGAATATGAGAATGTCTTAGGTCAACTTGTCAATTTCCACAAAAGTGCTATTTTTTCATTAATGTGGATGGGCAGTTTCAAGTGATACTTGCCCATATCCTTAGCTACAAGATTAAGAATTTCTTGGATACCTACCTGGGAATGCCTCTCATTCATAAGAAGCCGGATATTTCTATATGGAATAACTTACTTTGGAGAGAGTAAATAGGAAACTGGCTACTGGAAGGGTATCCTCCTTACTCAAGCTAGCAAAATTCAATTGCTCCAAAGTTCTCTCCAAGGCATTCCCATTTATGTTATGTCTCTTTTCAGGTTATTGGTTAAGATCTTGGAGGCATTAGAAAAAAATTCATAAAAGGTTCATGTGGGCTAGGGTGGAGGAGAAGTTCAAATTCCCTCTTGTGGCTGGGATAAAGTTACTAGACCTAAGGAATGTGGTGGTCTGGGCTTGAAGAATATGAGATACATGAATGAGGCCCTTGTGGCCAAAGTGGGATGGAGAGTGATAAAGGAAGATGGTCTATGGATTGACATCATCAAAAGGAAATATTTAGGGAATGTTGGCAGAATAGAGACTTTTTCTTGCTTGACAATCTCCCTTGTGGTTCTTTTTCTAGAAATATTTTCTTTCTTCTAGGGAGATTCTAAGCATGGGTATTAAATGGAATATTGGGAAAGGAAACATGATTCACTTATGGAGGTATTTTTGGTTGTTTGAGAAGCTGCTTGCGAAGGAAGAGCCTTGGAGATCTATGGTGTAGTTTTTTGAAGACAGGGGAAAAGTGTGGGTTAAAGACTATTGGATTTTTTCTAATGATGATATCATTTGGGAGGCTTTGAATCCACCCCCTAATTTCATTGGGGACAGGCTCTCCTTTTCTTCTCTCAACCTTAAATTACAGAGTTTTCTATATCCCGAGGTTTCAACAACATGAGGACTCTATTTTTGGAAGGAAGAGGACTCAGGAAATTATTTTGTTAAATATGCCTACTACCTTAATTTCAAGGATTCTATTCAAAAGGACTATTGGGGTAGAATTTGGGTGAAATATATTCTACCTAAAGTCAACATTTTCTTCTAGTTGGCGGTGCAAAACAAAATCCTCACTTTGTTTATTAGCTAGATTTTATGCATATCTAAAACTCTCAGCAATCATGAGATAAATCTCCCTCATTTAACAAAGTGTGGCTCCATGTAATATGTTTATCAATGTAGTGGGTATGAATCCTAATAACTATTTATGGGGTTTAACTCTAATTACAAAGTTCATGAACCATAGCTAAAAATTCTACAACAAGTAAGCAACTATTTATGAAGTATTTATAGAAGAGGGAAATAATGAAATTTGGAAAAGAAGAAAGGAAGATATGTAGTTTGAGAAATAGTTTACAAAGTTGGTCTCATACATATAGATTAAATAAAAAGTAGATCTCATAATATTCAGAAGTAAAGGAAAAGAAAAACTTCTAATCTAAATCTTAGATAACACAAATTTTATCTAAAGATCCACACAAAAGTAAGAAGAAAATGCACCATGGACACAAAGTTCTCTAGAAATATACTTTTATTCAATTCCCTAGCTTTCACAAAAATGACATCAAGGGTTGCAACACAAAGTCTAGAACTCAAGAATGTTGATTAACAAATCATGAACCTTTAACCCATAAGCTCTTCCTCTATTTATAGTGTATAGAGGGAAATTACAAATAGGAAGATTTTTTAATGAATTGCCACATGTGGAAGCTATGAAAAAGGGGAAAAAACTAACAATATTCTTCTCAGAATTCCTCTTTGCATGACATGCATGATTTATAACTGAAAAATAGAACCTTCTATTTTGCATGTCTACCACCTATTTCCAAGTAATTGACTTCTTCCAGTAACTTGAAGTAATGACGTTTATAAAAATTACATAAGTTTTACAATTTTAATTGATTGCTCAATTAATTTTTGGAGAAAATAAGAGAAAGAAGAAGAAAGAGGAGAAGAAATTAGAAGAAAGCTACAATGCTCTCAGTCTTGTTCTTCTTCCATACTCTGCATGTTGATCCAACCTGTATTGCACTTATGCTTCATCCACTTTAATAATGAATGATCCGATTGATATCTCGCCTTGAATATGAGATGCTTTTTTCTCCCGTATGTTGTTGAATCCTTTCCTTCGATTTTCACCAAACTGGATTTGGAAGCAACCAACTAAGATTTACTTACGGTGCTACCTTTGACATGTCTTCCCTCTCATACTTGAATTTTTGCAGTTCCCGGTCGTGCACCCGGTGAAATGTTTCCATAAACAATTCAGACAAAACTCATCACCCTTCATCATGCTTGAATCAACCTTTGTCTGAGATCTTCTTTTTTTATTTTTGCCAAAAGACCTTGTAAATATGAGAGCTAGATCTATTCGTGTAGAATTTATAATTTCTCCTTCTGATTCAGAAGATATATTTAATGTACATGACATTGAATTTTCCTTCTTTTCACCAATATTAGCACTGTGATGAATACCTCCAAATGATTAAAAATATGGAGTGCATGTCATGAATGTTTAATTTCTATCACTAAAATCTACTTATAAAGCCTGCTGCCCTAAAATTTGAGACTTTGCTTGCATGCCAAGCAAGCTAAAATATTATTTAATTCACCTAGGCACTTATACCAACACACAGATGCTCAAAGATAAAAAGGAATCTATCCAACCCTAGGCGCTAAAAATCTCCAGGGCAACATGCTCCATCAAAAAGAATTAATTGTCTCCTCCTTATGGCGTCCCATGCTTATATAGATAACTACATGCTATATTTAATAATTGCTTCTTCCTATTTTTGACAATTATTAATAATAAGTTATGTTTTTTCTCTCAATTTGGGCACCCAAGTTTGCATGCTTTAGCTTGCTTTTCCATGTAATTCTTTTATTTATTTTTAGCATGCTTCTTTGTCTTCTCTTTGGCTTTCCTTCATGCTTTGAATTTCTTCCTATTTTTGGCACCAACTTTAGCTAGGAATAATAAAAATAAATATCATTAAATACATGCACTTATGCCAAGGTGGGTCGCACTTTTTGGCTAGAAGACATGCTAAAAATAAGAAGGCAAAGTAATGAGAATTTTTACCCTTCCAGGCAGCTCCAAAAATCTCATATTTCACTTAAGTGATTTGTCTTTAATGATGGGAAAAAATAACCTTCTAGGAAGGCTTAAAATTCTCATCTTCCTTCCACCACCAAAATTCCCATTGGCAGCTTAAAACCTTCTTTCCAAAAAGTGTGACTTGCATAAAAAAGATATTTTTTTCTTAAAAATGTGACTTGCATGGGTGAATAAAACTTCCTTGATGGGAATTCTTACCCTTCCTGGCAGCCCCAAAATTCCCATTGGTACTTTAAGTGATTTATCTTTCATAATGGGAAAAAAACCTTCTAGGAAGGCTCCAAATTCCCACCTTCCTTTTGCCACCAAAATTCCCATTGGCACTTAAGTGATTTGACTTTAATGATGGGAAAAAAAACCTTCCAGGAAGGCTTAAAATTCCCATTGGCAGCTTAAAACCTTCCTTCCAAAAAGTGCGACTAGCATGGAAGAAGCTTATTTCACTTACATCCTTCCTTCTTTGTCAGAAATTAACACTCCATGATTAATTTCTTCCTTGTCTGAGGCCATGGATGACTTCGAGGAGCTTTAGGCATATAAACAAAGCTATCTGTAATGAATGAACGAATCAAGGGAATTTAATAGATAGACTGTGAAGAAAACTGAAAACAAACACAAAAGAAATAAATAAAAATGAAAAATGTTGTCAGAAGTTGCGAGATAATTACTTTTGAAATAACCCGCTTTGCAGGATAATGGTTCGTAAAAACTCTTCCCTGGTGAATACCCTACTTGAGAGGTGGGAATACTGACATAAAAATCTTCAACAGGTTCAATTGCAACACAATTTATTTTAAACAAAACTTTATTTATTTAATAAATAATTAAATAAAATTCTCTTAGACAAAACCTAGCGGAGGAATAAAACAAGTTTTAGCATGTGGGTATTTGTCGAAATTGGCTTATATGATTCTCTGGGAATATTTTAATGTAATGGAGACAATAAAAACACAAAATGACCCGTTATTTTGAAAAAAAGAAAATTTTAAAAGGGTAGTCCTGCATTTGGGGTGAAATCTTGGGACACCATTGATAATTTGAGGAAACATGGGATGGTTTTACCTAATAGGTGTGTCCTTTGTAACAAAGAGGAGGAAAGTGTCAACCACCTTTTCATCTCATGCCCCTTCTCTCAAGCGGTCTTAACTAAGGTGATGGATCTGTTCCAAGTGCAGTGGATTCTTCCTAATTCCATTGAGGATTGTTGTTTGCAATGGGAATGCCCTTTCAAGTTTCCCTTTCTTATTGCTGCTTGGAAGATGGCCCTTCCCCATTTCTTCTGGTGCTTATGGAAGGAAAGGAATGCCCTCATCTTCAGAAATCAGAAAGCTAACATTAGAAAGGTCAGTGCTTGTTTGATTTCCTCTATTAAAGAAAATTCCAAACTTTTCAAAGGTAATATTAAAAAGGATTTTTCTAGCAAGGAAGAGGAAGTCCTCAAACAATTCACCTATAGTCCTCCTCAAGTGGTCAAACCGGAAAGAGGTAGGGTCAAAATCAATTTTGATGGGGATTCGAAAGGTAATCCTGGCATGGTAGGGGGAGGTGGCATTATCAGAGATCATGAAGGTGATTGGATCCTTTCTATGCTGGGCCTTTGGGTATTCAAAGAAACAATGTGGCAGAGGCTCATGCACTACTTTGGGGTGTTAGCCTAGTGTTGGCTAGATTTTCTCGCATAGCATCAAACCTAGGGTCATGAGATAAATCTCCCTCATTTAACCGGTGAGGCTCCTGTCAAATTTGTCAATAAAAATGTGTTATTATCTATCAGGGGTTTTACTTTAACCACTTAGTTCATGAACCATAACTAAGAAGTTCGCAGCAAGTAAGCAGCTATTTAAGAAAGGAAAATTATAGAAGAAAGAAGTAAAGGAAATACAGAGAAGAAATGGGGAAGATGTGCATCCCAATTAGTAGATAGCAGAGCTAATTACATGCACATAGAAGAAACTTTAATAGATATGAACACACAGAATTATAAAACAAAGGCAGCTCTAGATCTAGATCTAAAATAACACAAAGTTTATCAAGAGATCTAAGATTCAAAGCAAGAAACAAAGTACACCGTGACACAAAGTTCTCCGGAAACCTGCTCCTTTGTATTCCTCTGCTTTAAGTTGCTCTCAGGGGTTCAACACAAAGTCTAAAACACAAGATTGCTGCTTACAAATTCTAATCGATCCTTTAACCCGGAGGTTCTTCTCCTACTTATAGAATGTAGGAGGGAAAGTACAAATAGAAGACTCAAACTGAACTAAAGCATGAACAACAAGTAAAGATGACATTTGGCAATCATCCTCAACTAACTTCTTCTTAAGTGACACATGTATCACTTAACTAATAGAATGGTTCCACATGACTTCAAGTAATGGTTGCAAAACCAATAACTTAGAAGTTTTACAATTTCATCCGAAACATAGAAAATAGAAGAAGAAAGAATAGAGAAGTCATGCCATTTGTAATGTTTACATCTTCTTCTTGTTACGATATCTCGATATACTTGTCGAACATATAATTCAGCATCCTTCCATCTGTTTTTAGCCACCGCTTCTTCTCTCGTCCTAAATTCATTCACCACTTTGCTACATGCTTCCACATCTTCCAAACTCGGCATAAACCTCGCAATGTCCGCCTAAAGCGCCATTAATCTCTTTTGATAGAATTCATCGTGAAAGGCTTGGTAGCTTTATCAATTCTCTTTTGCACCATCCGAAGAGAACCTTCCAGGGAATTAGGCACCTCACTGGAAACAATCCGCACATATGAAGTAACACCTCCGTCCACTCTTTCCTCAGTGAAAGAAATGATACTATTTTGTAAATCGATGTTCTACTCTCAAGTGCTCGCATCCTTTTTAAAGAAACTCTGCAGATTTCCAAACGGAAGATACCGCAAACTCTAGCTGCTTCCCCTTCTCGAGTTGATCCATCAGTACAATTTGTTCTGTAACCAATACATCTCCCGTTAACTTGTTGATCTCGGCCAAAATACTGGGTTGCTCTCTGCAACCGTATTCATGCCTTATATTCTTTCCATCGATTGCTTTAGTTGATTTGCTTTGCATCGTTCATAACCTTGGTGGTGGCAATTTTCCCAAGTTCACTGAAGCTTGATGAATAATCGGATCCTTCCATTCGTCATTAGACTTTACTTGATGCTTGCAATAGTTGGTGAAATCTTGGAGTCTTTGGAGAAGTCGGAGTCAAAACTATGGTCGTAGAAGTGGTCTTCTCCTTCTCTTGAGATCTTCTATGTACTTTCAACTTCTGACCTTCACGCTTTGCTTTCTCCTTCATGCTTCGCTTGAGCGAATCTCCCGCACCGAAGTTGCCGTGATTTGATTCATCAATAATTCATTAAGGAAGTATCCGCTTGTCGCCAGCTTGGATCAAGTATTCACCAACACAGCTCCAGATCTTTCTTCAATTGAATGTCAACCACCATTGATATCTTGCAGTATAGCTTTGTCTCCTCCCATTTGATGGTAAGTGTCAAATACCACGTTCCCATCATCTTTAAGATCCGCAGTATCCGCACTAGTCTAAAATCGAACACTTGCTTTTTGTGATAGCTTTGCTGAAATATTTCTTTCTAACCTTGTACTCACTACGCACTTCATCCAGACATCTTCTAACGAAGGCACATGTGCGTACTCACTGGAGATTATCTTCTGGCTACTTCAAATGGATCAAAGTTAAGCCGTGCAAAGGAAGAAATCTTGCTCATACTCGGATAACATTTGTGCTTCCATCCCTCGAGCTCTGTGAATGTTGATGCAACTATAATATCCCATAGTGATTGGGAAGAAGCCCGTAGACTTGTGCCGCTTCGACTGAAGGTCGTGTAACTCCACAAGTTGCTCAGCTCCATGGCGATCAATCTATCATTCGGATACTTGGGCATCTTTATTGGTTCTCCAGAAAAGCCCGTAACCCTGAGGTATGTGAAATCTACAAATTGAATGAATAGATTGCCAATCTTGGACATTGCTTCCCATGCTTCCTTGCTTACCTGTTGGCCTTCAAGTCTTTGTCACTGCACAGATGAAATCGTAGAAGAAGTCATCGTTGATCACTTTGAAGTCTTTCTCGCACGCAGGTACAGTAAGATGTGGGTAGCACTCAAAAATGGGGTCCTTGGAAAGAACACCACATCTATCCAGCTTGGAAAAGACACCCTGTGAAGCTGCAGCATACACCAAGTATGAAGTCATCTTGAAGCTGAAAGTACGCTTCACGTTCCGAAGCTGCTCACCGATGTCATTTGTTAATAATTTCGACCAATTGATTATAGAATCAACCTTGTTGATTTCAATGGTCTGATGAAAGCATACATCCATGTACGGAAAGTGTAGGCATTCGCTTCGCCATTCAACCTGCATAGCAATTTGACGACATCATCTGCCTCCTGCACCAAATTGGACCGTGGAAGGGTTCTCGGGAACTTTGAAGGGGATCTAGGCTTCTTCATGAACCGGCTATTCATGATGCTCACACAATCAGCTCTATGCTTCTCCCACCTACTGTCAGCATCCTGAATGCTAATAGAAGTCACCACCCTTCGCACTGGAATCTTCAGACAATAATTGATGAACTCCGCATCCAAACGAATTATTGTCTTTCCCGCAACATCACGCACTGATCTGGATGAAGGATGATAAGATCTAGCACACTCCATCACGAACTCTGGCAATTGGGCTGTACATGGGAAAGCTGCAGCTCGGATAATTCCACTACTTTTGACCGCACGCATGAGTGAAGTCTTTCCCGCTCTGGATCTATCAATCAAATCAGAAAGAGGTTCTGGGCCTAGATCCGTGTCTCCTATGTCTGCAAGTTTGGAAGCAATGCATGAATCCATCGTGCTCTCTTTTTCATCTCCTTTCGCCATGGCTTTGTCTATCTTCGTCTGAATAATTCTTTTTCTTCTAACTTGGCCAGATTTCTTCAATACTGGTGTAGATCTGGACAATTCTTCAGATTCGGAGGATATTTGCAATGTATTGGACATTGATAAAAACTCCTTTTCTTTTGTGAAGCACCTGTAATGAATTCCTGTAATTTATTCAGACAAAAATGGCCACCGGAGCATGAATAGTGAATTTAAATTATAAAAATCTGCACTTTTCAAGCCTGGCTGCCCCAAAAATTGGTGTTTAATTTGCACATAAAGAGAGCATGAATCCTTTCAATCAACACCGAGCTCCTGTAACACCTATGAAAACAACTATGCAGATAAAGATCAACCTCCTCCAAAGCATGCGCTAAATCTGAAGCTTTCGAGCCTTGTTAGCACTTTGTCCGAACAAAATCCTTCCTCTAATGGGGGAAGCACTTTTCCTCCCGGCTGCTGATTCTTTACTTGTGAATTAAATAATTCACCCATATGGCTGCCCATGCTTATATAACCTTCACAATTCTATAATTAATAATTGCCCTAACAAATAAAGGTAATTAATTAATTAAAAATCATGCTTTCTCTTTTAAAAATAGCATGTTTAAGGACAGCCATCCAATAAATTAAATTAATCCAATTTAATCCTTCACACAGCACTTCACTCAAGCTTCACAGTGTGCTTTGACCATAGCCACTGAAAATAGAAATTAATTTAATGTTTTAATGCCTTAAAAAACATTAAATAATACCCAAATGGGGCGCACTTTTTGAGAGGAAGAGGGCAGCCACTAAATAAATTAAATTTAATGAATTTAATTCCTTTCTTTTATTCCATCTTTGACTTGTTGACCTCCTCCAAGCTTGGGCGCACTTTTTGAGAGGAAAGATTAATTAAATTAATCCAATTTAATCATTCCACCATCACTTCAAAGGGGGCGCACTTTTTTGCACATGTAATTCTATTTTTAAGAATTTTTCCACAATGGGATTCTTTACCCTGCAAGGCAGGCACCAAAATCCCATGATCCACTTAAGTGATTTGACTTTGACAATGGGATTCTTTACCCTGCAAGGCAGGCACTAAAATCCCATGATTTCACTTAAGTCACTTTCCTTTTATTATATCATGGGAATTTTTACCCTGCAAGGTAGGCAATAAATTCCCACCTGCCTGCAGCCTCTATTTTTCCCACTGCAACTTAAGTGACTTTTATAACACGGGAAAAAGTACCCTGCTAGGCAGGTATAAAATTCCCACCCTGCCTGCGGCTTATATTTTTCCCATCGTAGCTTAAATCCTTTGTTTTCCAAAAATGCGCCCATCCCGCATGGGCTTTTTCTGCACGACTTCACTTTTTCCCAGTGATCCGGACCTCGATGGCGACTTCCTCCGGGCATAATGTGCGTATATGTTTTCCAAATGCTCTAGGCCAAAATCGGGCTTACGCGAAGGAATTGCTCCACGAAATTTCACGAGAAAATAAAACAGGACACCACAAAAACACGAAAAATTGCCAAAAATCACAAATAAAGCCCAAAACTTAAAATAAGTTAAAATCCTTTTGGCACATGCTCATAATAGAGTTAAAACAAAGCGCAAATAGCCTCATCACGGGCTCAAAATAATTAAATACAAATTTCCATGCAGACAAATCCCGACAATGACAGAATAAAACAATTTTGAGCATCCGGGGTTTTGGCGAAAAGGGCTAATATGGCTCTTTGGGATTATCTTGACACAATACAAGAACTTTCAGCAATTAAAAACAAACGACCCATTATTTTAAAAGTATGAAAATTTTTCAGATAGGGTAATCGCAGATTTCACCAGGTGAAATCTGAGTGACATTAGCTGCTCATGTCTGTGGACATCTTTTTCTTTTGTCGAATGATAAAGGGAAAAGATGAGATCCCAACATCTCTGGTTTCGTATCTTGTCCTTTGGGCACGGGGTCAGGCAAACAAACACAACACAACACAACACCAAAACAAGACAAAACAAGGAAACACAAGCAAAGATTTATTTATGTACATACAGGTGTTACCCTGCTTCTCATGTCAGGAACAACTTTAAGTGTTGCCCATTGAAAGGAAACGACAATTCAACTCCACCGATGAGCAAGAATGAAGCTATCTGCTCCCGGATCCTTTTAACCACAAAAGGCCCTTTCCATAGTGAATCAAACTTTCCATGCATGCCTTTTGTTTCTCTTCTTTTGTCCCATAAGAGGACCCAATCATTAACTTCAAACTTTCTTTCCCTGGCATTTTTGTCGAAGATGACTTTCTCCTTCCTTTGATGCTGTCAACCAACTCTATCTCGCAACTTGGGTTTGTACTTCTCTCGTTCGATTAGGTACATAATTATTTTATCAATAGCATCCGTGAAAGTGGAATCCTCCAAGGCCTTAAAGCAGGGCAAAGGATTCCAAGGTAAGAGGCAGCTCTGTGTCTCTACCATATAATAGCTGAAATGGGGACATGCCTATCACCCTCTTTGGTGTGATTCTATCGGCCCATAATGCATCAAACAACTTTTTATGCCAAGTCCTTTGATTGTCTGTTACCAGCTTGCGCACGATAGTTACCAAGTTTTTATTACTAGATTCAACTTGACCATTCCCTTGTGGATAGTAGTTTGAAGAATGAACCAGCTGGATCCCATAAGTGTAGCAGAATTCCACCAACTCCTCAGAAGAAAGATTCGGAGCGTTGTCTGCTACAATTTTGCTGGGCACGCCAAACCTGACAATAATATTTTCTTTTATAAAATTGCACACTTCAGCGGAAGTGGCAGCCTTCACAGGATAGCTTCTACCCACTTACTGAAATAATCAGTAGCTGTTAGAATGTAATGATGACCGGCACTGGAAGCCGGGTTAAGCATTCCAATAAAATCCATTCCCCACTGTTGGAAAGGTTCTTCAATCACAATGGGTTTTAGAGGTAATGCAGGCAATTTCACACGCCCAACAAAATGTTGGCATGCTTGACACTTAGCTACCCATTCTGCAGTATCTTGAAAAAGGGTGGGCCAGTAATACCTTGCTCTAAGGATCTTGTGTGCAGTGACTCGGGCTGAGAAATGACCACCGCAAGCCATGTCATGAAACTGTTGAAGTAGCTGATCCTGTTGAGCTTTATCGACGCATCTGAGAAATACGCCATCAATTCCCCTTTTTGCTACAAACCATTATCCCAAAGAACAAAATCTTTTGATTTTAGTTTGATGGTTCATTTCTTTTCTGGAAAGTTGATCTGGGCATTCTCCATACGTCAGAAAGTAAGCAATGTTACTGTACCACTCCTCTACCAGATCTATAAAAAGTACTGCAGGTAAATCTTCATCTATCCCATCCCGATCGCTTGTGTCGATGTCTTCATTCCGTCATTAATTCACACAGACCTCTTCCTCGAACCAGCTTTGTTGGTTTAATATCCAGGTCATATTCTTGAACCTTTGTTACCCACGTGCCTCTCAACAATCCTAACTCTTGCTGAGTAAGGATAGATTTAACTGCAGTATCTGGAACCAAAACCACAGTGTGCGAGGAAAGAATATAATACCTGAATGCTTTGCATGCCTTCACCACTGCATATGCGTGCTTTTCCATTGGAGTGTATTTCAACTCATAGGCTTTAAGGGGCGTGCTCATGAAAGCAATAGGAGCTTCTGCGTCCTCTTGATTTTTCTGCATCAGAATTGCTGACATAGTGTGTTCGGAAGAATAACAATAAAGAATAAATTCTTTACTGAAGTCGGGTGAAACCAAGACTGGAGCTTTCGACAGGGCCTCTTTGATTTTCTCGAAAGCTTCCTTCCCTTCGCTGCTCCATTTAAAATCTTGTGTCTTCTTCATCATATTCGAAATATGACGGGTTAGCTCAGCAAAGTCAGGAATGAATCTTCTGAGAAAATTCACTTTTCCAAAGAAAGAGTGAACTCCTTTTTTGGATGTGGGCAAAGGCAATGTCTGAATGGATTTGACACGCTCTGGATCTATCTTTGTTCCTTCTTTGGAAACAATGTGCCCAAGCAGCTTTCCTTCGGTTACAGCAAAGATGGATTTCTTAGGATTCAAAGAAATACCATGCTTGCGGCATTGTATGAAGACCTCTTCCAAGTTTGAAATATGTGTGCTTCTATCTTTGGAAAAGACTGTCAAATCATCCAGGTACACAACTATGCTTATATCTTTGAGATGAGCAAAGGCTAGATCCATAGCTCTTTGAAATGTAGCACCAACATTAATCAGGCCAAACGACATCTTCTGGTATGCGAAGGTTCCCCAAGGTGTGATGAACGCCATTTTGTATTGATCTTCCTCGGCCACCTTGACTTGATTGTAGCCTGAGAAGCCATCAAGCATGGAAAGCATCTCAGATCCAGTGACCACCTGCAGAGTGTGATCCATGATGGGGATAGGGTAGTTATCCTTTAATGAAGCTTGATTAAGGTTGCGGAAATCCACGCACAACCTAATTTCGCCACTCTTCTTTCTTACAGGGACTATGTTGGCCAACCACTCGAATGATGTATGGGATAGATGATCTTTGCGTCTAACAACTTCCGGATTTCTGCAAAGATGGTTCCCGAAATGGTAGGGTTGGCGCCCAAACTCTCGCTTGAGAGGCATTCGGTTTAAGTGGGATGTAGTGTTGAACTTCCGCAGGCTGATATGTTTTTAGATCCTGATAGGACCAGGCAAAAACATCCATGTATTTCTTAAGAAGCTTAGTGAAAGCTTCCTTTTCAGCTTCTGAACAACACTTACCCAGATTTACTAATTTGGGATCATTCAGCGGCTCCCAAATTTAGTAATTGTGTGTCGGAGGAAGAGCCTTCCTCATTTTCTTCATTTTTCTTAAGCATCTGATCATGCTTATCAAACATTTCCTCAAGAGATACCAAGCCTTTGGGAATTTTATTTCCCTTTAGTTTGGATAATCTCTCGACTTCCCGAGACTTCCACATCCATTTCTTTGTGATGATCCGCATTTAGGAGGTGAATTGCTTCCCTCATAGTAGATTCCTTCAAAGTTGTCCTTTGTTGGAGAAACGCAGTCAATGTATCATCGTTGAAAACCTACCATTCATTTGGACGTTGTCAGAACCTTTGGGCAAAAACCATTTCCACCTTGTAGTCTCCCCCGCCTAAAGAATGCAGGGGCTGATCCGGATTCAACAAGGCTGCAGCCAACCGTTATGAGCGAATCAGCCCTTGAATTTTGTTCTCTTGGAATGTAAGATACTAAGAAAGCTGAAAAATCCAGGATAACAGAGTAGACCCGATCTCTATAGTGCCGCAGATTTGTCTTTTTGACTTGGTAGAGGCCCCTTATCTACTTCACAATCAGCTCAACATCTCCTCTTGCGTGTAATAATTTGATTCCCATTGTTCTTGCTGCTTCCATGCCTAACAACAATGCTTCATACTCAGCCGTATTGTTAGTATTTTCGAACATCAATTTGAAGGAGTGTGCATGCACCTTCCCTTCAGGAGAGATAAGAACAACGCCTGCGCCGGATCCAAATGAACAACAACTACCATCAAATTCCAGAGTCCAAATCTTGTTATCAATTTGATGTGATTCTCGAATCACCGGTTGAATTTCTTCTTTATCCATTTCTAGATAATAGACTCCGTGATCCGATTCCTGAAACAAGATCTGAGATCTAGGATCCTCAGATTTTGATACTGTGTACTTAGATTTCTTCTCAGGTTCCAGCTTCTGATTTACTCCTTTGATTGGTATGTGCGCACAAGACCAATCCATCTTGACTTCTCCACCCAGCTCTTTGCAGAAATTTCTACTCAACAAAGCATGCCATAAGAGACTAGAATGTCTCGCTACAAGGATAGTCATCTTGGTCTTTTATCCGGAAAAGAAGTGAAATCACTGCCTGCGCATCTTTGATTTGCCCCACAAGAGGGACTTGCCTTTCCATGGAATAACATCTTCCGATGGTTTTTGTCAATGTAAGACCCAAGGCATCAGCAACTTTGGCAGGCATGACGTTGTCGGAAGCTCCAGAATCCAAGATGCAATTGCTTAGCTTATGTCCGTTGATGAGCAAAGACACATAGAATGGCTCAATCCTTTCTGATGTAGCAGGAGAAGGGGTGGAAGGAGAAGAACTTGCAGCAACATTATTTGAAGGTGAAGTAATCTTTGGACTTGACAAGATACCCCGTGAATTATTGTTTGTTGGGCTGGGACCATTACTTTGCACATATTTGACCAATCTATTCAGTTGATCAGGAAATGCCCTCAAATACTCAGCTTCTGACATTTGGACCTTGTTTCTCTTGATGTGATCAATTATGTCAAAAGCTTGACTTGCTTCAGCAGGATGTGCGTTGGTTCTTTGCTGTGAATTGAAAGAATTTGAATATTTATCCTTGGGTGCTAATGAAGAAGGAAGAGTGCTACCTCTTTTCAAGATAGTAACATCAAGGGCCAGGATCTCTCTCTTTCATTTGCTTGTAGATGCTTGGCATTTTGGCGCTGCGTCGAGACCTTGTAAACACCGCAAAAAGTGTAACCATCGAATCTTCAAAAGATTCATAATAGCCATCATCGATTCATAGTCTAGGTAACCAATATTGGAGTTGCCATTGTAATGGGATCTATAAAGTCTTCATCATCAAATGATTCATCAATGCCGAGATCCTCTTCATTAGTTTCCAATTTATTCCTTGGAGCAAACTTCTATTGCCAAATTTGTGGTGTAGCAGCAAGTCTGTTTCGATTTTGATTTTTATTTTGACCATTGAAGGTCCTGGTAGGAGCTAATATTGAGGGGGCATTCCCTCGCTTGAGAGATCTCGCTTCTTGATCGTCGCAACATGTCATTAGCCAATTTCGCAACAAAGGATTAGAAGTACTTGCAGAAGCGCCATCACCTTTGTGAGATGAAAGGTTTTCCAGCCATGATCAAGTTGTCCTCAACCTCCATGGCAAAGCATATTGTGCTTCCAGCAGATTTATAGGTCTTGCCCTTCTTAGTTTTCATCGCTCAATGCGGCAGAAGTGGGGATTTTATACAAAATCCTTTGGAACCTTGCAATAAAGTCCCGCATGTTCTCGTTTGGCTCTTTCTTCAACTACGTCAGTTGGGTGATCAACGTGCTAGCATCCTCTGTAGGCTTGAATCTTTTCAGAAATTGCTCACGCATAGTCACCCAATTGGTTATGGTGCCAGGAGCCAGCCGATAGAACCATTCTCCAGCCAAGTCATGTAGAGTCTCAATGAAGAGCCTGACTGAGACATCTTCATGTTCTACTGCAAGCACACCACAAGATATGAAGAAGGCCGCCAAATGATCATCCAGGTTTTTCTTTCCATCTCCAAAGAATTTTGGAAAATTCTTTCTGGATCCCTTTGGCAGCTCGTGCATAGGTGGAGCCAAGTTGAGAGGTCCAAAAGCTGCTCCCCATGGAACAGGTACAATTTGGTGCGCCATGTTAACTTGAGCATGTCTCCTCCTTGTGTAGACTTGATAGACTTGATAGATAATTCCAGCCACCGGATTATGCTGAATATGATCCGGATTTGGATGGGTTTGTACCCTCCTTCCTGGTGAGAGACTAGATCTACAGGCTTCTAACTTGAGGAGGATGATTGAAATTAAATTGCTCCTGCAGTCGGAAGAAATGATCAGTCCTTCCTTCCTGCGCCTTCACGGATCGGGTGAATGGACGTTCAGCCAGTTGAGATTTGTATGGGAAACACTACGATCTTCAATATAAAAACTTTGATCTCAGTAAAGATAGCTGTTTCCCAAATGTAGGAGTCGCTAAAAGCTGGGCATTGGCTAGATTTTTGCATAGCATCAAACCTAGGAAGTCATGAGATAAATCTCCTCATTTAACCGGTAGAAGGCTCCCGTGTCGATTTGTCAATAAAAATATGTTATTATCTATCAGGGGTTTTACTTTAACCACTTAGTTCATGAACCATAACTAAGAAGTTTTGCAGCAAGTAAGCAGTTGTTTAAGAAAGGAAAATTATAGAAGAAAGAAGTAAAGGAAATACAGAGAAGAAATGGGGAAGATGTGCATCCCAATTAGTAGATAGCAGAGCTAATTACATGCACATAGAAGAAATTTTAATAGATATGAACACACAGAATTATAAAACAAAGGTAGCTCTAGATCTAGATCTAAAATAACACAAAGTTTATCAAGAGATCTAAGATTCAAAGCAAGAAACAAAGTACACCGTGACACAAAGTTCTCCGGAAACCTGCTCCTTTGTATTCCTCTGCTTCAAGTTGCTCTCAGGGGTTCAGCACAAAGTCTAAAACACAAGATTGCTGCTTACAAATTCTGATCGATCCTTTAACCCGGAGGTTCTTCTCCTACTTATAGAATGTAGGAGGGAAAGTACAAATAGAAGACTCAAACTGAACTAAAACATGAACAACAAGTAAAGATGACATTTGACAATCATCCTCAACTAACTTCTTCTTAAGTGACACATGTATCACTTAACTAATAGAATGGTTCCACATGACTTCAAGTAATGGTTGCAAAACCAATAACTTAGAAGTTTTACAATTTCATCCGGGAACATAGAAAATAGAAGAAGAAAGAATAGAAGAAGTCATACCAAAATGTAATGTTTACATCTTCTTCTTGTTTCGATATCCGATATACTATCGAACATATAATTCAAAGCATCCTTCCATCTGTTTTAGCCACGCTTCCTTCTCTCGTCCCGAATGAGCAGCAACCCTTCATTCAACACTTTGCTACATGCTTCCACCTCTTCCAAACTCGGCCCAAACCTCGCAATGCTCTGCTGCAGCGCCACCAATCTACTGATAGAATTCATCGTGAAAGGCTTGGTAGCTTTATCAATTCTCTTTTGTACCATCAGAAGAGAACCTTCCAGGGAATTAGGCACCTCGTTAGAAACAATCCACACGTATGAAGTAACACCTCCGTCCACTCTTTCCTCAGTGAAAGAAATGATACTGTCTAGTAAATCTGATGTTCTACTCTCAAGCACCTGCATCCTTTTCAGCAAAACTCTGCAGATTTCCAAACGGAAAGATACTGCAAACTCTAGCTGCTTCCCCTTCTCGACTGATCCATCTGGTACAATTTGTTCTGCAACCAATACATCTCCCGGCAGCTTGTTGATCTCGGCCAAAATACTCAGGTTACTCTCTGCAACTGTATTCATGCCTTCTATATTTTCCATCAGTTGCTTTAGTTGATTTGCTGCATCATTCATAACCTTTAGGCGGGCTGGCACTTCCCCAAGTTGTACAGAAGCTTGACGAATAATCAGATCCTTCCATTCGTCAATAGCCTTTACTTGATTGCTTGCGTCCTCCATTTCCTGCATAAGATGATCACTCACCTGCTCTGAAATGGGCTGAATGGAAGGTTTAGCAACCTTGGCTATGATCTCACATAATTGAGATACTTGCTTCTGCAACTCTTCTTTCTCCACCTTTTCACTGTCAAGCCTAAGGAATAAAGCGTCTATCAATGTCTGCATGTCTTGCTTCAATCCTTCAGTGGTGGCTTGACCGAGTGGTACTTTGGTCACTGTCACATCTTCCATCGTGAGCTCCTCCTCTATCTTTCCTTCCTTGAAATTGATATCTCAGCAAACTTCTATCTCGAATTCTCAATGATCAACCTAGAAGTTGCTTTAGCAACTTTAGGCCTTCTATCTCTTCTGCTCAGATCCTGGAGTAGCTGCAAGTCGTGCTCCTCTAATTTCATCTCCATTCTCACTTCGGAACCAACTGCAAAGCCAACCATTCCGAGAAATTACTTCTCAGAGAGTGAGAAGTCGCTGAATGCACTACCATCTCCCGCTCTGCATCCTCTCCATCAGAAAGTGCCACAGTGTTATGGCTGCCATCTTCTGAAACATCCAAGGATAAAGCTCTTTCGAACTCCGTCATCTACAGCTTCAACATCTCCTCTGGAACGGGTGATGAACGAAGTGGCTGCGGAGAGAAGACGAACGTCGCCGGATTCAATGAAGGCATGGAAGCGTCCTGCTGCTGCGGTGCAATAGTTGGTGAAGTCGGAGTCAAAACTATGGTCGTAGAAGTGGTCTTCTCCTTCTCTTGAGATCTTCTGTGTACTTTCAACTTCTCGGACCTTCTGTTGCTTTCTCCTTCATGCTTCCGCTTGAGGGAATCTCCTGCGCCAAAGTTGCTCGTGATTTGATTCATCAATACTTCATCAAGGCAGTATCCCTTCGTCAGCAGCCAGTTCGAAGTATTCACCAACACAGCTCCAGATCTTTCTTCAATTGAATGGCAGCCACCATTGTTATCTTGCAGTATAGCTTTGTCTCCTCCCATTTGATGGTAAGTGTCAAGTACCACGTTCCCATCATCTTTAAGATCCGCAGGTATCCGCGCTAGTCCAAAATCGAACACTTGCTTTGCTGATAGCCTGCTGAAATCTTTCTTTCTAACCTCGTACTCACTTCTGCACTTCATCTAGAAATCTTCTAACGAAGGCACATGTGCATACTCCTGGGAGATTGTCTTCCTAGCTACTCCAAATGGATCGAAGTTAAGCCGTGCAGGGAAGAACTCTTGCTCATACTCGGATAACATTTGTGCTTCTATCCCTCGAGCTCGTGAATGCCGATGCAACCGTAATATCCTACGGTGATTGGGAAGAAGCTCGTAGACTTGTGCCGCTTCGATTTGAAGGTTGTGTAACTCCACAAGTTGCCCAGATACGAAATACTGGGCATCTTTATTGGTTCTCCAGAAAAGCCCGTAACCCTGAGGTATGTGAAATCTACAAATTGAATGAATAGACTACCAATCTTGGACACTGCTTCCCACGCTTCCTTGCTTACCCTATTGGCCTTCAAGTCTTTGTCTAGCCTGTAGATGAAATCGTAGAAGAAGTCATCGTTGATCACTTTGAAGTCTTTCTCGCACGCAGGTACAGTAAGCTGTGGGTAGCACTCGAAAATGGGGTCCTTGGAAAGAACACCACATCTATCCAGCTTGGAAAAGACACCTGTGAAGCTGCAGCATACACCAAGTATGAAGTCATCTTGAAGCTGAAAGTACGCTTCACGTTCCAAAGTTGCTCACCGATGTTGTTGCTAATAATTTCTGACCAATTGATTATAGAATCAACCTTGTTGATTTCAATGGTCCTGATGAAAGCATACATCCATGTACGGAAAGTGTAGGCATTCGCTTCACCATTCAACCTGCATAGCAATTTGACGACATCATCTACCTCCTGCACCAAATTGGACCGTGGAAGGGTTCTCGGGAACTTTGAAGGGGATCTAGGCTTCTTCATGAACCGGCTATTCATGATGCTCACACAATCAGCTCTATGCTTCTCCCACCTACTGTCAGCATCATGAATGCTAATAGAAGTCACCACCCTTTGCACTGGAATCTTCAGACAATAATTGATGAACTCCGCATCCAAACGAATTATTGTCTTTCCCGCAACATCACGCACTGATCTAGATGAAGGATGATAAGATCTAGCACACTCCATCACGAACTCTGGCAATTGGGCTGTACATGGGAAAGCAGCTTGGATAATTCCACTACTTTTGACCGCACGCATGAGTGAAGTCTTTTTCGCTCTGGATCTATCAATCAAATCAGAAAGAGGTTCTGGGCCTAGATCCGTGTCTCCTATGTCTGCAAGTTTGGAAGCAATGCATGAATCCATCGTGCTCTCTTTTTCATCTCCTTTCACCATGGCTTTGTCTATCTTCATCTGAATAATTCTTTTTCTTCTAACTTGGCCGGATTTCTTCAATACGGGTGCAGATCTGGACAATTCTTCAGATTCGGAGGATATTTGCAATGTATTGGACATTGATAAAAACTCCTTTTCTTTTGTGAAGCACCTGTAATGAATTCCTACAATTTATTCGAGACAAAAATGGCCACCTGAGAGCATGAATAGTGAATTTAAATTATAAAAATCTACACTTTTCAAGCTCCTTGCCCCAAAAATTGGTGTTTAATTTACACATAAAGAGAGCATGAATCCTTTCAATCAACACGAGCTCTGTAACACTGTGAAAATAACTATGCGACAAAGATCAACCTCCTCCAAAGCATGCGCCAAATCTGGAAGCTTTGAGCTTTTAGCACTTTGTCGAACAAAATCCTTCCTCTAATGGGGGCGCACTTTTCCTCCTGGCTGCAATTCTTTACCTGTGAATTAAATAATTCACCCATATGGCTGCCCATGCTTATATAACCTTCACAATTCTATAATTAATAATTGCCCTAACAATTAAAGGCAATTAATTAATTAAAAATCATGCTTTTCTCTTTTAAAAATAGCATGTTTAAGGACAGCCATCCAATAAATTAAATTAATCCAATTTAATCCTTCACACAGCACTTCACTCAAGCTTCACAGTGTGCTTTGACCATAGCCACTGAAAATAGAAATTAATTTAATGTTTTAATGCCTTAAAAAACATTAAATAATACCCAAATGGGGCACACTTTTTGAGAGGAAGAGGGGCAGCCACTAAATAAATTAAATTTAATGAATTTAATTCCTTTGTTTTACTCCATCTTTGACTTGTTGACCTCCTCCAAGCTTGGGTGCACTTTTTGAGAGGAAAGATTAATTAAATTAATCCAATTTAATCATTCCACCATCACTTCAAAGGAGGCGCACTTTTTTGCACATGTAATTCTATTTTTAAGAATTTTTTCGCAATGGGATTCTTTACCTCGCATAAAGGCGTGCACCAAAATCCCATGATCCACTTAAGTGATTTGACTTTGACAATGGGATTCTTTACCCTGAAAATGGGCACTAAAATCCCATGATTTCACTTAAGTCACTTTCCTTTTATTATATCATGGGAATTTTTACCCTGCAAGGTAGGCAATAAATTCCCACCTGCCTGCAGCCTCTATTTTTCCCATTGCAGCTTAAGTGACTTTTATAACACGGGAAAAGTACCCTGCTAGGCAGGTATAAAATTCCCACCCTGACTGCGGCTTATATCCTTCGTTTTCCAAAATGCGTCCATCCTCGCAGGGGCTTTTTCGTGCACGATTCGCTTTTTCCCAGTGATCCAGACCTCCGATGTCGACTTCCTCCAGGGCATAATGTGCGTATATGTTTTCCAGCTGCTCCAGGCTAAAAATCAGCTTACCCATCAAGGAATTGCTCCAGAGAAATTTCTGAAAATAAAACAGGACACCACAAAAACATGAAAATTGCCAAAAATCACAAATAAAGCCCAAAACTTAAAATAAGTTAAAATCCTTCAAGCACATAGGAATAATAACATATTCGCTCATAATAGAGTTAAACAGAGCGCAAATAGCCTCATACGGGGCTCAAAATAATTAAATACAAATTTCCCATGACAAATCCCGACTACGACTGAATAAAACAATTTTGGGCATCCGGGTATTTGGTAAAAGGGCTAATATGGCTCTTTGGGATTATCTTGACGCAATACAAGAACTTTCAGGCAATAAAAATAACAAACGACCCATTATTTTAAAAGTATGAAATTTTTTCGGATAGGGTAGTCGCAGATTTTAGGGTGAAATCTGAGTGACACCAGTTGGCTCCGTCTGTGGACATCTTTTCTTTTGTCGAGTGAGAAAGGGAAAAGATGACATCCCAAAGATCTCTAGTTTCATATCTTGTCCTTTGGGCACGGGTCGCAAACAAACACAACACAACACAACACCAAAACAAGACAAAACAAGGAAAAACAAACAAAGATTTATTTATGTACATACAGGTGTTACCCTGCTTCTCATGTCCGGAACAGCTTCAAGTGTTGCCCATTGAAAGGCAACGGCAATTCAACTCCATCCTGATGAGCAAGAATGAAGCTATCTGCTCCGGCGATCCTTTTAATCACAAAAGGCCCTTTCCATAGTGAATCAAACTTTCCATGCATGCCTTTTGTTTCTCTTCTTTTGTCCCATAAGAGGACCCAATCATTAACTTCAAACTTTCTTTCCCTGGCATTTTTGTCGAAGATGACTTTCTCCTTCCTTTGATGCTCTGTCAACCTATCTGCAACTTGGGTTTGTACTTCTCTCAGTTCAGTTAGGTACATAATTCTTTTATCAATAGCATCCGTGAAAGTGGAATCCTCCAAGGCCTTAGAAAGTTGCAGGGTAGGCAGTTCCAAGGTAAGAGGCAGCTCCGTGTCTCTACCATATAACAACTGAAATGGGGACATGCCTATCGCCCTCTTTGGTGTGATTCTATCAGCCCATAATGCATCAAACAAATTTTTATGCCAAGTCCTTTGATTGTCTGTTACCAGCTTGTGCACGATAGTTACCAAGTTTTTATTACTAGATTCAGCTTGACCATTCCCTTGTGGATAGTAGTTTGAAGAATGAACCAGCTGGATCCCATAAGTGTAGCAGAATTCCACCAACTCCTCAGAAGAAAGATTCGGAGCGTTGTCTGCTACAATTTTGCTAGGCACGCCAAACATGACTAAGAAAAGTGGTATCAAATATATTTTAATAGAGAGGGACTCTCTTCTCATTATCGTGCCATTAAAAAGGATAATTACCACAATTGGGCTTTTGGTAACATTAATTTTTATATTAAGGATGATCTTAAAAGTTTTGATTCTTTCATCATCAAACATACTCCTTGCCTTGGTAACACATGTGCGGATAGGATTGCTAATGATGGGGTACATTATAATGATTTCAAAGTCTGGCATAAAGGCGATGTCATCCCCGCACTAATTAATGACATTACACACCATGAAAAATCATAATAATTTCACTACCGTTTCCATGCGAGCAAGGAAAATTGGCCCATTTTTTGAAACAACAAGCTCATGTTTGGCTTTATTTCATTTTGGAAAGGTCATTTTAACACCAAAATTTGCAATAACTATTTGGTTGGGATTCTAGAAAATATTTTGGCAACCATGGGAGGAGACAAAGTTAGGGTGGAACCATCTAGCCATGGCAATATTGTGGATGACCCTTCTATGTGGCACATGCTCCAAGTTGGGGGATTCAGAAAGTATATCATAAAGTGTAAGGGCACAATCCCTCATTAACCAAGGAGTTTGGCTTGGCATGGAAGGATGGTAAGGTGGTGGTCAGGGGTATGGAAATTGAGACCTCAAAGGAAGCCATTGCCTGGATTACTGGTATGGATATGGATGGCCTAAAAATTTTTAAGGACAGGAATAGATGTGAGCATGAAATTAACACCTTTTTCATTGGAAAGGAAAAGGTGCATTACTTCACTGATGGCATTTCTCGGTCCTGCATCCTTGGTGTGTGGAGGGAGGTTTTCCTTCACATTATGAAGTATTTAACTTCGAAGGAAAGTATCGTAAGATTTACACTCATTATCTGTCCTAAATATGTTCAAGCACAATAAAATGTTAAATATCCATTTCTTTTTGTTCACCTTTGTGAAATTTTTTTAGTAGGGTAAGGTGGATACCCCTATTCATGAGGGGCTCATTCTCCTTCTGTTTCAAAATGGTAAACATGTGCTGGAAAACCCATGCCCCTAACCGAGGAGGAGGAGGATATCACTTTGGCTGAATGTCTTACTAAGATGTGCGAAGAAAATTTGGGCCATAACAGAGGTGAGGAGGGGAATATTGTGGTGGACTTAGAGAGTCAAGAAGTTGCATCCTTGAAAGGTAAAGGGATGGGGAACAACACAAATTAGCAGACCAAAGCTTTCTCAAGTTAGAAGCCATAGATCTAGTCTTTCCCTAGAAGAAGAGTGCAAACACATCTAGATCTGGATCATCTTTAGCATAATCCAACAGCTGGAATTATTCATCAAGTATATTCTCAAAGAAGACGTGCTCCTTTCATGATGTAGAATCAGCCACTTGCCCCTGCAGTGCCTATTCCATGGGGTGCAACCTTTGGACCTCTGAATCTGAATCCTCCTATGCATGATCTACCTAAAGGGATGAGAAAGAATTTTCCAAAATTCTTTGGAGATGGCAAGCAAAATCCAGATGACCACTTGGATGCGTTTTCATATCCTGTGGAGTGCTTACAGTCGAACATGAAGATGTATCTGTCAGAATCTTCATAGAGACTCTGCATGACTTGGCTAGAGAATGGTTCTACCGGCTAGCTCCTGGTACCATAACCAACTAGGATACTATGTGGGATGCATTCCTAAAAATATTCAAGGCAACCAAAGATTCCAGTACATTGATTACTCAGCTCACTCAGTTGAAGAAGGAGCCACATGAGCACATGCGGGATTTTATTACAAAATTCCAAATATTACTATACAAAATTCTAGCTTCTACTTCTCTGAATGACGAGAATCAAAAAGTATTATTCATCAATGATTTACTTCCTGAAGTAAGCTATCAATTGCGAAGAGCACGTCCTGCTGACTTGTTAGTAGCTCAAAACATGGTGGTTGAAATTGAAGACGACCTCATCATGGCTGGAAAGATAAAGAGCAATACTTCTAGAGCTGAAAGTTCATCTTCTGCTACTTCTTTTGATTCATTACTGCAAAAGTTAGAAAATAAGATGTCATAGATAAAGAAACAAATGGATCAAATGGCTCAAGGCAACAATACTACCCTTGCTAGGAATTTCAACAACAATAACAATTGGAACCGCATCTTTGGTTCCTAAAGATTAGTAATTGAAGCCGCTCCCTAATCAACGTCGAAATGAATGAAGAAGACTAGGAAGTTGACAATCGATCAACTCGAGGATGATGATTTTTAGGTTATGCTAGTGAATCCAACATTAATTACCTAAACTATAAATCTAAATGTGAGTATGAGGAGCTTCTTATAGATGATCATGGTCATGTATATGTAGTACTTACAAGATCACAAACTTGCCAAGCTAAAGCATTAATAGATGAGCAAAGAAGGGGCATCCCTTTGCCTTCTTCCTTAGCTCCCAGAAGTAAGCATGCGAGTTCTTCATCTCAACCACAAAAGCTCTGTATCTGAATCTATTTCTTCTTTTTACATTATTGATCATGTTGAGAAAACCAGAGTTCAAATGTCAGAAGCTGAATACTTGAGAGCCTTTCCTGAGCAGTTAAATAGGCTAGTCAAATATGTACAATCACCAGGACAAACCAATACATCAAAATTCCTTTTTCGTAATCCTAAAGATACTCCTCCACAAAACAACACTGCAGTTGTTAAATCCTCACCATCTTCTAAAAGAGTGGAACCGTTCTATGTTTCCCTATTGCTTAATGGTTTCAAGTTAAGCAACTGCATTTTAGATTCAGGTGCTTTTGACAATGTCATGCCAGATAAAGTTGCAGATGCTCTTGTGCTTACCTTGACAAAGACCATAAAAAGGTGCTACTCCATGGAGAGACAAGTCCCTTTAATCGGAAAAATCAAAGATGCACAAGTTGTTTTGGTAGCTTTTCCTGACAAAATATTAAAGATGACAATCCTAGTTGTAGATATTCCTGTATCCTATGGGATGTTGCTGAGTAGAAACTTCTACAAAGAGCTAGGAGGAGAAGTAAAGATGGATTGGTCACGTGCTCATATTCCTATCAAAGGAATTAATAAGAAGCTAGAGCTAGAAAAGAAGTCCAAGTACACGGTGAAAAAAATGAAGATCCTAGATCTTAAATTATTTTTCAGGAATTTGACCATGGGGTCTATTTCTTGGAAATGGATAAAGACATTCTAGTGTCGTAATTTCTTTGGATCCGAAAAAGAAGCTAAAAAAGTTTGGAATCTAGAGTTTAAAGGCACCTGTTGCTCTTTTGAATCAGGAGTCGGCGTTTCACTAATATCTCCAGATCATGAGATATTCCCATACTCCCACAAGTTGATGTTCAAGAACAATAATCATATGGTGGAGTATGAGGCATTGCTGCTAGGAATGGAGCAAGTTAGAAAGAAAGGAGTAAAACTCCTCAAAGCCCAAGGAGATGCTGAAATTTTAGTAAAGCAGGTTCGAGGGCAAAGTCAAGTCAAAAGAGATGAGCTGGAGCATTACGGAGATAAAGTGCTTTCTACCACACTGGATTTTGTAGCCTTCTCTATCAACTTCATTCCAACCAATCAGAACTCCAAGGTAGACTCTTTGGCGGTCACAGCCACACTATTAAATCCAGATAAACCATCGTCCATATTTAAACAAGGAAACTATAAAGTGGAGATGGTCTACCACCCTAAAGTACACGAACAAACATTTACATGTTTGCATGTTGAAGGGAGTGAATCACCACCATGACAAAAAGTCACATGAAAAGCTAATCCAGTTATGATGACAGTAGTGGAGTAGTCCGACCAAAAGGTAACAAAATCCCCAAGGGTTTAGTTTCCTTAGTGAAGACTTTTGACAAGCATGATCGGTACCTGAATAAGAACAAAGAACATGGTGATGGTGATAGTTCTTCCTTAGAAATGTAGCAAATAAATCTAGGAACAAAAGAAGTTGATGCAGACTTATCCACCATAGAGAGAAGAAAGGATGAGCCACCACCAGATGAAGTTCTTAAGGACTTGCCCAAGGTATTTGACAAGAAGGCCAAAGAAAGGAAGTTCGAGATCGGAGACTAGGTACTCTAGTGGGACATGAGACATGAACCGAAGGGCATGCACGGAAAATATGATTTACTTTGGAAAGGGCCCTTCATGATCAAAAGAGATGCCGAAATGTAAAATTTCTTCTTAGCTTACCAGGATGGAATTTAGTTACCACTTGTCTTTCAACGGCAACATCTCAAGCTTTTCCAAACATAAAAAGTAGTGTAAAACTCCGTATGTATATAAATAAAACTTTGTTGTTTTTTCATTTTATTTTGTTTTGTGTTGTTTTGTTTTTTCCGAGCCCAATGGAAAAGACACAAATTTAGAGATGCTGGGATCTCATCTTTACCCTTGTATTTTTGATAGAGGTAAAGATGTCCATGAGGAGCGACGGTTTCCCTAGATTTCACCCCGAAATCCGAGACTACTCTATGTTAAAAAAATTCATACTTTTAAAATAATGGGTCATTTGTGTTTTTATTGCCGTAAAATGTCGTATTGGATCAAGATATCCTCAGAGAGTCATAGAAGCCAATTTGGCAAATACCGGATGCCCAAACTCGTTATATTCTTTTGCTGGGGTTTACCTGCGGGAAATTTTTATTTAATTATTTTAAGTCCTATTTGAGGTAAATTGTGTTTGGTTTAACCCTGTTGAGGATTTACATGTCAATATTCCCATATACCAGTAGGGTTTCCACAAGAATGAATCTTGGGCTTTGTCATGACTTCGCAACGTTTTTTGTATTTATTATTTTTTTGTTTTTCTTTGTGAAATTCCCTAGGTCAATTCCCGCTAGTTCAGTCTGTTTTCTTTCTTGGAGTATCTGGAAATCATCTATGGACATCATGACAGAAGTAATTTTCCACAAGAAGTCTGGTTCTCTCTAGAAAAGACAAAGTCATGCACAAAAAAGGCCTCTTAGGCAAGTCACATTTTTGGGAAAGGAAGGTTTTAAGCTACAATGAGATTTTTGGTAGCAACAAGTAGGTGGGAATTTTGTACCTGCCTAGCAGGGTACTTTTTCCCATGGAAGAAAATTCACTTAAGTCATGATGGAAAAATTAGAGGCAAGGGCAGGCGGGAATTTCTTACCTTGCAGGGTGAAAATTCCCATTATAAAATAAAAGAAAATCACTTAAGGCATTGATGGGAATTTCTTACCTTCCTTGCAGGGTAAAAAATCCCATTATGAAAGTCAAACAAGTGAAGTGGACCATGGGATTTTTGGAGCTGCAGTGCAGGGTGATTATTCCCATCAAAAAGTGACTTTTAAAAATAGAAATTAGCCATGGCAAAAAGTGCGATCCACCTAGAGGAAGAATAATACTTTTAAAGTATTAATTATTTGTTTCTATTCCTAAAATTGGTGCCCAAGGATAAGGAAAAGTCAACACTTGATGAAAGGATAAAGAAGATTGGAAATAGATTGCTAAAATTAAATAAATTTAATTTATTTAATGCAACCCTATATCATGCAAAAAAGTGCGACCCACCTAGAGGAGAAATAATACTTTTTAAAGTATTTATTGATGGAATTAATTCCTAATTTTGGCGCATGAGGTCAAAGCATAGTGTGAAGTCAAGGAATATTGAAGGAAGAAAATAAAATTAAATAAATTTAATTTATTTAATGCAGCCCCAACGCATGCAAATTTGGGTGCCCAAGTTTAAAAGAGAAAATAATTAATTAATTGCGAGAAATAGGAAGGGAAATTAGTAATTATAGAATGATGAAGGTTATATAAGCATGGGTTGCCATATTAATGGAGTTATTAATTATTTAGCAAAGGATTGCAGCCGGACAATTTTGGCACCCAAAGGAGGATTTTTGCTCGTAAAAGGTGTTTTCACCGTCATAAAGCTTTAAAGTTTGGTGCCTAGGTTTGAAGGAGCTTTAATTACATCGATTAATTGTCTCGCATATTATTACAGGTGCCCAAGAGAAGTTACAAATATTTATGCTTGCGTTGCATGCAAGAAAAGCCTCAAATTTTAGGGTAACGAGCTTTATACACCGATTTTTATGATAAAAATCAAGTGTTCATGCTCCAATTCCGTCTTTGTCTGAATTAATTGCAGGTATTTACTACAGTGCTTATATAATTGAAAGGGAGCTTAAATCAATGTCCAATACATTGAATATATCTTTCAAATCTGAAGAAATTCCCAGATCTGCACCAATTATAAAGAATTCTAAGCCGAATAAAAAGAAAAAGAGTTACTTAGAAAAAGATTTCTCTGGCCATGGTGAAGCATGATGAAAGAAAAGGATCAACGAGAATCATGAATAACTTCCGATTTAGATCCAGATCTCATAATTGCAAAAGCTTATGGAAACAATTCATCCTGTTGTTTCTAATGTAGCAATTAAAAATAGAAATGATGAGTTATTTACGACAAACATTGCACCGATGATGCATGTATTGGAGAAGAACTACAAAATCTTCAAGGATAGTCAAAGGAAGACAAGTCAAAGGCAAAAGAATCAACTACATGCAAAATATGGAAAAATAAAAAAGTGTTGCAACTTTCTTCTAATTCATTTTCCTCTTTCTTCTTCTTTCTCTTATTTCCTCCAACAAAGTAATTGAGCGATCAATTAAATTATAAAACCTAAGTGATTGGTTTAAAAGCCATTACTTGAAGAAGTCAACTACTTGGAAATAGGTGGCAGACATGCAAAATAGAAGGTTCTATCTTCAGTTGCAAATCATGCATGTCATGCAAAGAGGAATTCTAAGAGGAGATTGCACTGTTGTTTCCTTTCCAAATTCCTAGATGTGCCCATTCACTAAAATATTCGACTTGTAATTTCCCCTCTACATTCTATAAGTAGAGGAAGAACCTACGGGTTAAAGAATCAGAATTGGTAAGCAACATTCTTGTGTTCCAGACTTTGTGCTGAAATCCTTGATAGCTATTTGAAGTAAAGGAATAGAAAGGAGTAGATTTCTGGAGAACTTTGTATCACGGTGCATTTTTTTTTCTAGCTTTTGTCTTAGATCTACTTTAAACTTTGTGTTATTCTAGATCTAGATCTGAAAGTTGCCTTTGCTTATAATTTTGTGTGTTAATATCTATTGGTTTTGTCTATGTGCATGCAATCAACTCTATAATCTATTGATTGGGTTGCACATCTTCCCTCTTTCTTTCCTTTTTTATTATTTCCTTATTTATTAGATATTTCCTTTCTTTAACAACTGCTTACTTGTTGTAAAACTATACAACTATGGTTCATGAGCTGCATGGTTAAAGTAAAACCCCTAAATAGATACTAACACATTTAATTTACAAATCTTACACGAGAGACTCACCAACAAATGAGGGAGATTTATCTCATGACTGCCTAGGTTTTCAGCTATGTAGAAAATCTAGCCAACAAAAGGTAAAGGAAAAATGATCTCGGAAGCTAAGCAAAGCCATGAGGACTTGAAGAAAAAAGTGTAGTACTTGGAGACTGTGGTTCAAGGTCATGGAGGAGGTGAATTCGGTGGTTAGGAATGGTATGATTGACAACATCGAAGCCACCAAACAAATTTTCTTGGCCCAGAATAATATTAGGGGGGAAATCAATGGTCTGGATAAACTTGTTCGGGATATGAGGGTTCGGTTGGAAGTGGTTGAAGAGGAGCAGAGGAAAAGAAAATATTCTAGGGTCACCAGCTCTGATGAAGAAGAGGAGGACGAGGACGAGACAGAGGAGGATGCTATGGGAGATGAAGAGGAGGATCCACCTTAGAAGAAGCTACAACTCGGGCACAACAAGGTGACTGAGACCATGGAGGCCAAACCCTCCAAGAATCAAAAGAAAAATTAATGGTGTTGCTCTGAACTTTAAGAGGTTTTTTGGCGAACTATCTCTATTTTTGTTGTAGTTATGTAGTTTCTATTTCTCTCGCTGGTTGGGTTTCTAGACCTTGTTGTCTTGGGGTTAAGCTTGTTTAACCCTTTTTGGTCATGTTCCTCTTTTGTTTTTGTTTGTGAGATTTCACATTGTTATCTTTCATGTACTAGCCTCTGGGAGCTGATCCCTATTTTTACCCTATCTAATAAAAAAATATTTTAAAGGTAACTAATTAATTTTAATTACTTAAAGATTTTTTTCAATTAGGCATCTAAATTCAAAATTAATCTCTTTTCATTAGATAGTGGGTAATTGCATGAAGTTGGTGGACAATTACGTGGACATAAAAACTCAAAATTCAGAATCTGCGATCGTAGTTTTGTTATCCCGTAAAATTGACAAGGGCAATTTTGCAGGTAACCATACCAAAATTTCCATTTTGGTCCTCGTTAAGGTCTCTTAATGTTTAGAATGGCATAAAATCCCTTTCCGGAAAATCTAGTTTTTAGAACTTGGTCATTTTCAACCTTTTTGGGTTGGGCGCAATTTTCATTCACGTTACATCAACCAAAACTGTGCCCCTCTATTCCTTTGGCGCATTCTAGGGAGTGTCAACACTACAAATGTTACACCTCCAAATGTTGTGCTTCTCAAAGCTGCACCTAGGCGCAAACACCATCTTGTTATCACTCTCTAAAGTGCGAAGTGGGTGCTGAAAATGTAGTGTCGACACTCCCAAAGCTACGCCATGGCACAAATCTCTTCATGTCAACATCCACTTAAGTGTGCCATAGAAAAAGTTGGTGGTGCATTTATTGCACCTTTTGCTATATATAGGCGCGTCGACCTGTCATTTTCACAATTGAAAAAATGTGAAAAGTTATTCCTCTATACTTGTCAGCGTTCTGTCACCTCCACGTGTTACCATTTGTCGCGTTCATGGACCCCACATCGTCTCCTTTATCGTTATATATTCCTGGTAAGTGGCCCTTGCCTTTCTTATGGATTTTTGTGGATTTTCTATTGGTTTAGGTGATTAGAATTGTTAAAATAATAAACAATGAACATAAGAAGATAACACAATCCCAACAAATATTGCAAAACCCACCTTCAAATCATTTTTTCTCTCCTTCCAGATCTACAAATCTGGAAGACTCTACCACAAAACAACTCAAACTCATTTGTCCCTTATTCCCTGCTTTGCTAAGTTTTCCCTCCTAAACATCAAAATCTGAGCCAAAAGAGTGAAAATCATAATTTTTTTGCAAAACAACCCACTGTTTTTCCTTCGGCGCAAGCTTCATTCTTGTTACATCAAACACAGTCACACCACAGTGCACTGTCCCTGCATGTGGCATAAGCCTTCTCCGTGCCTTATAAACATTACAAAATTCCCTAGGTGCAAGTGTTGGTGCCAAAGCAACTACAACAACATTTGAATGTTGTGCAAACCTTTCCCCGCACTGTGCAAACTAAACCACTTGGCGCACCTCACTCTCATGTAGCATCTACCACATCTGCGCCAATGGTGCATCCTAGGACCTTGCTACACCAATCATATCGTGCCCTGCTTAAAAATACTTCCAATGGCATGAGCGCACATCCCTTGACACCAACATCTGAATGTTGTGTGTAGCCTTTTTGCGCCCGCCCCTTTTGGTGTTGTTTTCTCCCATGCAACACTTTCCCAAAGTGTGCCTTGCTTTTCTAAGTCCCTGCAGCCTGCAGTAAAGTTGTGCCTTACGCCCGAGAGGCTCATAAATTGCTAACTTTTCATTCGTAAGCTTTTATGGATGACTTAACAGCTAACATGGCTCTTTTGTGATGGACTTCCCTGATTCTTCTTGCAGATCAACAGCTGAACTCAGATCCACACATGTCTTCATCGAGTAAGAAGCCAACTAAGTCCAAAGGTAAAGCCAGGCTAACAGAAGAAGAAATGAAATATAAATACTAAAGGGTCAGGATGCCTGAATCTCTTGCAGAGTGTGATCTTGATATTAGAGATTCAGAACTCGGCACATTGACATGGAGGATTTGGGCTAGAAAACCAAGAAGGTCACAGGCAGCCCATGGATGGATAAATTGGTTGGCAGTGGTCTGCACTTTGCCACAGGGATCCCAGTGAGCACAATCAACAATGAATTTATGATGTTGGTGGGTTATTGTTACAATAAGGACACAAGATGTGTCAAAAATGAGAAGGGCGAGGTGATAATCAACCTCACGGCCCGAAATTTTGAGATCATGTTGGGCATCCCTCACCACCGACATTTTGTAGCAATAAGCCAGGAGGACTGCATGAAGACATGGAATGAAAACGAAGACAAATGTATGTAGTTAATGAATGAGGTGTACCTCAAAAATAAGAAGGTGATAAGCAGGTAGCCACAAGTCATTCATTATGTGAATTTTTAGCGGAGTTGAGTGACACAATCACCTTCCTGAGTAGGGTATTTGGGCTCCCGATGCCCATTACTTTCACAAATGAATGCTCAAGTATTTAGAAACAATGAATAAAAATGTTCTTGATCAACGTTTTGAATGGGGAGAGATTATCAACAACACAATCTCGAGAGCAACTTCAACAAATTTCAACAACTGGGAGGTTCTATATGAACTCCTATGTGGTATATGCTGCTACCTCAGAGAGGGACTACCCAACATTGAATCGGTATGGGGTATGGCCCTAGGTCAAAATATACGAGTACTATCTAGAGTTAAGACTGGAAAATAACATAGCCCAATTCAATAAAGTCAATGATGTCTTCTTCTATGGTGTCATCTGCCTCTTGAGGCCCAACATGACTTACGGTCGGATGACCAAAAGCATGGTCACCACCACAGAGAAGTGGGGAGTGTTATTCATGCAATTCCCCACTTTCACCTATCTCAGAGCCGCTAACTTCTTGGGAGAGCCCACCAAATTACTAAGGTATGCGGGACCCAAGCTGATCCTATTGGAGCTATCTAGACAGCTTATCACATACCATGAGAAGTGTTTGAAAAGGAAGAAGGGTGGAACTCCATTCCCCCTCACAGTGGGCAGGTATAACTGCACTTCACAGAGCAAAGCCAGGAGATGTTTTAGAGCTTGAATTACTCAATTTGAAGCATAATTTCCTAGCAAGGCCAACCTTTGATCCTCGTGGTTGCCTTCTAAAAAAGATCGACCCAATTCATGTCCCTCAGATTGAATATATCTACATCGATCTATATCACAAAGTTGAGCTTAGACGAAAGGATCACTCCCACCTGGCCCTAGTAGAGATCATTCAATATGGTGTGGCTATCGTCCCAAAGGGTTTCCAAGCAACTGATCAAGAAGTTGATCAGGTTTATCTAGACACGGATGGGGGCAATTGGTGTTTGCATGAAATTGATAGAAACAAGGGCCCTTAGACTATTGAGGAAAGGGTCAAAGGCACTCTTCAATGCACCGAGCATTGGTTTAAGAAAATGGTATCATCTACCTTGGGGTAGACTTTACCACATCTCCCTTGGGTGATGCACCCACTAGGTTGAAAAACTTGCCTAAAGGCAAAGGGAAAGATATAGAAGGAGAGGCAAGCATTGCTCGGAAAGAAGTTCTGAAAGCCCTCCTTCATTTGAGAAGAGCAAGTTATGGACTTAGTGTCCCCAAGAAGAGAAGAAGTGGCGGTGCTCCAACGGACACGCCCACTTAGGATATCGTCACACGCTACAACTGGGTGAAGTATCAACCATTCCCTCTCTCACTACTCCTTTGCCTCCTCATGTCTTTCAACCAACCGCTCCTTTAGTTGTGTCTTCTCCCCATCTTCTACCATTCCCCTCCCTCTTCCTCCATCTTTTCTTCCCTCGCAGATCTGTCCCCCAACATCTCTTCCCTTATCTCACATAGATCCCTTCCGCCTCACGGTTTCCTCTCCTATAGTCACTCCTAACTCGTGAGCATTGGACTGTTTGTTCTTTTCAATGCCCCCACCAAGTGTCTCAATAGATTTCCCCATGTCCACTGCAGTTTCTCCTTCTTCCACCCCCCCGTTTCCTCCTCTTCTCTGGTCCCACTCCCCTAAGTCTAGAATGGATCTCTAAACACCTAATCTAGCACAAAAGGAAAGTCCCTATTACACCCATGGACTTCTCCATTATTTTGGCTAAAGGGGGTTAAAAAGCAAAAGCTATAACCTCGCTTCTCTCAAAGCGCTTCGGTGAAAGGGTTATGGAGATCGCACTCGATCTCAAGAAGAAAGAAGATTTGTCTCCTATAGATTTTACAGTGACTCAGGTCACAATGGGAACATCATCAGAGAGCCTACAAGGAGAGGCCTTATCCGCAGTGGATGCCCTTTGCAAGAAGCTTCAAGAAGAAAAGGAAGAGAAGAGAATATTAAAAGAACAAAACAAACATCTTCTCCAAGCCCTGTAAAAGATGGGCAATGCCCCTCCTATGACTGTCACCGATCCTCCCGAAGTTCTTAGTCAGGAGAAGATAAATGAGTATGCCAAGATCGGTGAGCAAGGTATAGCAGTGTCCGCCTGGAGAGAGCAGATCCTCAAAGATAGTGAGGAAGTGATTACAAAGTTCACAGAGCTCTATCAAAATATAAATCAAGATAACAAGGAACTCCAAGCAATAGCAGGCCTATCTCCGAAGAGTTAGACCATGCCAGGTTGCAACATGAGACATTCCAGAAGATGCTCGACTACCAGTCGATGACTTAGTGAAATTCAACGTCTTTGATCACCCGCAAGCACCCAACAAAGTCCTTGCTACTTTAGACTATTGGGTTGACCAAATGGAGTTTGTCTTGGAAAAGATAGACAAAATCAAGGAGGAAGCCCTGGATGCAATGCATCAAATGGAGTAGATCGTCTTAAGAATGTCTCCAGGGTTACTTGGTGTAGCGTACACCTTGAGGAAGGTAGATGATACTATTCGGCTTTTCAAGGAAATCGCGTCGCAGGGTTTAGCATCAGAGGCCACTTTTGATATAGAATCTATCAACAACCTTCTGGCCTACCGCGACTTTGTTGGATACCTGATGGAGGTAGGAAATAAATACTTCAAACTCCAGAAAGACTCAAAGATGAACGAGAAACTTGTGAAGTCATCGGAGATCACAACAAGGGGGTCAGCTCAAGATCAACTTCAGGTGATGGTCAGCAAGTTCATGGAGTATCGAGCTTAGTTTCACATTACCTCTCTTGAGTAGAAGTAAGACACTCCTTTCAAGCCAAGGGATGATGACGAATAGGCTCCTTCCTCTTGGGATAAATCCATTTTTGTAAAAGTATTTAAAAGTATGTTGGCACAAATGATGACATCATCCATGTTGCACCATGAGATGTTGTCATCCACAAATTGCCCTAAAGTCAACATTTGACTTTTAGATATTTTGTAAATAGTTGTTGGCTCCTTTTTGTCTTCTTTCTCCTTCTCCTTCTATAAATACTTGGATACTTGTAGTATTCAAGGGTGAGAAAATTTGTATGAAAAATAGAAGTGAGGAGAGAAAGACTTTGAGCTTTCTTGTAACATAACAACTTATTAATACAAAAATGAGACTTTGTGCTGAATTCTTGTGTTATGTGTTAGATCTTTCTTAAGTTAGATCTGCATGCTTATTCTGTTGGATTCACCTATGCTTTTGTCATTTGTTTAATAGTATTGCTTTGTTAATTTATGTGAGTAAGTTTAGCTTTGTTTATTACCGGCCCAAAACATAAACCCTCTGACCTTTCTATTTTGGAATTCATTTATTTTCTCCCTTTAGATCCATCTTTCTTTTTCCTTCCTTCATTCCTTTATGTTCTTCATCGGAACTAACTTTACTGGGATGAGATCCCAAACCCCCTGAAGGTAGAATATTATAAGACTTACATAGATTCTTCTTTGGTAGAATAGAAATAAACCAGTTTCACTTTGCTGTCTCAAAGAGGGGCTATGCCTTGCACACTGTTGGCCTATCTATCCATAGATCTGCCCACCCGATAGATTTTTGGACCAACATTTTTTGGCAACTCCGCTGGGGATCGAACCAGATCTATGTGAGTGGTATGTCAGCTAAAAGACACCAACAATTTTTAAAGCTACTGGGGAGACTAAGAAAATAGATAAAGCTGTAAAAATCACTACATGTTTGCAAATCTTAACTCTTTGTTTAAAATCTATTTTTTTGCAAAAGTGATCCAAACTGAAAATTTTCTTAAGAGATCCATAGATCTAGACCAGTTAGAAACCTTTAGTTCACTGAGTTTTTATAAAAACCCATATATTTCCGTAGATATGAGATTCTGATAGTTTTACAAATATTTTCAAACCCTTCCAAAAATCAAATCTAAGATCTGAAAATCAGCTTACTAAATTAACCATCATTTTATCCTCACTAATCTTTGTCATTAAACCACAATCGGTTTTCAAAAGAGGGATAAAATTTAATATTTAGAAAAGTACATGCTGCTGATTTTTGTCAGAAAAATCAGAAAATCAGCAAGTACAAACAAAAGAGTTTTTATAAATCTGCTCTAAAATCACTGCACGAACAGATACATTGGTGGGTGAGCCATTTACCCATAGCAGGAGAGGTCGTGGAGAAGTTGATCCTATTTTTGATCTACTTCAAAGGCACAACTTTAGTATTACACCAACACACTTCATGTCATTGAGTTTAGCTGATCGGTCAGCCAGAAGTGCCTCGCCTCCACGAAAGAACCATTTTTCACAAGGAGCCTCCACATCAATTTGCAGTGCTTTGCTGCTAAGCGGAACTGTAATCCCGGCTTGTGTCTTCTTTCTAGCTTTTCAAATGGTAGTACCGTGGGGAAACACTATGGGCCCTCTTGCATTGCCACATCCAGTTCACACACTCCCTCATGGAAATCAAAAGAATTTCCCAAGATTTGATGGAAGTGGAAATCAAAGCATGGATTCACATATATCTACGTTCATCATGTCATGCAGTATCCTAGATGTGACCCATGAAGATGTGTCAGTATGCATATTTCTAGAGACCTTGTAAGGACTGCAGCAGTGGTTCCAACACTTGAAATTTGGATCTATCACAAGTTGGGCCACATTACGAACTACGTTTGAAGACAGGTATAAGCCTTGAAAGATGAATTTGTATTACTATCAAAGATTACTCACTTTAAGAAGGAGGCCAATGAAACCATGCATGATTTTATCACCCGTTTCAATTCAGCGATTAACCACGTGCCACTTGTCATGTTTCCAACACTAGAAAATCAAAAGTGTTTCTTTGTGAATACCATGAGCTCAAGAGTAAGTTTTTTACTCTTACAAAAACAAATCACCACCTTGGTCCTCACTCAAGCTGTGGCCATTCAGATAGAAGACAACCTGCTTATATCTGGTGAGTTAAAATGAGAGTTGTCCAAACCTAAGGCTTTAACTCCTTCTCAAGCCACTTCATCAGATCTAACATTCTAGAAGATGGTGAACGACTTGCTCGCATTAAAGAAGTAATTAGCTCAAGCTTCATCTACCACCCCGTATCAAGATATCCCACGGAGGAACTTCACTCCCAACAATGCCCCACAAAGGCCACATTTTCCTACTACTGCTCCAAGGTTAGCACTTGAGGCCCCTCCGGTTAATGCCTTAGTCAAGATCGAAGAAGAGGAGTAAATTTATGAAGAACCTAAGTCACAAGGTGAAGATGATCAAGATGTCGGTGAACCGACTGACGAATCTACAATCGGGTATATGGAATTTGAAGATGAAGAGTCTGATAAAGAGGAAGGTACCTAAGGGTATGCAAGTGGATAGTCATATGTTGTTTTCACCCGCTCATAAGGAAAAGAAGTGGAAGTTGCTGCCAGGATACAAAAGGAGAAGGTTGTGTCAAGAACGCCTCAACAAATGCTAAAAGAGGTAATCCTCTTCCTACTCAAGCTCCTATTAAACCTTTTACGAAGAAATATTTTCCTCCAATCTCTCCTCAGAATCACCCTTATTTTATTTCCATAAAGATCAGTAACCCTACCCTACCATTGCAAAATGAAGGACTCATTCCTTCATCAACACAACCCTTGGTCGCATTCGACATAGTCGATCACGCTAAAAAGACCAAGATTCAAATGTCTGAAGCTTAGTATCTTCAGTCTAATCTCTAAGCAGCTTGTAAGATTGACCAAATATATCCAAAGCCAAACTGTCGTCCCCTCTCCGGTCTCCCTGAAAGCAATCCTTTCCACTCCTCCTGGATCTCACATAAATGTTGCCTCGACTTCCGCATCAAGAAAAATTGAACCTTTTATCTTTCCCTCCTAATCAATGGTCACAAACTAAGCAATTGCATAATTGATTCTGGGGCTTCTGATAATGTCATGCTGAAAAAGGTCACTCATGCTTTAGGCCTCACCCTTACCAAGCCTTTCGATAGATGTTACTCTGTGGAAACCAAATAGGTTCCATTAATCGGTCAAATCAAAGATGCAGTTCACATTTGCAGCATTTCCAGAGAAAAAGGGTAAAAATGACCATCCTCGTTCTTTGATATCCCAGAACATATGGAATTCTACTAGAGAGAAGATTTTGCGAAGAAGTTGGTGGAGAGATTCATATGGACTTGTCAAAGCTAGAATTCCCATCAAGGGTGTAATGCAAACATTAGAGCTGAATCACAAAACAAGTAATTGGTCATTAACTCGACAACCCCAAAGCCCAAATTCTCTTCAAATAATTAGGGATGGGGAACTACTTCTTATCCACTGAGTCTGATAAAATGGACGTTCTCGTCCAAGAGGAGGACCTTAACAAGATATGGACACTGCAGTTTGATGGCAGTTGTGCAACAAGTGGATGTGGCACTAGAGCTATCCTGATATCTCCTAAAGAGGAGATTTTTCCTCTTTCTTTCAAATTGTAGTTTTTCAATACAAACAATACCGCTGAGTATGAATCTTTGTTACTCGGTATGCAAGCTGCAAAGGAAAGAGGAATCAAGAATCTAAGAGCATAGGGTGATGCCGAACTGATCATCAACTAGATAAAAGGGGTGTACCAGGTAAAGAATGATAGACTCAGGCACTACCACACACGGTATGGGACAACATTGAGGAATTTGATGCTTTCTCAATAAAATCCATTCCAAGAGCTCAAAATGACATGGTCGATTCATTGGTCATCTCAGCGTCTCTTATGCTCCCTCACCCAGGGCTGAAAATAGACACATATACCATTGAGGTAGTCTTTCACCCAAGTGTGCTAGACAATTCTCAGCACTAGCAGGTATTCAATGATGATAATCAACTTGTTGCTTTTCTAGAAAAATGATAATTTCAATGAGCTTCATTTTGAGGGATCTACTTTTGCATGCCATGAATCTATCACTAGTCAAGCAAATGAATCAAAAGAAGGTGATGGCATATGTCAGCTCAAGGGAAATAAAATTCTGAAGGGTTTAGTCTCTCTGGAATGATTGTTTGAAAAACATGATCATTTTGTCAAGAAGAAGCGACAAGATGATCCTAACTCCTCTCCAGAGACCGAATCTGTCAACCTGGGTACTGTAGAACATCCGTAGTTTGTGAACATCGGGAAATGTTGTACACCCGAAGAAAAGTGGAAGTTTGTCAAATTTCTAAAGAAATATATGGACGTATTGGCATGGTCTTATGCTGATCTAAAGTCTTTCAAGCCTAAGGACATTCAACATGACATCTCGTTAAAGGACAATGTCAAACCCTTTCACCAAAAATAGAGGCATTACAATCCTAAGATCTTGTGTACCATCCAGGTGGAAATACAGAAAATGCTGGATGTGAGAATCATCTTTCCTATCCATCATAGTACTTGGGTCGCGAACATCATGCCCATACGAAAGAAGAATGGTGAGATACGCATATGCATAGATTTTGCAATCTGAATCAGGCGTCCTTGAAGGACAATTACCCATTTCCCATAATGGATCGGGTTCTACAAGTAGTAACTAGTTCAAGAGATGTTGTCCATGCTCGATGGTTTTTCGGGCTATAATCAGATTGAGGTCTCACCTGAAGACCAATTCAAAATAGCGTTCACTACTCCCTAGGGCACATTCACCTACAGCAGGATGCCTTTTGGCTTGACCAATGCTAGTGCCACATTTCATGAGCTATGGACTTTGCATTCAAAGGTATGATGGGAAAGGTCATCATAGTTTATTTGGATGACTTAACTATGTTCTCAAAAAAGTGAAGTGATCATTGTGATCATTTGGAGCAAGTATTGATTAGATGTTAAGAACACAGGATTTCCCTAAATCCAAAAAATTCTATTTTCGGGGTCACTGAAGGAAAGTTGCTAGGACATGTTGTTAGCAAGGAAGGAATAAAGATAGATGTCGAAAGGGTTAAGGCTATTTAGAGCCTTACCTTACCCACAAGCAAGACTGGTGTTCACTCCTTCGGAAAGGTGAATTTTCTCAGACACTTTGTTCCCGACTTGCTGAAAAGACTCGTCACATATCAAATATGATGAAAGGGTCGCAAACATTCTAGTGGAGCGAAGAAGGAAAGACATCATTCGAGGATATAAAAGCCTCCATTTCTCATGCACCCATCCTGGTATGTCCCGACTTCTCCAAGGATTTTATCATGTACAGCTATGCATCTGCGCATACTATATCAACCATCTTAATGCAGAAGAACTCTAAGGATGTTGAATCCCCAATGCGTTCATGAGTTCCCCTCTCAAGATTCATGAATTGAAGATGTCTCAGTTAGAAAAACATGCCTTTGCAATAGTCAAAGTAGTCAAGAACTTCCGATACTACATCCTAAACTCTCATACGGTAGTGCTGGTTCCTAACACAATAGTTAAGTCTATCCTAACTCAATAGGAGTTAGGAAGCTTACGAGGGAATTGGATTGAAAAGGTCCAAGAGTATGATCTAGACATAAAACCAACCAAGCTAGTAAGAGGTAAGGGCCTATGTCGGTTTATGGTTGAAAACAAAGATTCGAGAGGTCCCTAAAGAGGAAGATGATTACATTGATGGAGCTCGAGTTAAATCGAAGAAAGTTGATTCTCTACCTATGGTTCTATTTGTTATGACTAGCGACGAATGGTATTCAGACATTGCTTTCTTTCTCACTTATGGTGAGTGCCCACCCATCCGAATTCAAAGGAAGAGTGGATTGTAAAGCTCAGGGTAGCTAGATATGTCATATGGGATGACGGTTTATACAAGCGCAAGATTGATGGGATCTTCTTTCGATGCATTGATAAACCGCAGCAGATCAAATTACTTGAAAGTTTTCATGACCGGCCTACGGAAGTCACTTCTCCTCATCTGTAATAGCACATAAGATCATCTAGGCTAGGTACTACTAGCCAACACTATTTCAGGATATAGCCACCTGGGTAGCAAAATGTGAGCTCTGCCAACAATTTGTTGGCAAACCAAAATTGGCTGCTTTTCCCCTCAGCCCGTCATTATTGATGAACCATTCGAGTATGGGGAATTGACTTTATCAAAGCACTACATCCCTAATCAAGTTCAGACATAGTTATGTCTTAACAATAATAGATTACTTCACCAAATGGGTGGAGGCCATACCTATCAAGAATGCCACCTCTAAAGTTGTTTGTAACTTCATCAAAGAAAATATCATCGTGAGATTTGGCATCCCACACAAGATCGTTGCTGATAATGCTTCCAACTTCTCCTCATGGGAAGTTATCAGTTTTTTCTATGGATACGGGATAACCTTGGCCCATGCCTCAGATTATTACCCCTATGGAAATGGTCAGAGTAGAATCCAGTAATAAGAACCTAGTGACCATCATACAGAAGCTAGTCGATGAGAATCAATGGTCATGGCACAAGTCATTGTATGATGCTTTGTGGGTAGACCGTATTACTCTGAAGAGGTCTCTTGGTATGTCACCTTTTCAAGTGTTATATGGAATCAATGTTGACCCCGCTCAATGCTTGGTACGGCGATTGAAGATGAAACTTTTCAGAATTCTCTTAAAAGAGGATCATGTATCTAACAAAACTTGAAAAAAAGGGTAAGAGTGGTCAACAGGATCATCGAACATCAAAATCAAGTCAAGAGACTGTTTGATAAAAAGGCTAAGCAGAGGGATTTCCGGTGGGAGATCTCATCCTTTTATGGGACAAGTGAAGAGAGCCAAAGGGCATGCATGGGAAATTCGACTCTCTTTGGAGAGGGCCTTTCAAGATCAAGTAGCTCAATGGAGAGAATAACTTCTATCTCTCATATCTAGATGGCATTGAGCTCCCACTTCCCTATAGTGGGTAACATCTCAAAATATTCAGGAAGTAGAGCTTGCTCTCTTCTTTGTATAGTTTTCTTTAGTTGTGTGTTTGTTTTTGTCATGTGTTTGCTTTCTGTTGGTTGTGTGTTTTCCTTTCTTTTTCATCACCCTTGTTTTTGACTCTGTAACCCAATGGATAGGCACATGTAGATATGGGACTCTCTACCCTTGAGCTTTACTCAAAGATATTCCCCAGAAAGAGCCAAATTTGTTATCCAGTAAAATTGACAAGGAAATTTTGCAGGTAACCATACAAAAATTTCCATTTGGTCCCCATTAAGGTCTCTTAATGTTCGAGAATGACATAAAATCCCTTTCCAGAAAATCTAGTTTTTAGAACTTGGTCATTTTCAACCTTTTTGGGTTGGGCGTAGTTTTCATTAACATTACATCAACCAAAACTACGCCCCTCTATTCCTTTGGTGCATTCTAGGGAGTGTCAACACTACAAATGTTGTGCCTCCAAATGTTACGCTTCTATAAAGTGCGAAGTGGGTGCTGAAAATGTAGTGTCGACACTATCAAAGCTGCACCATGGCTTAAATATCTTCATGTCGACATCCACTTAATGTGCCATAGAAAAAGTTGGTGGTGTATTTATTGCACCTTTTGCTATATATAGGCATGTCCGACCTGTCATTTTCACAATTGAAAAAACATGAAAAGTTATTCCTCTGTACTTGTCAGTGTTCTTGTCAGCCCTGCGTGTTGCCATTTGTCACATTTGTGGACCCCACATCATCTCCTTTATCGTTATATATTCCTGGTAAGTGGCCCTTTCCTTTCTTGTGGATTTGTTGTTTTTTTGTTGGTTTAGGTGATTAGGATTGTTAAAATAATAAACAATGAACCTAAGAAGATAACACAATCCCAACACATATTGCAAAACCCACCTTCAAACCATTTTTCTCTCCTTCCAGATCTACAAATCTGGAAGACTCTGCCACAAAACAACTCAAACTCATTTGTCCCTTATTCCCTACTTTGCTAAGTTTTCCCTCCTGAACATCAAAATCTGAGCCAAATGAGTGAAAATCATGATTTTTTGCAAAACAACCCACTATTTTTCCTTCAGCACAAGCTTCATTCTTGTTACATCAAACACAGTCATGCCACAGGCACACTGTCCCTACATGCGGCATAAGCCTTCTCCGCACCTTGTAAACATGTAAAATTCCCTAGGTGCAAGCATTGGTGCCAAAGCAACTACAACAACATCTGAATGTTGTGCAAACCTTTCTCGTGCCACGTAAAACTAAACCACTTGGCACACCTCACTCTCATGCAACATCTACCACATCTGCGCCAATGGCACATCTTGAGACCTTGCTACACCAATCATATATGTGCCCCGCTTAAAAATACTTCCAATGGCATGAGCGCACATCCTTCGACACAAACATTTGAATGTTGTGTGTAGCCTTTTCATGCCCTGTGCCCCTTTTGGTGTTGTTTTCTCCCATGCAACACTTTCCCAAAGTGCACCTTGCTTTTCTAAGTCCCTGTAGCCTGCAGTAAAGCTGCGCACCTTACACCCAGAGGCTCATAAATTACTAACTTTTCATTCTATAAGATTTTATGGACGAATTAACATCTAACATGGCTCTTCTGTGATGGACTTCCCTGATTCTTCTTACATATCAACAATTTGAACTTAGATCCACACATGTCTTCATCGAGTAAGAAGCCAACTAAATCCAAAGGTAAAGCCAACCTAACAAAAGATGAAATGAAATATAAATACTAAAGGATCAGGATGCCTGAATCTCTTGTAGAGTGTGATCTTGATATCAGAGATTCAGAACTCGGGCACATTGACATGGAGGACTTCTGGGCTAGAACCAAGAAGGTCACAGGTAGCCCATGGATGGATAAATTGGTTGGCAGTGGTCTGCACTTTGCTATAGGGATCCCAGTGAGCACAATCAACAATAAATTTATGATGTTGGTGGGATGTTTGTTTCAATAAGGACACAAGATGTGTTGAAAATGAGAAGGGTGAGGTGATAATCAACCTCACGGCCCAAAATTTTGAGATCATGTTGGGCATCCCTCACCACCAACATTTTGTAGCAGTAAGCCAGGAGGACTGCATGAAGACATGGAATGAAAACGAAGACAAATGTATGTAGTTAATGAATGAGGTGTACCTCAAAAATAAGAAGGTGATAAGCAGGTGGCCACAAGTCATTCATTACAGTGAATTTTCAGAGGAGCTGAGTGACACAATCACCTTCTTGAGTAGGGTATTTGGGCTCCCCGATGCCCATTACTTTCACAAATGGATGCTCCGGTATTTAGAAATAATGAATAAAAATGTTCTGATCAACATTTTGAATGGGGAGAGATTATCAACAACACAATCTCGGAGCAACTTCAACAACTTTCAACAACTGGGAGGTTCTATATGAACTCCTATGTGGTATATGTTGCTACCTCAGAGAGGGACTACCTAGCATTGAATCGGTATGGGGTATGGCTCCAGGTCAAAATATCGAGTACTATCTAGAGTTAGGACTGGAAAATAACATAGCCCAATTCGAGTAAAGTCAATGATGTCTTCTTTTATGGTGTCATCTACCTCTTGAGGCCCAACATGACTTACGGTCAGATGACCAAAAGTGTGGTCACCACCACAAAGAAGTGGGGAGCATTATTCATGTAATTCCCCACTTTCACCTATCTCAGAGCCACTAACTTATTGGGAGAGCCCGCCAAATTACCGAGGTATGCGGGATCCAAGCTGATCCTATTGGAGCTATCTAGACATCTTATCACATACCATGAGAAGTGTTTGAAAAGGAAGAAGGGTGGAACTCCATTCCCCCTCACAGTGGGTAGGTACACCTGCACTTCACAGAGTAAAGATCGGGAGATGTTTGCAGAGCTTGAATTACTCAATTTGAAGCATAATTTCCTAGTAAGGCCAACCTTTGATCCTTGTGATTGCCTTCCAAGGGAAAATATCGATCCAATTCACGTCCTGCAGATCAAAGATATCTACATTGATCTATATCACGAAGTTGAGCTCAGATGAAAGGATCACTCCCGCCTGGCCCTAGTAGAGATCATTCAATATGGTGTGGCTATCATCCTAAAGGGTTTCCAAGCAACTGATCAAGAAGTTGATCAGGTTTATCTAGACACGGATGGGGATAATTGGCCATTTATTGAAATTGATAGAAACAAGGCCCCTCAGACTATTGAGGAAAGGGTCAAAGGCACTCTGCAACACACAAGCATTGGTGCAAGAAAAATGGTATCATCTACCTTGGGGTAGAATTTACCACGTCTCCCTTGGGCGATGCACCCACCAGGCTGAAACACTTGCCTAAAGGCAAAGGAAAAGATATAGAAGGAGAGGCAAGCACTTTGCTCAGAAAGAAGTTCTGAAAGCCCTCCTTCCACCACCGAAGAACAAGTTGTGGACTTAGTGTCCCCAAGAAGAGAAGAAGTAGCCAGTGCTCCAATGGACACATCCACTCAAGATGTCGTCACTGCTACAACTGGTGAAGTATCAACCATTCCCTCTCTCACTCCTCCTTCCCCTCCTCATGTCGCTTAACCAACCACTCCTTTGGTTGTGTCTTCTCCCCGTCTTCTACCATTCCCCCTCCCTCTTCCTCTATCTTCTCTTCCCTCACGAATTTTTCCCAAGCATTTCTTCCCTCATCTCATAGATCCCTTCCGCCCCCCACGGTTTCCTCTCCTATAGTCACTCCTAACCCCATGAGCATTAGAGTGTTTTCTTATTTTTCAATGCCACCACCAAGTGTCTTGACACATTTCCCCGTGTCCACTAAAGTTGTTCCTTCTTCCACCCCCGTTTAATCCTCTTCCTCGGTCCCACTCCCCTAAGTCTAGAATGGATCTCAAACACACGAGCAACATAAGAGGAAAGTCCCTATTGCATCCATGGACTTCTCCATTATTCGGCTAAAGGGCCTAAGAAGCAAAAAGATATAACCCACTTCTCTCAAAGCACTTCAGGTGAAAGGGTTATGGAGATCGCGTACCCTGATCTCACAAAGAAGAAAGAAGATCTATCTCCTACAAATTTTACAGTGACTCAGGTCACCATGGGAACATCATCAGAGAGCCTACAAGGAGAGGCCTTATCTCATGAGTGGATGCCCTTTGAAGAAGTCAAGAAGAAAAGGAAGCAAATAGAATATTAAAATAACAAAACAAACATCTTCTCCAAGCCCCTGTAAAAATGGGCAATGCCCCTCTATGATCATCACCGATCCTCCCGAAGTTCTTAGTCAGGAGAAGATAAATGAGTACACAAGATCGGTGAGAAAGGTATATCAGTGTCTTCCTGGAGAGAGCAGATCCTCAAAGATAGTGAGGAAGTGATTACAAAGTTCATAGAGCTCTATCAAAATATAAATCAAGCTAACAAGGAACTCCAGGAAATAGCAAGGCCTATCTTGAAGAGTTAGACCATGCCAGGTTGTAACATGAGACATTCCAGAAGATGCTCGACTACCCAGTCGATGACTTAGTGAAATTCAGCATCTTTGATCACCGAAAGCACCCAACAAAGTCCTTGCTACTTAGACTATCGGGTTGACCAAATGGAGTTTGTCTTGGAAAAGATAGACAAAATCAAGGAGGAAGCCCTAGATGCAATGCATCAAATGGAGTAGATCATCTTAAGAATGTCTCCAGGGTTACTCGGTGTAGCATATGCCTTGAGGAAGGTAGATGATACTATTTACTTTTAAGGAAATTACATCATAGGGTTTAGCGTCAGAGGCTACTTTTGATATAGAATCTATCAACAACCTTCTGACATGCCACGATTTTGTTGGATACCTGATGGAGGTAGGCAATGAATACTTCAAACTCACGAAAAGACTCGAGATGAATGGGAAACTTGCGAATGTCATCGGAGATCACACTAAGGGTCAAGCTCGGGATCAACTTCGGTGATGGTCGGTAAGTTCATGGAGTATCGAGCTTAGTTTCATATTACCTCCCTTAAGCGAAGCAAGACCTCCTTTCAAGCCAAGGGATGATGATGAATACGCTCCTTCCTCCTAGGATAAATCCATTTTTAAAAAGTATTTAAAAGTATGTTGGCACAAATTATGACATCATCCATGTTGCACCATGAGATGTTTTCATCCACAAATTGCCCTAAAGTCAACATTTGACTTTTAGATATTTTGTAAATAGTTGTTGGCTCCTTTTTGTCTTCTTTCTCCTTCTCCTTCTATAAATACTTGGATACTTATAGTATTCAAGGGTGAGCAAATTTTATGAAAAATAGAAGTGAGAAGAGAAAGACTTTGAGCTTTCTTGTAATAGAACAACTTATTAATAAAAAAATTGAGACTTTGTGTTGAATTTTGTGTTATGTGTTAGATCTTTCTTAAGTTATATTTGCATGCTTATTCTGTTGGATTCACCTATGCCTTTGTCATTTGTTTAACATTATTACTTTGTTTGTTTATGTGAGTAAGTTTGGCTCTGTTTACTACCGGCCCAAAACATAAACCCTTTCTGACCTTTCTACTTTGGAATTCATTTCTTTTCTCCCTTCAGATCCATCTTTCTTCTTTTCCTTCCTTCATTCCTTTCTGTTCTTCATCGGAACTAACTCTACTGGGATGAGATCCCAAACCCCCGAAGGTAGAATATTTGTAAGACTTACTGCATGCATTCTGTTGGTAGAATAGCAATAAACCAGTTTCACTTTGTTGTCTCAAAGAGGGGCTATGCCCTACACACTGTTGGCCTATCTATCCATAGATCTACCCACCCAACAGATTTTTGGACCAACAAGTTTATATACCGGGATCATGGTTCTTGAATTTCAGGTTGGAAATTACCAAACCTAAAACCACAATCATGGTTTAGAACCGCGAGCGCTTGTTATAAACCTGTAATCATGAACTCGAGACAAAATTAGCAGATCCCGTGACTCCTTATTTTCCCCATTTTTCATCTCAAACCACGATTTCTCCTAGACATTCTTCACTCGAGCTTTGAATACCACCTCAAAATTTCTCATCGGACTTCTGGATTGTGATAGATTTAACCATGCCACCAAGACGAGGAGGTAACCCCCGATTTTAATCATTTTTTTGCATTTTAGGTTATTTTTTTGCATTTTCATGGGTTTTTTGAAATGTTTGTTTATGTATACAATTTTCTTGTTTTATCAGTTGGTTGGCAAGCTCAAAATCGTGCAAACCATCAAAACATTCCTCAAAACCCACCGAACATTCCTCAAAACCCTCTGAACATTCCTCAAAACCCTCCTCCAAACATAGATCCGCCTCCTGTGGCTCCTTTTGTCCCCACTGAGCCAGCAGGAACACAAGATAATATCATTGGAAGAATATGAGAAAATAAAATTGTCATTGAGAACCTAATTCAGACTATAAGACAAAATCATGCAAAAATCTATCCCGCATGACTTTAGCTAATACATTGCAAACATTGATTGACAAAGTTAAGTCCGAAACCAACCAAATACATAGATGGAATACCTTTAGAGGTGACTGTAGGAAATGGTATATGGATAAACTATCCCATGCGGTCGTAAAAGACAAAATTTTTGGAAAAGACCTCATTTGTGCATTATTTACCAACCCTAGAACTAATGCCCCCCGCAGTTACTTACAAACGGTTCCTAATCCATTGGTGCCACGATGACTGAATCAAATTTTTTTTTTGGGACCGATGGTGGATGGTTTTTGATTATCCACCATGTAACAACAATGAGATTCCTCTTTATTTTTTGAAGAAATTATATTGCAAGTTCGTGCTAATGAGGTCTCAAATTATTTTGACTTTTCTGACTTTTTTGGTTGAGGATGTGGCTCTGTATAGAGTAGACATGGTGCATGCATAGGTCAACCTAGGATCCCCCATGCCCCAAAACCCCCACTGCCTTCAGTTATCCCTCCTACAGTGAAGGAGGTTGTGGAGATTAATACACTACATGCATTGAGGGAGCTCATTGACACTTTGACCCAACATAGTGACCAAATTACATCTGGTGATGTTGGGAGGTGCGATTCTAGTGCACCACACCACCGTGTGGATCATGTGGTGCCATATGCACCGCGAGCGAGACATAATTTGCTAGTTCACATGGTTTCTTTTCTATAGATGAGATGCTGGGGAATGTTTTTGGAACTGGTGCCACTGATATTGGTCTTTCATAGGTAAATTTCAAATAAATATAAATATATATATATACACACACACACACATAGTTTAATTCACATGTTTGAGATTTTAATATATATGTATTTGATTGTACATCATGTACATACATGTAAAAAATAATTTTTTATTTTATTTTAAATAGCAAGAGCCGGTGAAGGAAACATTCGGCGTTGACATGCTTTAAAGCTCTTATAGCTAGGCATGTTTCAAACGTAAGTTTCAAGTTGTACAAACTTACATTTTTAATTTCATTTGATTGCACTAGATTATTATTATAATGTTTCACATGTATATTGTACATATTAATATGTTTGTATTTTATACACGGGAGCTGGTGGGTCATCATCGCTCACAAGAACCGAGGCTACTAGCATTCCTCACATGAGTTTTACGCAGTTAGTAAATCTCTTTACACTTTGTTTCTAATTATTGGAAGTTCATGTCGATTATACATGTTTTGGACCTTTGTTATGTGGTGCACAATCATGTAGATTTTAATATTGATTTGTATATGTTTTTATATAGCTTATGACTACTAGAAAGACTCCTCCATATATGCAGATCGTGGAGGTCAGCTGCATCTTGCTTGTCAAGCATCTGCAGATCCACTAAGCGAGGTATAATTTTTCAAATTTGTTAAATTTTAGAGGTTCATTATTTCTTATTACTTAAATCTACAATATCAAATTTTGTATGTATGTGAAATATTTAATTTGAAAATTAATTATTTGTATGTATCTTACCCCTCGTGAGTCTATTGTTGTCCCTACGATGCATCAACAACAAATTGATAGGGATCATGACATTGTGGTAAGATTTCACATGCATTTTAACTAAATTATACAAGTTTCTAAATTTTGAATGTATTTTAAAATTTTGGGTGTTAAAAACTTGTTGTTTATGAATGTGCGGAGTTAGGTTCAGGCATGCTTAGAGACACCTAGGACCACACAGATGAAATCAGCAGTGGCATCTCCCTCCACTACATCCCCAGGTCATGGACGTGTTACTTCTAAAGCAGGGTTAAGAGAGGGAAGATGTTTCATGAGTAGATTCATAGTCCACTTAGATGTATATATATATGCCATCTAGTCCTAGTGAACATGTTTATTCATGTAGTCCATTGTATATATATATAGCCATTTGCAACCACATGTGGTCCTATATACATTATGACACACTTAGTTCGAGATGTACACATACATTATGAACTTACATATATTTTCAGAGACATGCGTCTGGAGCACACTTTGTTTGATTCTTATATATCCATGTGTGTTGGTTTTCATAATGATAAATTTGAACTATATGTTTGATTTGATTTCATTACATGTATGATATCCTTCTATGTATGTTTTCATAACCATTTAAATTAGTTCTAGATATGTATGTTTGATTTAAAATTAAAAAACCATGTCCTGGAGCACTACATGGTACAATTGTTAAGAAAACCTATTCCATTAAGCAAAACCATGCTAGGTGAACTACAAAAGGGAAAAATTTACGTACAATTACTTTTTTAAAGCTAACACTCAATCTGTTGCATATCAACTAATGCGAACATTGATAGAAATAAGTGAGGTCTAGAGTTCATCTTGAACTATATATGTTCATATTTAACGTTACTTATGGTGTAACATTGAAGATTTTACAATTTTCCCAATTTTCAAGTTTTACAATTTTCATATTTCTAGAATTGAAGATTACACAGAGGTTTCAATTTTTTTTCTTTGTTATCAAAATTTATTATTTTTAATAAGGCTCATATGCCAATTTAATAATAAATATTTAATCATGTCTTCTTGTATTTGGATTGAGATGAATTTTTTCATTAGATTAGGTATTTTCATATGGTTTCCTACTTCAAATTTCAAGTGTTTTCGATATCTAGAATTGCAAGGATCTAAAAAGGCAAGTTTTTTCTCTAAAATTTTAAATGGGATGCTATAAAAAATTAGGGTACCAATGGAAAATATTTTTAGATCATCTTCAAGGAGTTCATGAGTAGAAGTTACTGAGACAAAATTGTAGGGGAAATGGAGCAAAAATGAAGGAGATATGAACAAAAATGTGATTTTTGCAATAGTTTTCCTTGAAAATTTAGTAGCATAACTAAATACTAACAACAATGAAGGAAAAGGAAATATTAAAAAGGGATTAAAAAAATGGCCAAGTGTATGTTTATACTCACCTTCTAACTCATCCTTGACCATTCTGGATTAACCCGGGTTACATGGCATGACAGGGTAGGGTTACAAGCCTTAAGTGACAAAGGGACTTAAAGGGGTGATAATGTGTGAAGGGGTTAAGTATTCATGAGAGGGGGAAACATAATCAAGTTGGGGTGCTGAGGAATTGAATACCTAGTGAGAATGTTACAAGCCTTAAGTGACGAAAGGGAGAGATTTCATGTGGTGGTGCATTCTGATGTCCCAAGTTGAAAAGGGTAAAAATTTGACAGTAAGCCCTTATTAGTATTCTTAGGTTCCACCCATCACATGAAGAATCCTCCTCTAATGAAGAATCAACTCATGTCTTCCATAGCGGAAGATCTTGAATGATGAGGCTTTTCCATAGACCATCTTGTTGAATCTGGAAACTACAAATGAAACTTTCTCATCTTCCAAGATGTTCACATGCTCCAATGTGTTGAGTCAATTATCAAGAATGGCATTGATATTTCCACATTGACTAAAATATTTTTCATTTAACTCTTCATAGGATTCTAGAGATATAACCTATGATCTCTACAAGGGCTTCTAAAGTATTGACTATTGAAGGAAAGGGTCACAAATATTTTCTTGAACCAATTCTTAAAATTTGAATCCTGAAGATTCTTCATGTGGAATTATTCTCCTTGAGAGGAGTACCAAGCTCATGCATTCTTGTGCCAAGATCTTCCAAAATTTTTGATACATTCTCCTCATGGGATTCAAAATAAGAAATGGCTTCTTTTAGAGCATCAAACCTCTAGGTGATGGTATGGGACAAAATGTCATACAAGTTCTCTGAGTCAGATGAAAACACACCTGAGCTCACCAAGGAATGAGAATCAAAATTATTCATCTCACTCGCAAATGGGAGATTATTTTCCCAATGGAATTTCTCTTTCTTGATCTCAACTCTATTCCTATTGATTTTCAAAAATATGACCAAGAACAATCTAAACAAAGAGATAATCTCAGGAAATAGATCATGTTCCCTTTTTCAAGGATCATGCTCACCCAATGGTCACATGTCCTTCTTTGCAGTATGAATGCTTGATCTTGCTTGATGGACTGGGGGGTTGAAGTTTCAGATCTACATTGCTTCAATTTGAGGTAGAGATGATTAATCTCATGCAATCAATGATGGCACTTATGAATAAAAGGTCCTCACACATGTGTTCCCTTAATTGTTTGATGATTTACTTATACTCCTAATTTTGTGTAGTGATCTGTGATGAAGAATCCTATTACAATGCATAAATAATGAACATGTAAACACATAGCTAGGGCAAAGAGAGGATGGAGAGAGATCACCACACAACAACATAGCTCAAGAGAGAAAAGCAAGGATAGTGATGAAGCACCTAAGAGGATAGAGGAAAGTCCAAAGAGAACAAGAGAGATGGAAGGTAAACAAGTGACATTGAATGTTTTGAGTCCTAGGAAATGAATGGAGGCGAGGAGTGAGAAGTCATGCCTCAAGACATTGTGGCACCGAACCAACTACACCGGCACATCCGGGTGGCTAGGTGAACACTATAGGAGGTGGTGTTTTGGTGCGTGACAAGGTCGTTGCTTCCAGGCTACTTCATTTCGGGACGTAGTCCCTTAAGAGCCATGAGACCAAAATATCGTTCAAATTCGATGGGTGACTACTCGGACTCCATGGCACCTAGAGATGCCTCGTCTAATCCGACACCTCGGTGTAGGGACCCTCTACAATAGTCTCTCTCAGTTTTTTCCTTCTCATTTTGGTGCTCTCGCTGCCCTATTGTTTGCAAACACGTGAAATAGTGTAGTTGGAGCCAGTGTAAGGTTGTCAAATGCTATATTTTACAAACGGTGGGTTGTGGCACCAAACCGACTACACCAGCATGTCCGGGTGGCTAGGTGAATGCTAGAGGAGGTGGTGTTTTGGTGCGTGACAAGGTTGTTGCTTTCGGGCTACTTCGTTTGGGCGTAGTCCCTTAAGAGCCCTGAGACCAAAATATCATTCAACTTTGATGGGTGACTACTCAGACTCCATGGCACCTAGAGATGCCTCATTTAATCTAACACCTTGGTGTAGGGACCCTCTATAATAGCCTCTCTCAGTTTTTTCCTTCTCATTTCGGTGCTTTCGCTGCTCTATTGTTTGCAAACGCGCAAAATAGTGCAGTTGGAGCCAGTATAAGGTTTTCAAATGCTATATTTTGCAAACGGTGGGTCGTGGCACCAAACCAACTACACTGGCATGTTCAGGTGGCCAAGTGAATGCTAGAAGAGGTGGTGTTTTGATGCGCGACAAGGTCGTTGCTTCTGGGTTACTTCGTTTGGGCATAGTCCCTTAAGAGCCCTGATACCAAAATATCGTTCAACTTCGACGGGTGACTACTCAGACTCTATGGAACCTAGAGATGCCTCATCTGATCAAAACCTTGGTGTAGGGACCCTCTACAATAGTCTCTCTCTTTTTTCCTTCTCATATCGGTGCTCTCGCTGCCCTATTTTTTGCAAACGCGTGAAATAGTGTAGTTTGAGCCAGTGTAAGGTTGTTAAATGCTATATTTTACAAACGGTGGGTCATGGTACCAAACCGACTACACCGACACATTTGGGTGGAAGAGGTGGTGTTTGGTGTGTGACAAGGTCGTTGTTTAAGGCTACTTGTTTGGGCATAGTCCCTTAAGAGCCCTGAGACCAAAATATCATTCAACTTCGACGGGTGACTACTTGGACTCCGTGGCACCTAGAGATGCCTCGTCTAATTTGAAAACTCAATGTAAGGACCCTCTAAAAAATTCTCTCTTAGTTTTTTTCCTTCTCATTTTAGTGATCTCGTTGCCCTATTGTTTGCAAACGTGCGAAATAGTGCAGTTGGAGCTAGTGTAAGGTTATCAAATGCTATATTTTACAAACGGTGGGTCGTGGCACCAAACCGACTATGCTAACATGTCTAGGTGGCCAAGTAAACACTAGAGGAGGTGGTGTTTTGGTGTGTGACAAGGTCGTTGCTTTCGGGCTACTTCGTTCGGGGCATAGTCCCTTAAGAGCCCTGAGACCAAAATATCGTTCAACTTTGACGGGTGACTACTTAGACTTCGTGGCACCTAGAGACACCTCGTTTGATCCAAAACCTCGGTGTAGGGACCCTCTATAATATCCTCTATTAGTTTTTTCCTTTTCATTTCGGTGCTCTCATTGCCTTATTGTTTGTAAACGCACAAAATAGTGCAGTTGGAGCCAGTGTAAGGTTGTCAAATGCTATATTTTGTAAATGGTGGGTCGTGACACCGAATCGACTACACCAAAGACGTCCGGGTGGCGGTGAATACTAGAGGAGGTGGTGTTTCAGTGCGCGATAAGGTCGTTGCTTCCGGGCTACTTCATTCGGGCGTAGTCCCTTAAGAGCCCTGAGACCAAAATATCGTTCAACTTTGACGGGTGACTACTGGACTTCGTGGCACCTAGAGATGTCTCGTTTGATCCGACACCTTAGTGTAGGGACCCTATACAATATCCTCTCTCATATTTTTCCTTCCTAGATCAGTGCACACGTGTAGGTATGGTCTTGTAAACACTTGGGGAGGAGTCATTTTCAAAATTTACAACATTTTCAAAATTTACAACATTTTCAAAATTTACAACTTTGTCAAAATTTACAATTTTTCAAAATTTACCAACTTTTTCAAATAATAAAAGCTTCAAGAATTTAAAATTCTCTACTAACAATGCCAACCACGTGAAGGTGGAAACTTTTCGGCACCACTAACCTAAACATAAAAGTGTTAGTCAAAGAAATCTAAGTTTCAAACCAAAACCATATACTATATATATATACAAAATGCACAAATTTAAAATAAATATTATTCAAACTTAAATCTAGATCTTTAAACTAACATATATATATATATATATATATATATATATATATATATATTGAAAAGAAATTATATATACCAGACATGAGCATTGTAAATTCATTCCAATGAACCATCAAGATCGGATCTACTCTGAATAGCAGACAAGATTGCTTCATGATCTGACTCTCGAACCTTCCAAAGAATCTTGTTATTAGGCCTTCCTCGATATCTATACAATCTGAATATTTGTCGCTAGAACTAGATGTGAATATAAGAGTATTTTCCTATGTGTCTCAAAGTCTTCAAAACCCAAACAAAGGATTTTTTTAATGGATACCGTCAAAGCCAAGTTCCAGTAACTACCACTGACCCTATAGGATACTCAATATCTTCACCATCTATAATAGGAGAAGTAAAATTCTTTCTTTCCTCGATGCAATGACATGAGAAATAGTGTTCCTTCTTCATTGTCTTTGCATGCAATTACTTTATCGCAAACACATGTCCTACAAAAAAATAAAGGTTAAATAACTACAATTTAAATTACATATTAAAATTTCAATGGACATAACTCAATACAAAAATTAAATAAATAACCATAAATACCTTGTCGCACCAAAATTGAAATTTCGTCAAAGTCCTTGGATGTTGCAACTTCATATGTAGAAACAAGTCGTAATGCTTGTGGAGGTTGATAACTAGGAAGCGGAGTTAGAGGCCTACAAATCCATCCATCCACCCATTCTTGTGAATCACACTCAGCAGTGACAAATTCAATACAAGATACACAAAAACATGTCAACTTTCTTATCCGTACGGCCCATGAAGTAGCGTCTGAGCTACAAAATGAGTGCATATCATCGAACCCGGTGAGTATTATACAATCCTCGTAGTTAGCAATTTATTTTTCCTCTATCAACCAAAAATATCTACGAACTATGGAATTTTCTTGAGAACCTCGATCCATGTTGTCAGTACACCATTCCACTATGCTCTTTGCATCTTTTAATTTAGTACCATCTTTGTACTTCAACTCTTCTCTTGTAAGAGCTCTTTTCACACATGCCCTGTACTATCATGCTCTCCTTTTCCATGTCCATCCTCAGTGAAACTCCAAATATGTTGCACACCCATCTTAATGTGCATTCTACTCATCCAATAAAACATTCATGCATTCTTAAACTGAGATGTGTAATTATCTGACCATATATAATGTTGTTTGAAGTGGATGTCCCTATCAGACAAGTTTCCATAAAATAACTGGAAACACCCTTGCACAAATTCAGTAGAATGAGTATGATCATCACTGATATAAAAGTGGTACTCTCTTAAATTTTTTGATCATTCTCTGTACTATCAAGAGAATGTAGAAATGCTATATGCACAAAAATGGTAACTTGTACTAAGTTGTAATATTGCGATTGAACCTCCATTTGTGGTTAAAATTTGTAATTCTCTGCAAAATAAACCTTGAAACAATAGTACCAATAGGAAATGTGTCTTTGCATAGCTTGAATTATTTATCCAACCATTGAGCTCCATGTGTATGCCTAACATACTCATAAACAATTTCATCCTTAAATTTTCTCAAAAATTGGAAAACATGTATTTGTTACGTCAGAACTAGCTCACACCGTTTAGACTCTTTTCCATCTTTCAACTGGTATGCAACTAATTTATATTTATCAAACTCAACTAAATTATGTCTTATTGTACCTTCAATTTTCTCATGGATGCAACTTTCCAATTTAGGTAATCTCGCATGTACTACAACTTCCATCTAAACAATCTTGACTATAAAAAAATTGTCCAACTTCTTTTCACAAAATATAGTAGGAATGAAATCCCTAGAAGATATTGGTGGAACTTGAACACTAAATTCCGATAACATAGTTTTAGAATGAAAATTAGAATGAATACGTAAAAATTTAGCATAATGCATTACAAATTCAACATGTTGCCTACAACAACAAGTGGTGCGAGCGTGGTTAATTTTCACATATAATGGTTTCAACATTTCAAAAAATGTTGACTAATTTTAATTTCAGATTCTCTTGTTCAAACTTACGAAAAAATTGAGTTTGAGTCATATCTAAGAAATGCTTTGGATGTGGTTCACGATTAGTAGAATTAACTCTATTTTGTAACATCTATTTATTAGGTGAAACTCTAGTGTTATCATGCCAAAATTTAATAACAACTTCTCTTATAACATCATAATTATTTTTTTCCTTACGCGATGCTCTAGTAGAAAATGCCCAAAAATTGGCATTATTGAGTGATTGAAGGATATTACATCTTTCAATTGCTTTCATTAGAGTTTTTTGATTAACTTGCAATATTCGACTTGTTTGCGTAATCAAATGTTGTTTTTTTATTGATTCACTTACAACACTAGTAGCAAGTACACGATGCACAATATTACTATCCCTAGTGTGTCTCTTGACACCAATAGGATGATATGCATCATGAAGGTTTTCAACAATTGTAGAGGTTTAACCATGTATATTAGATGTTGTCAATCCTAAGGTGTTTAATGTAGGTCTCATTTTAATCAATTTCATCAAACTAACCAACAACTGACATCTTTGGGAATCATTTAAAATTTCAAAATGATTATCCCAAATTTCAAATGGCTTTTTTTTGATTTGTCATTCGAAAGTTTGTCGGACATTGGTTTCAAAATGTTTTCATCAATTTCAATAAAAATTAGGTTTATTATGTAAAATCCTAGAGGTGTTTTTGTCAAATTTTGCATGTCTACAATTTCAATATGAATTTCCTTATTCACATTTTCATTGTCTCTTTCAATTTCAACATTTGCTACATCATGAGTATTTAATTCTTCTTCAACATTGACGATAAAAATATCTTCATCACGAGTATTTAATTCAACGTCAACATTGACAGTAGAAACATTACCTGGTTCTTCATTGCTTACAATAGTTGGGGTTGAAGATGAACCTCTTCTTGATTCACGAAGTTTCCGCATTCGCTCAACATTTTGAATTTTGTTGGCCTCTAATTCATTTGGTGTTTTTTTACTTAATGAATTCCTTTTTGACTTGTTTCTTGTCTCCCATGATGTTTTGCTTCCGGTGATAAGAAAAATGTGTAGAAAAAGATAGAATTTCATAGTAATTCATATGGTAAGGTTAGAGAGTAAAAATCACATGGTAATTTAGACATTGGGATGTGTGTAAATATGATTTATGAACCGTGAGCGTGCTTTATAAACCGTGATCGCGGTTTATAAAGCACACTTGTGGTTTGTGTTAAAAAAACTGTGATCACACTTTATAAACCACGATCACGGATCTATCTGCTAAACCTAAGCCTCGGGAAATCTTTGTTTTTCCCCAACCAAAGCTATGGAAGGTCATTATGAAGTGTAAAAGGTCAAAAAACCTCAAATATGCTCTTCCAAAGACTTGAACCATGCAAAAAATTGAAAACATTTCACAAAAATGGTGCCATCACGTAGGGGAGACTGTTAGCTTCAGTAGAAATATTGATTTTAAAGTGAATAGAATAAGATAAATATCATTTTATAATTTTTTACTAACAATAGGTTTTTAAGACATTTTTTCCCGTGAATGTTCATGTCTACGTTTAAGACTGTAACTTTTGTTTCGCTTATCAAAATGTGATAAAAATTATACCATCCCAAGCATGGAAAAATTCTATACACGTTAAAAAAATATATATTTGATTTTGATATTTTTTGATATAGTTATGGCGGGCAAATGGAAAGCGCTCCGTTTTCTAAATATTTTCAGACCACTTTCACGGAAAAAATCATAAAAAAAATATTGCTCAAAAAATACAAAATAAAATCCAAAAGATAGAAAAATACATCTAATGTTTCACCAAAGTAAAAAAAAAAAACAAGATTTGGTCATCCAAAATGCGGGCAAATGGACTACAATCTTATAAGTTTAAAAAAAAAAAAAACTAAGTCATATAATTTTAAGTGTTTAATATAGCTAAACTTTCCATTTTTTTTAAAAAAATAGTATTTTAGAAACTAGATTCGAATTCTATGATTCATATTTATATAATTTTTTCTAATTTTGAGTGTGTGTATAGCTAATAATCCCTACAAATTGAGATTTTGTTGTTTTTGCAATATGACGTCCATGGATGACCCTATATTTGTCCATCAACTTCCTACACTTACCCTAGTAGTTAAAATTAGTCATCTATTTAGCATTATTATCCTTTTAAAAGTCTTTTTAGCTCTAAAATTAGCCATACTAGACGTTGGAAAAGGGGTTTTAAGCGTTATGGACTTTTTTTGTCTCTAATCATTTTCTAGAGTGTGTAGTGCACATTCTAGTGGTTTTTTTCCTTCGGGAGTGTTTTCGGCTTCACGGAGGTCTTTGGGAATTGTCTTAAGCCCATTTTCTTCATTGTAATAACCCTTATTATTACTTGTGGACTAGTGAGTGTGTCCACCACTCTCTTGTGGAAAGGGTTTTTTTGTTGCGACGTGAGATGTCTTTTCTCACAACAAGATTTGATTTTCCCTTTTTCTTGTTTTTGCTTGTGCTTATTTATGGTGTCAATTTGTTGTGTTCCATGAAACTTGACTATCATCTCCTCTCTTACGCATTATTACATTGATTGTAAGGTGGGTGACTATATTTTTCACAATGCACACTCGCACTAGATTGTATCTAACACACTAAACTATAAAGTGCCGAAAGCATGGGGGTTATAATATTATCTTGGGTGGTTGTGTTGTTTTTATTTTTGCATTCCTTATTTCTCTCTCTTCACTATGGATGAACTTTCAATTAATTTTCTTATGTTGTTCAACTTCTTTGAATGGAGATTGAAAATGGTAATGAAATTAAGGAATAAATGATTATTTCACATCACAATGGGAGTTGAGACTGAACCTAACGATGAGCCTGGAAAATCTAAGTGGTTGATCTGATGTGATGAAGCCTTAGGTTTTCTTTGTATGTTTTTTCTTCTGACTTGCTCTTCCATATTGATTCATCTGATACACCTAATTATGCATGGAAAATGCTAGATAGTATGTTTGGACAACAAGATGACATGCGAGCACATGAGTTACAAAACAAACTATTATGATTAAATCCTACTGATTTTGAAAACCTATAGACATTCTTCTCAAATTTTGTCCACACTAGATTTTTGTTAAAGCAATGTAAAGTGGAGAAGAAATATTCTTATTTGATCTTGTTGATTCTTTCTAAGTTAGGTCCTGAATACTCCATCTTTGTGTCAACTTTTCATGCTACGAAATCCAATCTGGGAAGTGCTTGGAATATGCCCTCATTTGATAGTTTTTCATCTCAACTCATTCGAGAACAAGATAAAATCATTTAGATGGGTGATTTTAGATCCTAAAATCACATGCTCTCATTTCTAGTCATGAAATACCAAGGATTTTAAAAGAGAAGAAGTATAACAAGAATCAAGAGAATAAAAAGGACCAATCCACTATAAAAAAAAATTCCACTTCTTGTTCTAGTTCTAAATCTCCTAAAGAACAAATCAAATGTGGTATTGAGTGGTAGACATGAAGAATAAAAATATTTGAAGAAGAAGATTGACCTCCTCACGAGTCTTCTTGAGAAGAACAACATAGGAGTTCCCAATCCTCTCAAGCCATCTTCATCATTAACTCATGAAAGTTCTAAAGAAAAAGAAAATGGAAAGGGGAAAGAAAAAAAAAAAAGAAAAGAAAAAGAATCAACTAAGGAAAGAACAAAAGAAAGAGCTTTAGTTGTAGTTGTGTCACCTACTCCTACATGGGTGATTGATTTGGGTGCATCTCATCATATGGCCTCATTTGACATTGAGTTTTCTTCATTAGAGCCATGTGACATGTCTTCTATTCAGCTTGGTGACAACACTTCTACACCAATTTTCGGGAGAGGGTCTATTGAAGTGAATGGTGGAACTTTCAACAATGTGCTTAGTGTTCCTTCACTTTCAACTAATCTCCTTTTAGTGTATCAGATCACTCACCTTAGTCAGGGCACACAAGTTGAGTTCACTTTTTTAGATTTTGTTTATGTCGATAACTTCATAGTGATGATTATTGCAGTTAGTAAAATTGATTATCATACTCGAATATAATCTTTTTCTCACTTTGTTACTCCTTCGGATTATTCATTGGATTCACTTGGAATTGATGATATTTTTGAGCTCACTTCTGATGATGATGACTTCTCTTCTAGCTTGGTTGATTTCCATAGTGATGGGGACCCACCTCCGTCATCCACTTATCATATACCACATATTGAGGATTTATTTCTTGATCCACCTACTTATGGTCCTCTACAGACTTTTTAGGGAGCATGTACTTTAATTTGGGACTCATCATACATCGGGAAATATTCTATATGGTTGCAGGACATTCCACCTTCTTTCTTCACTGATGCTTTAGATTCAAAATCCCTTCATGGAGTAGTTGGCTGATCCACCTCACATATGGAACATCATTCATTATATAGGAATCACACCTTGTCACTTTGGGGATCTTTTCTTCACTTGATACGGGGTGTTTTTCAACATGTTCTTCTTCTTAGGAAATTTGGACAACATTTCTTAATCTCTTCTCTTCTTCTATAAATATTATAGTTTGTACATGAATACCTTATTAAGCCTTTAGTTGTACATAATCATTTGATGTATCTTTCTAAGATTGTTTAGGGAGTGTTTTATCTCTTGTAAGTGGATGTTTTCCCTTAGGGGTTTTTCCTCCATTACTTGAGATCCTTATTGTACATGGGTACCTCATCAAACCTAATTTTTGGGACCCATTCTACTATTCTTCTTCTTCCAGAAAATTTGTTGTTTGTACATGGGTATCTTATCATGCTACTCTAGCTGGTCCCCATTGACACATCTTTCTTAGTTTTCTATGGGATTTCTCTTTCAATTTTGACTTTCCATGACCTCTTCCTCAACTTCGATGAAGGGGAGTGTTGGTATATATGAATTATTTCTTCATCATTCGATGAATTATACACCATGGTTAGTCATCTCACTTAGTGAGAATAGGTCATAATGGAATAGGTAATAATTGATTAGGTCAATAGGGTATTTTACACATGTCATGCATATGAGTTACACAACACTCCTATATGTACCCCTTCTTTCGATCTATGAGCATGCTAGACACATCATTGTCTTTTCGTACTTGATTTTCCTTATAATTCATTCTCTTGCTAATTATGTGAAGCATTATCATCTCCATTGGAAGTGTAACCCTCTTTGATGTGCACGAGGTTTTAGCATTAATCCTCATGGAAAATATGATAGCATCCTTATAATCCAAAATGCATAATTATCTTCATCAAACAATGGAGCCCTCTTTTAGGAGAAACCTTCTTGATTCACCATGTGTGCTTTTGAGATCTAATTTCCGGTGGTTAGACTATTTAGAAGGAGCTCACTCTAATACTAATTATGGAACACACACTTATACTAAGAGGGGAGTGAATCAATATTATCTATATTTTAATATTTTAAGCTTCAATATTAATAACATTTTTTTTTACATAAGGTATAAAAATTACACAACATAATATTTATGTGGAAACCCTTTCGGGACAAAAACCATAAAGAAAAGACTACTTGAAGCTACTATCCAATCCAACCAAAAAATTAATTATTTTACAAATGTTTTTAGGCACCAACCTACTAAAGACACCAAACACCTAATGTTAAGCACCAAATCATCTTGATTTGTGAGCACCCCAATCTCACACAACTCAACTTGATTCATGAGCACAAATTAATCACCTAAAACATGTGGGGGAAACCTACTTTCAATAATTTCTCTACTTTAAATGTCAATTTCCATAGGGAAATGCAAGGTGGTGATGACCCATAAACCCATTGATGCGTTTAGTGAAGTAGGAACCCTTCCTCAACTGATTTGGAGAAATAAGTGAAAAATATCCCCATATGCTAGGGAAAGAGAATGATGCATGAATTTCATTGAAACAAATTGTATGATCCTAGATAAAGATGAATGTATTTCTAAATGTATCATCATTCTTGTCATCATGTAGTTCTTTTTCCTCTTCTAAATAATTTTCACATTCAATATTGCCTTTGATTCCATGTCTTACACATTTTTCCACAAAAATTGTTTCTCTTGGTCACCCCAATCTCACAAAAATATTGGTTCTACCTATATTTTATGAAAAAAATTGATTCACTATTTTTCATGCCCTCTTTGATATATTTTTTGGGAATCAGTCCATAATAGGGATTCCACAATTCTCAACACCCTAAAAGACTTATTGTTGATCAATGTTTCTCCCTTTCTCAAAAAAATCCCCTTTCACACAAGTCAAACCATTATTCACCTCTTATCCACTATCATCACTATGATGTTGCTCATATAGTGTCTCATCCTCTTGAATGAAGAATGAACACAAGGAAAATGGAAAATAAGGGAAATTACCAACCTCCTTGTTACCATGATGAGCCATAATACCTATATCCATTCTAAAGGGGGCCTTCTCTTGAGTGGGATCATCCTTGAATGAATCAAGCACTTTCCCATTTTTAATTCATCATTGAAGCTGTTTTCTTTACCAAAATTAAAATAACAAATGGTGTATTCACCCAATAATTCCTCACCACGACTCTTGAGGATATTATCTAAAATAAGCTTTCCATTTTCCAAGTTCACTAGGTATCTTACATTTCTCATGGTTAGTATTATTCATCCCTTTCATGTGACCTATTTGCAAGTAATTGTGCCCATGGTCCAGTTCAAATTCCTATGAATAAATTACATTTGGACCCAAAAATAAATAAATACTATAAAACTTAGGGTCTCACATATCACCTAATGTTCTTCAACCTTTTCTAATGCATCTAAATATTCCTCTTTCATCACCATATAATACCATATTTTTTCTTGCATATAATATATTAGCTCTTTCATCTTCATGAATAAAAACTAAGTACTTGTCCTTTAGATTTGACTCTAACATATTATTAACTCTTTTCATCAGAATCATGGCATATGACCAAACCAACTAAATTCATCCTCCAATATATGTGTAAAAGTTTTTACCCAAAGAGCATTCGTTTACCAATATATCATCCATGAGGAAAATTGTTTTCAATTTATTTTCTAGATAAGTAACTATAACAACTTGAATATTTTTGTTTTGACCGGTTAAAGGGATATATTTTGTTTCCATAGAGAAACATATTATACCAGTCTTAATTAGAGTTAATCTAATGACACAAGAAAAAATGTAGGCATCACAATGTATGAGGCTTATAGTTAGTAATGAAATTGCTAATTTTATATCCACCAATGAGGAGGGACACATATATTGGATCAAGTATTTCAAAGATGGGGATGGATGAAGGCATTGAATTTTAATAAGTTGAGGTGTTATCAATAGACATAATACCCTTTGTGGGGGTCTTGGTAGAACTGGAGACACTCCCTTTGATAAATTTGTCCAATCTATCAAATTGATCTATGTTGGCTCGTAGGTATTTAGATTTAGACATTTTGAAATTGGAAATTTTTACATGATTGATGATGTCAAATGTTTGAAAATAAATATGGGAAAAATATTTAGTATTTGTATGAGCTTGAGCATTGGTCTACAAGGTTTTAATCTTTGGAATACCTAAATTAGAAAAAGAAGATGGAGAGCTTACTTTCTTCACTAGTGGCTTGTCCTCAGAGTTGACGTGACAGAGGTGTCCACCTTTGTAAACTATGATTGGTGTTGTTTTGGGAGCTTCCTTATCTATTACTTTGACTTATATTTCTCAACTCCCTTTTCTATTTTTGAGTGAAGACAAAATAAGAGTGATTTTTTCTCCAACATCATAATTGTAATTTCCACAATCTGAATTGTACTCCAAATAAATGATATTAGAGCCACCATCTAGTTCTTCTACCAAATTTTTTGAAAAATCAAAATTTTCTATATCCTCTTCTTATTGAAATTCATAGGAATTGACAAGAGCAACCTCATGATGAGGGGAGATTTTAATGTTGAGAATTGATGAGGTATTAATAAAGGATTGTGGTTATTGTTGTTATGGTTACTTAAGTTTCTTCTTGGTATGTCCGAGTGTATAAAGAAAGCTGGTACATTTTAAAATACCTACTTATTTAAGGAAAGGAGATCATTTTAAAAATTATCCAGTATAGGGCCTATAATAACTTAGTTTGATATTTAAAACGTCGTGTTTTGCATGATCTAGTTTCAACTTTCCAACCAAGTTTATATCATCTTCAAATTCAATGTCAAATGATTGGAAGCATTTAAGTTTAGCACTTGAGATCTTCTTAGAATAAAATAACCTTAGGAAGAAAAATAATAATGAATAAGAACATTTTATTGTTATGTGGGAATCACTATTTGAGGTATCCTATGCAAACAATTGTTAAATTTGGAAACAAATTTTTTGATAAGATAATGTGCCTCTTTCTTCATTTGAGTTAATTGGTCGAGAGGGCATGAACATCTTCTATTTACTTAAATATTTATTCAAATTTCATCCCGAAAATAACTTGATTAGTAATTGAATTTGTCAATAGATATTAAAATGACTCAATTGTTACATCTTATAGCTTTTCCTAAACAATATGACAGAGACATCTTTTTGTTTAAAACCCAAATCCCCACATGCAATGAAGAAGGCTGCAATGTGTTCATTTGTGTGTTGTTTACAATCAGCTTTCTACTTGGGAAAATTTCTCCTTGAACCCACAAAAACTTCATATAAGGGTCTAACTAGAGCCAATGGTCCTATGATTGGTCACTAAGGTACTACTGTCATATTTGAAAATAAAGCAAGATCAAAGAATCGAAAAAATGCATGAAAATAAAAACTATGATTCTTTACATTCCAAATATTCATTATCATTGTGATGCAAAGCATAAACATTCCCCACTAAAGTCACATAGAATTGTTGGAAAAATATTTTTGTATGAAAATTATGGTGTTTTGACAATATTATGTGGGACAAAATCCCTCCTCTATTGTGAAGGGAGACATCCTTTATTGAAATCCAAAACAAATAAGAAAGGATATGTATAATATTTACACTTACTAACTTTTAGGGGTGGGATTTTAATTATGGGAAATAAATATAGATTAAAAAGGGACAACATTTTAGAGAGAAATAAGAAGGAAGGGAAACATTGCATTTCAAATAAGTAAACATAGATCTTATTCTAGTCTTCAAGGAGATTACTCAATATAAAAACATTTTTGAATGGAATTTTGAATGCATTAAAATAATGTAGAAGGGAAAATACATGACATAAGAAAACAATTACCACCAAAGAGACCATGGAACAAATTTCAACAAATATCTTTTTATTTCTTCATAAAGATGAACAAAAAGTCTCATGCACATTTCATGTCATACAAGATATTATACAAAATTATGGGTAGCACATAGTCTAGCCTAAAAGTCCCTCCAAGTCACAAACCATTCCAATCCATTAAAAATGATGAAATCTCCTTTTACAATATCCTAGATACACAAATCATCTCTACATACCCTTGAATAAATATCTTTGAAGTCTCGCAAAGTAGTTCCTTCAACATGTAAAAAAATTAAACACTCTAAAATGTTTTTAAATATTGATTTGCAAATACATATTTTTGGGAAAAAAACTTCATATTTTTAAGCTACATACAATAATGATTAAGTTGATTTTTTTACAAATAGAAAATGTAAAAATAATGCACATTTTTACAATTAGAAAGTGACAATTTACATCCATGAAAATACACAACATAGAATTTACAAAGTTGACTTGAGCAATAAACATTTGCAACTTAGGAGTTTCATCCTCACACACTTGCTGACTTATGTTTGATTTCACATTTTATTGTGAATATATTTTTTCATTCCCTTTATTAGTGTGTTCCTAACATACATAAAAGGATGAAATATTGAAACATGAGGCTATTTGATTTAATTAACTTCCAACATTAATTTCCCAAATCAAAACAACACTTTACAAAGTGACTATTGATCTAAAAACTATCAAAATAAAAAGGAGAAATTGCACTTAGCTGATTCTATGAGGATCTAAGAGATTTTAAGTGATCTAGATGTAGGAACAAGATGATCTAGAGTTGGAAATGCTTCATTGTTGAGACCGACATAGGAAAACACACTGGTCAAAACTGTACAACTAGGTCAAAACTATATGTATGGTCCTAATCCTTATGTATGATTTTGGACCTTCTTGGATTTGGATAATATAAATTCCTATGTGCTTTTACTTCCTAGAAATGAGTGTCACTCTCTGTTGGTCTTCTTTGCCAAGATTTAGAATGGCTATGTAGTTCGATCAAAACTTAAAACGATCATAGTGCAAGAGAGATTTCATGTAGAACAAAGTTAGTTGGGTTATGGTCATTGTACACAATAAAAATTACACAGATTCCTAATGTACTTGTCTTCTCGAGGTTGTGACAAGACAACCAAAATGTGGAAGATGAGATGGGTACAAAATAGGTATAGGTGATAAATATGGAATAGATGGGGGATGATTATGGAATGAGGTTTCAAGGTTGAGCTAATCATAGTCGATCAACTTAAAAGTAATAAACTTGATTATCTAGGAGACAAAAGCTCATCTAACCTTTGTGGGTGTAATGCTACAATCAAGGATGATTGATGTACGTAAATCTTGATCTATGTTTGTTAGATCAAATGTGCTTGACTTGGCCGATGACAGACTCACAAAAACTATCCATTCATCTCTAGAGAGGGTCACGTGAGGAACAAGAAATAAGGACACAAAGAGAAAACTAAGGATTTGGGTATCTTGTTTGTTTTGCTTGGTTAGACCATAATTTCTTAGCTATAGTTAATTGTTTGTTTAAAGTGTCTAGCTGGCTAAAAATTATTAGGGGAAAAGGAGTAGATTAGAAAAATAATGCTTGTAAACCTAGATATATATCTTCTTGGTATCGATCAATTCCCAGTGGGTGAATGATAGGCTCGAATATCCTCCTATGGGGTTGTGCTGCAGAAAGGAATTGTCATGTGGAGATGCCAACTCGTGATCAAGGAAAATGAAGGCCGAAAAACTAGTCGAGAGTTCAGAGACTATGATCTGGTAGTGTGAGCCTCTAATGACTACGTTTGTTGCTTTGTTTTGGCTTCCTAAGCTACTTTAAGCTTTGATTTTAAATAAATAATGTAAAACAAATCTAGTTTAAATAAAGGAAAAATTGGTTTACCATTTTAATTAACTAGTTCCCTTTTACCATCATTTAATTAAAATAAATGCATCTATCTATTCTAATTCTTTTTAATGTTTTTAACAAGATTTTTGGAAAATAAATAATTAAATAATTAAATTCCTAATGTTTTTGTATTTTTGAATAATTAAAAGAAATGGAAATTACTTATACAAACACAGAGAATTACAATGAATTTATGATTACATCCAACAAAATAAAATAAATCTAAAACAAGGAATAACTAGGGGTGGTTATTCTTCTATTACGAGTTTATGTGTAAATACTACTATAATGGGAAAGTACTCAAAAGATGTTATTTACTGAAGCACAACTTCCTCTAATACAACTTCTACCTCAAGTTTTCCGGAAAGGGAAAGATTCTCAAAAGTAATTTCCTCTTTTCCGTATAACCTTCCCCAACATAATTTCTTTTAAAATAAACGAGAGAAATAAATAATGAAGAAATAAAAATGTGGATTTTACCACTTCTTCCTTGAACTAATTTCTGTGTAGATCCACAGGATAAGATAGGAAGAGGATATCAAGGGAATAAATATTATATGTGTAATATTTTGAAAATAAATACTGTGATATATGGGAAGTGATGAGATCTTCCTCTTTTAACAATTTGAACAAACTATTTCTTCTACTTGTAACAAACAATGCCTACACTTAAAACTTTAAAGAATTGAATAAAACTCCAACCTGGTTACTACAATGTTGTGGTATATTTTTCTAATGATGTGACACAACTAATTTCTCCTCATCTTCATTTTACTTCTAAAGCATGAGCTCCAATCGATCCAGGAAGGCAAGGCAGTGAATATCAACAAAAGATCAAGAAATTGGTGACTAGGAAAATATTGAAATACATACATTCTTAATTCTAAAAAAGTAACAACTATGAATATGAAAAATTAAGTACAAAATTGGCCCAAGAAAAATAAGCTAGGAAATATTAAACTGTAGTTGCAAATGAAGGGATAAAAAGACTTAGCTGATTTGAAATAATCCCAAAGGTATGCAAAGATGGAAAATGTCTAGAACAAGAACTTAGAGTGTCACAATTAGACCTAGAAAAATGTAGGAGTGTCAAAATTTCCTGGACTAGGGCACCTATGGAGGGTTAAGGACTCCAGAGACCTATTCTAGGCACCCATGTCCACTCGGAAGCTGCCAAACCCAATTTCATAGGGTTGTGAGATGTTTTCTGGGTTTTTCCTTTGATCACCTGTACTTCACTATTGTTCACCTGAAACCTACAATTAGAAAGAAACACCTGTAAAAACCTCAAACCAAATCAAATCCGAAAAAGAAAGATGAAAAATGAAGGGTTGGACTATCCTTGATTGTCAACAAAGTGAGCTTACTACGAGAACTACACTACATCTCGGACTGATGTAGTGTGTGTGTGTGTGTGTGTGTGTGTGTCAAAATCATGCCCTCGATGGATCTTGTGTGTGCCACACTTGATAGCGAACAAGTAGATAGATGTAAAATATGTAGATAGATGTGTGCAAGAAATAATGAACTTCCCCTCATATGAATTGCATACAAAATTAATAGTCATTTGTCCCTTATGTGAATCTATATGGATGCTTGAATGCTCTTGATAATGCTTTTAGATGAAACCTTAGGTGGTGATAGCTAATTCGTAGTGCTTTTGTCCTTTATTATGATCACATAACTTTATATTTATATGATTCCCTTGCTTGAATTTCATTATTAAAATAAAAAGGTTGACCATAAGAAAAAAAGATGCCCAAATAGCTATAAAAGACCCAAAATATGTGAAAAAAGTACAAAGAGGTCAAGGGCACTGACGTTGACATCCTGGTGGGTGTTGGTGTCCAAAATGAGAAATGCGAAGTATGAAAAGATAGATTGGTCAAGAAGGAGTGTAAGACTAAAAGAGGAAACAAAAAGTAAGCAAAGATGGCCAAAGACAATGGTGAATTAGTACTTTTCTCTCTTAGGACTCATACAAATAGTAGTATATGATCAAGACTAGATAGATACCCGAAGTGCATGATTTAGTGTCTAAATTTTCCCCCACTTTATGTTGTTGAGTGAATGCTTGATAACATAAAGTATATAAGAGAAACACACTTGATAACCATGTAGATCGATGGTGAAAAAAACATAACAAGAGAGACAAGAAAAAGCGTGGAGTGACAAAAAAATGTGAAGTGTGGAAGCTAGAGAAGAGGAAGTGAAAATGATGATGATGACCCTAGGGTGAGAGTGTATGAATATATTTTTCATTGTACTTATTTTTTATGTCATTTGATGTGTGATGTTAATGATGTGATTGATGTGACTACCACTTCCCATAAGGATATACCCTGTAAAAAGAGAAAAACAAAAATTAGTCAAATACACTCATATATGATCAAAACATGTAAAGAGTGTGTAAAAGCATGTAAAAATGAAAAATGAACATGTACACCCAATCTATGATGAGTAAATATTGTAGAAAGGATCTTGAAGATGATGTACAAGATCGAGTGTTTTGGGAAATCTCATGCCAATTACACTCGAGTGCGAGTTTTTTTGTGATCTCATGCCAATAACGAAAGAAGTGTATAGAGAAAAGTTTGGTGTCATCCTCTAACCTTTAACTACTTTCGGAAGTGTAAACACCATTGTAGAGGGTGTGTAATAATATTATCCGGTTCAAACAATTTCGATCCAACATGAAATTAGAAAATGCAATGTAGTGCATGCATGCTTTGTTGGGTTTTAGATTAGCACTTAGGATGAAACCACAGTCAAGGGAAAAGCAAGTCCCTCCTCTTTAATGGGAGAGGTTCCCTTATTGAAAGAAGGGGCAAAACCTATGTACAAATGCACAATATTTCATTCAATGGTGGTTTCCCAATATCCTGAAATGTGTTTTAAGCCTAGAAAGTTATCAATACATGAGGATAGAAGACTTTGAAGAGAGGAGGGAGGTAGAAGAAGACAATACTTTTAGGGAAAAGAGATGGTAGAGAAAACCCTTATATGTATTGTGTAAATGAGATACAAAATAGAACCATCCACATTTATAACAGACACAATTTGTAGACTCAAAGTTCTAGAAATTGTACAAACTAGAACACAAAGTTTCCAAGCATGCAAGGATTAGATGATTCATAGATCAGAACCAGAAAGAAAGAGAAAGCAGAAGAAAAGGGGAAAAACCTTTGTATTGATTTCTTCAAATTTGAAATTACAGTTCTAGAATAATCAAAATTCCAACCCCTACAATGACTTTTGAAAACCCATAATATAGCTTTCCAGAGATGGTTATAACTTCCTTGAGAAAGTAAGAAACAATTACAACTTATTCCAATCACTCGCATCCTTCTGAATTCCTGATTTGCAAAGAAACATTAATGGCGGAAAAACTAGATTTTTAAATATATCACGACCGTTTCATTATTTTTCTAGTTAAAACATGGGCCATTTGATTTCAATTTTACAACTTTAAATATGAGCTGCCCATGTGGAAGGAATTGATTGGAATGGGCCTGCAGATGCCTTGATTGTCTACCTTCTTTTTAGTGGGGCCGTATATCTGACCTTGGACACACGTGTGGCGGGCCAACGCTCATTTGGAACCTACCTCTAGATTTTGTCTTTGAATTTTTCTAGGATGACACATGGAGGCTTCGCTTCGATTCTTTAAACTTAGCCGATCGAGGTTCATTTCTGTTTGACTTTGACTCATGTTGACCCCTAGACACGTGGAGGTTGGCACTCATTTGAGTTTCTACTTTGGAAGTGCCTTTTGAAATTGTGCCAAGCTGACACGTGGCTCTTTCTATAGCTCTTTCGGGGCGACTTGGCTTGAAAAAAAGATGTAAGAAAAGATCAAGAACTCACAAAGATAACTCTAGTTGGAAGAGGAATGGTGATTTATCCATTGGGAAAGAAGTCTTCACTTGAAGGAAAACCGTACAAGGCAACATACTACAACAAGGAGCGAGAAAGAAAAGACCCAAGCTGGTAAGACCAGGGCAGCTTGATAAACATGAAAGAATGACCGAAGTACCAAACATTCTCTTATCAATAAACTTTTAGTCATTAGAATTTTCAACAAAAACCATGTCTCTCTATTGACCTTGGACACGTGGTGATCTGGCGCTCATTTGGAAATTGGCCCTTTTATGTCACTTTGTGTCACTTTTGAGGCACGTGGAGGCCTCATTCGACCCATACTTAGTCAATTTTAATGATCGGACTCTGTCCCTTTTAGACCTAGGACACGTGGAGGACTGGCAGCAAGCTTGAGAACTACCCTGACTTTGACCCTTGAAGCTGTGCTTGATGAGGCATGTGGCACTATCCACTGAAACTTCAATACTTAGCCAATTTTAGCTTGTTTTACCTTCATTTTGAACCGGGACATGCGGCGAGCTAGCACTTATTTGAGGACTATCCCTTGGACCCTACCCCTAGAGTTGTGCCATTTGGACATGTGGAGGCTTCCGTTAAACTTGAAATATGGCCAAACCATCCAATCAAAGATATTCATGTATTACCCATGGACTCTGGGGAAAAAATTAATGGGGAAAATATGCCTATCATTCTCGACTGTGGGAAGAAAATAAAAAGAAGGAGAAGAAGAAATTTCCAATATGTACGCGACTTTCAAATTTTCTCCATGAACTGGAAAATTACAAACAATACTAGGCTTGACATGATTCAATACTCCAAGGAACAAACTCAATTTTTTTGAAACTTGACTTCAAAAGAGGGGAATTTTGGGGTTGGCAAACAGCAAGTTGGCTCTTTTTGGGGATGACTTGGCTTGGAACAAAGACACAAGGCAAGATCAAGAACTACAGATAACTCTAGGGGAAAGAGGACTAGTGCCTTATCCATTGGGAAAAGGATTTGAAAGAAAAACCAATACAAGGCAACACACACAACAAGGAACAAGAAAGAAAACAAGCCAAAACTAGGAAAGACCCAAAACAAAACACGAAAGAATGACCGAAGCCAAAACACTATACAAAATATACAAAAGGACTTCCTAGTCACCTAGGACTTGAACAACTTAAGATACTACCCACTATAAGGAAGTGGGAGAGGAGAACCATCCATGTAATCTAGATAAAAAGAGTTTTCTCTAGCAAAATGTCTGATTCTAAAAGGACCAAGCCAAAGAGAATCAAACTTACCATGGCTTCCTCGTGGCTCATGTCTTTTGTCCCAAAGCAAGCAGCACAATGTCTCCCACTTGGAAGACTCTGGGTTTGGATTTCTTGTCAAACAAAGCCTTCACTTTTCAACTGATGAGCTACTTATCCTGTCCACCACTTGTAATCTGTCTTCATTGAGCTTCTGAAGGTACAAAATTCTCTTATCCAAAGAGCTACTGAAACTTGAATCTTCAATGGTTTTCATCAGATGCAAGGCTGGAAATTCCACCGTGACTGGTAGTTGAGCTTCTACACCATACACCACTTGGAAAGGGGACATTCCAATTTCTCTCTTGGGTGTAATTCTATCAGCCCAAAGTGCATCATATAGCCTCTTATGCCAATTCCTCTGAGAATCATTTACAAGATTTCTAACTATAGTTACCAGATTCTTGTTTGTCGATTCTGCCTGTCCATTCCCTTGGGGGTAGTAATATGAAGAGTGAGAAAGGGAGATCCCATATCCATAGCAGAATTCCATCATCTCAGTAGAAGAAAATTTAGAAGCATTTTCCATCACAATCTTGTTTGGGATCCCAAACCTGATCAATATGTTTTCCTTAATGAAGTTGCAAACTACCTCAGAGGTAGTGCTCTTGACTGGGATGGCTTCCACCCACTTGGTGAAGTAATCTATGTGGTAGTCAACACATGAGTATGTCTAACACTGGAAGATGGATTGAGTGCTCCAATGAAGTCTAAACCCCATTGTTGAAATGGCTCTTCAATCACTACTAGGCTTGAGAGGAAAAACAACCAACTTAGGTCTTCCAACAAATGTTTGGCATGCTTCACATTTACCAACCCATTTTGATGCATCTCTGAATAGAGTGGGCCAATAATAACCAACATGAAGTATTTTATGAGTTGTTACAGTAGAGGAGAAATGACCTCCACAAGCCTAGTCATGAAAATTAGAGAACAACTTCTTTTGTTGTTCCTTGTCTACACACTTCAAAAACCTTCCATCTATGCCTCGTTTGAACAAAGAATTTTCCCATAGCACATATTGTGTAGACCTCAGTTTGATGGATCTCTTCTCTTTGGAACTCAAGTGAGATGGACATTCTCCATAGGTTAGAAAGTGAGCAATGTCAGCATACCATACATCTGTCGAGATGAGGAACAAAACAACAGGGGCATCAACCTCATCTTTAGATAACTCCTTGGCAGCTCCCTCTTAGCAATGAGTTCACATAGGCCCTTACCCCGAACTAGCTTTGTTGGCCTGATATCAAGATCATACTCTTACACCTTTGCTACCCAATTACCTCTCTTGGTTCCAAATTCTTGTTGAGTAAGAATGGATTTGATTGTTGTATCAGGCACCAACACCACAGAATGAGAATTAAGAATGTAAAACCTAAACTGCTTGACAGCTTTGACAACTAAAAAGCATGTTTCTCCATCATGGTGTACTTCAGCTCATGAGTTTTTCAAGACATAACTCATAAATGCAATTGGGAGCTCATGATCTTCAGCATTCTTCTAGGCTAACATAGTAGCTAAGGTATTTTTAGTGGCATAACAATAGATAATGAAATCTCTGTTAAAATCTGGGCACGCCAAGGTTGGAGTCTTTGCAATAGCTTGTTTAATGTCTTCAAATGATTTCTTCCCTTTAGAGGACCAACCAAAGTTTTCTTCCCTTGCATCATGTGAGCAATGCTCATAGTAAGTTCTATAAAATGGGGATGAATCTCCTCAGGAAATTGATCTTACCAAAGAAAGAATGGACACCTTTCTTACTTGATGGAAGAGGAATTTTTGGATGGCTGAACTCTTTCGGATCAATCTTAATCCCTTCCTTTGAAACAACGTGTCCCAACAACTTTCCTTCTATGACACAAAACATAGACTTCTTAGGATTTAAAGAAATCCCATGCTCTCTACACTTCTGCAATATTGTTTCAAGGTGTTGGATGTGATCTTTTCTTGCTTTAGAAAACACTGTCAAGTCATCCAAATACACAACAATGCATTTCCCTTTCAAACTACCAAAAGCCAAGTCCATGGCCCTCTGGAAAGTAGCACTAGCATTGATGAGACCAAATGGCATCCTTTTGTATGCAAAGGTGCCCCAAGGAGTAGTAAAGGTAGTCTTGTGTTGATCAACAATATTCACCTCTACTTGATTGTACCCGAGAATCCATCCAACATAGATAACATCTCTCGAGCCTGTAACAACTTGTAAAACTTGGTCCATCATGGGGAGAGGGTAGTTTTCCTTCAAAGAACCTTGATTTAGATTTTGAAGTCCACATAGATCCAGATCTCACCATTCTTCTTCCTGACAGGCACTATATTAGCAATCCACATTGAATGGTGGATGGGGAAGATGATCCTAGCCTTTAGAAGCTTTTGTATTTCTTGGAAAATTGTATCAACTATCTTTGGATTATATTTCCTTTGCTTTTGTTTGAAAGGTTTGATCCCAGGCTTAAGAGGAATGAAATGTTGCATTTCTTTAGGTTGAAAAGCCTTAAGATCATCATAAGAGTAAGCCAAAACATCAACATACCTCTTCAACAAATTCACCACCTTCTTTTTCTCTTCTTGAGTGTAGAATTTTCCAATGTTGACCATTTTGGGATCATCAAGACTCCCAATATTCACTTTCTTAGTCTCAGCAGATTTCCGGGCTCCTTGGGAAACTTTAGACTTCATATATCTATCATGTTTATCAAAAAGATCCTCCAAACTCACCATCCCTTTAGGGATTTTGTTTCCTTTTAGTTTGATGCATCCATCTTGATCCATCTCTTCTTTGACGCCCTCTTCATTTGATGACACACACTCTCTAGGTAGATTGTCACTTCCTTCAAAGTACAATTGATCAAAGTTGTCTCTGAGCTCCAAGAAAGAAATCAAATGCTGGTCATCATTAAAAACTTGCCAATTATTTGCATTGTTAGGCACACTGGGTCTATGGATCATCTCAATGGTGAATTTTTCTTGAGGAAAATCAGGATGAGGAATTAATAAGGACCCCAAAATAGCTAGAGAGTCAGCCCTAGTGTTCCTTTCCCTTGGCACAACTTCAATGGAAAAATCATCAAGGAATTCAATGGAATCCGGACCAGATTCCTCTATAGTGCTTCAACCTTTTTTTCTTTACCTGATAAAGGTCTCTAACTCATTTTACAATTAGCTCTACATCTCCACGAGAAAGAAGGTTCTTCACTCCCATTTCCTTTTCCATGCTCAACCCAAGAATGAGGGCCTCATACTCAAGCAATATTATTGGTATTTTCAAACTAAAACTTGAAGGAGAAAGGATGAACCTTACCCTCAGGAGAAATGAGCACTACACCAGCTCTAGAACCAGCTGAAGAATAACTCCCATCAAACTCCAAAGTCCACACACCATTAGGGTCAAGCAACACTCCCTTTGGTAGACTTTTCTCCTCTTGTGACATGATCATGTAGTTCCCATGCCCAATGTCTTCATATAATATTTGTGCTTTAGGATCATCTATCTTTTGCACAATATACTCTGCTTGTTTCTCAGGAAACAACTTCTTCATCTTCCCATTGATAGGGATTAAGGCATGTGACCAATCCATTTGTATTTCCCCCTACCTCCTTGTAGAAATTTCTACTCAGCAACAACCCATATGAAGGAGGAATATCAGCTACCAAAATGGTGGCTAAGACCCTTTTCTCTGGAAAAGTAGCAAAAGCTACTTGTGCATCTTTAATTCTGCCAACCAAAGGTACTTTCTTACTCTCCATGGAATAGCAAGAGCCATAAGTGCGGGTTAGGGTTAGACCCAAAGCATGGGCCACTTTTGTAGGCATTACATTATCTGATGCTCCTGAATCTATGACACAATTACTGAGTTTATGGCTAGCTATGAGAAGGGTCACATAGAATGGTTCAATCTTCTCATTAGGGGATGTGACTATAGCCACAAGGATTGATTGAGGTGAGGAAGAGGGAGTGGGTAAAAGGCCTTTGGAAGAATGGGTTGGGGTTCTAGATTTGGAATTTACAAAGTTAACCATTTTGGAAAAGGCTTTAGGATGGGTTTGATAGAATTCTACCTCAGAAATCTGAATCTTGGTCTTCTTAAGATGGTCTATAATATCAAAAGATCTAGATGTGGATGGGGAATCACTACTAGGAGTAGGAGGAGCTTTTGATCTATCAGCTTTATCATTTGTTGGACAAGAATTCTTAGAAGCAGAAGTAGAGGAAGAAGGACTAGCAGAGCTTACCTTTTGAGTGGAAGTAGTAGGAATAAGAGCTCCTCTTTTGTAACCACCGAGATGGTAATGGGGTACTCCTTGGATCTTTTTATTAGGTTGCACCAATTTTTCCTTTTTTTTGGTCTGCTCCGGGTCATAACAACATATGACTCACTATTCATCTCAGCCACTACATCATCATAGTCATCTTCATCATCTACACCTTCAGTGGTGAGGAAATGAACCCGAGAATCACCAGGCTCCTCCAGATCTTCATCAACTTCCTCTTCTTATTCATCATAGAGTCCATTTTCTTCCTCATCATCAAGCTCAAGAACCTCACAAGTAGCATTGATAGGCACCTTGAGGGGTGGACCTTCATAAAAATTTAGTTTGAGGAGAAGGTAGGTGGTTCCTAGGCTGAAAATTCTTCCTTGGAACATCTTGATATGGAGCATGTTGAGCCAATTGTTTCTTGATGGCAATAAGGTCATTAGCAAGCTTTTACACCAACTGATCTGCATTACCTCAGGAGAAGGAGAAGAAGAAGATGCTTTGGATTTGAAAGACTCCCTTTTCAGCTTTCAGACATGATCAAATCATCTTCCACACTGACAGCCAATCTCTGATCAACATCCAAAGTTACAAGATTTTCTCTCCTCGAGCATAGCTCACTTTTAGAAATTGAGCATTCAAGAAGAAACACTTTTGAATCTGATCAACAGGTCTAGTATTTTGTGGAATCTTGTTAATCAACTTGTTGAACTTGGCCACAAATTCTCTCATAGGCTCATGTGACTCCTTGATTTGAGAAATATGAGCTAACAAAGCATGCACATCTTCAGCAGGTTTGAAATCTTCTCAAAATGAGTTGTCATAGCATCCCAATTAGTGATGGTCCCAGTAGGAAGATGGTAAAACCAATAGCAACATTGTCTTGCAAAGTCTCCACAAATAGCCTAATAGAGACATCTTCATGTTCAACTCCCAGGACCCCACATGCAACAGTGAAGGCTGCAATGTGTTCATCAAGGTGTACTTTTCCATCACCTCTAAATTTGGGAAAATTCTTCTGTTACCCCTAGGTAACTCATGCAATGGTTGAGGAAGAGCCAGAGGCCCAACTCTTTGTCCCCAAGGTTGAGGTGTTGCCATCCTTGGAAAGATTTCTTGAAGTGGAACTGAGACACCAACAAGAATTAGGGCACGAGATTAGGGCTAAGTTGGGCTTGAGGAATGCTACTACTAGAAGCTTTATCTTCAATAGGAGGTGTGCTTGTGGAATGATCTCTTCTATTTCTTCTTTTTGGAGGAAGTTGAAAACCTTGTTGATCCAAGAGTTGAAATTGGGGATCTTCAATTCCAAGATCCCTTCTACCATGAGTATATCTTAGAGTCGTCAGATCAAAGAAATGATCAAATTAGTTGTTCTTTTTAGAAAGGAAATTTGTTGAACAAATTCCCCAGTAGAGTCACCAAAAAATATTGGGTTTTAGATTAGCACTTAGGATGAAACCATAGTCAGGGGACAAGCAAGTCCCTCCTCTTTAATGGGAGAGGTTCCCTTATTGAAAGTAGGGGAAAAACCTATGTACAAATGCATAGTCTTTCATTCAATGGTGGTTTCCCGATATCCTGAAATGTGTTTTAAGCTTGGAAAGTTATCAATACATGAGGATAGAAGACTTTGAAGAGAGGAGGGAGGTAGAAGAAGACAATACTTTTAGGGAAAAGAGATGGCAGAGAAAACCCTTATATGTATTGTGTAAATGAGATACAAAATAGAACCATCCATGTTTATAACAGACACAATTTGTAAACTCAAAGTTCTAGAAATTGTACAAACTAGAACACAAATTTTCCAAGCATGCAAGGATTAGATGATTCATAGATCAGAACTAAAAAGAAAGAGAAAGCAGAAGAAAAGGGAAAAACCTTTGTATTGATTTCTTCCAATTCAAAATTACAGTTCCAGAATAATCAAAATTCCAACCCCTACAATGACTTTGAAAGCCCATAATATAGCTTTCCAGAGATGGTTACAACTTCCTCGAGCAAGCAAGAAATAGTTACAACTTATTCCAATCACTCGCATCCTTGCGAATTCTTGATTTGCAAAAGAAACGTTAATGGTGGAAAAACCATATTTTAAATACACGATCGTTTCATTATTTTTCCAGTTAAAACATGGGCCATTCAGATTCACTTTTACAACTTTAAATCTGGGCCACCCATGTGGAAGGAATTGATTGGAACAGGACTACATATGCCTTAACTATCTACCTTCTGTTTGGCGGGGTCGTATATCTAACCTGGACACGTGGTGGGCCAGTGCTCATTTGGAACCTACCTCTAGATTTTGTCTTTGAAGTTGCACCAGGATGACACGTGGAGGCCTCCATCGATTCTTTAAACTTAGCGATATGGGGTCTATTTCCTACTTGACCTATGTTGACCCCTAGACACGTGGAGGGTTAGCGCTCATTTGAGTTTCACTTTGGAAGTGCCTTTTGAAATTGTGCCAAGCTGACGTGTGGCTCCTTCCATCGGGCTTAGACTTTTCAATGACCAACTTTGTCTCTCTATTGACCCTAGACACGTGGTGATCTGGTGCTCATTTGGAAATTGGCCCTTTGTGTCACTTTTGGAATTGCCATTGCGGCACGTGGACAACCCGCCCATACTTAGTCAATTTTAACGATCGACTTTGTCCCTTTTGGACCTGGGACACATGGAGGACTAGCGCAAGCTTGAGAACTAACCCCTGACTTTGACCCTTGAAGCTGTGTCGATGAGGCACGTGGCATTGTTGCTGAAACTTCAATACTTAGCCGATTTTAGCTTGTTTTACCTTCATTTTGAACTCGGGACATGTGATGAGCTAGTGCTTATTTGAGGACTATCCCTGGACCCTACCCCTAGAGTTACACCATTTGGACACGTGGAGGCTTCGTTGAACCTTGAAATATGGCCAAACCACATCCAATCAAAGATATTCATGTATTACCCATGGACTTTGGGGAAAAATTTAATGGGAAAATACGCCTGTCATTCGACTATGGGAAGAAAATAAAAAGAAGGAAAGGAACTTTACCATTCATATGACTTTAAAATTGTTCTCCATGAACAAGAAAACTACAAACAATGCCAGGCTCGATGTGATTCGATACTCCAAGGCAAAGACTCAATTTTTTTGAAACTTGACTTCAAAAGAGGGGAATTTTGGGGCCGATAAAAGTTGGCTCTTTCTGGGGATGACTTGGCTTGAAACAAAGACACAAGGAAAGATCAAGAACTGCAAATAACTTTGGGGGAAAGAGGACCATTACTTTATCCATTGGGAAAATGATTCAAAAGAAAAACCAATACAAGGAAACACACACAACAAGGAACATGAAAGAAAACAAGCTAAAAATGGGAAAGACCCAAAACAAAACATGAAAGAACGACCAAGCCAAAACACTATACAAAATATACAAAAGGACTTCCTAGTCACCTAGGACTTGAACAACTTAAGATACTACCCACTATAAGGAAGTAGGAGAGGAGAACCATCCATGTAATCCAGATAAAAAGAGTTTTCTCTAGCAAAATGTTTGATTCTAAAAGGACCAAGCCAAAGAGAATCAAACTTACCATGGCTTCCTCGTGGCTCATGTCTTTTGTCCTAAAGTAGCACAATGTCTCCCACTTGGAAGATTCTGGGTTTGTATTTCTTATTAAACAAAGCCTTCACTTTCAAATGATGAGACACTATCCTGTCCACCACTTGCAATTTGTCTTCATTGAGCTTCTGAAGGTACAAAATTCTCTTATCCAAAGAGCCACTGAAACTTGAATCTTCAATGGTTTTCATAAGATGCAAGGATGGAAATTCCACTATGACTAGCAGTAGTTGAGCTTCTACACCATACACCACTTGGAAAGGGGACATTCCAATTTCTCTCTTGGGTGTAATTCTATCAGCCCAAAGTGCATCATATAGCCTCTTATGCCAATTCCTCTGAGAATCATTTACAAGCTTTCTAACTATAGTTACCATATTCTTGTTTTTTGATTCTGCCTGTCCATTCCCTTGGGGGTAGTAATATGAAGAGTGAGAAAGGGAGATCCCATATCCATAGAAGAAGTCCATCATCTTAGAATAAGAAAAGTTAGAAGCATTGTCCGTCATAATATAGTTTGGGATCCCAAACCTGATCAATATGTTTTCCTTAATGAAGTTACAAACTACCTCAGAGGTAGTGCTCTTGACTAGGATGACTTCCACCCACTTGGTGAAGTAATCTATGGTAGTCAACACATGAGTATGTCAACACAATAATATGGATTGAGTGCTCCAATGAAGTCTAAACCCCATTGTTGAAATGGCTCTTCAATCACTACAAGCTTGAGAGGCAAAGCAACTAACTTATGTCTTCAACAAATGTTTGGCATGCTTCACATTTACCAACCCATTTTGATGCATCTCTAAATAGAGTGGGCCAATAATAACCAACACAAAGTATTTTATGAGTTGTTACAATAGAGGAGAAATGACCTCCACAAGCCTAGTCATGAAAATCAGAGAACAACTTCTTTTGTTGTTCCTTGTCTACACACTTCAAAAACCTTCCATTTATGCCTCATTTGAACAAAACATTTTCCCATATCACATATTGTGTAGACCTCAGTTTGATGGTTCTCTTCTATTTGGAACTTAAGTGAGATGAACATTCTCTATAGGTCAAAAAGTGAGCAATGTTAGCATACCATAAATCCGTGAGTGAGGAACAAAACAACAGGGGCATCAACTTCATCTTTGGACAACTCTTTGATAGCTCCCTCTCAAGAATGAGTTCACATATGCCCTTACCCGAACTAGCTTTGTTGGCCTACTATCAAGATCATACTCTTGCACCTTTGTAACCTAATTACCTCTCTTGGTTCTAAATTCTTGATGAGTAAGAATGGATTTGATTGTTGTATCAGGCACCAACACCACAGAATGAGAATTAAGATTGTAAAACCTAAACTACTTGACAACTTTGACAACTACAAAAGCATGTTTCTCCATCATGGTGTACTTCAGCTCATGATTTTTCAAGACATAACTCATGAATGCAATTGGGAGCTCATGATCTTCAACATTCTTATGGGCTAACACAGTAGCTAGGGTGTTTTCGGTGGCATAACAATATATAATGAAATCTTTTTAAAATCAGGACACGCCAATTGGAGTCTTTACAATAGCCTATTTAATGTATTCAAATGATTTCTTCCCTTTAGAGGACCAACCAAAATTTTCTTCCCTTGCATCATGTGAGAAATATTCATAGTAAGTTTTACAAAATGGGGACAAATCTCCTCGGGAAATTGATCTTACCAAAGAAAGAATGGACACCTTTCTTACTTGATGGAAGAGGAATTTGCTTTGGATGGAGTGAACTCTTTTAGGATCAATCTTAATCCCTTACTTTAAAATAATGAGTCCCAAAAAAATTTCCTTCTATGACACAAAACACATACTTCTTATGATTTAAAGAAATCCCATGCTCTCTACACTTCGCAATAATGTTTCAAGGTGTTGGATGTGATCTTTTCTTGCTTTTAAAAAACACTGTCAAGTCATCCAAATACACAACAATGCATTTCCCTTTCAAACTACTGAAATCCAAGTTCATGGCCCTCTGGAAAGTAGCACTAGCATTGATGATACCAAATGGCATTCTCTTGTACAAAGGTGCCCCAAGGAGTAATAAAGTTAGTCTTGTGTTGATTAGCAGTATTCACCTCTACTTGATTGTACCCAAAGAATCCAACTAACATAGATAACATCTCTAAGCCTATAACAACTTGTAATACTCTATCCATCATGAGGAGAGGGTAGTTGTCCTTCAAAGAACCTTGATTTAGATTTTTGAAGTCTACACAGATCCGGATCTCACCATTCTTCTTCATGATAGGCACTATATTAGCAATCCACGTTGAATGGTGGATGGGGAAGATGATCCTAGCCTTTAGAAGCTTTTGAATTTCTTGGAAAATTGTATTAGCTATCTTGGATTATATTTCCTTTGCTTCGTTTGAAGGGTTTTATCCCAGATTAAGAGGAATGAAATGTTGCATTTCTTTAGGTGAAAAGCCTTAAGATCATCATTAGAGTAAGCTAGAACATCAACATACCTCTTAAAAAAATTCACCACATTATTTTTCTCTTCGTTGTGCAGCATTTTCTAATGTTGACCATTTTGGGATCATCAATACCCCCAATATTCACTTTCTTAGTCTCAGCAGATTGTCGAGCTCCTTGGAAAACTTTAGACTTCATATATATATCATGTTTATCAAAAAGATCCTCCAAACTCATCAAACCTTTAGGGATTTTGTTTCCTTTTAGTTCTTGTCTTATACAGCTGATAATGACATCTAAATTAGCTCTTCTCAACTTCTTAAATATGCTCTCGATTCTCCTTTCTTATGATCATATGATCATAATTCAATTTCATTTGACATAATCACATCAATATTCTTTCTCATTACAATTTTTTGTCAACTAGCCCTTAACCTTGTTAAAAATATCTTTCAACTTTCAATTCAGACTTCTATTAGGTCAAAAGCACCTTCTCAAGCTTGTCTTTCTATTACAATCTCAATTTCACTCTCTACATACAAGCATCACCTTTTTTTTCATGGATGTCCTTTTGAATTGATCGATTGAGCTCGTATATAATCCACCATTCATTTTATTTTCAACTCATTTATATACCATGTACTTATATTATACTAGCATAAACTTGTAGCACACTTGCTTTTCAAAATACACCTTATGTTGGAATGTACATTTGGTCTCTGTCACTTTATACCTTTGTCAGATTTTCCGTTTCATTTCTTTGTTAATTCAGCAATAATTATTTCTCACAATATCACATATTCATACTAAGATATTTCACCTATTTTCCACACACTCTTCAAACTCTTAAATGATTTTTTTATAGACTATATGTAACTCAACTTCCACTTTAAAGGTTGTTCATTTATTTCATTTCATAGAGTGATAAACATCCCTACCTTATTAGATTTCATTTTCTTCATTTCCACTATCTTTCATGAATTCTTATGCATGAATAAGATACAAACATATCAATCGCTTATACCCTCTTGGCCGATTCAACATCGGGAATCTTAATCGAGAATGCCTGTGTCATCGGGATTATCATTTACATTGTGTTGCCTTTATGTGGCGAGTAACCTTTCATCTTCTAGCCTTAATTATAATCTTCCAAGAATAATCACAAAGTGTAACCATTACATGCACCTTAAAATAACTCTTGAACTTTCATTCCAATTCTTTCACTTCGTAGTTATTGTTATATTCTTCATTTTGAGCACAAACTATGTTTTTTTATAGGAAAATATTCACATTCTTGGAAAAATTAGAAAATCAGTCCTTATCAAAGCACTATTATACATTTGAGGAGGAGAAGACATATTTTTTAGATTTATCTTGAACGTATTTTCGACAAACATCATTGTTAAGAAGACAAGACACCAATTTGCTTCTTCGAGAAGACGTGCATAGTGATAAGAAAATGAAGATGTGAAATTTAAACTTGGCACTTCATACCTTTCTCAACCAAGATTAATCTCTGGACTACCTTTTTAAATAGGTTGAGAGTGAAATACCTCTTCTTAGATCAAGATAATGTTTATGTTCATGTTCAATTTATTGAGATAACTTGGTTTTATAAGACTGTGTTTACCTAGGGTTTTGAAAACCAAACCCTCACTCACTGTTTTAAGCCTTTTTGACACTCTTTCTTCCATTCCCGTGACAAGAAAATTATGTGATCCTTTGAAGAAAAGGAATTACCATATTTTTAAGCTTCCATATGCATTTATTAAGGAGTTTATTCATGATTTAGGTAGGTTTCCAATTTGGCTTGATTGTCAAATGAGCTTAAAACATTGTTTTCAAGAACTTGATGTTCAACCTAATAAAGTACTCAACCAAAGTGTCTAAGGAACATTTTGTGAAGCCTTCAATAATTATTCAATATGTCATACTGAAAAAATTACTGCAATAAGAGATACAATAATGAACACAATCATTTTTTAAAAGCAAGACAAACCTTGTTATGGCACACCACACTATACACAAGAATTTCTAGTCTTCTTTGAGAACGCTCACCTTCACCCACACATAAATACATTTCACATATGAGATATTCAGAAAAACTCAATAAATTCATGATTGTATGTGAAGAAGAGAAGATCATTTTTCACACTTAAGAGTATAATTCATTATGATTGCCCTACATAGACTCGAGTTACTCCTTTTAGACATTTTTATAGTTTAGTCCATCTTGAGAAGTAAAACTTACCATTTTGACCTTATAAGAATTATTCAACACTTCTAAGGAGTTGAAACATCTTGAAAAAATCATTTTGAAATAGAACTATTCATTTTGTGCTTATCGCTTTAATAGGAAGATTTGGAAGGAGAAAAAAATTGTCAAAAAATGCTCATAACTTCTCTATTTCTCAACCAATTTGCCTAAAATATATTGCAATAACTTAGGCTTGGAGTTTTCTTCAAAATTTACTTCTATAATTTATCTGAATAAGGCTTGACAATTTTTCTTAGATGCTAAGAATCCAGTGGTACTTAGATTGCATTCCCTAATGAACCAGTTTTAGCAAAACTTGCATAACTTTGACAATGTTCCTAAAAATTGACATGAAGCACTAAAACTCACCCTTCTACATGATCCATGAGTTTATTTCTCATAAATATTCATATACTATTCAAACACTCGGGTAAGTGCAGCAAGTTGGTGGACCAAAAAGTGGACATAAAAACCTAAAATTCACGTACTACGATCACAAAATGTTTTCTATAGGTTTAGGAATTTTCAAACCTAAAACTATGATCGCGGTCCCTCGAGAAAAAAATAACAGACTGGGACCCCTTATTTCCCCATTTTCCCCTGCGAACCACGATTTCTCCTCCCTTTGTTGGCACTCACGCTTAGAATACCCCTTGCAAATTGCTCTTAAGACTTCTGGATAACAAAATTTTCAACGATGCCGCTAAGTTGAAGAGGTAATTCCTCAATTTTGATCAAATTTCTTGTATTTTAGGTTTTTTTGTGATTTTCATGGGTTTTTCAATTTTTTATTTATGTATACAATTTCTTTGTTTTGTCAGTTGTTTGACAAGCTCGTAATCCTACAAACTATCCAAATCCTCAAAACCCTCCACCAAATGTAGATTTGCCTCTTGTGGCTCCTTTTGTCCCCACGAAACAAGGAGGAACACAAGCTGATATCATTGGAAGAATCCAACAAAATAAAAATGCCATTGAGAACCTTATTAAGATAATAAGACAAAATCATGCCACAAATTTGTCTGCGTGACTTTGCCAACACACCTGAACATTGATTGGTAAATTTGACTCCTGACCAACCAAATAGACGGATGGAATAGCTTTAGGGGTCAATGCATGGTGTTGTGTCCCACTTCTTGTCCCGAAAATGCGAGCCAAAATGGCAAATGTGTGTTTTCCAAGGTGGGTTCACGCGAACATCCCCTTCGCGCGAACCCGTTTCGCACGAAGAGACATGCAAGCCATTATTTGCCGCGTGTCACAATTGATTGGGTTTGCGTGAACCGCGTGGTTCGCGCAAACATCCTTTGCGTGAATGGTGTTCATGCGAACCCCCTATTTATACAGTGGAAGTGCTGCAAAGGAAATCATTTTCCTCCGCCCGCCTCCTTCGCGCAAAGTTTGTGCGACACTGTCAACACTAAAAATTTCCTCCATAATTTCTATTTCATTAATGTATGTATTAGGAATAGGATGTTGTTAAGTATAATTAGTAGTAGCGTCTGATAGAAGATAACGGCGCCATTAGTACGGTGTCGCCAATAATGTGGAGTACGGTAACAGTCAAAGTACAATAGGAATGTTGTAAAAAGTAAATATTTGTCGTAAGTGGTCAGGTAATGTTAAAATGTCAAGGTTTGGGTAATTAGAGAAGTAGGGTCTACATGATTAGGAATTATAAATATTATATTGGTAATAAAGACAAGGAGTGAGGTCATATATTTTGTGTATTTTATTTGTAAAAAGTCTAAAAATGTGGAACCCATGTAAAATGATAAGGTTTATCTTATCTTAACGAGATAAGCTTACATGTACGAGATAAGAGTTAAGGTATGGAATATGATTCGTCGAGTGTATTTCTTATCCTATCTTAGAGATAAGATGGATAAGCCTAGAAGTTCTATAAATAGAGAGGCCACCCTCCTCATTTAGCATAGAAAGAAGTAGTGAAAATATTGTAGGAAGTGTGCAAAGGAAGCCATCGGTTAAAGGTGTGTTGAAGAAGCCATTGAGAGGTGTAATTGTAAAGTTTCTCCCATAGTCTTGTTGAAGTACCTCATGGGTGAGATTGTAACAATTTCATCTTAATATTATAATTTACTTTGATATTTCAGATTTGTCATCATTTCATCTTATCATAGTTGATGGTATTCTTGTGTTCGGTTGTTGTTTTGTTGTTTCAGATTACATCCACCAAACTAAAGGTACCATGCATTAGTAAATAATCATAAGCGAGGAGTTCGGTGAAGAATTATCATAGTGCCGGATTGGTGTTGACATTTTGGTTCCGTTGCCGGGACCATTTCTCGTTGGTGGATTTTCTGGAGAGATATTCCCACTTAGTCAAAAATCAATTAGAGGGTAACCTTGTTTTTACTGTGCATAGTAGTTACCATGGTAAAGTCATTTTTTCCATGAATAGTAGTTACCATGGTAAAGTCATTTTCTTTGGAATAGTATTTACCGCTTGATAAAGTCACTTTTTCTTGTGAATAGTATTTACCATGATAACTTCACTTTTTAAGTGAATAGTATTTACACTTGATAACTTCACTTTTTACCGTGAATAGTGTTTACCACAGTAAAATCAATTTTTACCGCAATAAGTCAAGTTTTACCATAGTTTACCGTGGTCATTTCTATAGTAATTTCAATTATTTGTGCACATAAGTCTTGTTGATTGTACTTGTGAGTTGGTATTTCACGGTGGTTACTTTTGAAAATGGGAAAGATTCTTGTTTTTTCAGCTCAATCTAATGAAGATGCTTCTTCTTTCATTCAAGAGTTTAAGCGATCTTGTATTTGTAATGGCCTTATAAGAAGGGAACAATGGACTGAATTTTTTCCTACCTTTTTGGATGGTTCAAGCACTTAGGTGGTTTGAAACACTAGGTGATAATGTAAAAATTCATGGGATTTATTAAGCGAAAGTTTTCTTGAAGAATTTGGTGAACAACGAAATATGCGAGATCTCATGATTGATATCACAAAGCTAACCCAAGGAGAGAAGGAGAAGATAAGGGATTATCATGCTCGTGTTCTAGAGCTAAGGAGGAAGCTCAATGCCCATATCCGGAAGGAAGGACTAGCGGATGGGTTGATGAATGGCGTGGATAATCTCCTCTGTAAGCATTTCATTCTTGGGATGAAGCTAGAGATCAGACAACGAGTCAAGTATGACCGCCCAGCTACCATTGAACAAGAAAAGGAGATTGCAAGAAGGCAAGAAGAAAGCATGGAAGAGGAGCCCAAAGAAATTGTTGCTAAAGTAGAGCCTACACCAGCACCTTTGGTCAGAATCCTGACCACTCTGGTGAGCACAAATATTTCTCCTAGTACATCTACTGAGTATGAAGATTTGCTCAAAAAAAAAAGATGGGTCGATTAACTATTAATCTTCTTGAGGAAAGGAATTTAGTTCTCGGGGAGGAGATAGAGGTCCAAAAAGAAATATTTCTAAAGTTATTTGTTATGGTTGTTATAAAAAGGGTCATTATAAGTATAATTGTCCGGATAGAGCTTCTCCATCGGTAAGCGAGATAATGATAAAGGAAAAGCACTGTGAATTCTTTTGATGTAGTAGATAAGAATAGAAATAATGAAGTAGATGTGTTTGTAACAAAAAGAAAAAAGAAAAAGATAATGAAGATGGAAATGATCCTAAGAAGATGAAAGAAGAAACTAGTAAGAAACATAGGAGAAGAAAGTTGGGTGTGCGGGATTTTCGATTTCACGGGGCAAGGACCATACTCCATTTTGGAAGATCTATCCAAAAGGCCTGTAAATATTACATATGGTCAACTCTTGGCTATGTCTTCGAGAAGATGCGGGAGTTGCGAGGTGGAATCAATGCTCAAAGAAGGAAGGAGGTTGAGGTCCCCTGTTTTGGAGGCGAGGCGGATCCCTATGCTCCCACAAGCTGAGGTATTATGTAATGGCATTTCAATTCATGATGTCTTAGTTGATGGAGGTGCTGCGAGTTAATGTAATGACCGAAGTACGTAATGAATATGTTGGGTTTAAAAATTTATCGCCCTTGACACTTATGTTAAGGTCATTAAATAAAGGAAAAACTAAACTAGAAGGTTTAGTTGCAAATGTGGCAATATACATTATGGGTGTTGTATGTGTGGTAGACTTTCAAGTGATGAAAAATGGTGCATGCGTACCCAATCTTTGTTGGGAAGACAATGGCTAAGGAGAGTTCATGCAAGAAACTCTTTGGAATGAATGTTTCATGACACTTGGACGTGGTAGAGAGAGGGTGAAGATAAATGTGATCCTCGACATCATAAAGCGAGAAACTGTGGATTCAAGTGATGAACCGATGATTGGACATCCTCTCGATTACTCTAGTACAAGTGAAGTGGACATTGAAGATGAAGAAAGCGAGGTGGATGTTTTAGTCATGAATATCCTTCAGTCCACACCAACTCATGACCCCATAAAATTATACGAAGAAGAAGTTGATGATCGTCTCTAACAAATAAAGATTGGTGATCTTTGTGATGGAGAGTGAGAAGGAATCCTACCTCCGGCTCTTCGAAGGTACATACACCTATTCACTTTTGATTACAAGGAACTCCGTCAAGTAAGTTGGGTAGAACATTGTATTGAGCTGGTAGATGGTGCTTAAGCCCATAAAGCAAATGCCATATAGAATGAATCCTAATTTTTCCAAGGCGTAAATGAAGAAATAGATAAGTTGCTTGATGCAGGATTCATATTTGCTGTGGAGAATTTAGAATGGGTTTCTCCCATTGTGATCTCAATAAAAAAGAATGGGAAGCTACGCATTTGTGTTGATTATAGGAAGCTCAATAAGGCAACAAAGAAGGATCATTACCCTCTTCCATTTTCAGATCAGATCTTGGACGAAGTAGCTGGCCAAGAGTGCTATAGTTTTGCTGATGGATATAGCGGCTACAACCAAGTTCGTATAGCAGAGAAAGATTAGCTGAAGACCACGTTCACCACTCCTTGGGGAACGTTTGCTTATAGAGTTATGCCTTTTGGGTTGTGTAATGCTCCAGCAACATTCCAGCATTTGATGAATAGGGTGTTCGAACCCTACATTGGGACCTTCATCAGAGTATTTCTGGATGATTTTTGCATCTATGGGAGCAAGTTGGACCACCTGCACCAAATGGAGACAACATTTCAAAGGTTAGATGAAGCACAAGCCTCACTAAACCCTACAAAGTGTGTCTTTGGATGTTCTAAAGGCGTTTTGTTAGGGCATGTTGTATTCAGAGATGGTATTGGTACTGATCCTGATAAATTTTCAAAAATCAAAGATTTACCATTTCCTCTTAATAGAAGTAAGTTGAGATCATTTTTAGGCCATGTGGGTTACTATAGAAGGTTCATCAAGAATTTCTCAAAGATTGCACATGACCACTTGATTCTTGAAGAAGGATGTTACTTATGAACCAGGAAATAAGGCACATGAAGCTTTTGGACAACTGAAGGAAGCCCTAGTGTCTTCACCTGTTTTGAAGAATCTAGATTGGAGCAAGCCATTCATTGTGTACACTGATGCCTCAGATACAACACTAGGAAGTACTTTGAGCCAAAAGGATGAAAATGGGAATGAACATCCAATTTACTTTGGGAGCAGACAAATGAGCAGTGCTGAGGTAAATTATACTGTAACTGAAAAAGAGGCTCTGGCTATCATTTTTGCTGTAAAGAAGTTTAGAAATTACTTGCTAGGGCAAAAATTTCTAGTTGTAACAGATCATCAGGCTCTAAAATATATTGTAAATAAGCCTAACCCATCAGGGAGGATAGCAAGATGGATAATTTTGCTACAAGAATTTGAATTTGATATTATAGATAGGCCAGGAAAGAAGCATGTCAATGCAGATGCACTCTCTCGAGCCTATGATGGTTTAGGATCATCTTGTGATGATGATGATTTTCCCGATGCAACATTGTTCTCCCTTGACACAATCCCTAGTGAATACATAGATATTTGGAATTATCTGAATGAATTCAAGTTTCCTGATGGTGCCAATGCAAAGACTAAGAGAAAGATTACTCAAGCCAGTCATCCATATTCTATTCTGCATGGAGCATTATTTCGAATAGGACCTGATGGACAGTACAAGAGGGCAGTTGGACGTGATCAAGGAAAGGAGCTGCTAGAAGAATTCCACAATGGTACATGTGGAGGGCACTTCTCTGGACAACTTACAGCAAGAAGGATCTTGGATGCAGGTTATCACTGGCCCACTCTTTTTAAAGATTGTTATAATTATTGTAAGACATGTGATATTTTTCAAACACATGGTAACCATAAGACTTCATCAGCTCCATTATGTCCTATTCTTCCACTTGGTCCCTTTGAAAAGTGGGCAGACATTGTAGGTCCACTTCCAACTACATCACGCCAAAATAAGTATATTGTAGTTGCCATGCATTATTTAACCAAGTGGGTGAAGCTAGGCCATTGAAAACAACTTCCATGGATGAAGTGGAAAGGTTCATATATGAACGCAGTTGTCACCAGATTTGGTTGTCCATTAGAAATTGTAACAGATCAAGGAAGCCACTTCATTAATGAGGTGGTAGAAGCCCTAGTCAATAAGTTTTCTATTAAGGACAGGAAGGCAACAACATACAAGCCAAGCACAAATGGACGGGTGGAACACACAAATTTTGTGTTGTGTCAAATTCTAGCAAAGATGCGGCCTTGCAGGTACATAAATGGGATAAAAGGATTCATGCAAAGCATTGTGGGCATAGAGGGCAACATCAAAGTCAACAACAGGATACTCCCCATTTCAGTTGGCCTATGACATTGATCCAGTTCTTCCTATTGAGTTTGATATTCCCACCTTTGTGAGAATTATGAAAAATGAAAGGATGGATGAAAGTGATTGGTAAAATAAAGGTTGGTACATCTTCATTTCTTTGGAGGAAATGAGAGAAATAGCAAAGGATACAATCCATAAGAAGAAAATGAAGCGAGAAGGAATACTTTGATCAAAAGATCCGGTGGTCTCCATTTCATGTGAATGATTTGGTTCTAGTATATGATTCAGATACAAAAAAAAGAAGACAGAGAAAATTTCTTCCAAAATGGATGGGGCCCTACAAAATAAAGCAGCATTTGTGCATGAAAATGATACGCACTGACTCAGAGGAATTGGATGGCACTCCCATTATGAAATGGGTCAACCACAACAAGTTAAAGATTTTCCAAGCACCGAGAATAGTCTACTCCAAGGACGGAGTAGAAGCTAGGAAAGGGGACGATGTCGACACTAAAATTTTCCTCCATAATTTCTATTTCATTAATGTATGTATTAGGAATAGGATGTTGTTAAGTATAATTAGTAGTGGCGTCTGATAGAAGATAACTTGGCGCCGTTAGTGCGGTGTCGCCAATAATGTGGAGTACGGTAAGTCAAAGTACAATAGGAATGTTGTAAAAGTAAATATTTATTGTAAGTGGTCCGGTAATGTTAAAATGTCAAAGTTTGGGTAATTGGAGAAGTAGGGTCTACATGATTAGGAATTAGAAATATTATATTGGTAATAAAGACAAGGAGTGATGTCATAAATATTTTGTGTATTTTATTTGTAAAAAGTCTAAAAATGTGGAACCCATGTAAAATGATAAGGTTTATCTTATCTTAATGAGATAAGCTTACATGTACGAGATAAGAGTTAAGGTATGGAATATGATTCGTCGAGTGGATTTCTTATTCTATCTTAGAGATAAGATGGATAAGCCTAGAAGTTCTATAAATAGAGAGGCCACCCCCCTCATTTAGCATAGAAAGAAGTAGTGAAAATATTGTAGGAAGTGTGCAAAGGAAGCCATCAGTTAAAGGTGTGTTGAAGAAGCCATCGAGAGGTGTAATTGTGTAAAACCCCATTTTTTCTCGTAGAAATGAATTGAATGTGAAGGTCAACTCTGAAAATACCTGGTTGGCCATTTTGTATGCTACATCCTTGTTACTTGTAAATGGTCTCTTTGAGAAACTCTGAGGGCAATAGGCAATATTTATACCCTTCCATTATGTACGTCCAATCAGACAATAAAAGTATTCTTTTACCAGGTTCAGAGAAACTTGTTTTTTACAATGGACGATTATACTGTAGTTTCAAGCTAATTTTATCTAGCTTTATTTCTATTAGCTTTGATCCACGACTAAGGAAGAATTCATATGGTTGTTACCTGTACATTTTTCCAAGGTCCTCTTGGTTGCCCCCGTTTTGTATGCTACATCCTTGTTACTTGTAAATGGTCTCTTTGAGAAACTCTGAGGGAAATAGGCAATATTTATACCCTTCCATTATGTACGTCCAATCAGACAATAAAAGTATTCTTTTACTAGGTTCAGAGAAACTTGTTTTTTACAATGGATGATTATACTGTAGTTTCAAGCTAATTTTATCTAGCTTTATTTCTATTAGCTTTGATCCACGACTAAGGAAGAATTCATATGGTTGTTACCTGTACATTTTTCCAAGGTCCTCTTGGTTGCCCCCGTTGTTCAATGTATTTTTTTGAAGGGCTTCTTTTATGTGCTGCAAATTGTAACATAAAGGATCTTTTTAGTTTCTAGAAAAATGAGTATATTGTGTAGCTCACAGCTGCCTATGCCATACTAAGATCCCAATAGTGGCATAATTGTTGATTGGAGCCGAGATTGCAGAGTGCACTGCCAGAATAATGCATATCATGGAGATATTCCATTTTCACAAACCTTAATACTACTGCCACTGCTAGGAAGCTTTGCATATTTCTTCTGCAATATCTGTTTTAATGTGCCTTTAGGGCTGCTTCAAAGCTTCTAGATAAGATAATATAAATATAAATAAATAAGAACTCGTTGGCAGTAGTTTCCTCCTAGAACTCGTTGGCTGCATGTATGCCTACACTTGAGAAGCACATGCTTTAATGATATCAATGAACTTTCAGATTATATTCTTGTATCCAGTAGCATCTAGAGGTTTTAGATAATGTATTGTAGTGATATTGTAAGGCACTATCAAAAACAATGTTGACAGAAGTAAGGATGGGAAATGTGACGGGAACAGGGTCGAGGAGGTTTGGTGTACAAAATGTACACACACTCATGTTTACATGAAATTACATTTTTTTAGGGATTTATCATTAACACGTATTGCTAATGGTTCAAATTTCATAAAAGGTTAGGCACGGCTATCATCTTTCAGCAAAAACATGCTCATACATGTTATGTTTATCAGTGTTGCATACTGATAGGTTATAATTGGATGACAAACATAAATAATAGAACATACAGAGTTCAAAATTTTAAGCACAGAAAAACAAACATTAATAAGAAAAAAAGGAAAAGTAAATTTCAGTCATATGAGTTAAATAAGATAATGCCACATCAATAGTTACATAAATAAGTATGAAGCAACACTTAATATTGTCTACAATGTCTAATGATGAAAAGGGAAAACAATCAAGTAATAAAATTTAAAAAATGACTCAATGTCTGATAAGAGGGACTTACCTTTCTTCTGTTGAAGTTCAGCACATGGAACATTGCTTCTTTGGGCCAGAATAGCATGGGAATGACCCACAATGGTAGAAAACTATTGCTAGAATGGGTAGCATTTTTCAGTCATCAAGAAAAATATTTCTCAGTTAGAGAAACTTGATGGATGGCTGAGAAACAACCATTTCATTGGGCAACATATTTCTCAGCCTGAGAAATGGTAACATTGGCCAGAGGTTACATTTCTTCTAACAGAAGTAAAAAATGTCTATCTTTGTAATAAAGTGGTTTTCAATTTGAGCATTTATTCAGAAGTATCTAAGTTCCTTAAGATTTCATCATGGAAGTTGTAATTAGATGGTTGATTATGGCACTTTTTGTGATCAATGATTCGTCATAACAAGATTTTCTTGTTTGTGATCTTTGGTGTTTTATGGTATAGGCGACGAATTGATCTCTCCTTGCATGTGCAAAGGAACTCAACAATTTGTTCATCGTTACTGCCTTGATCACTTGCACTCAGTCAAGGTGTGTTATTTCATCATCTTGAATTTCTCTTGTATTTTTATCATATATTGAAGGTTTTAAATTTTAATGAATGAAAGACTATTTATAACTGGGATTTATCACATAACTGTTGTGGTGTCCAGGAAGGTTTTGCATTCTCACACTGTACAACCTGTAAAGCACAGTTTCATCTGCGGACTGAAATACCAGAAGATTACTCTTGGCGTAAGCTTAAGTTTAGGATTTTTGTTGCACGTGATGTCCTCCTTGTGTTTTTGGCAGTGCAAACTGTAAGTACTCGATCTTAGTTGTTCCGGATTTGTCAATTCTTAATCTCGATGTTTTTTCATGTTGGATTTGTGTGTGCAAGCCAACACTTTTTGGGAATCTGTTAATAGTTGCAGAAACAGAACTGTTAATCCATATTTTTTTGTATATGTCCCTGGTTTGTTTGATTATGGACACACTTACATTTGGGTTTGAGCTGTTGTGAAATCAGTGTTGCAAATTAGTAGGAGGTTTTAAATATGAAATGAAATGAATTTATATTTATGCCCACAAATGACCAAAAGTAAGTCAATGGACTTGAGAATACATTCAGTTACAATAGAAAGTGCTAGGCTGAAAGGACCATAGGATCAAAGACTACCTAAATAAAAAGAACAAAAGTATCAAAAACAAATGTGAGAAGGGGTAAACCCAAAGCAGTGAAGCCCCAACTCATGGTTAAGTGCTTCTTTACTAATTTTAGACTAGTTTTCTAACAATAATTTCGTGTTCAGCCTTACAAGGCACAAGGTAAATATTGCTTTTAGATCACGACTCATGGCTAAGCCGAACGCTAATTTGGCCCAATGGGATTTCTTTCTATTTACTTTATATGTTGTTCAAATTTTTTATCCTTTATTTTTGACTTCGTGATTAAGTTCGGGAGAAAATGCAATCTTAATCAGGAACCTACACCTAGAGAATAGAAAATTATTTCTGTACCAGAAGTTAGTCCGGTTAGAAAGTTAAAGAGTCAGTTCAATTAGGACATTAGAATTAGTGCAAGCAGAGACGAGGAGTGATCATTTTGCATAGATAAAAAGAGAGATTCGAGATGGTTGGGACCTAGGAGATTGTTTGCGGGCATGGGGAACATTTTATTTATAACTTAACAGGGTTTCTATTGGGGCCTACACCATAACCATACAACAAAAGATACAGTCTTTCAGCTTTTGAACGATTGGGATAGGAATGTTACCCTTGGAAGGTCATTGAGGACCAAGGCCAGTCAAATGATAAAGCTTGTGCAATGTCATATCTTGTGTCATTTTGTATAAGAGAGAGAAAAATGTAATGCTCTTAGAGTAAGAAGAAAGATGAAAGAGTGTAAGAAACCGTCCGTAGAAGGTTGATTTTGCAGTAATAGATTAGTGCAATATCTTGTTGTTTTATATAATGGAAGTCTTGATTCCCTAGCCTCTTATGCATTGCAGTTTTGATTAGTGTCCGTAGTTTCTATAAACAAGCATAGTTGAGATCGCATGCATAGTTTTAGTTTGTACTCATGTTTTGTCAAATGTATAACATAACTAATTTGTAAATAGACATAGCACAAATGAGTCCAGTGAGTAGAATAACCTTACTAATTTGTAAATAGACATAGCACAAATACATACCATAACCTTACTTGCAGAACAATTAAAAGAAAATAAAAGGCAATGAAAAATACGTGAACATTCATTTATTATTAAGGAATTTTCTTACTTAATTACTAGAAATAAACAACTTCCTTGAAATGTAAAGTTGATTTATCCCTGATTTTGTATACAAACACTGTGATGACATCAATAATAGATTACAAATAATTTCAATGTTTTTGTGATTTTTAAGCATGCATAAGTGGTCAACTTGTACATGTGGAGATATAGATGCATTAGACATGTCTTTTACCGATGTGTTTTGTTGTTTAAAATTGGATTGGTGTTCTATTTGATTGTGCTAATTCTGTATCATATGCACAAAAATTGTGTTCCAGGGAAAGGTGAATCCCACTCAATGTGAGGCTTTGATAATGGTTTGTGCCCAGGTAAACTTACATTCTCTTCTAGAAACATTGCTTTGACTTTAAGATCATCTAAATGTATTCAAAACTTTTCATTTCTGAACTCTGCAACATCACTTGGTATATTTTGTTATCATTGTGATTTGTAATTTATGTAATTTATTTGATTTTGTAATTTATTTTCTATATTAGTTGCATTGAAGCTTGAAAATTTCATATTTCTGTTTTCATTAATATAGGAGAATATCTTAGGAATTTTTTTAAATTAAAAGTACTATTAATTAGAATTTTACTTTCATTTTTTTTATAGTCATGGCTTCTTCTGGAACTCCTAATTTGTTTGAGAGGACCGATTTAGAGATTGCAAAATTGTAATCTATTCTCGAAAATCCAACTACAGTTGGGCAGTATAAAGCCCATTGCGAAAAAATATTGGTTGATCTTCGTAGAATAGAGACAAGTTTGAAAACATATAATCCATTTGATTCTGAATCAATAAAAAAATTTATGGATTCACTAAAATCAAGTGTCTCAGGAGATGTAGGTTATAATGAGATTACATCACGACTTTCCGATAAGGAAGTCGTTAAGAGGTCTTGTTGGAGTTTTTATGCAGACAAACGGAAAATAAGGGCATATTATGTAAACAAATGTTCATGTCCTTTATGTGCCCCTTTGATTTATCCTAGATTTGTGGCCTCTCAAGGCCAATTTCCAAATAATGACCAATTACCGTTATACTTCATAATGATGCTACATGCTGAGGTTCACTTAAACCTAAAGGTGAACTATTTAGACATCCCTAGTTATTTGGGGCAGGGGCGTGGCCGTATTAGCCACAGGAAGGCATATAGAAAGGAGGGAGCTCCTGCAGTTGTTGATGCGTGGCAGCTTGTACCAAGGCCACAACCATTCTTATCAGGCTTTCAGGATGTCATGCACTGTCGTTATGACTGCACATGAGGCTGCTATCGAGGGTCTTGCTGGCATTGCTCGCGAGACCCAATTGATCTCTTTTGACCGTGTGGGTCAGTACCTTCAGAGACGCGATACTAGCAGTGGAGGTGCTAGTAGCACCAGTGATGCACGCAGTGAGGTATACGCTCGTGCATCTTTGATTTCCCCAGATGACTTTGAGCTAGTTACAGATCCCGCTCAGGCACGTCGGCTAGGACGCATCATGGCTGCTGACTTGTTGCGTGTGTATGAGGTGATTGCTCGCATTGCAACATTCCACTATCGGGGGTTTTAGATTTTATAGAGTAGAGTGGGAGTGTATCTTCTAGTAAGGGTACTACTGCCACTGCTACAGATAGACTTCCTGTTGCTGGGATTGTCACACCTGATGTTCAACACATTTCTGTTCCGGTGTGTGAAAATTAAACCTTTAATATAATTAAAATTTATTTTAATTGATCATTACTTTACAATTTATTAATATTAAAATTAAACATGTACTTTTGTGTTTAGGCTTCTGCTCCAGTGTGTGGAGCTTCACAACCCACACCATCTACCCGTGTCACATACACATAGCTCTTGACTGAGCACAACATGGATCTCGATGTTCCGGTCTGAGTCAACTTGGCTTAGTTGGTGACATATTTGCTGGTGTTGAGGTCGTGGATGACAATCCCATACATTTGGAGACGCATTCCGCAGAGGTATAAATACATGTGTTTTAATATAATTAATATTTAATCTAAATTGAAATGTTAGAAATTAATGAACTTTATTCAAAAAACTTATTTATCAACTTCTTACATTTTATTTATTTTGTTTCACAGGGATCTACGGGACAGAGATCTACGGGTAGCGTAGATACTCCCAACATCCGCAGGGACAGATACTGAGGTAATCAATTGTACATATCAGTTATATAATGTATTGAATTAATCAAGAAATTGTTGTAGATTTTGCTTATATATTTTAATATATGGTACATGCTATATATAGTTTATGACATGTATATTCCTTTTTTTTAACATGCAGGGTGCAGCAGAGCGTAGTGAAGTCAGCACTCGCCCTAGTGCACGGAGGAGACTTCAGTGATATTTTATAGATTTCAAACATTTTAGACATACTTTTGAGATTTTAGACATGTATATATATTCATACTCATTCTAGACATTATTATTATATTTTGATATATGTCTTAGACACGTGTATTATTAATATATTTTGATATATGTCTTAGACACGTGTATTTACAATTATGGATGTGAATATAAGACACCCCCTTATCTTTCATTTTTGTCTCTTGATGATATCATAATAGGTATATAACTAGCAATCGCATGTGTTTCATGAGATGTGAACGCCGAACGGTATATGTTATTTGATTTAGAGGCATAGTTATGTGAAGGTTGTTTCTACATTTCAGTCTTGCTCCTTGCCAGAGATTCCTCATTTTCAACCATTGACTAACATCCTTCCAAATCTGTTGTGAGAATGGACCCTGTACAAATAGATGGGTGGTTCTCCATGCTAAATAGATGGCTTGTTCTCCATGCTAAATTTTCCTTTGTTCATCAATATTGATGGAGAGATAGATTTGTAGGGTAGGGATGGGCGAGTGCCTCTACTCTACACATAGTGGTATATAGATATAGATATAGATTGATAAGGCAACAACATCCATAGTTATGCTTGGAAGACCAAGGGTCTATGAATATCTAGATGGATAGCATGCCCAACTATTATATAGCCATAGCCAAGACAAAATGACTCCTATACCATTGTAAGAAGGATCCTCGATTGTTTTCCGGATGTTGGAGGTGACCAATGTCATTCATATTACTCGACCTCTTGGTAAGGGTTTGCTTCTACACTTGTAAAAGAAGAATGCTTTAATTTAGATTGTTGGAAAAACCTGTGGAGTAGGATATCCCTACACAGACTTTAAATTCCATGCAAATTAGGAAATTGGAAAAACAAATGGAGGATGAGGTTGATGGAAAGGAGGTTTTTCTAGCTGATATATTTGGTTCCCCACATTAACAGATGAAGTAACCAAAGAAGAATCAATCTTAAATCATCATGGAAGGCCATTTCTGAGGGTAGGAGGAGGTTAATCAGAAACAAAAGGATACCACTAAAGCATTTTGTGTAAACTATGAATCACAACACAAGCGTAATTGTTTGAAAGTAAACATATATCCTTGTAACCCTGTCATAAAGGATTTAAGAGGGAATAAAACAGTTCCATAACTTCTCTGAGGATTTTTCTACCCAAAGAGCGCTTTACATGGAAGTTATGTTCATATGGAAAAGACCACTCCTGGACAGGGTTGAGAGGTTAAAGCTTCCATGGGTGTTTTAGAAACCATGAAGTGGCATTATCGTTCCAGCCAATGTCTAAGGTCACCCTGACCAATGAACATACCTCCACCCCTGTAACCTATTGGTTGTTGTGCTTTAATTGCACTGGGTTGTGTGGTTTGTGTTCAAGATTTTGATACGCATTGGTGGGATGGTTGGGAGTGTGCTTACGTATCAATTTCTAACATTTGATATAAACCTGTTTGTGCTCATAGTTGGCCTATAAAACCAATCTAGAAGACTCCCAGATTGGAGATCGTATTGGTAGTGCCCATAGTTGGCCTAAGAGAACCTTTCTAGAGGATTCCTAGTTGGAATAGATTTGCTTGTTAGCAGAGATCTTATTGAGAATATTTATTTTGAATGATGGAACAAATCTTGTTGAGAATCCTTTTCTGGGTTGTTTGTGATATCCATGGATGGATGGATGAAGTTATGTTCATATGGCAAAGACTAATCCTAGACACGGTTGAGAAGCTAAAGCTTTTGTGGGTGTTTTAAAAACCATGAATAGGTATTATACTCCTGGCCAAGGTCTGAGGTGACCCTTGCCAATGAGCATACCTCTACACCTGCAACCTATTGGTGGTTGTGCTTTTATTGCATTGGGTTGTCTAAGGGTTTCTGTTCAAGGCTTTGATAAGCCCGGTTGGGATGGCTAGGAGTGTGCTTACTAAGCAGTTGCTAATATATGTTATAAACATGTTTGTGCCCATGGTTGGCCTATAAAACCAATCTAGAGGACTCCCATAATGGAGATCCTATTTGCAGTGCCCATAATTGGCCTAAGAAAAATCAATCTAGAACCCCTAGATTGGATATTATTGGTAGTGGCCATAATTATCTTTCCCTGAGAAATGGCAGGATTGATATGAAAGGTAATTAACCATGAGGGTTCTCCATACTACCTAGCATTTCATTGGATATTGAGATTTATCAATGCTTGGTAGATTGAGTGGAACAATTGCTATTTGTTGCCTTTCATGTGGTAGATGTTGTATAGTTCAAATCTCAGTCACAAGGTTCGAGTTTGAGTTTGAGTTCATGTTCAACGAGGATAAAGTTCAGTTCAAGTTTGCCAGTGGATAAAGTTAAAAAAAGCGTCTTAAAGTTCGAACAAAAGAATTTTTTTATAATTTTAATTGTCTGAGAAAAATACATAAATATGTGAAAGAGACAGATTGTGAGAGTTTTCCATCCTTTGCTTTCACTTCATATCCATATGTATAGTGTATAGTGTATACACACATATTTATAAAATAATGGAAAATGATGTCAAAAATATCCCATGTAAAAATGATAGATAAAGTTTGAGTTCATGTTCAGCAAGGATAAAGTTTGGCAAAGTTCAAACTGTTTTCATAAAATTTGGTGTACCTTGTGACAAAACTAAGTTTTATGATATTTATATTAAGTGTCAACTTTGCATACCTAAGTTTTGTCGATACACACTAGGCATTGTGTACTAGCACCTGCACACCATGTAACCTTCCATTGTACCCTACAACACCACTCTTTTTGAGGCATTTTTTCAAACAATTCTTGTGCCTGACATATGCTTCTACATTTTTCTTATATGTTTATTGAGAATTAGCAATTATGATATCTGTAAAAATAAACTTTTAATTGTTTTTTACGGACGCTCACAAGGTTGGTTGAGTTTGACTTTGAACCTACATTATACAATAGAGCATGACCTAGACCAAATGCTAAATATTTGGCCACAAATTTAACCTTTGATACGGTGTTGAAAAGGGAAATTCACTCTTTCACACTGTTAGTATTATTAGGTCCCACTCATCACCTCAAGTCATATGGTTCGTTGTCCTTATCTCTAAAGTTTTTCTCCAATCTTATTGTATTAATGCTTTTGGTTTGTAAATTCTGTGTAAAAACTTGCCTAGAAGATTACATGCAAACTCGTGAACTCATGAAGGTTCAATGTCTAAATGATCAAGAAAAAAAGGTGAGAACCCTTGCAAAGTAAAGGTTTGTGTAGAGGTTGGGAGGTTTGAGTGTAACCCAACTAATTTGTAATTCTTATATTACTGTCCCTTGTCACAGTCAAGCTATGAAATGAGGGAACGTGTTGAGAGTGAAAATAGGAGTACTGGAAGTCGAGAGGAGTTTGATAGAGGTATATAAGTTACACTAAATCTTGAGGAACCTTCATAGTAAAAGGAAAGACATGAAAAACTTACACTGTCTCAGTCTATCAAAACCTTAACACAGAGTCAGGGCATTAAGGGTGGTTCCTAATTTTTGATGCTGGGAGTTGTTTTAAACCTTATTGGTAAGGGATACTTGTGTGAAAGTTGATATAAAACTCTGAGAAGAGTTCTAAGGTTTGAGGAAGAGGATCATTCAATTTCATGTGTGAGTTATAAGTTGGGCCTTATTGAGTAATGTGGTTGCAAGTTTTTCACTTGGTTTGACTATAGACTGCTACATGATTGTGGTAACTTTGGAAAGTTATGTTGAACCATGTGTGGGAGTTGTCTGTTTATAATATGCTAGGTGAGAACTTGACCTAAAGGAGTAAACCCTTGGGCCTTTGTAATGTATCCATGCATGTTAAATAATTGTAGCATTCAAACTGTGTTTGTATTTCCTTATGATTTGAGAATTTTTTTGAAGGAACTATATTATGACTGTGAGGAGAATTCAAGATGATTGTATTGTCATGTTTGAATGACACCAAGAATGTGGAATATGAACCAAATATTTTTATAGACAAATATGCATTAACTGGAAGTCTCTGTTTCCACGTGTAACAGTCTAGAAAAGGGTGAAGGTGCTTGCTAAGGAATCACTACTTGATTCAAATGCCCTTGTAGACAATTGTATTAAAATGATGGTGAGATTCTTCAACTTATCATTTAATGGCCTAATAGAACATTGAGATTACACCTACAGGTTTGGCAAGAGAACTGTGTGATTACTCATTATTTAACCACGAGTAACGTTGAACAATGGATGCAATAAGGTGCTTGCTAAGGAATTTGACCATAACTGCACACCTACAGATTTGGCAAGAGAATTGTGAGATTGCTCATTATTTAAGGACCTCCTCGAGCTTGACTGGTGAGATTCTTTTCAAGCAAAGATCATTCTAAACCTAGAGTTCAAATTTAGGAACTTGAGTCACTCATTTCAAAAATTTATTACAAGAATTAAGCTCTCGGGATTCACTATGATGCACAGTGGAAGGATGTTAGGGCTAGACAATTGAAACCCTTAACCATAGACATTGGCCTTGAAAATTTGTAGGAATCATCTCAGGGGAGTGCTTAAGGAGAATCACAAAGAATTCTTGAATTTCATTGTCGAAACTGATGTAAGTTTGAACTAAATTATGTATCGTTCAAATAAATTCTGAGGACTGCATTTCTTATACTTTCAAAACTAAAAAGTGTTTATACCTACAGCTGTAACAGAGAATACTGCTCATTTTTTATTGCTCATATATGTGTACATGACTGTTGTGACTTACACCTCCCTTTCTAAACATTGGATCTTGTATTCTCTATGAGGGTGGTTGATAATGTTTTAAATGGTTGTATTTATCTCATATGCAATGAACTAAAATCCTTTAGTGATTCCAAGACAGATTACATGATATTGAGAAAGTTTCAGCAAAATGATATTGAGAAAGATTACATGATATTGAGAAAGACAAATTACATGATATCTCTACCAAAATGCAAGGACTGAAGTAATTAAATTACATTCAATGAATAAAATGCTTTCAGAAAGTTTCAGCATTAACTGTTGCACAATAGTAACAGGTGCGTGTTTACTGTCTATAATCACGGCTATGGCATCAAATAGACGTTGCTGCACCTTGAATCCCAGCTTATGGTTGGGTAAGAGCCTATAAAGGCCAACTTGTTGTACGCCCAACAAGCTAATGGGTTTAAATATTGGGTTGTATCGATGCTATTTGGCTCTGTTTTCAGCTAATGAAAAGGGGGTTTGAGTTTATTTAATTTTAAGTAACGTATAAGTGCTATATGTATGATTGTGGGTTCCTCAAGAATCCATGACCTTTGTATGCAATGGGGAGAGAAATGAGCTCTAATTTGGTTAATTTTATTCTTGGGTTCTCATGAGCTGCATGTACATACTCAAAATTGGGTGTGACTCAGTTCCATGTTTGTGATTGAGTCATCGAAGGATTTATATTAAGGTTTGAGATGTAAATGTATCTTGTGAATGGTCTACATGGAGGAATTGTTGAAGAAAACTCCCTATAGAATAGATAAATGTCTCGAACCCCTAGTTCGAAGTAGATAAATGTTTTCACATTTTGACCCATTTAAAGTTACTCTACTTTGTCCTATGTTATAGCTGGCTTTTACTCTACTTACTCCATCTGTAGACTGGCCTCCTTTTTGTCTTTTGTAGCTTGACCTGAAACTGAGACAGGAATTTTGCTGCCAATCACAAACATCTTTTCCACATTCACTCCCTCATATCCAATGTCATGGTCCCAACCATGAGTTTCCAGAACAGGTCGCACCAGCGTAAACATATAAGCCTCTTAGGCTATTGTGACCCTTAGGCTATTATAAGCCTCTTAGGCTATTGTGACCCTTGCGTAAACATATGTTTATCCAACTTGTAATGTGCTTACATTATCACAAAGTATTCATGTTGTAAATAACCAATAAATATTGCTAGCTTCTTCACAGAAGAAAGGCCAGCTAAGAAATATATAATCTCAAATTCAAGCTTGTTCTGATTGCATGATATCAACATGGATGGACATTTGATCAGCTTCATGAATGTAAATAAGCCATCTATCCAATCTTTATGGATCCCTAATGTGATTTGTAAAGCCACCATCACAAACATTCCCACGACAAAGTGGGCATACCCTTCACAAGCATGTAGACTTCATCAGTACCATTTTATCTGGCGAACTGTATATGTTAGAGAAACACGTACCTGTTTATTTTAAGTTTTATTTATCATTCATTTCTTCAATTTTAGAAAGGCCTGTAGGTTAGGTTAGAAGAGAGGAAAAAAGTCTATTACAATATCAACTGCAAATAAATTTGAACTATGAGAAAGACCCGTTCTCAACGTTAACCTGAGATATAACTAGTACAGATATCTTAAATACATATATCTGAAACTTGTCGACAGATATCAATCTCAAGGCCCTTATCTTGGTATTTTTGCATACTACATTGATTAATAACTCCGTTACCTTTTCCACAAATTTTCCACTAATTGGTGACAAATGGTGTCAATCTAGATTGACCGTTGGCAATCTCCTCAAGGAAAAATTTGGGTAGAGTACGCAACAAGGATGTTGATATGGTTAGCAGCTATGTTACTGAGGTTCCCCTCCCAGCCCCTTGTATGTTTACCAGTACCGATCTGGATACGCCTCAGGGTCGTCCCAGGACGGACCCCAGGTGGTACCCGGTTGTTAAAAAGAACTGATAAAAAGGTTTTAGGAAAACAGAGAATTTTTTTAAAAACATTTTTAAATACGAGTATCCTATAGTTCATTTTCTATTGAAAATTATTGTTCTCCTTCCAAGCATCTTTGGCTGTTGTTTAGTATCTAGACACAACAATATGTCACCCTTTGATTGGCAGTTCCTTTGAACAAGTTGAAATTGATATCTGCGTAGAATCTAGACTCGTTAATTTTTTGAATCCACTCCTGAATAGATCTGTCACTGTCAGTTTGGTGTTTTGCTACCTGCAAGATTGCTCTTCCTGAATCCGGAATGGATCTTAAACATGATTACTTACAGTTACATTTATCAACGATCCATTGCTATTAATTCTAATAACTTAATAAAGATGAGAAGAACAAAAATTAATTTATATGTATATTATATTACTTCATGAAATAATAATAAACTCAACTTCAATCTGAATAAAAGTCCGAATATTTTGGTCCAATGTGATCTATTCACAACCAGTTCTGTTCATGTATTCCTATTTATAAGTCCAATATTTTGGTCCAAGGCTTTTGGGATGCATCCCTGCTCGTAATAATTACATTTTTTCATTAGTGATTTAATAAATTTAATGACTACTCTCTGTGCAGTTCACCTTCCAGAAGGTAAATGTTGCATCCCTGCTCCTAATAACTGCATTTCTTCATTAGTGATTTAATAAATTTAATGACTAATCCCTATGCAGTTCACCTTCCAGAAGTTAAATGTTACTGTGTTATAATTATGCATTTCCAACCCCTCCTTAACTGACCATGCAAATTTACTAATAAATATTTTAAGGAATAACACTATGCAGCTTCCCCAATTAGCTTTAATCTATATAAAGTAATTACTACAATTTTTTATTTTCTTACGTGAGGGTTACCATCATAAAACAGAAGATAGATTCAAAGTTGAACGACCTAACACACCAAAGAAGTATCGTGAAATGTTGAACGACCTAACACTTGAACTATGTCTTTGCCTCCCACCATGTGCTTGCCCACCAAAATCTTTAGTAAAGTTGTCTTCCCTGTACATTGCAGGAAAAAGTTATATAAGCAGCCCCTTTTACTGTTTAAATTCCAATATTCTCTCCCTTGTCATAAATGATTGATGGATTTCTAGACAACAGAAAAAATTCCTAATATTAAGTGCATAGCATGGAAGTCAAAACAACTGAAGATTGCATGGACTAGCGCTTCCATGGCTAAAAACCCTCTCTAAGAAAATATTAATCTTTTTCTTTTGTGCAGGAAATAGAAATGTATTAAATAAGAAAGACCAAAAAATGTATAGAGCTTGTCAGATCTTTACTTAGCCTCATAACCTACGCCAAAAGAGAGCGTCTCTGATTCAGCGCCTAAATCGTCAATGTCAGATACTTTGCTTAGAAAATGAAGTTTGGTACACTCGAATTGCTAACTGGTCCATGCAGCAATACAATTTTATTTGACTAGGGTCTCATTTGTTATCATTATTCAAACCCATTGTACGACCCAACTTTGATCAGTTAGTACAGGCTCCAACAATGGTACAGATGATCCTAAACCTGCAGGACGAGCTGGAAGAGGCAATCCAAAACTGTTTGAGGATGTGCCATTGGAATCTGCTGTGGCAACTATTTTTGCAGCCAAGGAGTTCATTGTGTCATTTGTTTCTTCATCTTCCTCACTGTCATCCTCTTCCGACTCAACATCTGATTGGTAATTCTCAGCTACAATGGACCTTGAATTATCATTAGGTCATTCAATTGCTATATCCCTGTTTGACTCAACTGCCAACACTGCATCTGGCACAGGCTTCTTTTCTCTTCCGTCAGTACCATTGAATGTTTCATTAATTTCTGTCGTATAAGAATCTTGCCGTTGAATAAGGTCATTCTGCTTTCCATCTTCATCTGGGATTACCTTTTCTTCAATCTCCACAGGAATTGCTTCAACCACGACCTGTTTCTCATCATTCGTCGGAGAGGGTTCTGAGATCATATCAATCTAGACTGGCATTTCATTCAAGCATTTAGACTTGCCAACTTGTGCTTCTTCGGCAGCTGCTGCCTTGCTGGCATCTTTAATCTCCTGGTTTATTGAGTAGTTATCCAATATCTGTATTCGTTGAACAATGTCACTGATCTCCTTATCCTTATCCGACAACTTAGCAAACTCGTTATCATCCTTCTGGCTTTCATCTTGAAATTTCTCTCCTAGATCATCCAATTTCCCTGCATCCCACACTTTTCCTTCAGAATTTGCTTTCTTGCCATTTTCATTCTCTCTTAAATCCAAATTTTCTAATTCTTTGGGTGTTTAAGCATAAAATTAAAATGTAAATGAAGCGACTGTTACTGATTGTTAGCCTTTCTCCAATGCATAATACCATATTAAAAGGGGAGAACAAAAAATAAATTAAAAATACATCAATTACAAAACTATAAATATGTAAGAAAAAGTATAAAAGTCAGTCTGTTGATGAGTTCCTGAGCTATTGCACAATCACTAGCTTGTACCATATATATGTCATAGCAAAATACAAACCTGTATCAGAAGACGAAAGGGCAGTCAGGTAGTAGTGAAAAGGGAGCTTCTATAAACAAGATAAAACATTATAAACCACTGACCACGTCCAACTACAAAAAGGCACCGAGTCTTCCAAACATAATAAAACATCAATTATCACTACATTGAGATTGTTTGTCAAACATCAACATTTCAGTTGGACCAACACAATGAACTGGAACGTTTTCAAACCAAACATGATGAATTTCTCATACAAATTTGGTGGGATAAGAAAGAATATTACAAATTGAATATACTTTTGCCTTTTAAAGTTTTTATCACTAACGCATTGCCAATATCTGAATAATTTCTAAGCAGAGCCTTGCGATTCTTACCTGTATAAATAAGAACACAAAACAAATAAGTTGCAAATAGAGTAATTCAAATAATATGCTGACTGTTGTTTCGGATATTCTCAGTGCAATGTTTAAAACATACTATTGCATCGCCAAAGTCAAACTAGAACAGAACACAGCAAAATAAGCAAGTTTATCTTTTAATAGCTTTACAATATACAGAAGGAGAAGCCAACTTACCAGTTCAATCTTGATACAAGTGTTTGTGATGTACAACATCCAATAACTTTCTCACTTCAGCAAATTACACCAGCGTTTTTCAAAGAACCAAGGTGGTTGAATGCTTTGCATTCTTCACTCTTAGGACATGGCATGATCATGACATAATAATAAATTGCCATTATGCACCAACCACTAGACATCCAAAGGGAAAAACGGGTAAGAAATCTAGCACAACAACTACACATGTAGCATGGAATTTTTAGAAATTAACGTAAGTTGTGAAGATATGAAATATCAGCAAGAAAAAGTCAGGCATAAGAAGTCATGTACCTATTGTTAGCACCAGCTATTTTCTTTCTTAGCACCAGTACAACAAGCAAGTAGAAATATAAATGATTTATTTTACGAACCAAAATCTCCAATTAGAAAAAAACAAAATCTATTTATTAAATAAACCAAAATCTAAAATTACTAGTAAGACTAGAGAAATTGCTTAGCATTGTACAATTTCTTAAATTGCTTAGCATTACACAATGTCTTAAATTGCTTAAGATATTTTCAAGCTATGTTGTACCATGATCCATAACGAGCACTTAAAATCTTCTGACAACGGGAATCAACATATAACAATTCCACATGTAAAATGTAAAATATACACAAAATATACTTAGAAGGCATTTTTACTTTTTAAGAAGGGCATATTGTCAAAGCAAAAAATATAGTTAGAAGGCATTTATCCATTAAAATAGGTCACACCTTGTATTCTTTTACGGTAGTCTTATTTCAATCATCTTATTGGCACAATCCGTATAAGGAATGTCCAAAAGTGCCCCATGTCAGGTTTTATTAATAAGCTCCATATCCTATAGTTATAGTAATTACAAATATGACACAAAGTTTGATGCAAAAGAAAACATAACCCAGAAGAACATGTTATTTGTGATAAGGGTGGAGTGATAAGGGTACTCCATATACAACCTTTTGGTTCACAACTAAACAAATAACATATATCAAAAACTATGTACATCTGAATTCCCAACTAACATTTCCACATTAAAAATAATAATGTAACATACATCCACATCATAAATCATGTTTATACCATACATACTTCCATGTAACAACCATATCACAATACTTGTAAACCATAAACCATCTCACAACAAGTAAGAATCACAAGTATTAAACAACTTTATTGTATAGTGGTCTCCATAGTCCCTTCAAGTAGAAAATACAATGCTATCTAGCTTAATAGTTTATTACCAACAAGGTTTAGTAATTTATTCCATGTCCTTCTATATAATACCAAGTGGCTCTGCTCGTTGTTCAATGACTTGTAAAATTTTTTCATGGTCTTCTACATCTAGTCTCCATTTTTTGCGTTTACTATTTGTAGTCTTCACCTGCTGCAATTGTAACCCTGTAGCAATTATGTGATGGGTGTAATGATACACCTTTTTGTCTGGTTTGTAATCAACAAAGTGAATCCCACTTTGGAGGGCTTTCACTTGTTGTAAGTATGTTCCCTGCACTACAACCGAGCCAGTAAAAAATGTTGTCACTTCACTTGTTATTTCACATGTTAGCTTTGTTCTCTCCTCTGTGCAACGCAACAAGTAGTACTCCACTTTCTCAATATTGGCTTCTTCAGCAATGACTGCAAATACATCTCCTACAACAAAATGCAAAGAAACATTCAATGATCGGATGTATAGTATAAATTATATACATATATATTTAATTATCAAATTATACTTGATCCTTTCAAATAAAACATACCTTGTTTAACCAGTCCAGATATGTGGTCATAATCAGTTGAAATTAATGGCACATCTTCAAAACTATCATCATGATCTGATCCATATGTGTCATCCACAACTAAAGGAACTTGCTTCCACTCACCTACATACCCATGTTTTTGACTATTGCACTCTGAATATGATTTGTTCATGCATTCATAACAAAAACAAGAATAATCTCTTGTACAGATTGTCCAGTTATTACTATCCATAGTCATCAAAGAGTGCAAAGACCTAGAATTGGGAATCCTTTCACATCCATACTTTGTCCTCCGATCAATACCTTCATTTAATCATGCTCAAAAGATCAATAAAGTTTAAAACAAACAACAAAAATCAGAATAAAAAAATTTAAAGTTAGTAACTTGTAGTTCACTTAATAAATCACATCAAGATTTACATATCTATGTTTTAAATGTGCATGTACCTGTTATCTCCCAAAACACTCTGTGTGGGGTTGAAGCCTGTGGGGTTGAAGCGTGTGATGTTGAAGCCTGTGAGGTTGAAACCTGAACTGCAAAATGTTTCTTACACCATTCAACAACAATGGTGTGGGCATCAATCAATCGATCTCCCTCATAATCAAAGCTTTGTTTCTTTAGAGCACATTTGATGCATGCACCCGCACCATCGTGTTCTCCCTTCCCATGACCACTCTCAAAAAAACTCCATAAATGAGGAATTTTGTGATGACGATGATAACGACTGAGTGCAAAGAAAGGGCGAGAGGATTTGAATTGTGATGCGCAACCATCTGACCAAACAAAATGGTGATCTATTTGTATTCCTGTTGATGAAGATATTGAAAGAACAAACCAAAACAATGTTGCACAAAGTGGGTGTCATGTTCCTTGTCATCACTTATATAGAAGTGATACTCCTTCTTGATCATTCGCTTCACATATGTACTTTCAACCCCATCCAAATCCAATTGTGCATGCCTATAAAATACTTGAACCATGATAGTAACCTAGTCAAGTATGATAATATTGTGTTTGAATTTCTTTTTGATGAGAAAATGAGTAATTCTCAGCAAAATCAACCATGGAAAATATGGAACCAATAGGGAATGTGTCCCTATTAGTCTTGAATTGTGTAGCCTGCCACTTTGAATAGTGAGAATGTTTGATGTACGGACTAATTAAACTTCGGAAACTTTGCATGAATGTAGCAATGGGGATTTCCTCTTCTACCAAATCCAACCTGGTTGCATCTTTTCCAAGCCTTGTTGAATATTTTATGTATTTGAACCTACAAAATCAATTCATAACATGGAAAAATTGTCATGTATTCATTTGCAATAAAATAAAAATCAAAATAAAATCTAACATCCAAATTTAAAAACATAAATTTATATATATCACCTCTTGCAAGCAACCAGGTTAACTGTGTCCAAATCTTCATTTGTTTTTGGCAATAATTTCAAGTCCCCACACTTGTCACAGACACCTTTGATGCAAGTCATACGATCATCGACATGATCATCAGATACGTTGCAAATAATTGAAGTTATGAATTCACTGACACGTGTAGGTGGGGAAATTTCTTCTCGTAACTTTCTATACACCTGAAAAAAACATAGATTTTGAAATACATTAATTTTAAATCACATGTCTCAAAAAATGATATTTAAACTAATTTTAAATATATAGATATAAATGAAAGCACACCTCAAAATATATATACATTGAATCTATAAATTTTTATGTACCTGATAGTGATAATCAAACTCAACGTGATAGCGACAACAACATGTGTCAAGGACTTTATCAGCTCGCACATACCAAGGCTTCAAATTTTCAAACATTCGTTGTCCAATCTTAACATCTGGATTTTCTTCTGTAAACTTTATGTACATCTCATGTTGAGTTATTTCAAGCCAATGTTTTATATGTTCATCATAGTTATTGCGAGTTATCCTATGTTTTAAAACATCCCTCACATTCGGAGAAGGATGAGTCCTCTCAGTCCAAAAATCAGAAACTATCTTCACAATATTATCCTCTATTTTATCAGAATGTGGATTTCTACACATTAGTGCCCAATTTCCTTCCATAGTAGAGTCATCCAATGTCTTCCTCCTCTTTGCATACCTGCTAACCGTCTTTCTAGATAAACCCAATGCCTTGGCAAAGGCGGTAACATGACGATTCTTTGTTGTATCTTCACTTACAACTGAAGTTAATATTGCTCTACGAGAAATACTCTTATCAGCAGACCTAGTTTTTGTACCCAAAGAACTTATTCCTTTAAAAACATTCCCAACAAATTCTTCTTCTACACGTTTTGAATTTTTCCATCCAAAATCAACACCTAACAATTCTAATGTTTCCCTCATATCAACATGATTCAAGAATGTAACCAACAAATGTGCTCTAGCAACTGTAGTCAAATTAACAAATTCACCATATACTATCTCTACACTTTTTGTTGTTTTCTTTCGTGATAGTGGTTCTTGTTCGGAAAATTCTTTTAATTTTTGTAAATCCATCTTCACCAAGTGTTTCACATTTTTTTGGGAAGTAATTCCATAACTTTTGTTATCACTTCAGCATAATGTTGCGCATCATGATCTGTGTCCATAAACATACACATGGGATCCTATCAAAACCCTTGCCTTTACGCAATCTAAAAAACATAAATTATCATATTTAAACCTTAGAACTAAAAAAAAAAATTAGGATCTATCAAGGGTTTCTATACATATGTACCAATTTTTGCAGCGTTGTCTTTCACTTGTTGTGTCTCTCTCTCTCTCTCTTTGTGCCCTCCTACGAACAGATCTTCTAGCATTCTTTTCTGCATTCTCTTCCTCGGTATATTTTCGTTTCTCATTCTTTGCATTTCCCATGATTCATCCACTTCAATAATTTTCACCCACACACATAAATCGTGATAGATCTGAATGTCTAAGAGTAAACTCGATACAAAACTATATGTGCATGCAACTCTATTTATATACAAATCGTAGTAGAAATTAGGTTATTTTTAATTTTAGTTTTCTATAACTTTAAAACAACTTTTCTAAATTTAATAGAATTTATATTTAATATGTAAAACAACTTTTCTAATTTAATATTACATATTTTTGGTTAAAAACAATTTAAAAAAAACACACTTACTTTAAAACACAAAAAATATGTAAAAAACTAAATTTAAAACATAAAAAGCGAACAATATTTAAGTAACTTGTAAAACATTAAATTTAGAAGGGGAGACGCAATTGCGAATCATTAAATCTAGAAGGAGACGTTTTGGCGGTGCTTTGGTGGCGTGAAGGGGTTCGCGTGAATGGGGGTTCACGAACTGCATTCACGTGAACACCATTCACGCGAACCCCCTTTTGCGTGAACCCTGATGAGTGGTAGTGACGTGGCACTGAGTGGCACATTTTGGCTCCAAATCCTTTTGGGGGACAATTGTGAGCCAAAATATGCCACTCGGGTGCCACGTAATTAGGGTAAACGAAATAGTTAACTTACAAAATTTTGACACAAAATTCATATTTTTATTGGCTTTCTAAAAATGTAATTTTCATTTTTTAAAAATCTATTTTGCTATTTATTTTTTAATTTTTACTAACATACGGTATTTTAGGACAATCAATAGTACACAATCAACCAAATTTGAAAAATAGTACAATATATCAAAAAAATTGAAAAAAATATACTTAGTATTTGTTGAATTCTTCTTCTTACCTGTGAAAAAAAAAAATTAATTTCGATATAAATATTAAAAGTTATTGGCATTGAAATATGGACGCCATTTATTTTAAAATATAGTTACTAAATAATTAATTAAAAAAAATATAAGTCAAAAAAATATGAAAATTTGACAGCACGTCAAAATTATAATCTTGAACATATATCTAAAATTTCATAGTGAAAAGATAAGTTTTCATTTTAAAAACCACAGGGGACAGTCATTCCTCTTTAATAACATAAGAAACAACATATGAATAAAATTAAGAAAAATACTATATTTTTTGCCAATTTTTTTTTTTAAAAATATACATGTATTCTACACTCTAAACACAACATTTCGTTAGTTTGTGGAATTTCATGAATGTGTACGGTTTTGTGGCTATTACCTTTAGAAAATCAATTAAACTGAAAATTCATGTTTACTAAGGTACAAACCATACCAAAAAGTGGGACATTTTATGTGTAATAACGCGTAAGAGAGGAGACCACAATCATGTTTCATGGAGTGCAAAGAAAGTGACACCATACACAAGCACAATTGTAAAAACTAGGAAGGAGGTGAAATCAAATCTTGTATGTTGTCTGAAGAGAAAAAGCGTCTCACGATCAAACAAAGGATACCCCTCATCATATGCAAACTATAACGAGATGCGCTCACTAGTCAAGCAATAATAAGGGTAAAATACAATGTTTTAAATGAACTCAAGATGAGTCTCAAAGATATTCAAGGAATGTCGTAAAAGCATATTGAAGACAAATAAGAGCTCAAAGTGTTCCATGCACACTTGAGCACATGATTAGTAAAAAAATCTATAATAACGCTTAAAAAATATCGTTTGGAAATGCCTAATTTAGCTAATTTAAAGATATGGGAGTTAAAAATGATAATTAATGTTAATTTAAAGGATGATTTTAAATAATACTAATCATAAATGAAGGTCAATTTAGAGTCATAATTAATAGAAATAGATTTAATATAATTAAATCTAATTAATTATGAAAAACTAATTAAGATCTAATACAAATTAAATCCTAATTAATATTTAAATATACTTTCCTTTCTAAAAGAGTCAAATTTAAAACTAAATAAGATCTATTAAATTTAAATGAAACTAATTTAGGACCAAAAAAAACTTACAGTTATTTGAAATAAATAAATTATAACAACCTTACCAATTTGGAAACTTTCCCTAAACAAAGGATACAGTTTTGAATGAAATAAATAAAATTTAAATCGACTTACCCATTTTGTTTGATAGACTCAAAAACTTACTCAAGTAAAAAAGCACTCACCAAACTTACCATTATAAAACACAAAAATTGGTTGGAGGGTAGAGTAAGCGTTTGTGTTACCGAGCTTTGTGGAGGGAGGATCCCACGGTGGGTGCAAAATCCTAAGTTGGTGATCAAAGGCCGGGAGAGCATGTGTAACATGCCAAGAGATGTGGTAACGGCTAGGTCATGGGGCTCGGCGAGTGGTAGAGGGGAGAATCCATTGGGAGTGGATAGCTCGGAAAGGAGCTCCCGGATGAAAGAGACTCACGACCAACAACATATAATAAATAGAGATGTATGGCAAACTAAAACGCCGAGTCATGGCCTCGTATACATCAAGACCACGCAGGAAACTCATGGCCTCACCTAGACACTATGACCACATAGGGAAAATCATGGCCTCGTAGACCACAACCATGCAGGGAAAGGATAACACGGCCACTAGTGAAGAGAGCCACATGAGACCTCAACCAGTGAGAAGGATAGCTTGTTTGTGCTAAAAAAGGACTTGGACACACCAGATTTGAGCAAGGAAAAATCATGACCATGGAGAGAGGGTCTCGGCAATTGTAAAAACTAGGAAGGAGAAAAAAACATGACCTCAAAGCTCTAACAAGCCAAAAAATGAAAGGGGAACTTAGCAAGAGAGGAGATGGGTTAAAAGTGGAGAGAGCTCAAAGTGGGCTGAGCACATGATTAGTAAAAAAAAACACCAATCACCGAAGTTTTTTGACTACGAATCTACAAAAAAACAAAAACACATTTAAAAAAGATCTATTAAGATCTATCCAAATTTAAATGATGGCTTGTTTGTGCTAAAAAAGACTTACTTGTTATTTGAAATACAGTTGTAAAAAATAATTTTTAGTTTAATAAATGATTAAAAAACTGCTAATAAAGAACCTCTATTTTAGCTTGATAAACAAAGGATATAAATTTATAAAATTTAAATTGACTTAGCTAAATAGTCATTAAAGCAACCCTGAAAAATCAAGGAGATATGCACATGCATGAAGAACACAACAAAACTGAAAAATTTCCAAGAATAGTTTGTTAAGCACATTAGCAATAAATTTCCGTAATCTAATGATAATAAAAACTTGCACATGAGGAGTATAAAATGAAACCAAGAGTAATCACAACTCAAATGATGAATGCTAGATTTGAGCAAGGAAAAATCGTTTACCCAATCTCAAAAAAACATGACCTCGATACCATGAAAGAGTTTACAAGAATCATATCAAAATATTTGCCCCATGATGAAGTTGCACTCCAAAGGAAACATAATAGCTCCAGCAGTAATCACAAGGAGGAATCGATCACCAATGGAAGAAATTGCATGATGAACAAATCTTGCACATAGAGAAAGACAACGAAGTGTCAAAATATTTGCCCCGCATGAAACATAATATGCTGCATACTCATAAATGTCAAATGAAGGGATACATATAGGGTCTTACAAGCCGAGTAACCCTAGTGCATGACACACAAGCAAACCCTAAACCTAACCCTAAACCTAACCCATGTGAGATGACCCTCCACATGTGAGTGGAGGACACATAGGATCTCACATACCAAAGCAAAAAAAATTGAGATGTATAATTATGTATAATTACCATATATAATGTTGATTGAAGCAAATGTCCATATCGACAAGTTTTCATAAAATAAATGGAAAACACTTGCACAAATTTAGTAGAATGAGTATGATCATCACCGATATAAAAGTGTTACTCTCTTAATTTTTTAATCATTCTCTGTACTATCAGGAGAATGTACAGATGCTATATGCACAAAAATGGCAACATGTACTGAGTTGTAATATTGTGATTAAACCTCTATTTGTGGTTGCAACATGTAATTCTCTGCAAAATTGACCACTAAAACAATAGTACCAATAGGAAATGTGTCCTTGCATATCTTGAATTGTTCATTCAACCATAGAGCTCTATGTGTATGCCTAGCATACTCATAAACAATTTCATCCTTATATTTTCTCATAAATTAAAAAACAGGCATATGTTCTGTAACTAGCTCACACCATTTAGACTCCTTTCCATCTTTCAATTGGTATGGTACTAATTTATATTTATCAAACTCAACTAAATTATGTCCTATTACACCTCGAACTTACTCATGGATGTAACTTTCCAATTTAGGTAATCTTCCGCACGTACCACAACTTCCATCTAAAATTCGACTATAAAAAAATTGTCCAACTTCTTTTCACAAAATATTGTAGGAATGAAATCCCTAGAAGATATTGGTGGAAATTGAATACCACATTCTGATAACATAGTTTTAGAATGAAAATAAAAATGAATACGTAAAAATTTAGCATAATGCATTACAAATTCAACATATTACCTATAATAACAAGTGGTGCGAGCATGGTTGATTTTCACATAGAATGGTTTCAACATTTCAAAAAAATGTTGACTAATTTTAATTTCTAGATGATCCTATTCAAACTTACAAAAACATTGAGTTTGAGTCATATTTAAGAAATGCTTTGGATGTGGTTCATGATTAGTAGAACCAACTCTCCATTTTACAACATCTCTTGTATTAGGTGAAAATTTAGTGTTATCATGACAAAATTGATTAAGAACTTCTCTTATAACATCAAATATATCTTTTTCCTTACACGGTGCTCTAGTAGAAAATGCCCAAAAATCAGTGTTATTGAGTGATTGAAGGATATTACACCTTTCAATTGCTTTCATTAGAGTTTTTGATTAACTTTCAACATTTGACTTATTTGCCTAATCAAACGTTGTTTTTTGTTGATTCACTTACAACACTAGTAGCAAGTACATGACACACAACATTACTATCCCTTGTGCGTCTCTTTGACACCAACAATGTGATATGCATCATGAAGATTTTCAACAATTGTAGAGGTTTGAACACATATATTAGATGTTGTCAATCCTAAGGTGTTTAATGTAGGTCTCATTTTATTCAATTTCATCAAAGCTAACCAACAGTGACATAGTTGGGAACAATTTAAAATTTCAAAATGATTATCCAAAATTTCAAAGTGGTTTTTCTTCTAATTTTCCATTCAAAAATTTTGTGGACATTGGTTTTAAAATGTTCTCATCAATTTCAATAAAATAATTAGGTCTCTTACATAAAATCTTAGGAGGTTTTTTTGTCAAATTTTGCTTGTCTACGATTTAAACTTGAATTTCCTTATTCACATTTTCATTATCTCCTTCAATTTCAACATCAACTACATCACGAGTATTTAATTCATCTTCAACATTGATAGTAAAAATATCTTCATCATGAGTATTTAATTCATTTTCAACATTGATAGTAGAAACATTACCTAGTTCTTCATTGCTTACAATAGTAGGGGTTGAAGATGAACCTCTTCTTGATTCACAAAGTTTCCGCATTAACTCAACATATTGAAATATTTTTGCATGTAATTCATCCGGTGTTTTTTACTTATTGATTTCCTTTTTTGACTTTGTTTCTTGTCTCCCATGATGTTTTCCTTCTAATGTTAAGAAAAACTTGCATAAAGTAACATAATTTCACAGTAATTCATACAGTAAGGAGAAATAGTAAAAATCACATGGTAATTCAAACATTGGGATGCATGTAAATATGAATTAATAACCACAATCACAGTTTATAACAAGTGATCGTGGTTCTATTATTAAGGACCGCATTCACGGTTTATAAACCGTGATTGTAGTTATTTTGTATCATCAAATTCAATTCTTAAGGCTTGTGAAATATTTTTTTCCCCAACTAAAGCTATGAGAGGTCATCATGGCTGTGTGAAGGCCTAAAATTCAAATTTTCTCTTTTGCAGACTTGAACCATGCCGAAAAATCAAAAACATCTCACAAAAATGGTACCATCGTGTAGGGGAGACAATTAGCTTCATAGAAATATTGATTTTAAAGTGAATAGAATAAGATAAATATTATTTTATAATTTTTTTACTAACAATAGGTCTTTAAGACCTTTTTTCCCGTGAATGTTTATGTCTACATTTAAGACTACAACTTTTTTTTCACTTATAAAAATGTGATAAAACCTATACCATCCCAAGCATGGAAAAATTCTATACATGTTTTAAAAAATTATTTGATTTCAATATTTTTTGATATAGTTGTGACGGGAAAACAGAAATCGCTCCATTTTCTAAAATTTTAGACCACTTTCATGGAAAAAAATAAAAAAATAAATATTGCTCGAAAAAATCTAAAATAAAATCCATCCCAAGATAGACAACGATATCTAAATTTTCACTAAAGGAAAAAAACAAGATTTGGTCATCAAAACCATGAGAAAATGGACTACAATCTTATAGGTTTAAAAAAACCAAGTCATATAGTTTTGAGTTTTTTAATATAGATAAACTTGTCCATTTTAAAATGTTTTTAGTAGTTTAGAAACTATATTCCAGATGCTATGATTCATATTCATACAACTTTTTCTAATTTTGAGTGCATGTATTGCTAATAATCCCTACAAGTTTAGATTTTTTTGATTTTTGCAATATGATATCCACTTATGACCCCTTTTTGGTCCAACAACTGCTACACTTACCCACATATCTCACTCGGCTCAACATTCACCGCTAGTCCTCGAAGGAAATTTTGGTGGACTTTTATAGTTTTGTCTCTAGGAGGTAAATTACAATTTTTGATGCTCATACATTCCCTAGGAAATGTTTCTAGGCTTCTCCCATGCTTACCTAGTCTTTTCATGCCCCTGTAATGAGTTATTACACCTCATTATACTTTAGAACTAGGCCTAAATAAACCAATTACAATTGTGACTCTCATCATGTAACCTGTTACTCATTCCAAAATATATTACACATGCTAGAAACATCATGTATGACATGTAGAACACCTGTACCAAGTTTACTAACCATGTCCATACCTCCAGTGGACTCCTACCTCACTGACCAAGCCTACAGAACACTAAAACCATCCTAAATTCTCAATACACCACTGATAAGGCACTACCAATCAACCTTCATGTCCCTTACAAATCCTCACTTCACCACTCACTCCTTTTCCATCAATTCCACTTAACATCAATGAAAACACCAATGACTAGGGTTCAACAATCTCCTCCTTTATCATTGATGGCAACATACTTAGAAACTTTGATAAGCAAGCAAACACACACACACACACACACACACACACACACACACACACACACACACACACACACACACACACACACACACACACACACACACACACACACACTAGTAGCTTCAAATCACCATTCCTAGTTTCTGACAACATTCTCTCCCCTTTGACATCTATGAAAAATGGTTCTTGGCCACTTGACATGAAACAATGATAACTAAAGACAATGATGCATGAGAAAACAAGCTTACTTATCCACAAGCTCCCCTAGGACTGTGTTTTCTCTTTTCTGAGCTCCTATACCAGCCTTGAGTGACCTCTACTTGACTAAACTAATCTCCCCATGAATACACTAACTCTTCATTTGAAGCCAATTTACTTATCTCATAGCTTTAGTTAGCATAACTTCTTGATTTCTAATCATTTCCACTTGGTCTCAAAAGAATGGAGCTGTCCCTAAGGCACCTTTTCAGTGCATATTTGACAAAATTTATCATGTTATAGGGTTCCATATACCTCATGAAAACTCTTCTCTTCACTCCCCCTGGGATTATGCAATTAAAATTTAACTAAGAATGCAAATTTTGAATCACTTACCTTGTTCACTTGATTTTGAGAGGTGACAAACACTTAACCCCTGTCCAAAAATGATATTTCAGTTCTTTTGAGAGAATATATTAGACCTTCACAACAAAAATTACTTGTTCTACCCGAGAACCACCAAATAAATTGTGAATCTAACAAGGAAAACTTACAATTTATGATGACAACATCTACAGTCTATAGGACACATTGTGGAGTTGAGAAGATATTTTATAGTTCATAAGACATAGTTCCTTCTTTTGAAACCACATACACAATTCAAATCTTAAGCACAAGATGAGGGTTGTTTAACTTACCAAATTTAGGCTTGATAAATGTTCTTACCATTGAAAAACCATGCCTATGACCTTATTTACCTCATCCAATATTCATTCTTCATTTAACTTACCTTGCACATACCTAGTTCACCATTTTCCTTGGCCTTTTGACTAGTTTCCATCCTCAAGCATGTAATTTTATTTGGATTTTGGTTTCCTCCAAGGCTCATAAGCTCAACAATCCTATTACATCTTATAAAAAGTAAGGTTTCCACTATTATTGACACCAATGGTCAAATACATTAAACCGCCCTTTGGGTAGCTCCTAAACTATCCCTTCTAGTTTCTTGAGAACAAGACCCTTGCTAGCAATATGCTTGTAGGGATATAGATACCCCCATCATGAGATGAATACATTTATTATGACACTCTTCCAATACCAATGTGTGCCCAAGATTCTAAGCTCCAAATCACAATACTTCTCCTTGATCTCACCCTTTTCTCTTTTGGCTCACTAGTTCCACTAGGTCTGCCATACTATATTGTCAAGCTTATCCTCTTAGTCACTTTTTCCCAAGATGTAAGCTATGTATTTTTAAATGCACAATAAGCCATTCCTTTATTGTCATAAGTTTCTAGGTTACACTTCTTTTCTAATACCCACTCCCTTTGTAAGGTTACTTCTGACCAAGCCCTGATCTGTGCAAGACCAATATGAGCACATATTGTTAGCTTTAATTTTAGATTTCACTCATAAAGAAAATAATTCCTTTATAATACCTTCATAACATCCTTTGTGTCAAGTTTCAGGATTACACTCCATAAATTGGGTCATCAATCTTCAAACCCTAGCTAAAGGACTATGTGAACCAAAAGTTCATAAACATCTATATCTTTCCTTCTCTTTGATTTGAAAACATAAAATTTCCTAGGATGGTCTATTTTTGGCCCACCTTCATGACTAGTTTAGTAGTGAGGAGAATTTATTCCCTTTTCTCTATCATCACGAGCTTAGGGTCTTCACAATGTGTTTTGAGTCAAGGTATGAAACCCTAAGAATACACCATGAAGGAACAAAGATTTTACAAACTTATAACTTTCTCTTCACTCAAGAAAACCTTAATTCTACACATACACACCCTTTATGGATCAATGTCATCATACAATCATCAGTACATAATGCAACACTTTGTCCTAGTTCTAGAACTTTGTAGTCTTTGGGTACATGCATTAAAATGGCATAACACTCCTTGAAACAAAAAAATTAGGTGATCCAAATGAAATAATGTACACTCCATGCACTACCACTATGATAAGAAACTTAAGGAGCTCTTCAAATCCAAAATATAATCTAAGACTTATCTTAAAACAAAGGTTGTTAACATTCAAAGATTAACTTTAATCCCCATGGACCCACTCCTCTGGAAGTATGAAGCTTTTAGGCCATCAACCTCCCAAACTATTCTAAGAGCTTATTAGACCCTTGAAACCTTCTTTCAATCAAAATACAACTAAGATAAACATAGTATAACCCTTTGTACCACCTACAATGTCAAAATATTAATGAGACTTGTAGATTGTCATTTATATCTGATTTGAGTCAAATGGGATTCTATTTTCCTTGAAAGGTTGTTCAAATTTTTTTATATATATTCATAAACCTAAAAACAATACCCTTGGGAGTGTAACAAACTCAACTATCTGAACTTCACTTTCCAATACATAAGTCATGGAGAATACCCTCAACAAGTATGCAGAGCCTTGATGATGTTTCAAAGCATTATCTTACACTAACCAAATATTCACCTTGATATAATCTTCAAAAGTTTTCACCTAAACTATGTTTAATCATTTGACAACTTATCATAAGCTTGGTATAACCACCATAGACTTTACACCTTAGAAATTTCATCATCCAATACTATATGACTTCATTTGGGCTTGATAGACATTGTAACTCTTATTTTTCTCCATTTCTCATACTTATAGATTCAACTATTCTTATTAGGCTTACATAACTCCATACACCGTTGCTTACAATCTTCAAACTTTTGATTTGATATCAAAGGAATTACGATATACACTTCAAGGTATGACTAACCAGATGACCCTTTACTAAATACTAAAATTTTATCATTATTTGAGTCTACATTTACAGACCAAAGAGTACACTTTGACTACTTGATAGAATTCTACTCACTTTTACATACCCATGACTTGACCATAATGAATGCTAAGGTTTGACAGTCCTTGCTGATGAGAATTATAGCATTTGAAACCTAAATAGACTTGATCAAGGCTTATAGGACTGATTGGAGACATATAAATGCACTTCATACAAAAAGAACAACCATTTTGACTCAAATGCACTCATAGTAGACATTGACTAACTAATTCCACTCCTTTCATGATCCATAGATTTAAAGACTAAGGCAGACACTATGATAGATAGACCCTATAAGTAGATTAGACTTTCAATAACTTGACATAGTTCAATCATACCAAATAGATTTAAGAGAAGAATAGACTAAGCATACCTTTTCATTGGTGATATATTTGCAACATGAAAGTCTCTTATCAGCACTTGATGATGGTGACTTTACTTCAAACAAACCAATGCTTCTTCCAAAGAGAGTATGCCTTCTAGAATCCTAGAGAAGGCACTCTATTCTTGATAGAATCTCTCAGAACAATAGGAAGTCATGATTGATGACTCACTCTTTCCTTCTCTTTCCTATGAATCCTTGTCTATCTTCTTTGATGTACTTCTAGATGTTCTACCTTCATTTCCGAGACTTTACTACTTGTCAAACATGTATGATGTGTTTCATTTCCTTATCTTCTCCTAGCTATGAATGGTCATTGGATTGTTCTCATTCTTCTTGGCTTGATCATAAACCTTGGATGTCTTTCTTGAGCTTGCATCATCTCCCACACTACTCTCTTATCATTCTTTGCTTTCTCAGCTCTAGATTAGTCTTCCTTGACCTTGTAAACATATCTCATGATCTTCTTTCCAGTGATTTTCTCACACCCTACCGACTTAGTCTCACTTCTAGGATTTACCTTCATCTTTAATATATCTTTGTCTTATTATTTGAAAGGTTGCAACTTGTTGTTATATCTAGGATACTTATAACAATGCCTTGCAAAATGTCCTCATCCATGACAATTGAAACATACAACATAGTTTCTGCTACTTGAGTCTTCTTCTCTCCAATACTACCTTAATGGTTCCTCTAAGCAGTACTTAACAATATGCCCTTTTTCTTAATAGTTGAAACACACTATATTCTTTTCATAATCAGTTTTATAGCTTCTCCATGGGTGTTCTCTGTCAAATTTCTTCATGTAGTTCCTAGCTTTATGTCTAAAACCATAACATGAAAAACAATATCCATTAAAATTTATTTCATACCTAAAAGCATTAGGTTTCCTAATAGGTTTAGGCCTTCTTAAATTTGTCCACTTAGTTGTCTTCATGTTTGACTATCCACTTGAACCAAATTTTTTATCTTCATTCTTCTTTACAGGATCTTTAATGAAGCCTAGTCTAGTTTTTTCACATGCTACCTTTTGTTTGTCCAACATTGAATTTAGATCGTCAAAATTCTTTTATAACTTTCCATACATCTGTATCCTTTCTTTTTCTTCTTCTAGATCAATTCTCAAAGATATCAATTCCTCTTCATATCTCATACAAGTGTCCTCTTTGACTTTCAAAGCTTGTGTCAACTTGTCAACTTGAGACTTCAACTCAGTATTGAGTTTTAGGTGCTCCTCTTATTTAACTTTAAGGGAGAATGAGATAAATTCTAGTTGGGCTTCAAGTTATTTGATTTGATCTTCATCTTTATGTTTCTTCCTTTCTTCAAAAAACTTGATCTTCATACTCTTTCATCTTTATCTTCAATTTTTGGTTCTTTTTCCTTTGATATTTCAATTCATCTAGGGAACTTATCAGTTTTGCTTCAATATTTACCTCTTCTTCCTCTTCATCTAATATTTCATCCTCAATGACATATTTTTCTCTTGAGCTGCTGCTAGGAATTACTTTAATAACCATGCTTGTGATTTAGGAAGGACCTACTCCAAGTTGTTAGACTTGATTTTAGAGTACCAGGATCGATACCAATTGTTGGAAACTTGGACACTGAGATGGGGGTGAATTAGTGTCAATTAAAAATTTTCATATATTTTTACTTTCTCAAACTTTATAATAAAACCATACATAAGAAAATAATAGGAGACAATACATAGTGACACAATATTTTAATGCGAGAAACCCAAAATGGGAGAAAACCCATTAAAATCAAGAAATAGGCTTGGGAAATTTTTTTCTTTATATGTTACATTGATTTCATGGTTGAGCTTCAACTAAACCTATAACTCGCAACTCCAAAATCTTGACCAAGTTGCCACTCGGTCTTTGTGATGTGTTTCAACCTATCCGGAAACTTCAACTCCCAATTTTAGTTTAACTACAACTATGCTTTAGTGAGCTTAACTCATAGGAAGCTGCACTCCCCAAATTCTAAGCCACCACTTAGACTTGTTCAATAAATTTTTTCACCCTTAGTTTTTGTATTATATACAACCGATAATGACCTCTAAATTATCTCTTCTCTACTTCTTAAAACTGCTCTTGATTCTCCTTTCTTCTAATCATCTAATCATCATTCAATTTGATTTGATATAATCACTTCAATCTTCTTGCTTATTGCAATATTTTTCTCAACTGGACCTTATCCTTGTTAACAAGCTATCAGGTCAAAAACACCTTCTCAAGCTGATATTTCTATTCATAATCTTAGTTTCACTCTCTACATACAAGCATCACCTATTTTTTTCATGGATGTCCTTTTGAATTGATCTGATTGAGCTATGTATATAATCCATCATTCATTTTATTTTCAACTCATTTATATATTGTGTACCTATATTTTATTTGTATAAACTTGCAACACACTTACTTTTCAAAATACACCTTATGTCTAAATGTAAATTTGGTCTTCTGTCACTTCATACCTTTGTGAAGATTTTCCTTTTCATTTCTCTATTAATTCAACAACACTTATTTTTCACAATCTCACATATTCATGTTAAGGTATTTCACCTATTTTTCACACACTCTTCAAATTATCAAATAATTCTTTTATAGACTATATGTAACTCCTCAACTTCCACTTCAAAGGTTATTCATGTATTTTATTTCATACGTTGATAAATTTCCCTCCCTTATCAAATTCTATTCTCTTTGTTTCCATTGTCTTTATGAATTACTATGCACGAATAAGAGACAATCATCTCGTCAGTTATACCCTCTTAGTCACTTATAACATCAAGAATCTTAGTCGGAATGCCTCTATCATCATGATTTTTAGTTACATTTGGTTTCCTTCTATTATGATGAACAACATTTTATCTTCCAGCCTTAATTCTAATATGCTAAGGATAATCACAAAGTGTAACCATTACATGCACCTTAAAAAAATCTCAAAATTTTATTCCAACTCTTACACTTTGTAGTTCTTATATTCTTCATTATGAGCACAAATGTGTTTTCTTCACAGAAAATATTCAGTCTTGGAAAACTCAAAAATTAGTCCTTGTGAGCATTGTTATACATTTAAGGAGGAGAATACATCTTGATAACATTGATCTTGAACTTATTTTGGATAACCTCACTCGTTAAAGATAAGACACCTATTTGGTTCTTCAAAAGACATGCATAGTGATAAAAATAGGGATGTGACATTTAAACTTGGCACTTCATACCTTTCTCAGCCAAGATTAATCTCTCTGGAATACCTTTTCAAACAATTTGAGAGTGAAATACCTCTTCTTAGGTCAAGATAAGGTTTGACTTCATGTTCAATTTATTGAGATAGCTTGGTTTTGCAAGATTGTGCTTACTTAGGGTTTTGAAAACCAAACCCTCATTCACGCTTTAAGCCTTTTTACGCTCTTTCTTCCATTCATGTGACAAGAACATTGTTTTATCCTTTGAAGAAAACTCCTTACCACAATTTCAAGATTCCATATGCATTTATTAGGGAGCGTATTCATGATTTAGGAAAGTTTACAATTTTTCTTGATTGACATATGAGCTTAAAACATTGTTTTCAAGAATTTGATATTCAACCCGATAAAGTTCTCAACCCAAAGTGTCTAAGGCACATTTTGTGAATCCTTCAACAATTGTTCAAGATTTCATACTGAAACAAATACCGCCTCGGGAGATATAATAATGAACACATTTTTTTCCAAAACAATGCAAAACTTGTTATTGACACACCACAATATACACAAGAGTTTGTAGTCTTATTTGAGAACACTCACCTTCACCCATACATAACTACACTTCACTGATGAGATGTTGAACATACTCAGAAAATTCATGATTGGATGTGAAAAAGAGAAGAACAATTTTCATACTTAAGAGCACAATCTTGAGAAGTAAATGACTTTCAACACCCTACATAGAAGGAGTTAGTCCTTTTACATAGTTGTACACTTTGTCGAAAAAATGTCACCAACCTTGAGAAGTAAAATTTACCATTTTGAACTTAGAAGAAGTATTCAACACTTATAAGGAGTTTTAACATTTGGACGCACAAGTCATTTTAAAATAGAACTATTCATTTTTGCTTACCACTTTAATAAGAAGAAGAGTGAGAGGAAGGAGAAAAACTTTGTCTAAACTAAAAATGCTCATAACTACTCTATTTCTTAGCCTAATTTCCCTCAAATATTTTTCACTACTTCAAGATTGTTTATTGAAAAATTCCTTCTATGATTTATCTAAAGAAGGCTAAAAAAATTACTTGGATACTAAGAAGCAAAAATGAGAGAATGGACTTTCAGATTGCATTCCTTAATGAACCAATTTTAGTAAAACTTACATAATGTTCACAATATTCCTCAAAATTTTATGAAACCTATCATGAAGAACTATAAATAACCCCTATACATGATCCATGAGTTTATTTCTCATAAATATTCTTGTATTATTCAACTCTATCTCACTTACCTCAATATTCATTGTAATCCTCAAAGGAAAATTTTGTAGAATTTTGAGTTTTACCTCCAGGAGCTAAAATAAACCTTTTGGATGTTCATACATTCCCTATGAAATGATGCTAGGCTGCTCCCATTCTTACCTAGTCTTTCCATTACACCGTAATGAGCTCTTACACCTCATTAGGCTTTAGAACTAGGCCTAAATGAACTAGTTACAATTGTGACTCTCATCATGTATCTCTCCTTCAGTCTTTAGGCATTGACTTTTTGAAAAATATATTGCACATGTTAGAAAATCATGTATGACCTATAGAACACCTATACCAAGTTTTCCAACCATGTCCAAACCTCTAGAGACAGTGGACTCCTACCTCACTAACCAAGCTTGTAGAACACTAAACTCATCCCGAATGTTCAATAAACCACTGATGAGGCACTACTAATCAACCTTCAGGCTTTTCGTATGTCCCAAGTATCCCAAATGCTCCCAAATTCGGTCCCTTATAAAGCCTCACTTCACCAATGACTCCTTTGTCATCAATCCAACTTGGTATCAATGAAAAAACCAATGACTAGGGTTCAATAATGTGCACCCAATCCGTGATGAGTAAAGAGTGTAGAAAAGATCTTGAAGATGATGTGCATTCCTTAAGACCAATTTTTTTGGGCAATCTCACGCCTATCATGAAGAATAACCCTAAAGAAGTGTAGGAGAAATTTTGGTGTCATCCTCCTACCTTTAATTGCTTCAAAGGAAGTGTAAAAATCTAGGAGATAAAAAAATGGCATGTAAAAATCTGATCTAGTTCAAACAATTTCAATCCAATGTGAAAGTAGAAAATGCTAAATGTAGTGCATGCTCTCATCATGTGTTAGGCATTAAAAAATATAGTGTTGAACATCATGTTGTCTCTCATGTAAAATCACTTGTGTAAACTCCAACCAAAAATGTGCTAAAATGATAAATGTTGTGATAAATGTTGTATCGCAATCTCACCCTAGAAAACAGTGTCTAAAAATGGAAGGGTTAGGGGCACCCAAGCACTACTGCATGTTTGGAAGGTTTGTTTCTCATGTAAAATCACTGTGTAAACTCAAAATGTGCTAAAATGATAAATGTTGTAATGCCTTGAGGACCCAAGTAGGGGATCTGGGTCATTGTTGAGAATGAATATTATGTTGAGTGTGTGTTGAATCGTACTAGACTATGACTATAAAGTGTTGTATGTCGTGACTTATTCACCTAATGATTCCCATCTTGTTTGGGTTGCATGTGACGTGCAAGGAGTATGTGGCCCAAAGGAGGACCATACGCTATGCCGAGGCGAACCCCTACAGGATGGAGGGAGTGTGCTTGGTTAAAACCAAAGCACACACAAGAAAATTTATTTGAAACAAGTGTTAGTACAAATAAAAACAAACACAGATGTAGAAGACAATATGTAAATAAGAAAACGAGAAGATAATACCTAAGAAGAAAATGTATACCATGACAAACAAGTTATAAATATGGGACACCACTCACGATCTTGCAAGACATATGAGGCAAAAGTGGCCACAAGAAGTTAGTGTTCACACAAGACGAAGGGAAAAGCCTCGCAAACAATGACATAAAAAAAGCACCGATAAGCAAAGGAATCGGACAATTGTGGAATCAAGTAGACATGAAAAAAAAATGTTACACATGGAACACTTGATAGCATATTCAAAAGATAACTAGTATGTGAAAAGTGTGTATAATATGATAGTAGTGTGCTATAAAAATGAAACAATATTACCTATGATGTATATAATTAGATGCCCCAGGAGTTGTGGGATTGGTAAGAGGTATTGTACCAAGAATCCATGCTGTGTGTATTGATATGTGGAAAGGCTATGATCACAACTAGAAAGAAAGTGAATGCACATGTGCATATGGAAATATAATGACATAAAATATATGTATCTAGCATATGTAAAAAGTGTACATGTAAACATCAAGTAAGAAAGAGTAAATGCAACCAAGATATGCAATATGTTGTGGATGAGATGGAATTGAATGGAGTGTGAGTGTGATAGGAGAAATTTTATCCTCAAGTGGATGTGTATGCATGAAGTTAGATTCATTCATAAAAGACCCCTCAATAGTCAATAATGAACTGTAGAACAAGAGTGTATAATCGAGAATTGGTTTGAATTGTGCGTTAGAAAGATGTGATTGACAAAGCATAGAGCATATAGAGTGAGTGAGGTAGTGATGAGGTTCATTTTAGGTGTAGAACCTTAATAGTCGAGTAGAACCTGGGAACTAGATTGATTCATAATATAATGAACACATCATGTAAAAGTATATGCAAGAAATATATGTCGTGAGTGTGTAGAGTGTGCAGTGTGTAGGATGTGTAATAGAAGATGTGAGAAAGAGATGTGCTGAATGCACGATGCCCAAGTGTGTAGTATGTTAGGTTGATGTATATAGTATGGAATCAATAGTCAAGTGTGAACCGAAGCATGAGAGGGCTTCATAAGGAATTGATGATCAATAATAATGTATCAAGATGTGCATGACGTGTATGAGAGACTATATGCAAAATGTATAGTATGTAAGACACCTAGAAGAGAGGGGGAGAAGTATGATGCTCCCAAGTGTGTGTTGATGATTGTTCTATTTGATGAAAGTGAAAGATGATGGTACTCCCCTAATTCTTGCGAGAGATAAATGTGTGTGAACATGCTCAAAGATCGGTGTGTATGAGACAAATGCTAAGTTGGGAACGGGAGCTATGCACCAGAGACCTAGGAGGTGATGAGTTCCTATGTGGAGGAGACCGCGAAGGTGATGTGCACCTATATGGAGGAAAATGAAAAGGTAAGGAATGCGGATGAGACTGCAGAAGTGATGAATACCTATGTGTAGGAGAGCACAGAGGTGATGAACACATATGTGAAGTAACATGATTAGGTGATGCATACCTATGTAAAGGAGATGTCAGAGTGACAAAACTAGACTTGTGAGATGGATATCAAACTCTGCGAGATCGAGTATACTATGTGTGAAATGAAGATATAAGAGAAGATTATGCTTTTGATTCAAGAGATCGTGGGGAACTATATTATCTAGAAAAGAAAATGACAGCCTCAAGAGGAGGTTGCGGCCATGGTGTGGATGGTGAAACACCATTAATAGTGATGAATTTCCTATTGTGAATGAAATTTAGAAAAAGTGGTACATGGAGATGATATCCTGAGTTATATGGAGCCATGGAAGACCTAAGAGCATGTCATACCATTTGACTGAAGGTTCCACAAGAAAAGGCACAAGCATGGTAAGAGGACTGATTGTGACTAGAATCTTGACATATCCATATGATTTAGGAAGCTGTATATGAGATTTGTGAGAGTAGATAGCCAATAGCAACAAGGAGTGTAATATAATAGGCGTTGATATGAAATTAGGGATAAACCATAATGTTATGATAGAAGTGGATCCAATAGAAGCACTAATGTGAAAGCTATAAAAGAAAATGTATCATGATATTCATGATCAGAGAAAGTAATGAGTGGTGGAGATGTCTCAAAGATGAGAAACTAGAAAATCGTGAGACCTTAATACGGAAGAAGCACTATGCGATATGTATGATTAGATAAGGATTCAACTACTTGTTTATCATGTTTTAGAATAGGATTGTTGAGGATATCGAGCTTATGATTTTCATTGATTAGTGAGGATGCAAGATGCTCACGAAGCTCAAGTGCTAAAAGCACCCTAAACTTTACAAAGAAAATTGCATGAATAAACAAGGAAGGCTAACACCATTTCCATCCATCTAGCCAAGCTTCTAAGTCTAGGAATGTAACATTAAGATAAAAGCTTAAAAGAATGCTTAACTAGAATGAAAACAACACAAAATATAACTAAACATGCCTACTAATATGCTTGAATTACCTAAGATGGGCCTAAATAGACTTAAGATGGAAATGAAATGGTTATGGTTACTACTCCAAATAAGGTGAACTAACCTCTCCAAATGACTACTTGGTCATTTTGGATATCCATCTACTAACCCATGAAAGCTTTAAGCAAGGATTGAAATTGACTATGAATCATATGTATTATATGAGATGCAAATCAAACCATGGTGTAAAGTATAAAGGAATGAGGTGCACTCTTTTTATATTTTTCCTTTTGAAAGAAACTTTTATTTTGGTGCATGTAGGACTAAAAGCCCCAAATTAGATTAGAATTTCTAATCATGATTAGGCCTTCCTAATCACAATTAGTTAATTACCAAGTGATTAATAGGTGTGGAGACTTAATCGACCGCTTAGGGTCAACTAGGAGGCTAGAATAAGATTTTGAAGATTTTTGAGATGTTGTGGAGGTGAATGGGGTGGATTTGAATGGTGGAAGAGGTATTTAAGCCTATATTAGGGCATATTGACCAAAACAAGGGAAAAATAGGCTTAATTATCTTATAAATGCTAATTATGCTTTTGGAGAGAATTTTGACTTACGATTTGTCGTAAAGTGTCGTCTTGAATGCAAAAGAAGTTTGGTGATCAAAAAGTGCTTGTTAATTGACCAAAGTGGTAAGAAACATTAGTTAATTAGTAAAGAGCACTAATTATAATAGAATTGGGAAGAATAAGAGTGATTTGCATGCGTTTTGGCAATAAGATTGCAAAAGTGGAATTTAGGTGTCTACATTTGCCCTTGTTTGAGGTGAAGTTAGTGACTTCACTTCAAACATAGTAGAAAAGTGTAAAACAAGTAAAATTTTGAAGAAAAATTAGTAGGATGAAGGATGCCCCCTCGAGTGTTGAGTGGGTGATAGAAGAAGTCAATCGACGATCGAAAATATGATTGAAATGGGTAGAAGTAAATAGGTTAGAATGGGTGTGAAAACCTTAGGTATTGAGAAGGAATAAGGATAGGGATAAACATGGTTGTTTATTTCCCGGGTGGTTTTTAGAAGAAAAATTAGTAGTGATAATAAATGATAAGTGATAAGAAATGATTAATGGAGAATATAGGACAAGCCCAATCTTTGCATCCAACCTTTCAATAAGCAACTGTTTATATCATTTTTCCCTAGGTCTACATCATCGACCTTTATTTAAAATAAAAAGTGTAAGATAACATGAAAAACTAAATTAATAACATTTTTTACTACTAAAAATACGTAACTCCATGCAACATACATTATGTAATGTAATAAGAGAAAGTAAAATGATATTTAGCTCCATGCAACATACATTTATGCAATGCAATATGAGAAATTAAACCAACTAACCTAATAGAGAAACCAATGTAATCACACGTATTCAAAAAAATAAGGTGTTGCACCCATGTTTTTTTATCATGATGCAATTCTAAAATTTTCATGTTGTAACGAAAAGGGTTAAAAATTATGCCCCAAGCAATAACACATGCAAGGGAAAAATAGACGACACAAGTAGTCCTATGGAAAAACCTTCGTATAGTATGACACAATATCTAGAAACTCACTATTGCATGGGAGTACTGACATAGTATGCAACCGAGATTTTGTTAATGGAGGTAGATCATGATGATCCACAAGTCATTTGAGACAAAAAAATTAAGAACCATATAAAGATGCTTTTGTAAGACATATTTCAATGTTTGAGGATGATGTAATTGACACGGGTTTTAGATGCATATATGTTGTTTACCATTTTTTTGTACAATTTTAAATTTTTACATTTTTGGATTTTTCAATAATTTTACTAATTTTTTTATTTTAATCGAAGAAATGTTAGGAATTAGAGAACAAATATTCGGAAAAAATCCTCTTATCACAACAAGAGGAAACTATATAGCGAATTATACATGCGAAATATAACAACATAAATAAATAATGCACAAAAGAAGACAAGACAAGATTTAACGTGGTTCACCCAATGTGGGCTACGCCCACCAAGAACTTGCTTATATTTTATTATCAACAAGAATAAAACAACTATCATAGTCTTCTCGATTATGAATCACAACATAATTCCTAAAGATGCTAAAGCACAATTAACATTTGATTGCTTAACCGTGATCACTCTTGATCACCTCTTGATCACTAAGACTCAAGACCTCTTGAAAACACAAGATATCTTAAGGATACCCTAACACCTCTATTTATAAGATTACAATCTTTTAAGAAGTCCAAAAGCTGGCCCTAGAAGTTTGAAAGTCATGACCTTTCATCTTCCCATGGCTGGAAAAGAAATGGTCATGACCTTTCATCTTCATCTACCCAATCTTCAAACTCCACACTTCAATACTTATTTGAGAATACTAAAAATAGGCTCCACACCCCAACAATCTCCCACTTGGAGACTGTTCCTACTAAGAAAAGTTCTCAACCCTTCATTATCAACCATGAAGGCCAATCAAAGTTGAACACAACTTCAACTTCTCCATTGTGAGTGCCTTGGTCATCATATCCATAGGATTATAACTGGTATGAATATTTTCCAACTTCAACTTATCTTCTTCCAAAGCTGCCCTGATGAAATGATATCTCAACTAAATGTGCTTCAGTCCTAGAGTGAAAAGTGGAGTTCTTCGCTAAATGAATAGTTCTCTGACTATCACTATGTAGTCTCTCAACTTCCTACTTATGACCCAACTCATCAAGTAACTATTGTATAAAATCATCTCCTTGATTGAATATGTGGCAGCAACATACTCATCCCCCGTGGTTGAAAAAGCCACAACCTTTGTAGAATCGTGAAATCCAACTCACCGCTATATCACCAACCGTAAATACATAACCTTTCGTGCTCCTCCTGCTTTGTCAAAATCTCCTGCCATGTACACATCTACATAACCACACAATGTAGTGTCTGATCCACTGAAACACAATGCTTCTCCCATGGTCCCTCTCAAATACCAAAGGATCCAATTCACTTCCCAGTGCTCTCTACATGGATCACTCATAAACCTGCTCATTGCTCCCATTGCATGGGAAATGTCAGCCTAGTGCATACCATAACATACATCAAGCTACCAACCACTGATGAGTACGGTACCCTAGACATTTGGATTTATCCTCCTTAGTCTTGGGACTTTGCTCATTTGATAATTTAAAGTGATCTGCTAAAGGGGTACTAACCGGTTTAGAAGCTTGCATACTAAACCTCTCTAAGAACTTCTTTATGTACTCTTCTTGAGATAACACTAGCTTCCTCTCTTTCATGTTCCAAGTTATTCTCTTACCAAGGATTTTTTTCTTCCCTAAATACTTCATAGAAAAGGAGTCACCGGATGCTTCTTGAGTACCTTTATTTCCGCATGTTTTCCCTGAAACAATAATATCATCCACATATAGGCACAAAATAATATAACTACCATCAAGAAACTTCTTGATGTACACGTAATGGTCGAGTAACACCTAGAGTAACCCTACTCCCGCATAAAACTATCAAACTTCTTGTACCACCGCCATGGATCTTGTTTTGTGCCATACAAGCTCATTTACACACTAACCTCTCCTTCGCTTTGACCTCATAACCTATGACCGCTGCATATACAATTCCTCCTCCAAGTCACCATTAAGGAATGTAGTCTTCACATCAAATTGATCTAAATGCAAGTCTTCTACTACTACTAAACCAAGAATAGCTATAATAGAAGTCATTTTAACGATAGGAGAAAAAAATTCATCAAAGTCTATACCTTTCTTCGTGCAAATCCCTTGACCACCAACTGGGCCTATTATCTTATCCTACCTCCATCTTCCTCTTTGATTCTATACACCCACTTGTTCTGCAATTCTTTGTTGCCCTTGGGTAGCTCCACCAGATCCCAAGTCTTGTTTTCCATAAGAGATCTATGCTCTTCATCCATGGCCTGCTCCCACTTCTTCCTGGAATACACCGGAAACGCTTCTTCCTCAAAGCACTTTGGCTCTCCACTGTCATTGAGAAATAAATAATTCAAAGATAGAGTAAAACGTTTAGGTTCCCTTCTTACCCTAGAAGACCTTCTCACCTAAGGAGTTTGGTGTTCCTGATGAGTAGGTTCCTGAACTAGCCATGCCGGAAAATGCTACACCCGAACCGCCCTGGACACCTTGCTATCCACAATGTCCTCTAACACTGTGTATTCTTTCTTTGATTCCTCTTTCTATTCCTACAACTGATCTTTATACATGAATTTTTTATTAAAGACAATATCTCTAGACCGAAATATTTTCTTGTTCTTAAGACTCCAAACATGGAAACCAAAGTCATCCTCACCATATCCAACAAAGGTGCATTTCTCAGACTTATCCTCTAACTTGGTCCTATCATCTTTATCAATGTGAACAAACACCTCACATTGAAATACTCTAAGAAATGAGTAATCACTTTTCTTACTGACCAAGCCTCTTTAGGCGTACCTCCATCCAAAGCCAAAGAGGGTCCTCTATTAATTTGATAAACAACTATGCTCATGCCGCTTCCGCCCAAAACATGAGTGGTAGCCCCACATGTAACCTCATGCACCTAGCATGTTCCATAATTGTCTTGTTCATTCTCTCGACACTCCATTTTCTTGTGGAGTATTTGGAACCGTTCTTTTCTTACGGATCCCATTTACCAAATAGTAATCAAGAAATTCATTACTGTAATACTCCCCTCCATTATCCAACCTGAGACATTTCAACTTGAGACATGTTTCATTCTCAACCAAGTCTTTCCATATTTTGAAGGTTTCAAACACATCAAATTTCTTTCTAATGCAATATACCCAAAATTTTCTAGTTGCATCATCAATAAAAGTGACATAATAACATGAACCACTAATAGAGTTTACCTTAGCTGGCCCCCATACATTTGTATGCACTAAATCCAACTTACCCTCCTTCTTGGTAGGTCCAACCTTGAGGAATCTCACCGCTTCTGTTTTCCATAAACATAGTCCTCATAGAAGTCTAAATCTAACTCCTTTAATCTAAGCAACCTATCCTTTATAATTTGCATGCCCTTTTGACTCATATGACCGAGTCTCTAGTGCCACAAAGTTACATCTCCATCTGCAGCAACTAAATTACAATAATCAGCACCACTAGTTAAATACAAAGTACCAGTTTTCTTACCTCTTGCAACCACAAGAGATCCCTTGGTAACCTTCCAAGAATCCACTATAAAACTGACCGTACAACCATCACTACCTAGCTGACCCACTGATATCAAGTTCTACCTCAACTTAGGCACATACTTGACATCCTTAAGTAGCCATGTGTTCCCATTTTGCATTTTCACCCGAACATAACCTTTCCCTACTATGTTGCATGGTTCATCATCACCAAGATATACATGTCCAAAATCTCCTTGAACAAAATCAGTAAAGTAATTTCTATGTGGGGTGGCATGGAAAGAAGCCCCGAATCTAACACCCAAGACTCAACAATATTATCTAAAGAAAGAATTAAGGCATCCTGAAAAACATCACCTGCTACCACATTTACCTCTTTAGTTTCCTCCTTGTTCTTCTTATCTTGAAGAGCCCAACAATATTTCTTAGCATGACCAACCTTCCCATAGTGCCAACATTCTAACTTACTCTTGGATTTTTACCTTCCATGATCATTTGACTTCCCATGGTTACCTTTCCCTCTGTTCTTTTTTCTCCTCTCGCTCTCCACCATCAAAGCATTTCTAGAAGTAAAAGAATCTCTAGTGCTCTTCCTTTGCATTTCCTTGCTTAGGATCACACCCATTACATCCTCAAACTTCAGATTTGAATTATTAGAGACTGAATTACTTACACCATAACCAAGTTGTCCCAAATATCGGTAAGAAGAAAAAAATCAACAAAGCCCCGACCTCATCATCAAAGTCAATTTTTACCGAGTTTAATGTGCTCACAACCATATTGAATTCATTCAAATGATTAACAATAGTACCATTCTTAGATATCTTCATATTAAATAAATTTTTCATCAAAAATATTTTAATAGAGGCAGAGGATTTTTCATATAACTTCCCAACGCACTCATGAGACCTTCCGTGGTCTTCTCTCGTGATATGTCAAAGCAACCGAAGATGCAGGGCATAATTGAATTACCCCAAGTGCCTTTCTATCCAGAAAATCCCAATCCTCATTCGACATAGTTGTAGCTTTATTTGTTTTTCCAGCCAAAGGAACATGGAGGTCCTTTTGATATAAGTAATCCTCCATTTTCATCTTCCAAAAACCAAAGTTCTACCCATTGAACTTATCAACCCTTGATCTACCCTCATCCGCCATAGCTCCCACTCAAGCTAAACCTTCCATGTGATTTACTAGTTTAGCAAAAAAACCACAAAATCTCTTATACAAGTTGTTAGGAATTAAAGAACAAATATGGGGAAACAATTCCTCAAATCACAATAGTAGAAAACTATATAGCAAAATTATACATGCAAAAATATAACAACATAAATAAATAATGCACAAAAGAAGACAAGAAAATATTTAATGTGGTTCACTCAATGTGGGCTACATCCACCAAGAACTTGCTTAGATTTTATTATCAACAAGAGTAAAACAACTCTCACAGTCTTCTCTCGGTTATGAACTCACAACAGAATTCCAAAGATGCTAAACCACATCTAAACCACAATTGACACCCAATTGCTTAACCTTGATCACTCTTGATCACCTCTTGATCACTAAGACTCAAGACCTCTTGAACACACAAGATATCTTCAAGATACCCTAACACCTCTATTTATAAGATTACAATCCTTTAAGAAGTCCAAAAGCTGACCCTAGAAGTTTGAAAGTCATGACCTTTCATCTTCCCATGGCTGGAAAAGAAACTGTCATGACCTTTCATCTTCCCATGGATGGAAAAGAAATGGTCATGACCTTTCATCTTCCCAATTCAAACTCCACACTTCAATATTGATTTGAGAAGACCAAAAATAGGCTCCACACCCCAACAAGAAAGAAAAAGTCATGAGATAACATTAAAAGTGACCGCAAGGAAAAAAAATGCCCCAAGTAGTAGAAAAGGTCATGAGGAAAGCAAAAATATGCCCCACAGAGCAGCTCAAATGTGCTGAAAATTCTAATTATTTTTTATAAAAATAATCATCGTGGCTAGTGTTAGAGGAATTTTAGAAGATACACGATGGTCTTGAGGCACTTTGGGAGTGAGAAACACACCGTGGGAGGTAGAAATGAGCATATAAGCCACCACGACAAGTTATTTTACCACATTTGCTTATCATTTGACTACTGAACTGAGCTCTAACCTATGGGAGGAAATGACAAGGATAGCGAATCGAAGGCACCGTGTAGACCTCGTGAGGGACTACCTGAGACTTCTAGCGGATGGACCATAGGTACACAATTCTCCCCTTTTACTTTGTGACGCTAATTTTTTTAATTTCTAATAGAAAATATGCATTTTTAGGTTAAATTTCTTGAAAACCTGGGGACGCCTATTCTAGTTGTGTTAGTATTTTTTTTTTTATTGCTAGCATGGACACTTGTGTTGGCTTCCTTTTTTGATTTTGTGAAATTTGTGTGTCAAAGCATGAGCACTATGTCTTGATAATGTTTTGATTTTTTTGAGATGTGTTGGCAACATGGACGTCTAGCTCCTATGCTTAAGAAACTTTTTCAATTTTTGAGTTTATTTGGTGAGCATGGGAACCTCATTGAGCCATTTTTTTTTTTTTGAGTTTTTTGGCTAGCATGGGTGCCTAGGTGCATATGTTAAGCCAATGTTTTAATTTTTTGAGTTTTTTTAGCTAACATGGGCACTTGGGTACTTGTGATGAGCTATTTTTTTATTTTTGAATTTTGTTGGCCAACATGGGCCCTGGGTGCCTGTGTTGAGCTAGGTTTTTGAAATTATTGAGATTCTTTCACGGCATGGGTGTCCTGTGCTAAGCAAGCTTTGTAATTTTTTCATGTAGTGAGCCATCATGGGTGCCTGGGTTCCTGTCTTTGACCCGGGTTTGAGTTTTCTTGGCTTGTGTGAGGCAACATGGGTGCTTCAGGTGCATGTGGTAGCCTAGCTTAGAATTTTTTTTATTTTGGTGGGAAGCATGGGTGCATGGGCACTTGTGCTGACCCTTTTTTGATTTTTTTTGGGTTTTGTTGGGTAGCATGGGTTCCTAGGTGCTTGTGTTGACCCCGTTTGTGATTTTTGACTTTTTGTGCTATAGCATGGGTGCCTGTGTTGGTAGTGTTTTTGATTTTTTTGATAATTTTTTATTGCACATGACCCATACAAGAACCCGTGCTGAAATCATGGAGCTGGTACACACACAGGGGGTTCTTACACATGAAAAAAAAAAAAACTACTTTTAGGTAAAAATTAGTTTTTAGTAAACCCCACGTAGAAGAAAAAAGTGAACTATAGAGAAATTTAACGATGAAAATAGAAGAATAACACACTAAACTTAATTTTTTTGGAAGAAATTATATGGTAGAATAGAAATATAGATTACAAAAATTGACTTAACTAGCTCTACAACTGTATTTGGATGCATTAGAGAAGAGGGTGCAACATGCACGACTACTGAGACTTTCGAGGTGATGCTTGGATTTTTAGACTAGATTTTCCTAGAGAACACCTTAGAGGTGATAGATTTATCCTATATAGCTCGTATGCCCCATATCTCTTTTGATCACAGTGTACTCATAGCCTTAACCGAGAGATGGTGCGGTGAGAGTCGACCTTCTGACTTCCGACTAGTGAGATGAGAGTGACACTTGAGGATGTTTGGCAGATCTTGCGAGTTCTAAACTAGGGCCATTTGATTACTTACGATGATCACTCATACCGAGTTGAGCGCTACATAACCATGATATTTGGTTTGAATGACATTCCCCAATGAGGCCTGATAGATGTGTTTAGGAGATATATGGTTGATACATGACTAGGAAAGGTCCCTATATACTTATTAGCTCTTGCCAATGGCATGTTGCTGCCTGAAAAGACTGGTGCCTGATTCTCCCTGGGTCTCATTAGAGTGATCCATGACCTTCTTCAAGGAAGAGTCTAATTTTGGGGTTAATGTATACTGGCTCACTTATATTCCAACTTACATTTGATAGCCTATCATGGTCAGAGGACACTGGGCCCTGCTACTTTGTTACAAATTTGGCCTTGGGACCATATTGCCATTGAACACTCTTTAGGACCACTAAGAGCTTAGGTTCTTGGAGAGCCTTCTCTCATGGGTTGGGTTCTTGATGGAGATGATATTTGCAGCCATGGGGACACATATTACTTCTGGTGAGCATTCGATGAGCTACAACCCCACATGATCACTGGTGACCATACAGGCTATATCAATGGCCACAAGATGTAGACAAGGTGGGGATAATTGTAATAGACCACTTTATTATTAGGAGTAGGAGTCATGTCCGAGAGTGGCATAGGTGGACCGGGTTCAACGTTAGTTTGGTCTTATCTAGGGATTCCTAATGATGAGATGTGGTATGCGCGCCACTACAAAGATATTTTTGATATGGGACCATGGATTAGGTTGGACCGAGCCCTTGCAATATTTTCATAGGTAGTCTCATAGCCTTGGGTACAGTGGGCGTAGATAGTAGATCTGGGTACTACACTAGACTATGTAGTGTGGTATGCACTAGTGCTGCCATGTCAATTGTCTATTCCTCAGGAGATATTGATCACAATAGAGCATGATGATCAGGATTCAGATTCACCGATAGAGGCAAAGGCATAGAGACAAATAGTACCATACATAGGGGTACTAGTGCATGATTCAGTGTAGGGACCTTTATCACCCCCTCATGTGAGTCCATGACATAGTCCACTAGGGGTGGAGGAGAGGACTGACATGATGAGGATATGGAGGATGACTTTCCAGATATTCAGGATACACAGGATGTACAGGCCATGCATGATATAGTGGATACGCAGGATGTGCAGGATACATAGGTTATACCAGATACATAGGTTACTACCTTGCATTAGTAGCTTTAATAGGTGATAACCTTACAGTTTCAAATGGTAGTTGAGAGAGACCAAGCCATTTCTAAGAGATATCAAGACTTTACAGATGGGGACCAGCTTGTGACAGAGTGAGACCAAATAAGATAGAGTGACATTAGGCCTTTGATGCTTGTGAGATCGAGTGATGGTAGATAGCCTACAGTCACATGCAGTGAGATCAAGCTATAGCAGAGCAAGATCAGCTATAGGAATACCATGACCGAGTGATGGTAGATAACCTATAGTCATAGGCAAAGTGAGATCAGTTATAGGTAGAGCAAGATCAGCTGCAGGTAGAGTGAAATCAGCTATAGGTAGAGTGTGACCAAGTGGTAGCAGATAGTCTATAGCTACAAGTAGAGTGAGATAAGATTATAACAGAGTTGTCATAATTGAGGATAGAGATAACTAGCATTAGGGTAGAGAGTGATACACTAAAATAGGTATATACATCCTCAAGGATGCAACTGATGATTGGGAATAGTACTACTATAGCAAGTGAGGCCACCTATTATAGGATGTAGTACTACATGGATGTTCTAGCCGAGCAGAGAGTTCTTGAGTATAGTCACATAATAGGTAGTAGGTCACGATCCAGATCCCATAGACTATCCCGATTAGTGGAATCTATAAAGGGTCCTTTGGGACAGGTGGCTTCAGAGCAACATGGGTTAGTCTAGTCTAGGTTAGCTCCACCTAATACAATTCATTCTACACATTCAACACCTAGATTCCCCCACGTAGCATTCTTCTTAGACTGGGAAATCCTGGCATGGGTGAGAGTCATGGTTGATTTTCTTATTAACATGTCAGATGTATTACTTTATTTTTGGTGTACCACCTCATGATGAAGGCATACTTTTATATAGATGTATGTATATTGCTTTTGATCATGCCTCGTGATGAAGGTAATGTTTTGTACAGATGCCCATGATGACTTGTTATATCAGATGTATATGGATACTTATATTTTTGATGATATATATGATGATAGATGGATTACCGATGTATAATATGTTGTATGAGATATCATGCTTAATCTATTTATTTATGTTTATATCACCTTCTAGATTATGAGATAGCCTTAATCGATATCATATTATACATTAATGAGATATTTTGAGTAAAACATGTTTATAATTTTGATATTAGTGTGGGGGATAGATTTGTGATCATGTGCAACCCTCTTGCCCCATTTGTGCTACTATATTTGATGATTAGCTTTAAGTATACATGCATGATCTAGACTCGGCATTATTTTTGATATATGATGTATATATGTGATGGATATGTGTGTGATCCATAGGGATCCAAAAAAACACACCACTTCATCAGTTCCATCAACACCAAGAAGGAGAATTGAAGAAAATGAGGTAAATAGAGGTTTTGGAGAGAATCATCGCTCCGTGTAGAGTGGAGGTTGTAAACACTACCTTGTAAGAGTGGAGGTCCTATAAACCGTTTCCTACCTAGGGTGACGGTCCTAAAACCATCGATATGCTTAGGGTGATGGTCATGACACTTCTAAATAGAAAAGAAGAATGGAGCATGAATGGACATAAATTTGAAGTGCTTGAATGTGTCTCTTCCCTCCCTAACCTTTCCCATTCTCTAGTGCATGAGAGGACATGGGAGAAGGCTATAAATACAAGGAGGAACAAGAGAATTGATCATTCAAAGATCTAATGAGATTAAAGAAACAAAGTATTAATATGAGATCAAGTGAGAAGAGATTCTTCAATGTTGGAGTGGAATTGTAGGAGCAAGGTGTAAGAAAACAAAGTAAGAAAGTAATTAGAGAGAAGGTTTACATTGTTTCTTCTTTTCATACTTATTGTAATCTATAAAATTTGATTAATTGGCCAATAAAAGTGGGAAGAAAGATAATTTTCCCTTCTCGAATGGTTTCCCCTCATTGGGGGTTTCCACGATAAAAATTATCTACAATTATTTCCTAAACACTAGTTAATCAATCACTAGAGCTCTATATTCATTGAAAAAATCATTTTCCAAAGTATAAAGTAGAACAACATAATTATGTGATTCGTAGAGTTCCAAAGTAGAATTTTACATATCATTTTGGTATTAGAGATGATTATATATCCAGGATGTGGTATTCAATTAATTTTGTGATTTGTATGACATTGAAAAATGTCCAAAGGCAAGAAATTTTACCATGTGAGCCAAATATTTATACTGAAGAAGTGGAAATAGATAATTCGAGCTCAAATGGAAGAAGATAACTTGGTCTATAGAGTCGAGATGCTAGAGACCATGATGGATAGATTGTATAGAAAATAAGAAGAACTTTCAGATCTCGCAGAAGATGGATTCGGTTAAGCAAGATTCCATGGAATCGAGTGGTTTGGCACTTTGGCCAAAAAATTTGGTACCATGAAGATCCACGAAGAGGAAAAATGGGAAGAACATGAAGAAGAGACGCCAATTGTAAGTGAAAATGTAAAATCTACTCATACACCTTCTAAAGTTGAAACAAAAGTGGAAATAAAGAATTTTGAAGGAAAAGTAGATGTAGAAATACTAGATAAATGTCTAAAAGAGTTAGAATTCTATTTTAGTGTGCATAATGTCACCGAGGCATAAAATATTACGTTTGCATGTCTCAAAATGGAAGGTCATGTTATGGTTTGGTGGGAAACCCATCTATCCACTTGTGAAAAGAAGAAATGTCCTATTGTTAGTACTTGGAATGGTTTTAAAGAATTGATTAGAGCTAACTTATATCCTATTGGACATAAGATTGACATGATGATTAAGTGGCAATACTTTAGGCATGGCAACGGTCAAAGTGTGAAAGACTACACTACAAAATTTTAGAGATAAGCCATGTTTCTTAATATGAAATTGGAGGATGAGGACATTCTGACCAAGTATTTGGGAGGAATTCACACTCACCTTCAGAGGAAGGTAATCTCCATGAAGCCCAAGGATCTCAATGAAGCTTATATACAAGCATACTACATTGATGATGAGAAGAAGCAAGGAGAAACAAAGCCAAAGGGAGATTGGTCAATAGATCAGTAGGAAAAAGAACAAGGGAAGATAAGTAGTAGAGGTAAATAGAAAGGTAAACATCTGCCACTCTGCTATACATACTTTTAAAGACCCTAATAATTTTTGCAAGAATTGTTATGTAAATGGACATACTAACGCCACATGTTGGAAGTTACATCCAAAATTGCACCCAAAGCACCGAACCAAGGATTTGAAGAAATCCATGGCCACTATGAAAATAGAAGGAGAGGTGGAGATTGAGGATTATTCAGATGTAAATGAGAGGCTAGATGCATGACCACTTACATGTATAGGGAAGTAGAAGAAGAAGAGATGAGTAATCCTTTTCAAATCAAAATCCAAATCAAGAAGACTATGGTAAATTCTTTAGTAGATTTTGGTTCTTAGTCAAATTTGAATTCTGATGCAATTGTAGAACAACTTGGCCTAGAGACTTACGCACATCCATGTCCTTACCCATTGGGATGGGTGAAGAGGGGTGTAGAAATACAAGTTATAAGAAAGTGTAAGTTTTAGTTTGGGATAAATACCCAATATATTGATGTATTAGAGGTTGATATAATTCCACTTGATGCATTTGACATTGTCTTTGGAAGTCCTTACTTGTATGTCAAGGATGTTGTGTTCATAAGGAGGGAGAATTAGTATAGATGGGTCAAGGAAAAGTTAGTTTCAACATCTGGGCACACCAGAGAAAATCAAAGAAGGCTATGGTAAGTGTCAACCAAGCATAAAGACTTATTTAGGAAAATCATCAGTTTTGTTTACTTTCATTAGAAGAAAAGAAAAATGGACTTGAGAGCACGGATATTTTGGATAACGCATGTCAATTTTTATTGAAGAAGCCACCACAAGACTGCTCATTCAAGTAGCAAAAAAACTTCCACTATGCAGTCACCGTATCTACCTACGAATTCAATAGACCTAGCCATGGGAAAGAAAGGATAAGAGGAGATACAAGTAACAATGGTGATTATAACAATAGTATACATGGAGAGGATTTAGCCAATCCATCTCAAAAGATAAAGACAAGAAAGAAGGACTAAACCACTACAATATGGGACCTTTTCCATACTTGAGTAGGTTGGAAAAGAAACCTTCAAGCCACACTTCATGTAAATGTATGTGATAACAAGTTGCAAGAGCTCACACCTATTAAATCCATCTATGCATGAAAAATAAGGAAACATACAGAAGCTTCCTTCCGAATAGGATTGTACTTGAGGTAACTTGGAGGAGGATGTAGCAACTGGATAACAAAACCAAAGATCCACATGACTCTTGGCAGTTGGAAAAGAGAATACACCAAGGAAGACCCAGTGGTACTCGAAGGAGCAAGAAAGGGAGTTGATTCTTCTACCACTACCCCACAAATATTTTGTGGGACCAAAAGCCTCTAAGTAGGGGAGGTATAATCCATAGTGATCCAAAAAAACACACCACTTCATTAGTTCCATCAACACCAAGAGGGAGATCTAAAGAAAATGAGGTAAATAGAGGTTCTAGAAAGAACCTTTGTTCATGTGCAAGAGTGGCGTTGCATAGCCTCCACCCTCTAATTTCCACCTAGCTAGGCGGTAGTCCTAAAACCACCTGTCTCGCTCAAGGCGGTGGTCCCGACACTTCGAACTAAAAAGAATAATATAACATGAATGGACATAAATTTGAAGCGCTCGATTGTGTCTCTTCCCTCCCTGACCTTTCCAATTCTCTAGTGCATGAGAGGACATGGGAAAAGGCTATAAATACAAGGAGGAGAAAGATAATTGATCATTCGGAGATCCAAAGAGATCAAAGAAACAAAGTATTAATATGAGATAAAGTGATCATAGATTATTCAATGCTGGAGTGGAATTATAGGAGCAAGGTGTAAGAAAATAGAGAAAACAAGTAATTGTTAGAGAAGGTTTACATTGTCGCTTCTTTTCATACTTATTGTAATCTATAAAATTTGATTAATTTTCTAATAAAAGTGGGAAGAAAGAGCAATTGCCCTTCTCGATTGGTTTTCCCTCATTGGGGGTTTCTAGGATAAACAATCTTGTGTTGTGTGTAGAATTCTTTTAGCATTTCTCTATAATTCTATCCTAAGCATTTGTAAATCAGTCACTACGACTCTAATCTTCATCAAAATTGTCATTTTCCAAAGTAGAAAGTAGAACAACATAATTATTTGATTCGTAGAGTTCCAAAGTAGAAGTTTATGGATAAGTGTGATATGATGATGAAATTATAACACAATGTACAAGTAAAAATTGACAAGCACAAGTTTAAACAAATCTAATCCAAGCAACACATTTATTTACAAGTGTGCAATATAAAATGGACTTAATGCAATACACTACAAACTAAAGTGATATTTAGTCTAAGTAAGCAAGTAAATCCAATTTAAAGCATATAATATGAAAGAGCAATGCAACTAAAACCATTCAAACCAACAACTAAAAGTAAGAAAACCACTACTTTGTTTTTGCAGGACAATTTTGGGATGTTTTTTTACTATTTTTGGTTTCTAAGACAATTTTCTATTGTTTTAGAGTTTTCTACGAAATGTATTTGAATGTTTTTGACATTTTCTCAACAGTTTTCCAAAGCAAACATGTAAGGAAATGAAGAAAAGTGGATGCCCTCCAAGATTATATGGGATGTACAAGGGTAGAATACAACGTGGTATATGCCAAAAGTGATGCCTTTCATGAAGTTGACCCTAGTGTGAGATGGGTTCATTCAATGTTAAATTATCTGCACTCAAAAGGTTAGATTAGCCATTAGGGAAAAGAAGGATAGGCTCACAAGGGACTTCAGACGAAGGTAAAGATCAACTTAGGAAAAAGTTTCCTTACTCCTTAAACACTGGACTTCTTTTGAAAATGGACCCTCCTTGGTGCTTTGGAAGCCTGTTTTCACCAAAGGACTTGTCCAAAGTGCCACCATTGCATGGTTTTCACTATTGGATGTACCTATTTATTTATCTTTATCTTTTTCTATTTTTATAATTTTTGTTTAAATTTTCTTGACATTCTGCAGAGACCCCATACTTAAGCATATAAGTGCTTGAGATGCATTGCATTCATGGGTTCTCAAAGCTCTTGGCCATCTGAATAGGGTAGCTTATATGCACTTGAACCAAACTTGGTAACCACAATGTATGGTCCTAGCTAGTTGGGCTCAAATTTCCCTTTCTTTTCTCGATCTTTCTTTGGTGTTATTTTTATTCTATTTCATCGCCATGTCTCCTACCTCAAACCGATGATGTATGACCTTCTTATTATTGCTCCACCACACTCAATCATGATACACTTTTAGGTGATTGAGGGCGTGAAGGTGTTTCTTATTAATAGTTCCAACTCTTCCAATTAGGCTACTCTATAGTCCTCCTCTTCATTCATGTAATCCCTTAGCTCGATACGCAAAGAAGGACTCTCAATCTCTAAAGTCAAGATAAATTATGAACCGAATACTAAATAATATGGAGTTGCACCTATAGGAGTGTGAATAGTAGTTATGAATTCTCATAGGGCAAGGTGGATTCACATATGATATTACGGATTGTGGTATTCACCATTTTCTCCATAATGTGAATTAAGGTTTTTTGGAAGCTTCAACCTTCCCATTTCCTTGAGGGTAATAAGGGGTTGAAAAATTAAAGGAAATTTGAAAGTGTTTGTAGAGTGCTTTCATGTTTTTATTTTTAAATGACTGACCATTATCGGTGATAATAAAAGAAGGGATTCCATATCTCCGGATGATATGATTAATTATAAACTTAGAAATTTGAGGGCCTTCTATATATGTTAGAGGAACAAACTCTACCTATTTTGTAAAGTATTCAATTTCCATTATAATGAACTTATGGCCATCCAAGAGACATGATTAGGTTTCCCTATTAGACCGAGACCCCACTTTGAGAATGACCATGGTGTCGTGATTGGTTGTAAGGATTGTGCCGGCGCATGTATCAAATTTCTATACTTTTGACAATCCAAGTTCTTCACATGTTGAAAAAGTCATACTCCATGGTAGGCCAATAGTAGCCTGGTATGAGTATCTTCTTTGTAAGTTTGATCCCATTCTGTGAGCTCCACAAATTCTCTCATGCACCTCCTTGATTGCTTGGATAGATTCATCATAATTTAAACAAACACAAAAATTCCCGTCATAGCCTCGGCGGAAGAGGGTGCCCCCAAGTAGGGTATAGCGGGCTATATGTTGGATGAGGTTGCACTTTTCAGCATGGGAAATGTTCATAGGGAAGGTTCCATCATGGAGATAATTAAATATTTCAGCATACCACGGTGAAAAGGGACCAACAACTTCACACACTAAATAAGAGTCTAGTATGTCATATGTTGTTGTTCTTAGATTTTCAACAAAGAATGACATATCATTGCTCTCTGGTGGAATGATCAACATAGATCCTACCATATCCATGGTGTCTACCACTCTGTTATGAGCTCTTGGTATTTTCTCAAATGTTATCTGCTCAAAGAATTCTTTCAAGGAATCAACCATTATTTTATATGGAAGTAACTTTTCATCTTTAACTTTATATGCATCCATGACCTGTTTGATATTAAGCATTGAATCACCAATGCATTTTTCTTGTCTAATATCTGGTTGATGGCTAGCTTCATTCCTACAATGAGAGCTTCATATTCCTCTATATTTTTCATGCAAGGGAATCCAATTCAAAATTCCTATGGAATCAAGTCTCTCGTGGGAGTGATTAGCACAACTCCGAAACCTAAACCATGAAAGGTAAAAGACCCATCGAAACATTTTCCAAACTATAGATTCTCGTGAGGTATATAATGGATGCATCTTGTAGTTCTAGAATCAAGGGTTCGATGCACTAATAGTGAAGTTTCTACTATTTGATCTACTAACACCTATCCTTGTAATGAATTTTTATGAACTTATTAAATGTCAAACTCACTTAATAAGATAATCCAATTAGCCATCTTTCCTGTTATTTCTGGTTTAGAAAATAAATAATTCAAAGGGTCTACCTTTGAAATAAACTTGATTTTATTGTTAAGCATATAGTGACGTAGATTCTGGAAAGAAAACACCATGGATAGGAAATCTTTCTCAATTCATGGATAATTTAGCTCATATGTTACTAATGTCATGCTCAAATAGTATACAACCTTTTCTCTCCGTTCTTTATCATCTTTTGGGCCAACGATTGCTCCAATTGTAAAATGTGTAGCAAGAGATATAAAGTAACAAGGGTTCTCCTACCATGGGTGGCATGAGAACAGGGGGTTGGCCAAGTATTATTTTAGAAAAGAAAACACTTGTTGTTGTTCGGTCCCTAGTTGAAATTAACATCCTTATTAAGAAGATGTGTAAATGTATGACACTTTATCTGCTAGCTATGAAATAAACCTTATGATGGCCTGAATTTTCCCTTGTAAGCTATGTAATTGTCTGATATTCTTAGGGGGAGGCATTTTTATGATAGTCGTGACCTTTGCAGGGTCCACTTCTATTCCTCTCCATGACATAATGAATCCTAGTAATTTCCTAGATAGCACACCGAAGACACACTTCTTTGGGTTAAGTTAGACTTTGTAATCCCTTAGACATTGAAAGATATGCCACAAAATTTTGGGTGTTCCTCGTGGGTTCTATATTTAGCCAATATATCATCTATGTAATCTTCCATGATGTCACTTATCATATCGTGAAATATTACAGTCATCACCCTTTGATATGTAGCGCCTACATTTTTAAGGCCGAAAGGCATGACTTGGTAACAAAACATCCCCATGGGTTGTGAAAGCCATCTTGTGTTGATATTATTCAAAATATTTATTTGATTATAACTTGAGAAGCCATCCATGAGTGAAAGCATCTCATAACTTGTTGTAGAATCAACAATCATTGTCGATGTTTGGAAGGGAAAATCGTCTTTAGGATAATATTTGTTTATATCCTTGAAATTAGTAAACACCCTAATACCAATTGGATTTTTTTGAACTAGGACCACATTGGAGATCCACTTTGAGTAGTCGATAGGCTGATAAATCCTACTTCTAGTAACCTTTCTAACTTTTCCTTTACTAAAGTGCAGCAATTTACGGCTACACGAGGATGCATATTTTGAGATTTTTTTATGGGCTTGGCATCTGGTTGTACCACAAGATTGTGAACCACTAGTGCGAAGATCAATTCTGACATGTCGAGTGTAAGATGAAGTGAAGATGTTTGTATACTCTCTTAAGAGTCCTATGAATGTTTTTGTTCTTTGGATAAGAGGGAAACCCCAACTTAACTATTCATGCTAGTTCCTCCATGCCGCTATTAACATCTATTATATCTTCCACTAATAACTTTGATTCATCCCCCATATGTGTAGGATCATGAGGAGATTTAGATCCTCCTCTATCATAGGTGGTTCATGGAGCTTTTCATCTTGAAGTGGGTACATTATATTTTCCATAGGTTATTATGCCTGTTTTTCCACAAGCACCTAAAAGAGGTTTTCTTTATAGGATTTCCCCTTTTATTTCCATAAAGTTTTTCTTTGAAATTTTTCCCTTGCTCAATTTTTACTTAAATGCCTGCATAACCCTATTTCCTCTCCAAAGTATGTGCATGTCTTAAGCTAAATGGAGAACCCTTCTTGTGATCATTTCTTGGAATGTTGTCTCTGATTCCTAGGAACTCACCAATGGCCTCATCATTACAAAACCCATAAATATGTACATGTTGTTGTTGATCCCAATTCACGAGTGATGTGTATGTGAGGGTTAATGGCTGAGTTATAAGGGATATGGTGGGTATAACAGGGGTTATAATAAGGATAGCCATATTGGCGAATAGGTTCGTAGAGGAAAGGTCTTCATAAAGACTACATCAAGAATCTATTTCACTTTCATTTTCAGACAAACTATCCTCACTCTTAGAAGAGGTATACTCGTCATCTAAAGAATGAGACTTATATAAATGGATGCCTATACCTTACTTACCTACTATACACCAAGGTATTGTAAGAGCCTTTAATGGGCCTTGTTCTTGACATCCGTAGTACCCACATCCTTTTTATACCTCGTGGAAAGCATTATTCGATCAGGAATGAGATGTTTAGGTGATTTATAGCATGTAGCCATGTCATCATCACCAGGATGGAACAAAATGTCCATAAGAAACTTTTCATCTTCTAACAAGTCATCAAGAGTAAAATTCCTAAAAGGGAAAGTCTCTCTTGATCTCTAAACTTTGAAGCATGGCCTACCATGCACTTGGGCTGATAGCGGCCCATTGTGAACCATTAGGGCATGTTGTAGATTATACTCTCCAAAACCACTTGGTTTGACCTTCATCTCCCATGTAGAAAAAAGAGATTCTGAGGTGGAAGAACCATTATCATTGATATAAAGGGTATCTAGATCTACTCATGAAGCAAGGGTTCGACTAGATAGGAATAACAATCTTTGTAGATGGAAACTCATAGATTATAGGAAAAAATATTGACAACACTCTACAATGAGAAAATGGTTGGGGGTCCCCATGTATGGTAAGTTTTTGTCCCTCATATTACAACTTTAAACACTAATGATACATTTATGGCATAGCACGTATGGTGTGAATCCATGGGTGATCGAAATATATTGTAATGGATTTCTAGGTCCAAGAAGTGGAACTTAGTATCATGTGTTATGGGACCCACTTCCATTGAGAAAGTGATCATTCCAACTGATTTTTGTTCTTCATTGTCATATTCCTTAATGGTGATGACCTTTGTTTCTAGATCAGCTTTTGTGTAGCCTAGTTGGCGGACTAGTTTGAGAGTACATATGTCCTGATCCACCATCCAAAATTACTCTCTTAACCTCTTAATTTTATGATAACCTCAATATGAAAGGTTAGGTTATGTGAAAGATCTTCAATGAGGCTTCTGTAGTGCTGAATTTTATAGGTTCCAAAGGAACAAGTTGTTCTACCATGGCTTACAAATGTTTTGGGTCAACATCAATGGAAACTCCTGATCCTGTAAGGTTTTGTAAAGTATATCCTTATGGACGCTAGAGATTTTTAGATGGTCTAAGATGGAAATATTAGCCGTAGTTTTTTCTAGTTGATCTAACACATCATAGTGAATCTATTGAGAAGGAGGGGGAGTAGGTTCATAATTTATATAATGAGGTGATTCCACCATGTTTCTGCATCACACTCTCTTGTCTTGATTCTAACTCTATTGATTTTCTCAATGAGGGGGTCAACACAACCTATTAGGGCATCGAAATGGTCTTTATTTAACACATAGTTAGCATTCTTATTATGAGACAATTGTCCCTGATCCAAATTTTTCTTTTCTTTGTGATTGGGAAAAGGATTTTTGAAGATACCTAATTTTTCATTTGGAGATTTTGTAGCTGCAACAAAATCTACTTCAATATCACCATTGTCAACTAGGTCTTGAATATAGTGTTTTAATCTTAAACACTTGTCCATTTTGTGACCTTTTACGCGATGGAACTCACAAAATTCATTCTCCCTAAACCATGATGGTTTAGGTGTATCATCCCCGTAGGGTTGTGTTTCAGGGTACTTTACCATGTTTACGACCTCTAACTATTTTAGTATAGATGATATGGATTTAGATAGAGGAGTAAAAGTGTGGCGTTTATACTCGGTAGGTGGATTACCCTTTGCAAGTTTTAAAGGTGTGTGGTTCTACGAATTGTACCCACTTAGAGTATACTATCCCATCACTAATGAAATTTTTGTTTCTATTAGGAACAAAATTTGTTTTATCGTTAGATTTAGAATCATTTTGTTCATGGGAGAAAGGTTTTAGAGTCCCCTAGCTAACAATGCCTTTTCAATTTGACTCCCTTTTTCTATTACCTCTTCAAACATGTTACCACAATGCATTTGTAAGTGGAATGTAATATTTGGATGGAGGTTGGGAACAAATATTCCTATCAGCTTCTTTTCGGGTAGGGAGCAAGGGAAATGACTAGTTAACCCTCTCCATCTTTGTAAAAACACAATGAAGTTTTCATTGTTTTGTTGCTTGGCATTATAGAGATCTAACATGGTAACATCATTTTATATATTAAAAGAGAAGTGTCGTACAAAAATATCTACTAGTTTTGGTCATGTTGATATGGATCCGTTAGGGATATGCACAAACCATTCTAGCATCGTTACTCTTAAACTTTGTAGAAACAAGCGTATAAGATAATTGTCACTACATACAACATCTTAACATGCCCTATAAAAGTATTTTATATGATCATGAGAGTCACCTTTTCCCTTATATTTATCAAATTTTGGAAAATCAAAATGTCTTGGGAAAGGTACCTATAGCATAGCTTTATTGAATGGGTAGGGACTTAACTCATTGAGTGATACTTATTATTATTGTTATCGGTTTGGCCCTCTCATAACGCTTGAAGGGAATTCTTCATTTTGACCACTTTTGATTAAAAAGTGGATCTTGTGTGGGTGGTAGCATAGGTCTATACAAAGGGTTAATCCTAGGTGTATGCCCACCCCAATTTTCGGTGAAAAATTCCTCATAAGGATCCTTTCGTGTCTCCCATCGAGGAGTGTTAATTGGAAATCATGAAATGAAGATTTAGGTTTTTCCTTTAGTATAGTTTGTTTCACAACTTTTGGTTGTTCCTTTTGTATATGCGGAGCCAAACTTACTAATTGGCAAGTGAGGTCTTGGACTTGTTGTTCTAAATTAACCTCTTGAACAAGTATTTTGTTACGATCTTTGTTAGGGGAGGTTGTGCATGATGATCACCTTCTTCATGGACTTCACAACAAGTTTTAATAGGAGGTAAATGATAGTATCCATCATTTTGAAAGGTATTTTCTCATTATTTTGTTGTATGAAGTAGAGGCATGACCTGGGTTTAATATGTCATCTATATGGTGATGAGGACATTCCACTTCCTCTTCCCCTTGAACCATTGCGGAAATGAGAGAAGGGTCCACCGTGGGAGGTAACCTAGCTCCTAGTTCCATAACATGCATAAGAACCTCATGTTTGTTTTGAAAAATGTAATCATCAAAATTGGCGGGAGGACGCTCTATATTCATACGAGGAGAATCTTCCTCTCCACCACTATGGTCAACCATGATATTATCCTCTAAAGAGGGTTGTCACCTCCAAATATATCGGTTCCTAATCTTCGGGATCCCATCCTCGTAGTAGGCATACTCGAGATAGGAAATACAACGTGAAGAATTTCCACTAAGGTTTACTAAAAAGGGACCTTAGTCAAATTTGTGCAGTGTAATGACCCTAAGTTGTTAAAACAAGGTGACTATAGAATAGCCACAAAATTTATAGGTCAAAACAAACGTATGAATTAAATAATAACAAACAAGCTACCCTAGTAAGGTAATATATGACATAATTTTTCCTTAGAATAATACAATGACGTACAACACTCAAAATTTAGTTACACCAAATAGTTTATTCTCTAAGATTTCATCTAGATAGGTTTGAAACCAAAAAGTGACAACACAACATCACCCGTTAGGTCAAGTTTTCAACAAAAAGGCCTAAATGATAAGAGAATGTTGACGTGATCTTCTAACAAGATATACTAAAGATCGGTTTCTAAACACTAATAAAGTCCAAGTCTCGTAAAATGAACACTAACAATGTGAGCAATAAAGATTTCGGAAAAATATTTCTAGTGTTAAAATAATGTTATCGCAATGCTAACAATGTGCCCTCAAAACTCACAAAACTCAAGAAAAATTTAGGATGTAAAAACTACGTCTAAGTATAAAAATAAATTACTACACATGCCAACAAAGTAACTCTACAACCTAGAGATTTAGGCCTGATTTCATAATGGAAACAAGATGTAAATATCTCAATTATATGGCTACAATGTGGACAACGTAACAAATCAAAAGAAGAAAGGATGAAATAACCTAACTATGATGATAATAAGTCTCAAATATGGTTTTTTGAGACAAGGGGGCCTACTAGATCATGACTACGTACTATGCACACTTTCAACACTTGCGTTCGACATTATGCAACCTAGCCACGCAATTAGAATACAAAATTGGTTGACATGAGATATCTAGCAGTATCTGTATATGTTGTTTCCTTTTGTCCAAAAATGGCCAATAAGAAAACAAGGGTGTAGACCAAGTGGTGTTGAAATAAATTTGGTGTTATTTTGGCAAATTTTTTCCTTGTCTTAGGACAAGTGAAAAACTAGGAAAAATGACACTAAGTAGATTTTGTGATGAAAATCATGTGGTTTCAACTTTAAGAGATTATTTCCCTTGTTTGAAAAACAAGAGTTTGAATCTAAAAAAGTTGTCACTTTATGAGAGCTCTCAAGTATAACAACTAAAACACAAACAATGGTTCAAAGCCAACAAACTTCCTAGGTGGTTCTCTCTCTAGGAATAAGATATCTAGAGTGAGCTCAATTTACCAAGGTTTCCCAAGGATTATCTCAGCTTTAATTTACCCCCTTTAGTATAATGAGCTCCAAATTTCATTCAATTATAATTTCATTGGGGTCGTGATACAAATATCTTTGACGCTAATCTCATCAAGGCATACTAGACAAGTCAAAAGTGTGGATCACTTTCTTGTTTCATTCACAAGGTTCCCTCTCGCATGGAATACTTTAGGGTTCCTAGGACCACCCCATTGTTTAGCTTAATGCTTATGCCAAAGGGTTATGTCTTAGTTGAGCGGACGAGTCGAAGCTCTTAACCAAAACCTGTGAATACAATGTGATGATTGTGGTGTATTTTTTATCTTTTAAAATTAACGTGGTTTTGTCGCACTCCTTTTGACAACCTACAATCACACGTGTAGTTTGAAAAGTGGTTTAAGTCCTCTTTTATTTGACTAGTGTTAGGTCCTTCACAACATGGTTAGTAGTTTTGAAATAGATTCACAATATCAAAAGAAAATAACAATGAAAAATGCTTGTAAATCAAGTAACAACCATCAAAGTTTGCAAAAACAAGATTTATTCCCAATTAATTCTAGTGCTTCTTAATTAAAGATTAAACTTACTTTTGATTCCCAAGATCACACTAGGTGCAAGGAAGAGCATACACAAATTTTAGCCTTGATTTCTTTATTAAGTGAAAAAGCTCTTAAACTAAAATATTAAGCATATGCAAAAAAAGATGAAGGTTTATTCTTTGAAGCATAAAATGAATGATAATTGTTCCTACTTACTCACAAGAAGAAAAAGAATGGTTTATAGGTGCTTTTGGTTCTCAAGATCACACTAGGTGCAAGAGAAGAACATACATAAATCTATTCCAAACTCAATCAAAGTATGAAAACACAATCACTCCTCAAACCCTAACCTAATTTACTCAAAAATCCTTTATCAAACCCTAGGACAATTTTGTTAGCAATATTGCTCTAAAATCAATAATCTAACAAAAATAACATCTACAAACCCTTAAAAGATAATAGAAATCATAAAATTGAAGCTCTGGAATTTTGATTTTTTTACCTTGATGCACATGCGCCTTACTAGTGCACATGCACTCACAATCATGCATAGCACTCACGCTTATGCACAAGTTCTCACAGATTATGCACATGCACTCCTCTATCATCTTTCACATAGTCCATGATGCACAAGCGCTTCTAGTGAGGCATAGGAACTCATAGTCATGCACATGTGCCTTTAACCTATAGATGGTAAAAAATATGAGTTTTGAAGAAATTTTTTTGAAAAAGGTCCAATATTTGGGATTTCTTGGAAATTTTGATAGGGCTTCACCTCCTTATATCCTGTAAAAAGAAAGAAAACACAACTTCTACCACTAATCTAGTTGAAACAAATTTTCAAAATGTAATTGATCTAAAATTTGAAATTAATCTAAAAAGCTTGAGAAAATAATCTAAAATCTTAAAAGTACACTAAAAGCTTGAAAGTAAACTAGAATTTTTAAAATTAATCTTGGAAACTTAAAACTAATCTAAAACTTTGAAATGAAAAACTTTGAAACTAAGTTTAAAAGCTTGAAAAAATGGAATGCAATGGGGTATGCTCCCACCGAGCGTGCTAAATGAAAGTACCCTTACTTTACAAAGAAAATTGCATGACTAAACAAGGAAGGTTATCACCATTGCCATCCATCTATCCAAGGTTCTAAGTCTAGGAATGTACCATTAAGATAGAAGCTTACAAGAATGCTTAACTAGTATGAAAACAATACAAAATCTAACTAAACATGCCTACTAATATTCTTGAATTACCTAACATGGGCCTAAATAGACCTAAGAGGGAAATCAAATGGTTATGGTTGCTACTCCAAACAAGGTGAAATGGCCTCTCCAAATGACTACTTGGTCATTTTGGATATCCATCTACTAACCCCATTGAATTATTTAAGCAATGATTGAACTTGACTATGAATCATATGTATTATATGATATGTAAATCAAAGCATGGTGTAAAGTATACATGAATGAGGTGCACTCATTTTATAGTTTTCATTTTGGGAGAAACTTGTATTTTGGTGCATGCGGGACTAAAATCCACAAATTAGATTAGAATTGCTAATCATGATTAGGCCTTTCTAATCACAATTAGTGAATTCTAGTGATTACGAGGTGTTGAGCCTTAATCGACCTATTATGGTCAACTAAGAGGCTAGGATAAGATTTTAAAGCTTGTTGAGATGTTGTGGAGGTGAATGGGGTGATTTTGAGTGGTTGGAAGAGGGGTTTAAGCCAATACTAGGGCATATTGACCAAAACAAGGGAAAAATAGGCTTAATTAGCTTATAAATGCTAATTGTTTGTTTTGAAGAGGATTTTGACTTATGATTCATCGTAAAGTGGCATCTTGAATGAAAAAGAGGTTTGGTGATCAATTAAGTTCTTGTTAATCGACAAAAGTGGCAAGAAACATTAGTTAATTAGTAAAGAACACTAATTATAATGGAATTGGGAAGAATAAGAGTGATTTGCGTGTGTTTTGGCAATAAGATTGCAAAAGCGGAATTTAGGTGTCTACAAGTGCATTATTTTTGATGAGATTTAAATAAGATTGTGAAGTTTGAAGAAATGATTTGTAGAATTTCCAATGCATTAATGGTAGTCACATTTGAACTTTTCACTATAATTACAACCTTTAGGATGAGATGGGTCCAATTTGAGTGGGGAGGAAGCTCAATAAGATTTCTCTCAATAAGTTTTGGAAATAAAAAATGCGGAGTGAAATTCAATTTTTATATGTATGCTTAGGTGATTTCCATTGAATCTCTTTAGTGTTCGATATAATTTTGCAATGGCTTTAGCTTCAGTAGGTTTTATAGATGGCTTGAAAGTTGATTTATTTTGAAAGCAAGTAGAAGATGAAGCCTATTCCTGATACTTAAGCTTTCCTATAGATAAGAGTTTAGTTTCACATAGCTTAATAGTATGACATAAATGATTGAATTATGGAGTTGTATTGAAGATAACACTCTCTTGGAGAGGTGGAAATATAATTTGGATGAATAGAGCTTGAAGTTCGATTCTGAGTACATTAGACATCTTAGCTAATTTTTCTTATATTGCAAGACATAATCCACTATATGTTTGTTATATCCTTGTTTAAGTTGTGTGAGTTGATCATAGGATATATTAGAGCCAATATTGATATAGAAATGAGAAAGAAAAGAACCAGATAGATGCGTAAAATATGTTCCCGAGTGGACATGTAGATCATACAACCAATGCATTACATAGTCTTGGAGACTGTGAGGAAATAACTAACTAAGAGAATATGATCATTCACAAAATCTAGACATGCCACATGAAATTATTAGAGATTCTATTGAGGGTCACCATGACTATTGAAAATGGGAAGCTTGGGAGTGATGAAATTGAGAGGAAGAGGGTAAGTGGAAATGGTTGGCACAAAATGAATATGGAGTAATGTTGAATCCAACGATGGAGACACATGAGAAGTAGCTTGTTGCAATTGATGGATTTAAACTTGAAGGTCCTAATAAAGAGAGACTAAATATTGAGTTCTAGTGGAAGAGACTTACAACATGTGAGAAAAAGAGATGATTGAAGTGATTGGTAGGAGTAAGAACAAAAATGGGAACAATAGAAGTAGGTGGAAGAATGCCAATAGGTGGTTGAATAGAAATGGAAGTGGGGATGGAGGCAAAAACATTAAGCTCTACAAGATTGGTGGCCTCCTCATGAGCAGTGAATAAAATCAATTCTAGATATTGAGGATGCTCAACGAGATGATCATTAAGCTCTTAGAGATGGGATTCAGTAAAGTCACCACAAGATTGAGCCATAATGTAAAGAGGATAAAAATACCTAGAATCAAGGTGGGTTCGAGTGATGGGTTCACCAAATGATTAAGAAAATATTGAAATAAATAAATTCCAAATTCTAAATATGTAACAATGCTAAATATGAAAAATTAAGTATAGAATTAACCCAAGAAAAATAAGCTAGGAAATATGAAACCGTAGTTGAAAATGAAGGGATACAAAATATTTAGCTGCTTTACAATAATCCCAAAGGTATGTTGAGCTATAAAATGTCTAGAATAGGAACTCAGAGTGTCACAATTAGACCCAAAAAAATGTAGGAGTGTTAGAAGTGCTTGGACTAGGGTGCCTATGGAGGGTCGGGGCGCCTAGGGCGCCAAAAATGTTCTGCAGGCACTTGTGTCTACTCAAAAGAAGACAAACCAAATTTCATAGGGTCACAATATGTTCCTTTGGTTATCTCCTTTAATCACATGTACTTCACATAATTTTTTCTTATTCTCCCGAAACTTGCAATCGGAAAGAGGCACCTAGAAAATCCTTAAACCACATCAAATCCTAAAAGAAAGATGTAAAATGAGGAGTCGATTTTCCTCGATTGTCAACAAAGTGAACTTACTATCAAGAATTGCATTACATCTTAGACCAACTATATTTTTACGTTTTGTATATCGAAATCATGCCCTAGGTGGCTCTTGTACGTATCACACTTGATAATGAGAAAGTAGCTAGATGTAAAATATATAGATAGATGTGTGAATGAAAGAATGAACTTCCCCTCCTATGAAGTGTATGCAAAAGTATCAGTCCCTTATCCCTTGTGTGAAGCTAGAGGATGTTTGAATTCTCTTGATAACGCTCTTAGATGCAACCTTAGTTGGTGATAACTAATGCTTAGTGATTTTTTCCTTTATTATGATCACATACCTTTATATTTATATGACTCCCTTTCTTGATTTTCATAATTAACACCAAAAATGTTGTCCACTAAGAAAACAAGATGCCTAAATGGCTAGAAAGGACCAAAAGATTTGAACAAAGTACAAAGAGGTTAGGGGCGCTAAGAGGGTACTAGGATGCCCGATGGTGGTGTCTAAAATGATAAATTTTAAAGTGTGAAAATATATAATGGGAAAGAAGGAGTGTAAGACCAAAATATGAAACATAATGTAACCAAAGATGACCAAAGACGGTGGTCAATTAGTACTTTTCTTGCTTAGGAATCATATGAATAGTAGTATGTGATCGGGGAATAGATGAATACCAAAAGTGCATGATTTAGTGTCAACAACTAGATGAATGAATTTGTAAGGAAGGTAACTATAATGTGAGTAGAAGTGAAACAGAGTAGAGAACTAGCTATCTATGTAGACCCTCTCCAAAATCTGACAGCATAACACTTCTCAAAATTAAAAATACCTAACCCATAATTTGAATAAAAGTCTCATTTCTATAAGATCTTTGGAGGAGAAGATATTAAGAACACATGTCGATCAAGAAAAAATGAATTAGCTTGAAGAGAATAAATCAACATACTATATTTAACAAAAGAGGAAGAGGAAATCAAGACCAATCTAAAAAGTCTAAATTTAGCCAAATTGACCCAGAAATGCGATAGAAAATCACGTCAAAATAAAAACACGTGTTTAAAAAATGTTTTACTTTACATTAGATGGTGTCAAACAACTCGTGTTTCCAGAGGGGTGGTTTCACAAACTACACTGCGTAAGTAACGAGGAAGTTGCACAATCATTGTGGTGGTTGAGTAAGCATTGGTGGAATGCAAGGAAAAAGGGGCTAAAAAGTGGTCCTATGACCAAAACGAAGTCTATAGTTTGGAGTGAAAGGATGAACTAAGTCACAAAGGGAATGAAAGGAGAGGGATATGGATATCATTTTTACTTTGGAAGGAGTTTTTATCATCACCAAAGACATGTCACATTTTTCATGTTGCACCATGTAATTTTTGGGTGCGTACATGCATCCCTGCTGCACCGCCAATGTCACCACTAATCCAAAAAGGGATCAAACTACATGTCATTATCATAACATGTGATATCTACCATACTTGCAATCAAAATTTGATAATCATGCTTTGAAAATGTTTTAACTTAAGTTTCACACTTGCTTGAATATTTGGGAAGGGTCAATTTACATGCATGTGGAGGTAATTTGGAGACTCTCGGAAGGACACTTCAAACATGTAGAGAGTTATGCTCTAATGTGTTTGTATCACTTACTATGATGTTTAGGAGTAGATATTTCCTTTTTTCTTGCTTTAACTTTAGGAGAACCTAAAATGTCATGTCCCTAAATGAGGTACGTTTGACTTGCTTATATAGGCTTATGATAATTGTTATGTCATGAAAGGCCGACCAAGGGATAATATTAGACCATATAAAGGTGGTGAAAGTGAAAATTTGAGTACACAATGTGTCTATCCAAGACCATACAATAGGTTCGGTTTGTAATTTGTACAAATTGACCCAAACTGGAGGTATTGGCCTGAAGGAAAAAATATAGTTGTGATTTCTAGGTTAGAGAATAACTATTTTTAGATGCATTAAAGATCATGAATTGATGACATAAATGAGCACAAAGATAAGAACATACGCATAAATCTATAAGGGTGTATTAAGCAAGAATGAGGAGAGTGTATTCATGAATGAAAATGTGTAATGTCAAGATCATCATTGTTAAAGGATAGATTGCCAAATATGAGTGACTAAATTTTCCCCCATATTAATTATGAAATGAAAATTGCATGCTTAATAGAAAGATACCTAAGTGTGTAATCAAAATTTTCCTTGCTTTTAATAATCTGTTATCCAAAATGTGCCCTTGCTCATTTTGTGGCTAACTCCTCTCATTCTTCCCTCTCTTGTGCCTCAGTCACAAAATTTTTTTTTAGGCACTCAAAACCTTCTAGAAATGGCACCATTGGATAGAGCTCTTTCTCAGCTTTCTAGAAAGGTAAAGTTTTCCTCCTAACTCCATGTATTTTTGAAGTTATGGCTCAAGTGAGTTTTTGGAAAAAATTTCCCCTGAAAGGCCCACGGCCAATGAGATGCCCACATGGCACCTAGAGTGGCGGAGTGTGGGAAATTTTGGAAAATTTTCCAAATGACCAAAAAGGTGCAAAAATTCGAATTTTTGCCCACCGACCCGATTTGGTCCTGTTTTGACCTAAAACTTCAAATCGCCATATCTTTCGATCCAGAGCTCGATTTTTCACGTTCTTTATATCAATGGAAAGATGGTAAAATTATCTACAAGATATTCTAGGGTCATTTTTGAATTTTGGTGGATTTTGGAGAGAGAAAATCAAGAAAAAACCTCCTCCGCACGTGGTCATGGACAGAAATGACGTTTCAACCACCGTTTTTAATGAAGAATGGCTCACATTCTCTCCCAGCATGGTTAAAAATGTCAGGGAATGGGTCTGTCAGGGTGCCCATGTTGTTTTGATGGCATTTTGGTCAATGGTTGAACCCCTTGCATGTTTTCCCACATTTCTCTCTCCTGGGGTCGTGGTTTGCACTGTAAAAGCCAGAATGAGTTCATTTTGCAAAAGAGAGACACTTTTTCAGCTCTGCAACTTCCTTTTTCTTCCTCCTTGGTAGAATTTGTGAAGAAATTTTACCTTTCCATGTAATGCAGCACCTTTTCTTGCCTCTGGATCACTGTAATGTACTGTATTGGATCTGAGATGTTGATATATGTTCTGTGATTAAAATCCCTCAATCCTTTCATATATCTATCATTGCTTTCTTGATCTTTCATTACATTTTGAGCATTTGTGCATGTTTTGTGTTGTGTTTCCTTGTGGATTGTGTATTTCATGTAGCATCAGGTGTCTACAACTCCTTTGGTGCATCACCTATTAGCATTAGTTCTTTCTTTTTGCATTCTCTATCTCTGTCTCCTTGGAATTTAGAGTAGATTTAGGAGTTTAAACCTCTGCAATTGTGCAAGTGAAATAGCTGATCAGAGGAGTTGAGGAACCAGCCTCTAATATGGAGATTCCTCTTCCATTTTGCAAGTCCCACACTTGGGAAGAGGATTCAATGTTGTGTAATCACACTGGATGCATAGGGTGATCAAACTAGAAATCTGATCAACATCCAGGGGGTGCTGCTGATTTGTAAACAACAATTTTGGCATGCGGTGGGACCTTAGAGGTCTTCCACTTTATCTTTGACAGGTTGGTGTGTTCCTGTTAAAGATTCAGCCTTTTGGAGGCACTTTCAAAAGCACATCTGGCGACTCCATCTGGTAAACAACTCATTCTCTAAGTTGCAGACCTGTTTTCCATTCATTTCCATCCATTCTTCTTTCCATCATTTTCATTCTTTTCCATTCCATGAAGTTGTGCAATCATGACTTCATTTCCATCATGGAATTCACATTTACAACAGTAGTATATCACACCTCCAACATGTTTTACAAATCCTCCAAATCAGCATTTTGATCAAATTCAAAATCAGCATGTCTACCCATATGAGCAGCAGTGCCAAAGTCAGTTTGGATATGAAGCATGTCAAGCACAAGGGTATGCTGGTTGTGAGGGCAGTCAAGAAGAAAATGCAGATCTGCTGGAACAAATCCAAAAGATGGAGGTAAACATGGTGCAATCCAGGGCTCAAGCACAAATGAAAGCATTTAGAATCGGTTGTAGAGCACCTTGTCCATGGGTGGGACCTTTTCCAAGGCATTATAGCCCTCAAGAGAAGCTAGACTTCATGATTACAACACTACCATTGCTTGCAAAGTGGACTGAAGGAATAAAGGTGTATGAGAGGAGTATTCAACAACCTTGTCAATAGGTAAGCACACCATCTCATGCCTCTTCTCTCCTTCTTTCCCAATCTATTTTATCTCAGCAGTGTCAAGTTTTAAACTCTCCATCTGCTGTCCCAAGTGTTGAATCCATTTCTCCATTCCCTAGTCTTCCACCCCATCTCAATTCTTCTATCCTTTTCCCTTCCAAACAGCCATTCCCTCCAAAGAAACAAGAGTTCCTACCTCCTCCACCACCACAAAAAATTGTAAAATCAATTGAGTTACAATCCACTTCTCCTCTTGCATTCCCAAATCCATGTTGGGAGGATAAAAATCAGAATGCCAATCAAGGAAAACATGAGTAAAAAAAGAAGAGCCAAACAAGGATGAAGAAATTCAAAGTCTGAAGAGTTGGGCTCTTAAATTTGGGATTACAAAAATACCCTTGATGGTGAAACCAATAGAGGATGTTGAAGTTGGAGAACAAGTGGAAAACAAGGCTGATTTTATAACAAAGAGTGAAGTGAGAAAAATAGCGGTTTGTCGGTGATGAGTTGGGTGTCCATGTTGGCACTTTGCCCAAAGAAAATGCTGATCCAATTTGCACTGCAAAATCAGCCATCGAGAAGGAAGGAAAACCATCTCAAAACCCCATCTTTGAGGAGCAAATGGATGAGGTCAAGTTAGTTTTTATAAAAGTAGAAGAAGGAAGCATTATTGATACGTTTTTGCTTTCATTTGAAGGGGCTGATTTGATTGATGAAGCCATTATGGAGGTGAACAAAACAGGTCCAAATTGTGAGCAAAAGGCACAAGAAATTTCATGCTTCTCTCCCACTTCATCTCTCCAACAATCTGATTTTTGGGATGAGTTTGGATTGACAAGTTTCATGTTTGAAAATGAAGTTATACATGGTGAAGAAAATGTAGATTTGGAGGCCACCATACAAGAGGGAGAGACTTTTCTGCAGCAAGACATTCAAGAGTTTGATTTGCCATCAGACTTAGAAGAATGTTTAGATGAAGAGCTAGCTGAAATTACCATGTTTCCTTCTTCACCATTCGTTCTCCAACAGCAAGAACTTGCTGCCATGGACAAAAGAGTTCAAGGACAATAGCCTACAGTTTGCAACATGCCTCTTGAATCAAAGCTGGAAGAATTTGATCTTCCAAAAGCTACAATGGAGGAGCTCCAAAGCCAACAATGTATTGCAGCAGGTAACAACAATGCAAAAGCAACTTCATTGGATGTTGTAATCAATAACGAGGAGTTGCACACTATAGAAGAGTTCCATGTTGCCATGAAGGAAGAGAAAGGGCAGAAAAGTCCTACCATTGCTTCCACATCACCCACCCAAGAAGGTCTACAAGAAGACTCCATTTTTGGAGTTGAAAATCAGAGCTATGGGCATATCAAATGGATCATACCTTGCCCAATAAGGTATTTGACTTCATTGGAGTCAAAGGAGAAGTCACAACCAGTCATGCTTGCTTCTAAGCATGAGGGTGAGCTACAAAGTACCAAGGATCAGCTGTCATACCTCTTCAATCCAAATGCAGAGCAACTAAAAGAGGTATTGGATTTGTTTTTAGTTGACACCTTGATGATTTGGGTAGAAGACCAGCTTCTTGTTGATTTTCCACTCATCCAATCAGCCATGTTCAGTGCCAAATCAGTTGCATGGTTGTAACTTTTGAGAAAGGGAAGCTATTTCTCCCAACCAGTTGCAGGGTTTGTTTAGCCCACTTTTGCTTCAGTTAGAGTAGGATAGGTAGTTTTTCTTTTAGTAAAAGAAGTGCTTGTGCACACTCTGCATGTTCCATTTTGGAGCATGTATGACCTTTAGTTTTGTACATAGTTTTTGTGGTGCTGGTTTTGCTCTTGCATAGTCCATTTCAGTGGGTTTCCAAGTGGCTCAGAGAGGAGGTTTTCAAAGTTCAGATCAGTTTGTAGGCTACAACTCATGACTCCATGCCCAATGGATGCTTCAGGCAACTGGTAACTTCATCCAAGCAGGCAGATGACCCCTCTGAGTCGCAAAATTGTTATCCAAAATGTGCCCCCTGCTCATTTTGTGGCTAACTCCTCTCATTCTTCCCTCTCTTGTGCCTCAGTCACAAAAATTTTCTTTTTAGGCACTCAAAACCTTCTGGAAATGGCACCATTGGATAGAGCTCTTTCTCAGCTTTCCAGAAAGGTAAAGTTTTCCTCCTAACTCCATGTATTTTTGAAGTTATGGCTCGGCGGAGTTTTTGGAAAAATTTTCCCTGAAAGGCCCGTGGCCAATGAGATGTCACCACGTGGCACCTAGAGTGGTGGAGTGCGGGAAATTTGGAAAATTTTCCAAATGACAAAAAGGTGCAAAAATTTGAATTTTTGCCCACCGACCCGATTTGGTCCTGTTTTGACCTAAAACTTCAAATCGCCATATCTTTCGATCCAGAGCTCGGTTTTCACGTTCTTTATATCAATGGAAATCTGGTAAAATTATCTACAAGATTCTAGGGTCATTTTTTCATTTTGGTGGATTTTGGAGAGATAGAAAATCAAGAAACACCTGGCACGTGGTCATGGACAGAAATGACATTTCAACCACCGTTTTTAATGAAGAATGGCTCGCATTCTCTCCCAGCATGGTTAAAAATGTTAGGGAATGGGTCTATCAGGGTGCCCATGCTATTTTGATGGCATTTTGGTCAATGGTTGAACCCCTTGCATGTTTTCCCATGTTTCTCTCTCCTAGGGTCGTGGTTTGCACTATAAAAGCCAGAATGAGTTCATTTTACAAAAGAGAGACTTTTTCAGCTCTGCAACTTCCTTTTTCTTCCTCCTTGGTAGAATTTGTGAAGAAATTTTACCTTTCCATGTAATGCAACACCTTTTCTTGCCTCTGGATCACTGTAATGTACTGTATTGGATCTGAGATGTTGATATATGTTCTGTGATTAAAATCCTCAATCCTTTCATATATCTATCATTGCTTTCTTGATCTTTCATTACATTTTGAGCATTTGTGCATGTTTTGTGTTGTGTTTCCTTGTGGATTGTGTATTTCATGCAACATCAGGTGTCTACAACTCCTTTGGTGCATCACCTATTAGCATTAGTTCTTTTTTTTTGCATTCTCTATCTCTGTCTCCTTGGAATTTAGAGTAGATTTAGGAGTTTAAACCTCTCGCAATGTGCAAGTGAAATAGCTGATCGGAGGAGTTGAGGAACCAACCTCTAATCTAGAGATTCCTCTTCCATTTTCAAGTCCCACACTTGGGAAGAGGATTCAATGTTGTGCAATCACATTGGATGCATAGGGTGATCAAACTAGAAATTTGATCAACATCTAGGGGTCTTTGCTGATTTGTAACAACAATAACTTTGTTTTCTGATTTCATGTTGTGTTGGTGTTGGCACACTCCAAAATGAAACCTGCAACACATAGTGTAGTCAATGCCCAAAATAGGAAACTGAAATTTAACTCAAAATGTAATGAAAATACTATAAATAAATGTGTAACAATAAATACCAAAATATATGAAAAACAAGGAAGGAATACACCTATTTGTCTTGTGGAGGGAATGTTCTCCCATTCTTGATATTTGGAGATTCTAAATTTTGATAAAGGATTGAGCATAATTAATTCCAAATTGTGTTAAGGAGAGGTCGAGGTTCTAGGTGTAATAACCCGACACATGAATGCCAAAATAAGGACAAAAATAGGAGCCAAAACACCCTTGCTTAAGGAGGAAGACCAAATCTCAAATCCATTCAACAACTCTTTATTTCTTCCTTCAATTACAAAGATGATAGAAAATCATGTCTATGAAGAAATTAGATACTTCACTTCCTTTCATAACCCCATGGACCATACAACTGTAGATGGATATAAGCCCACTTTTTTGTAACTATGGGGAAAGAGAGAATGAAACAATCCATACCCCCGAAACTATGCCAAACCGATCAATCGAACATGGATCCATATGAAAATGTTGTAATAATGATGATAAATTTGAAAATGATGATAAAATTAAAGAAATTAACCCTAGGAAAAACATATATTAGAATTCGAACTATCCATACATTCGACCATTTTGTAATGTTTTGACCTTTTGTAGATATTACAATTTTTTTATATTTGAACATGGTTTTGAGGAATTTTTGTCTATCCTTACATATGTCCGATCCTAGAAAGATGACGGTGTATGCCAAAAATGTAGGATAAATCCTAGATGATTTCCCCACTTTTGAGGCACATGTGATGAATAATTTGAGAACATGGATCAAAAGGAGAGATGTATTCTCATAGCTCAAATATTAATAACTTTGTAGATAACCTATGAAGAGATGATGTGGTGGCCACAAATAAGAAACTACACCTTTAAAAGGGGATGCATATGGTAGAAATCATGATGAAAAACAATAAAATGAGAATAAGAATATTGTTAATGAAATAAAATAGTAGTAACATCAATAGAACATGTTTTAGTAGAAAAAAGGCATACAATGACAATCAATATCACACTAAAGGAAAGAATTCCTACAAACATGGGACATCCATGACATCATAAGAAAATCAAGGCCCATGAGATTGTAAACAAGAGATACAAAACCATATGCAAGGCATTACACTAGAATATGAGACACCCATGGTGTCACAAGACAATCAAGGCCCTTAGGCCATAATCGAAGTAGAGAAAAACACACAATATGAAAATTGGTAAAATGAAAATATGTAGTCTTTTAATTTACCAAGAACAATCCAAAGTGCACTAGCACATCACTCAGATAGATCGAGTGCTCACCCAAAGTATGAAAGGGTACTAGGTCCCTCTGTAATGGAATCTTTGTCAAGAAGTTATCATGAAAGACCATACAATCCATATCCATAATAACCATTCAAGATAAAACATAAATAGATCTAGATCTCAACCATAGTGCATAAAGAATCAAATAAGAACTAGTAACAAATTTACCATGCAAGATCCATACAAAAAAGCATTAATAACTAGAATTCATCCACAATGATCCATTGCATTAACTCATCAAAACATAATATCTAAATACATCACAATTATCATCACAAGGTCATGTGTGCATATATATCAACAACATAACTCTAAAAAATATGATCCTCTAAACTGTATAAATAAATACATATATATAGGTAGTGGGGAATTTCCCTTCACTACTCATGCACTCTCAAAAATAGGTTGCATGTTAAGAATAGCCATGCACCACTACAAAAGAAACTAGGAAGCATGCAAGCTTCACCTAATAATTGATTTCCTATAAATAAATCCAGATCTAAACCTATTATTAGCTTAAACCATCATGGTGTTTCATCCTCCACTTGTTCCAAAAATAGGTTGGTGTGACTTCCAAGTCTTCTTATCAAAATGTGCTCAACACTCAATCCCATCTTAACCCATGTAAGAAAAATTGACCAAGTATTGATCTTTGACTTTTCGGGTTAGAAACTATAGGGCACAAATTATCCATTTTCTACACCTTTAATGCTTGGGCATTATTTTACCAACCCAACATTACCCCAAACTAGGTTCATTATTTCCCTAACAATGGGTAATCACACCTTATCTCCTCAAGAACAAAGAATTAGAAAAAATAATGTTTGTACATAATGAATGAAAAAATATGCAAAAGAAAAATGGGCACCCTACTCCTCTAAAGGAAGAATTAACTTAGGATACTCACTTTTGATCTATGCCTCTAACTCATTCCAATCACTGAGTGCCTTATTCATCTTGTCAAGGATGTCTACAAGTACTAATTCCATCTCATCTATAGTCATGTTCTTGCCCTCATTTTGTAACACTCTAAGGAAATTTTCTAGACTTGAGATCATCCCATCCATCACATCCATATGTCAGGCTATAATCTTCCCAATCTCCTTTATTTTATCTTTATGAGGGTCTGATATCTTTGTGAGTGCATCCCACTTTTTGCAAGTAATGTCAGCCTCTCCTCATGCCTAAGAGTTTCATTCTTTATTGCCACAAGGACTTCATTTTCCTCCACCAGAGTCCTTGTCTTGATTATTGTCTTAGGATCTGTGCACATATTTAACACCAAATCTTTCCTTTTCATCTCATATTTTAAGGTTTGGAGAAAAGACTCATACCCTGTGATTCAGTGCGCTATTTTTTCCTTAATCCTTTCTACTTTTGTTGTGGTGTCCTTCTATCTCAGCATCCATATTGTACCCTCATCCAACACCAAGTGAACTAATGTGTGCAAGTAATGCATAGGAGATGGGAATCTTTGAGCTACCTTCTCTTCATATTATTACCTCACCTTCAAAATTTCATCACCGATCTGCTCCAACGTATCAAGTAATGCATGCACCTTAGCCTCAACTTTCTCTTTTTCCTCTTTCAGGAACTTAATCTATACTTATTTATCCTTCCTATCCTCTAATAGATTTGAATAGTTTCCACCTTGTCTATATCTCTACACACAACCTCTACAAATACCTTTGTTAAATCATTACTTACTTGTTCATCTGAGAAATGAGTCGGCTTGATGGTTACATGTTGGGAATGTGGGGCTTTCTTCATCCTCTGAGAGACACATGACTCTTCACACACATAAAAATCAGGATCATCCATGTGAGTCTGCATATTCCATGACAACTGTTTATGGGTGCATGTGGTTTGCCATCTTAGGATCCATCATCTCCCACCCATATAATCATTCCTTTACAATAGTACTTTGGAACCTTGCGTGAATTATCTTTGTCACATCATCAACATAGCCAAGGTTTTGAATTTACACCATCTCCTCTTCCTTGGGCTCACTTACATGCTCACCTACTTACTCCCGTGTTCCAACACCCACATTCGTTGTACTTCCTCTTCTCCCATAGGATCCTTATTCATTCACGTAACATTATCTACTATCTTCATGTCTCCACTAGCACAAATTTCTTCTTTAGGTCCCTACATTCCTACACTAGGGACATCCTCATCGAATAAAGGTTACTCTCCACCTATCTCCTCAACCTCTCACACCTCTAGAATAGTTGTGGAAACATCTTCATGCATGCTTCTATGTGAGGACTTCTCCTCATCTCTATCCTTAACTTGAATGTATTTTCTCCTTTTCTTCCTTTCTTCCTCGGTCTTATTCATTGGTGTTACGTGTGGTGAAATCATTTCTGGATGTGAGGGAAGTGCCAATATCTCCACATGTATGCCTTTTGTGTAATTTTATCCTCTCATGATTGAGTATAATGATTTCTTCTTGTTCCTCTTCATGCTCTAGGACATCCTACAAGAATTCATGTCCTTTTTCTTCCTCAGATGTGATCTCATTAGAAGTCGAAGGGGATATTATACCACATTTTCCTAAGTATGGGAGAACCAGATGATCTAGCTCCACATCTTCCACCCGAGCTCCAAATCATTTCTGATCTATCTCTCTCCTCAATTCCAAAGATCCTCAATGTCGCGTCTCTTCATCAATTTCCTCTCATGTGCTTCATTATAATCAAGCCGTCTCTCTTCTCTTTTCCTTTCTTCTTTCATTTCCATCATATTTCACCACACCTGTTCCTTCCCTCACACGTGGTGGGGTTTAGCTAGCCATAAGGTGTTCTTCAAAATCCAGAGTTATAATCAAGATCTTAATCGCTCAAGGGATAGCATGAAAATAATATCCTCAGGATTTGCACAAGAGCGAAACTCAACATCTTCTAGACAAGAATAAGTAGAAACAATGTACTCCAATGTGTAAATATTTAAAACACCACTCCACTAATGATCTACAATTCTTGTCCAATTCAAATCAGCATCATGCAATTCTGGTAGTCTTCTTGTGTCCAAACAATTGTTCTATACCTCTAATTTCTCTTTGATGCATATGCTACCCGCCATTTGTACAGCTCTATAGGAAAATAACAAAATATCGTGTGATATATTTAATGATACAAATGTTCTTAAACCCACTTGAGAACATAAAAATCTAGTCCATTGTTATATCTCTTAGCAAACTCTTCCTCTAAATTATCTACCCAACTCTCAATACTAGCCAAAGTCAATTGATACGTTTTCATCATGCAACATCCTTGTAACAAATTGAAAAGAGGTCCCAACAATGGAATCAAGAATTAGTCTTTTATTTTACCAAGAAAAACCTAAGGTGCACTTGACACATTAATAAGATAGATCCGAGCACTCACTTGAAGCGCACAAGGGTACTAAGAACCTCTTTTATGGAATATTTTTGAGGAGATAGCATGAAAGACCATACAATCTAGATCCAAAATAACCATTCAAGATAAAGCATAAAAAATATATATCTCAACCATAGTGCATAAAGACTCAAAGAAGAATTGGTAACAAATTTACCATGCAAGATCCATAAAAAGCAACATCAATAACAAGAATCCATCCACAATGATCCATTGTATTAACTCATCAAAACATAATAGTTGAATACATCACAATTATCATCACAAGGTCACGTATGCATATATATCAACAACATAACTCTAACAAAATATTATCCTCTAAACCATGCAAATCAATACATATATATAGGTAGTGGGGACTTACACTACTCGCACACTTTCAAAAATAGACCGCATGCTAAGAATAGCCATGTGCCACTACAAAAGTAACTAGGAAGAATGCATGATTCACCTAATAATATATTTCCTATAAATAACTTAAGATCTACACCTATTATTAGCTTAAATAGGCATTACACTTCATCTTCCACCTGTTCCAAAAATAGCTTAGGATCACTTTTAAGTCTTCTTATGAAAACATGCTCAACACTCAATCCCATCTTAGCCCGTGTATGCAAAACGACTAAGTATTGATATTTATTTCTTTAGGCATGAAACTATAGGGCATAAATATTTCCATCTTCTGTGCCTTCAATACTTAGGAAATATTTTACCAATCCAAAAACATATGATATATGATATATGTAAGAGCTAGCAGTAATTGTAAAGGCTGCACAAGACGCATGTGTTAGTCCTATTAGTTCAAAAGATAACAAATACACAAGATAGTTATGTAATCAAGTGTAATGGAGAAATAAAGGAACTATAATTGAAATATAACACTTGGATGTAGTATATAAAAGGAAGATTCCCCCAGATTTTAGCACTCTAGGTAAAGGTTTTCCAATGCCTATCATCGTGTACACATTGTGTATTTCCTGTATCACATTCAATATACCATGTGGATTCATGTGTGTAGAGAATAAATGTTATTAGTCAAACCAAAGGAGTAAACGCCATGTATAATATGAAGATTGAATAATGCATGTTATAAAAATAGGTCATGATTTTATATTTTTACAAATATATGAATGCTTTTTGAATTTTAGGTCCTTCTTAAGGGCATAGATGAAAACCTATTATCAAAAGAGAAGGAAGGGTGATCAAGAATTCCCCCATAGAGGGAATATATAGGAATGATGTAATTAAAGGGTGGGAATCAAAATTTACACCATAATGTGTGTGTGAAAAGTGAAGTTTAGGTGTAGAATCCTCTCCCTCAACAGTCAAGTTGAACCTATAGACTAAGTGCATCATCAAGTAGTAAAGGGGATAACATGAGAACTAACCCAAAAATGACCTTATAAGGATGTAAAAAAACTATGGAAGATGATGGAGGGTCAAGCCTCAAATGTGTCAAAGAATGTGACTCAAGTGCAAGTGGAACCATAGTGGTGATGTGTGCCAAAAAGGCCTATGAGGAGAACTAGAAATGGTTTAATACTAAGGAGAATGCAATTTTCATTTTTGTGGGGTGGACTAGAAGAATGAGAAATTATAGAAGATTAATGATAATCAATAGTGTGATCCGTAAATTTATAATATTTTCATAAGTTAGGATGAGGCTACAAGCTCGAGAGATAATATGCACTAAAGAAAGCTTAGGTGGAGACCTAGGCCCTATAACTATGTGATGTAACATGTGCATCGAAAATCCTATAAAGATACCTAGATGGATGTGAATCGTGTGTGTAACTAAAGGCCTAAGTAGGAGACCTAGGAGGACTAGTGTAATTTGAAGGAGTGTGGAAAATAATAAGCATATCTATAGATGCACTAGGAAGCGGGGTGGAAGTTACAAAAGATTGAGGAACATGAGGAGAGAAATCCATAAAAGGAACACCTTGAATAGTGACAACTTGTTGATGTGATAAACTTGAAACACTAATGAATGATAGATGGGAAATCCCTAAGAGCACATATCTAAAGGATACCTAAAAGTACCACATAAATTGTGGTAGATTTGGAAAATAAGAATGAAGTATACGTAGTGGTGGATCTAATAGTTATTGTAAGTGTAATACATATAAAATTTGGATCATAATCAAGAATGAGACTATAAAAATAAATACCAACAGACCAAAGTAAATACCATACACAAATGTTATATGTGTGATGTGCAGTAACCATAAAACCACGGATATGAATCTAATGAATACAAACTAGAATAGATAATATATCAAATAAAAGCATAGCATCTATATCACAATCATCAAAAGAAATGATCGGTGTAGAATATGATGCGAGAGAGATAGTGGTAGTCATAGTATCAATGGATGATCATAAAAAAGGGTGGTGGTACTTGCATGATGTGTGTTATGAAATTCTAAGGTAGATGAATCATTAACATGCTTAGGAAGAGGATCATTGAATATTTTCAACTTAGCATGTTTGTTAACATGCTTAGAATATTCAATGGGCTCATCCCATTCCATTACATTAATGTTGATAAGGTCTTGAATGATGTGTTGTAGCTTAAGACAATGATTGGTAGGGCGACCAATGCATCTATGATAATCAAAGCTCTTACTTTGGGGATTACTGGTATAAGCCTAAAATGGTTGAGGGAGAGACATGAGGTTACATTAAAGTAATTTATTTAAAACCATGCATGGAGGAAAATGTAATCATGTAAATTATTATCTTGCAGGATGTAATTGAAGCTTAGTAGGTTAAGCAACAACATTAACATTATCTTTGGAAGAAAACTTAGGGTCATGAGGTTTAATTTTAAAATTAGGTTTTATTTTAAACTTGGCATGGGAAGAATTTAATTTATTCATATTTAGTAGCTCAACCTCATGATATTTTAGTGTATGAAATAGATGTTTGAAAGAGATTTTTTTTTAATATGACCGATTCTTGCAAGGGAGAAAGGAAATTTTGAACAAAAAGGTATTGTAATTCATTTTTAGCTACGATATTCCTCATTTTAGTAAGCATTGTACAATAATTCAATACATACTCATTGATATTCTCTTTAAATCCTTGTTTGATTTTGGAAATTTGTGTGTAAGATAACTTATCCTTGATATTGATTGAAAATTATGCCAAGAATTGATTTTCCAATGTAGTAAATGAACACATGGAATGAGTGGGGAGATTATAGAACCATTACAACACAAATTACTTAAGGTTGCTAAGGAATAACTTGGTAAGACATATACCATTAGATATATAATCAAAGCATACAACATGAAATGATAAAAATGCTCTTGTGGATCACCTTTGGCATCGTAGATAGGAAGCTTAGGTGTAATGAAACTAATATGAAAAGGGCATGAGACAACATCAAGTATAAGTGGGTTATGTAATTGATGTGAATCTAGCTGCAAGAGGTTGAAATACCTCCAAAAACACACATAAACAACTTTGAAAATAAAACCAGGAGTTTCAAAATAGCTTACTTCTCATTCTGGAATTCACACTCCCCTATTACATCATTACAATCCTCCTTTTATTTCAAGACTACTCTAAAACCCTAAAATGTCAACAAACCCTAAAATGCCAAAAACCCTAAAATTTAAAACAACTTGGATTGACCCCAAAATTTGCGTACCAAATATGCATTCATAAATTAGGGCTCATGTGAAATTTGGACTTATTCTGACATAAGCACAACAAAAGTTATTAAAGTTCTAAGACCTAGTCAAAAGTGGAAAAAACATTTGAGCCAATTTTAGGCCACTAGATGAAGGAATCTAAGCCTGAAAATGTGCCAAAATGGGCACAAACTTGCAAGAAAGTTGATCCTAGCATAGTACTAATGTATATCTACCACCCTATAAAATTTTAGGACAATCCAACGGTCGGATCAAAAGTTATGGTCTCTGCAAGTTATGCTCCTGCATCATTCTCCCCTGGTTGAAAAGAATTCAGCTCCTGCGAATTTTGTTGACGGAACTCATCTAATTTTTCACTGTCAATTTTCCTCAACTCCCACTCAAGAATCCAAGTATTTTCTTCTTGCTGCAAACCTTCCCACTGTACCAAATATCTATTGTAGCTCCCATGTCTAGTAGTGATTGTCTTTTGGTCCAAGACACGCATTACCCTCTCCTTTTTCTTCTTCAACATCTGTTGCTTCCAGTTTATTTCTTCCTCCTCTCGCAACATTTTCATCATGACCTGGAAACTTATATAAGTTAGAAACATTAAAAACGGTGAGATAGCAAAGTTTCAAGTAGCTCCACCTTGTAGGCATTATCACTCATTTTCTTTAGAATCCTACATGGCCCAATCTTCTTATACTTGAGTTTATTATATGTCCCCTTTGGAAACCTCTCTTTTCTAAGATGAACCATCACCATATCTCATTCTTCAAATAAAATTACTCTCCTACTGGCATCTGCACTGTTTTATATTGTGCATTACTCACTTTCAACTTTTCCCTCACTTCATCTTGCAATTGTAGAATGTGTTCTGCAAATGCTTCTGCATCATCACTAGTTTCATCTTCACCTGGTAGAACAATTAGATCTAGGACCCCCTTGGGATTCCTACCATATACAATCTGGAAAGGAGACCTCCCTGTTGACCTGTTTACCGAGCTATTATATGCAAACTCAGCTTGAGGTAAAGCTAAGTCCCATTGTTTTGGCTTTTCTCCAACTATACAATGTAGGAGATTTCCCAAGCTTTTGTTCACTACTTCCGTCTGCCCATCAGTCTGGGGGTGATATGCACTACTGAACTATAGTTGTGTCCCCAATTTCTTCCACAGAGTCCTCCAAAAGTGACTCAAAAACTTCGTGTCCCGATCTGAAGTGATCGTTCTTGGAATTCCATGCAATCTAACCACTTCTGAAAAAAACAAATCTACAATTCTAGAAGCATCATTAGTTTTTTTACAAGAAATGAAATGTTCCATCTTAGAGAATCTATCAACCATAACAAAGATAGAATCATTCCCTCACTGTGTGTTAGGAATCCCTAACACAAAATCCATACTCAGATCAACCCATGGCCTGTATGGATAGGCAATGGCATATACAACCTAGTATTCTCGTGCATGGCCCTTAGCCATTTGACACACTCTACATCTTTCTATAACCCTACTTATGTCCCTCTTACCTTTGGCCAATAATAATTTTCTACAACAAGAGAAATTATCTTACTTATACCAAAGTGTCACCAACCCCCACTATGCAATTCTCTTATAATATTTTCTCTCTCATTGAACTAAAGAGGATGCACAATTGTTTCCCTAAACAAATAACCATCCTGTATCAAATAATCAAAAGAATCACTACCTACTGTAGGATCCTTAAGTTTTCTGACAACATCACCAAAATCTAGATCACCTTCATACAATTCCTTAACTGCCTCAAACCCTAGTACTTTATTTTCCATTGTTGTCAAAAGGGCTACACGCCTACTCAAGGCATCAGCAACTTGATTCTTCTTACCAAACTTATGATTTAAAACAAAAGTATATTCTTGCAAAAATGAAACCCATTTTGCATGCCTACTATTTAGTTTCTTTTGTGTGTTTACATACCTCAAGGCTTCATGGTCAGTGAAGAGTACAAATTCCTTTGCTACCAAGTAATGTCTCTAGTTCCTTAATGCCTGAACAATAGCGTAAAATTCCACATCATAAGTAGAATATTTCCTCCTGAATTCATTTAGCTTTTCACTAAAGAATGCCACAAGTTGTCCTTCTTGACTCAACACAACTCCAATCCCAACATGTGAGGCATCACAGTCAACCTCGAAGACCTTGCTAAAATATGGAAATACCAAAATAGGTGCTTCTGACACTTTCTTCTTCAATAATTCAAAACTATTTGTTGTTGCCTTGGTCCATACAAACTCCCTCCCCTTTGTACACTTTATTATGGGTGCAGCAATGCTACTAGAAATTCTAATGAACTTCCTATAAAAAGTTGCCAATCCATGAAAACTACGAACCTCTGTCACATTCCTTAGAATAGGCCATTCCGAATTGCTTTTACTTTTTCCTCATCCATCCTCACTCCATCCTTGATATGACAAACCCCAAAAAAACAAGACTCTTATGAAGAAATCTACACTTCTTTAAGTTTGCATATAGACTCTCTTTATGTAACAAGTCTAACACCAATTTCAGATGTAACAAGTATTCTTCCACTATCTTATTGAATATCAAAATATCATCAAAATAGACAACAAAAAAATTTACCATTGTATTCTCGAGTACTCTATTCATTAACCTCATGAATGTATTGGGTGCATTAGATAGCCCAAATGGCATCACCATCCACTCGTATAATCCTTCTTTTGTTTTGAAAGCAGTTTTCCATTCATCCCCTTCATGATTCAAATCTGGTAGTAACCACTCCATAGGTCAATCTTGCTAAAATATTGGGCTCCCACTAGCACATCCATCATATCATCCAATCATGGAATTGGGAACCGATACTTAATTGTGATCTTGTTTATGGCTCTGCTGTCTACACACATTCTCTAGTCTCCATCTTTTTGGGAGTCAATAATGTTGGAGTTGGACATGGACTCATGCTTTCTCTCACTAACCCTTTTGTATTAGATTTGTCACTTGTTTGTTCAACTCTTCACTTTGTGTCAGACTCATCCGATAGCTGTCTAGTTTGGAAGGGCTGATCTTGGGATCAAATCAATATGGTGTTGAATATCTCGCTTTGGAGGTAACCCATCTAGTAGCTCATACGGTATTACATCTTTTGTATTCTTTTAGTATCTTTTACGCGCAAGGTATATTAAAGTCTTCTTTCTCCATCTTCTTCCATTTCTGTAACAAACTCTTTGTAGCCAATAATCCCTCACTCTTCTCTTCTTCCTTGAAGGGTAACAAGACCACCTTTACACCATCCTTCCAAAAGGTATATGTATTTTTCCCTCCATCATGTGTAACCTTTCTATCGTATTGCAAGGCCTACCCAATAATATATGACATGCATCCATTGGGATAACATCACACCACACCTCATCCTTGTAGGTATTCCCAATTGAAAACTTTATAAGGCATATTTTATCTATGGTTACTTCATTTCCTTTCTTGAACCATGATATATGATAGGGATATGGGTGCTTCTCACATTTCAAATTCAGTTTATCAACCATTACAGTTGAAACCATATTTTCACAACTACCACCATCAATAATAATTTTACATACCTTTCCTCCAGAGGTACATCTTGTTCAAAATATATTTGTTCGAATCCTTTCTCCTTCCTTGGGAAAATCATCATCCTCCTTATCATGAGGGTTTCACCCAAGTCTGCAGCAACCTCCATTTCTTCTTCCTCTTCAACTTCAACTAGATTTACTCGTGGTTTTTCTCTTGCCATCTATCTTGTGTAGGATAGTGTAGACACTCAAAAGCTCTGTGCCCCTCTTCACCACATCTGGTAACATGTATATTACCTTTGGGGGCTATTCTAGCCCCGTCCTCCATTATAACTTCTTCCCTATGAAACCCCTACCTCTTTGGTAGTTACCATGGCTTTGACCAGAATCTTCATGCCCTTCTGTATTAGAGGATTCACCTTTTGTAGATTCAAATCTACCCCTGCCCCTCATTGGAGATGATGATGGACCTCTCTTCACACCTCTTCTAAAATTATTCCTCTTGTTCTTTTCCTCTTCCTTTAATGCAAGTTGATAAGCATCATCTAGGCTATGGATCCGGAGCATACTTAGCTCATCTTGTATGGTGTAACTCAACCCATTTATGTACCAGTGTAGCCTTTTGTTCTTTAGACTCTCCTTGTTCCACCCTGATTGATAACTTGTAAAATTCATTAGTATACTCCTCAATGCTGAGATCCTTCTGTCTTAGGTTTTGGAACCTTCGAAAGAGTGTCTGAGCATAATCTACAGGAAGAAACTTTTCTTTCAACTTCTTTACCATTTTATTCCAGTTTTGGATCTTACCCTTTCCATTCCTTTGTCTTTCATTTTTAGGTGATCCCACCAGATCAATGCATGTTTGGCCAACTTAGTGCATGCAAACTTAACCTTATTCTCCTCGAAAAGGTTTTCCACTCAAATAATTTTTCCATGCGATTTAACCAGTCAATCAACTCCTCTGGTCGTAACCCTCCACCATAATTAGGAACATTAATCTTGATGCCATCATTCTTTCCCTCTAAAGCCTTGATCAATCTCTCCTTAAATGGTCTCTCATTCAAGGTTTCTTCATCTCTCTCATTTTATTCTTCATCTCCTCCTTCATTCATTAATGGAGGTACTTCTTCAATATCACTATCTAGGTTTGCATCCCCATTTGCATGTCTCCTTCTAAGGTGAGTAACTTCTCCTGTGAGCTCAACAACTTATCTTGTAGCTCCTGCATATGCCTATTCATCTGGGCATAACCTCCCCTCCCACGTATAGCCATGCTTATATAAAATATAGGTAAAAACTACACATAAAAATGTAATATGTTACCTTAACTATTTCTACTGAAGATCAAAATCTGCTATGATACCAATTAATGTGAATCCAAATTTGCAAGAGGTTGAAATACCTCAAAAACACACATAAATAGCTTTACAAATAAAACCAGAGTTTCAAAATAGCTTACTTCTCATTCTGGAATTCACACTCCCCTATTACATCATTACAATCCTCCTTTTATTTCAAGACTACTCTAAAACCCTAAAATGAAAAAAACTTAGATTCACCCCAAAATTTACATGCCAAATATGCATTCATAAATTAGGGCTCATGTAAAATTTGGACTTATTCTAACAAGCACAACAAAAGTTATTAAAGTTCTAAGACCTAGTCAAAAGCGGAAAAAACATTCGGAGCCAATTTTAGGCCACTAGATGAAGGAATCTGAGCCCGAAAACGTGCCAAAATGGGCACAACCTTGCAGGGAATGTTGACCCTAACATATTACTAATGTATATCTACCACCCTTTAAAATTTCAGGACGATCCAACGGTCAGATCAAAAGTCACGGTCTTTGCAAGTTATGCTCCCGCATTAGTAATAATTGAGAAGAGTCCAAAATATTAGAAGTATAAGAGACGTCATTTTGTAATTTAAAAATTTTTACTTGGAGAGAATGAAAAAAGGTCTCAAGAGCTTGTGTGTTAGATGAAGATGCATTTGAGCTAGTAGAATGATATATAGGATGTGTAATAGCTATAGTTCATATAGGAAAAGGTATAAACACATTTTTCATGGGTATGATAGAATTAATTAGAGAAGTAGGAACACCTTATTTGGGTATAATAGAGGTTTGAATAGAAACATGCTTAAGTTTATCTCTAGCAACATATATAAGGATTTCAATGTTATCGGGATGATCATGCAAGAATTGCTGCATATATTGGACCTCATCTTCTAGAAGATCTTATGGACGATTATCAAAATTAGTATTAGATCCATGACCTTGAGCATGGTCATTTTGAAGAGTAAGGAACACATGATAAAATAGATCAACAACATGATATTAGGGCTCATGAACATCATCCTCATATGTGTATGAATGGCCAAATTGAGAAACTATAGAAAACTAGTCTAGATCATTGTATAATCCAAGGATAGATCTAAGTGCTTAATAGATGCATATATGAAGGGGAAAAAGTGATAAGCCATAGATTCCAAAAAAACATACTTGAATATCATATGAAACCCTAAGGACACTAGGGTTAGAGCTACGATGCTTGATTAAGGAGTCAGGTTCACCAAATGATTTCACTTTTATTGTGAATATATTATTTCATTCCCTTTAAGATTTATTGTGTTCCTAACATACATAAAAGGATGAAATATTACAATAAGAGGCTATTATGTTTTAATTAAATTCTAACATTAACTTCCCAAATCAGAACAACACTTTACAAAGCAATTATTGATCTAAAAACTATCAAAAGACAAAGGAAAAATTGTAGTTAACTAATTTTGTAAGGATATGGGATATTCTAAGTGATTTGAATGCAAGAAAGGCTGGTCTAGCATTGGAAATGCTTCATTGATGAAAGCGGCATATGAAAATACATTTGATTAAAACCATACAACTAGGTCAAAACCGTCCATAAATTCATGACCCTTATCTATGTTCTTGGTTCTATTTGGATTTGGATCATGTAACTTTTTGTGCTTCACTGTTTGGAAATGAGTCTCTCTTTTTAGTCATCTCCACTCAACTTTAAAATGTCTATTTAATTATGATAAAACCCTCAAACACTCATAATGCAAGATAGAGTTCCTACAAACTAAATCTAGGTGGGTTGTGGGCACACCATGTGTACCACTAAAATCACTACTAATTTGAAGAGGGCTCAAACCACATGTCATTATCCTAGCATGTGATATCTACCATAGTGCAATTAGATTTTGACAATCATGCTTTGACAATGCTTCAACTTGAGTTTCACACTTGCTTGAATACTTGGGAAGGGTCACTTTACATGCATGTGGAGATAATATGGAGAATCTTTAACCTAGAGGGAGACTTCAAACTTGTAGAGGGTGCTTCCTAATGGATTTGCATCAGTTACTTCATTGTTTAGGGAGAAGAGAGTGCCTTTTGTGTTTTCTTTAACTTGAGGAGAACATAAAGTGTCAAGTCCCTAAATGAGGTATGATTGAATTTCTTATATAGGATTTTGATGATTTTTATGTCATGAAAGGCCAACAAAGGGGGAATATTAGACCATATGAAGATGATGCAATTGAAAGTTTGAGTGCACAATGTGTCAGTCCAAGACTGTATAATAGGGTCAGGTTGTAGATTTGTATAAACCAACCCAAATCGAAGGTCTTGAGCTAAAGGGAAAAAACATAGTTTGGATTTTGGGTCGAGAGGATAACTATTTTTAGATGCATTTTATGTTATAAAAGATCAATAATTGATGACATAAATGAGTGAAAGGATAATAACATACTCAAAGAGCTATCAAGGCATGCTAAACAAGAGTGAGGAGAGTGTATGTAACACCCTTGTTATGATTAACCAATTTAAGGGTTTTTTTTAAAACATAACCTTAATATACAATCAATGATGCCCATGTTTAACATTTTATTTAGCTTACTGCTGAATAATCTAGCATAATTAAAATATTCATTATCCATTTAATAACATATAATAATCATTTTCAATTGTTAGGGTATATCCAGATCTCCACGATCTCCCTTAAATCACTCTAACTGAGTGTGTACATTTTTTTATACTTGGTTTACCCTTTTTAAGGTTATGAGAACTATGTGCATCTCCTATGTGCCTAGTTGGAAGACATCCATGAAACTTCCATTCAGTATCTAACACTATTTATTTAGGGGATTGGTGATAAGAAAATGTAGTTAGATAATATATTATTTTGGCCAAAGTTTCAAGCATTACTTTGCAATCTTAGTTTCGAGACCACACACTAGCCTATGAAACTCATCTTCCATCACTACACAACCATCTCAATACAATTATCTGGATTCCTTACTGTTTAAGAAAGTGAACTAGCTAAGAGGAGGGAGAGTCCATTATTAGCTCATTTCCCTATATGAAAATAATCCCATCTGTACCATCTTAGGATTCCTAAGGGAAATATAGGGACCACAAATTATTATCCGTCATTACGTTCTCACTACCCTTCCCATAGTCATCCTAAGTTGGCATCAAGATAATATTCTAATGAGATGACGTATGAACATTACGCCTCATACTCCTTATACTTAGGTTACCTTAGCTGAGTAATGTAACTAAGTCATCCTTAGCAAGTCATTTTAAAAGTATTATTTCACAATACTTAATATGTTTCCATAAGAGGGTCATAGTAACTCAACGAGTTACTAACTAATATTAGTTCCTCTTGTCATACTTTTAACAACTTAATAATTTTCATTAGGTGTAGGTTAATTATTTGTTTTTCATATTGAGTCATTTAAATACATTTACTCGTCATGATTAGTCCATTATTACTATAAAGTACATAAACATCTTTATTTCATTTCCTATGTTAAGATTTTGGTTTAGATGTTGATATTCATTCTATCCGAAATAATGATATAAAAATAATCACATTACTTAAGAAATTATCAACATAATTAATAAACCACATTTATAAGTAAAATATCTACATTTTCAATTCAAACAAGATAAGTCATAAGACTAGATTTCAAATAAGGGATATATCCTAATCTTCATTAATAATGATTTTCAATAGTTAGCAAGAATAAAAAATTGGGCCATAATGCCCTTTTTAAGATGCGATGATATTTCAATTGCATAATCAAATTGATTACAAATAATCCTTCTGAATTTATTTCCCAATAAACTCAAGACGTTAAAACAATCACAAAATCTAATCTAAGTAGTTACTTCAAGTATGTCGAATTTCTTGCAAAACTGTAGGAGAGAGATAAATATGGATCACTTCATAATAACTGATCATGAGTTTTCATACTCTTATTCTATGTTGTAATTATAATGAAATAACATAATAATATATCATTGAATAACTATTCTTAATCAATGAGTTATAATCATAAACTCCATAGTTTATATTATAAAATCTACCTTATAAACATATCTTAATGAAACTTCTTAATTATATAAAAGAATTATGTCCACTATTACTGTATATAACCAACTTAATATGACTTAGACATTTAGACAATAATGGGTCATTTATTGCATCACAAACATCAATTAAAGATTTAATAACTCACAATATTTTTCAACTTTACTGCTATTAATAACAACTAGAAAGTTCATAATACAGGTGGTCAATAATGACAATGGTCTATCTAACAACTCATATTTCAATAGAGTTAAACTTCATAAGGTTGTAACAATAAATCATAGCCCAATTATAACCTCAATCAACTAAAAACTATAAAGTACTTTTTCAAAGAACCTTTTTGAGTTAACTACATGTGTGTGTGTGTGTGTGTGTGTGTGTGTGTGTGTGTGTGTGTGTGTGTTCGTGTGTGCGCACAATGATATATACACACACACACACACATATACACATACACACACACACACACACACACACACACACACACACACACACACACATATTATATATATGTATATATGTATATTTATATATGTATATATGTGTGTGTGTGTGTGTGTGTGTGTGTGTGTGTGTGTGTGTGTGTGTGTGTGTGTGTGTGTGTGTGCGTATTTGTGTGTGTGTATTAAATATGTACATTATTGTTGTTTACAATAACATCTACAATTTCGTGTAAGGACTCATTTAATCATAACATAAGTTAACCAAAATGTTTATTCGCAACAAGGGAGAGAGAGTTCATCAATAATAAAAACTTCATCGATTATATTACATGTAAAAATATATATATATATATATATATATATATATATATATATATATATGTATATATGTATGTGTGTGTGTGTGTGTGTGTGTGTGTGTGTGTGTGTGTGTGTGTGTGTGTGTGTGTGTGTGTGTGTGTATTTATGTATATAAATATGTACATTATTGTTATTTACAAAAACATCTACAATTCTATGCAAGGACTCATTTAATCATGACATAAGTTAACCAAAATGTCTATTCCCAACAAGGGAGAGAGAGTTCATCAATAATAAAAAATTCATCGATTATATTACACGTATCGAAATAAATAATATAAGGAGACAATAAACCTTTATTTTATATTAACACGAACGAAAATGGACATCTAGCCATTCTAAAAGATATTTAACTATTCTCAAATAGAAAACAAATGCAAAACAATAATCCCATAACTCCCAACAACTATTTTCCCAAGTTTTAAACCCACACCAAAAATAGAGCAAATTAACTTCAATACGTCCATGAGGGAGAGGATTCTATGAAACAACAAACAATCCCTACCTTTATAAAACTATACTCCCTCAAAACCAAACCCTATTTTTGTTAGGATAATTAATTATGCATTTTATAATTAATTATTTAACTATTGTTATTAATTAATTATTATTGTTATATGGTTTTTTAACCATATTTGTCATATTACATAGTTGTAGGATTATGTGTTGCATAGTTACAACTTATCATTTGTTTGTATTTAATTAATTGTTGCTTCTTGAATGTATTCGGAAGTTGTTGTGATTTCAATTATACTTGTGCAACTTTGCATTTGTCGCATATGGTTATACATGGATACCTATAAGTATTGAAGTCCATCCATTGTAACTTGGTTGATTGAATTTAATAAAGTTAATCAGGCTTCCACCCCTATTGCTCAATTTACATTTGGTACCAGAGTTGGTTGAAGCTCTTGACAAGGTTGGAGAAAGTTTGCAGAGGAAGGAGAATTCATGGAGAAGAAATCTACTTCAACGGAGAGCAATCACGCCTCCAAAGCAACTTCCCACATCTCCTGCAGTCCCACAACATCTTGTGTGAAATTTAGGTAAACGTAAAGCAAATTATTTTTCCTTGGTGCCCTGCACACAAGAAAATTTTGTTTCCTATAACTTACAAAATAAATAAAAATATTTTTTCCACATCAAGGGTTTTACCTCTAATTTAGAGGTGCATTTTAGTTAGTGTTACATTTTAGCGGTTAGCTTAAATTGGAGGAACCAAGTTACATTGTGGAGTAAGCTTTGAATTGTGAACTCATGAGCCCCCTGACTAAGTTGCTTTGTATGGTTGTTCGAGAGTTTTTACTCTCAATTGTTGGTGTGTGTTTTATACAAAACCGAGCTATTTGAAAGCTGATTTGTTCATTTATTTGGTGAGCCCATACCGATCTATGAATCCGAGAAGAACGAGTTCCACAAGTGTGATCTCCTCATATGAACATGTCTCTGCTACAAATTCAAACCAAGCTCTACATTTACGGGATCAAGCTATTTGAGAAGTCACACCAGGATGTAACATTGGTTGAAGTGAAACATTTGGGGTTGAGTTGTGTTGATCTACACCCTATGACCATGAAATCCATTGTGCGGAAGAAGGCGAGCTCTCATTTTCGGTTGAGCCATGAGCATCCCCGCAACAACACACACCCTTGCAACAACACAAGAAAAATTCATCACAAAGGACTTGCACCACGGCTGATCCGCCCCCTACACAAACTATAGCAACGAACCCGTAAGAAACAACAAAAAGGCATTAACATCAAAATGTACGACCTATTTACAAGCCTGCTCCTCCATCGATGACCTTGACAAAAATCAATAAATAAATTTGCAAACAAAAAAATGGTGGAGAATAAAGCTATAAAGTGGTTCAATCAAAACGATTGCAAATAATAAAGTGGCTGATGTTAAGGAGTCGAGATCTGGATTTCTTGTGTGCACACAAAGCCATAAATCCACTACCTCCAACTCAGCCACGTCACGTGGACATGTGGATCCCTTAGCTAAGTCATTTTTTTCCAAGGTTAGTCATTTTTCATCTCCTTCATATTCAATATGCTTCATTTTATATCTAAGCACTCATAAGAGCCAAGGCGGTTAGAGAGAAAGATTTGGGAGTATGAGGTTTGGGGTTCAAACCTCACCCCAACTTGTTTTTAAATCCAATTTGAAATTTAGCGGCCAAATTAGTGGAACCGCCCAAACCGGAGTATAATTTGGTGGAAAAACCACCTCTAAACAACCAGTTATAACTAAACTGGCCTCTAAAGTTTTTAGTGAGAAAAACCCTAATTTAGGGTAAAAATTTTTCTCCTAATAGGCATATTTTTTCATTTCAGACAACATTTTCCAAAGGAAGATTGTCTAAAAAATTCATTTTGAGCTACTTTTTAACATTTTTGAATTGAGGGTCGTATTGGGCTCCGGAGGTCACCAGGCCCACAAAATAATTTCTTTTTTTCTTGTCATTCAATTTTTCCATATTTTTGAATACAATTGCATGCTTCATTATATTGTACTAATTTGTAGGTTGCCATAACCACAAATATTGTGCCTTTCGAAACTAGAAGAGAATTGTAATACAAAACAATAAAATTTGGTTTTAAAAAACTCACAAGATCCTAGATCTCTTTGCAATGTTTGGTATAAACGATACCTTTGGGAAGCACTTACTAGTAAAGTCGTCATGACTACCAATGCACTTAATGCCTAATATATCTATAACAATTTCATCTGGGCATCAACCCTTTAAATCGACGGGGAGTAATAAGGACATAGTGCACACACTATGAGCCATCCCATCCGTCTGTGAATGATTACATGACATAAATCTGAACAAAGAAATTATCCAAGTATATAGTGAAGTTACACGTGCATATGAGGATATTTCTTTGATCCGGTGTCAATAATCACATAGAACCCTTTCAGTACTATCTTGGTACCACGTATTGAATTATTTCATGTACGTTAATGCCTCTTTCATGTACCATCGAGTATATAGAAAGGGTGAGATTCTTCCATGTACCAATGGGTATATTAGAAGGGCGCATATATAGAAAGGTTCGGTATATCAGAATGATGGTATATAGATTGGGAGACCTTATACCTAGAGTGATAAGAGCCAAACCCTGTCAGTGATTTCTACAAAATGGGCACCAATGCCCCCAAATTTTTTCTTCCAGATTCACAACTACTCAGAGGAAATAACTATGCTACATGGAAGACTAAAATTAAGACACAACTTGAGTTTGAAGAGATTTGGACTATTGTGAATGGTACTTTGACCAGATCAACAATGATACAACACAAAAATGACAGTTTGATAAAGTAGATCAGAAGGCCAAACTCATCATCTTGTTTGGAGTTTTGATGATGTGCAACCCCACATTCGAGATGCTAAAACAACCAAAGAATCATGGGATAAATTATGTACAGTATATGAGGAGAAAAACAAGAATACCATACTAAATTTGCAGAGTCAGTTACATACACACATTGAAGTTCAATGCAAAATGAGAAAATTGAAGCTTTCTAAAGAAGAGTTATAGAGTTGAGGGCTTCACTTCTAGCCTTGGGAGAAGAATTCATGAGATGATGCTCTCGTTCCCATTGTTTTCCGAGAGAAATTCCCTCTTCTTAATGCATTTTTTGTCACAACACTAAACGTGTCGAGATCATGACAGTTAGTTTTGACAAGTTGGTAAACCTCTTATGCAACAAGAGGAAGCCATGCACAATAAGGATGATGAAAAGGAACATGCACTTTCTTCACATCAAAAATGGAAAGGAAAAGGTAAAGGAAAACCTAACTCCTATCAAAAGTCCCAACATCAGAATCAGTATCACGGGGACAAACAATAGAAGAAGCAATGTCTAATTTGTAAAAGAGGACATGACTTAAAATATTGTTGGTATAATACTTACAAGAAAGGTTCGTTAATCAAATTTGGACCTCTATAACAAAAGTCTAACAAGGGACATTCAAACTAAAATCAAGGGTAGAAAAATGGGAACTGGAAAAGAAGACCCCATCAGCAAGGAAATATTGTTGAATAAGAAGAACATTCAGATAATGAAGACTTCTTGTACATTGCTCGATCAAGTGAACCATCCACGTCATCTAGTGATGTCTGGTATGTTGATTCGGGAGCCACTCAAAACATGACTAGTCATAGAGACTAGTTTACCTCAATGAGGGACACGCCTTTGAAAAACCATGTTTTTTGGGTGATGATTCTTCATATACAGTTTAGGGGATTGGGAACATTTCTTTACCCCTTGTTTCATGCAACTACAGACTATCAGATGTCTTATATGTCCCTAGGTTGATAAATAATCTACTTTCAGTTAGTCAACTCCTCGATCACAACCTAAAAATTCACTTTGATACTCATTCCGACAAGAAAACATGTTTGATTTGAGATAAATCGCGAGGCTTGAAAATAGTTACAAAAGCCTCCAATGTGGGATGCATGTTTGAGTTTGATTTTTTCCACAAAGATGATCAGGCACTTGTGGCTAGAAATATACCTTAGCACAGTTGTGGCATTAGAGACTTGGTCATGTTAGTTTCAAGTATCTTGAGACACTACGCTGGCATAATATGGTACATGGGCTACCATCTCTTTAGAAGGATACAAACAAGTGTCCTCACCACTAACTAGAAGAAAACAACACAGAGCTTCATTCCAAAAGAGTACATATCGATCTCATGGTAAGCTTGATCTGGTTCATACCGATATTTGTGGTCCGATGCAACCGAGTCATTCTAGATTTCAGTACTTCATGTTATGTGTTGACGACTATTCAAGGAAAATGTGGATTTTTTGTCTTCACAAGAAAAGTGAAGCTTTTGAAACTTTCAAGAAGTTCAAAGTAGTAGTTGAGAATGAAACTGGTCATCACATCAAAACTCTTTGCTCAGATTGAGGGGGAATTCACCAATAATGAGTTCAAATACTACCTACAAACTCATGGGATTCATCAAAAATTCCTCCTCCACACACCACAACAGAATGGTGTTGTTGAGAGAAGAAATTGTACTATCATGGAAATGGTGCATGATCATGATGATGACTGGACTTGCAAAGACATTGAATGGGAAGAAGCAAAGATAGTAGTGTATTTATTAAATAGAGTGCCCACAGCCTGCTCTTGATGGTGTAACACCACAAGAAGCATGGTCAAAGCAAAAACCATCTATTGCACACCTTAGAGTATTCGGGTGTAAAGAAAGGATGCACATACCCAAGTAGAATAGAAATAAATTTGACATGAAGTCACAGAAACTCATCTTCATTGGGTACAGTGAAGAGACTCTTGGGTATAGATTAATGGATCCTAAGACTAGAAAGTCTACACCAACAAAGATGTTGAGTTTTTCAAGAAAAAGGAAGAAGAGACTCCTCCTCCTAGACTCACCAGATGTAGATTTTTCACCAATTGTAAAAATTGAAGTTGATGTTACCAAAAATGATGAAAGTGATGATGGAGATGATGGTGTTGATTAGATAGAACCACGACCCACGGGAATAGTTCAGCGTATGCTCAAGTGGTGTACTAGCACATTATGAGATGAAAAATGGATGCTCCACTGGATACATCCACCCCTAGACCACAGAATCACAGTAAATCAAGAGAAGAAGTTAACTTTGCTTTGATGAGTAGAGTTATTGAGTCTGATGAGCCCTCTACAGTCTAGGAAGCCCTACAGTCAAAAGCTTGGAAAGATGCCATGGACTCTGAATATCAATTAGTGATGAAAAATAACACTTGGCATCTTGTCGATATTCCACTAGGGAAGAAACCCATTGGATGCAGATGGATATTCAAAATGAAGTATAAATTAGATGGGACAAAGTGGACAAGTATAAAGCAAGACTAGTAGAAAAGGGGTATGCACAAAAAGAAGGCATTGACTACGAGGAGACATTTTCTCCCATAGCTAAGATCAAAATGATCAGGATGATCTTTGCTCTAACTGCATAGTTTGGTTGGAAATTCCATCAGATGGACATAAAAAGTGCCTTCTGAACAAAGATTTACAAGAAGAAGTCTATATGACTCAACTTGAGGGATATGTTGTACCTGGTCAAGAAGCAAAGGTATGCAAACTCAAGAAATATCTATATGGCCTTAAACAGAACCCGGACATGGTACATCAAGATTTATGAGCATCTCATACAACATGGATTTGTTAGAAATCCATACGACCCCAATATTTACCTCAAAAATCAAGGGGGGAGATTGTGATTTTCGTTGTCTATATCGATGATCTAGTCATCACTGGTAGTTCAGTGAAGATGATCGATGCAATGAAGAAATATCTTAATCAATTATTCAACATGATGAGATCTCTACGATGCATTATTGTCTTGGATTGGAAGTATGACAAAAAAGAATCACATCTTTGTTTCTTAGATGAAATATACCAAGACAACGCTCAAGAAATTTAGGATGATGGATTGCACACCAATTGCTACACCTATGGAGAATAGATTGTAGTTATCTCATTTAGATCCATCTCCTGAGGTAAGTGCCACTCTCTATCAGCAGTTGATTGGGAGTCTCATTTACCTAACCTACACTAGACTAGATATCAGCTTTACAGTGAGCTATCTATCCAAGTTCATGTAGGAACCCAAAGTGTGTCATTGGAAAGTAGAAAGGTGCATATTGAGATATCTCAAAGGATCAATGGATCTTGGTCTAGAATACAAGAAGAATGACAACTTCTTCTTGTTAGGATATTCATATTCAGATCATGCAGGTAATATTGATGACAGAAAATCCACTTCAGGATTTGTATTCTTTATGGGATCTTGAATGATATCAAGGGGAGGAAAGAAACAACACTTTGTTTCTCGTTATTCTATAGAATTCAAGTATCATTCTCAGGATAAGATGTACGTGAAGTGATTTGGCTACGTCGCATAGTAGATGGAATTGGAATATCATAGGAAAAAAATATACTACCATTTATGTTGACAATGAAGGTGTTCTCAAACTTGTTTGCAATCTAATTTTTCATGAGAGAACAAAGCACATCGAGGTACATGTTCATTTTATACACGAGCATGTGTTGAAGCACAACATCTAACTTCAATTTTTTCAGCAGATGAACAAAGGGAATATATCTTCACAAAGTCACTTACACGTGACAAGTTCGAGTTGTTCAGAGAGTTCCTCTCCTCATCCCTTGAGACAATGCACAATTAAGGGGGGGAATGTTAGGATAATTAATTATGCATTTTATAATTAATTATTTAACTATTGTTATTAATTAATTATTATTTTTATATGGTTTTTAAACCATATTTTCATATTACATAGTCGTAGGATTATTTGTTGCATAGTTGCAACTTATCATTTGTTTGTATTTAATTAATTGTTGCTTCCCGAATGTATTTTGGAAGTTGTTGTGATTTCAGTTGTACCTATGCAACTTTGCATTTGTCTGCACATGGTTGTACAATACCTATAAGTATTGCAGTCCATCCATTTTAACTTGTTTGATTGAGTTTAATAATGTTAATTCAAAGGCTTCCACCCCTATTGCTCAATTTATAATTTTCAAGCAATAACATAAATATCCATTTAACCCATGCACATGGTGAGGGTTTTACCTCCACCATTTATTCATAACAAAAAAATTAATGATAAGAACAACACTCTAATAAGGAGCTATAAAAATAAAGTTTATTTTTATTTCACACTAATCGCTTATTTCATTTTCAGGTCTTAGATAATAATCCAAAACCAAAACGTATTCGATTCATTTTCCAGATATCACATATTAATCCAAAACCAAAATGTATTCATTTCATTTTATAGATCTCACATATTAATCCAAAACCAAAAGTATTAATTTTATTTTCCATATCTCACATAGTAATCTAAAACCAAAACGTATTCAGTTACATCATTAAAAAAACAACAAAGAATAAGAGTAGAAAAGTCCATGCCTGTATATTTTTCCTCCAAATTTCTCTGCGCATTTCCAAGTTGAAAACTTCAAAACACTATGTTCATTAAATTTTTCAACAACATATTTAAATAATAAAAATGCCATAATATCTAGAGATAAAATAAATGAACTATCCATGCAATAATTACCAAAACAAAACATCTCCTAAAAATCCATGCAAAGCCCTCAAAAAAGCTCCAAAACTGACCAAATGAAATGAAAAAATGAGATTACTTCCACACCCTAGATTTTTAAGGAAGATACAATTTCCCAATGCATCCCTAATGTATGCATTAAATTTACACCAACATCCTTAAATGCCATGCCACTTTGAGGCTTATCAAAGCATCAAACAACCTTATTTAAACCGTAAACCTTATTTAATATATGTTGCAAAATATGCCATGCAACTTAGGTTTTAACCTAAGTTTAATAAATTTTAAAACCATATAACCCGCATGGTGGGGTGGGTCGAATCTCCACCTCATACAATTTGATTAAAAATTCCATGTAATAACCAAACTAAACTCTATTAACACATAACATAAGTGGTCTCATGACCATTAATATGCCAACAATGCCAACACACACACACATTTATAATTAATTCATTAAATAATCACCTGACACTCCTTTACCTAGATAAGTAATAACACAAACCAGATAGAAAACTCATTAGTTAGAGGGTGTTAATACCCTTAAAAATAATAGTTCATAGTGCTTGGTGAAATGCCATTCGTCTTTCTAACATTTGAAAGATCAAACTTAACTAGTAAAACTAATTCATGATACATGTTTCCTTCGTAATGGCCAGTGGTTAATAAGCATCCTGCTAAAGCAATGTCCATAAAATGGTTAAACTTTTATAATAATGATCTTAATAATTTAATGAATTTAATTAAATCCAAATGTTACATACTTCCCTCTAAAAATAATCATCATCTCGATGATTTAATTATAATCATTGCTAATATATCAATCATAAGAAAAATTCATAAATAAAACTATAGAATACAATTTAGTTTTCTCATCAATTAGAAATTTTTCCATAATTTAACCAATCAAAGTTCTAAAACTTGGTTGTATCAACCTTATCTCAGCAAGTAATTCCCAAAAAGTCTTTTAGTATGGCTTAAATTTCCATTTATTTATAATAGGTATCGAATAGTTTTCAACGAATCCATCACAAATTATAAAAAACAATAATTCTGTTTACTTGAACAAGAAAGGAAAAACAATCATCATATCATTCATATTCTCCCAAGTTGTGTTGTTCTTAGAATATTGGTCCCATTAGACCTTATATTGAGAAAATTCTCAATTTATGAGATGTAATTTGTGAGTTTCCAACACTCTTATTGGTTCAACTACGATGATTCCCGAGTCTTGAACCTATAATGAGTTCCAATTAATAATATGTGATATATCAAAAACATAATTTTTAAGCAAAGATATATGAAAAACATTGTGCATCTTGGACAATGTGGGAGGTAAGGCTAATTATGTAAGCCATCAGGACTTATAACTTCTAGGACTTCAAAGGGTCCTACATATCTAGGAGATAACTTGACAACTTTTCCAAATGAAATAGATCTCTTTTTGGGTTTTACCCTAAAAAAGACCTTGTCTCCTTGCTCAAATTTTTTGTCAATCCTTTTCAAATCAGTGTAGATTTTCTACCTATTAGCATCTTCTTTCAATTGCTCATGAATGAGCTTAACTTTCTCTTCCATTTCAGTCAACATTTCTAGACCCACCACCTCTTTATCCTCTATGTTATCCTAGCTAATAAGAGTTCTACACTTTTTTCCATACAACGCTTCAAATGGAGCCATTTTTAGTGAGGAGTGGTAAGTGTTATTGTAAGAAAATTCAACCAATGGTAGATATTCCTCCCATTTATATTGTTGATCCATGTAATACATTTTGAGCATATATTCCAAAACTTGGTTCACTCTTTCTGTTTTTCCATCTATTTTAGGATGGTAAAATTTGAACTAAAATTTAATTTTGTTCCCAACGCAAAGTTCAATGTTTGCCAAAACCGAGAGGTCATCCTTGGATCCCTATCTCGAAATGTCTAGTTTTGGAATTACACAAACCTTTTTGCAAGTATTGGGGAATCATCCTTAATATTTCTGGTATGAAATGAGCTACTTTGGTTAGTTTATCCACTACTACCAAAATCATATCATGTTTATTTTTGGATAATGGAATTCCTTGCACAAAATCCATGTTGATTACTTTCCATTTATATTGTAGAATAAAGTGAGGATATAACAGAAGCTTCTTTGGATGGAAGTGTTAGGGTAATAATGTCTAGTGGGGATACCTTGTAGGTGGACCACCACTTCACACCCCATGTTTAAAAGTTTATTTATAAACTTTATCATGTCGTTCCCAAATTTTATTAAATAATTGGATTTAATTATAAGAGTGAAATGTTGCACCCATGTGTAACTGATTCACCCACCATGTTTAAACAAGGTTATCCCTCATGGGATTGTATGATCATTTTAGATCGATTAGGAACAATTTGAATCGTGAATTTGCAAGAGGTTTATGTTTCAGCATTGAAATTACTCTGTAACTATTTTGTGTGGGACCAAGGAGGAAGTGGAAGTGTTGGGTAAAATTTGTATGTAAATTCTAATAAAGGAAGTGCTTTATTTAGAGTGGGGTTTTTTTCCTTGGGTTTCCCACTTATAAATCTTGTGTTCTTGTGTTTTTTTTTATTTACGTTTACTATACTTTACTTTGCAAATTTATTCTAAATATATTTACTTCATTTAATTTATTAAATCTCTGCACATTTACATAAACCTATAATCCTTGGAATTAATGATTATAAATTAATCACATATTTATCTTGTAAAATCTAACAGTAAAGTGTCCTGTCTTTACATGTTGGAATTCCAAACAATGTGCAACATATTCTATCATATCCTTCTTCATCCCTTTCAAAAATATTGTTGTTTAACATCAGCCAACAAATTTGTTACTCATGGATGCCCAAAATACGGTGCATCATGAAATTCTTGCAAGACTTTCACTCTAAGATCACTACCCAAGGGCACATATACTTTATTTAAATCGTAAAATTCCTTCATTGTTAAACCTAAAAACCTTGTACCTTCTATCATTTAGATTTGTTTTTAACACAATTTTCACTTATTGATAGTAGGAATCAACTTGAATTTGTTTCTTAACTTGTTCCTTAAACTAAGTTTTAAGGGTCACAATTGCTGAAATATTTATCATATGGCTCAAAGACATCAACTACTCAATTTTATTTTCACTTGATGTAACTAATATAAAATTCATAGTGGGATATAAATTCTAGCCACCTAAGATGTCTTGTGTTTAAATTGGGCTACATAAAAATGTATTTCATCCCCAAATGATATGTTATTAGTTCAAATGGATTTCTTAACAAATAATGCATCCAAAATTGTAAAATATGGACTATGGTAGTAAGCTCTAATTAGTTGAGAGCATAGTTCTATTGATGCACCTTCAGTTTTCTAATTTCGTATGTAATTACGTGGATATTTGAAGAAGTATTCCACCCAAGCCTTCACTTAGGCATCAATAACCACGATAAAGTTTCCATTGGGATCCAAAACCTTTAATATAGGTGCAAATGTAAGTTTTTCTTTTAGAAAGTTAAATGCACTCTCACATTTGTTAGTCCATACAAAAATTTTAATTTTTTCTACAATGAAGTAATTGGTCCAGCCACTCTTGAAAAATATTTAACAATTTTTTGTAGTACCCAATTAGTCCCATAAAAATTCTTACCTCATGCACATTTTTAGGTGTTGGCCACTCAAGTAATAGATTTGATTTTTGATGGGTCAACAAAAATCCCATCCTATTTATGATATGGCCAAGATATTGTACTTCACTTTGATAAAAGGAATATTTTGAAATATTACCATAGAGTTTCCTTTTTCTCAATACTTCCAACACTATTCTTAAGTGTTCATTGTTCATCAATGTTTTGAGTAAATCAAAATATCATCAAGAAAGACTAGAACAAACTTATCTAAGTATTCTTAAAAATGTTATTCATAAGGTTCATAAATGTTGTTGGTGCATTAGTGAGTCCAAATGGAAAAACAATGAACTCATAATTCCCATAACATGTCTTGAATGTTATTTTTTGAATATCCTCATATTTTATTCTTAACTGATGATAACCATATCATAAATAAATCTTAGAGTAAATAGATGCATCTCTCATATGATCGAAGAGATCATAAATTCTTGGAAAAGGATATCTATTCTTTATCATTTCTTTTGTTAAGCATGTGATAAAGTCAATGTATAACCTTAATGGTTCATCTTCTTTTTAACAAAAATGACCACTTCTCCCCAAAGAGACACACTAGGTTGGATTAATCCTTTTGAAAAGAGTTTATTTAATTAGGATTTTAGTTCAACCAAACTTCTTTGTCATCATTCTATAAGGTTTTTGATATTGGTTATGTTCTAGGTTTAATGTCAATTGTGAAGTCAAACTCTCTTTTAGGAGGAATTCTAGGAAATTCTTCTAGAAAGACATCCTTAAAATCATGTAAAAGTGGAAAATATTCCAAATAAGTCTTACCTTCCTCACTAAAATATGAGATCTTAATAGCGTACAACATGTAACCTTTGTTTTTGGATTTCTTTAGTTGCATTATAGATATTTTTCTAACTTCAAAATATCTCTTAATGCCATGAATGATGGCTATTTTTATGTTTCATCAAGACATTTTATACGTTTCTCAAATAAATCCATTGTTTCCTTGTGTTTGGACAACCAATTTACTCATATTATGATGTCATAAGACCCTAAAAGAGTCATATAAAGGTTAAGTTCAGTGGTAAAACTAGGTAATTCCAATGCTACTTTAAACAGACATTGGTCCATTATATGAATAACATCATTCTTATATTGGACAATAAAAGAATTTTCCATAAATCCATATTTCTTATATATTTTCCATTTAACTTACTTGAAATAAAACACTCGGTAGAACAGTGTCAAACAAAACAATAACTAAAAAACCATAAAGTTTACTTGACACTTTTATTGGGTAGCCTACTTTTCATTTTGGCGATTACCCACTAAAGTATGGATTTTTTACTAGTTATTCTCTTGATTCTTTTGGGGATTTTTTTTTCATAGTGATCACCACCGTATTTGAAAAATTCGAACATGGCCTTTATTTTCAAATTTATTTTCTCCAAAAGAAACACTATCTTTCTCATTCTTTTGTTGTGTTTACAAGTTTATTTGTTGTATTTTCCTAGAAGACTACATTTTCTAACCTATTTCTTCCACTAACATTTCCTAGGAGAAAGTGGTGTAGGTGAGCTAATACTCTTCTTGTTTTTATCTTCCCCTGAAGTTTGAAATGGCTTGCAATTTCTGTTCATGCCTTATAGCCTTTTCAAACACCTCTTCCATGGTAATGGTCCATGAATATCCACCTCACTTCTTATGTTTGGGTTTAATCCTATGATGAACTTATAGATCCTATGATGAACTTATAGATCCTAAAATTCTCATCTTTTGGGTATTAGGTGCATATATTTTAACAACCTTGAAAAACATTCCCAATAATCCAAAACAATCAATTTTCCTTGAGTTAAGTTATGAAATTTGACATTTTCTAATCAAAATAAACTTTGAGGAAACCAATTGATAAATATAATTTGAACTGATCCCAAGTGATGGAGGTAATATCTACTCCTAATTCCATCTTACGATTATCCCACCATAAAGATGTTTCATTAGAGAGTTGAAAAACACCTCATGATTCTTTAGTTTCCTCAAAAATCTTTTATTTCAAATTACTTCTCCATCTCTCTTAACCAATTTTTAGCACCATCAACCATGGAAGTTCCATAAAATTTGGGTGGGATTATCCATTTTATGTCTTTAGATAGTTCAACAACCAAGCAAGATCTTTTATCCCTCACTCATTTTCATCTTCATGTTGTTTTGGTTGTTCTTCTCTTGTGCTCTTCGTTTTCATCCCTACCTACTACTTCAAGGCAGCTATTATCCGGTTATGGTTGTCTTGAAGGACTGTGATAATTTCATCTAACTTATCAGTCATCAAACCTTTAACATTAGTTAAACTGGTTCCAACTTCATGGTTCACCCTTATTATAACCATTATATCCTTTTAATGAAAGGATAAGATGTCCATTAGCATTTATAACCCATTGAGTCCAAGAGATGATAAACCTATCACTCTGATACCAAACTGTAACACCCATGTTATGATCAACTAATTTAAGGGATTTTTTAAAACATACCCTCAATATATATTCAATGCTACTAATTTTTAACATTATTATTTAGCTTAATGGTGAATAATCTACCATGATTAAAATATTCATAATCTATCCAATAACATATAATATCCATGTGCAGTTGTAAGGGTATATCAAGATCTCCACGATATCCCTTAAGTCACTATAACCGAGTGTGTACACTTTTTTATACTTAGTTTAACCTTTACAGGTTATGAGAACCATGTGCATCTCCTAAGTGCCTACCTGGAAGACATTCATGGAACTTCCATCCGATATCAGAAATTTTTTATTTAGGGGATTGGTGATCAGATAATTTAGTCAACTAATACATTATTTTGGCCAATGTTTCAACAATTTATTTGTAAAGCTTAGTTTTATATACTACACACTAGCCTACAAAACTCGTCTTTTGTCACCACACAACCATTTCAATATAGCTATATGGATTCCTTTTTTAAAAGAATGTGAACTAGATAAGAAGAGGGAGAGTCCATTATTGGCTCATTTCCCTATATGTAAAAAAATCTCATTGTGCCATCTTAAGATTCCTAAGGGAAACATAAGGACCACGTAATGATTACCCATTATTACATCCTCACTACCCTTCTCGTAGTCATCATAAGTTGGCACTAAGCTAATATTTTAGCAAGATGATGTAGGAATATTACGCCCATGCTCCTTATACTTAGGTTACCTTAGTTGAGTAATGTAACTAAGTCATCCTTAGCAATTGTTTTAAAAGTATTATTTCACAATACTTAATAGGTTTCCATAAGAGGGTCATAGTAACTCAATGAGTTACTAACTAATATTAGTTCCTCTTGTTATACTTTTAATAACTTAGTAATTGTTGTTAGGTGTAGGTTAATTATTCATTTTTATACCGATTCATTTAAATACATTTACTCATCATGATTAGTCCATTATTACTATAAAGTACATAAACATCTTTATTTTGTTTCCTATGTTATCCTTTTGGTTTATCTCTGTCGATATTCATTTTTATTTGATTATTCTATCTGAATTAATGAGATAATAATAATCACATAACTTAAGAAATTATCAACTTAATTAATTAATCAACTTTATAAGTAAAATATCTACATTTTGAGTTCAAATAAGATAATTCATAAGACAAAATTTCAAATAAGGGACATATCCTAATCTTCATTGATAATAATTTATAATAGTCAATAAGAATAATACATTGGGACATAATTCCCTTTTTAAGATGTGATGATATTTCAATCGCATAATCAAATTGATTACAAATAATCCTTTCGTATTTATTTCCCAATAAACTCAAGACATAAAAAAATCATAAAATCTAATCCAAGTAGTTACTTCAAGTATGTTGACATTTCCTACAAAATTATAGGAGAGAGAGATAGATATGGATTAGTTCATAAGAACTGGCATGAGTCCACATACTCTTATTCTATGTTGTAATTATAATGAAATAACATAATAAGAGATCGGCTAAGAACTATTCTTAATCAATGAGTTATAATTGTAAATTCCATAGTTTATATTATGAAATCTACCTTATAAACATATCTTAATGAAACTTATTAATTATATAAAAACATTATGTCCATTATTACTGTATACAACCAACCTAATATGACTTAGACATTTAGACAATAATGGGTCATTTACTGCATCACAAACTTCAATTAAAGATGTAATAACTCACAATATTTTCCAACTTTCCCACTATTAATAAAAACTAGAAAGTTCATAATGCAGAAGTCAACAACGACAATGAGTCTATCTAACAACTCATATTTCAACAGAGTTAAACTTCATAAGGTTGCAACAATCAATCATAGCCCAATTAGAACCTCAATTAATTGAAAAATAATGAAGTACTTATGTTTTAGAAACCTTTTTTGAGTTGACTACACACACACATTATCATTGTTTACAATAACATCTATAATTCCATGCAAGGACTCATTTAATCATAACAGAAGTTAACCAAAATGTCTAGTCCCAAGAAGGGAGAGAGATTTCATCAATAATAAACAAATAATCATCAATTGTATTACACATATCAAAAATAAATAATAGAAGGAGACATAAACCTTAATAAAAATAGACATCTTCCCATTCTAAAGTGACATTTAACTATTCTCAAATAGAAAAAAATCCCATAACTCCCAACTATTTTCCCATTTTTAAACCCACACCAAAAGTAGAGTAAATTAACACCAATACGTCCATGAGGGAGAGGATTCCATGAAACAATAGACAATGCCTACTTTTATAAAACTAGACTCCCTTAAAACCGAACCTAGTTTGTAAGCAATAACTAACAAATCCATTTAACCCACGCACTCAATAGGGTTTTATCTCCACCATTTATTCATAGTAAAAAGAAAGAATGATAACAAAAATGCTCTAAGAAGGAGCTATAAAACTAATCAAGTTTTTTTTTATTTCACACTAACTCCTTATTTCATTTTCTAGATCTCACATAATAATCCAAAACCAAAACGTATTCAGTTCATTTTCCATATCTCACATATTAATCCAAAACCAAAATGTATTCATTTCATTTTCCAAATGTCACATATTAATCCAAAAATAATAAAAAAATTCATTTCATTCTCCATATCTCACATAATAATCCAAAACCAAAACATATTCGGTTACATCATTAAAATAATAACAAAGAATACGAGTAGAAAAAAACCATTCATGTCTATTTTGCCTCAAACTTCTCTCCGCACTTTTCCAAGTTGAAAACTTCAAAACACTATGTTCATTAAATCTTTCAACAACATATTTAAACAGTAAAAATGCCACAATATCTAGAGATAATGGTAGTGAAATCTCCATAAAATAGTCACCAAAACATATATTCTCCTAAAAACATCCATGCAAATCCCTAAAACAAAGCTCCAAAACAACCGAATTAAGCAAACAATGAGATTACTTACATGACCTGGCTTATCAAGGAATCTAATGTTTCCAAGGCATCCTTGTTGTTTGCAAAAATTCACACCAGCCTCCTTAAATGTCATGCCACATTTTGGCTTATCGAAATCAAACAATTGTTTAAACCATAAACCTTATTTAACATCTGTTACAAATATGCCATGCAACTTAGGTTTTAACCTAAGTTTTATAAATTTCAAAACCACATAACCCACATGGTGGGGTGGGTCAAATCTCCACCTCACATAATCCAATTAAAAATGCCACTTAATAACAAAACTAAACTCCATAAACACATATCATAAGTGGACTCATGACCATTAATATGCCAATAATTCCAAAACGTGTGTGTGTGTGTGTGTGTGTGTGTGTGTGTGTGTGTGTGTGTGTGTGTGTGTGTAATTATATATTATTAATTCATTAAATTTTAAAAAATAAATTTTAAGTGTATAAGATTTTATCAAATTTTCCTAAGCAGCAGGAAGGTGAATAGACCAAAAATGTACATCGAAATGCGATCAAAAAAGTAGTCGAGACCGGTTTTGGGTGAATTTCACCACTCTCATCATTCAGTTTTTACATTGAAATGGATTGATTTGAAACAAGTACATTTGAAGTGGTTAAATAGGGGAAGAAGATAGGCCAACCAACTAACCACCTATAAAATATTAACATTAAAAACATTAATATTAACATTAAAAACATTAATATTAATATCAAGTACATTGATATTAATGAATTACAAAGATATTAATAATATTATTATAAATCTATGGAAAATAAAGGCAAGAGTTGAAAAATGAGATGAAGAAGAAGTTTCATGGTCAAAGACAATGACGCTAATCACGAACATCCGTATGAAGAAACTTGAGCCAAACACAATCACCGAAGGAAGAGAAAAATGTGTGCGGAGACTTGTTGGCAAAGTCAAAGGTTATAGGGTTTAAGAAGGCCCACCAACATCAAGGAAAAGAGGAAACAAATAATGGAGGGGACTACATACCTAAGCAAACAAACCACAATTTGTGAGCAAGAAGTAGCATGACCAACGATGATAAAGCAAAGTAACCACGTGGATAAAAACACCTGCACCACGACACATCGAAAAGGAAACAAAAACGACAAAGAACCACCGAGAAGGAAACGAGGATATGGCGAAGGGTAAATGCCCAAGGGCCACTAGTGAAGGAAGGGTTAAATACCCGAACATCAAAGGTAGGCCATACCAATGGGCAAGTGGTAGGTAGAGAATCCACAACAACATGATGGGGGATGGGTGTCATAGCCTTTGCGAACAATAAGACCGATGACGAGGTGTAGAGCCCATGGAGAGGGAAAAGCCAAGAACATGGGGCGTAACAAAAAAACCTGAGCAACAACACCAAGGCACACCCACGGGGAAGGCCCACAACACCACAAAACCCATAGCCAAAAGCAATAAACATTCCCAAACTAGAAAAGAAAATGACCGAATGAGGAGGCACGAACGAAAAGAAGCGGGGAAAATAAGGAAGAAGCAACGAGAAGTGTCATGGAAGATAAAGAAATAGAGAAAAAAGCGGTTATAGAACCAAGAAACCACAAATCCAAAAAATGCACCTCAAGATTGACCCAAAGGAAATGCCAAGAACACAAACGACAACCAAAATGAAGGCCGAAATTGAACCAACAAGGCGAGGAAGAGGAGTACGGGGCACTGGCCACCGATCAACAATGAAAATATGTTGGAAAAGAGGTTGAAAAGCAGAACCACCAAGCCGCCGACGGAAACCAAAAATGCAAAGAAGTATACGAACTAAAAACAACCCTAAAAATGTAGTAAGAAGAACTGTATATTAACCAACCAGGCATACAAAAAGACACAAAAATTTAAGTTTATAAAATTTTAACAAATTTTCTAGCTACGGGAAGGTGAATAGACAAAAAAATGTACCCTAGAAATGCAATAAAAAAAGTATCCAAGATCGATTTAGAGGAGTTTCACCACCCTCATCAATCGAATTTTACATTGAAATCAATTGATTTGAAACAAGTATATTTGAAGTGGTTAAATAGGGGAAGAAGGAGGCCAATAAGAAGTTGGAAGGCCAACCAACTAACCACCTATAAAATATTAACGTTAAAAAACATTAATATTAAATACAATTATATTAATATCGAATACATTGATATTAATGAATTACAAAGATATTAATATTATTATTATAACTCTGTGGAAAAGAAAGGCAAGAACCGAAAAATGAGATGAAGAAGAAGTTTCATGGTCAAAGACAGTGATGCTAATCACGAACATCTCCATGAAGAAACTCGAGCCAAACACAATCACCAAAGGAATAGAGAAATGTGTGTGGAGATTTGTTGGCGAAGCTGAAGGTATTAGGGTTTAGGATTTTATAAAATTTTAAGTTTATTAAATTGTAAAATTTTAAGTTTAGAAAATTTTAATAAATTTTCCTAGGACTAGGAAGGTGAACAGATCTAAAATGTATTCCATAAATGCAATCGAAAAAGTATCTAAGACCAGTTTCGAGGAATTTTACGACCCTCATTAATCGGATTTTTACATTAAAATCGATTAATTTGAAACAAGTACATTTGAAGTGTTTAAATAGGGGAAGAAGCAACGCAGACTGAAAGTTGGAAGGCCAACCAACTAACCACCTATAAAATATTAACATTAAAACATTAATAGTAAATACAAAAATATTAATATCAAATACATTGATATTAATGAACTATAAAGATATTAATATTATTATTATAACTCTGCGGAAAAAAAGGAAAGATCTGAAAAATGAGATGAAGAAGAAGTTTCACGGTCAAAGACAGCGGCTCTAATCACGTACATTTTTGGTCTATTCACCTTCCTGCTGCTAGGAAAATTTGTCAAAATTTTATAAACTTAAATTTCTATATCTTTCCGTATGCCTGGTTGTTGAATATACAAGTCTTCTTGCTGCCATTTTTGAGGGTTCGTTGATGTTTTCATGGTTCGTATATTTCTTTGCATTTTGGGTTTCCCTCGGCAGCTTGGTGGTTCTGTTTCGACCTCTTTTGCAGCATATTTTCATTCTTTATCGGCGGCCTGGGCCCCGTATTGCTCTTCCTCGGTCCTGCTGGTTCAGTTTCGACCTTCATTTTGGTCGTCATTCGTGTTGTTGGCTTTTCTTTGGGTTAAGCCTGGTGGTGCATTTGCTAGATTCATAGTTTCTTGGTTCCTGCAGCCACTTTGCTACTCTATTTCCTTGTCTTCCACGACACCTCTGGTTGCTTCTTCCTCGTTCTCACCCTCTTCCTGCTGGTCGTGCCTCCTCGTTCGGCCATTTTCTTTTCGGTTCGGGCCTGTTTCTTGCTTACGGCCGTGAGTTTTGTGGTCCTGTGGGCCTTCCTTGTTTTCTACGCCTTGGTTTTTCCACTCAAGGTTTTTAATGGTACCCCTTGGTCTCGGTTTTCCCTCTCCATGTGATCCACACCTCTGTCTCCGGTCTTATTGTTCACGGTGCATATGAAACCCATCCTCCATCATGATGCTGCGGATTCTCTACCTGCCACCCGCCCTTTGCTCATGGCCTGCCTTCGCTGTTCAGGTATTTAACCCTTCCTTTGGTGGTGGTCCTTGAGCTTTTTACCCTTCACCTTCTCATCACCGCCTTCTCGGTGGTTCTTCGTTGTTTTTGTTTCCTGGTTCGGTGTGCTGTGGTGTGGGTGTTTTTATTCGCGTGGTTACTCATGCTACTTCCTGCTCGTGAATCATGGTTCATTTACTTGGGTATGTGAGCCCCTCCATTGTTTATTTCCTCTTTTTCTCAATGTTGGTGGGCCTTCCTAAACCCTAATACCTCCGACTTCGTCAACAAGTCTCCGCACAAATTTTTATCTTCCTTCGGTGATTGTGTTTGGCTCGATTTTCTTCATGGATATGTTCGTGATTAGCGCTGCTGTCTTTGACCGTGAAACTTCTTCTTTCATCTTCATCTCATTTTTCGGCTCTTGCCTTTCTTTTCCGCAGAGTTATAATAATAATATTAATATCTTTGTAATTCATTAATATCAATGTATTTGATATTAATATTATTGTATTTAATATTAATGTTTTTAACATTAATATTTTACAGGAGGTTAGTTGGTTAGTTGGTTGGCCTTCCAACTTTTGGCTAACCTCCCTTTTTCCTTTATTTAACTTTTGGTAAGTTGTTTGGGGGCATGATAGAGCGCAAAATCAGCAGTTGGGCAGAAAGAGAGGGTAAAAGAGCAAAAGGACAAGCAGGCTTCCGACCTAAACATTCAACCATTGATCATTGCATAACTCTTAGGCATTTGATTGAAAAGGTTTGGGATTCACAAGGTGAGGAAGCTTTTTGCTGTTTTGTTGACTTTAAGAAAGCGTTTGACACGGTCCCTCGTGACAAACTTTGGAACAAGATGGAAGAACTTGGGATTCCAGACGAGTTTAGAGCTGTAGTGCACAGACTTTATGAGCAGGTCAGAGCTAAAATTAGAACTAGAGAAGGCATGTCGGAATGTTTTGGTAGCGACATTGGTGTCAAACAAGGCTGCCCTCTTTCTCCCACTTTGTTTGGTTTATACATTGACAAGCTTGAAGAATGGTTACATAATGCTGAGGGAGGGGGTGTTCAATTGGCGGAGTATGTGGTGAAGTTTCTCTTATATGCTGATGACCTTATCTTAATATCAACAACAACTCAAGGTTTGAGAGAGCATCTAAAAGCCTTAGAGCTCTTTTGCCAAGAAGTCGGGATGCAAGTGAACATCGACAAAACAAAAGTCATGATTTTTTCTCTAAAAAGGAAAGGGACGCACACTAACTTTCTTTTTGAAGGGAGGCCATTGGAAATTGTTACAGAATATAAATATCTGGGGATTGATTTTCACCACAAAATGAGTTGGGAAACATGTAGAGCAAAAAGAATACAAGGAGGTTGGAAAGCATCATTCCTGCTCCAAAATAGATGTAGGAAAGCTGAGCTTTGGGACTGGAATACTAAGAAAACCCTCTTTGGTTTGTTGGTCATCCGGTGGCCCTTTATGGGTGTGAAGTCTGGGGAAGTAATATGTCAAAGCATGGATGGAGACAATTAGAAAGAATCCAGAAACATTTAATCACAAGCACTCTCAAAGTTAAATCAACGGTCCCTTATGAGATTTTACTGGCTGAAGCGGGTATCTTACCAATGGAAGCTTCGGCAATCACTCGGCTAATAAGCTATTTGAAAAAAGTAGAAAGCATGGACAATCATCGTTGGCCCAAAATGGTTATAGAGGATAATCTAGAGTGCAGAAAGAAAACTTGGATGAAGCAGAACACCAAATGGATGGAGAAGTGGGGCATCCACTTCCAGGAGTGTCCTAACAACAATAGGGAAATAAAAAATTATGTGACGGAGAAGTTTAGGAACACCATGTGGACAGAGAATATTGGTCGTAAGAAAACACACTATATCAAATATTTTAACCCCACTTGGGATCACGATGACAAAGCTTACTTAAGGGCAGATATCAAAGGTAAGGCTAGGATTATTTTGGCTCAGTTGAGACAGGGTTGCATCATCTTTGTTGTGAAACTGGTAGATGGACTATTCCCAAAGAAGAGTGGGAAAGGAGAACTTGTCTTTTCTGCAGTACGGGGGTTGTTGAAACAGAATGGCACTTCATCATGGAATGCTCAGCCTATGATGACATCCGCTTCCAGTACGAAAATGAGTTACACGTGGACAACCTAAATGAGTTATTTGAGGAAGCTAAGCTTCAAAGGATTGCTGGTTTTGTGCTCAAGATTCACAGTAGGCGAGCGGATTTGGCAAAGAACTTGGTTTCAGCTTAGTGTATTTTCTTTTTGGTCCCTTTGACTCTTCAGTCACGTGGACGTCATTAAAATATTTCATTTCATTAACCACTTCAAGTGTACTTGTTTCAAATAAATTGATTTCAATGTAAAAATACAAGTGCGAGGGTGGTGAAATTCCCGAAACCGGTTTGGATACTTTTTCTTTTGCATTTATGGTGTACATTTTTGGTCTATTCGCCTTCCTATTGCTAGGAAAATTTGTTAGAATTTAATAAAATTAAAATTTTATAAACCCTAAACCCTATCACCTTCTGTTGCTAAAAAAATTTGTTAAAATTTAATAAACTAAATTTTTATAAACTTAAAATTAAAAAATCACCATGAGGTGGCTTGGGATCAAAGCGCTGACTTTGTACCAAACTATTTGGAAGTTTGGTCCCTATTTGGTGTTTTTGTTTGACGAAGGAGTGAAGTGTTGTAAATTTTTGGGTATGAAAATTGGGAGTGATAAATTCTTATGGATTGATATAATCATTTTGGTGATTAACTAAGGAATACAATGAGGAGAGAAAGTCTTGCAATATGGATCAACTAATAAATTAACCTCAAAATTAGTGCATAGGTCATTATTTAGGGATTAAGCCAATATTGACATTATCAGTGATTAACTACCAAAATTTTGTGCTTATATTTCCCCCTTAATCTAGAAAACGAGAATCACTTTCTTAAAGGAAAAGATATGTGAGTATATAAACACACTTTGTCTTAGTTCGAGGTGTTTGATTCACATGAGTGTTAACACGGTATTCATAATGAAACTTGAAACAAAAATCTTAGTCAATATCCATAAAATAATTTAAATTTAACTCAGATTTGAAATTATATTTGTAATTTGGAATTTAAACTTGCAAATTAAAAAGTGAAAAAAACATGGAAGGAGTATACTTGTTTACCCCATTGAAGGAGAAGTTCCTTGATAAAGTGATTGGATAAATGGATTAGATTTGAGCCACTTGAGGATTGGGGATGATCATTCCCAAATTTTATAAAGAAGAAGAAAAATCCAAGAGGGAATTAGGTGTATCTTGACTCAACATCAAAGATATGTTTCAAAAGGTTTTCTAATTACCCCAAAACTTCAAAAAATCGAAAGGGTGTCATAGGATGTATAGAAATCCCAAAAACCTCCCAAAGCGAGTGTCACATGGATTTACAATTACCATTTAAATATTATACCCATGGAACCACACCATTATATATGAATTTGGGTCCTAAATGTGCCAAGTAGTGCAAATTAAAAAGAGAATAAAGTGATTAATGCCCCATTGTGCATTGTCCCAATGTATTTGTTATCCAAAATACCCCTAGGTTATTTTGATAACTTTCACTTTTCTTGGAATGGGCGGAGTATAAGTTGATCGAAAATGGATAAAACTAGTAATTGGGAGACTCTATTTTACCTTGCATAGATTTCCCCTTTCCCATACTTGGAAACAAATCAAAAAATTGGGAAAATATACTCCCGAGTTGGATAAATTGGGTAGTTTGGGAACACAAAGTATTGTTCCTTTGTTCCTTGTGTTTGTCGCATAATCAACCCAACCGATGGACGAAGCAGGTAAGTGAGGGGAAATGTTACAGATGGACCAGGTCTTTTGGGAACTAAGGGAACAGTCCGTTGGGTCGTTAGTTCACCGATTAGGTGACATAACTGATGCGGGGTAGATGAGATTGCAGAAAATCAAGTGTTCTGAACAAGACTTCCAAAGATATATTTTTAGCGATTTTCAGGAAATTCTAAAAGTCTATTTTGGCGGTTTTTGTAGCTTTAATATTTTGCATTTTTGAAGGTCTTCAGAGAATTTTGGGCTTCACGAGAATTTTGGCGGGATATTTATAGATTAGATCCATGGTCTAGATGTGTGTTTCACTCTTCCTTTCAACGAGATCATCTGCTATGCAAAATGGATCAACAAGCTAGGAGATATTGCCCGATTAGGACACTAAATAAAATAATAATTGATAATAGGAAATGTGTTTATATTTTTCACTTCCATATTTTCAAATCTTCCCTAAGGTGGATATGAATAGTCTCCATGTAGGATGAACTTTTGCTTCCCATCGGAACTCTTTGTGTTCTTTGTATAACTACTAATTAGATGGTTTTTGAATAAGGAGATAGATCTCTGGGAATACATCTCTCTCATGGACTTTTCTAATTTGTATTAGAAGTCACAATTAAAAAAATTAACTGTTATTTCATTGTAAATTTAACTATTACAGCACATTAAACACCATTGTTATTGTGTTGTCCATCGGGTGCACTTGAACACAGATAAATTGAATCAAAACTAGGTTCTTTTACTCTTGCATGTTAGAACACATGAAGTCGAATACTAGAATCACGTTGTTGAGACTCATGATCCTTTATATTACCTTGTTGTTTCAAATGAAATCAATCAACACAATAGAGAATGGGAGATCTGTTCAAAAAAATGCTTGATGAAGCCCTTGAGAAGAAGAGGAGGGAGATGATAGCACAGTTTGTTGATGTCCTCTCTCGGAGTCATCCTCAGAATCGGCTCCACATCCACAACGCACTTGCATAAAGCGAGGCCCTTTGGGAGCCCGACACTAGTCAAGGTACAAGTAAATTTTTACATTCCACATTTTGAAGGAAAAATTGATGATGATGAATTAGATACATGGTTAGACCAACTAGAATCATACTTTGATATCAATAATTTTTTGGATGGTGATAAGATAATGTTTACATTTCTAAAATCATACTTCTGCAAGAGGATGATATTGACTATGTAACTGTCAATACAAAACCTCCATAAACATGGGATGGTTTTATAGAGGTCATCAGAGAATAATATTATCTAGTAAGAACCTACAAGGACTAGTTCTAAGAAACTACACTAGTTGCATCAAGGTTGTGAGTAGATGGTGTAGGAATACACCAATGAGTTTCATACCCTATCAATAAAATTGGGTGCATGGGACACCGAGAAGCATAACATTTTTAAATACTGCGGTGGATTACGATATTTCATCATGACTCTCTGGGGAGGTCTCACAGTGTATTGTAACACCCTTAACTATTATTACTTCCTCCCGAGCATTCAAGTGTTGATATATGATTTCTTACGTATAAGGATGTGTTCCTTTGATTGTGAAGTCATGCTTGATATGGATTGTATCTTCTTTGCTCTTGAAGATCTTTGGTAGTCGGGATATGCTTGGACTCTTTTATTTATTTCATTTTTAGCTTTGAGTTCAATTTGATTTCGAGAGGAATTGTGGATTTATCCGTCTTTATGACTCGACCTTGGATCGGTTGCATTGATCAAGAGATGTTTTAAGTTTATTACGGATGAACAAAAATTATAGACCTTACGAAAGTTAAGGTGCGAATGTGTTGAATAAGCAATTCGGAGTCTAACTCGGGTTGATCGTGTTAAATGAATTGGTTCCCGATATCGTAATATCGGAAGGCCTAGACCTTAAGCCGGGTAATAAATTGCGGTATATCTGCAAGCTTATTATCAATGCGGATAGAATCCATTTCGGGAATGTTATACCTGTTGGTTCTAATACTGATCGAACCTACTTGTGGGACCTAGAATGGATTCGTTAAGGTTAATAACCTTAACCTAAACTATAACCTATGGGTTGAATTATTGCTAATCTAACCTAGCCCTAAACTATAGGCTTAATGCTCCTAAGGTTAACTACCTAAGCCTTTATGGAAGTAATACTAATGTCTTACCGTAAGATCCAACCTATGTTTCTAACCTAACTAATGATAATGGATGAAGGGGGACCTATGAAGGGGTGCGAGCCATGGGCGGTGGTTTCCATGGCATTAAATGAGGTGGATAAGCATGAAGGACAAGGGATTTGGCAGAGATTGCAAATGGCTATTGAGACCTGACGTGGCGAGTCGCCAAATTTGGGAATGGTTGTTTGTTTTCATTTGTCAATCGCCAACTTTGGCGATCGGTGGCAATGGAGATTAGGCGGGAATCTTGGAGTTAATGTCATTGATGAAATTCGGTTCCAGCGCAGATTTCTCGGGATGGAATGCAAATGGAAAACTAGTTGGTTGTTTGGTTTTCCATACGCTCCGTTTTTCTCTCTGTTTGATCACTGGTTCTTCGAACCAGTCTACTTTGTGTTGCATGGCAACTATGAGAATATCTAGCTCTTTTCTCTGTCGGGGAAAGTTTATAAGGCATGAGGGTAACAAATTATTGTTGCTGAATCTATCGTGGAAGAAGAGGAGAAGGCGCGAGCACATTCAGAGGTCTTCTTCAGATTTTTAAGTGACATTACCAGGCATGATAGGCCCTGAATTTTAAAAATCTTGCTTTACTCCAAATGCTTTCATTAAAACAACTCTGTTCAGGTGATTTTAGTACAGTTGGTTTGAAGCAATGTTTTGGTTCTTCTTTTCCTGTGGAATTAGGAATCTCAGGTTATTCGAAGACTTTGTTGGAATGTTACTGTATTTATTCTTCCTTTTGGATTCATTTCGATTGAAGACCAGTTGTGCTCTTATTGTTGTTGAATCCTGTTGATTCTTGCTGTGAATACTTGAAGTTTCTTCTGTTTGGAATGCTTCTTTGTGATTATACTACTTGAATACGACTTTAGTGGAAGTCCTCACTTTGTGTTTATAATTTTGGGATAAACTCCATTGGAAGTTTGAGGATTATCTACGAAAATGACTCGGTCGGGAGTACTTGTAATGTTTCGTATGTTTTTAACACATTTAAGCTTAGTTATGAATCTTTTTGCTTAGTTGTAAATCTTTTTGTTGGTATTGACTCGGTGGGAGTCCTTGAAATGTATCTTGTATTTCAACACGCTTAAGCTTAGTTATGAATACTTTGTTGTTTAGTTGAGAATACTATATGGTATTGACTCGTTGGAGTCCTTGAAACATAATTTATGTTTTTAACTTCAGTAGAAGTTTTCTTTGTGAAATCTTGGGATTCTTGAATTGTTGTCGTATGAATTCAACTTCAATCGAAACCTTGGTTATGAGTACTAGTTGGATTTGACACTGTTGGAGTCCTTGATATGCTACGTGTTGGCTCGATTCCCGATTTAAGTCCTCATTTGCCATGCATGCATATCGTATGAACTCTTTCTTATTATTGTTGTGTTATGTTCAGTTCGATTCTGAAGAATTAAGGGATGGGTTTTCTTTACAAACTTGACTCTGTTTGAGACCCTGTTGCATTTTGTAATAGCTCGACTTCGGATGAAACTTTGAGGAAATTATTGATTTGGAATCGGCTTCTAATATAAGTCCTTGCTTTGTATAATTGTAGGGATTTGATTTAGTTGAATGAAGTTGTGCATGTTTGTGTTTCGACTCAGTGTGAATGTCATTGTATTTGCATATGGAACGTCATTTGTTTTAGTGTTATCTAGTCTCGTGATTGACTGTGATAAAGAGCTCCTAGCTGTGCCATGTTAGACGATGGCGTTGGGTATTTTCATGTTGATGAATGATATGAAAAAGAATTGTTGAGTCTGTTATGATTGGATTATTTACTATTGCTTGTCGCGAGAGCTCTTGTATTGCTTAATAGCTATAGGTGATTTTTATAATTGGATTTAGATGAAACTGTAGTTCTTCTAGTAATCTCGACTGTTTAGTCGCATGCGTAAATGTAATTGCGTTATTCTAGAGGAGTCGGTATAGTCAGAACATGATTGATATTGGAATCTGACTGTCTCTGTTTCTTTTCCTAGGCTGTAAAGTATATATTGATGCATAATAGGAGGAATAAGAAAATACTCTCTCCTAGTCAGGAAACTTTGTGTGCTTTCTTCTTGAACCCTTATGTGATCTCTACGGTAAGGGCAAAACAAGAATAGACCGTGTATTGTATGGAGAGACCGGTATAAAATGTGTGCTGCTGTATAAATAGGTATACTTGTCAATACCATTGAAATGTGTTATGATGATAAAAGAATTAAGACAGTGAGCTTGTTGAATGTTTTAACTGCCTTTGAGTAATTGTTAGAAACATTCTTGTAGGAGTATTGCTGTCTTAGAAAGGTTGTATTCATATGTTCTTAGTCTCTAACATATAAGATGAATTATCTGAAAGGCATTAAGGAATAATTGGCATCTATAATACGAGTCATGCATTAAAAGTCATGTTGAATTACAGAAAGAGCATAGTCTGAATTATGTTTACATGTTTGATGAAATGATTTCATTTAAACAGGGTGTTTAATGAGAGCAATTGGTGGATTGCAATTGTTTTAAGAATTAGTGCTTATCATGCTCGGTTCATTGAATGACCGTGTTGACAATTTTTGTAGATGGTTGCCGTAAGTGGTAAAGGCTCGCAGATCGATATGATGTTGATTGTTTAATTTGGTTTTATGATGAATTCAACTTGATTCTCTAAATGTACTACTTGAAGAAAGATGTTCTTTTCTTTGTTGAGTATTGTATCAAATATCTTTGAATGCATAAATTGTATTTGATTAGCTTAGAAATGAATGAAATGAGGGAATTGTTACTTATGTGTTTGCATTCGTATCTTGATGGATTGAACTTCTTCGGTTCGAATGATTTTAAGAGCATTTTTATTATTGTATACCTTGGAGACATTTGGGATTCTCTAAGTAAACTTTGCAAAGATTAGGTGATTTGAATACTTGTAAATGTTAGTAGTTCTATTATGTTTTATCTAAAGCTAAATTGGAATTTAGATCACTGTCTTTTGAGAAGCTAAGGTTAAAATAAACCTCAACAGGAAGCTGAACGGGAAGAATAAATTATTACTCCCTAATCTTGATCTAAGTCAAGACAACGTTTAAGTTGATTTTGAATCACTATATCTTAATACTAATAAGTAAGATATATTTCATTTTGAGAACTAATATAAACCTAAAACGGTATGGTTAGCAACCTTATGAGAAGTCTTAGGGCTATTGCCCAATTTCGTTGATTTAGAATTGTGTATCAATGAACTCCTTGATGAGACCTCAAATCCTATTAACTTCTCTTTTGAAATGGGTCTTAATAAGAAAGGCAATTCTAAGGTAAGGAACCCGGGGTTGGGAAAGACTACCCTAAAAGGAGCGTCTTAAGGTATAACTTTAACTCAACGTAAGTAACACCTTAAAGTTAAGTAGATATTTTCGAGGCGGATTTGAAGGTTGATGGCACAAGTCAATTGGAGGTTGTACCTTCGAGAAGAATGGGTTCTTCTCGAAGATACAACAATGAAGGTGACTTATGACGACACCCTTTGCATTGATCATTAAGATTTACACCTTAAACTCGAACAAGTTTTACTCTGGGACTGGTTAGGAACGTGGTCATGTTATAAGATGCCCCTGGAGACTCGGGGTATCTTGACACACAGGGTTAACTAGGGTTGACCCCGGTATCGGCGTATCCCTAGTCCTCGAGAGCATCCTTATAACGTGGTCATATTATTAATCCATTCTTGAGTGAATAACTTGGGAGGCGGAGAGGTGACAAAAGTCAGTATAAGACATTCTACATAACATAGGAATGGGGTGAAGGACGTATTCCAGATTGACGAGTATCCGTCAAGGTATACTGAGACATAAGCAGTATGTTTCAAATCTTTGGCCAAAGTATTGCAGTTCTCGATTACGTTGTCTATGTCACCTAGTACGAGGGGATGAGATGCCGATGAATAATGGTAACAATTATTGAGATAGGTTCCTTGGACGGAGCATTCTGAATCCCAGATTAGGGAAGAGAACCACAAGAGTGATATGTTAAAATAAAAATGCCAACTCTTTGATACTCATAAATAGATCGGTAGATTACCGAGTCATGGAATGAATAGATCGGAAGTACTCAGGAGTCATCACAGTGCATATGGTTTATCATTATAAGAATGATTGTTATGATCGAGAGTTATAAATTATGTATTTAAAACTAGGATGCACCTATCAAAAAAAAAAAAATCTTGTTCTAATGTACTAAAATGAGGACGTTACATCTTGGTATCAGAGATGAAGGTTGCAGCTCTTGGACCTATTGTGTCCATAATCTGATAAAAACCTGAATTTTCTTGTAACAAAAAATGGTTAGAACAAGAGGAAACGTTGCGAATAATGCTCCACGGAAGGAGGGGGTGGCAACAACCCAAAACTTGATGAGATCCTTGCTGCCCTATTGGACACAAGAGATCGTTTACTGTACTTGAACATCAAGTAATGGGAAATGAGGAGGAAGATGAAAAGTAACAACAATCAGCAACCTCTTGAGGACAACCCCGATATGGGTGTTGATAATAATGCTGGAAATGCACCTGTCCAACCAGAAAACAAAAAGGCCAGGTTGGCAGCGGAACTCACTAATGATATAAAAAGGATAAGTCCACCTAAATATGATGGCACCACATTAGGAGATGGTGAGAAGGCGGCTCAGCGAAATGGAGAAGTACTTTGCAATAAGAAACTTCTCGGAGGAAACCAAAGCTATTTGGGGAGCCTATCAGCTTTCCCACGAAGCATCTTCGTGGTGGGATAGCCGTAAAGTTGAGCTAAATATTGATGAGACCAATATTACTTGGGATCAATTTAAGGGCTATTTTAGGCAACGTTGGCTGCCACAACTTTTCTATGATCAGAAAATGACAGAATTCCAGAACTTAGCTCAAGGGAAGCTAACGATAACTGAATACTAGGAGCGGTTTACAAAACTCCTCAAGTATGTACCATAGTATCAAACTGACGAGAAGTTCAGAATACGGAAATTCATCATGGGACTAAATCCCGTGATAGGAGGAGAGGTTGATGTTCATAGCCCTACCACTATGGAAGGGGTTGTTGAAAAGGCCATAAGACAGAACATCAATTAAAGGCTATTTACGCTCATAAAGAGGAAGTGCGGAAGAAGATTGCAAACCCTTCTTGACTTCACTTGCACACCCAAAAAGGGGCCATGGAAAAGTTTGGAAGCAGAAGTAAGTTTCAGGGATAATAGTAAGAAAACAGTAGAAAATAAGCCTGTTGGAAATGTAAGGGATAGTTTTGCCAAAAATTATAACAATGGCGAAGCCCTATGGAGGAAAACGTGATAATTACTGAGGGTGGAGGTAATTTTGAGCCTAAAAGGGACTGTAGGAGGCTGCTTACAATTGTGGCAAAGAACACTACACAAATCGTGCCCTTTGAAGAAGGATGATCATAATCAATAGCATAAGATACATGGTGCGATGTGAGCAAGCAAGTGAAAAGCAAGTGACACCTATAGAAGTTAGGGTAAGTTATTTGACATACCATCACTATTATTTTTGATCTGAAAGAGCTACTTGAATGTTTTATTTCTAGTAAACTTGCTTCTAAACTTAAAAGAAAGGCTGGAAAAATGGATAAATCTTGGACTGTACAGTATGGTAATAACTCTGTTCATACAGTGAGTATGTGTCTTTTTGGGGCAGTCCTTGACTTACCTAACTTTTCCACTGAAGTTGACCTCTATGTTGCACCTTTAGGATCCTATGACATTGTCATTGGTGTCAATTGGTTAGCTGACCATAAAGCAAAAGTAGACTGCTATGAAAAGAATATAAAATGTTTAGATGATCGGCTGAAGGCAGCAGAGATTCAAGGTGTGAAATGGGAAATTTCAGTTAGAAAACTGTCAGCTATGCAGCTTAAAAAGGCTAAAAACAAAGGATGTACCCTTTATGCAGTAAAGATATCTGAATTTTCAGAAGAAGATGGTGATTCCATGAAATGATTTCCACTGTTGCAAAGTTTCAAGGATGTTTTTCCGGAGGAATTACCAGGTTTACCACCCAAGAGGGAATTTGACTTCACCATCAAAATCAAACCAGGAACGGAACCTATTTCCAAAGCACCTTATCGGATGACTACTACAGAGTTAGTCGAGCTTAAGGCACAATTGCAAGAACTTTTGTCTAAGGGTTTGATTAGACCAAGTGTTTCACCTTGGGAGCGCCCGAGTAATATTTGTAAAGAAGATGGATGTAACACTTAGGATGTGTATCGATTATCGGATGTTGAACAAAGAAGCAATCAAGCAGATACCCACTTCCAAGGATCGACGATCTATTTGACCGAGATCGTGGGGCAAGCGGTTTATTCCAAGATAGATCTTCGATCTGGTTATCATCAATTAAGGATTAGAGAAGAAGATATTCATAAAACAGCTTTCCGAACTAGGTACGGACATTATGAATTCATGGTTCTACCCTTTGGATTAACTAATGCACCCGTAACTTTTATGAACTTAATGAATAATATATTTCAAGAATATTTGGACAAGTTTGTACTTGTATTCTTGGACGATATTCTCATATATTCTAAAAATGTTGAGGAACACAATGAGCATTTGAAGATAGTTTTGGAAATTTTGAGAAAAAGAAAGTTATATGGTAAGTTATCCAAATGTTCTTTCTTTGATACAGAAGTTCACTATTTGGGCCATGTCATTAGTAAAGAAGGAATTTACGTGGACCCTTCAAAAATAGTGGCGATAAGCGAGTGGCCTACACAAAGGAATGTGCACGAAGTAAGAAGCTTCATGGGTCTTGCTTTGGTTATTATAGAAAATTTGTTAAGGATTTTTCTAAAGTGGTGCATTTCTGTGATAACTTCATTGCGAGAAGAAGGATAAGAAATTTATTTGGAATGATAAGTGTGAAGCTGCTTTCAAAAGTTTGAAAAGCCGTTGACTTCCGCACCTATATTAATGTATGCGAGACCCTAATGGGAGCTTTCTTGTTTAATCAGATGCTTACGGGAAGGCCTTGGAGGTGTTTTGTTACAAAATGATCAAGTCATAGCATATGAAAGTAGGAAACTTAAGTTACATGAGCTGAATTATGCTCCTCATGATTTGGAGCTTACGCCATTGTTCATGCGCTTGTGTCCGGAGACACTATTTACTTGGGAAACCTTTTGAGTTGAAAACTAATCACTTAGGACTGAAATATATATTCACTCGGCCTAATCTAAATGCCAGACAGAGAAGGTGGTTAGAGTTTTTATCTCAATATGATTTTGATATTAGCTACATCAAAGGGAAAGAGAATAGGGTAGCAGATGCTCTAAGTCATAGGAAGCACATTTCTGCTCTTATAACATTAAGAACTCAGTTTAAGGATGAAGTAAAAAGTGCCTCGAATCGATATATACTTTCGGGAAGTAAAAGCGGCGCTTAACTTTGCAAAACCTAAAGATGAAAGGTATAAAGGTTTTCATTTTGATAATGAAGGAATCTTACGTTATGAAAACAGGGTATACGTACCTATGCTGAACGATTTGAGAAAGAAGTTGTTAGTTGAATTTCATAATTCGCCCTTCTCTGGACACCCGGGTATCACAAAAATGCTCGCTGATCTAAAACAGCAATACTTTTGGAAAGGTATGAAAAAGGATGTTATTGATTTTGTGACTCATTTATGCGGAATATTGAGTTAAGGCGAACACATGCACCTGCTTTGGACTATTATATCCCCATAAGCATACCGCAAAGTACAAATGGAAAGTAATAAGCATGGACTTTGTACAAGGTTTACCTATGTCCGAGGAATAAACATGATGTTATCCTGGTAGTTGTAGATAAACTAACTAAGGTAGCTCATTTCATCACTGGAAATCTAAAGGATGATTCACCGGTGTTGGCCAAAAGATTCGTGCATGAAATTTTTAGGTTACATGGTGTACCAGAATTGATTATATCTGACAGGGATCCTAGAATGATGTCAAGATTTTGGCAAACGCTTAATACAACTCTTGGAATGAAACTAAACTTCAGTTCTGCATATCATCCGGAAACAGATGGACAAACCGAGAGAGTAAATCAAGTGTTGGAAGATATGTTGCGAATGTATTGCATGGATCAACAGTATAAATGGGAAGAGTATCTTCCACTAGTTGAATTCGCATACAACAACACTTATCACTCATCTCTTAAAATGGCACCTTTTGAAGCACTTTATGGAAGAAAGTGCAGAACCCCTGTTAGTTGGGATAGTATTGAGGATAGAGTGGTAATTGGACCAGAGATCCTCACTGAAATGGAACAGCAAGTAAAGTTGATTCGTGAACGATTAAAGGAAGCAGCAGATAGGCAGAAGAGCTATGCTGACCTTAAGCGGGTTGATCGAAGGTTTGAGCTTGGTGAGAAGGTTTTTCTTCGTGTTAAACCCAGAAAGAGTTCTATAACTTTTGGCAAGGTTGCCAGTTTGTCACCTCGTTACGTGGGACCTTTGAAATTGTCGAAATAATCAATCCTGTTGCTTATCGATTAGCATACTTTGTCTCGCATGCATGATGTTTTCCATATTTATTTGCTTAAGAAATACGTTTCAGATTTGTCACATGTCTTAAATTGGAATTCCTTGCAGGTCAAGACCGGGGAATAATTGTGGTTAAACCCACACGAGTGCTAGAAACTCTTGATTGCATTTGAGAAATCGTGAAATACAACAATGTAAGGTCAGTGGGACCAATTTAACGAAGAAAGTGCAACTTGGGAAAATATGGAAGAGATGAAAATTACTTTTCCTTTTCTTTTTCAACAGAATGATATCTGTTGACAAAACATTTTATGAACTTATCTTTTTTTCATGTCTATATGAAAGCTTGATTGAGGCAAACATTATTCATTTGAATAAAATGTATCGTGACATTGATTTCGGAATTATTCAAGATAGAAATAGTCTTATTGTATTGTGAACTAATAAATTGGTTGACTGAAGGTAAACCAAATATGTAATCATCGGGACGATGAATCTTTTAGGAGGAAGCATGTAACACCCTTAACTATTGTTACTTCTTCCTGAGTATTCAAGTGTTGATATATGATTTCTTACGTATAAGGATGTGTTCCTTTGATTGTGAAGTCATGCTTGATATGGATTGTATCTTCTTTGCTCTTGAAGATCTTTGGTGAGTCGAGGATATGCTTGGACTCTTTTATTTCTTTCATTTTTTTTTGAGTTCAATTTGATTTCGAGAGGAATTGTGGATTTATCCGTCTTTATGACTCAGCCTTGGATCAGTTGCATTGATCCAAGAGATGTTTTAAGTTTATTCTGGATGAACAAAAATTATAGACCTTACGAAAGTTGCAAGGTCTGAATGTGTTGAATAAGCAATTCGAGTCTAACTCAGGTTGATCGTGTTAAATGAATTGGTTCCCGATATCGTAATATCAGGAAGGCCTAGACCTTAAGCCAGGTAATAAATTCTGGTGTATACTGCAAGCTTATTATCAATGCCGGATAGAATCCATTTCGGGAATGTTATACCTGTTGGTTCTAATACTGATCGAACCTACTTGTGGGACCTAGAATGGATTCGTTAAGGTTAATAACCTTAACCTAAACTATAACCTATGGGTTGAATTATTGCTAATCTAACCTAGCCCTAAACTATAGGCTTAATGCTCCTAAGGTTAGCTACCTAAGCACTATGGAAGTAAGACTAATGTCTTACCGTAAGATCTAACCTATGTTTCTAACCTAACTTATGATAATGGATGAAGGGGGACCTATGAAGGGGTGCGAGCCGTGGGCGGTGGTTTCCATGGCATTAAATGAGGTGGATAAGCATGAAGGACAAGGGATTTGGTGGAGATTGCAAACGGCTATTGAGACCTGACGTGGCAGAGTCGCCAAATTTGGGAATGGTTGTTTGTTTTCATTTGTCAATCGCCAACTTTGGCGGTCGGTGGCAATGGAGATTAGGCGGGAATCTTGGAGTTAATGTCATTGATGAACTTCGGTTCCCGAGCACGGATTTCTCGGGAAGGCATGCAAATGGAAAACTAGTTGGTTGTTTGGTTTTCCATATGCTCCGTTTTTCTCTCTGTTTGATCACTGGTTCTTCGAACCAGTCTACTTTGTGTTGCATGGCAACTATGAGAATATCTAGCTCTTTTCTCTGTCGGGGAAAGTTTATAAGGCATGAGGGTAACAAATTATTGTTGTTGAATCTATCGTGGAAGAAGAGGAGAAGGTGCGAGAACATTGAGGAGGTCTTCTTCGGATTTTAAGCGACATTACCGGGCATGATAGGCCCGACTTTTAAAATTCTTGCTTTACTCCAAATGATTTCATTAAAACAACTCTGTTTAGGTGATTTTAGTACAGTTGGTTTGAAGCAATGTTTTGGTTCTTCTTTTCCTGTGGAATTAGGAATCTCGGGTTATTCAAAGACTTTGTTGGAATGTTACTGTATTTATTCTTCCTTTTGGATTCATTTCGATTGAAGACCCGGCTGTGCCCTTATTGTTGTTGAATCCTGTTGATTCTTGTTGTGAATACTTGAAGTTTCTTACATTTGGAATGCTTCTTTGTGATTATACTACTTGAATGCGACTTTAGTGGAATTCCTCACTTTGTGTTTACAATTTTGGGATAAACTCCGTTGGAAGTTTGCAAGGATTATCTACGAAAATGACTCAGTGGGAGTCCTTGTAATGTTTCGTATGTTTTTAACTTCTGTTTAAGCTTAGTTATGAATACTGTTGCTTAGTTGTAAATACTGTTGGTATTGACTCAGTGGGAGTCCTTGAAATGTATCTTGTATTTCAACTTCTGCTTAAGCTTAGTTATGAATACTATTGTTTGGTTGAGAATACTATATGGTATTGACTCCGTTGGAGTCCTTGAAAGGTAATTTATGTTTTTAACTTCTGTAGAAGTTTTGCTGTGAGTACTACTGGGATTATTGAATTGTTGTCGTATGAATTCAACTTCAATTGAAACCTTGGTTATGAGTACTAGTTGGATTTGACACTATTGGAGTCATTGATATGCTGCATGTTGGCTCAATTCCTGATTTAAGTCCTCATTTGTGCGAGGCATATTGTATAAACTCTTTCTTATTATTGTTGTGTTATGTTGAGTTCGATTCTGAAGAATTAAGGGATGGGTTTTCTTTACAAACTTGACTCTGTTTGAGACCTGTTGCATTTTGTAATAGCTCGACTTCGGATGAAACTTTGAGGAAATTATTAATTTGGAATCGGCTTCTAATATAAGTCCTTTATTTGTATAATCGTAGGGATTTGATTTAGTTGAATGAAGTTATGCATGTTTGTGTTTCGACTCGGTGAATGTCATGTATTTGCATATGGAACGTTATTTGTTTTAGTGTTATCTAGTCTCGTGAATGACTGTGATAAAGAGCTCCTAGCTGTGCCATGTTAGACGATGGCGTTTGGTATTTTCATGTTGATGAATGATATGAAAAGAATTGTTGAGTATGTTATGATTGGATTATTTATTAGTGCTTGTCGCGAGAGCTCTTGTATTGCTTAATAGCTTCAGGTGATTTTTATAATCGGATTTAGATGAAACTGTAGTTCTTCTAGTAATCTTGACTGTTTAGGCGCATGCGTAAATGTAATTGCATTATTCTAGAGGAGTCGAGTGCAGTCCAAAACATGATTGATATTGGAATCAGATTGTCTTTGTTTCTTTTCCTAGGTCATAAAGTAAATATTGATTCATAATAGGAGGAATAAAAAAATATTCTCTCCTAGTCGGGGAAACTTTGTGTGCTTTCTTCTTGAACCCTTATGCGATCTCTACGGTAAGGGAAAAACAAGAATAGACCGCGTATTGTAGGGAGAGACCGGTATAAAATGTGTGCTGCCTTTGTATAAATAGGTATACTTGCCAATACCATTGAAATGTGTTATGATGATAAAAGAATTAAGATAAAGTGAGCTTGTTGAATGTTTTAACTGCCTTTGAGTAATTGTTAGAAACATTCTTGTAGGAGTATTGCTGTCTTAGAAAGGTTGTATTCATATGTTCTTAGTCTCTAACATATAAGATGAATTATCTGAAAGGCATTAAGGAATAATTGGCATCTATAATACGAGTCATGCATTAAAAGTCATGTTGAATTACGAGAAAAGAGCATAGTCGAATTATGTTTACATGTTTGATGAAATGATTTCATTTAAACAGGGTGTTTAATGAGAGCAATTGGTGGATTGCAATTGTTTTAAGAATTAGTGCTTATCATGCTCCGTTCAACCCGACCCGTGTTGACAATTTTGCAGATGGTTGCCATAAGTGGTAAAGGCCGCAGAGATCGATATGATGTTCAAATTGTTTAATTTGGTTTTATGATGAATTCAACTTGATTCTCTAAATGTACTACTTGAAGAAAGATGTTCTTTTCTTTGTTGAGTATTGTATCAAATATCTTTGAATGCATAAATTGTATTTGATTAGCTTAGAAATGAATGAAATGAGGGAATTGTTACTTATGTGTTTGCATTCGTATCTTGATGGATTGAACTTCTTCGGTTCGAATGATTTTAAGAGCATTTTTATTATTGTATACCTTGGAGACATTTGGGATTCTCTAAGTAAACTTTGCAAAGATTAGGTGACTGAATACTTGTAAATGTTAGTAGTTCTGTTATGTTCTATCTAAAGCTAAATTGGAATTTAGATCACAGTCTTTTGAGAAGCTAAGGTTAAAATAAACCTCAACAGGAAGTTGAACGGGAAGAATAAATTATTACTCCCTAATCTTGATCTAAGTCAAGACAACGTTTAAGTTGATTTTGAATCACTATATCTTAATACTAATAAGTAAGATATATTTCAGTTTTGAGAACTGATATAAACCTAAAAGGGTATGGTTAGCAACCTTATGAGAAGACTTAGGGCTATTGCCCAATTTCGTTGATTTAGAATACTGTGTATCAATGAACTCCTTGATGAGACCTCAAATCCTATTAACTTCTCTTTGTGAAATGGGTCTTAATAAGAAAGGAAATTCTAAGGTGAGGAACCCGGGGTTGGGAAAGACTACCCTAAAAGGAGTGTCTTAAGGTATAACTTTAACTCAACTTAAGTAACACCTTAAAGTTAAATAGATATTTTCGAGGCGGATTTGAAGGTTGATGGCACAAGTCATTTGCAGGTTGTACCTTCAAGAAGAATGGGATCTTCTCAAGATACAACAATGCAGTGACTTATGACAACACCCTTTTCATTGATCATTAAGATTTACACCTTAAACTCGAACAAGTTTTACTCTGGGACTGGTTAGGAACGTGGTCATGTTATAAGACTGCCCCTGGAGACTCGGGGTATCTTGACACACAGGGTTAACTAGGGTTGACCCAGTATGTCAGCGTATCCCTAGTCCTCGAGAGCATCCTTATAACGTGGTCATATTATTAATCCGTTCCTGAGTGAATAACTTGGGGCAGGGGAGGCTGACAGAAGTCAGTATAAGACATTCTACATAACATAGGAATGGGGTGAAGGACGTATTCCAGATTGACGAGTATGTCCATCAAGGAATACGAGACATAAGCAATATGTTTCAAATCTTTGGCCAAAGTATCGCAAGCTGTTGATTGCGTTGTCCTATGTCACCTAGTCTGAGGGACGAGATGCCGATGAATAATGGTAACAATTATTCAGATAGGTTCCTTGGACAGAGCATTCTGAATCCCATATTAGGGAAGAGAACCGCAAGAGTGATGTGTTAAAATAAAAACGCCAACTCTTTGATACTCATGAATAGATCGGTAGATTACCAAGTCATGGAATGAATAGATCGGAGGTACTCCAGTCATCACAATCGCATATGGTTATCTGTTATAAGAATGATTGTTATGATCTGAGAGTTCTAAATTATGTATTTAGAACTAGGATGCACCTATCAAAAAAATAAAATAAAATTTCTTGTTCTAATGTACTAAAATGAGGACGTTACAAGTATGCAGTAAATATTGAATAAAGGTCCAAATGTAGGGGAAATAAATATACTTCATATTCCAAGAAAGAAAAAGTGACACCAAGCAACAAGGAAGGGATGCATCACCATAAAGATAGGATAAGAAGTAGTCATGGAAATAAATCCATGAAAAGATGCAAAGATGTGGTGTGAGTAATACAAGATTAGGTACCGTGACATGAAGGACCATTGAGTTGTCAAAAAAAAATTCTAATATATTCATGTGAACTAGATACAAGAGGAGCATACACAAAGAAGCAAGACACACATGAAGAAGAGGATTTGATTGTGGATGCATATCCATATACATATGTTGCCACCACATGAATAAAATATCTACCGAAAGAGGATGCAAAACATATTTTCCACTCGCAAATGTGGGTGAATGGTATGGCTCTTCACTTTATTCTAGATAGTGGTAGTCAAAAGAATCTGATATTTGTAAAAATAGTAAAGAGGCTGAATTTTCTAACAACCCCTCATCCGCAACCATACTGCTTGGTTGGTTGGGTTAGTGAAGGAGAGACATCCATGTGAATCAACAGTGTCGCCTTCCCTATTCAATCAAACCATTCAAAGATGTGGTGGTATGTGATGTTACACCACTTGATGTATGTGATGTAATTCTTAGAAAAATATACATGTGGGATCTCCATGGTGTCTATGAGGTGAGTCCTAGTAGTTCCATCATTACTCTAGGTCGTAAGTGTTACCGCATCCCAAAGTTAACCCATCTCAAATCAATATCCATGGTTAGTGCAAAGCAAAGTTGTCGGAGGTTTATTTCTCAAACTAGGTTCTTTTTGCTACTCATTATCTAACCCGAGGAGAAGAAAATGTTACAATGACCACAAGAGTAGTCACATGAGACTAAAATATGCGTAGAAAAAGTAGATTGATAAGATAATATATGAATACACATATGTATTTTTACCACCAATATGTGTTCCTAAGCATTTCAGTGAAACATACAATTGAATTGGTCCCCGGAACCCAACTCCAAAATGGGCCCATGTATAGATGCTCAGTACTTGAGAATGAAGAGATCAAACGCTAAATTCAAGAAATGATTCAAAAGCGTACATTCGACCAAGTGCATCAACTTGTGGAAGTCTAATTTTTTTCCCAAAAGAAATATGGGACATGGTGGCTTTGCATTGACTATCGATCCTTGAAAAAATCACAGTGAAGAATTGATACCCACTTCCACAAATTGATGACCTCCTAGACAGATTAGGGAGCTAAGTTATTCAAAAAGCTTCATCTCAAGTTAGGGTACCACTAGGTTCCCATCGATCCCACATATGTTAGGAAAAAACATTCAAATCTAAGGAGGGATTATTTGAATGGTTGGTCATACCTTTTGGGATCATGAATGCATTGCAACATTCATGAGAATGATGAATGACATCTTGCAACCATTCATTGATTCATTTGTGGCCGTGTACGGATGACTTTATGGTCTTGAGAAGACATGGGAGGAGCATATCAAACATGTTCTTTATACCTTACACTAAAAATCTCTATGCCAACATAGATAAGTGTTCCTTTGTATGGAGAGTATCTAGTACTTAGGATACATCATTAACAAGAATGGTGTGCAGTGGACCCAAAAATATATAGGTCATCGAGATAGATCGACACCAAAACCATCACCGAACTTAAAATTTTCATGGTACTAGCCAATTTATATCATAGGTTTGTACTTGGTTTTTCTCACATTGCATGGCCTTGAATCAGGTTACACATGGTGGACGGAAAGAAAATTTCATATGGATGAAACAAAATAGAAGGATTTTTATGAATGAATGAGAGGCTATGATCTACACCAATTTTGGTCTTTCAAGATCTACAAAAATCATTTGAGATAAAAACAGATGCTTCAGAATAAGCTCTTGGAGCCATCCTCACCCAACATGGGCATTTAGTGGCATAACACAAAGTGAGACCTTCTGTGACATAGTGCACGGGTACATGACATATGACAAGGAGTTGTACGCTATTGTGTAGGCCTATAGATAGTGGAAGAACTACATCATGGGAAAGGAAACTATTATACACACAAATAATAATCCTTTGTAATTCATGTAGACCTATGGAAAGTTACTATATTATCATCATCAAAGGTGGATCCACTTATCTAAAACAAATACATCTCAACATTTTACATAAAATGGGGATTTCTAACCGAGTTGTTGATTGTTTGAGTCGGCCACCAATCACTTCCTTGGAAAAATACTCGACTCATGTGGCCATGAGACAATAAAGTGGCCTTAAATGTATACACATGATCCCGAGATTTTTGACATCTATTAAAGGATGAGGGGTGGAAAAATGTTCCAAACTATCATTTATAGGAAGGGTCCTATGCCACATGGGACAACTTTGTGTTCCTCTAGGGAATATCACAAATTAATATGGGAGGCTCACTATAGTTGGGTTGTAGGTCACTTTGGTGTAGAGAATACATTAGAAATATTGCAGTAAGTATTTCTACTAGCCGAATCTACGTTATGATGTTACCAGTACATCAAGTCTTGCACATCTTGTGTGATTGCTAAGCCAACCAATAGAAAACATGGCCTTTATACCCTCTACCAATTCTAGGAGCACCATATGAGTCTATCTTAATGAATTTCATATTAGGTCTCCCTTCCACCAGTGCACCGTCATGATTGTGTTTTTGTGGTGGTTGAAAGGTTCTTAAAGATGATAATCTTGGAACCTTACAAGAAGACAATATCAGTAGAGGAGACTACAAAGTTGGTATTTGAAAATGTTTGGATTCATTTTGGAATTCCAAAAAGTATTGTTTCAGATCGTGATTCTAGGTTTGTGGAGATATTCGGTATACCCTATGGTCCATGATGGATAGAAAATCGAACAAATCCACTGCTTTCCACCTCAAATTGATGAGAAAGTAGAGGCAAGTCAGCTGTATGATTGTGCATCTACTTCATATGTATCACCCCAAACATCCATGCACATGGGATGAAAGTATTGCATATATACAACAAAGCTACAACTGAGCTCTTCATAGCTCTACGAAACATAGCCTATTTTAGGTATGTTTTAGATTCCAACCATTAGCTCTTATTGATTTAGCATTTCCATTCATGTTGGAAGAAGAATCTTCCCATAAAAAATAATTAGATAAGGAAACTAAATTTGTAGAAAGAATTTTACACATTCAACAACAAGTTCATGAGATCTTGGAACAAAATAGCCAAAAGTACAAGCAACACCATGGTGCACATCGTAGGATCCTCATCAATTCCAAGTGGGAGAGAAGGTGTGGCTACATCTCCAAAAAGAGAGACTCTAAGGTATTTACAAGAAACTCATGTCTCTACCATATGGGCCATATAGAATAACCAAAAATATTGGTGAGAATGCATTTGAGCTCAATCTTCCATCCTATCTTGGGTTACACCTAGTTTTCAATGTGAAGTTGGTCCGCCCATAATTTCCTCCACTCTTAGATACATCAGACATTGGTGAACAATTACAAAGTATAGAATTGAACCTGAATGCATGACACACTGGCAAAAACTAACAAATAATTGATAGGGTGGTAAAGGACATGAATCATCGGTAAATCACACTCTATCGTGTAGTAAAAGTAAGGAAGGTGACACACCAAGGGAAGTGGATCATTATGATTCAGATTGAGAAAGAATTTCCACATCCGGTAAAAAATATAGGAGAAATGGGGCCTATTTATTCTTAAGGAAGGATGGAGGATCCATAAAAATACTTTTGAATATCTATTTTTGGAACTTCCTAGAATTTATATTTTAGCAGGGAAATTCTTGAAAGTCTATTTTTGGCAATTTTTAGCAGCTTTTATATTTTGTATTTTTTAGGGTCTTGAGCATTTTTGAGCTTTGTAAAATTATGGACAGGACATTTATCAATTGGATCCATGATCTAGATGTGTGTTTCACTCTTATTTCTAATGGATCACCCAATTTGCAAAATGGATCAATGAGCTATGAGATATGGCCTCGACAAGGGACACTAAATAAAATAATAATTGATAATAGGAAATATGTTTGTATTTTTCACTTCTATTTTTTGAATATTCCTCTAAGGTGGATATGAACGGTCTCCATGTAGGATTACCTTTTGGTTCCCATCTGGAACCATTCATGTTCTTTGGATGGATACAAATTAGATGGTTTTTTAATAAAGAGATAAATCTCGAGGGCATACATATCTATCATGGAATTTTCCAATTCATATTAGAAGTCACAATAAAATTTGTTTTGTTTACTTCTCTTTCAATGTAAATTTCATTGTTGTAGTACATTAACCACCATCGTTAGTTTTTTTTCGATGGGTTATACTCGCAATCAAATCAATGAGTAAGGCCTGTGGGTACAAAGAACACATTTCTACCCTTCCTCAAGTTTGCCGACCGACCGATTCATCCACCCAAGTGAAAAAAACTATTAAAGGGGCTTGTTGCAGCCCATAAGGAACTCTATCACATTCCTCTCGAGACCCAAAACTTCAGATGGCCATAAATTTTCCCTAGAATTCCAAATTTCACAAAATTGGACTTGTTGGAAACACATCATTATGAAATTCAATATGGAAACAAAAATCTAGATTTTTGTGGGTTAGGTGGGTATAAAAGAGAAAAAACAGTCCCAACATTAAAGGAGTAGTTCTATGTAGCTCAACTACTAGATTTGATGAGGTATGGTTCCCTCCTTCTCCTATAAGAAAATTATCATGGGGAAATGGTCTTGCAAGGTGTCCATGCCCATTTTCAGACATTCAATGCATGATATTAGTGGTTGAAGGAAATAATTCTAGTTTCACTCTCTTTCCCTCCTCTCTCTCTCCCATCTTCTATAAATTGTAAAATGATGCTCATTTGTAAAGGTTGGACCCTCTTGGAATGAAATTCTTTCATTGAGTCTTTCCCAAGTTTCTATGAGGTGTAGGCCTTAGCTATGAGATTCTATAATGTGTTCATACATTCTTCATGCAATATAATGGATTGTGCATCTCTCTAAGGCAATAAAATTCAATTTTGTGGCTACTCTCTACTCTATCTTGATTTTATTGCATATTCTTGCCTCTTAATTCATTTTCAGTGTATGATTTGTATGCTTTTTCACTTTGCAAGGATTATTTATGTTTTACTCTATGAAAATGGAGGTTTGAATGTTGTTATGGGTTGTGATGCTTTTATCTATCTCTCCTCCCTCATTCTCTCACATTTTCACTTATTTGAGAGTATCCTCCCCTTCTTTTTGGCATTATCACCTCTTTTAGCATAGGATTTCCCTTTTAAGCATATCTCTCTTCCCATGGTTCCTTGGATTTTAAGAGTAGGATTAGATAGCTACATTTACTTCCTTAGGAGAAGTTTTAGTTTTAGGAATAGGTAGATGAACCAACCTTATCTAGAGGTTTGTTTCAAGTAGAAAGTCCCACAACTTGGAGACAATCCCATGTTACCCAAAAACACCGATTTTCATGTAAAATTAGAGGGTGTTATTTTTGGTGATAAAGTTCTATAACACCTGGTGGGACAGGTTTAGAAGTTAACATCTCCATTTTTCCAAGTTTGATGTGTTCTTGGTAAATTTTTAGCCTTTGGAGTCTTTGTAGAATACACTTGGCAATTCCCAACCATATACGTATTGATTTCAATAGTATTATTGCCTCAATTTCATGAGAAGAATACAAACAAGACAAATGATAACATTTGGAGAGAGTTTTGACTAATTGAAGCTATTACCTAGGAGAATAAGAAGAGGTCAATCAACTTAGAGATCACCATCACCACCAAGCAAAGTCATATCTAATCCTCCTAGTAGGCCCTTCGTACTATCCTCTAGGGTTTTAAGGCCCATTATATTCATGGATCTTCAAAAGAATCTACCTTTGTCAGCTTCAATGGTGGTATCCCTCTATATTTTAATGTACAACATGATATATGAGTGTCTAAAATTAAAATTATATCTTTCTTCTTCCTGGTGGAAACCATACTACCCTAGCTCGCCACATCCAAGATATTGCTAATGTTTATTCAGTCCATTCTATTATTGAGGATGATGTAGCAGTCATACTCTTGGTTTCATCATTTAAAGGGAAATACCTTCAATGGTATAGGAGTTTGAGACCTACTTCCATTTACAACTAGGATGAACTTGACACAACCCTTTGCAACCATTTTGAAGATAAGTCAGATCACCTATCTTTGATAAAGAAACTAACAACAATGAAGAGATTCCCAAATGAACAAGATGATTAATTTTAACACTAGATTTCGGAGGAATTGGGACTGAATTCCTCAAGTGGTAAGACCTACAACCCAATATGCATTTCTTTATTATCTGAAGACTTTGAATTGTGATATTTCAATGATTCAGTCTATGGGCGTAGATCATTACCAGATGTTTATGAAATTTCTATTAGGGATGAGAATATCCTTATTTAGGATGGGAAGCTAGCTCATAGACCTTTAATGCCTATATTCTTAGATTTTGAGACACCTACTGCTCATCAAGCTCTTAATTTATCTACCAGTCTAACCATAAGAAATAAACGTTCTAGCTAGGAATCAACTTCCTCAAGAACCTGAACTAAGTTGCAAGAGGTAATGAAACAATTACAAAATTTCAGGAATGAGTTGGTATCTATTAAAAGGAAACAATCCCAAAGTCTTAGACCATATCAACCTCCATACCAACCTAACAAGTCCCCTTATCAACCAAAAACATGCATTCCAATCTATTCCTTAGAATCAATATCATTTTCCTCCCGCAAGACCATTTCAACCATATAACCCAAATGTGGCTAGTTCATCTAAAGATTTGGTTCTGTTCAAAATAACCTTGTGTAATATTACGAGTGGTGTTTCCCTTTTCATCTTCCTCACAACCAAGACACTTGTCCAAATGGAATTTTAAACCAAGATTTAATGTTACAAAGGGAATCTATCTCTCAAGATGTACCCTTAGAGGAAAATCAATAGCAGATAGTCACTTAAGAGACACCACCAAGTGATACTTTACTTGTGAATTGGCAAGTAGATGAATTTTGTGGAATAAACTAGACTCCTCCGCAAGGTGTGATTGTTAATACTAGATCGAAAAAAAAAAGATCTATGGAAGAGGAAAATAATACAAATTTAGGTCCTATTCAACCTTATTTGACACTCTAAGGAGGTTGCAATTCGAATGTAGCTCTAAATGTACAAGGCCAACCCAAGGGTCCCTCCATATCAACTCAAGTGCAATAGTTGTAAGTAAGGTGCATAGAAGGATAATTATACTTCCTTCAATATCATTAAACAAATTAAGAATACCAATGTGAGTATAAAGATGTGGGAATCCATAGCAATTTCAGGACATAAAGATCTCTTGTAAGTAGTTATGGTCGATCTCTCTATCTCAAATGAGTCATACAAGGAACAAACAAAGGTTTTTCTTACCAATGAAATACATCAAAAGGATGAAAATCCAAACCATAAAATGAAATCCCCTCCTTTATATGTATCTCTAATAATTTGTGATTATTTAATACACAATTACATGATTGACTCGGGGGCTAGCTTGATTTTGTGATGACCAAACAAATTGGAGACCAACTAGGCCTCAAATATGAATTTGTTTCTAAAGGGGTGGTATAGACAGATGGAAAAATAGTAGGAGCTATTGGGGTTATTAAAGGTTTAAGCCTCACACTACATGCATGCCCTAATTTTTCAATTCCTCAAGATATTTTCATAATTGATCTACCTCCACTCTTCGCTCTATGTCTATCTAGAGACTTTACTGCCAAAATTGGAGGATATCTATCAACTGATTGGTCTCATATGCTCTTTAGAACTAGATATGGAACTAAGGCTACTATTAAATCTGAATCTATTGCTACATATCATATAGAACCTTATGTGCCCAGCCCCATTAATGCAAATTGTACCATCTTTGATCAAGAAGATTAACCAAGTGCCCAAGAAGAAGATACCTAGATTGAAGGAATTCCTGACTTACTACTTGATGAGTGGGTAAATGAATGTCATGGTTATTGAGAACATTAAAGAGATACAAATTAAAACCACATATCGGGGTAGCAGTAAGGTCTGTTATACCAAAAATAACGTAAATTGAAATTGTTTGAAAGTAATCAACATATTGTCAATTTTATAAGACAAGAAGTTGATTTTTCTTCCAGAAATCAAGATAAGTTAGAGTAGTAGTTTGGAGATAAAATTTTCTAACTTAGATCAAATAAATTTTGTATAGGACTAGTGACCTTGGTATCCATCTTTAACTCCAATGATCAACTTAGAAAAGAGAAGGAAAACATGATAGTTAAGGGTGAATATTAGAACCCATCTTAGTTGGTGAATGCAAATTGCTTCAAATTGGTAAGGTAAGCATTCCACAAGAAAAATATTCTTTTGCAAAAAATTTCCAAGAATTTGCTAATATTTATACATGGAGATATGAATACCTTATAGGTTTTGATCATAGTTTAGATAAACACACCATTCAGGTTGGATTCATTGCCATCTGCCTATTTAAAATAACAAAGATGTGTTAATCCACATATTAATCCCATGGTGAAGAAGGAATTGAATAAGTTAATTGAGGAAAGCATCATTTTTCCCATCAATAATTCATCTTGGGTTGCTAATCTAGTTCCAGTGTGGAAAAGAAATGGAGAAATTAGACTGTGTGTCAATTTTAGGGATTTAAATAAGGCATATTTGAAGGATCATTACCCACTACCTTCAATGGAACAAATCTTGCAAATGGTGATTGGGTCAGAAAGTTTTTCCCTTCTAGATGGTTACTCTAGATACAATAAAATCATGGTAAAGGAGAAAGACCAATTTAAGATTTCCTTTACCACAAAATGGGGGAACCTATTCATATAGGAAAATTATTTTTGGTTTGTCCAATGTAGGAGAAAATTTTAGAGAGCCATGGATATGACATTCAAAGGGTTGATTGATAACATTTTACTTAAGTATCTAGAATGTATTTGATCATATTTTCCATCTAAGATAGGTATTTGAGAGGTGTAGGTAGTTTGGAGTTTCTCTCAACCCAAATAAATGCATCTTCCTAGCTCATGAAGGTAAGCTCCTTGGCCATATTATCTCTAAGGAAGGATTAACCATTAATCCAAAGAAGTTTAATGTCATCTTAGCATTGTCATTTCCCAATCACAAGAAAACACTTAAAATATTTTTAGGAAGAATCATTTTTATCAGATGGTTCATCCTAAATTTTCCAAACTTGTCGAGTCATGACACTCGATGTTAAAGAAGAGTATGGAATTTAGATAGACTATGAAGTATTTTTTTTAGGCCATCAAGAAACCAATAACAAAAGCCCCAAATCTCATTAACCTAGGTTTATCAAAGGATTTCACCTTGTATGCCTTTGGAGGCACATATACAATATTCACCATGCTAGTGTAGGAAAATGAAAAAGAATTGGAAAAACCTATTAAATTTTTTTAGCCAAAGTATGGAGGATTATGAAGTGAGATACTCATTTATTGAAAAACATGCCCTTGTTGTTATAAGGAGTTTGAAGAAATTTAGGCATTTGATATCCAACAACAAGATTCACCTCATGGTTTCACATGCTAGTGTGAAAGAATTCCTTTTGAACAAGGACCTGAATGAGAAAAGATCCAGTTGGATAACCAAAGTAATGGAATATGATGTGGATATCAAAGTAACTAAACTGGTTTGAGGAAAAGGACTATGTGAACAATTGGTTTTAGACCAAAAAATTGAACATGAGGTTGTTTTAGTGCTCCAACGTGACCAAGAATAACCATTTGATACCTTGTTTACTCCTTATTGAAATCATAATGTAGTCAAATTTTTAAAAACAAGCCAATCCCCCCAATGTTTAATCAAATACAAACAGAGGTATTTTAGACTTCAGCCCATTCCCTTTTTGCTTATTAGTGGAATCCTATTTAGGGAATGTGTGAATGGTGTTCTCTTGAGATGTATTAATACTAATAAGATAGAGAAAGTGTTACATGAGTTCCATGGTGGTAAAGTAGGAGGACACTTTGCTCCAAATACAACAACTTTCAAGATCATGAAATTTTGTTATTACTATTCTATCCTTTTCAATCATTGTTATATCATGGGTTAAGAGATGTAAAAAGTGCATTCTTTATGGAAAATAATGGTCAACAACCCTTCCAATTCACCCTGTCTATAAGCAAATCGTTCATATAATGGGATTGGATTTTACTGTAATGATCAAACCACATTCAAGCTCAGTCACAAGTGGATCCTTATAGCCACCGACTATTACACCAAATGGATAGAGGCAACAGACCAAACAAGTGAATGAGGCTAACATTATAGACTTCTATGAAGGTATTGTGACCAGATTTGGTGTTCCTTCTACAATCATTTCGATAATTATTTAGCCTTATTTGGCACAAGCATCTCTCGATTAGGTCATGAAAAATGGAATATAATTGGGCAACTCTTTAAATTATTATCCCCAAGGTAATGGATAGGATGAGTCCACTAACAAGAACCTTTTGAGAATCATAAGGATGACCTTGGATGAAAATAAATGAACTTGGCATATGAAGTTAAAATCATCCTTGTGGGAAGATATGATCACTCTTAAAAGATCAACTAGTTGCTTCCCCTTACAAATTGGTTTATGGTAAGGAAGTAAAGCTATCAATATCTCTTGAGTTGTCAGTATTAGAACTTATTAGGTAGCTATAAATGTTTGAGGTTGGGGCCATGTAAGTTAGATATGAAAAGCTCATGGAAATAAAAGAGTTGAGAAACCAAGCAATACATAAAATGAAAAAAGATCAAGCTCATATTAAGAAATGTTTTGAAAAGAAAGCAATGGCTAGGAATTTCCAAGAGGGAGACTTAGTCCTAAAGTGGGATGTAAACAAGGATAAACCTAGAAGACACTCAAAGTTTGATATGATATCGAGTCCTCCTAAATTATTTCAAGATGTAATTTAAATAACACTTTCCAATTTTCAAATTTGAATGAAGAAGAATTGTAGATCTTGGTCATTAGGATCTATCTCAAGCATTGTTATTGAGCAAAGACCATTTCTTGTACATAGTAGATTAGTTTTAATTCCTCCAAGTGTTGTTCAACACATTGTTTTTGAGTAGTGTAGTTTCCTTTACCTAAGTTATTTGTGCAATGTTCTTGTTGTCTTTGGGTAGTTTTTTTCATTGCACAATGGTTTGTGGAGGATTCCAAAGAAGATATACTTTAGGAAGAGTCGAAAAGTGAAAAATATGAGTCCGAAAAGCAACATGGTAGGATACATGCCATATTACAAGAATTTATCATGGATAATAAATGTTGCAACCTTATTCATGGTTTTGCAGAGAATGTGATGGAAATTCAAATTCAAGACAATTTTTCACTCTCATTAAAGTTATATTTTGAACAACTCTCATTTTGTGAACAATCGCCTGTACAAAAACCAATGTTGAGTCTTGGAAGTGCTTCATGAGCGTGCGAGCTGATTTATTCAAACTTTATATCAATTTCCAAGCCTTTTAATATGACTCCATGCCCAATAGATGATTTAAGGTCACCAATCTCTTATCTAATAGGTATATATCCCCATTAAGTTGCCAAATTGTTATCTAAAATACCCTCGAGTTATTTTGATAATTTACAACTTTTATTGGACTTGGGAAATTATAAGTTGATAAAAATGGATAAAACCAATGCGACACTTTATTTTACTTTTCCTAGTTTCCCTTTCCTATACTTAGCCAAAAATAAAAAAATTGGGCAAAACTACTCTCATTTGGCTAAATTGGGAAGTTTAGGAAGACAAAGAATCATTCCTTTGTTCCTTGTGTTTTCCACATAAGTGACCCAAAAGATGCATGAGGTAGGTAAGTGAGGGGAAATGTTGTGGATGGGTTGAGGCTTTCAAAACTGATAAAATAGTCTGTCGGTCGTTAGTTCACCGATCGGGAAACATAACCAATACGGAAGAGGAGAGTATGGAAAATACGGTAATTCAAGCCCTATGGGTAAAAAGAGCATAGTTACGCCCTTCATCTAGTTATCCGACTAGCCAATTCATCCACCAAGTGAAAAAAATGATTAAAGCATCCTGTCTCAGCCCATAAAAACTTTGTCACGTTCCTCACGATATCTATAACTTGAGATGGCCATAAATTTTTTCCCTACAACTCCAAAATTGGACTTGTTGGAAAGGTACCATCATGAAATTAAATATAAAAATAAAAATATAGATTTTGGTGGGGTTAGGTGGGTGGAAAAGAGAAAAAATAGTCCCAACATTAAAGGATTAGTTCGAGGTAGCTCAACCACCATGTTTAATGAGGTATGGTTCTCATTCCTTCTCCTACAAATAAAGTATCATGGGGAAATGTTCGCAGTGAAGGTGCCCATGCCCATTTTTTAGAAATGTAATTTTTGATGTTCGTGTCTCGAAGGAAGAAATTCAAGTTTCCCTCTCTTTTCCCTCCACTCTCTTTCCCATCTTCTATAAATTGTAAAATGATGATCATTTATAAATGTTAGACCTTCTTGGAATGTAAGTGTTTCATTCATAATTTTTCCAAAGTGTCTATGATTTGTAGGCCTCAACTATGAGATTATGTAATGTGTTTATACCTTCTTCATGCAATAAAATGAATTTTTCATCTCTACAAGGAAATAAAATTCATGTTTTTTGGCTACCCTCTACCCTAGCTTGTATTTTATTTCATGTTCTTGCCTCTTCATTCATTTGCAGGTATGTTGTGTATGATTTCTCACTTTGCAAGGCATTATTTCTGTTGTGCTCTATGAAAATTAAGGTTTGAATGTTGTTATGGGTTGTGGTGATATTATTTTCCCTCTACTCCCTAATTATCTTCCATTTTCACTCATTTGAGAGTTTTTTCCCCCTTCTTTCTAGTGGTATCACCTCTGTTACCTTGGATATCCCTTTTTATGAATCTCTCTCTTCCCCTAGTCCCTTGGATTTTTAGAGTAGGATTAGATAGCTACATTTACTTCCTTAGAATTATTTTTAGCATTAGGAATAGGTATAAGAACCATCCTTTTATGGAGGTTTGTCTCAAGTAGAAAGTCCCACAAACACATTTATTTCTCATTCATGAAAAATCGGAGGGTGTTGTTTTTCAAAGTGATAACAATATCAAATGTGTAAAGTTAAGATATATAACAAGGAGGAGGCCCATGATCACATACCATACATTGTAATAGTTCTCAAAATGAATAAATTTTAAAGGGAATGAATTACTCATTCCCCACATTTTATACCCAAATAAAGTAAGCTCTACCATGAATCAGTATGCAATATATCCTGAACATGTATAGAAACATGTAGCATGTTTTCTAGAAAATTATGAATTGTTACGAAAAACTACTCAAGAGAAATTCATACATCTTGGAAAATAACATTTTATGTATATGTTCCATATTTTATGGTATTTCCCATGTTGATATTATGATCTCGATGTATATTTTTTCTTGTTCATGTGTTTATGTACCCCATTCCAATATTTTGGTGTTTTATATTTTGTTTTGTGCCTAAATTCTAAATATATTTGTGTGACAACCTCATTGTATGTACCCTCTTTTGAGGTGAGTGAAATTTTTCATAGATCATTCATATCAAAATAATAAAAGTGTGTTCTTGTAAGATGTAGAAAATAGTTCAGAGACACTTAAATTTTAAAATAAATTTGGATTTGCACCTAAAGTATAAATTATGCACACATTCTAGGCCTAGGTGACCCATACTTATATGTATTCCATAAATTGATTATCTATCCACATTATTTGGTCAGTTACAAAACTACTTACATTATTCCATAACAATATATTCCCTTAGGTATCATTCTCACAAAAATATAGAATCCCATGACCGCCTATATGGGACCATCCATCTAGGACCAAAGTGTCCAACATATCATCGTAAAGTCAATGGATTAATCCCTAACCACCGAATGACCACTTTTCCAAATCAATATATTTTTATGGGTTGATTTATATACTAAAGGTCAAAATCAATGTAAAATTAAACCTACGAAATCCTATAAAAGGATGTCTACCTCACTTGGCAGTTTCAAGAGAAATCATTACAAAAATACATTCCAAAATAACTCCAAGATCTCATAAATACCTTTAAAGTAGTAGAACAATATAGGAACATCTCCCACAAATTTCTAATACTCTAATAAAAACTTCAATAGTCAATATTTTAATTCTAGAGACCTTCAAATCCAAGTTAGGATTAAATGAACCAACCCATTATTTCCCAATTTAAAGTGATCAATCTACCTAATGAGTTGAATTCATAAATATATCACATGCTAGGTGGATAAATATGTGTGTTTTGAGGCCTATTTAGAGTATTGTCGATGTAGGTAGTGATGGTTAAGGTTTAAAGTTATTTTACATCATATAAAGGGCTTTGCAGATGTGAAACTCTTAGGGTTTCATTATGAAGGTCATCATAGATATTTGTATCCAAATAGAAATTTTTAGAGTGCTAGCACACTCTTTTTCAAAATTTTAGAAAAGAATACCAAAATTTACTATTATTTAACACAAACTATAAGGTTACATACCCAATTAAATTGACACTCTAGTTCAGTAAATGAATTACCTCCAAGTAACTCCCGATCTATACAATTAGTTGTTTGGGCCAAATCCTCACCCCTTCGTTTGATGAGTTTTTTCTTGTTTTTCATTAGTTTTTATTAGATATGAGAAAACCATTCTCCTTATGTATGGTTTGTCATTTGATATGGTAACCATGGGTTGTAGCCTCTTTGGACACATTTTTGGTGCTAATTGTTTTAACCTCTTACTTAAAGTAATTTTAAGGGTCTAATGATCCATACCTATATTAGTGGTGTTTTTTACTAGTTAATCATGTTTAAGGAGGTGTGGGACCACCTAAAAATGGGTTAGGTGGGCCCTACCCCCTCTCAGAGACTTTTCCCAAACCCCAAATTGGGCTAGAATTGGAATTTTTAAGAGGTGGTTTACTTGTCAGGGGTCTCATTTACACTAAAATGGATCTGTTGGACCCTTCCTATGGGCAGGTTTGGGCCCTCCCATTTTATCCTCTCTCATCTACATACAAATTAATACATATCCGGATGTTTCTTTCCATCTCTCGTAACACTTGGGAAAGTTATTTCTTGATCCTCTAGGTAATTCATGAAGTTGAGGATCCAATGCTAGTGGAAAATGTTCTATCCCTAAGGTATTGATGCAACCATCTCTAGAGGAAGAGTATTTAGTGGAGGTGGAGAGAGTGGAGATGATATGAGACTATCAATAGTATCTTCAAATGGATTCTCAGGAGCTTGTCTTGTAATCCATATGGGAACAATTATTAAATCAACTTGTTCTTGCAACTTGAATACATGATTATGAAAGATTACAATATCACTTTCTTGTTCACCTATGTTGTACCTTATATCTTCTAGTTTTCTTAAAAATATTTTTCAATGATGAGTATGAAAGTTTGTAGCTAGGAATATGAAAAATCACTATGGAATGCAAAGGGTTTACCTCAAAAATCAGAAATGGGTATTCAAGTGATGAGTCTTGTATTTTTGGTTTTTTTAATTTTTATGGATTTTTGGGATATTTGATTTTTAGGATTTTGTGGATCGTTATAGAGCGCAAGACAACAAAATCTTCCCCATGGTGGGTGTTAAAACTTGTTAGTGAAATATTTTTTCAAGGTCAAAATATGTGTTTCATTAATGCTTGTGGAATTGAATCCCTCTACTTCAAGATGGGGTGGCTCCCATTTATTTAAATTTGGATTATTTACACTACTTCCAACTCTTGGGGTTGTCAAAGATTGGTGAAAATGTAAAAACAATCTTATCAGTAAATGAAACATCAAGTGAGAGGGGGATAAATGTATAAGGTGGAGAGGATAAAATGGTGAGAGAAATAATGGGAAAAGAGGGAGAGGGATTTATGTTAATGGTAGTGACACAAATTCCATCAACCAATAACTTAGAGTACATCCAATTCAATTGGAGGAAACATGCAAGCACAACACAACATCACAAGATAATGAAATGGATAATTGCAAGACAAATACAAAGCTTTATCAAGTTTTATTCATTCCAAAAAGAAGACAAAAAGTCCTTCAAATTCTTAAAAATGCCATCATGTGCTCAACTAAGTGACAAGATGAGAATGGAGGAAAATTACAATGTAAGGGAATAGAAGAATACAACTTGCTAGAGATGACAAAAACTCCTCTCCTATAATGGAGAGAACATTACAATTTATATTCAAAGCTGGTGGTTCTCCGCATTTCCATGTAACTTTTCAACTTAAGGTGTGATTCCCACCGAAGAAATAGAAATTTTAAGTGATTTAAGTCACTTTTTACAAAATTTTCTCCTCAACAGAGAATTAGAATTCTATAAAGAGAACATATATGTTATAGAATGGAGTCCCTCCCTTCCTTCATATGTGATGATGAATTCTGCAACTAGATAGGATACAAAAATAAATTCTTCGTCATTAACTTGATATCTTGTCTCTTCACACGAAGAAACACTCATCCTATAATCATTATGAAGTAGGAACTCACACCATACATGCCTTGTACTTAGTAACCATGAGATCCCTTGGATTCGATGATATTAAATATATCTAGAGAATCATCAATGGAAACATTGCAATCCTTTGAATGGAGACACTTTCTCTTGGTGAGATAGAATTGAACACTAACTACATGAAAAATTCCTTCTAGAAGCATGTGCAAACTTCTTGTCACGCCTCTTGAATGGAGATTGATAATTTATTACAACTATGTTTCCCATTATGAAAATATTTGAATAATTTAATTGGATTTTTCATGATCAACAATCCCCACTGTGCACTCGACTCGGGTCCATAAATGATTTTTTCTTCTTCCATCCTTTTCTTGAGATCATTGAAATCCACATGCTCCAGTTGAATTAAAACAAGATTGTATCCAACATTGTGGAGCTTTATTTTTAATTTTTATGATCTACACTACCTTAGAAAGTGGTATCAATATGTAGGTATGAGAAATAATAGATTCCGCAACCATTTATGAAAATCCACAAATTTTAGTGTATTTTAGTGTTACAAGATTTTTTTTTTTTTATTTTGAGAAAATGAGAGAAAATAAAATCCAAATTGGACATGATTTGATTAATTGGAAAGATATTCCCAATACAAAAATACACTCCAAATGTAAAAATATTCCTCTGTCATAATCAACAAGAATTTCAAAAACGGGTTATGGATGTGAGAAAAGCTTGAAATTTTGGTGTTAATAGAAAAGATGAAGAAATTTCAATTTGTCATTATGGGAGAAATTATTGTCTTATTTTAGTGATTTTTATTCATTTTAACCATATATGTGAGAGAAAATAATTCTGCAATTTTGAAAGGATTCTCTCACGGGGTTTGAGAGAAAATGAGAAAACAATTTTTAGCACATGGGGTTTGCAAGTATTTTTAGCAAGGAATGAGGGTTTTTATCATAATTATAGTAATTATTATTTTTATATCATGTATAATATCTCAAAATGCATGAATGAGGAGAGTAATGGATGCTACAAGTTTGAAATGACTCTCTTGTTGGAAATTTTTACAATCTTCTTTACAAGAACAATTGTTTTTTTAGAAAACTGGGGTATGATGGTTGGAAAAATAGTCATGAATATTTTTTTGATGTGGAACCTCATGGAAAAATTATTATATCATCATGAATGCATTTTAAAGAGGAATATATTGTCAAAATTTGGAGTGATTTCGTCCCATGGGATCATGAGATATGAGAAAAACAACTGAGTTACTTAGGGCACATGAAGAGTTTCAAAGGCATGCAAGGATGAAAAAACAACTTCAAATTTGTTCTAATGGATTTCAAGGATTTTTTTGATGCACTTTATGTTTTTGAGAGGGAAACAAGGTGAGATGACTTTATATGGTGGAGGTGAGAGTGGGGATTACACATGGAGCATGGGGAAGCATGGAAGTGGAGATGTAGAGGGTATCCATACCTAGGGAAACTTTTGGGGTGTAATTGCACGTCATAAGAGTGATTTGGGTGTAAGGAGGGTGAAAAAGTGCACTTGGAGTGGAGAGGGAGATTGGGTTTTGACATGCATTTACACTCATGCTTTATTTTTTATGTTTCAACCTTACCTTGTCTTCAACCACGCCAAAAATCCCCACACATAGGTAAGAGAGAACTTATGGGGTGTAATTACACCTCATAAGTGTGATTAGTGTAATGGAGGTTCAAATATCCACTTAGAGGGAAAAATTTGGTCCCATCATCAAGTCATACTAAGCCATCACATCTCCACCATGCACTTTTGACTTCCTTTATGTTTTAACTTATGAAACTCCCAAAAATAAGAAGAGGGCACAATTATGGGGTGTAATTGTACCTCATAAGTGCACCAAGGCTGTAAAGGGACATGAAAAAGGCACAAGTGTGCCTAATTGATATTATAACATGGTTTGCACCTCTATTTTGCACCTTGGAATACTTTCTTTGCCCTAGAGTCAATCCTCAATGAAATTTGGCCATATAATATATGAAATTGCATAGAAATGGGAAAATGAATCTAATGAAACCATTTAGGAATCTTGAAAATAAGTTATTTAGCAACAATTACATGTACCTTCCTTTTTTCCTAAGGCACTATGTTGGTGACTTGAGTTGCAAGAAGGGTTTTCAACTAACGTGAGCCAAACCAACTTATGGGTCATGAAGAGAATTAAAGTTAATATCACTTGAGATTGTTTTGGCTCCCAAATCCATTTGAGATTCTTGAAACCTTATGTGTAAAATTCATGTGTAAAAAGTACACCTTACACCATTATTGGAAAGGTTTCCACTTTCCATTACATTCCATTTTTGGATTGTAAGTCCTCTTCTCCCTTATGGAGGTATGATGGGTTTTGCATTAGGAGTTACACAACACTCTTATTTTTACCTTTTCATTTTTATCTATGAGCATGAGTAAACCTATTTTATTATGCATGCACAATTATTTTGGTTGAATTATTGGTTTCATCTTGGAGCTACTTCACGTTTTGGTTGAAAACCTCCTTAATGTGTACGTATTCCTTCTTGATCCTTGTGCTTCCTCACTATCACAAAGTCATGGAATTTTCACATAAAATATTTTTAAAAATTTCTTAATGCAATAACATGTGTTCATATCCTCTAGATTTTTGGAACCATTTGTTAATCCGGCATTGTCTTGTTACAAAGATGAAATAGATATGTGCCCTTCTAGTGCTTTTACAATATGATAGAGATGAAGATCAAATTTATTGTGCTAATTTTCATGAAATGTTTGAGAAATTATTTTATGTCATAAATGCACCATCATGTGGTCCACTTTGTTGATAATGTGTTAGATTAAATTTGTATCTTATATCATTTGTTGTATTAAATCAATCTTATACAACCATTTCATTTCAAAATGAGTTCACCACATCACACAAAAAAACAAGTTGAGGATTTCCATATAAGATGATGTGTGAAGCAGTGATAAAATCTTGTGGGTGTCCTAAAAACTTACTTTTGGAGAGGTCATGAATGTTATTGAATTTGGTATTCAATTGAGAGCAATGTCTACTATGATATTATCAATAAAGTAGTTGTTTCAATTGATTCAAGATAAACATGTTTGTGATATATTTTCAGAAGATTTTGTTCCTAGGTTTACTAGACCATGTATATCATATTTAGATAGAAATTCAAATTTTGAACCGTGTAATAGAGTAGAAGGGATGAGCTCAATTCAATTGGAAGATAATAAGTATGGTGTTTAAAAATTGTCTCAAATGGTCTTAAGAATGCTGACCATAAAGAAAAAGTCTTTATCACCTTCGAATGCATGGATATGGCATAAAGTCCACGTACCTTAACAACAAAAAAAAGTATGAATATCAAATCATCGAACTCACCACGAAGGAGTAAAAACATAAATGATATCATTTGATTGTAAAAAAATGAAATAATTTACAATTGAGGAACATTAGTGCAATAGTGAGAAAAGCATTATATTCATGAGAATATAAACAAAAATAATGTACACAAAGTTATAGTTATAATTATCCAAAGAGAGAGGAAGAACAAGAAAGTACCAAAATCCCATTTACAATTATATTTCAGCCTTTTATAGGCACATGCTTTAAGAAGTAGTTATAAAACTAATTTTAAATTAACTAACCCCTAACCTTGAGTTGACTTGACTTTGGTTTTATACAATGGTTTATAATCATAATCTTTGATTAATTTGAAGAACAAATTAATCAAATGCATTTTTACATTTTGAATTGTTTTATCTTGTTCCCAAAGATCAACACTATGTAATCGCACTTGTATTTTTTTCTTCCTTTTATTTTCTTGATCATCATGTGAATTTACCACATTTGGATTGTAAATTTCTGAAAGGATCTTCTCAAAAATTAAAAAAGTAGTTTGGAAAAAATTGAACTTCAACTAGATATTGTCCTTGTTATTCCATTTTTATATTGCTGAATATGTCTCCTATTAATTTTTTTGGATATTTTATATTTTACTATGTCATATCATTGAGATCTCTAGTTATTGGTTTTACTATCTAACAATTGTTGAATTTTAGGGGAATCTTTCAAATCGGTCTAGACCATCCCATGGTTTGATCGAAGTGAAACAATCTCATTCCCCTTTTACTTTGGGTTTTTCTTCCCATTTGGATTATTTATTACTCTTTTTAATTTCATGTATGATGTTTTGGATTTACATTGCATATCAATAAGTTCAAACTTAAAATTAAGATACACCTAACATACAAATTCATAATAATAATCTTATCGTCTAGTAAAATCACTTATCTACTATTTATTCAAGCTCTAGAAAAAATAAAAACTATCATATCACATTTTATGAGGATATAACTATGGGAAACATATTATTTCAAGTGTTATACATCTACATACAAACGTTTCAATTGGGAAAATTTTTAGCTCAACATCAATGTTGAGGCATGAGGGAAACATCTATGATAATGTAACAACTCACATATATGCATGCACCATCTATTAGAAAAACTATATAGAGTTTTAAATCTTGTACAATGACCAATATAAATAAAATTTAGTGACCATTAAATTCATTCCAACTAAAGCACCTAACATTATTTATTTTTATCTAATGTGTGCTTGAAGTTTTTACAGAAACTAAGGTTTTTTCAAATACAAACATAGATGTGAGGGTCATAGAGAATATAAATATAATAACTCAAAACATTAGTGAAGGTGAAGAACGTAACTAAAACTAGAGCATAACCTCTTCCTAATAGGAAATCATTTAATAGAGGAAAAATACATGGTATATTTAAATATAGATTAATAAGATTCATTACATTTACACACAAGCATGTAATGCATTAATGGGTACATTTAAAAACATGTACAACTCTTGGATCCACTAACAACACAATCATAACATATTCAAAATAAAATAATTCATATCTTAAACCTCTATTATGCTCCTACTTGTTTTACCAAATAATCTTGTTTACAAAACCCTATTTTCCAATCTTGTAATTTCATACACATGATATGAATTATGTGTTTACATTTTATTACATATGCCCTGATATAGTAATTAGTAAATCCTATTATTGAATTTAGATTTTAATAATTTGGAAAACCCACATTTTTTTCAACCGTGGCTACCTTGACTATGCCTTTTTGTGTTCAACCCTCGCTACCATGTGGTTTTTCATTTATTAGTAATTATGTGCTTGGTTTCCTATATCTAAGGTTAGTTGTCCTTTATGTATTAATGGCTTGCACACGTATCTATTTCTTCTCTATATCATAGAATTTACCATCCCTTAAAAAAATTTCCCTTATGAGCTCACATGTAAGGGTTTATCCATGACCCATATAGGTGTTATTTATGGTTATGCATTACAAACTAAAATTATTCCTATTACCACCCGGTGGGAAAGGGGTTTGAAAAATTCATTTTCTTAACCCCTCTTAGGTATGGTTATCATCAAATTTTCACCGATATATTTGGTCATCGTAATCCAAATTACCATAATCTAGTTTAGAGGTACCTAACACCTCTCCTTCCATTAAATCTTCATTTTCATGTGAAAGAGTATAAATCCTATAATTTCCAATACCTATGAGCCATTTTATAATTATAGAAAGTTTGAATATGGATTTTTTTCTTGAATATTAAGATCATTTTTCATTCAAAATGTGTAGCATGAAAATTTGAAAAACAAATTCCATGATAACCTAAGCCACATTTGAAAATCCTTCTCCCAGTTAATGTAAACATGCCCTTCGACAAACTTATTTATTGTGTCTCCATCATAATGGCTAGTAGGGAATGTGATAATATGATTTTTAGGTTTATTTCATGTGCATGGGATGTAATTAAATCTAACTCATAAAGGTATTTGGATCAAGCGAAGACAAGTACTCCCAGATCCCCCAAAAAGGCATATTTTTAGGTTTTTTGCACCCAGTGAACACCCCCAGAACATACAAGGATAAAATAAAGCATATGGAAAGTGTTATATATATATATATATATATATATATATATATATATATATATATATATATATATAAGGTAGTTTAAGAAAGTTATACAAAAAAAAAAAGGTTTAAGAACAAGTTGTGTAACACCATGCTACTTGTGGCATGGTGTAAGGAAATGAAAGTAATGAAAAAAATAGTTAGCTTGTTCTGAATGTTTCAGAGCCTTAGTATGATTCATAAATATATCAGATAATCATATGAAATATAAGAATTCATACTTAACATTTAAAATTTTTATGAGATTATATGGTTTATATTTTGAGATATTAATTCGTGTAGTGCAAATGAAGACCTTTGATCCTAGTAGAGATTCAAATAAATAGTATGGGAGTTCTAGGAAGAGTTGAGACTTGATTAAAATTAAAATATGACATATTTAATTCCCTCTTCACACAAAATATGTTAGTTATCTTTTTCATTGTTATAAACTTTGATGGTAGTTCCTTTCATTGGCGCACATGCTTGAAAAGAAGCTGAAAAAGGGGTAAATTTCAAATTTTCAGGAAGAATTGGCTCCTAAAATTTATGGTAATGTTCTCATCAGCCATTTTGGATTAAAAACATATAATTTTTTCCTATGGAACTCTTAGGGAAGCTCTCAAGGAAAGAATTCACTCTCGATGGCTATTTTGGCGGTGTTTGGTGAAGGCAAAGCTTTAGAAATAGTTGTGGCACACTTGGAGACCCCTGATTTCCCTTTATCCCTTTCAAAAAATTCAATAGAGAAATTGAGGACACTATAATGTGCCACCATGGTGAGAGGATTACTTTTGAAAGCTACATCACTTAAATGCCCACTTGGTGTGTTAGAAAGTTGTTGTACACTCACAAGTTTTCTTGGCCCCTTCCTCATGATGGGTGGACCCTAGGCACACTTATGAGGGACTTATGTACATTTTACCAATTTACAAAGGGCCATGAGGGACATAAAAATGTGCTACCATGTGGATGATGAAACTTTTTTCACTTAAGTCACATCTTTAGGTGTTATCATCAATTCTTCCACTCACTCTCAAAGCTTGAACTCTCTCCATGAGAATGACTACCCTTGGCGCATTTTCTCAACCTTGATGTCCCTTTTACCCTTTCCAAAGGTACATGGGGAAATAAAAATGTTCCACCATGTGATCTCTCCACCTCCCATAACTTGAGACCTACAACATGCTCTCTAGGTCCTGTTTTCCAAGAATTTCACAATTTAATGCTATGGCCCCCTCTCATGAAACCTTAACCCCTTATGATGTTTTCATGAGTGGATGTCCTTTTTCCCATATGAATGTATTGACTTGGATAATGTGTGAAATAAATAACATCATGAGGTCTATGAAGGATTTGAAACATAAATAACCTCACTTTGAAAATCAAGTCATCAAAAATGGTCATGAAGAGCATGATAAGAGAAGACCACCATGAGTGATGTTGGTAGTTGCCTAAAGCTCACAAACAATAAATATCTCATGAAATTTATTTTAAACACTTAACCAATGCTTTGTAATGTGCTCATACTTTGTAAGTCAAGGAGTTGGAATTTGTAGTGTTTCAATGTAGTTTTTAGGTCAAGAACATGGAACTCATTCTCAATCATTCCTTCAAGTTTCATTCAAGGATCAATCCTTCTATATAGAGGAGGAAATATATTTCCATGAGGAGTAATTGAGAAAAAGGTTGTCTAGATATCCTAACTATGTTTCCACTCAAGTGAAATCTTCATCTCAAAGGTGAAATGCGAATCCCAATGAGTAAGGGGATGACCATCATTTGGAATACCGTGTTTGCAAGAATGGGAGATCATATCAATATAACATGATGTAATTCACTCAGTAGTGTTATTAAACACTCATTCATCACCTTATAGTGGGTTCACATCTGAAAGGAGGAAGCATATTCAATCACATCATTTCAATTCAATAAGTGTTTAGGACAAGAATTTCATTAAAGGGGAAATCCTTTTATCTGCAAGATGAAGACCTATTTCAATGAGTAACAAATAAGCATAAAAAGGTTTGAGAATCATGGAGTTGATTTTTGGTCATGAAGGTGAATTGTGAAGGCCTAGAGGAGTAAGGAAGTGATCCCCATATCCTAACTCTTACCTTGTGATTAGAGAAGATCACCATTTTCCCATCCTAATGAAGATTTCATAACAAAGTGTTTCGAACACTTATTTTGATATCACGGAATGTTTCTATATCTCACATAAGAAGGAGGTTGTGATCACAATGCTTTAAGTCAATAGAGGCTTCATCTCTAATAGAATTTGATTCTTCATCAGTAGGTGTTGGGCCCCAAAATATCAACTAAGTATAAGAAGGCGTGTGGGAACACGAGACCTACTTAAAAAGGGCGCGCATGTTGAAGGTGCACATGGAAGGTTCATAGAAGTAGATTGTAAAACATATGGCAAAGATGAGGAAAAACAAGTTTTGTACTTAGTCACATTCAACATCCCAGGAAGCACATGAGAAAAGCATGACCCTTGTGGATAAGGTGCCATCCTAGTGACTATGGGATCAAAAAGGGAATATTCCAAGAATGCGATGGAAGGTTCAGAAGAAATCATTGCAAGAAGTGGAGAGCTCAGATATATGAAGGCATGCTCCCATGGAGGACCACTTCGACACTTGGTGACCAATCTGTAACTTCTGAAAGGCATGACGGTGGGTGCTAAGGTTATAAATAAAAGCACCCGATAGAAGAAAGATATAGATAGAGAGTGTGGAGAGTGCGAAGGAGAGAAAAGAGGTGAAGCCTGCAGAAACAAAATGGAGGATGTTATGGGTTAGGGATTAGGAGAGATCTATAAGTAATGGCACATTTAGAGGGATGGGTTTGCATTCTTTTTGTTTTTGCAATATGGTGAGCATAATGTAGTTCTGATGCATGACTTGACTCTACATTGTTATATAAGGGTCTTTCATGACCTCAAGGGATTGTAATGTGGTTATTGAATCTATTAATATGAATATAATGCTCTGTTATAAATCATCTATGTGTTCGGGAGTATACTACTTATGTATTTCCTTTCTTGTATGAACCATTTCCATATGTTGCTTGTTAATTCTCTTTCTAGATGCAATGAGATAACAACTCGTTCTAGGCTCTTAGAATGTGGCATGGTTATTTTCTACTCATTTCCATTTGAATATCTATTATAAGATGATGCATTCTCACAAGACTCACATAAAGGAGAGACTTGGCACCCGTGCGTGCCTTCGTGAGCATCCAATGCCCGTTGGGTGATAGGCCAATGCATATGGGATTAGACTATTGGTCTAAGGGTATAAAATATGAATGCATCTTGGTTTCATTTTTGGGATCTCTTTTCAAAGTTTTGTGAGAAATGACATGCATCTTTGTCCCTGAAATGCGTGATGATAGAGTGTTTAACCTTGGAAATTGTTGAAGGATGGTTCAAGAGCACGAAGGATGAGTTTTCTCAGAGATTCAACACTAGACCTAAGTTCGATGTGTGTAGATGGATAGAAGATAACCTATACCATGAGTTGTATGAGACATTCTTTTGTTTCTTCCCAAAGAGAGCAGTATAAATGGCTATCAAAGCATACAAATCTAGATTGAGTTGGTACTATAGATCACATGTATGGTCTCAAGATTAATATCGGAGAGGTCGTAGGATGCAGATCCGACTTGGAGGCATGTTGTTGATCCTTTGGTGGAAGAGAGTCTTTGACTAGTTATACTCTTGAATAAGTCATTTCTACGTATTATTGCCCAAAAATCATTGACTTTGAGTTTCGAGGAAGTCTAGAGGATCATTTTTTCATGTTATTCCTTTGGCTATGAATCTATTGGTCATTACTTTGAGTTTAGAAGAATTTCCCATGGCCAACTAAGCTTCTCTCGAGTGATGGGAGAGGAAACTAAGGTAGAGGAGGATGACAGATATTGCGGTTGCAAAGGAAAGGGAGGAGAGATGACTTAAGTATAGTGAAGCTCGTGGAAGGGAGATGACTAAACAACGTGAGGTTGCAAGTGTGATGGATCTATAAAGGTAGACATTGTAGGAAGGAGTTGAGGTTCACACAGAGGATGTAGAGCCTAAGCAGTCTGTGCTACCCCATCTTGGCAAGCATGGGAGAGAAGCCCCTTCAACTTCTGATGATATTTTTCACATGGAGAAAGGAGAGCCGTCGACACACATCTAAACCCACCTGAATACTAACCCCTAGCACTTGGTTTTCTATATCAAGGGAGAAGTATTATTAACCCAGTTGGTATTAGTGGGAGTAATCAATCTACACCCATGAGATATAATTTCTCATTTGGAACATCCATGGATGCATAAGATATTCTGTATTTAGAGGAATATTTGGACAAGGTGCAAGTACATAAGGTTTGCGCATTACATCTGGGAGTGGCATAGGACATACAACTGGGAGTGGGACAATATCACAAACCATTGGCATGTAGTTCAGTGGGACATTGGGAACACTAGGAGTGACCACTTCAGGTCCTTTTATGAATATAGGAGGTAGATCTTGTGGGTTAGGAGGAACAAGACTTGGTGGATCTAGTGGATTTGGTGGAGAAGGAAACATCGGAGGAAACCAAGGCTCTGGATTGGGAGGACAAGGACCCCAACCACCTCCCGAAGTGGTTTTTGAGATGTCTTTACACTTACCAGACTATACGGGTATTGAAGATGCTAGATCATGTGCACAAGTGTGAACTACTATGGCATGTGAAAGGGATCACTATCCCAGAGTAGAAGGCAAGTTAGTTTGCAACAATTTGTAAGGACATGTGCATAGTTGGTATAGGAAGTAAGAACCCCTCATACGGTGGTAGACTACACAAAATTAAAGAATGCCTTCCTAGAAAAGTTCCATATCACTGAGTTTGAGTAGAAGAACATCGTTGCTCAAGGAGATACAACAAGGAATGACAAAGAGTGTGCATGAGTATAATGCGTGTTTCAAGACTCTCTTTTCAAAACTATCCTATGAAATTCATCCTTCTCAAAATTCTCAATGGTTTATCAGAGGATTGATAACACCATTTAGAAGCGCTCTATTACACAAGACTTTCAAAAACATGTGTAAGGCATTAGAAGTGCCTTTGCACACTGAAGGTGTTGGGAGCATTGATATTAGTGTTAGTCCTTTTCTGGAGGCTAAAATTACTACAATGGCCAAGTAGTTGAATAATCTATCTACAAAATTAGTCCATTAGGTTCATAGTGGAATTTGGTGTACGAGAATGTGAAATGGAGAGGCATGCAAAGGATAGTTTCCTTCGGAAGTTGGTGTGCACTATGTTGGTAGACTGTGAGATTTTTCATGGGGATCATGATGCAAGTAGGTTCCCTATACTATAATGTGTAATTCATAAGAATGTTTCTTGACTATTGTAATATTTTTACCTCTACAACCCTTGATACTAAGCATTGCACATTGATTGATAAGATCCATGATGCTATTTATCTAGGTGTGTTCCGACTATCCTTGCAAGCAATTCAAAGGACAATGACTATCGTTAAGAAGGGCACACAGATGGAGGAGCACATGGAAGAGGTTTTCACAGAGGATTTTGTGGTTATAGTAACCACAATGGAGGATGAAGTGAGTTCCCATGAGGAACTGTTATAATTGTGGATCTACAAAGAATTACAAATGCGAGTGTCCTGATCTATTACAATGCTCATGGTGTGGAAAGAAACATAAGTATGAAGAGTTTCCAGAAATTTATGAGCATATGAACCAGCAGCACTAGAAAGAAAAAGGTGTTGGGATGGTGAGCATCAAGAAGGCCGATTCACAGTGGATGCCAAGAGTGGCGCATGATTCAGGACTAGAACCTATATTGGTGATGACACGAGCAGAGGCCATGTGTGCGAGAGATGCCAAGATAAAGGAAACTAGTTTCAAGAGAGGAAGTGGTACATGGAAAGTATCTAGACCTTGCTCATTAGAAAGAGGTGTATCAAGAGACTATGGACATGATTCAAAGTTTACAAGGGGAGATCCAATGTCTAAAGGAGAAATTGATGCACTTAGAACAAAGGAAGAATGCTGAGGTTTAAAAGGATGACTTGGATGAGGTCAAGGAAGTATGTAAAATGTTAAGGCAAGAGAATATTATTCCCTTGCTAGGAGAATGGCTGAGAGAGAAGGTACCACGCACTAGAGTAGAGTACAAAAGGTAGGTTTTGCATGTAAACCTTCCTCCTCACAACCTCAAACTATGATAAGGAGATTACTTTGAATGCGGTTGTTGATGGATGGCTTCTGAGCAATATTCTCATCGACACGGGAGTAGAGGTAAATGTTCTTACCTTAAATGCCTGGCATCAAATGGGAAGGCCCACATTGCAGCCATCCCCGAATGTGTTGTATATGGTGAAAATGAAAAGGAAATGTCCATTGGAGTCCTAAGGGATGTAATTATCACCATTCAAGGGACCAAGTTCACTAGAGACTTTGAAGTCTTGGCCTCGAGAAAAATTTCCATCGTTGTTTGGGCACCCATGGTGTTATAAGAACAATGCCAAACTACAATTTAATAAAGGGTACATCATCTTTGAAAACAAGGAAGAAAGGGTGATCATTCCTTTGACATATGGGAAGTCAACACCCTATACTGATCCCTTAGGAGAAGAAGTCCTTGATAAAATCTATGTGCACTCCATCAGAGATCCTAAAATAATTCACCCCATAGAGAGAGTGACCCAATTTGAGGATGCTCAATCCTTGAGTGATACCACTAGTGTGGCATGTGACAATTGGGTGCATGGGACTTATGAGTTGATAGGGAGATAGTTAAGAGGATCTTTAACAAGGGTAACAAAGGCACAATCAAACAAACACCTAGGAGGAAAGAAGTTGCCAAGCTACTTTGGAGGAGCATATCCTAAAATTTTCTTACGAGAAGCTCAGTGGAAAGATGAGGATGAGAGGAGGGGAATGCTCAGCTATAACCTACTCGGAACTATAGTGCACTAGTGGGATACACATCGAGAGAACCTCCTAGAGTTCGCATGAGGTAAGGATAAAATTTTACGTAAGGTTCTCTAGAGAACACACCCATGGTCATACAAGACTACTATGGTAAAGAGACCACCTTATTTCATATCTAAGCGTGTGAGAAGGCTTGGATGGGGAGCAGAAGCATTACTACCTTCATTATGGGTGCATAAATTGTATTCTACCTTACAAGTTTATGTGCGCACATGGTATATTTATTCAAAGATGTGTCATAAAATAGGTAATTGGTAGGAGTTTGCAACTGATCTCATTCAAGCCTTTGAGTATAGGAGTACCAAGCCATCATTAGATAAAGCCTTAAAAGTGATCAAACACCTTATGATGGGAGATAGTGATGTGACAGAGGATAGGCTATTGGAGTTACTTGGTGATCCTTACTTAGAGACATGCCTTAATGAAGAAGAATCAAAGGAAATACAACTTGAGCACACATGCATGGAAAAATAAAAAGCAAAAATGTTCTATGTAATAGAGAGAGAAGAGATGGAGATTTTGGATGTTAACCATTTGGAAGGTATGCATGAAGTTATAGACAACGTTGTTGAGTGAGCACGCGCCTACCATGAGCCCTTGAAAACAAATAAGGTTAACATTGGAATGGAGATAGGACCTAAGGAAGCTAAAATCGAGACTATTGGTCATAAAAATAAGTTTCAAAGGTCATTGATCTATTTCATGAGTTATAAGATTTGTTTGCTCATGAGTACCATGAAATCAAAGTCATTCACCATTCCTTGGGAGAGATGAAGATAAATTTGAAGGAAGGTGCACACCGATTCGGAAGAGGCCTTATTGGATGTATCCAAATTTTTGTGTATGAATCAAGGAAGAAATAGACAAGATGATAACATCTAGTATCATTGAGGTAGTGGAAGAATTAGAATGGGTAAGCCCAATGGTTATCGTATCAAGAAGGATGGTGGGATAAGAATATGTGTTGACTATAGGGATTTAAATGCATTTTGTGTCATCGACCATTTTCCAACCCCTTTACTAAATAAATTTATGAGGAGTAGCAGGGTGAAAAGTCTACTCTTTCACGGATGGGTTCTCAGGGTATCACCAAGTCAAGATTGTAAAGGAAGACCAAAGAAAGAGAACTTTCACCATTAAAGTTTTGCCTACATGGTTATGCCTTTTGAATTAAAGAATGTGCTTGTTGTGTTCTTGCGCATCATGGTACAAGCATTTCAGGACTTCATCCATAAGTTTCTTTAAGTTTTCCTAGATGATTAGACTGTGTATGGATTAGTGAAAGACCATTGTGACAATTTAAGGCTGATGTTTGAGAGATTTCAGCAATTGAGGATATCCCTCAATATTAAGAAATGTGTCTTTGCTACTCCATTTGGGACCCTATTAGGACACATTATATGCAAAGAAGGTTTGCTAGTAGATCCCGCTAAAGTTGTAGTTATTGTAGGATTAGGGGAGCCTACTAATCAAAGTGCACAGTGTGTAGATTCCTTGGGCATACGAGGTATTACAGGAAGTTCATCAAGGGTTATGCCAAGATTTCCGCTACCCTTAGAAGAATTGTTAAGACACAAGATTGCCTTTCATTGGGGAGAGGCACAATAGAAGGAAATTAACACTTTGAAGGATAGGCTTGACACGAAACTCATATTATGTTTTCCTTCTTGGGATAAGCCTTTCTATGTGCATGTTGATGCCTCAGGAACAACTATGGGAGAAGTACTAGAACAAATTGGTGAGGGAATTTTGATCATCCTGTTGTGCTTTGCAAGTAGAAACTTGACACCAAGCAGAGAAAAATTACACAACTACTACACGCGAAGCATAGTCTATGATCTACGTCTTGCAAAAGTTCGGGAATATCTGTTGGCAACACCATTTACATTCTACATAGACCATGTGGCATTGAATTACTATTAGTGTAGAATCACAACACCCCTGAATGACTTGGCATGAAGTGGGGAATTTGGTGTGATTGCACAACATGGGACCATCTCTCAAGCTGTGGGACTTGTAAAAATTGAGATGGACCTCTAGAGAAATCCAGTTCTTGCTTCCTAATCTATCTACCAAGTATTTACTCCGGTGCGGGTAGAACCTATTCTATCCTAATCTAACCATTCTAAGGGGAGGAGAGAGAGAGAGAGAGAGAGAGAGAGAGAGAGAGAGAGAGAGAGAGAGAGAGAGAGAGAGAGAGAGAGAGGGAGGGTAAAAGAGCCTACACTAAGTGGTGATACACTACAGAAAAGGAAGTGGTTGAATCACAAACCGACCACCTGAAGTGGAGAGAGGTGAGTAGAGGAGAGGGTGGATAGAATGCACCATGGACCAGAGATATATTTCACATAGAAACCACTTTGAAACCCATTAAACACATCTCCCAAGACCTGCAATGAACATCGGAATATGCACAGTATACCCTACAACAATGAGAGGTAAGAAGAGACAATAAAATAAGCCAAGGATGGATAGATGCATCACGAAACAAATTTTATTACTCCAAAATGTTACATAGTACATCATCAGTGGGAAAGAGGCAAGAAAACACCATTACAAAGCCATGGGAGGAGGCTTAGACTCTGCGTTCTACCCTAAGGAAGAAAGAGAGGGGGGCAGAGGAGAGAAAAAAATGACTAACCCTTTGAATATGTCCCTTCATTACAATTTATATGAAGAATAAGAGAGAGAAGAGGGGAAGAATCTTGCTTTAACCACCTAGAGATACGCATTGAATCCTAGTTTGAAATCTTAACCACTATCAATTAATGCCTTTCAAATCTTCCCCAAATTTGTCATGTCTGGTTCCCGATGGATCAAATCGAATCAGATCTAGAAGTTGGAGAAATCGAGGCTCAGTATTAATGGCCTGGAAATTTTTTCCCATTTTCACCCACCAAATCTTGTTAAGAATGATATTTTATGTTTTCATGGCATAGAGGGTGTCAAGAGGTTTCTAAAAAGTCTTCTCTGCCAAAATGAGTCTCGAGTCAAAAGATATGGCCATTTGAATATTTGGATTGTGGGCACACAATATTTTAAAGAGTTTGTCCATACAGGGACCACGTGGCGGCCTATGCATGCTCCTTGGGCTTCTTTGTATTTTTCCTGAGTCTCTTTGCTTGGTGGGGCCAAAATTCGAGCTTTGGACATGTGGTAGCCTGACGCTTGTTTAGAAACCCACCCCAAATTTTATCTATGAAATAGTACCATGTTGACACTTTGCTCCTTCGTTGGCCTACCTTTGCCTTGACTATTCAACCCCGACTCTATCCCTTTTTGGAATCGAGACACGTGGAAGGTCCGTGCTCATTTGAAAACCCACTCAGGATTTTACCTTTGAAGGAGCATCGTGTTGACACTTGGCGCCTTCCACCTACACTCTATACTTAGTCATCTTGGGCCCACTCTCCTTTTTTACCTTTGTTGACCATTTAATTCATGGAGGGTTGGTGCAAGTTTGAGTCTCTAGATCCTACTTTTGAATGTGCATCGTTAATACACTTGGCACCCCCGCTAAGTTGAAGAATTTTCAATGTCCGGTGCAAACTTTTTGGGGCTACGGACGTGTGGAAGCTTGACACTTGTTTTGGTCTACCCCTTTGGATTTAATCTTTAGAGGTGCACTATTTATACACTTGGCTCCCTCTATTATCTCCTCTAGTCATTTTTGGGCCTGTTTTGAACCATTTGTGAAGCCCAAAGACTTCAAATTTTTCCTTGTCTTTTCCTTTGAGCCTCTGGTTCTTTTGAAACTACATGACCTCCTACCATGACCCTGCTATTCCATTTCCGAGCCCACCTATAATTTGTTTGCTGGATTTGAAGCATTGGTTTGCTTGAAAGAGCCATTTCTTGAATTTATTCTTACAGGGGTTCGTTTGATATTTCATGAGCCATGCCACTCCATTGTAAAGTTCCTCTATTTCCTGATTGTAGGATTTGAGCATGAATTCTCTGGCTTCTTCTTGTGTGGGGTCATGGCTGATCAATTTTTCTAAGGGGTAAAATATGGATAACAATTTTGTGACTTGCAGGGGTATCTTCCTGCTAGATGAGAGGACCATTTTCCTTAAAGCATCCATTGGGCATGGATTCGTAATTAATGGCCTAAGATCGACCCTTCTTTCAAAATGGACTCTTCGATGACCCTTTTCACTTTTTCCGACCTGAGCTTGCCCACACGTCCGCACTCTCAATTTTCATAAGAGATCTTGAAACAAGGCTTCTGAGAGTAGAAAATTGTTTTGACTTGGGGCTTTTGTCCTGTCCTGAATGGGTTGTCTTGAAAATGTTATTTAGTTGCACTTGTATTTGTTTTATTTTGAAATTTACAACTATTATAGGTAACTACGAGTCTTCTTCCATGAATAGTGAAGGGCCCTGGCTTAAGTAGCTCTAAATTTATACGAACAAAACTTATATACAAAGAGAAAATCATACATGCCTTAAATGAGACATGCAAAGAGTGCACAAGCACTTCTTCTCGCTGGAAAAAGTTTACTCCTACTCCTAAACTAACTAGAGATAAAAGGGGCTAAATAAAGCCTACTATAGGCATGGAGAAGTAGCTTCCTTTCTCAAGAGAGGCAGCCATAGAAATGATTTGACACTAAATATGGCTGCTGTATGAGTGAAAAAGCCCGACTTTAAGTTGATCCTCCACCCATATTAGCAAGGTATCAACATTAATGGAAAATACCTCCTCAAGCTTATTTACATTAGACTCTGGAGGTGTTGATGGTGACCCTTGGAGATTTGATACTCATCCTCATGCCCCAAAGTAGGCATGACTAGTTTTGGCTTCTCCCTTGTCTCCAATGAAGCCAAGTATTTGATTGGGCAAGGTATGGTCCTTTAAATCTGCCCATGGTTATGAACTTTAACTCCAAGAATGGAGCCTTCTTGCTGACCCTTATGGATGGATGGTGTGGGAGGAATGATAGCCTCATACTCTTTCTCTTCCTTTGCAGCAGGTGTGACTTTTGGAAGATCAAAATATTCCAACTTTGATTCAAGAGGCATGTTGCAAACTGTAGGTTGTGCTTGCACATTCTCTTCCATGGCAGCAGGTTCTTGTGATTGAAGAATGAATGATGGGGAGAAAATATTGCAATTTCAACTGGCTCCCTCTTATCAAAACATTATTTTGAGTCTGGTAGGAAATAAGACTCTTTATTGTCCTGCTGTAACAAGGTCTCTCCCTTTACATGGTGATCTTAAAATCTTTGTTATCTTCACCATATGAAGCTTCATCTTCAAACATGAGGCTAATGAGTTCAGGCTCCTCCAAAAGATCATAATTTTGGAGAGGTTGAATGGGATAGGGGGCTATATTTTCTTGTGCAACCTGGATTAAGATTTAGTGCCTCTAAATTTTTCTTGGTCACCTCCATATGCTCCTTTTAACTAGGCTTGGAGCTGGCTATTATTCTTCCTTCTCTTGTAAAGAACATGGAAGACTCATATCTTCCAACCTTGGTTCCAGAGAGATACGTTGTGAGACATAGGTTCCTCGCTATTGAATGCCCTCCTTCATGGAAACATGCTCATATGCTTGGAAGATGGATTATGGAAGAGATAATGATGTGATCTCCATGGGATTTTCTCCATCAAATCAATACTCCAAGTCAGACAGATAATCTACCTTGTTGTTATCCTGTTGCATGTGCTCAACCTCCTAAATAGTGTCCTCTTGATCTGAAAATTTCTCACCATGGTTTCCCTCTTCCTCAAACATGAAGTTTGAAAGATCAATCTCTTCTTCAACATCATAGCTCAAAGGGGATGAAGTGGGAGGAAGAATTGGAGGTTCTTCTGTAGCCTACTTAACACTTGGGGCCTCTGAAACTATATGGTCCTCCTCCTCTGCTACAAATTCAACCTTAGCCACCACTGGATCTTCAACCTTGACCTCCTCTATTAGCTTGACCATCAAGGGGATCTTTGTAAACCCAAATTTAGCAGCCCAACTCATCAGATTCTCTATTATTTATTTTTCTGTTGGGTTCCTCTTCTTGCTGTCCTTGATTGAATTCTTGAGTATCTTCCCAAAGCATAGACTTGGGAAAGAAAGACGAGTGACATGTTGGGGTTCAACCTTGACTTTGCAATTTTTGTGGTGGGGAGGGAGGTGGAATTTGTTTGTTTGGAGGGGATGACTGTTTGGAAGGGAAAATGGCAGAAGAACTGAGATGAGGTGGAAGATCATGGGATGGAGAAGAGAAACTAACACTTGGGGAAGAAACTGAAGGGATTGACTCTTGATCATGCTGAAATGATAAAGACTAAGGAAGAGAAAATGAAGAGCTAAGAGGTGGTGGACTTACCCATTGACAAGTGATGGGTCGTTGTTTTCTTCCAATCATTTAACTGACGTAATCTTTGTCAGTGTCATTCTAAACCAGGGTTGTGTCCAAGGCAATATGCAATAGAGTCTAGAAGAACCAGTTATACGTTGAGTTTGTTGGGGGGTTGCTTAGCTTGGTGGCTATTCTATGGAAGTGTAGCTAAAATCTATGGAAATTAAATACAAGTCTATGGAATTCAACTATTTGCAATGAAATGGATTTCAACAACTAATCTTCTACTGTAAAGTAAAATACGCACACACTTATTCTTAACAATTTAAACCACAATCGAATAATCGGAATTCAAGTAAAAGCAAGACTATTTATGAACTAAATTTGCATAAAAAAGCATCTACTTAAAAGTGAAAGCAATAATGGAGAAAATAGAGATAGTTAATCAAAGCATGCATGTAAAACTCATCAAATGATAACTATAGTAAAACTAATCAAAGGACTGTATGCATGTAAAACTCAAAGTAACCTCGTATCTCCTTGGTTGAGTGGGACCTTGCTCTTCCTCGGGATAGAGTGATCAACAACTTCTGATTCTCAAAATGCCATAGATTTTATTAACTTCAAAATGAGTTCATAACATATAAAAACAAATCGAATAGAATAGTGTGCAGATAATCTTCTTAATGAATAAAAAAGTGGTACTCTAAGTTTCAAGACAGTCTTCATATAGATAATGTTTCATTACAAGATCCACCATATCAGTGACATTAAACAATGTTAATCAAATATCGATTAAAAATCTTAGATTCCTAAGGTCTGTTAGAGTCAAGCCCAAGCTAATAGGTCAATTTGATGGAAAAAGTCTTCAGCCACATGCATTGAACTGGGCTTATCCACCAGTAACTTCCATCATTCCCTACACACATCATCACATTTGATCTCATAAAGGTAGTTAGTAGGAGGTTCATGTGATAAATGGTTTTCATAAATAATAGCAAGGAAAATGCATCAAACCTACTAAGATATAATTACACAAAACATCCCCATATACAAATAAGTCATATCACAAAGATTATTTCTCGGTATGAAGAAATGATATAAATGAGCCAAACAATGCACTCATCATTTTCCCCCTGACTTTACTTGTTGCATGTCCCAATGCAACTCATTTGCTCCTGCTCGCCTTCCAAGTTGTTCAGCCATGTCATACTCCTGAATTGATCAGCGTATTGCTTTGTGGTATTCTTGCAGCCCTGAGTATTGGAGGTAATTTCCACCGAGCATAAAAATTGTCACGGGACTATGCTACATTGTTCTGCCATGTTGTGAGAGGGATCAAGAGGAGTGGTGGCCATACTTGGAGGCCTGCCCATTCATCAGTGTATTGCTGGCTGGTTTTCTCTGTAGTTTGTTTGATAATGGCGATGAGGGCATCACCCTTCGGGCATGCTCCAACTCAAATTATGGGAGAGAGGACCTCCTACATTTCAAAGGTAGGCTTAAAGTATCCCATCTCCTATCACAAGCTTGCCAAGCAGCCCCAAAATTCTCCCGACTAATTTTCAAAATCAATAATATACTAAAGTAAAAATCGAGAAGTATTCACCCCCACCCCGCCTGATAATATAATGATCAAAAGTTTTTCTCAGGGCAACATTTGTGTGATGGGTTGGGTGAATGTAAAATCCGATGGACTGAGAAGTGTTATTGAAACTGTCTGTTTGTTGCCTCCAAATTATCTGATTCCACAATACAGACTGAAAGGCTTTAATTTGAAAATCACCCACAAATAGGTTGATCAAGAAATCAGGGACATTGGTCACTATCATGTTATGTAGATAAAATTCACAGAGCAAATTTTGAATTTCCGGAGTGTTGTTCTTGTAGACTGATAAAAAACTAGGGCCATCGGGAATTTCGTGAGGGGCTTGAGAACACAATTGAAATAACTGCCAAGAATAAAATTGTTCTTAGACATACATGTTGTAGACTGAGGAGGGTTTCCTACAGGACAATAGTTTGATGGCCAAAGGACAGACAAAGTCTAAGATAGATGTTACTTTTCATTTTTCCTCTTCCATAGATTCTTTTTCTTTTTTAATTTTTGATTTTCTTTCCGCAATTCCCTTTCTTGAAGGGACAACTATTGGAAATTATTCAAGAGGGTAATGACTCTTATCACGTTGTCACTTTAGACAACTCACTTCAAGCTATAGGGAAGTAATCTCCCAAAATTTTTCTACTGTCTTTTGTGTAAATTCAGCTTGTAATAAAAGGGTGGATTCTTCCATACCTTGTAACTGAGATTTTAGCAGTGCTATCTCCTCTAGATAGTTGTGAGAAGGTGCCACTTGGGTGTCAAGCATTTCAGGAGTTACAGTGTGAATTTTCGTAGATGACGGAATAACAGATGATGGAGTGGCTGGGATCATCCTCCGTATGCAATTCTTCCCGAATGTGGGTGGCATCATCAGGCAAGGACTCCGATTAGAAACCGCCTATCCGCAAAATGATGAGCCAAGTTGCATGGAGGAAGATGGGGCCATGGGACACTTTCCTTTTGAATCAGAAATGGATGGGGATGGTCCCTCAAGAGTACCAACTATGTCGGCATGCTCAGGAACATTAGTTGCCTCTACTTGACTATGTGAAGGGCAAGGACCCGATGCAAGGGTAGACCGAGGTGCAGAAGAGAGACCATATTTTAATTGCTTTGGCCTGGACCCTTCACCACCAACACATCCCTCGAGCCTCTGCTTTGGTCAAAAGAAAACTTGGTGTGAACACAACAGATGAATCAACCCCGGGTGCTTAATCATAGACTTTCCTCCACTGGACCGGTGTTTCTGGCATACCTTAATGATGGCTCATGAGGTACTCTGGTAGATTTACTTGAAGGGCCTAGTTGACATGTCCCTTTTTAAGGTGAATGAGCATTTTGAGTACATCACCACCTAGAATAGAGGCCTGGCCATTATATATAAAATACTTGATTGACCCATTTAGCAATCTCACCCCAGATTCCAGGAAAACTTGTCCACTTAACACCCTTTTGGACACCCAATGGAGTCAGGATGACCTCCAAGAGTGCCTCTCCTTTGTCGTGGAACTGAGCAATCAGAATTTGTAAAGGGGCATTCGTCATAACCTTTAAACCAAAGTTTGGTAGGTCAGATAGGTCAGAAATGACCTGACTGGTAATTTCAACTCTTCGTCCACCAACTTATGAGCATGTGGACTCAAAATTGTTCAAGAACTCTTCCACAATGCCCTCATCGAAACCTTCAAATTTCCGAATGAAATCCAACCATCCAAAATCATGAAATTTCTGAAAATTCGAGCAAGGCGTGGGTGAAGTAATGTCTTTCGTGGTCCCATGCTAAGCCAAAAGTGAGAAATACATATAAGCGGAAAACCAGAGCAGAGCGCCCTTCCACTTCCCTATCTAGTGTCTGATAAAACCAATCATGATTAATGTGCATACCACAATGGGAAGAAGTGGTTGTAGAAGCATTAAATTTCAAATGACACCATATTCCTTGGGTAGCGCAACATCAAGTGAAGGTGATGGCGAAAAATAGTGATGAGACCGGCCACCCATGTGAGATTAAGATTTTTGCGGCAGCACATATCCCATGGTTGAGGAGCAAGCGCCACCTATCCTGACATTGGAGAGTGTGACACATCAAAGCATGTGGTGATTTATGAGCCATTACTCCTTTTATGTCATCATTCATAGAGCCAGATTTGGAAAGAGATCCAAAATGACCATAGTAATCATTTCATGATGGTGTCATAATGACAAATGAATACATGGGGAAATGTTTCGCATAGAAATATCATTAGCAAGTTAAAATGCACTTACCCATGCCACATTTAGTCAGCCGATATCCATAGATTCCTACGCCCTGCAATTTGGGATGAAACATGATTAGTGGTAGTAGAAATAATGAAAATTCCTGCATTTATTGGAAATTACAATAAAAACTGCTAACTAAGGGAAGAAGATCGAATGAAGGATCATCTTCCTTTATTGAATTTGCAAAATATTGATTACTCCATGTGTGAGAGGCAAAGATCCTCCTCAGCATGCATATCTATTCATAACAAAATGTCATCGGTGAAAGTCTTCTTATCCAGTGGTTGGTGATAAACTCAGATCCTGTGCCCATTCACCAGAAGAGTCTGTTTGTCTCCATCAATCGGTATCAATCGAACAGAGCCATTATCAAACACTTGATTTACTTGATAGGGACCTAACCAATGTGTATGCAACTTTCCTTTAAACTACTGATAGTGGGAATCAAAGAGTAAAACCCATTGTCCTTCATGAAATATCCTTTTTTGATGTGAGCATCATGCCAAGTTTTCCGCTGATGCTGTAGAATTTCGGTCTGTTGTTATGCCTCCATCCGCATTTCATCTAATTCATTCAACTGCAACACTTGTTCATGTTGTGCTTCATCCAAATCAATCCCAACTTCCAACGTTGTTTTCAGTGCGCAACTTGAACTCAACAGGTAACAGTGGCTTCTTCCCAAAGACCAGCTCATAGGGAAGAGTAGTTGTTTTCTAGGTCATGTTGTAGGCCCAGACGGCCTCAGGAAGCTTTGGTACCCAATTATTTCTATCGGCATTAACCACCTTAGTTAGAATATTCTCAAGTTCTGATTGGTTACCTCCACTTGCCCATTGGATTGGGGGTGATATGGTGATGATTTCGGTGCCTGATTCTGTAGATTCCTAAGAAAGCTTCAATCATATTTGAAACAAATTGAGGACCTTGATCAGATACAATGGCCCTTGGTGCTCCAAATTGCAGCAATATCTAGTTGTAGAGAAAATCAGCAAAAATCATCTTCATTGGTAGATGCCAATGCTTGAACTTCAACCCATTTGGTGACATAGTCCGTGCATACCAAGAGATACTCCTTCCCGAAAGATGGAGGATCAAATGGTCCAACAAAATCAATACCCCATTTCTCAAATGGTCCTAGAACCAACTGAGGGTTCAGAGGCATTTCCGTAGAAAGTGTAGGTTTTCCCATTCATTGGCATGCATCACACTGCCACACATACTTTTTTGAGTCTTATGGAGGGAAGGCCAATAGTACCCTGCTCCAAGGATCTTGTGAATTGTTCATTTCACTAAATAATGTCCACCTCTTGGCTCATCATGACATGCTCGTAGTATGTCATGTACCTCATCCTCTCGAACACACCTGTGAAGAACCATGTCAAGACAAAATTTAAATAAGAATCCATTACACCATTTATATGTTGCACTATTTCTAACCAATCACCTTCTTTCCTTATGAGTAAAATAGGTAGGAAACTTCCCTGTTGTTAAATAATTCACAAGATCAGCGAACCAGGGAGTCTTAGTAGAGATAGCAAACAAGTGTTCATCGGGAAATTGGTCTTGGACTGCTTCGTCATCACCTGAAACATTTATTTTGGAAAGAAAGTCAGCAACAACGTTAGATTTCCCAGGCTTATCTATAATAGTGAGATTGAATTCTTGTAACAAGAGTAACCAGTGAATGAGCCTTCCGCCAACCACTTGTTTGTTCATCAAATATCGAATGGCAGAGTGATCAGTGTAAATTTTTTTTTTATATCCAGTGATGTAATGGTGGAATTTATTCAAAGCATAAACAACAGCCAAAAACTCTTTTTCGTAGTAGTGTAATTCTTTTCCATAGGAGTCATTTTTGCTGATAAAATAAATTACATACATATGATCTTCTAATTCTTTTTATCCAAGGACAACGCCCATGGCTATATTAGAAGCATCAATGTGGATATGGAAAGGTTTTCCCAGTCAGGGCCATGTAAGACAGGGGCTGTTGTTAGATTTTCTTTGATAGAATCAAATGCCTATTGACATTGAGAAGACCATTCAAAAACACAATCTTTGGTTAGCAATGAAAACATTGGGGTGGTAATTTTGCTAAAATATTTTATGAATCAGCGGTAATAACCTGCATGGCCAAGGAAACTTTTGATGTCAGTCTAATTAGCTGGTATAGGTAATTGGGTGATGACTGATGTCTTTTTGGGATCCACCTTTATACCTTGGGCTGAATATGGTGACCTAAGACAATTCCGAATCATTAGACATTTTTCATGACTTTGAGATAGGATGTTGTTCACATCAGAGTAGTTTAGGTTGATCTTCATGCATCTAGTGTGATTGCACAACATGGAAACCTCTCTCCATAGCGTGGGGACTTGTGGCGAGAGAGGAATCTCCAGAGAAGGCAGTTCTGCTCCTAAACTACATCGCCACAAGCTATTCCAGTATGCGAGCAAGCTAATCTAATCCTAATCTAACAATGCCAGGAGGAGGAGAGAGAGAGAGAGAAAGGAAAAGAACAAAAGCCTACACTAAAAATGGTGATACACCGAGAAGGAGAATGTTGGACATCTATCAAAACCTATGGAACAAAGAGAGGTGAACAAGGGAAGGATGAAGATGCATCAAAATAGGCCCAAGGATAGATTTCTAAAAATGTCCCAAAACTCCATGAAACACCTCCAAACCTGCAATGAACCTTCAAACATGCACAAATATGTAATGAAGAGAGGCAAGAAGAGAACAAGCAAAACGAGCAAGGATGGAAGATCCATCACAAAACACGTTTTGTTGCTCACAAAAGTTTACCTGAGAACATCATTTCATATAGCATAAAAGGCAAAAACGCCATTACAGAGCAAGGGAGGAGGTTTGAACTCCATTTTCAACCCTAGAGAAGAAAAGAAGGGAGGATAGAATGAGAAAATTGAACCTCCAAAAAAAATCCCTCAAAAAAAAAGGGAGAGGAAAAACAAAAAAATCCCCTTTAAAATGAGCCAAATCGGCTTTATACAATGCATGGGTCGAGAGAGAGAAGAGAAAACATAGGAAAACATGTAAGTAGCCCAACCATTGACCAAAATGCATCCTTCATTAAAATCGGCGGTGGTTGAGACATCAGCACGGCCATTTTTACAGAAGAATGCGACCCATATGCATTAAAACTGGTTGTTGACACGTCACTTTTGGCCATTATCATGCGTCAGATCCGTTTCTTGATTTTCTCTCTCCAAACTCCATCAAAATTCAAGATTGATCCCAGAATCGTGTAGAGAATATCACAGATTTCCATTGATATAAAGAACGTGCAAATCCGAGCTCTGGATCAAAAGATATGACGATCTCAAGATTTAGGGCACGGAACAGACCAAAATGGATTTTGAAATATTTTCCCGCACTCGCCACCTGGACGACACGTGGTAGGCTCTAATTTGTTGAATAATTCTCTCTCCTTCACCTTTCGGTGGGCTTTCCTTTGAAATTTCCTTGTGGGCCCCTTAAACTTGGACACGTGGCGCTATTTCATTGGTTCAGGTCAGTGCTTGAAACCGCGCCTTTTGACCTTTGGATTGTCTCCCTAGTGACACGTGTCATGATTTGGTTGGTTCTCCCGCCTCTCGGCTCTTTTCGCCCACTGCGTCCATTTGTCCCGCAGATGTCCCGGTGCTCGGGACAAAACTCTCCGATCCGCCCGAAATGGGCTTCCTTGTCCCTTATTCGGCCGGTGACACGTGTCATGTTTCCATTCGCTTTCAGCTTTTCACGTCCTCCGCGTCCCTTGTCCGGATGTCCCAATACGAACTTGCTCTATTTCACCCGAACCGGCCGGTTCGCGTCTCGCAGCCTAAATGTCCCATTTGCTTCTGATTGTTTGTTCTCATTTCGGCCGATTCGGCCGGTCAATGCGCACTCTCGTGGCCTAGATGTCCCATTTACTTAGGACCATTTGTTTTCATTCCTCGGCCAATGGACGGATCGACTTCGCGTACTCACGGCCTGCTAGATGTCCCATTTGCTTAGGACCGCTTGTTCTCATTTCGGCTGATCTCGGCCGGTTTTTGCGATACTCGCGCCCGATGTCCCATTTGCTCCCGGACCGTTTGTTCTCATTTCGGCCGATCCGGCTAGTTTAGGTCCATTTGTCACGTCCCTCTTGAAGTTAGTCGCTTTTCCTCCTTCGGCCGAGCTTATTTTCCGCGTCCGCCGCGCATCTTCTCGGCCCGATTGTCCCAAATGCTTAGCGGGCCACCTGGAGGCCTTTCGTCCGATCCGCGTCTTTCTGTCCCACATGTCCCTACTATTGCAAGGACTAGGACTTAGTCATTTTTCATGATTTTTCCTGGCCCAATCTACATGCTAGAAGCGAACTTTGATGCATGTTATCGAAATTTACAGGGGGTGAAATTTTGACAACAGTTTAGCGACTCAGTGGGGTCATCTGCCTACTAGATGAATGATCAGTAGCTGAAGCAATCCATTGGGCATGGAGTCATAAGCAAGCCTGAAAACTGATCTGAACTTTGAAAACTTCCTCCGAGCCACTTAAACCCATCGGACATGGAGTTGTTCTCACCAAAATACTACAAAATGGCGTGCAAGAGCAAAACCAGCACAACAAAAACTATGTACAGAACTGAAAATCATACATGCTCCAAAATGAAACATGCAGAGTGTGCACAAGCACTTCTTTTGCTGAAAGCAAACCTACCTACTCTACCCTAACTGGAAGCAAAGGCAAGCTAAACAAACCCAATGGTTGTGCAAAATAGCTTCCTTTCTTCAAAATTGGCAACCATGCAACTAATTTGGCATTGAACGTGGCTGATTGGATGAGTGGGAAATCAACAAGAAGTGGTCTTCCACCCAAATCATCAAGGTATTAGCTGAAGGCAAATCCAATACCTCTTTTAGTTGCTCGCATTTGGATCAAAAAGGTATGCAGCTGATCCTTGGTACTTGTCACTTGCCCTCATGCTCGAAGCAAGCATGACTAGTTGTGACTTCTCCTTTGACTCTAATGAAGCCAAATACTTGATTGGGCACAGGTCGATCCTTTGGATATGCCCATAGCTCGATTTTCAACTCCAAAATGGAGTGTTCTTGTAGACCCTCATGAAATGGATGATGTGGAAGAAATGGTGAAGTTCCTCTGTCCTTTCTCTTCCTCCGATGAAGAACATGGAAGATTAAAATCTTCCAATCTTGATTCCAAGAGCTGCTATAAGATGCAAAGCTGCTGCAAATGAATGTTCTCCTTCATGACAGCAGAGACTCTTGTGTTTGGAATGTGGATGATGAAAGAGAGAATGGTGAAAACTCAACCGGCTCTTCTCCATCAAAACAATCCTCCAAATCGGCAGAGTAAAGCGCCTCATTGCTGTCCCCGCTGCAAATGTTCAACTTCCTCCATGGTGTCCTCTTGATCTCGAACTTGACTACCATGGTTTCTTTCTCCTTCAACATTGAGTTTGAGAGGTCAAACTCCTTCTTGGCTTGGAACTTGAGAGAGGTGAAGTAGAAAGAAGAACTGAAGGTTCTCCTGTAGCCTGCTTTGTGCTCAGAGCTCTTGGATCTGCACTTTTCTCCCCCACAGCTGGAATGTGCTCCTCTTCTTTTGGATTTGGAGCAGCTTCTCCTTCCTCCAATGTTTGAAGACAATCTTGCTCTTGATTGAACTCTTCCTCCAGCATGAAGTTTGTCAAGTCAAACTCTTCAATCTGCTGCTCTAGAGGACAAGTTGGGACTGCAAGATCTTCTTCTTCTGCTGCAACAAAATCAGTCCTAACCACCACCTGTTCTCCAACCCTAGCCTCTTCTGTAGGTTTAACCATCAAGGGGATCTTTGTCATCCCAAATTTGGCAGCCAAACTTACTAAGCTCTTAATCATTTCTTCTTTTCTTGGCTCTTCCTCTTGCTGTCCTTGATGACTGAATTTTGCAATTTCTTCTTCCCCACATGGAATTGGGAATGCAAGAGGAGGGATGGGTTGTAACTCAACTGATTTGACAATTTTTTGTGGTGGTGGAGGAGGTGAAACCTCTTGTTTCTTTGGAGTGGGAGGTATTTCATTTAGCTCTTGTGGAGGGGATGACTGTTTAGAAGGAAAAAGGAAAGAAGAATTGAGGTGTGGTGGAAGACTGAGAGGTGGAGACATGGGATCAACATTTGGGACAGCAGATGGAGAGTTTGAAACTTGACACCGCTGAAATGGGATAGATTGGGAAAGAGGAAAGAAAGGCACGAGAAGGTGTGTTTACCCATTGACAAGGTTGTTGAATACTCCTCTCATACACCTCTATTCCTTCGATCCACTTTGCAAGCAGAGGTAGTGTTGCAATCATGAAGTCAAGTTTCTCTGAGGGCTGTAATACCTTGGAAAAGGTCCCCCATGGACAAGGGGTCCACAACCGATTCCAAAAGCTTTCATTTGTGCTTGAGCTCTAGAATACACCATCCCTCCTCCATTTTTGGATTTTCTCAATGAGACCAGCATCTTGCATCCGATGGTCCTTGTTATATGCATACTCTTGCTCTTGAAAGCTCCATAGCCAAACCGACTTTGGAACTTCGTTGTTCATATGGGTATGCATACCGATCTTGAATCTACGCTCAACATGCTGATTTGGAGGATTTGTAAAACGTGTTGGAGGTGTGATATCATTGCTTTGTTGTTGGAAATGTGAATTCCATGATGGAAACGAAGTCATGGTTGCACAACTTCATGGAATGAAAGAAGATGGAAGATGGAAGGAAGAATGGATAGAAAAAGAATGGAAATGAATGGAAAGGAAGGTGCATGCAACTTCGAGAGATGGGTTGTTGATCGGATGGAGTCGCCGATGATGTGTTTTAAGTGCCTCCAAAGGCTGAAATCTTCACGGGAACACACATCAACCTACAAAAGATGAAGTGGAAGACCTCTAAGGTCCCACAGGCGTGCCAAAAATGTTATCACCGAATCACAAAGCACCCCTGGATGTAGATCAGGATTCTAGGTTGATCTTCTTTGCATCCAAAGTGTGATTGCAAACATGGAAACCTCTCTCCAAGCATGGGGACTTGTGAAATTGAGAGAGGAATCTCCAGAGAAAAAGGCTGGTTCCTACTCCTAAACTACCCGCCCAAGCTATTCCGAAATATGCAGCAAGCTAATCTAATCCTAATCTAACAATGCCAAGGAGAAAGGAGAGAGAGAGAAAGGAAAAGAACAAAAGCCTACACTAAATCGGTGAGCTAATAGAGGAGAATGTTGGACATCTATCAAAGCGCCATGAAGAACAAAGAGAGGTGAGCAATGGGAAGGATGGACAGATGCATCACAGCCCAAGGATAGATTTCACATGTAAAATGTCCCAAAACTCCATGAACACAGCTCCAAACCTGCAATGAACCTTCAAACATGCACAAATACCCCAATGAAGAGAGGCAAGAAGAGAACAAGCAAAAATGAGCAAGGATGGAGAGATGCATCACAAAACACGTTTCGTTGCTCCAAAAGTTTTGATACAATAACATCATTTCATATAGTAAAAGGAAAAAACACCATTACAGAGCAAGGGAGGAGGTTCGAACTCCATTTTCAACCTAGAGAGAAGAAAAGAAGGGAGACAGAGGCAGAGAAAAGATGAACCCACCGTCAAAAAAAAATCCCTCGTAAAAAAAAAAATCAATGAGCCAAAACAATATATACAAAGGTCGAGAGAGAGGACAAAAACATAGGAAAACATGCCAAATCTAGCCCAACCATTGACCAAAACACATCCTTCATTAAAATTGGTGGTTGAGACATCACGGGCCATCTTGAAGAAGAATGCGACCCATGTGCATTAAAGTTGGTTGTTCAAGCACGCTTTTGGCCATTATTGTGCCGAGCCATTTCTTGATTTTCTCTCTCCAAACTCCACCAAAATTCAAGATTGATCCGAGAATCGTGTAGATAATTTCACCAGATTTCCGTTGATATAAAGAACGTGCAAATCCGAGCTCTGGATCAAAAGATATGACGATCACGAAGATTTAGGGCACGAATGACCAAAACGGATTTTGAAATATTTTCCCGCGCTTCGCCACCTGGACGACACGTGGCAGGCTCTGATTCGTTGAATAATTCTCTCTCCTTCACCTTTTTGCCGGCTTTCCTTTGAAATTTCCTTGTGGGCCCCTTAAACTTGGACACGTGCGGCGCTATTTCATTGGTTCAGTCGCTTGAAACCGCGCCTTTGACCTTTGGGATCTGCCTCCCTAGTGACACGTGTCATGATTTAAGTTGGTTCTCGCCCTCTCGGCTCTTTCGCGTCCACCACGTCCATTTGTCCCGGATGTCCCAAAGTCTTTATCTGGGACAAAACTCCAATCCGCCCGAAATGGGATTCCTTGTCCCTCATTTGGCCGGTGACACGTGTCATGTTTCCATTCGCTTGATTTTCGTCCTCCGCGTCCCTTCGGCTGGGATGTCGCGCATTTAACTTGCTGCTGTTTTATGTCCCGGTTCGCATCCTCCCCACTGCATGTCCCATTTTCTTCGGACCGCTTTGTTCTCATTTCCGCCGATCCGACATGTCGCGCACTCGCGGCCCAAATGTCCCATTTGCTTTGAGACCGTTTGTTCTCATTTCAGCCTGATCGATCCGGCCGGTTCGCGTACTCGCGGCCCAAATGTCCCATTTGCTTCCGACCATTTGTTCTCATTTCGCCAATCCGGCGGTTCGCGTACTCACCCCAGATGTCCCATTTGCTTAGGACCATTTGTTCTCATTTGGCCGATCCGGCTTCAAGGCGCCATTTGTCCTGGGCGTCCCTCTCGAGATAGTCTTTTTCCTCCTTGCCTCGAGAGGCTTTCCACGTCCGCCGCGTACTTTGCGCCCGATTGTCCCAAATGCTTGGCGGCTTCTGGGAGGCCTTAGTCGATCCACGTCTTTTTTCCCACACGCCCCTAATTTGCAAGGACTAGGACTTAGTCATTTTTCATGATTTTTCCCGCCCAATCTACATGCTTTCTACAAGCTTCGATGCATGTTATCGAAATTTACCCAGGGGGAAATTTTGACAAAAAACATGGTGACCTAAGACAATTCCTTGATTAACATCATTAGACATTTTTCATGACTCGAGAGATAGTTGGTGTTGTTCACATTGAGTAATTTCTCAAGATTATTCAAAGATTCTTAAAAATTGGATCCATGGATAGTGAAATCATCCATGTAAACCTTAACACAGTCATTAGCAAGATCTACAAAAATGGCCAAGACTACCCACTGAAATGTGGCAGGGGCATTATAAAGCCCAAAAGGTAAGACTCTGTAAGTGAATGTACCCCAAGGGCATGTAAAAGTAGTCTTATCCTGATCAGCAGGGGAAATACTAATTTGATTATACCCACTAAACCCATCCAAGAAAGAGAAATATTTCTTACCAGCCAAATTGTCCAGGACTTGGTCAATGAAAGGTAGGGGAAAATAATCTTTCTTGGTGGCTTTGTTAAGTTCCCTGTAATCAACACATATTCACCACTTACCATTCTTCTTGGGAATAATAACTAATGGGGAAACCCACTGACTATCAGATATAGGATAGATGAAACCTACCTTTAGGAGCTTTTTGATCTTAGTTTTGACTATGTCTCTCAATGTTGGATTGATTCTTCGTTGCGGCTGCCTTATAGGTTTGATGTCATCGGTGTAAATATGATGTGTACAGATGCTAGGATGAATTCCTTTCATATCAGTGTAATCCCAAGCAAAAGCATGAGAATGTTTCTTCAGAACCTCAAGCACCCTAACTTCTTGATTGACCTCCAAGTCACTTCCTATAGTAAGCTCTTTACCCATACTGACAAGAACCTGCTTAGTATCATCGCAAGAGCAAGCTCTGTACTAGTGATAAAAGAATTCAATGGGAAAACATGGGGCTGGAGCATGTGCAGGATGGATACGTTATCAAAAGACAAAACCTTAGTTAAAGGACAATAGAAATCAGGAACTAGATGTTTGGAATTATAAGCATAGAGTTTCCTACCAGACTCAGCAGAGGTAATGTCTAATGCCGATATTCTGAATTCTCAGTAGAAGTAGTGCTGATTTCCATAGTTGCAGAGTCCTTAGAATCAGTCAGCACATAAGACTCTGCAGCCTCCGTCATATGATTGTGTACTGCAATAGTGGCTAGAAAAGAAGAACTCAAAGAGTTAGCATCCAAAGAATCCACCCATACCTGGTCACAATTGTTCGTATAAGGCTGGGCAGGAGGATATAATGAAATGTGTTTGGATTTCTGCCCATTTAGAATTGTCATGTTGCCTGACCTACAGTCAATGTAAGCAGCAACCGTAGCTAGCCAAGGTCTTCCCAAGATGACTAGATATCCCAACTTCCGAGCTTTAGGCTGCAAAACCATGAAATCAACTGGGTACTCCCATGATTCAACAGTGACCATTATATCTTCAACCACACCATCAGGTACAACAATGGATTGATCTGCTAACTACAGAACAATGTTGGTTGGTTGAAGTCCTGTCAAGGATAGTAGGTTAAACATTTCATGTTGTGATGACATTAATAGCAGCACCAAGATCCACCAAAACATTAGATATTGACTGGTTGTTTATACAAATAGTAATGATAGGGCTCCCAGGATCCCCATATTTTGGTGAGATGAGGGTGCCAACAACTAAATCAGCCAAATTTCCTTTGACTCTGACAGTCTTTGGGTATTTCTTTTTTCTTCCTGGTGTCTTTATACATTCATTTCTAATGGTTTGGTTTAGTTCAGGGATGTCCCTTATTACACGTAGTAGTGGAACCTCAATATGTACTTTTTTCAATTCCTGAACTAGTTTTGTTTCATCTGCAATCGAGTGTCCTGTAATTGCTCAGGGAAAGGGGCTATAGTTTGTTTGGGTATTTGATCATCCTATTTATCGGTGCATTGGTGAAGAACCAGTGTTACCTTCAAGTTTTTCTTCCTTATTGGCATCATCAGGTAGTTTTGTGATAACAATAGGAGGGTTCAATATTTTGCCAGATCGTAATCGTAAATTACCAATAGTGTTAACCTGCATGGTGTTACCTACATCTGTGTCATCAATCAAAGTTGTCTATTGATTTTTAGGATTGGATACTGGCTGAGCTAGAAGTTGTGTTTGTGTTGCTTGTCCTTGATTTTGGTAGGCTTGAGGTGGAGGCATTAAAGCTTGTTGTGGCTGCTGGAACCTGCGTTGTTGATTACCATTTTGTGGTGGTGCCCAAGACTGATTTTGGCTAAAATTTTGTTGAGGACCCCACTGCTGATTGTGCCAAGGATTGGTTGCGGGTGGTGGAGCCCAACCCGGCTGAGTGTAGGGATTTTTCCAAGGTGGTGGATATGGATAAGTCATCTAGTTTGAGTTTTCCCACTCAGGTTGTCCCCAAGAAGACTGAGAGGCCTGATTTGGCCATGGCATTCTCTAGGGATTTTGAGTTGGTCTAGATGGGAACCCACCCTGATTGTTTGGTCTTTGGACAAAATTTAATTCAGCACTTGTTTGAGAGATGGCATTCAAACCTCCCTTCAATTGTGGTAAAAGTGTGCAATGTTTAGTGTCATGGTCAGTTACTTCGCAGATTAAGCACATATCTGTGACATCCAAAGGACATTCTCTCAAGGGGTGTCTCTTCTGACATTTAGGGCAATACATGTCCAATGGTTCTTTAGCAGGGGTGGATTTTGCCTTGAGTCCATCTATGGTGGATGTTAATTGTAGCAGAATGTCTGTTTTCATGTTGGCCATTTCTTCTAGAAGTTCAGAGGTACCCAAAGACTTGGATGTTGGTTTCCTTCGTATTCCTCCACGTGTTCTAGAATATCTTCTACATAGCTTAGTAATTTGTTCCATGGTAAGCTTATACACGTCTCCACCTCCCATGAGATGGAGAGAATCCTCGGTTTCCTCATCCAGTCCATTTTAGAAAGACTGTTTTAGTGATGTCTGCATGTAACTCATACCAACCTGTGTGTTTATGGAGAAAGAGGAATCTATCCAGATAATCTCTGAGATTCTCATCTTCCTTTTCCGTATTTGGAAGAACTCCTCCTTCCTATCCCTTCCTCTACAATAGTCTTGGTATTTATCTAGGAAGGTTGTTTCCATGGCCTCCCACGAATTAATGGAGTTAGATGGTAACCCCATAAACCATCTCATAGCATGGAACCTTTAGAGTGGAGGGAAATAATTTATTTTTTTGATTGTCGGTTGGTAATCATATGTTTGGCACAAGATTTTAAATTCAAGAGGCGATAGGGTCTTCTTTGGTCATTCCTCAAAAGAGGGGGAGGATGGATGGTGAGATGTTTTTCATGGGTGCATCCTCATCTGCATCGAGGACAATGGGGTATGTAAATGTTCATCCTAAAGGTTGTTCTTCAGCATTCCCAAGATCCCCCATTGTAGAATGATGTGAAGAGGATACAGAATGCTCAGAAAAGGTTCTAGGCGTGGAATTGGAATCTGTATCACTCTCAGTGTTTCTCCCTTGTGAAGTGTCTAAAGAGATTTGTTGAATATTGCATGCTATAAATCTCCCTTGGTTATCTCGTGACCTATGCATCTAGGTTGGTTGGTTTAAATCAAGGTCCGAGAGAACTACTGGTTTCCTATATGAACTCCATTAACACCCATAACATATGGAATAAAATAATGGAGCTTATGGTTATGAGTGGGTCCCTGGAAATGGTGCCAAAAATGATGGGTCGTTGTTTTCTTCCAATCATTTAACTGACGTAATCTTTGTCAGTGTCATTCTAAACCAGGGCTGTGTCCAAGGCAATATGCAATAGAGTCTAGAAGAACCAGTTATACGTTGAGTTTGTTGGGGGTTTCTTAGCTTAGTGGCTATTCTATGGAAGTGCAGTTAAAATCTATGGAAATTAAATACAAGTCTACGGAATTCAACTGTTTGTAATGAAATGGATTTCAACAACTAATCTTCTACTGTAAAGTAAAATACACACACACTTATTCTTAACAATTTAAACCATAACTGAATAACTGGAATTCAATAGAAAGAAAGACTATTTATGAACTAAATTTGCATAACAAAAGCATCTACTTAAAAGTGAAAGCAATAATGGAGAAAATAGAGATAGTTAATCAAAGCATTCATGTAAAACTCATCAAATGACAACTATAGTAAAACTAATCGAAGGACTGTATGCATGTAAAACACAAAGTAACCCCATATCTCCTCAATTGAGTGGGCCCTTGCTCTTCCTCGAGATAGAGTGATCAAAACTTCCGATTCTCAAAATGCCATAGATTTTATTAACTTCCAAATGAGTTCATAACATATCGAAACAAAATCAAACATAACATAACGGTATGCGAGATAATTTTCTTTGATGAAACCCAAAAAGTGGTACTCTAGTTCTGAAGACAAAGTCTTCATATAGATAATGTTTGTTACAAGATCCGCCATATCAGGTAGCATTAAACACTGCTTCATCAAATATCAATTGAAACTCTTAGATTCCTACGGGCCATTAGAGTCAAGCCCAAACTAATAGGTCAATTCGGAAATAGTCTTCAGCCGCATGCATCAAACTGGGCAACTTATCCACCAGTAACCTCCATCATTCCTACACACATCATCATATTTGATCTCATAAAAATAGTTAGTAGGAGGTCATGTGATAAATGGCTTTTATAAATAATAGCAAGGAAAAATGCATCAATCTACTAAGACATGACTATACAAAACATCCCCATATACAAATAAGTCATATCACGAAGAGCATTTCCGATTTGAAGAAGTGATATTAATGAGCCAATCTATGCACTCATCAACAAGGTTGTCTCGCACTTTGCTCATAAGCCTCAATGTCCTCAATCCACTATGTAAGTTGAGGTAACACTTCAACCATGAAGCCAAGCTTCTCCTAGGGGTTGTAATGTCTTGGAAAAGGGCCTTCCCATAGATAAGGTGCCTTGCAACCAATTTTGAATGCCTTCATTTGTGCTATGCCCCTTGATGAACCATCCCATCCTCCATTTTTTGATTTTTCCAATAAACCAACATTATCCACATAGTTGTCACCATTGTATGCGTCTCCTTATTATTGATAATATCCATGGCCAAAATGACTTTGACCCCGCTCATATGTGTAAGCATAATGGTCCTCAATCTATTTATAATGTTTATTTGGAGGAGTTGGGAAATTCATTGGAGGTGGATTGCAATCTTTGTACGTGTGAGTTATATAAAGGGAATGAAGTCATGATTGCACAACCTCGTGAAATGGGAGAAAATGAAAGAGATGGGAAGAAGAAAATGGATGGAAATGAGTGGAAATGGATGGAAAAGGTCTATAACTCAGAGAATGGATTTTTGACCAGATGGAGTCGCCATATGTGCTTGTATGTGCCTCAAAAGGTTGAATCCCACTAAGAACACATCTACTTGATGAAATGAAGTGGTAAGAGTACCTCAGACCTATCCCACCCAGGTGTACTAAAACTATTAGTGCGGAATCACAACACCCCCGAATGGCATGGGTGTGAAGTGAGTCATTTGGTGCGATTACAACATGGGACCATCTCTAAAGTTGTGGGACTTTAAAAACTTGAGATGGACCTCTGGAGAAAGTCGGTTTTTGATTCTTAATCTACCGCCGTGAAGCTACTTAAGTATAGGAAGAACCTCATCTATCCTAATCTAACCATTCAAAGGGATATAGAGAGAGAGGGTGAAAGATCCTACACTTACGGTGATACACGAGAAAAGGAAGTGGTTGAATCTGCACCCAACCTCCTAAAGCGAGGAGATAGGTGAGCTGAGGAGAGGGAGGAAAAATGCACCACAAAATAGAGATATATTTCACATACAAACCACTTTGAAACCCATTAAACATAGCTCCTAGGACCTGCAATGAACATCAAAATATGCACAATATACCCTACAACTATGAGAGGTAAGAAGAGACAAAAAATAAGCCAAGGATGGACAGATGAATCATGAAACATATTTTATTTCTCCAAAATGTTACACAATACATCATCAGTGGGCAAGAGGAAAGAAAATTACATTATAGAGCCATGAGAGGAGGCTTAGACTCGGCATTCTACCCTAAGGAAGAAAGAGAGAGGGGGGGAAGAGGAGAAACAACGACCAACCTTGTGAATATGCCCATTCATTACAATATATAGGAAGAATAAGATAGAGAAGAGGGAAGAATCAGAATCCTACTTTAACCACCTAGGGATACGCATTGAATCCTACTTTGAAATCTCAACCACTATCAATCAATGACTTTCTCAAATGCCCCAAATTTGTCATGTTTGGTTCCTTGGCAGATCAAATAAAATAGATCTAATAGTTAGAGAAATCAGGCTTTGTATTAATGGCCTCGAAGATATTTTCCCATTTTCACCCACCAAAGCCTATTAAGAATGATATTTTTATGTTTCCATGGCATAGAGGGTGTCAAGAATTTTCCAAAAATTCTTCTCCCCTGAAATCTGAGTTTTAGTCAAAAGATATGGCCATTTGAATATTTGGATCATATGTGCATAATATTTTAAAGAATTTTTCCATACAGGGTCCACGTGGCGGCCTACGCGTGCTCCTTGGGCTTGTTTATATTTTTCCTATGTCCTGTTTTCTTGGTGGGGCCAAAAGTCGACCCTAGCCATGTGGCATCCTAGAACTTGTTTGGAAACCCACCCCCAATTTTACCTATGAAATAGTGCCATGTTGACACTTAGCTCCCTCCACTGGCCTACCTCTACCTTGACTATTCAACCCCGACTCTATCCCTTTTTAGACTCGAGACATGTGGAAGGCCTGCGCTCGTCTCGAAAACCTACTCAAGATTTTACCTTTGAAGGAGCATCGTGTTGACACTTGGCAGGTCTTCCGCTTGCACTCTATACTTAGTTGTTTTGGGCCCACTCCCCTTTTTTACCTCTATTGACCATTTTCTACGTGGAGGGATGGCGTAATTTTGAGTCTTGGGCCTGGATCCCACTTTTGAATGTGCATCGTTAAGACACTTGGCACCCTCCGCTAAGTCGAAGAATTTTCAACGGCTGGTGTAAATTTTTGGGGCTCTAGATGTGTGGAAGCTTGGTGCTCGTTTGGGTCTGCCCCTTTGGATTTAATCTTTAGAGGTGTGCATTTGGACACTTGGCTCCCTCCGCTATCTCCTCCATACTTAGTCATTTTTGGTCCCATTCTAAACCATTTGCAAATTTCGAAGACTTTGAATCTTCACTGTTTCTTTTCCTTTGAGCCTCTAGTTCTTTTAACACTTCTTGACCTCTACCATGAATATGCTATTCCATTTCTAAGAGTGCTTATAATCTATTTACTAGATTTGAAGCATGGGTTTGCTCGACAGAGCTGTTTCTTGAATTTCTTCTTGCATGGGGTCGTTTGATCTTTCGCAGGCCTTGCCACTCAATTGTAGAGTTCCTTTGTTTCCTAAATGTAGGATTTGAACGTGAATTCTCTGGCTTATTCTTGTGTAGGTTCGTGTCTGATCATTTTTGTCGGGGAAAAATATGGATAATAAGTACATAGTCAACAAGCCTATGTTGCAAGGGTGCATATGTCGTTGGGTCCTATTATTTCAAGAATTTGAGTTCACAATGGTTGTAAAACCAGAAAGAGAAATTTAACTTGACCACTTATCAAGGATTAACTCGGGGAGGACACATAAAGCATTAAAGATACCATGTCGGATGCACAATTGTTTAGGTTGCTTCGCACACCATTAGACCTAAAAGATATCATAGTATTTTAAGAAGCGGTGTGGCAAAGAAGGAATAAAGGCTTTGAGAGAAAGCGATTAGCAATACATGCCGCACCTTACATATTTATTAGTGGAGACTGTATAAGTTAGTTCGTGATGACGTTCTACATCGATGCGTATTGGAGCATGAGTGCATAAAAATTATGGAGGAAGCACATGGTGGGATTACATGAGGGAAATATGTAGGAAATACTCGTATGCGGAAGCTTTTATCGAGTAGGGATTTAGTGGGAAACCATCTACAAGGATTATATTGAGTTTTATAAAGCCTATGACCACCGCCAAAGCACCTTGGAAAACCTAGAAAGAGATATGAAATTCATTTGTGACCAATAGCCAGTGTTGAAGCATTTGAAAAATGGGCAATTGACTTTGTAGGGCTAATTACGATAGCCACACGAAGGACTGGTTCATGGTATATCATCACTTGCATTGATTACTTGACACGATGGGTAGAGGCAAGCGCTTTATGAAGGATCGTACTACATTTTAATCTGGTATATTTTTATGGGAGAACATAATTAGTAGGTATGGTTTCCCTTTAAGTTTAACAAGTGATAGGGGTACACACTTTCTCAATGAAACAATCAGGATTATATTAGCATAATTTATGGTGGCCCATCATAAGACTACCCCATATCACCCTCAAGAAAATGGAACTACTGAGGCATTTAACAAGATACTAAGTCACACGTTAACTAAGATCTGTGACATTGGAAGATAGGATTGGGATGACAAAGTATCATCCGTTTTATGGGCATACAGGAAAACCTATAAGAGGTTGAACAAGGCCACACCATTTCAATTGGTGTTTGGCGTGGAGGCTATTTTACCAGTGGAATTCATGTTACCATTCATTACGTATAATGCACGCAGGAGGGTTAGTTGATGAGCAAATGCTGGAAGAAATAATTGATAATTTGATGTAGTTAGATGAAAGGTGATCACTTGCTAGATGGAGTCAGAAGATAGAAAAATCAAGACAAAAGGCATGACATGATCATCATATCAAGAACAAGAAGTTTGAGGTTGGGCATATGGTATTGTTGTATGATTCCAAGTATCTCACGTGCCATCACGGGAAGTTGAAAGTCCATTGGTTGAGACATTACATCATCTCATACATTCTTGATTTAGGTGCTTTCTAGTTAAAAGTGCTAGATGGGATAACGTTACCGTGTCACTTAATGGGGAGTAGGTGAAGCCATACTATAAATAGTTCTTCTTGGTGTTTGTTATAAGATAGTATTGTCGGTTAGCTTATAATTTCCCTTTATGATTTTTCTTTTCTTGTGCTTCCCTTTCTCGTTGCTTTTTCCTTTATTTTTGTTTCGTTTTGTGCCTTGTGTGCGGTAACACATTTGTTTTCCCAAGGTTGTGCACATTTGTTTTAGTGTGCGGTGGAGTGATGTGAAGTATAGGCCTGTAATAAAAGTTGAATGGCCTAGTAGAAGGAAGCGCATAAGATGGAGAAAGTGCATGAGGAAATAATGGATATTGGATTATGGTGTCAAAAAGGCTTTGCAAAACCACGTATAGAAAGGAAGAAGAGCGCAAGAACAACATGATGCAAGTGAGGTAAAAACTCAAGTAAAGGATAGAAGAAGTGCCTTGGCATAGTGGAAATGCGCATAAGAGTCTTCGGTTGGGTTGTATTTTTTTGTGCTAGAAGGTTGTAAAGGGTTTTTCACGTAGGATGTGGCATGTGGGTAAGGATACTTAAAGTCATCTTCGTGGAAAAAGTGAAATTTAATGTTAAAAGTACATTGGTAGGTGGTATAACATTTAATAGAAAAAGCAAAAACTATAAATACAAGGTTGGGAAAGTCATTTGTTACCTTGCGATTACACGAAGTGAAAGAAGCTCTTGCAAACTAGAGCATCCAGAGAGAAATTTGTGTGAAGAAAGGAGAATCCAAGAAATTTGAGTGTGCATCTAGAGTAGATCTGTGAACCAAAAGGAAGGAGTACACAAGCATGAGGAAGGTTGTGTGAAGAGCACCATCTTATGGAAGGATTTCTGGTTAGGGTTTGGTAGCTAGGGCACGAAGAAAGAAGGATTCATTTCAGGAGTTGAAGCTTTAGAGTTATCTTTGGGATTGAGTAGAGTAATGTGATCGATCGAGAGCAAGAGGAAGGAATTTTTAAGTTTAGGTCAACTAGAAAATATGGCACCCAAGAAACCAACTGTTTCATCGAAGAAAACAAAGGGTAAGGGAAAGGGAAAGAAAAATCTTCTTTGCTGTCATGAGCACCAACAAAGAATGGTAAGTGGAAATGCAGTACCCAGATGGGGTATTGATAGGAAAAGAGTGGGAGTCATACTTATGAAAGATGGTTGTAAGTGATTATAACCATCGCATGAACACAACCGAGAAGGAAATGACACTAGAGTTGGTCTAACCAGCTAATAACAAAAGGATGTTAGATGGAATGTCGATTTACAACGATGAGGTGTAGGTTAAATTAGAGAAGGCTAGATTATTGCAACTATATGAGTTGCCATACTTTGGAAATCCTAGGTTCCTTTACCAATGGTTTATTTCATGCATGCATGAGGATCATTTTTATTTTGTGGGGCGCAATATGCGCATCACACCACAACTGATATCCAAGTTCACAGGCCTCATTTGTTAAGGATATAACATAGATGATGATCTGAGTGACAAGGAGGCCATCAAGGAGATTGTAGTTGCATATGAATACAAGAAGGGATCACGATACTTTGACATCGTTGATATTCCAAACCCGATTATGAGGATGATTTGTGCACTTGGTCACTAAGCTCAATGATCAGGAATGATGGACACAAGTGAACAAGGCATGGCTAAATGTATGCCAAAAGATATCTGAAGGAACCATCTACAACTTATCCACTTTCATTGTGGATGAGATTATAAGCAGCACATAGGAGGGAGAGAAGATAATCTTCGGTAATGTCCTCCTCACCATTGTATTTTAGAGATTGGAGTGCCCGATGGGCTAGAAAAGTTTGTTTGGGAGTATCCAAAAGAGGATCCCTCACCCATAAAAAGGTTTGTGAAATACACTTGTGAAACCATGACAACCACTCACAAAGCACGCCTGGAGAAGTGGTATAAGAAAATGCGTGATGCATTCAGGGCTGAGTGGAGGATCCCGAGTAGTTTCCCCACTCGTGAATGGAGAGGAATAATTAAGTAGTGGAAAACACTTATACATTGGAAAATTTACATTGACAGATGGGAACATGAGTCCATGGTGCAAGCTACCCTTCTCCTTCACCGCACAATACTTTGAAGCCAGAGTTAATTAGTTCAAGGAGGCCAATAGACTAAGGTTTGACCTTATTGTGGTAGATATAGACCACCATGAGCTACACCGAATCTCACCTACCTAAAGAAACGTGCATATGTGGAGAGATATGTATCCCACGAGATATAGATGATGAAGCCTTTAACACTTGCCGATTACGGGAAGGACCAAAATAAGGGTGTATCTATGCATAAGGCCAAAATTTAAAAAAGGCACTTAATTGGAGAATGACGTCTCCATCCTGAAGACCCTACATGAATTAATAAGGTCACACCTAGAAAGAGAGAAAGATGAGGTGCAGAAGGCACCAAGTTTTCAAACCACATAAACAATGAGAGTGGAAAAAACAAGCACTAAGCATAGTACTTACGCATGGAGAAATAAGTCTCCAGTCAAAGCAAAGACCCCAGAAGAAGAGGTGCTGGAGCATGAAGAGCCCTCACCCATGAGGAATCACCAATGAAGACATCACCTATCAAAGAAAAAGAAAAAGAAGAATCTCCTGTACTAGAATCCCCAGTAAGAAAGAAGCGAAGAAGGTGATTAATGAGGTAGATTTAGAAGAAACAAAAATTCTAGATGCCTACATTAGCAATAGGGATGATGATGATGAGCCAGAAGGAGGTGAAGACCATCCATTCTATGAGATACATGATTCTGAGGAAGAAGGAGATGAGGATTATAACGAAGGGGATGAGGAGAAGGAGGATGAAGAAGAAACTGAGGCCCACGGAATGGGGGTAGGTAGGGAAAAAAATATAAAAGATCAAAGAACCCCAAGCCTCATAAAGGATCAGATAAAAGAGTCCATAGAGAGAGAAGTGGTGGGAATGATCAAGAAGTTGATGGAACAAGAGGTAGAATGCAACACACATGAGGTGCTAAAGGAAGTGAGGAGGAAAGCATAGGAAAATAATATGGTAGCATGGGAGGAAATCCTAGTTTGACTGTAAGCTTTCCAAAAGCTGCATGCATAGGGAGAAAGAGCACAAAATAAACAAAAGTTCAAGTAATGAGCTACATAAATGATTTGAAAAAGTTGTTGCACACGCTTTCAGAGCACCATGCTAATGAAACAACTCTTAGTCATGGCTTTATTTGATGAGGAAGGAGCATAACCTCTAATAAGGAAAATTCTATCATGGGAATTTGAGTCCCATATTGATGATCCCAAGTTTGAGGTAAGCCAAGGAGAATTGATGAAAGTGCCAAAAAAGGGATAAACCCCTTGGTGAATGCTCAATGATTATCGGATGATAAAATCTACAACATGCTCAATAAAGTTTCAGTTGAGGTTGAAGCTAGGATCTTTGGAACAAATGACAGGGTGAAGTTCCTAAAGGTAGAGTTGGAGAAAAGGGAGGAAGAGCTCCTTGAGAAAATCAAGGACCTGAAGTAGGAGGAACTAATCAAAGTGCTTAGTTAAGGCGTGAGTTAAAGGATAAGAAGGCAAGAGTGCATGAGGCATACAAGAAGATAGATATGATCACAGATGCCATTATCTTGAAGCATCCATACTTAACACCGCTCACACAAAAATATGGATTAGCCTTACCATGCCTAGATTACTTGACCCGCATACTCACTATGGAGAGGTGACTACTTGCCTTAGAATCTGCATAAGAGGTGTTGGTGTGCCAAGAAAAATAAAATAAGATGAAGGTTGTGGAAATTGTTGCTCAAGTATAACAAGATCCTCGCTGATGTAAAAGCTACCACACAAGTTGCTGAGGCTGCCTATGATAATTATGCAGAAAGAGATAGAGTGGCAAGTATCTTGGTTTCCACCCATGAAGTAGAACTCAAGGAGTTCAAGAAAAAGAACAACGGGAAAAAGGTGAGCGAGACAAAATCCTAGCTGAGGTAGAAAATAAATCAGAGGCCATTGAGACCATGTGGGGCTTAATCAAGAATCGAATGAAGGAATTTACTCCCAAATCACTCAGATGATGGATGCACTTGAGGATTTGGGAAAACAATTGGAGGATATCATACATAAAATGAATGCTAAGGGAGAGGATCTCGAGTTTTGAGGAAGTAAGTGCCCTGGTGGGTGACCTCTATCAGCAAGCTCAAAATGAGGTCAACACTTGGGGAAAGTTAGAAGCGGCATTAGGAAATATATCCCTCTCCTCCTCCGTAGTAAAAAGTTCCACGTTCTTTCATTATTTCCCCATTTCTTCATTCCTTTATTATTCCATTCTAATCATTTATAAGGATCCACCATTCTTTATTTCTTTATTGAAGATTGTTTCCAAGGACGAAGAACATGCATAGTGTGGGGTGATGCTAGGCCCAAAAATATCCGCTAAGTACAAGAAGGTGCATGTGAAGATGAGATGTAGTTAAAAAAGGATGCATGGGTCGAAGGTGTGTAGGGAAGGTTCTAGTAGTAGGTTGTAAAACATACAACGTGTGTGCAAGGCAAAACAAGTTTTGTACTTAGCTATTAAGCCAAGTATGAGGGCCTTATACTCTACAACATTGTTTTTACATTCAAAGCATAATTTTAATGATAAATTAAACAATCCTCAGTTTGGGAAAAAAATACCACCCCGATCCATTGCCAAAACTAGAACATGTTCTTTCAAAATACATGGCCAAACAAACATTGAGGTATTCAAACTAAGTTCTAAGGTCAAGGAATTGATACTCAAAATCTACATTACCAAAAAAGTTTCCTAGGTAAATATTTGTATATAACACTTCATAGGATGCACCCATAGTGTCCTCAACTTTGTTTATTAACTTCTCTTTCCTATGCAATTTCACAATTTTCTCCAAAGAAATGGCAGCATATGAAAAGTCCAATTACACACCACCTCCATCACTTACTTCCCACTTCCTAGACAATAACATTCCTCACTTGGAGGAAAATAAACCATAACAAAATCATGGTTAAATACTTACCAAGATGAGATGTTAATTTTATAACCAATCCCTTTACACAACTAACCATGGGAACCTCCCTTAAATCCATTGTATATCATCTCTCATAACTAGTAGAAATTTTTATCCCAAGCTCATCCATAACTATTAATGGTAGGATAATGAATGATGTTTCAATATTAAATATGTAATTGTGCAAGATCCAACAATTAACTATCAATATTATGTAAAAATTATGAACATCTAATTGGATCTCAACCAAGGATATGCCTAAATAAACTTGGTGAAGGTTTAATAAATTCTTGAGATTCTTCAATCTCATTCTCAGCAACAAGGGATGGATCTCTTTGTTAGAGTAGGTATTTACCTTAGCTCATGTTTATCTAGGTAATTTATTTACCTTTATTATATTTATCCTCACCCACTTATGTGTGTGGATATTTATTTTTATTTATTTAGATATTATGGGGATATTATCTAGTTGTTAGGTATAGTTCTTTCCTTGATCTATGGTGACTAGTTCTTTCCTTGATCTATAGTATTGAATATATCCTTGATGACTAGTTATTTCCTTGACTTACAGACTTGATCTATGACCTTGACTGGTTCTTATATTGTTATTCCTTTCCTATATAAGAAAATCCCATTCTCATTATATTTCATTGAGTTTCATAATAATATATGATATTGTTGCTCATTTGTTTGCAAAGGTTTATGTAAAATTATTTTGGTGAATTACTTTCATCTTATTGATCATGGTGTTTGATTAGAATATTTGTTCTTAGCTTAGTATGATCTAGTTATCATTCCTTTTATGGTATCAAAGAAGGAGATTGTTGTTGACATCCATTTGTAAGTTTCATTTTACAAGAATTTTTTATATATTCATATATTCAAGATTTTTCTATATTTTGTTTTTGCATGTGTTTTTATGCAAATAAGATGCTTCCATTGGATCCGGAAGGTGGTAAATCCCTAAGATCAGACTGCAAAATTTCCCATTTCTAGAGGAATTCATTTTTGTGCAAAGAAATGTGTTGGTTTACCTCGGGATTCATGTCATCTAGGAAGAAAACCCAGTAAATCATTTTGTGTTTTTTGAGATCTGATTTGGGTTTTTTTTTTTTATGTGGGTGTAGCATTATCAAGTGGTGTGCAACAGGTAGTTTCCAAAAAGATGTTTCTTTCCTTTTTGGTAGGGGTCCATTTTGACACACCCTGAGAATAGTAAGTGGTGCATAAACCCATTAAAATCCTTAGCCCTTGGTCATATGCTATGGTCATATGAGGGATTAAATCTTGTGATTCCTTTTAGTAGGTTCTTAACTCCAGCCCATTTCATTTTATTTGTGTGGTGAAGGCAAGAGCATTTTATTTTGTTTTAGTGGCAACTAAAATAAATAGTAGAGCATAATATTGAAAAGCTTGTATCTTTTGATTGGTAACTCGGTTTTGAGTGCCATTTTTGAAAAAGTTCTTGTTTTTTGTGCTCTTTCCATTGGAAATATTTATATTGATAATTTCACTATAATTATAAAGTGCCATATTGTAACACACACTCATTATAAAGTGCCAAAATATGGGGGTTCTTATTGCATTGCTTGGGGTCTTGTTGCATTGCTTGGTTTGATGGCATCTTTATCTACTTCTACATTAGATCATGTTGAGCCATTAATAACACAAAATTACCACACATGGAAACCAAGAATGGAAAAAATAATTAAGCAGAAAGGATTACGGGCTTTAACTTCTTTAGAAAGTGTTCACTAGAGAATGTGAGAAATTTGAGTGCCGGTGCAAATTTGATGAGTGTATGGGTTTGATAGGAACTTATGTTAGTGACATTATTTTGTTTCATTTGGAAAAATTTGACTCTCATTTCAAAATATGGGAGAAAGTTGAGGATTTATTTAGTAAGGTGGGTCATATGAGAGCCATGCAACTTGAAATTGAGATCACCTCTCTTAGTCCTGAATATTTTCCAACAATTATAGACTATCTTACCAAGTTCAAGAATTTATTGACCCATTTGAAGTGGAGTGGAAGAGATAAGAAATATGAAGAGTATGTTTACTTGATTCTATCCAAGTTGAGAGGACCATTTAAAATATTTTATTCTACTTTTTCTATAGCATGGATACCTTAGGTGATAAATTTAAAATTCCTAACTTAGAAATTTTTTGTGAAAGACTTACTAGGGAAGAATCAAAATTGTCTCACTTTGAGTATTCCACCTCTCAAAAGGAATTAGTTACATCTAATCCTAAGGGCAAGGGAAAACCAAACAATAAAATTAAATCCACCCCTTCTCCATCTCAAAATGCTCCTAAACCTAAAGAAAACAACTCTAAACCCAAGGAGTCTTCTAAATCCAAGAATAAGTCTAGCCTTTTATGCTCTTTTTATGGGGGTATTGGTCATGAAGAACATAGGTGTTATAAGAAAATGTAAACCTTAGAGGATACGGTTAAGAAACAAAAAATCTATCTCGCACTCCACATCATTCTAATCAGCATGGAAAAACAATTAATGTTATTGAGAGATCTCGGTCACCATTTGCAGAGATAGTTGGGTTATAGATTCAGATGCTTCTCATCACATGAACTTTTCCAAGGAGTCTTTTTGTTTCTCTAGGTTTGAGTTCTACTTCAAAAATTGAGGTTGGAGATTCTTCCTTTCTTTCTGTTGAAGGAAAAGGTAATATACAACTTGATGGTGGCAATATCCAAGATGCACTATATGTTCCTAACATCACTACAAATTTGCTTTCTGTATATCAAATTTGTTATTCTGGTCAAGGGAAAACAGTGACTTTTACACCACATGGGGTAGAAGTAAGAAATTTGTTGGAGCCTTATTCACTTGTTACTCAGGGTATTGTTGATCATAGTTCTAGACTATATCACTTTGAGGGTTTTTATAACACTTCTTTTATAGGGATAGGATTGGTTTCTCATGCAGATTAGAGAGTAATCTTTGGCATGAAAGATTTGGACATCTTAATTATAGATTTTAAGGAGTTGAGCACTCATGGTATGGTAAATGGTATTTCTAGAGTTTCTTGTCTTGAGGGAGTTTTTACTGGATGTGCATTAGGGAAACAACACCAAGATCCTTTTACTAAGAATTTTTCTAAAAGATATTCTTCACCACTTGAGCTTGTGCATAGTGACTTGATGGTTTTTCCTACCCCCTCTTTCAATGGAGCTAAGTATACACTTACCTTTATTGATAATTTCTTGAGGCGTACTTGGGTTTATTTTCTCAAGTAAAAAAGTGATTTTTTTCACTCTTTAAAGTCTTCAAGGATTTGGTCTGAGAACTAATCTTCTAGTTGCATAAAGAACCTTCGCACCGATAATGGGGGAGTACTTTAGCAAAGAGTTTTCTTATTTTTTGGAAAATCAAGGAATTATTCACTAGCATTTTGTTCCTCATACTCCACAAAAGAATGGCTTAGTAGAATGGAAGAATAGAACATTAAAGGAAATGGATAACTGTATGATGCATTCTAGAGATTTACCTCCTATCTACTGGGTAGAAGTAGTTAATTGTGCTAACTACATTTAGAATCACACACAACATATAACACTTGAGCATTTGACTCCAGAGGAAGCTTAGTCCAACACTAAGCTAGATGTCTCATTTTTTCAATTCTTTGAGAGCCATGCTTGGGCCTTTGTGCCAAAGAAGAAAAGGAAAGATTTGGATAAGAAGATAAAACCCTTGATCCTTATAGGGTATTGGGAGGACATGAGAGCTTATCAAATTCTATATTCTAATATTCATGATGTTATTTTTGAACACATGTTCAGTTTGATGAGAGCTTCACTCCTCATGATTATTTATCTCATTCCATGCCTCCTTATTCATCTCATCTTGAGGATCATTTATTTTTAGGAGGTTTATGAGGAGGTTATAGATTCTTCTTAATATCTTATTCCCACTGATGTTTTCACTATTCCTAAGTGGGCTTATACTACAATTTCTGAGAAACACCTTTCATATAGGATCTTCCACCCACTAGGCATCATCACACACATTCTACATAGGTTCTAGAATTTTGTGTCAAGTAGTTTATGAGGATCCACAATATTTTTCAAAGGCTCATGGGATATAGGAGTGGGATGATGCAATGGCAGTTGAGTATTATTCTTTGATGAAGAATCATACTTGGGATTTGGTATCTCTTCCTAAAGGAAGAAATATGGTTAGGTGTAAGTGGGTATACTGAACCAAATACAGAGCTGATGGGTCCATTGAAAAGTATAAGGCTCATCTTGTTGTAAAGTATTACTTAAGAATTTTGCACCCATTTCAAGATGGATTCTATATGCCTTGTACTTGCTATTGTTACATCACAGGGGTGACCTATATACTAGATGGAGGTGAAGAGTTCCTTCTTACATGAATATTTACAAGAGGAAATATACATGGAGCAACCTGTTAGATTTGTTCAGGATTCTTCTCTTGTATGTAGGATTTGAAGGTTTCTCTATGGTCTCAAACAATCCCCTCTTGCTTGGTATGATAAAATCAATTTTTTTTCTTCTATCTATTGGTTTTGGTCATTGCCACTACTGATCATATGGTGTATCTCTAGCATGTTGGTGAGGACATTGTGATACTTGTCTTGTATGTTGATGATTTGTTTCTTCTTTGGAAGATCTTTTTCCCACATTCAAAGTATTCAGAGGGATCTTTCTACACAGTTTGACATGGAAGATCTTGGGTTATTGCATTATTTCCTTGACTTGTAGTTTTCTTAGACAAATTTAGGGATTTATTTGAGTCAATAAAAGTACACCCATGATCTTATTCAATGTTTTGATATGGTTGATTGCAAGCCAAGTTCATATCCTTTTTAGTCTAGGGTTACTCTTACTTCCACATGTACCACTTCACTTTGTGATCCTAATTTTTATAGGATTTTGGTTGGGAGTCTCATATACTTGACCCATACTCACCCTGATATTTCATTTATAATAGGGCTTGTATCTTAGTTTGCATATTCTCCTCATAGTAATCACTGGCAAGCTGCTAAAAGGATTTTGTGCTATTTCAGGGAACTTCCCACTTTGGTCTACACTACACTAGGGGTTCTACTCAGTTGGTTGGTTATACAGATTTAGATTAGGAGGGTTCTATTGATAATAGACATTCCAATTCTAGCTATATTTTTTTGTCTTGGTTCTTCTCTAATTACTTGGGCTTGCAAAAATAAATAGGCTCTTGCACTTTTATCTTCAGAGGAAGAGTAAAGGGAAAAATTAGATAAAGTCGAGTAGATTCTTTGGCTTCGACAATTATTGACAGAGTTTGGATTCCCACAAGATTCACCAATTGTACTTTGGTGTGACAACCAAAGTGTAATTCACATTTCTCGTAACCCAGTTGAGCACCAGTGGACCAAGCATATTGAGATACACATACACTTCATTCATTAGCACATTCAGGATGGAGTTCTGTGCTTAGAGTACATTCCAAATCAGCAAAAGTAGGTTGCAAACATCTTTACGAAGCCTTTTGCATCACCTCACTACCTTGAATTACGTGCGTGCATGCTTAGGTTTTAAAAAATGTTCTTGGGGTGTTTGTGAGAAAATCTTCCTTATTATTCTTCTTTCTCTTTCCTTCTATAATATTTTTTTCCTTCTTTTGGTTCAAAATTTCTTCATGGATATATTGTACATGAGTAATTCATTAGTCTTAGTTTCTCGGGACTCATCTTTGTGGACATGCCACTTCTATTTTTTCCCCTAGCTTCACTTGAGGGGGTGTTAGAGTAGGTATTTACATTAGCTCATGTTCACCTAGGTACTTTATTTACCTTTATTGTATTTATCCTCACCCAATTATGTGTGTGGATGTTTCTTTTTATTTATTTAGATATCAAGGGGATATTATCTAGTTGTTAGGTATAGTTATTTCCTTGATCTATGGTATTTACTAGATCCTTGATGACTAGTTATTTTCTTGATTTATGGATTGATCTACGAACTTGAATGGTTCTTAAATTATTATCCCTTTCCTATATAAGAAAGGCTTATTCTCATTGAGTTTCATAATAATATATGATATTGTTGCTTATTTGTTTGTAAAGGTTTATTTAAAGTTATTTTGGTGAATTACTTTCATCTTATTAATCATGGTATTTGATTAGTATCTATGTTCTTGGATTGGTATGATCTAGTTATAATTCCTTTTACTCTTTATTTTCAAAAAAATCCTCATTTAATACCAATTACTCAAATGCTTGGTGCATATGCTTAGGGATCCGAGAATTTATATCAAAGGAATATGATTTTCATTTGGCTTAGGATTTGTACCATGTCACAAACATTATACTTGTGTAGTGATGTATTGGAAGGGAGAGTGATCACCTTTTTAGAGGGTAAACATTTCTTCAAAATAGAAACAATAAAAGGTGTATTATGATCAGGTTTTAGGTTAGGGGTTTTGCATGGAATATTTTTTAAGATCACCTTTTGGGACATTAGTGAGCAAGGAAATTGTACTCTTAGAAGAATAAGAAGAAATATTTTGTTTAAAAAAATAAGAATAAGAGAAAAATTACGAGGGGAACTAGAACCTTCAACCCCTTTAGGGGTGTATCTAATTTTATCCCCACCTTTTAGATCACCAAAAGGAGAACTTTGTTGCTTACTTCTTAGGTTATATTTATTTTAATGAAATACTATTGTAATGATCAATTATATGTATATCATTTGTTGAATAGATACCCATCATATTTTTAATCATTAAATTTCTTAGATACTCAAATTCATGATTGGTAAGCTCAAATATTGAGTCATATTACCTTGAAGTAACTTTAATATGATAATAGGATACATTATTTTCTAGTATCCAAAATTCATACATAGCCTTGGAACATAAGAAATATGTGGAATTAGTTCCCCCTTCATCATCTAGGAGCACATCTAACATTAATGCATCATCAGAATCTTGATCATATTCAAACTCCTCAACATCTATGACCATGGCCACTTTCTCATAAGGACCATAGGGTAGGAGGAATTTTTCATACCACTCAATGAGGGGTTCCTCCTCTATTTTGAAACCCAAGCACTTATAGGATCACAAACCACTTTAATATCTTTAAATACTTGTTTCCTATCACCTCATCCTATGTATTTTTCCTTTATCACCCCTAAGATTTGGGGTGAAGGTTTCTTTGATTCCGATTTCCGAGGGCCCATGGAAATTCCTTTTCTACTCTAGATAACTTATACGATTTCTCTTTAACAACACAACTATAGTATTAATTATCTCTTCTAAAGTGGATGGATTACCAATTTGTTACTTTTGAAGGCTCACCAACTTGACCCCTTCTCTTTTAGGAGGTTTAACAGTAGCCTTGATATTATTATCAATTTGTATGACCATGGAAAAAAATTCTTGAGATTAATAGGGGCCTTGTATTTTAAGTAATAGGATTTTTTCTTATCAAAAGTATTATAATATATTATTAAACAAGACTTATTACTCAGCCTAAGAGTAGCTAGAAGTCTCATCAATGTCTTGTTGAACATGGTATTAAATTCTTGCATGTCAAAAAATGTGGGGATAAATAGTAACAAATTTATATACCAACCAAAATAAAAAAGCCAAGGATTTTGTGTATGAAAATGAAATGTAAAGAACCAAAAACCCAAGATGTAAGTGGGAAAACCTTTTGGTAAATAACCCACTGAAAAATCACTTATCTTTTATTGATAATATATATTTCACCCAACATTCCCACTATTCCCTTATACCTATTATAGTTAAACCTTCAAGGAGGAATTATAAATTGTCAAATACATTTTCACTTTTCTGTTATTTCATTGTCATCGATCTCAAAGAGATCATTGTGATTTATATTAAGGAGGGTGAATTCTTTGGTAACTCTTACATTTTAAATTTAAACAATTACAATATAGTAGTGGATTCCACCATGCTTATATTTTAAATATAATCTATAATCCATGACCATTAGATTTTTTTGGGTTTCTATTAAGCTTTTTTCCCACTTAATATTAAAAACCAACACTCCCCCTTAATTTTAATTAGGGAAACATGCAAATTTTCCATTTTATACAAAAGGACTTACAATCCATAAATCATCACATGAGAATTTTAGCTTGAAATTATAAAAATATTGTTCCAAATAATGCATGCCAAGTCACCTTTTTGTACAAAAGGAATTAAAATCCATAAATCATCTAAGTGATTTAGGCTAGCATAGAAACCATTGTTATTCAGAATTTGTAACTGCATACACTACTTCAATATCCTGCAAGTTTTCTAACTATGTGGTACACTACTTCATTCTCTCATGGACTTAAACAAGCCCTGCAAAACAATGCACGTGTTCTATGGGTTTTAGAAAATCCATAAACCAAGGAAAGTTTCATGTTGGTTTTATAATAACCATAGTAATAGTAACAACAATAATTCTCAAGAAAAAGTGATTACTTATGAATTCTTACATAAGAGTATGGAGTAAAGAATCTCTCATATCTAATGCTTCTCTAGGAATTACAACTAAACTCACATAAATTGATAATTTGATTGAACAAAATAGAATAAATGTAGGTAGATTTATATTTGGCATAATCAGGCCAATAAGAGGTGGCATGCAAAAACATGTAAAACCGCTCAATTCTCCTTATTCCCCCTCGGGAAAATTTTAAAGGCAAAGCTTAAACACCATATACTCATATGATTGAGAGGTGAAGATAAATTCCATTCACATGATCATTTGAGCCAAAAACATATGCTCATTTGATTCAGAGGTGGAGAACAAGGTCATTCACATGGTAATTTGAGCCAAATTCTGAAATGCCCAACATAACTATTGTCAAAATTTCACCCCGAGGTAAATTTCGATAACATGCACCGAGGTTTTGCGGTTAAAGCATGTAGATTGATCCGGGAAAAATCATAAAAATGACTAAGTCCTAGTCCTTGCACAAAGAGGGACATGTGGGACAGCAAGACGCGGATTGGCCAAAAATCCTCCGGCGGCCCGTGAAGCAAAGGGACATCTAGGATGACCGAAGTACGTGGCGGGCGGAAGAAGCCGATTCGAAAGGAAGAAAAATTCTCTGAGCAGGGACATGGAATGGGACAAGAGTACGCGACGATTCGCCGAAATGAGAACAAACAAAGCAAATGGGACACGGGGCGCGAATCGGGCGACCGGAGAATTTGTCCAAGTGATTCGGGACATGTGGGATGCGTGGCGTGGATTTTATCAAACAATGCCATCGGCCAAATACGAGGAAGCCCATTTCAAGTGGATTGGAAGGAAAGTTCGAGACATGTTGGTTTTACGAGAACCGGATCACGACATCGCATGGGAAAAATTCCAAAGGTCAAAGGGAAAATTTTGAAGCCGAGCCAATCAAAAGAGGACACGTGTCCTATCAGGGAATACGGAGCTCTGGGGAAGGAGTTAGAGAATTTGGCATGAGTTTTGGCCAAAAAGCTAAAATAATGCATGCCATGTGTCCAAGAGGAAATTTCAAAAGAAAACCGAAGGCAGAGGAGTGAGAATCACGTATCAATGTGTGCCACGTGTCATCTAGGTAGCGCGGGAATTTCAAAACAACTAAACTCCATATCCAGAGCTTGGATTTGCACGTTCTTTATATCAACATTTCTGCATGATTTTGAGATCAAAATGAGAAAATAAATGGCGGCGGCGTTTAGGTAGATTTTAATGCACATTCGCATAATCAAGTGATGTCTCAACCCAATAAAGAGAATTCGTTTTGGCAATGGTTGGGCTACTTACACGTTTTCCTATGTTTTTCTGTCTCCTGGGCTCGACCCATGTAAAAGCGATTTGGCTCATTTTTAAAAGTTGTTCATATTTTCTGCTCGGCCCTCCTTATTCTTTTCTTCTCAGGGGAAAATTCGAGCCTTAAAATGGCGTTTTTGCCCTAAGAAATGATAAACACGGAGCATAGATGCTCATCCATCCTTGCTCGTTTTTGCTTGATTGAGAGGTTTGAAGAGGTTTGGAAAGTTTTCCATTCTACATGCTTCTATCCATTTGCTCAGCCAGATTTGATAAAAACATGCTCCTTCTCTGGTGTATCACCGTTTTAGTGTAGGCTTTTTTTTTTTTTTTTCTCTCTCTCTCTCTGTCTCCTTGGCATGGTTAGATTAGGATTAGATTAGCTTGCCTAACTGGAATAGCTTGTGGCATGAGTAGTTTAGGAGCAGGGAAGAGCCCTTCTCGGAGATTCCTTTCTCACGGGTAATCACATTGGATGCTCGAGTGATCAACCTAGAAATTCCAGAGTCTTTGTGATTTTGCACCAACAATAACATAAGATTTCTAGATCTTTTTAGCACACAATGGCTTTGTAAAAATATTTGCAACTTGATCTTCAGTAGAACAAAACTTGAGGTCTATGTCAAGATTTGGAAATTTATCTTGAATTAAGTGCATATCATAATCTCAATATGCTTGGTTCTTTGATGTTGAACTAGATTGTTTGCAAGAGCAATATAACTTTGGTTGTCACATAGAAGAAGAGTACTTCCTTTGATGCCCATATGAAGTTCATCCAACAATATTTTTATCCACATAGCTTCAATTTTTACTTCCATAGAACTTATATAATCTACCTCTGTACAAGAGATAGATATTTTTGTTGCTTCTTATAATTCCAAGTTATTGTACCTACACCTAACTCAAAAACATATCCAAAAGTATATATTCTATCCACAATGTCAACAACATGGTTAGAATCACAATAACCAAATAAATTTGCATCATCACAAGAATAATAATATAAATCATAATTTATTGTACCTTTGATATACCTTAGAATCCTTTTTCCATTTTCCAATGGTCCTCATAAGGATCCTACATGAATCTATAGATAATTCCAACTACATAGGATATATCAGGCCTAGTGATATTCATATAAATCAAACTACCAATATGATGTCTCTATAAAGTAGGATTAAATTTATCACAAGAAGGTTTTAGATCTAATATAACTCCAAATTTTATAGGAATATATACATGCTTACAATCAGCCATCTTAAATATTTTAAGAAGGTTAGAAGCATACTATGCTTGAGATGCAACAATAGATTTGTGATTTGACGAATAATCATGCCTAAGAAATTATTTAACAATCCTAAATTAGTCATTTCAAAATGTTGTCCTTATTTCTCATCGACTCTAAAAATATATTCTTATCACTATGAGCAATCAATTGATCATAAACATATAATACAATAATAATAATGTGATTATTTTCTTAGTTTACAAATAAATCATTGTCAATAAAACAATATTTGAAACTAAGTTCTTTAAATAAAAGCTGTTTATCTTAGCATACCAAGCTCTAGGAGCTTGTTTAAGACCATAAACATATTTTTAAATCTTACACATATATAATTACTTATCAGGATCTTCAAATCCTTTAGTTTTATGCAAGTAAATTTATTCTTTCAAATCACCATTTAAAAAATATTTTTCACATCCATTTGGTGAATCTCCCATCCATGTTGAGCAACTAGAGCTAGAAGAATTATAACAATGCTCATTTTGGAAACATGAGAAAAGGTTTCAACATAATCTAAACCAAGTTTCTGAGTAAACCCTCTAGAAACTAATCTTGCCTTGAATTTTTCAATATTACTAGTAGAGTTATACTTAATTTTATATAGCCATCTAGATCCTACAAATGCTTCTTTTATGAGGAAGAGGGAATAATTCCCAAGTTTAATTTTTTATAAGAGCATTATGTTTAGATTTCATAGCATTAATAAATATTTCATCTAGGCTAGGTTATTTAGAATAATTAGGTTTAACCTCATAAAAATATGACAAGGCATGATAAGAATGATGACTATGGGTCATCTTTCTCAGATCATTAGGTGAGAATTAGAGATCAGATTTTGAGCTCATTTAGGAATTCCAGTTTGAGATATTTATTGAGAAGACTCCCCCTCAATATCTACATCCATCATATCATAAGAAGCATGATCAAAATCTTGGAAATTAGTTTCCATATTATCTAATGAAGGATTATATAATTAAATAGTTTCAGACTCAAGAAACACAAAGGAGGGAAGAGAGGAAGATTCACAAAATGGTTTCTTTAGAACATGAACATTACTATTATCTATAATCACATGTTTAACTATATCATACACTCTTAATCCTTTTGTGTGACCACCATACCCAAAAAAAATGCAAGAGTATGAGGTAGGATCAAGTTTTCAGTTTTTTATTTATTTTAGGAATGATAATGAAAGGAATACCAAATATTTTTAAATGAGAGATATCATGGTTTTGTTCGATCTAGACTATGAGGTGTAGTTTGATGAAAATATTTTGTAGGAACTCTATTTAGGATATGAACAATAGTGTTCATGGCTTCATCCCAAAGGAACTTAGGCACTTTGGATGCATGAAGCATGGTCCTAGCCATTTCTATGATTGTTCTATTCTTCCTTTCATCTATGTCATTTTGTTGTGGAGAATATGGAGTTGTTAAATCTCTTTGAATTCACAAAACACACAAAACTCATCAAACTTATTATTAACATATTCACCTCCATTATTAGTTCTTATTCTCTTTGTTTTTAGATTATTCATGTTTTAAATAAAGGATTTAATCTCTTAAAAATTAGACAAGACTTCAAAAAATTTAATATAATAAGACTGAGTTATTCTAGAAAATTCATCAATGAAACTAACATCATACAAGGCTTCGAACAAGAGAAGGAACTTACAAAGGACCTATATTGTAAAAAAGTAGCACCTTGGGATTATGTATTGTAGATCCCTACTTTTTGCTAACATGGTACCATCTCTCAAGTTGTGGGACTTGCTACTTGAGATGGACCTCCAGAGAAGGTTGGCTTTCTCTACTTAATCTAATGCTAAAACTACTTCTAAAGAAGGAAATGTAGTCAACTCAACCTAAACTAACCATTCCAAGGGACTAGGAGAGAGAGAGAGAAAGAGAGAGAGAGAGAGAGAGAGAGAGAGAGAGTTAAAAAGATGCATAAAAATGAAATCCTAGGCTAAAAGGTGGTTATAGTACCAAAAAGGACGATTTATCTCCATAAGGGGAAGGAAAGTGAGAAAACATGGGAGAGAGGAAAGACAAATGTATCACATATAGGAACCATGTAGACTGAACCTTGCTTCAAATTTACAACACAAAAATGGAAACTGCAAGTAGGAGATACACATAACATGCCAAAAGATGAAAAGGAGAGGAAATACTGCAAATAAAATGAGTTAGGGAAGACAAAACATGCCACAAAATAGATCTTATTGCTTAAAATATGCACAAACCATTACATTCATGGAAGAAGGTGAGAATACATTACAAAGACCAAATTAGAGGTATAGAACTCGTGGGAAGTCAACCACCATTTTGACATAGTTTTTTTATAACAAAGAGACATTCTTTCAAAATGAAATAGTTTTACTTCATATAGCACAAGGAAGAAAGAGAAGAGGGAAAAGAGAGAGAGACAAAGAGGCACAATTTTTTTAACTTTGAACCACCAACAATCTGCATTGACGTCTCTTGTAAAGCACATGGGCATTCTATAAGGCCATTACTATGTTGATTTTGTCTGAAGAAGAAAATAAAGCCATACTTCATGAGTTATTGTGATTGAGTCGTAATATTTGATCATTTATGTGCTCAAGACTACTCTTTTCTCCCTAAAAACCGTGTTTTCCATTTTTACCCACCTAATGACATCAAATCTCAAATCTGATCACATCAAATTAAAGGGATCAAGAGACCTTTATAATGATATAAATTTTGTATGAGTCGGGACATATAGGACCTTGACACAAGGCAACCTCTAATTAGCTCGGGGATCGGCCTCTACCAACGTGTGCACTACTTTTTCTTTTTCTAGATCGGGATTTTCTTCCCTACTTTTCCTTTTCTCTTTGTGAGCATGTATACTTTTATGAAATACGGGCCAATAGAAAATTACCACATTTCTTGCGCAGTGTCGATTGTCCTTTTCACTTGTCATCTCCATTAGAAATGCGAGCCAATAGAAAATTGCCACGCATCTTCGTAATTCACCTTTTCAAATCCATTTGACTGACCAATGCAAAGTGTGAGCCAATGAGAAATATACACACACTTTACAATGTTAGTACTTTTGATTTTCCCTTTGTTGTTGTGCAAATGTGGAATAAGGAAATTGGAAGTTTCCAAGCACGACAACTATACCCCTGTGTCAAAATTTTCATGTTTTATCATTCCTAGGCACCCCAGGTCAAATCGTTAATCTGGTAACCCCTATTTGATGTCAAATTGGTCCCCTAGGTGATTTTAGGAAGTTCTGAAAAGATGTCATCTTACGCGTATTGGGAAGGGTTATCGTTGGCCTTCCTGTGGATGGATCAACCCCCCAGAGTGGAACGGAAGGAAAAATTCAACATGGAGGTGGATTGAAGACCTAGAAGATAATGGAAATTATTTTAGAAGGTTTGGGGAAGTTTTCAAAGACTTGGAGCATTCTGAGTAAAAAAAGGTTCACAAGCCTAGGTAGTGCACATGCCTAAAACAACTATTGGGCTTCAGAAGAAGATTTGAGAGCTCCGGATGGAGTTAAATGTAAAAATAAACATCAACATAAATAGTATTCCAAGACCTACATTATGGTGAAATTATTATTTTCATGAAACCTTGCGCATAGGGTTTATAAATAGTTTTTCTTAGTCACAAGTGGAGTCCTAAATAAAAAATATGATTTTTCTAGGATCAAATGGCTAAATCAAGACATAAGACCCCCACCATCAGTTAAAAATTCCATTTCTAGTTAGGATCATATAAAATTTCACTAATAAATTTTGTTGGGAGCTCAAGCTATCATCGTTCCAAGTTACCCTCTTGAAGATAATTCATGAGTTAGTCAATTTTTCGGTAGGACACATGTCAACACCAGGAGCTTGGTGGGATTTTATGTCCCTAATGTCCCTAAGGTTAGGTAAAATAATCTTGGAAAAATGTTCCCATCCCCCATGTGACCTCTAGGACCCTCATGTGACCTTGATTTGTGATTCAGCCCAAGGTGCATTTTTGGAGCTCAAATTCCTTACCTTCAGATCAAGGACACGTGTTAGCTCCAGAACCACCATGGAATTTGATGTCCCTCACATCCCTAAGGTCAAGGAAATAAGAATTAGAAAAATGAACCCAGACCCTATGGGGAGTCTTTTATCCATCCACATGACCGACTTTCAGCCCCCAGTGCTTTAAAGTAGCTTTTTTCACCTCCATTTCCTACCATCGGATCAAGGACACATCTCATCCTCTTGACCACCGTGGAATTTGATGTCCATCACATTCATGAGGTCAAGGACATCAAGAAATGAAAATTTTTCCCAACCTTCTCCCTCTATGATTTCAAAAATTTAAAATTCTAACTATTGCTTCATTTGCTTCTAAGTTGTTTCCACTCCTGCGCACAAATATTTCCATTCTTCCTCTGTAACTTCTCATCCATCATTCCTCCATTGTTGAACCTCAAACTAGACCTACCACAGATTTAATTTCCTTCCACTCCATGAAATCATGTAGGTCCTAGAAGGAAATTTGAGAAAACACAGAAGGAGAGGCACAAAATGAAGAAGGAGAAAATAGAGAAAATTCCATGGCCATGAAATGAGAAGTTGAAGAAATATCTCAAATAGATGCATGAAACAACAAGTTGTATTGTGATATTAATTACTCTATCAAAGGGCATCAATAAGACACCTTCATACTCTCCTCTTGAGTACCAAAGCATCCACAACGAAGAAATCCCACTTCTAGCTCAACGAAGAAAAAAATCCAATTTCCCGTCAAACCGTTGGGCGAAATGAAGTAGAATTACACGTGAGGCATTAGAAGAAAAAAATCAAAAATATAAGTTTTTTTGCAAATGGAGGAGAAAAACAGACCTTCAATTTTGAGGTCCATTAATGGATGCTGCATTTAGAAGCAATGTTAGGCCCAAAATTTGAAACTTTAAAATCTCCTGGACTATTAAGTGGGAGGGCCTAAAATTTTAGAGGGGTGCTATTGGGAAAAAACCCATATCAAAAATTTTGATCCACGTCAATTCGACATCAAAAATCCCACTTTCTCAAAATAGTAGGTCTACTACATAAGGACTGCTATTTCGAGAAAGTCATTAATAGAAGAAGAACTGCAAAAGAGAGACGGTGACATTGAAGATGCACTTGGTGAGAACTCACCAAAATGGACATTTTGATGCTTAATAAAATAGTAATTGGTCCCTCACACACCTACTAAAAATAGAAATATGATCCAGAAGGAATGAGGAACACAAGGAAAAAGAGGAAAATAGAGCCACAACATCCAGTTGAAGATTGGGGACTTGATTTTTCACACTTACTAAAAATAGTAAGTTGTTATTTTTGGGCTAAACATGAAGTCAAAGTGGACAGTTAGAAGCCGACACATCCCTTTTCCTGTGAGTATGACATGGAAGACAACAATGTCTTGTACATGAACCTGAATGACCTTAAGACTCATATGGCCTCCAAGGACCGAAAGAGGATTGAAGACTAGATATTCACAAGTGGCTTGTTCACTACTATAGGACACCCAATGTCTATGCAAAGTCTCAAGTTAGTCCTAGCCTACTCTTTCCACTATGATCCCGAGGCATGAACCATTTGAGCTGATAATGGTACAACAATGGCAAATATCATATCTGTTATCCAAAATGTGCCCCCGCTCATTTTGTGACTAACTCCTCTCATTTTCCTCTCTTGTGCCTCAGTCATAATATTTTTATTTTCAGCACTCAAAACCTTCTATAAATGACACCATTGGATAGAGCTCTTTCTCAACTTTCCGAAAGGTAAAGTTTTCCTCCTAACTCCATGTATTTTTGAAGTTATGGCTCGGCGGAGTTTTTGGAAAAAATTTCCCGAAAGGCCCGCGGCCAATGAGATGCCACCACGTGGCACCTAGAGTGTCGGAGTGTGGGGAAATTTGGAAAATTTTCCAAATGACCAAAAAGGTGCAAAAATTCAAATTTTTGCCCGCTAACCCGATTTGGCCCTGTTTTGCCCTAAAACTTCAAATGGCCATATCTTTCGATCCGAGCTCGATTTTTCACGTTCTTTATATCAATGGAAAGCTGGTGAAATTATCTATAAGATTCAGGGTAATTTTTGCATTTTGATGGAGTTTGAGAGAGAAAATAGAAAAACACCTCGCACGTGGTCATGGATAGAAATGACATTTCAACCATCGCTTTTAATGAAGAATGGCTTGCATTCTCCCCAAAGATGGCTAAAAATGTCGGGGATGGGTGCATGTAAGGATGACCATACTTTTTTGAATGTGTTTTGGTCAATGGTTGAATCCCTTCCACATTTTCCCACATTTCTCTCTTGGGCTCGTCCCTTGCCTTTACCGTAAAGCCGATTTGGCTCATTTTCAAAGTGTTAAACTTTTTTTGTGTATTGCAGTCCCCTTTCTCACCTTGGAAGTGATTTTGGTGGAATATCGGACCTTTTCTAGAAACTGCATCTGTATTTTTCCTTTCGGTGTTTGAATGCAAGTGATTTTGATGTTAAAATAACAATACGAGGCCCGTGATTAGTTTTTATCCTATCTTTGGTGTTGTTTGCCTAATTTCTAACACTTCATTACAATGATCAATTTGTGCATGTTGTTTTTGTTGCATTTTATGAATCTGTGTCAATTTTGAAGTAAAAATGCTCACCACTCCTTTGGTGCATCACCTATTAGCATTATCATTAGTTCTTTCTTTTTGCATTTTCTATCTCTATCTCCTTGGAATTTATAGTAGATTTAGGAGTTTAAACCTCTGTAATCATGCAAGTGATAAATCGATCGGAGGAGTTGAGGAACCAGCCTCTAATCTAGATATTCCTCTTCCATTTTGCAAGTCCCACACTTGGGAAGAGGATTCAATGTTGTGCAATCACACTGGATGCTAATATGATCAAACTAGAAATCTGATCAACATCCAGGGGGTGTTGCTGATTTGCCACAACAGTTTTGGCATGCCGGTGGGACCTTAGAGGTCTTCCACTTTATCTTTGATAGGTTGGTGTGTTCCTGTTAAAGATTCACCTTTTGGAGGCACTTTCAAAAGCACATCTGGTGACTCCATCTGGTAAACAACTCATTCTCTAAGTTGCAGACATGTTTTCCATTCATTTCCATCCATTCTTCTTTCCATCATTTTCATTATTTTCCATTCCATGAAGTTGTGCAATCATGACTTCATTTCCATCATGGAATTCACATTTACAACAATGAGTATATCACACCTCCAACATGTTTTACAAATCCTCCAAATCAGCATTTTGATCAAATTCAAAATCAGCATGTCTACCCATATGAGCAGCAGTGCCAAAGTCAGTTTGGATATGAAGCATGTCAAGCACAAGGGTATGCTGGTTGTGAGGGCAGTCAAGAAGAAAATGCAGATCTGCTGGAACAAATCCAAAAGATGGAGGCAAAGATGGTGCAATCAAGAGCAACAACTCAAATGAAAGCTTTCAGAATTGGTTGCAGGACTCCTTGTCCATGGGGAGGCCCTTTTCCAAGACACTTCAGCCCTCAGGAGAAGCTGGACTTTATGATGAAGATGCTGCCCCAACTTGCACAATGGATAGTAGAAATAGAGGCCTATACACTTGGTGTTGAACAACCTTGTCAATGGGTAAGTTCTACACCATCATCTGGTTTTTCTCTTCCCATTACTCAAGCAGCATCATCTCATTTGGAATTTCAAATTCTAAATCCAGTCAATGCTGCCCCAGGAGTTAATTCCATTTCTCCATTCCCTAGTCTTCCACCACATCTCGATTCTTCTGTCCTTTTCCCTTCCAAACAGCCATTCCCTCCAAAGAAACAAGAGTTTCTACCTCCTCCACCACCACGAAAAATTGCCAAATCAATTGAGTTACAATCCACTTCTCCTCTTGCATTCCCAAATCCATGTTGGGAGGATAAAAATCAGAATGCCAATCAAGGAAAACAACAGCAAAAAGAGAAGCCAAACAAAGATGAAGAAATTCAAAGTCTGAAGAGTTGGGCTCTTAAATTTGGGATGAAAAAGATCCCCTTGATGGTTAAGCCTTCAGAAGAGGTTGGAGTTGGAGAACAAGTAGTGGTTAGGACTGATTTTGTGACAGTAGAAGAAGAGCAAAAAGAAGAAGCAGACCAGCAGTTAGTTTGCTCAGAAAGTAGTGTCCATGTTGGCACTCTATTTGAAGGGAATTCCGATTCAATTCAAGTTGCACAATCAGCCATGGAGGAAGAAAGCTCAGAAGAAGATCTTGCAGTCCCAACTTGTCCTCTAGAGCAGCAAATTGAAGAGTTTGACTTGATGAACTTCATGCTAGAGGAAGAGTTCTATCAAGAGCAGGATTGTCTTCAAGTAGTAGAGGAGGAAGAAGCTGCTCCAAATCTAAAATAAGAGGAGCACATTCTAGTTGTGGAGGAGAAAATTGCAGATCCAAGGGCTTTGAGCACAAAGCAAAGCTACGGGGAGAACCTTCGGATTCTTATTTTTACTTCATCTCTCTCAAGTTCTAGTGCTGAAGAAGAGTTTGATCTCTCAAACTCAATGTTGGAGGATGAAAGAAACCATGATGATCAAGTTACAGATCAAGAGGACACCATGGAGGAAGTTGAGCATTTGCAGCAGGACAACCATGAGGTAGTGTATCTATCAGATTTGGAGGACTGTTTTGATAAAGAAGAACCAGTTGAGTTTCCACCATTCTTTCTTTCATCTTCCACGTCCCAAATACTTGAGCCTACTGTCATGAAGGAGAGCATTCATTTGCAGCAGCCTGCATCTTATAGCAGCTCTTTGGAACCAAGATTGGAAGATTTTAATCTTTCATGTTCTTCATTGGAGGAAGAGAAAGGGCAGAAAAGTCCTACCATTGCTTCCACATCACCCACCCAAGAAGGTCTACAAGAAGACTCCATTTTTGGAGTTGAAAATTAGAGCTATGGGCATATCAAACGGATCATACCTTGCCCAATAAGGTATTTGACTTCATTGGAGTCAAAGGAGAAGTCACAACCAGTCATGCTTACTTCTAAGCATGAGGGTGAGCTACAAAGTACCAAGGATCAGTTGTCATACCTCTTCAATCCAAATGCAGAGCAACTAAAAGAGGTATTGGATTTGTTTTCAGTTGACACCTTGATGATTTGGGTAGAAGACCAGCTTCTTGTTGATTTTCCACTCATCCAATCAGCCATGTTCAATGCCAAATCAGTTGCATGGTTGTTGCGCAACTTTTGAGAAATGGAAGCTATTTCTCCCAACCGATTCTGCGTAAGGTTTGTTTAGCCCACTTTTTGCTTCCAGTTAGAGTAGGATAGGTAGTTTTTCTTTTAGTAAAAGAAGTTCTTGTGCACACTCTGCATGTTCCATTTTGGAGCATGTATGACCTTTAGTTTTGTACATAGTTTTTGTGGTGCTGGTTTTGCTCTTGCACAATCCATTTCAGTGGGTTTCCAAGTGGCTCGAGAGGAGGTTTTAAAATTTCAAATCAGTTTTAGTCTACAACTCATGACTCCATGCCCAATGGATGCTTCAGGCAACTGGTAACTTCATCTAGTAGGCAGATGACCCCTCTGAGTCACCAAAATTGTTATCCAAAATGTGCCCCCTGCTCATTTTGTGGCTAACTCTTCTCATTTTTCCTCTCTTGTGCCTCAATCATAATATTTTATTTTCAGGCACTCAAAACCTTCTAGAAATGACACCATTGGATAGAGATCTTTCTCAACTTTCCAGAAAGGTAAAGTTTTCCTCCTAACTCCATGTATTTTTGAAGTTATGGCTCGATGGATTTTTTGGAAAAATTTTCCCTTGAAAGGCCCATGACCAATGAGATGCGCCACATGGCACCTAGAGTGTTGAGCATGGGGAAATTTTGGAAAATTTTCCAAATGACCAAAAAGGTGCAAAAATTGTGCAACCCGATTTGGCCTTGTTTTGCCCTAAAACTTCAAATGGCCATATCTTTTGATCGAGCTCGATTTTTCACATTCTTTATATGAATGGAATATGGTGAAATTATATACAAGATTCCGGGGTAATTTTTTTATTTTGATGGAGTTTGGAGAGATAAAATGAAAAAAATGCCTCGCACATGGTCAAGGACATAAATGACGTTTCAACCACCGTTTTTAATGAAGAATGGCTCGCATTCTCTCCCAACATGGCTAAAAATGTCAAGGGATGGGTCTGTAAGGATGCCCATGCTATTTTGAATGCATTTTGGTCAATGGTTGAATCCCTTCCATGTTTTCCCACATTTCTCTCTCCTGGGCTCGTCCCTTGCACTGTAAAAGCCAGATTTGGCTCATTTTCAAAGTGTTGAACATTTTTTGTGTATTGCAGGTCCCCTTTCTCACCTTGGAAGTGATTTTGGTGGAATATCAGACCTTTTCTAGAAACTGCAACTATATTTTTTTCCTTTCAGGTGTTTGAATGCAAGTGATTTTGATGTTAAAATAACAATACAGGCCCTGTGATTAGTTTTTATCCTCTGCTGGTGTTGTTTTCCTAATTTCTAACACTTCATTATAGCTATCAGTTTGTGCATGTTGTTTTTGTTGCATTTTATGAATTGTGTCAATTTGTATAAGTAAAAAATGATCACCACTCCTTTGGTGCATCACCTATTAGCATTAGCATTAGTTATTTCTTTTTGCATTTTCTATCTCTGTCTCCTTGGAATTTATAGTAGATTTAGGAGTTTAAACCTCTGTAATTATGCAAGTGATAAATATGATCACAGGAATTGAGGAACTAGCCTCTAATCTGGAGATTCCTCTTCCATTTTTTCAAGTCCCACACTTAGGAAGAGGATTCATTGTTGTGCAATCACACTGGATGCTAGTATGATCAAACTAGAAATCTGATCAACATCTAGGGAGTCTGTTGATTTGCCACAACAATACCTAGGACCATTTCATTATCTCTGTAAATAAATATATCCCCCAACATGGTTGTCATATCAAAGGATAGGGCCTCACATGATTGGGAAATAATGGATTCATATGTCTAAGGAGGAGCATTTGGCTCATGGTTGAAAACATGATTAAATCCTTCCAAGATGCCCAATAATCTTCTAAGGTGTGAGTTCTGAGAAGGTTATTATGATGTAATCACTCTCCCCATTAGAGTTATGGGTAAATTAAGCATGAGAGATTTCCAGGATTGGATGGGCCTTTTCATCCTGACATTGAAATAAGGAAAGTAGAGGATTAACTTGGGGAAGATCATCAACAACAATCTCCATCTACAACTGCTCCAAGTTCCCACAACAAGGAAGTTCCACATGACTTCTTACCTAGTTTATCTCCTTGCAATATTGAGATCATTCAAAGGATTGGATCTCACGCAGAACATTGTTTCCAAGGTACCTATATTCAAGAAACTTCCACAGTTGCTAATAGAGGAGAGAAACATACATTTTCCTGGTGAATGATGCATTCACCATGTACATGGTCCGAATCTTAGAAGGGGATCTTGAAGCTAGGATGTCACCACAAGTGGCATCCTTAATCAAGGAATATGACTCGTACTTCATACAATTCTCAACCTTATCCTACATATGAGTCGTTGTCTTCAACCAAGTGCCGTGGAGACCACCTAAGTACTTTAGTGACCAGATTGTATTATTCAAGCTCTACAGACTTATCACTCAATTGAATAACAATCTCGAAGCAGGAGAAATAATTTGATTTCATTTCCTATCTCTTCAGGGGTGTTCACATGTAAAAACTAAAATGATACATCTCACCTTAAGACACATTTCACACATCCGACTTTTCATTCCTATATTGTCAGTGCCCAACTTTGACATCCGAGAAGATCTCGACTCTTTCTATGTCCTAGAATTACAACATGAGCCATAAGTCAAGGACTACTAGGCCAATTGTACTGATGAGTTTGAAGTACGTGAAAAGGACCACATGAGGATGACAATCAGTGAGATAAAGAAATTTAATTTCTCTTGGTATGAATACATCTTACATGATGAAGGGATAGAGATGTACAAACCTGAGTATGCAGCAGTCAATATGTCCTCAATGCCCCAAATCAACTAGCATGTTCATGAATTAGGATATGTATTAGAGTAGACTAAAAAGGTGGTAAGAGAACAAGGAACCGGGTTCTAGAAGGAAAGGACTATGGTCATCTAGTCATGAGGAATTTCTCAAAGTGAGAAGTAAACTTCACATCATTCATATTCAAAAGTGGTGGAGGTGAATTCTAGCTCTAAACACTCTGGAACGAGTTCAAAAAGCAAGGCCATGGAATTGGAAACTTCTTCCCGTAAGAAGAAACCCAATAAATTTGGGGTATAAGAAGGCTCATTGGCATCACTATAGGAGGAAAACTTGATCTCAGTAATGCAAATAGAAAATCCAGCAATAGAAGTACAGGAAAATGAGGAGTACATGATTCACAATTTAGTCTTCAAGCTACCATAGGAGGTATCACCTCTTATTAACACCAACACCCTCTCATTCGAGACTTGCCTCCTCCAAAAAAGGAATGGTTGGTGCACCCATCATTGATCCTGAATCGGTGAAATGTTTTCGTGGATGTGGGAAACAGTCATCCCTGACACTCGCATTGTGTAACATGTAGTAGCCCCCTGATCTATCAGTGATTATCTCATTGGATAAAGAAAAAAGGTCAAGAAAGATCACACATACAACCTCACGATTCTACAGTGGGGAGACATGTAATCAATACATCGAAGTAGCTTGACCAAAGGTAATCAATCCAATGGATGAGAGGACACCTACACGACTATGAGATTCACACAATCCTATTGGGACAAACTCTTCATGAGGGAGATTTGAACATATATCAACAATCTTCTACTCACATGATGGCAAGGAATAAAGAATATAAAGAGAAGATTGAGGTACTAGAGGAAAAATTATGAACTCTTTCATCTTATGTGCAACACCTAGTGGAACCAAGCACTACAACACTTCCTATTGAGAAAGTGGTGCCCATCAGTAGCTTCGATCCAGAATCCATCAGAAGAACACATGAGCTCATGATGCAGGGGTGAGAAAATAATGAATGGATCGACTCAATCTCAAAAAAAGGAAGCCAACACTCCAAGAGGCAGTCAAGCTCTTTGTGTACATGTGTGCAACAACCAACAAAATGTGAACACTCAAAGAGGATGTGGAGAAAGAAAGAGAGTACTGGGAACCTCTGGGACCAGTAGTGAGTGAGATGAGCAACACCCATTGTCAGGAGTTGATCGATAAGAAGGTTTTTGAAACTCCTACATAAGACTTGAAACATGTATGGGTGAGGACCTTTATAATCAGGTTTGAGGCAATCAATCGGGCCTTCATAGAGCTAGAGGAGAAATAAGAACAAACATACAAGTTGTAGGATAGTATAAATCAGAAAGTTTAGAAACTTGGAGTACTTGCAATGAGCGAACACACAACTGTTGATGAGTTTATCGACCCTTTCAAATTATATGTCAAGAAAGGGGTGGGTAACCCATTATCCTTCACTAAGGACACTCTCAAATTCCTCTCAGAGTTTTGAGCCTCTATTGCACTCATCTTAGAAAAGCACTCATCATGGTTCAGGAAGTGTAAGGATATCAACAAAGGTGGATGGATGGTTTGACCTAAAACTTGAGTTACATTCACATCCCTCATGATGAAAAGTAGAACTTGCAGTGGCTTGTTTCAACAAGGAGATTGGAAAGACAAAATTCTTCTCAATAGCATGAAGAGGAGAGAAGTTAGAGAGAAGATCCAAGTCCACCACAATAGTTCATTCTTTCACATAATTCTTCTTCTTTCTTCTTCTTCTTCTCTTCTCACTCAACGCTCTCTCTCATCAATGTTATATTTTTGCATTGAGGTTTTCACTTTTTAATATTACTTTAAGTGACTTTAGAAACATAATGTAAACTTTAAGTTTCCTTGATTTTATAAAAGGGACTTAAATATTTAAGTGGAATATGAATAGTCTAAAGTCAAATTAAATTATTTGAAAAGTCACTAGGAAGATTAAGAGTTGCATCATCTTCTATAAATTGTAACTAGCTCCTCATTTTATCTTCTTTTTTAGACAACTTCAAAATCTTCTTAAAACTTTTTGAAGCTATTTTTTTGTGAATTCATGAGAGATATATCCTTGTGAAGAGAGCAAAGAGATAGAAAATTATTCTATTTTCCCTACTCAAAATGTCTTCCATTTCTATGATATGTAAAATTTCTGCTTGAGCTTCAATAAAGGAAGAAGTAATTTGAGAATTTTTGGTGAGGGTTTAGTGGTAATTTGTGTTCATCAAACTCTATTTGGTCTTGTTACTATTACACATATTTGTTTTCTTCTAAATTCAAGTGCATGTAATGAAGTTTCTAGCTGGTGTATGCAAGTCTCTGATTTTCTACTTGCAACATTAGTTTATCTTTTCTAATTTTCTCACTCCCTTTCCCACTCTCCTATAAAATTCTTCCTTGTAAATATCTGCAAGATTTTTTGCAAGGTTAGTGGAGTGTCCCTGTTGGATCCCCGGCCATAAGGCCACCAGAGAAAACTCATTTTTACTTACACATGCACATATGGTAGCTACATTGGTTAAGTAGAGGGACTTAGACTCCCATAGCATTGGCAAGATAACCACTAATTTTTCCCCAAAATTTTTTATTGCCAATAGTTTTTGGCTCCCACCATGGGGCAGATTTAGCAACATCGCATGAATATGACTAGAAGGTATGAAAAATACAAAAAAATCAGAAAATTCAAAATACAAAAAAGGAAAAATTTATTGAATTTGAATAGCTATATGAGCCACATGTCCACAAACCATGGCTATTCGGGAAATCCTGCAAAGTTGAAATACCTAAATTTCTCTTCCACATCTAAGAGGATATTACTTTAGATTTGAGATAAGTTATTTGGCATTACAGAAAAGTGGAAATCACTACTTCATTGCCACAAGAATTATTGACCTTGAAGAGGAACGCACTAAGCTGAATTGGAAAGGCAAAGAAAATTCCATCACCACAAAGAAGAAAATATATTTTCAAGATGACAAATAGAAGATACACCCGGAAATAGAGATAAGGAGGAAAAACTAACCCCACTTTTGAAGAGCTTCAAAGAAGACAAGAGCTTCTCGTAATTCATAAGTATCCCTTTTCACAAATAACCACCATGCTAGGAACCTAAGTCCTTCCAATCCTTTGGACGGTGAATTTCCATACATCAACAAGAACTTTAATATTTCACCGACGTATGATTGAAGAAGAAGCTAGAGAAAGAGAAGCAAGAGTAGAAGAGGAAATAAGAGTTCATCTCAAAGAAATTGAAATACTTCAAGCCGAGGTGGATAAAAGAGTAGCAGCAGAAGCCACAACCTTAGTGAGGTTAGATGCTAGAAATAGAAACAGAATGGGGGATCATGATCGTGAGATATGTAGGCCTAATGTACCATGGGGGAGAAACACTGGCCCACTCACCCTTGCTCAAACATTCCATGATATACTAAGAGGCTCAAGAAAAATTTTCCAAAATTTAGAGGGGATGGTTCTTAACTCCCTTAAGAACATGTAGTAGGTTTTATCACATCTTGTAGTGTATTGGGAATTGAGGACAAAGATGTGTCAGTTAGGCTCTTTGTGGAATCAATCCAAGAAATTTTTTTGAATGGTTCTATATGATACCCCCAATGTTTGTCACATTTTGGGAAGATATAAGAAGTGCATTCAAACATAGGTTTAAGAACACGGAAGAAAGTTAGGATCTCTTGGTCAATTGGTACAAATAAAGAAAGAAATATCCGAATCAATAAGATAATTTATAACAAGATATAATAGAGTGATAAGAAGAATCCCTGAAGATTTGGTGCCTCCTAAAAACAATTTGAAGAGGTTCTTCATCAGTGCCTTACCATCAAAAGTAGGTTTCTTCCTTATAAGAACCCAACCAAGAATATTGAGGGAATCTCAAGATCATGCGATGGAAACAAATGATGATCTAATCCTATCCGGTGAAGTGAAAGGCCCAAATGGAAATCAAAAGGGCCAGAGCTCAGGATCAGTCACCATAGATCTAATGTTCCAAAAAATGGCGAATGACTTGGTTTCCTTGAAGAAACAATTGTCCCGAGATCAAAATGCGAGAACACTTCAAAGAAGTAAAATCCTCCCAATAGACCAATGATTGCCCCACCTCCTCACTAGTTCGATCTTCAAGCACCACTAGTTAATACCACTTGTGACGTTGAAGAACCAAAGGAGGAAGTAAAAATTAAAGAACCTGAAGAATAAAATGTGGAGGACTATGAAAACTATCTTGAGTTTTAGGAAGTTGCTGGTGATATGCTTAATGGCCTAATTGATTATGTTAATGATGATAAAAATGATGACGATGAAGAAGATCCATGTTTCTCATGCACAATATTCACTCACACAGTCTAAGAAAGGTGCTCCATCCTCGGCGACTGTAGTGAAGGAAAATAAGAAGAAAGAAGAATCTCTTGTAGAGGTCCCACAAAATAAAATCATCAACAGAGGATCACCATTACCACCTTCTATGGAGTCGACTAAAGAAAAATCAAACCACTGGTTAGCAAGGATCATGCTACCATACCAAGTAAGTCATCTAATCCTTCTCTTAGCTCAAAAGGTTCCTAAGAATAATTCTCCTTCAAATGTTGTTCCCATAAAAACATCTAAGGTTTCATCAAAACCTACATCCCCATCTCCTTCCAAGCTAGTTAATGCACCTGTGAAGGAAAATCCAACCCCCAAAATAACAAATCCTTCACCATGTAAATATTCCATCATTCCTGGAACCTCTTCCTCACCCACCATAACCCCATTTGAATTTTTGGAACACGCAAGAAAAACTAAAGTCTAGCTCTCAAAAATAGAATACCTACAAACACATCCTACCCAATTTGATAGGTTCATTGATGTAGTCTATGTCAAGTAATGTTATTACCTTAGTTCCAAAGGCTTACCCCCACACCATCTACATCACCTCATCAAAACATGCTAGCTCTTAGTGCCTCTAAAACCAACAAGGTTGAACATTTCTACATGTCACTCCTCATTAAAGGCTTCCAGCTAAATAATTGTATCATAGATTCCGTAGCCTCAGATAATGTGATGCCCGTCAAAGTTACAAATTCTCTAGGCCTCACCTTGACCCGGGTGAATGACACTTGTTATTCAATGGAATCCAAACAAGTGCCATTGGTAGGAAGAATCAAATATGCACATGTAGCACTAGCTGATTTTCTAGACAAGAAGGTGCTCCTGACCATCCTGGTGGTGGACATCCCAACATCCTTTGGCATGCTATTGAGCCAAATATTCTACAGATACTCGGGTGGAGAAATAAAAATGAACTGGTCATCTACGACTATTCCATTGAAAGGCAAGATGAAGAAGTTGCTTCAAGTAGAAAATATGAACTTCACAATACGAAAGTCCGATGATCCAAAGGCAAACATTCTCTTTCAAGATAGCGGGCTAGGCAACTACTTCCTCACATCAGAAAAATATGAGAACTTTCCACTTCTTATGGAAGAGGAAGAAGATCAAGTTTGGATGATGGAATTTGATGGTAGTCATTCCAGTGTAGGTTTGGGAGTAGGTGTAGTGTTGTACTCTCCTTCTAGTGAATTGTACCCATTTTCTACAAGCTGTAATTTGATAATACGAATAACATGACAAAGTATGAAGCTATCCTTTTAGGAATGGGACATGGGAATCAAGAAGATGAGATGTTGAGGTGATGTGGAGGTGATAGTAAAGAAATTATATCAACAATATCAGGTGAAGAATCCAAGACTCTGACATTATAGAAACAGAGTATGGGACTGCATTGAATCTTTCAATGCATTTTCCATTGAATCTATCCCAAGAGAAAAGAATTAAAAGGATGATTCTATTACGGTGTCAGCTTCCCTAGTGAAACCCCATCCTTATTTTGGTAAAGACAAGGTGACCATTGAAATGGTATTTAAGCCTAGTGTACTAGATAATGCAAATCATTGGCAAGTCTTTAATGATGATAACCATATTTTAGCATTCTTGGAACAAAGAGATAATTTCAACAATCTCTTTTTTGAGGGAAGTGAGAATCCACACCGAGAAGCAAGGATCCAAAGAAGAGAAAGAAGGAATTAAAGGGGTTGATGAAGAAGGAGTGATCAAATTGAAAGGAAACAAGATTCCCAAAGGCCTAGTTTCTCTGGAAGACCTCTTTGACAAAACATGACAGATTCATTCAAGAGAAAGAAAAGTAATCTTCAAGCTGCCCAACTGATTTTTATAAGGAAAACATTGGCATGGAGGAGGTGAAAAGGATAGTTAACATTGGAAAATTTTCTCACCCAAGGAGAAAAGAAGATTATTTGCATTGCTCAAAAAATATTCTAATGTTTTTGTCTACTCTTATGATGAACTCAAATCCTTCCAACTGAAGGAAGTGCATCACTTGGTTCCTTTTAAGTAGGATTCCAAGCCATTCAGAAAAAAAAATTCCATACAACCCAAATATTGCTAATACCACTAAGATGCTCAATGCAAGGATTATATTTCCCATCCATCATTCAACATGTGTGGCCAACATCGTGCCGGTGTGGAAGAATAATGGATAAATAAGAATATGTCTAGATTTCTGTAACTTAAACCAGGCATCACTGAAAGAAAATTATCCTCTCCCTATCATGGATCACTTTTTACAAGCATTCACCAGATCTGAAATGCTTTCATTTCTTGACGGATTCTCTACATATAATCAAATCAAAGTAGTGGAGGAGGATCACACCAATATGGCCTTAACAACACCTTGGGGAGCTTTTTCCTACAACAGAATGCCTTTTGGCCTAATCAATGTGGGAGATACATTTCAAAGGGTGATGGATTTGGCATTCAAAGATCTAAAACATTACATTTTCATATATCTTGATGATCTCATGATGTTTTCAAAGAAGAGGGGAGATCATATCCATCACTTAGAACAAGTACTTGCAAGGTGTAGGAAACATGACATATCACTAAATCCAAAAAGTGCATTTTTGATTCATAGAAGGAAAGTTACGGGGAAAATTGTGAACAAACATGGAGCACACATTGATCCTGAGAGAGTATGAGCCATTCAAGCATTATCTCTACCCACAAGAAAGAAAGGAGTTCATTCATTCTTTAGAAAGGTGAATTTTCTTCGTCGCTTTGTTCCTGAGTTTGTTGAATTGACAAAGCACATCACCACCATGATGAAACCACAAGAAAAATTCAAATGGAACAATGAAGGGAAGGAAGCATTTGAATATATCAAAAATCCATTGCTAAGGCTCCAACTCTTGTGTCATGATTTTAACAAAGAATTCATCATGTATTGTTATGCATTAGAACATGCCCTCTCTTTTTTCCTTTTCCAAAATAATGATGAAGGCGTGGAAGAACCTATTGATTTCATGAGTTTTCCATTGAAAAAGCATGAACTAAACTACATCCAATTAGAGAAGCATGCCTATGCAGTGGTCAAGGCTGTAAAAAATTTCAGGTTTTACATCCTCAACTCTCATATGGTGGTGATGGTCTCGGTAGTGCAATCAAGTCCATCTTGACACAACAGATCCCAGAGCTAAAAGAGGAAATTGGATTGCAAAGACTCAATAATATGAATTGGAGATTGACCCTCTAATCTGGTAAGGGGGAATGGTTTTTGTAGGTTGATTGCTGAAGATGAAACACTCAAAGCTCAACATGGTGAAGAAAATTGTGCTTTCTCAACTTGTTACGAAAACAACCCACATGTCCTCTTTGTAACCACTACTGATGAGTGGTATGTTGATATTGCCTATTACTTAACTTATGGAGAATGCCCTCCTCATCTTGATTACAAGAAAATGAGAACACTCAAGATGAAGGTGACAAATTTTGTAATCTAGAATCACACGCTTTACAAGAGAGGCCTGGATGGATGCTTCCTCAAGTGCATAGATAAAGAGAAAAAATAAAAATTGCTTAAAGCATACCATGACCAAGCATGTGGTGGGCATTTTTTAGTGATGGTCATCGTACACAAGATCCTCCGAGGAAGGGATTATTGTCCTACCCTATTTGCGAAACTCAATATTGGGTTTCCAAATGTGAAGCATGCTAACAAATCATTGGGAGACCACAACTTGTTGCACTACCACTGTGTGGTTGTTGTTATTTAAGAACTCTTTCAGTAGTGGGGATAGATTTCATTGGTGTTCTGAATACTCACTCAAGTGTGGGGCACACCTATGTGCTCATGGTGACAGATTGATTCACAAAATGGGTGGAGGCCATTCCAGCCAAGCAAGCCAACACCAAAATAGTATGCAACTTCATTAAGGAGAATATCATAGTATATTTTGTATTATCATAGAATATTGTAGCATATAACACTACCTATTTCTCTTCAAGGGAGTTGACCAAATTGTCCTATGGCTACAAAATATCTTCATCTCATTCATTGGACTACTACCCATAGGGAAAATGACAGGAAGAATCAAGAAATAAGAACATTGTGACCATTTTCCACAAGCTTGTAGATGAGAACAAAAGGAATTGGCACAAAAAGTTATATGATGCATTATGGGCGGACAAGATCACTCCCAATAAGGAAATAGGTATGTCACCATTCTAACTATTTTATGGGGTCGAAGAAGAAATTCCCATCACAATTGAGATGTTGGCTCTCAATTTTCTATAGGGAATAGAAGATGGAAAGTACAAGGATTCCATTGACAAGAGGATCCTCTTTCTTGAGAGGATAGAAGAAAATAGACTCCAAGTGGTGGACGTATCAAAGAGCGCCAGTTGAAAGTAAAGAATTTTTTTGATAAGAAGGCCAAAGTGAGGGAATTAAAATTTGGATAATTCATCCTGCTATGGGACAATAGAAGGGAACCAAAAGGTATCCATGGAAATTTTGATTCATTGTGATTAGGCCCATTCCATATTCATGAGCTTGCAGCGAGAATGTTTTTGTACTCTCATATTTGGATGGAACGCCACTAGAATTGCCTCACAAAGGCAATACCTAAAATTGTATCATCACTAATAGTGGGTTGTCCCCCACCTTGTACCATAGGTGATTTATAGGTGTGTTTCCCCTTTTGTGTTTTGTGTGTCTCATTTATGTTGTTTTTGTGTGTGTGTGTGTGTGTTTCATTCTTCCATTCCTTCTCTTGAAATTGTACATGAATTTGCAAGGCCCAATGGATAAGGAACTAGTCAAGGAATTATATGGTCTAAAATTGATATTTTGATTCCCATGTCATGTCTTTGCTACACTCAGTCCATGTAATGTCCCCAAGCTACAACTAGTTGTTGTTGTGTAAATGTGCAACATGGAAGTTGGAAGTTTCAAGCATGATAATTATAGCCCTATGCAGAAATTTTCATGTTTTATCATTCCTAAGCACCCTGAGTCAAACCACAGTCTAGTCACCCCCTATTTGATGTCAAATTGGTCCCCTAGGTGATTTAGGAAAGTTAATTTATCCCCCAAGTGTTTTTAGGAAATTCTCAAAAGATGCTATGTTCTGGTAGTATTGGGAAGGGCTATCATTGGCCATCCTAGGACTGGATCAAACTCACCTGGAGCGGAGCAGCAATAGAAGGCCCAAATTCAACATGGAGGTGGATTGAAGACCTTGGTATATCATGGAATTTTTTTTGAAAGTTTGGGGAAGTTTTGAAAGACTTGGAGTAGTCTGAATTAAAAACAAGGTTCACAAGCCTAGGTAGTACACAAGCCTAAAACAACTGTTGGGCTTCAGAAGAAGATTCTAGGAGCTCTGGATGGAGTTAAATGTAAAAAACACATCTCCAAAAAGAGGATTCTAAGAGATACATGATGTTGAAATCATATTTTTCACAACACCTTGGCACATACGGTTTTCAAGAAGTTTTTCTCAGGCACGTGTGGAATCCTAAATAAAAACTTTGATTTTTTAGGGATCAAATGGATGAATAAAGAAATGAGAACCCCACCATACTATTCAAAATTCCATTTCATGTTAGGATCATATAAAATTTCACCAATACATTCCACCGAGAGCTCAAGTTATCATCGTTCCAAGCTACCCTCTTGAAGACAGTTAGGGAGTTAGTTAATTTTAGGAGACACGTGTCAACACCGGGAGCCACGGAGGGATTTCATGTCCCCAACATCCCTAATATCAAATAAAACAACCTTGGAAAATTTTCCCAGCCCCCATGTGACCTCTGGGACCCTCATGTGACCTTAAGACTTGACAGTTTAGCCCCCAGGGTGAATTTTGGAGCTCAAATTCCTTGCCATCGGATCGAGGACACGTGTTAGCTCCAGGACCACCATGGAATTTGATGTGCCTCATGTCCCTGAGGTAAGGGATATAAGACATGGAAAATTTTTCCCATCCCCTATGGGAGTTTATTGGTCATCCACGTGACCGAATTTCACCCCCTAGTGCTTTAAAGCATATTTTTTCACCTCCATTCCCTACCGCCATATCGAGGACACGTTTCATCCTCTTGACCACCATGGAATTTGATATCCCTCACATCCAAGAGTTAAGGGACATAAAGACATGAAAATTTTTCCCAACCATCTCCCTCCATTATTTCAAAAATTTAAAATTCTAACTTCCGCTTCACCTACTTCCAGTGCTTCTAAACCGCTTCCACTCCCGTGCACAGATATTTCCATTCTTCCTCTGTAACTTCTCATCCATCATTCCAATATTATTTAACCTTGAACTAGACCTGAATAAAGGTAATTTCCTTCCACTCCATGAAATCATGTAGGTCCCAGAAGGAAATTTGAGCAAACACAGAAGGAGAGGCACATAACGAAGAAGGAGAAAATAGAGAAAACTCCATGGCCATGAAACAAGAAGTTGAATAAATCTCTCAAATAGATGCATTAAACAAAAATATGTATTTTTTATTAACTCCTCTACCCAAGGCCATCAAGAAAACACCTTCAAACTTTCCTCTCGAGTAGCAGAGCATCCATAGCAAAGAAATCCCATTTCTAGCTCAACGAATAAAAATTCAATTTCCCGTCAAACCGTTAGGCCAAAAAAGTACAATTACAAGTGAAGCATTAGAAGAAAAATCAACATCAAAAATATAAGATTTTTCACAAATGGAGAAGAAAACAAGACCTAAATTTGAGGTCCATTAATGGTTACCGAATCCGAAGCTAATCGTTAGGCCCAAAATTTGAAACTTTAAAATATCCTGGACTATTAAGTAGGTGAGCCTGAAATTCTAGAGGGGTGCTATTGGGAAAAAAACCATATCAAAAAATTTCATGTTGCTTCAATCCAACATCCAAAATCCCACTTTCTCGCAATAGCAGTCTACTACATAGGGAATGTTATTTCAAGAAAGTCATCAATAGAAGAACCTACGAAGGAGATGGTGACATTGAAGATGCATTGTAGCTGAGAACTTACCAGAATGGACATTTTTGACACTTACTAAAAATAGTAAGTGGTCCCATAGACACCTACAAAAATATAAATTTGATCTAGAAGGAATGAGGAATGCAGGGAGAAAGAGGAAAATAGAGCTGCAACATCCAGTTGAAGATCGGGGACTTGATTTTTCACACTTACTAAAAATAGTAAGTTATTCTTTCTAGGCTAAACATGAAGTCAAAGTGGATGGGTCAGAAGCCGACACAGCCCTTTGCCTACAAGTATGATGTGGAAGATAATGATGTCTTGTACATGGACCTGAATGACCTTAAGACTTACATGGCCTCCAAGGATTGAAAGAGGATTGAAGACTAGATATTCACAAGTGGCTTTTTCATCCGCTGCAAGACACCTAGTGTCCATGCAAATTCTTGAGTTAGTTCTAGCTTTCTATTTCCACTACAAGCCCAAGACATGAACCATCGAGCTGAAAATGATACGACGATGACAAAGTCATTAGCCCTATGACCTTTTCACTCTCTCTAAAGATACCAACATCCCCCAGCATGGTCATCATCTTAGAGGATAGGGCCTCACACGATTGGGAAACAATGGATTCATATGTCCAAGGAGTAGCACTCGACTCATGGTTATAAACAAGAAGAAATCCTTCTAGAATTCCCAAGAATCTTCTAAGGTGTGAGTTCCGAGAAGGGTATTCTGATGTCATCACTCTCCTCAGTAGAATTATGGGTGAAGTAAGCATGAGAGACTTCCATTACTTGGATGGGCCTTTCAACGAATTGATAGAAGGAAAGAAAAGGATTGACTGGGGGTAGATCATCAGTAAAAATTTCCATTTGTAACTGCTCCAAGTACCCATGAAAAGGAAGTTCCACATGAATTCTTACCTACTTTATCTCCTTACAAGCTTGAGATTATTCAAAGGATTGGCTCTCATGAAGAACATTGCTTCCAAGGTGCTCTGCTTTTGAGAAACTTCCACATATGTAGTCCAAGCTTAAAAGGTGATCTTGAAGCTAGGATGCCACCACAAGTGGCATCCCTGATCAAGGGATATGGCTCGTACTTCATACAATTATCAACCTTCTCCTACATAAGAGTTGGTGGCTTTGACCAAGCTCCACTGAGACTGCCTAAGTACCTCAGTGACCAGATTGTATTATTTGATCTCTGTAGGAAGATTACTCAAGTGAATAACAAGATCAAAAGTAGGAGAAATAAGTTGATTTAATTCCTTATATCTCTAGAGGTATTCACATGCAAGATCTCAAATGACACATCTCACCTGGAGGCCACTTTCGTACATCTCAATTTGCATTCCTACATCTCCAGCCCAACTTTGACATCCGAGAAGATCCTAACTCGTTCTATGTCATATAATTACAACATAAGACACAAGTTGAGGACTACTGGGCCAACTGTATTGACAATTTCAAAGTATGTGAAAAGGACCACATGAGGATGAAAATCAGTGAGATGAAGAAATTCAAGCTCTCTTGGTATGAAGACAATGCCCCAAATCAACTAGCATGTTCATGAATCAGGAGATATATTGGAGTGGATTGAGAAGGTGGTAAGGAGAATGAGGAAATAGTTTGAAGGAAAGGACTATTGTTATCCAAGTCACGAGGAATTTATCCAAGTGAAAATAAAGCTTCACATCATTTGTCTTCAAAAGTGGTGGAGGTGGCTTCTATCTCTAAACAATCTGGAGTGAGTTAAAAATGGAAGGTCATGGAATTGGAAATTTTTCCCACGAGAAGACACCCAAGAAATTTAGGGTATAATAAGGCTCATTGGCATCCCCACAGAGTAAAACTTGATCTCAGTAATGCAAACAAAAAATCCAATAGTAGAAACATAGAGGCAAATGAGGAGTATATAGTTCACGATTCAATCTTCAAGCTACCATAGGAGGTATCACCTCTTGTTAACACCAACACCCCTCTCATTCAGGACTTTCCTCCTCCTCCAGAATAAGGAATGGTTGGTGCACCCATCATTGAGCTTGAATCCAAAGAAATTTTCCATGGATGTGGGAAATGGTCATCCCTGACACTCACATTGTGTAACAAGTAGAAGAACTTGATTATCAATGATTGTCTCATTGGTTAAATAAAAAAGGTCAAGAAATATTGCACATACAACCTCATGATTCTATAGTGGGGAGACATGTAATCAATATATCGAAATAGCTCGGCAAAGGTACTCAAGCCAGTGAATGTGATGACACCGGCCAACTATGAGATGAGCATGATCCAATTGGGACCAGCTACTCATGAGGGATATTTGCACATATATCAAAAATCTTCTACTCACATGGTGGCAAGGAATAAATAATATAAAGAGAAGATTGAGGTACTAGAGGAAAAAGTATGAACTCTTTCATCTTATGTGCAATACCTGGTGGAACCAAGCACTACAAAACTTCCTATTGAGAAAGTGGCACCCATCAATAGCTTCAATCCATAATATATCGGAGAACACATTAGTTTATAAAGTAAAGGTGAAAAATCAATGAATGGATCAAATCAATCTTTTAAAAAAGGAAGCCAATACTCCAAGAGGAAGTTAAGCTCTTTTGCATACTATCGACACTAAAATTTTCCTGTATAATTTCTATTTCATTAATATATGTATTAAGAATAGATGTTGTTAAGTATAATTAGTAGTAACGTTTGATAGAAGATAACAACGCTATTGGTATGACGCCACCAATAATGTATAATACGGTAACAGTTAAAGTACAATAGGAATGTTGTGGTAAAAAGTAAATATTTGTCGTAAGTGGTTCAATAATGTTAAAATGTCAAAGTTAGGGTAAGTAGAGAAGTAGGGTCTACATGATCGGGAATTAGAAATATTATACTTGGTAATAAGGACAAGGAGTGAGGTCATAAATATTTTGTGTATTTTATTTGTAAAAATTCTAAAAATGTGGAACCCATGTGAAATGATAAGGTTTATCTTATCTTAAAAGATAAGCTTACATGTAAAGATAAGAGTTAAGGTATGGAATATGATTCGTCAGAGTAGATTTCTTATCCTATCTTAGAGATAAGGTGGATAAACTTGAAAGTTCTATAAATAGAGAGACCACCCCCCTCATTTAGAATAGAAGGAAGTAGTGAGAAATATTGTATGAGTGAGTGTGTGAAGGAAGCCATCATTTAGAAAGTGTGTTAAAGAAGCCATTAAGAGGTGTAATTGTGAAGTTTCTCCCATAGTTATTGTTGGAAGGCAAGTGAAGTTAGTAATGCTTGAAGTACCTCATGGGTGAGATTGTAACAATTTCATGTTGATATTATAATTTACACTTATATTTCAGATTTGTCATCATTCCTTCGTATCATAGTCTATGGTATTCTTATGTTATGTTTGTTGTTGTGTTTCAGATTACATCCACCAAACTAAAAGTTGTGCATTAGTAAATAATCATAGCACGAGGAGTTCCCGGTGGAGAATTATCATAGTGCCGGATTGGTGATGACATTTTGGTTCCATCACGGGACCATTCCTCGTTGGTGGATTTTCTAGAGAGATATTCCCACTTAGTCAGAAATCATTTGGAGGGTAACCTTGTTTTTACTATGCATAGTAGTTACCATGGTAAAATCACTTTTTACCATGAATAGTATTTACCATAGTAACTTCACTTTTTACCGTGAATAGTGTTTACCACAGTAAAGTCAGTTTTTACCACAGTAAGTCAAGTTTTACCATAGTTTACCATGGTCATTTCTATTTTACTGTAGAAAGGTGTAAAGTCACTTTCTATTATAGTGATTCCAATTATTTGTGCACATAAGTCTTGTTGATTGTACTTGTGGGTTGGTATTTCACTATGGTTACTTTTGAAAATGGGAAGATTCCTATTTTTTCAGCCCAATCTAATGAAGATGCTTCCTCTTTCATTCAAGAATTTAAATGATCTTGCATTTGTAATGACCTCATAAGAAGGGAACAATGGACTGAATTTTTCCTACCTTTTTGGATGGTTCAACCCTTAGGTGGTTTGAAACACTAGGTGATAATGTGAAAAACTCATGGGATTTATTAACTGAAAGTTTTCTTGAAGAATTTGGTGAACAATATAAATATGCATATCTCATGATCGATATCACAAAGCTATCCCAAGGAGATAAGGAGAAGATAAGGGATTATCATGCTCATGTTCTAGAGCTAAGGAGGAAGCTCAATGTCTGGATTCGGAAGGAAGGATTAGCGGATGGGTTGATGAATGGTGTGGATAATATCCTTTGTAAGAACTTCATTCTTGGGATGAAGCTAGAGATTAGACAATGAGTGAAGTATGACCACCCAGTGACCCTCAAAAAAGAAAAGGAGATTGCAAGAAGGCAAGAGGAAATCATGGAAGAAGAGCCCAAATAAATTGTTGCTAAGGTAGAGCCTACACCAACACCTTTGGTCTAGAATCCACAACCACTCTCGGTGAGCAAAAATATTTCTCCTAGTACATCTACTGAGTATGAAGATCTGCTCAAGAAGATGGGTCAGTTAACTATTAATCTTCTTCAAGGAAAAGAATTTAGTTCTCAGGGAGGAGATAGAGGTCCAAAAAGAAATATATCTGAAGTTGTATGTTATGGTTGTCATAAAAAGGGTCATTATAAGTATAATTGTCTAGATAGAGCTTCTACATTTGGTACAAGAGATAATGATAAAGGAAAAGCACCTATGAATTCTTTTGATGTAGTAGATAGGAGCATAAATAATGAAGCAGATGTGTTTGTAACAAAAAGAAAGAAAGAAAAAGATAACCAAGATGGAAATGATCCTAAGAAGATGAAAGGAGAAACTAATAAGAAACATAGGAGAAGAAAGTTGGGTGTAGAATTTTTTGATTTCACAGGGACAAGGACCATACTCCATCTTAGAAGATCTGTCTAAAAGGCCTACAAATATTACATATGGTCAATTTTGGCTATGTCTTCTGAGAAGAGGAGGGAGCTGCAAAGTGGACTCAATGGTCAATGAAGGAAGGAGGTTGAGGTCCATGTTTTGGAGGCAGAGGTGGATCCCTATGCTCCACAAGCTGAGGTATTATGTAATGGTATTTCAATTCATGATGTCTTAGTTGATGGAGGTGCTGCAATTAATGTAATGACTAAGTCTATAATGAATATGTTGGGTTTAAAAATTGATCACCCTCAACACTTATGTTAAGGTCATTAAATAAGGGAAAAACTAAACCAGAAGGTGTTGTTTCAAATGTGGAAATATTTGTTATGGTTGTTGTATGTGTGGTAGACTTTGGGTGATGAAAAATGGTATCGTTACGCACCCAATGTTGTTGGGAAGGCCATGGATAAGGAGAGTTCATGCGATAAACTACTGGAATGAAGGATTCATGACACTTGGATGTGGTAGAGAGGGTGAAGATAAACATGATCCTTTGGCATCATAAGGTAGAACTTGTGGATTAAGTGATGAAACTGATGATTGGACATCCTTATTATTACTCTAGTACTAGTGAAGCGGACACAAAAGATGAAGAAAGTGAGGTTGATGTTTGGTAATGGATATCCTTCTAGTCACATTGAATCATGAACCCATAAAATTATCTAAAAAAGAAATTGATGACCGTCTTCAACAAATAAAGATTGGTGATGTTGTGATGGAGAGTGAGAAGGAATCCTACCTCCATCTCTTTCAAAGGTACATACACTTATTCACTTTTGATTACAAGGAACTTCATCAAGTAAGTTGGGTAGAATATTCTATTGACCTAGTAGATAGTGTTAAGCCCATAAAACAAATGCCATATAGAATGAATCCTAATTTTTCCAAGACTGTAAAAGAAGAAATAGATAAGTTTCTTGATGTAAGATTCATATTTGCTTTGGAGAATTCAAAATGGGTTTCTCCCATTGTGATCTCAATAAAAAAGAATGTGAAGCTACACATTTGTGTTGATTATAGGAAGCTCAACAAGGCAACAAAGAAGGATCATTACCCTCTTCCATTCTCAGATCAGATCTGGACGAAGAAGTAGGCGCGCGGAGTGCTATAGTTTTGCTTTGATGGATATAGCGGATACAACCAAGTTCATATAGTGGAGAAAGATCTGTTGAAGACCATGTTCACCACTCTTTGGGGAATGTTTTCTTATAGGGTTATGCCTTTTAGGTTGTGTAATGCTCCAGTAATGTTCCAGTGTTTAATGAATAGGGTGTTTGAACCCTACATTAGAAACTTCATCGAGTATTTCGGATGATTTTTACATCTATGAGAGTAAGATGGACCACTGCACTGATGGAGACAACACTTCAAAGGTTAGAAGAAGCAAAGCCTCACTAAACCCTACAAAGTGTGTCTTTGGATGTTCTAAAGGCGTTTTGTTAGGGCATGTTGTATCTAGAGATGATATTGGTATTGATCCTGATAAATTTTCAAAAATCAAAGAGTTACCATTTCCTATAAATAGAAGTAAGTTGAAATCATTTTTAGGCCATGTGGGTTACTATAGAAGGTTCATCAAGAATTTCTCAAAGATTGCACAGCCACTAACCCAATTCTTGAAGAAGGATGTTACTTATGAACCAGGAAAGAAGGCATATAAAGATTTTGAACAACTCAAGGAGGCTTTGGTGTCTTCACTTGTTTTAAAGAATCCATAATAGAGAAAGCCATTCATTGTGTATACTGATGCTTCAGATGTAGCAATAAGAAGTACTCTGAGCCAAAATGATGAAAATGGGAATGAACATCCAGTTTACTTTGGGAGAAGACAAATGAGAAGTTTGACGTAAATTATATCAGAATCGAAAAAGAGGTTTGTAGCTATCATTTTTGCTATAAATTTTTTAGAAATTACTTGCTAGGGTAGAAGTTTACAGTTGTAACAAATCATCAAGCTATAAAATATATTGTAAATAAGCCTAACCCATCAGGGAGGATAGCGAGATGGATAATTTTTCTACAAGAATTTGAATTTGATATTATAGATAGGCCGGGAAAGAAGCATGTCAATGTAGATGCACTCTCTCGAGCCTATATGATGGTTTAGGTTCATCTTGTGATGATGATGATTTCCCAGATGTAGCATTGTTATCCCTTGACACAATCCTTAGTGAATACATAGATATTTGGAATTATTTAATGAATTCAAGTTTCTGATGGTGCCAATGCAAAGACTAAGAGGAAGATTACTCAAGCCAGTCATCCATATTCTATTCTACATGGAGTATTATTTTGAATAGGACCTGATAGACAATACAAGAGGAAGTTGGACGTGATCAAGGGAAGGAGCTGATAGAAGAATTCTATAATGGTACATGTGGAGAAAACTTCTCTAGACAACTTACAACAAGAAGGATCTTGGATGCAGGTTATCACTGGCCCACTCTTTTTAGAGATTGTTATAATTATTGTAAGACATGTGATATTTGTCAAACACATGGTAACCATAAGACTTCATCAACTCCATTATGCCCTATTATTCCACTTGGTCCCTTTGAAAAGTGGGGAATAGATATTGTAGGTCCACTTCCAACTACCCATGCCAAAATAAGTATATTGTAGTTGGCACAGATTATTTAACCAAGTGGGTTGAAGCTAGGCCATTGAAAACAACTTCCATAAATGAAGTGGTAAGGTTCATATATGAATGCATTGTCACCAGATTTGGTTGTCCATTAGAAATTGTAATAGATCAAGGAAGCCACTTCATTAATGAGGTGTTAGAAGCCCTAGTCAACAAGTTTTCTATTAAGCACAGGAAGGAAACAACATACAAGCCAAGCACAAATGGACAGTGGAATGAACATTTTTTTGTGTTGTGTCAAATTCTAGAAAAAGATACAACTTACAGTGTACATAAGTGGGATAAAAGGATTCATGCAACATTGTGGGCATATAGGGCAACATCAATGTCAAGCAACATGATACTCCCCATTTCGGTTGGCTTATGGACATTGATCAGTTCTTCTATTGAGTTTGATATTCCCACTTTATGAGAGTTATGAAAAATGAAAGGATGGATGAAAGTGATTCAGTAAAAGAAAGGTTGGTGCATCTTCATTTGCTAGAGGAAATGAGGGAAATAGCGAAGGATACAAGCTATAAAAATAAAATGAAGCGAAGAAATACTTTGATCAAAAGATCCGTTGGTCTCCATTTCATGCATGAATGACTTGGTTCTAGTATATGATTCTAGACACAAAAAAAGAAGGTAGAGAAAATTTCTTCCCAAATGGATGGGGCCCTACAAAATAGCAGTTGTGCATGAAAATGGTACATATTGATTGGAGGAATTGGATGGCACTCCCATTACGAAATGGGTCAACCATGGCAAGTTAAATATTTTTCAAGCACCAGAATAGTCCACTCTAAGGACGGAGTAGAAGCTAGGAAGGGGGAAGATGTCGACACTAAAATTTTCCTCCATAATTTCTATTTCATTAATGTATGTTATGAATAGGATGTTGTTAAGTATAATTAGTAGTAGTGTCTGATAAAAGATAATGGCATTGCCGATGATGATGCCACCAATAATGTATAGTATAGTAATAGTTAAAGTACAATAGGAATGTTGTGGTAAAAAGTAAATATTTGTCGTAAGTGGTTCAGTAATGTTAAAATGTCAAAGTTAGGGTAAGTAGAGAAGTAGGGTCTACATGATCGGGAATTAGAAATATTATATTGGTAATAAGGACAAGGAGTGAGGTCATAAATATTTTGTGTATTTTATTTGTAAAAAGTCTAAAAATGTGGAAACCATGTGAAATGATAAGGTTTATCTTATCTTAAAAGATAAGCGTACATTTAAAGATAAGAGTTAAGGTATGGAATATGATTTTTTAGAGTAGATTTCTTATCCTATCTTAGAGATAAGGTGGATAAGCCTAAAAGTTCTATAAATAGAGAGGCCACCCCCTCATTTAACATAGAAGGAAGTAGTGAGAAATATTGTATGAGTGAGTGTGTGAAGGAAGCCATCATTTAGAAAGTGTGTTAAAGAAGCCATTAAGAGGTGTAATTGTAAAGTTTCTCCCATAGTTATTGTTGGAAGGAAAGTGAAGTTAGTAACACTTGAAGTACCTCATGGGTGAGATTGTAACAATTTCATGTTGATATTATAATTTACATGTATATTTCAGATTTTCATCATTCCTTCGTATCATAGTCTATGGTATTCTTGTGTTATGTTTGTTGTTGTGTTTCCAGATTACATCCACCAAACTAAAAGCTGTGCATTAGTAAATAATCATAGCATGAGGAGTTCCTGGTGGAGAATTATCATAGTGCCGGATTGGTGATGACAGTACATGTGGGCAACAACCAATAAAATGTGAGCACTCAAAGAGGATGAGGAGAAATAAAGAGAGTGCCGAGAACCTCTAGGATCATTAGTTAGTGAGATGAGAAACACCCATCGTTAGGAGTTGATTGAAAAGAAGGTTTTGAAACTCATGCAAAAGACTTGACACGTGTATGGGTGAGGGACTTGGAAATCAGGTTTGAGGCAATCCATCAGGAATTAACAGAGCTAGACGAGAAAGAAGAACAAACATACAAGCTGCAAGATAGTATAAACTAGAAAGTTTGGAAACTTGGAGTATTAGAAATGAGTGAACACACGGTTGTTGATGATTTTATGGGCCCTTTCAAAAATTATGTCAACAAAGGGGTAGGCAACCCATTATCCTTCACTAAGGATACTCTTGAATTCCTCTCAAATATCTGAGCCTATATTGCACTTTTATCGAGAAAAGCACTCATCATGGTTTGGGAAGTGCAAGGACATCAACAGTGTGATCGATGGATGGACTAAAACCTTGAGTTGCATTCACATCCCTCATGGAAAAAATTAGAACATGTAGTGGATCATTTCAGCAAGGATATTGTAAAGAAAAAATTCTTCTCAACACAAAGAGGAGAGCAGTCAAAGAGCAGAGCCAAGTCCACCATAGCAGCTCATTCTTCCACATAATTCTTCTTTCTTCTTCTTCTTCTCTTCTCACTCAATACTCTCTCTCATCAATGTTATATTTTTTCATTTTCACTTTTTAATATTAATTTAAGTGACTTTAGAAACATAATGTAAACTTTAAGTTGCCTTGATTTTATAAAAGGAACTTAAATATTTAAGTGGAATATGAACAGTCTAAAGTCAAATTAAAGTATTTGAAAAGTCACTAGGAAGATGAAGAGTTTCATCCTCTTCTATAAATTGTAACTAGCTCCTCATTTGATCTTCTTCTTAGACAAATTCTAAAATATTCTTAAACTTCTTAGATATTGGAGCTATTTTTGTGAATTCATGAGAGAGATATCCTTGTGAAGAGAGCAAAGAGATAGAAAATTTATTCTATTTTCCCTACTCAAAATGTCTTCCATTTCTATGATATGTACAATTTCTACTTGAGCTTCAATAAAGGAAGAAGGAATTTTAGCCTTTTTGACTAAGGGGTTTAGTGGTACTTTGTGTTCATCAAAATCTATTTGGTCTTGTTGTTGTTATGAAAATATGTTTTCTTGTAAATTTAAGTGCATGTAATGAAGTTTTGGGCTGTGTATGCAAGTCTTTGATTTTCTACTTTCAACATTAGTTTATCTTTTCTAATTTTCTCACTCCCTTTCCCACTCTCCTAAAAAAATTATTTCCTTGTAGATATTTGCAAGATTTTTCCATAGGGTCAGTGGAGTGTCCCTGTTGGATACCTGACCATAAGGCCACCAAGAGAAAACTCATTTTTACTTACATATGCACATACGACATGATGCACCAATTAAGCGTAGATGAAATTAGAATCCCGAGCATTGGAAAGATACTACAAGTTTTTCCCAACAACTTTTATCGCCAACACCCTTCTAACACATGTGAATCATTAACCAATGAGGAAGTTCCTTGATCCTCAAAGGTTGCTATACTTTTCTTTAGCTCTACTATAACAACTACAAAGTGTGAGCCAATGATAAATCTCCATGCACTTTGTAATGTCAGCCTCTTCTTTATCTTCTTCTACCCACTATGAAATATTAGCCAATGAGGAAGCTCCACACTCCTCACGTTATCAAAACTTATCAATCTTTCCTTTAAACATCACATCTTTTAGAATAGAAAAGGTTATCCAATTAAATGGCTACATGTAGCTTTGCATTGCAACTTCTCACTCTAACAGACTTAGAAAATTTTGGCTCAAAAATGTTTCACCTTTTTTTTGTCCCGAACCATTGATCTTCTACCACCTATTAACCCCCAACTCCGACATGTGTCCCATTGACCTTCGTTTACTTGTTTGTCCCACCGAGGACTCAAAAATCTATCCATTCTAACAAATTCGCAGACTTGAATTCTGCTTTATGTCTAAAACCTTTGATGAGATCCAATATGATGCCACGTGGCACAATATGATGCATGGCATTAAATTTTATGGCCAAATGAACTTCACAAATTTTTTTAATATAAACCATAAATGAATTAGCCTAGTATCCCATTGGTTTTGAAATACAATGGTCGATGCTTTGAAAAGAGGAAATTGATGCTTGTATGAACATTTTAGACCTATAAAATGGCTAAGTCCAATTTGAATGTGTTATCCAAATTAACCCGAGGGGTAAATTTAGGATAATCATTTGGCGACATCCAACGGTAATTTACCTACTAAATTTGACTAGTAGCCTTTATGCAATCCATTAGGCATGGATTCAAGCCAAATTTGTTTTTAAAATGATCTTTTTCATTGAAGTTATTACCCCGATCTGTTATGAACTTAACACAAAATGAGACTTCTTGAAATGATCTTTGGATCTATGAATGAAGCTCTGAAAAATTGCCAATTATTTGATTCTATCATTAAACTTACTCGGGCTGATGGGGCTACCTTGATCTTTTTCTTGAAGCTTACTACTTGGGAGTTTCATATTCACTTTGTAAATGTCCCAAAACACTCTATTTTAACCAAGGAAGAGGCACATGAGTCTTGAACTAAATATGATCTCTTGGGGCGATATATACATTTTAATAACCTTCCCCAAAATATGATTTGGCCATGGACACTTTTAGAATTAAACTAAATTTTGAAAGAACAACAAATCATGTAAAAATATATACAAAACATGGAAAATCATACATATTCCAAGTGGAAACATGCAGAGTGTGCACACGCACTTGTTTTTCTAAAATAAAACCTACACTATCCTACTCTAACTAAGGAAAATGAGAATCTAAACAAGTCGTAAAACATGTAGGAGAAATATCTTCCCTTTCTTACAAATTGAGACCATGTAATTGATTTGGCACTGAACATGGTATTTGATAAGAGTGAAAAACTATTTTGGAACCCATTCTCTACCCAATTCTTCAAAGTATCAGGTGAGAAAATAAAAATACCTCTTTTAGTGTTTTTACATTTGGATTTGAGAGGTATTATACTTGATCTTTGGTACATAATAGCTCTCCGATGATTTGTATTGAACATGAGTGGTTGCAACTACTTTTTGGCTCTAAACTAGCTAGATATCTAATTGGGTATGGGCTGATTCTTTTGATTTTTCCATATTCTTTGCAATTAGATCCAAGGTTGGAGTTGGTAGAAGCTATTTCCTTTTCATGGTGGATGTCTACAAGATTTTCTAGAATTGATATTTCTTCTTTTATAAACAACTAGGTTTCCACCCTTGTGTTCTCATGCTTTGCTTCCTCAAACAAGAAGCTAGAGAGCTCAAACTCATCCTCTTTGAAATATTGAGGCCCTCCCATTAAAAGTGCAACAAGCTCTAAACATGTAGAGAAATGAGGATCATTGCATTCCATTAAAGCACCTTTCTCACTTTCAAAACATTCTTCTCAAGGCCTTAGATGCCAATAGTGTTCAAAAACACTTTCTCCTCCCCTCTAGTTCCAATCTGATTTTCCTTCACATCTACCTAATTCTTCTTGACATTCAACACCTCCTTTTACACATTTTGGATCCTCTCATCCTCCCAATCTAAATCAGACCAATTTTTAAGAGATATGTAATTATCTTCTTTAATAGAATTGGTTGAAGAAGAGGTATAAAAAGGGAATGTTGATTTGTTTCATGCTTGGTTAGAGATGTTTGATACTCAAGAGACCTAATTTGATGAATTTGAGAAGATAAATTATCCTCCAAAACATACTCCTTACTTTTTTATCTGTTTCCTTCTAAATAAATGCATGATTTTGCATTAATCCTTGTTGTTTGAAGTGTTGCATTGGTTGTTCCTTCTCTCCAAAATAATAACAGACCTCCCTTTCTACCAACCTTGTAGGGTAACTTGGTTTAGTGAGTGTTTGGTAGAAGGTAGGGATTTCATACAAAATACCACATCTTTTGAAAAATTACTACATGGTTTAGAGAAATTGGATAGTGCTGCGGGTGGAGATGGGAGGAATTTTGCAAAGTATAGGGAATGCTTTGGGCATGATAAAATTGTGAAACATCAAATGAAGGACAAGGAAGAAAAGGAACTTCCTACTTTTAAAAAGGAACAGTGGATTTTTATTTATTTGTACAAGAAGAGGGTATAATTTGAAGTGGCGAGGAAGAATTGTAGCAATAGAGATGGGTTTTCTTTTTCCATCCTGAATAAGCATCTTCTCATCTTGTGATGCAATGGAAAAAGCTTAAAGAAGACTGCTACCTCCTAAGGATTGAATTAATATAGCTAAATCAACATCAAAGGACCTCAAATAATACAAGAATGTCATACCTTGTGGGGGTATGAATTCTTGAGGAATTCTGTGCCAAGTCCTTACAAATATGATGTTGAAATTAGAGATAAAATCCATTAGATCTGTTGTATTTTGCTAAGATGTTTTTGAGGAAAATGAAATCTACATCCTCCTTGAACTGGTTGTGTAGTTATTCTCCCAACTGATTCCATGTGGAAATGGATTGTGGAGCCAAACTATTGTACCAATCTCTTTCTTTTCCTTTGAATGATGAAACTAGAAGTTTGAGGTAAATGTTTTCTTCTCGTGATGTTGTGAATGACACAATGGTTTACTATATCTTGAATGTGATCAATGAGAGATTGATCTCCATTTCCATGAAAAAGAGGCAAGTTTTTTAGGGCTATTTTGGTGATATCATCCCATTACTGCAAATAAAGAGGATTGAACTTAAATGTGAGAATGGAAGAGCTCTTTTGAGAGCCATGAGAAGATGGGGGCATGAAAATGAATGAGAGAATGGAGGAAAATGTTGAAACTTGAGAAAATGGGTTCTCTAAATTGTTGGAGTTACCAGATGTGTTGGGAAATGCCTCAAAAGGTTGAATACTATCAAGAACACATCAAACTTGCTAGTGTGAAGTTTTAAAGCAAGATACACCTACCAAATAGAAATCTTTCTAATACCTAACCTAATGGGTGTGCCAAAAATTTTATGTCAAAAAGGTAACTCCTTAGGATTATGCATTATAGATCCCTACCTTTTGTTAACATGTGACCATATCTCAAGTTGTGGGACTTGTTACTTGAGATGGACCTTTGGAGAAGGACAACTTCCTCTACCTAATATAATGCTAAAACTACTTTAAAGAAAAAAATATAGCTAAATAACCCTAAAATAACAAGTCCAAGGGACCAAGGAGAGATAGATAGATAGATAGAGAGAGAGAGGGTTATAAAGATGCATGGAAATGAAATCCTAAGCTAAAAGGTGGTGATAACACCAAAAAAAGGTGATTACTCTCCACAAGGGGATGAAAAGTGAGAAATTATGGGAGAGAGGACATACATATGTCTCACACATAACAACCATGTAGACTAAACCTTGCTTCACATTTATAACAAAAAAATGGAAATTACAAGTAGGATATACACACAACATGCCAACATATGAAAAGGAGAGACAAGACTGCAAATAAAATGAGTTAAGGTAGACAAAGCATGCCATAAAATAGATTCTATTTCTTAAAATATGCACAAATCATTACATTCATGGTAGAAGATGAGAACACATTACAGAGACTAAATTAGAGTTCTAGAACTCATGGGAAGTTGCCACACTTTAAAATAGTGTCATTACAACAAAGATACATCCTTTCAAAATGAAGGATTTTAAAATTATATAGCACAAGGAAGAAAGAGAAGAGGGAAAATAGAGAGAGGCACAATTTTTTTAACTTTCAACCAATAAAAATTTGCATTGAAGTCTCTTATAAAGTACATGGGAATTCTACAAGGCCATTACTATGTGGATTGTGTCCTGCATAAGGAAATAAAGCTATAATTTGTATTTTCTAGTGGTTGAGCCTTCTGATTTGACCATTTTTGTGCTCAATACTACTCTTTTCTCCCTCAAAAGTTATGTTTGCTAGTTTGACCCACCAAATGCCATTAAATCTCAAATATTATTGTAACAAATTAGAGGGCTCAAGGAGAAATTTCCAAAAATATAAATTTTGTTTGATTTGGAGCTCTAGTTTGAAAAATATTTCCTTTTGAATATTTTCCTATTAGGAAGCACATGAACTCGCATGAGGCGGGCTCTCATTAACTCAGAAATTGGCCTCTACTAACATGTGCACTTTGTTTTGTCTTTTCCATGTTTATACCTCCCATTAGGTCACATATTGGGATTTTCTTCCCTAATTTCCCTTTTCTCTTTGCAAGCGAGTTTGCCTTTATGAAATATGGGCCACTAGAAAATTTCCACGTTTCTCGTAGTCTTAGATCTGTCCATTTCCCTTGTTAGCTCGATTAGAAATGAGAGGCAATACAAAATTTACACTTGACTAAGCATTGAGAAGTGTGATCCAATGAGTGCAATGTAAGTCCTTTTAATTTTCCCAGCCGACACTTGTGAATCATTAACCAATGAGGAAGTTCCACGCTCCTCAAATTGTCATAGTTTTCTTTAGCTCTAACTACAAACTGTGAAGTGTGAGCCAATGAGAAATCTCCATGCACTTTGTAATGTTAATATTTTATTTATCTTCTCTTTCCTACTATGAAAGATTGGCCAATGAGGAGTCTCCACACTCCTTGCATTGTTAAACTTGTTAGTCTTGTCTTTAACCTTTACATTTTGTAGACTGCAAAAGGTTAGCCAATGAAATGGTTCCATGTAGCTTCATGTCACAACTTCTCACTTTGGCGGACTTAGAAACTTTTGGCTCCATAAATTTTCTACCACTTGTTGGTCTGGACCATTGATCTTCCGCCACTTGTTAACCCCCAACTCCTTCATGTGTTCCATTGACCTTTATTGACTTGTTTGTCCTACCATGTACCCGAAACTCTATCCATTCCAACAAATTTTGTAGAATTGAAGTCTACCAGGCCCGAAACCTTTGAGGAAAGTCAAAATGATGCCACATGGCTCTTGTATGATGCATAACAATGAATTTGACATCCAAATGAATGTCACTCAGATTTTTAATAGAATATTCTAATAAATTAGCCTACTCTCCCATGGTTTTTTGAAATCCAATGGCCCATGCTTTTGGAAAGAGGAAATTTATAGTCGTATGAACATTCCGGACCTATGAAATGACTAAGTCCAATTTTGATGTGTTATCCAAATTCACCCGAGGGTAAATTTGGGATACCTCAACCTATTACATCACTATGGATTAACTCAAACAAGTTAGAGGAATTAGACTCATGATGTTTGTGAAATAGTTCAATATGTTAATTACCACACAAGAAACTTTCACAAGATCCATGGTCTCATTTCATTGTAGGGAGACCTATAACAAGGTTAAGGTGGGACATTTCATACAAACTCTTAAATTTCACATGCCCAAGCCTTTCATTCTATAATTGAACATTATTTCAAGAAGAAGAGAAGACAAGATTCAACAAAAAATCCTTCAAAGATATGCAAGACATTCCCTAAAAACCAACAACAATAATCTTGCAAAGATCATTATTTACATCTTGTTATCAAAAATTCCCCCAGGGTAATTTTGATAACATGCATCGAATATTCAAGTCCAAGGCACATTGATTGATTGGAGAAAGCGTCATGTTTAAGGGTTCCCTCATTTTTCTAACTCTCTGTCGAGGTTGAAAAGAGCAAGCTACGAGAAAATGTGAAAAAGTTACGAGAAGGCAAGTAGGTTGATCCGAGAAAAAATTGTGAAAATCGGCTAAGTCTAGTCCACGGGGCCACTGTCGGGACATTTGGGACGTCAAGGCGCGGATCGGGCGAAAAGCCTCCCGAGTGGCCCAAACGGCAAAGGGACATTTGGGGCGAAAGCAAGCGGACACGGAAAGCCGATTCGGCGAAGGAGAAAAAATTTGAGTGGGACAGATTCGGGACAAGAGTACGCGAAAGGACCCGAACCACGGATTAGTCGAAATGAGCAGATGGTCCGAAAGCAAATGGGACATTTGGGCGCGAGGATGCGAAATCGGCGAACCAGGCGAAAAGAGTCAAGGCAGCCGAAGCTTGATGCAGGACACGCGTGGGACAAAAAGGTGCGAATCGGCCGAACCAAGGTGATTCGGGAAAATTTGTCCCGGATGGTCCGAAAACAAATGGGACATACGGGCGCGGAGTACGTGAACCGGCGGTTTAAGAAACAAGAAACCTCAAAGCATAAGGAAAGTGGGACAGATTGGGACAAATGGACGCGGTGGAGAGCAAAAGAGCCGAAAGGGCGAAAACCAATGAGAAGCTGCCACGTGTCCTCACAAGAGAAAGGTCCAAAAAGTCAAAGGCGAAGTTTTCGAGAACTCATCCAAACCAATGGGATAGTGCCACGTGTCCCGGCTAGGGCCCACAAGGAAATTTCAAAGGAAAGGCCCGCTTGAAAGGTGGAGGAGAGAGAATTATTCAGTGAATCAAAACTGCCACGTGTCATCCATGGCGAATGCGCAGGAAAATTTTTTAAAATCCGTTTTGATACCGTGCCCTAAATCTTGGATCGTCATATCTTTTGATCGAGCTCGGATTCACACGTTCTTGATATCAACGGAAAGCTTGTGAGATGCTCTACATGATTCCAGGGTCAATCTTGCATTTTAGTGTAGTCTAGAGAGAGAAAATTCAGAAACGTCTCGGCGCGTAGTAATGGCCGGAAGCGACGTTTCAACAACCAGTTTAATGCACATGGGTCGCATCCTTCTTCAGCACGGCCAGAAGTGACATTTCAGCGGCCAAATTAATGCAGAATGGGTTGCATTCTCCTCAAAATCGGTCAAAGATGGTAGGGTATGGGTTGTTAAGGTCCTCCATTCGATTTAATGCATTGGCATTCAATGAGGAATGGGCTTGCACGTTTCCTATGTTTTACGTCCCGGGCTCGACCCATGCAATGTAGAAAGCTAAATTTGGCTCATATGATAAGAATTTGTTCATTCTTTACTGCTTCCTCCCTTCTTTTCTTCTCTAGGGTTAAAAATGGAGCTCGAACCTCCTCACGCTTTCTGTAATGGCATTTTTGCCTTTACCAATGGAATAGCAACAAAAATGTGTTTTGTGATGCATCTGTCCATCCTTGCTCATTTTTGCTTGTTCTCTTCTTGCCTCTCTTCATTGCGAGGGTATTTGTGCATGTTTGAAATTGCAGTGCAGGCATGTGTGTTCATGGAGTTTTGGGACATTTTACAGTGTGAAATCTATCCTTGGGCTGTGATGCATCTTGTCCATCCTTCCCATTGCTCACCTCTCTTTGTCCATGGCGTTTTGATAGATGTCCAACATTATCCTTCTGGTGTATCACCGTTTTAGTGTAGGCTTTTGCTATTTTTTTTTCTCTCTCTCTCTCTCTCTCTCTGTCTTCTTGGCATGGTCGGATTAGATTAGATTAGCTTCTGCACTGGAATAGCTTGTGGCGGAGTAGTTTGGAGCAGGAACCAGCCTTCTCTAGAGATTCCTCTCTAGTTTCACAAGTCCCACGCTTGGAGAGAGGTTTCCATGTTGTGCAATCACTGCTTTGGATGCACGAGTGATCAACCTAGAAGCCTGATCGCATCCAAGGGAGGTCTTTGTGATTTTGCACTAATAGTTTTGGCACGCCGGTGGGACCTTAGAGGTCTTCCACTTCATCTTTTCTTTTTCAAAGTTGGGTGTGTTCTATGAAGATTTTAGCCTTTGGAGGCACTTGCAAACACATCGGCAACTCCATCGATCAAGTAACCCATTTCTTTGAGCTTATGAGACCCGTTTCCATCCATTTTCATCCATCTTTCTTTCCATCCCTTTCATTCTTTTCCATTCCATGAAGTTGTGCAATCATGACTTCATTTCCATCATGGAATTCACATCAACAACAATATATTCCACCTCAACATGTTTTACAAATCCTCCAAATCAGCATTTTGAAGCAGATTCAAGATATATGCATACCCATATGAGCAGCTAGTGCAAAGTCGGTTTGGCTCACAGAGCTTTCCCAAGAGCAAGTACGCATGCAATGAAGACCATCGAGATGCAAGATGCTGGTTTGTTGAGAAAAATCCAAAAAATGGAGGTGGGGATGGTGCACCTGATCCAGGCTCAAGCACAAATGAAAGCTTTTGGAATCGGTTATGGAGCACCCTGTCCATGGGTGGGACCTTTTCCAAGGCATTACACCCTCAGGAGAAACTTGACTTCATGATTGCAACTCCGCCTAGGCTTGCAAAGTGGATCGGAGGAATAGAGGTGTATGAGAGAAGTATTCAGCAACCTTGTCAATGGGTAAGCACACCATCTCATACCTTTTCTTTTCCTCTTTCCCAATCTGTATCATTTCAGCAGTGTCAAGTTTCAAACCCTCCATCTGCTGTCCCAAGTGTTGAATCCATTTCTCCACCCCCTAATCTTCCACCCCATCTTAATTCTTCTTTCCTTTTCCTTCCAAATAGTCATCCTCTCCACAAGAGCTAACGAAAATACCCCCTCCTCCAAAGAAACAAGAGGTTTCATTGCCTCCACCACCACAAAAGATTGCAAAAATCAGTCATCAAGGACAGCAAGAAGAGAGAGCCCAACGAAAAGAAATGATGGCAGACGATTTGAAGGTTTGGGCTGCCAAGTTTGGGATGATAAAATCCCCTTGATGGTTAAACCTACGAGAAGAGGCTAAGGTTGAACAAATGGTGAGTGAGGACTGATTTTTTTGCAACAAAAGAAGAAGATCTTGCAGTCCCAACTTGTCCTCTAGAAGCAGTTGAAGAGTTTGACTTGACAAACTTCATGCCAGAGGAAGAGTTCAATCAAGAGCAAGATTGTCTTCAAACATTGGAGGAAGGAGGAGCTGCTCCAAATCCAAAAGAAGAGGAACACATTCTAGCTATGGAGGAGAAAAGTGCGGATCCAAGGGCTTTGAGCACAAAGCGAGGCTACAGGAGTTCTTCTTTGACTTCACCTCTCCTAAGTTCTAATCAAGAGGAGTTTGATCTCTCAAACTCAAGATTGGAGAGTGAAGGAAACCATGGTGGTCAAATTGCGAGATCAAGAGGACACCATGGGAGAAGTTGAACCAATAGGACATCAATGAGGCGGTTTACCCTGTCAGATTTGGAGGCTGTTTTGATGGAGAAGAGCTGGTTGAGTTTTCACCATTCTCTCTTTCATCATCCACATCCCAAACAAAAGAGCCTCTTTTAGTCATGAAGGAGAACATTCATTTGCGGCAGCCTTTGCATCTTATAGCAGCCCTTTGGAATCAAGATTGGAAGATTTTAATCTTCCATGTTCTTCATTGGAGGAAGAGAAAGGACAAAAGAATCCCACCATTTCTTCCACGTCATCCATCTCGGAGGGTCTACGAGAAAACTCCATTTTGGAGTTGAAAATCAGAGCTATGGGCATATCAAGCGGATCAGACCTTGCCAATCAGGTATTTGGCTTCATTCGAGCCAAAGGAGAAGCCACAACCGGTCATGCTTACTTGAGCATGTTCTGAGAATACCAAGGATGCTGCCATACCTTTTCAATCCAAATGTAGAGCAACTAAAAGAGGTATTGGATTTGTTTTAGTTGATACCTTGATTATTTGGATAGAAGACCAGCTTCTTGTTGATTTTCCATCCATCCAAACAGCCATGATCAGTGCAAATCAATTGCATGGCTGCCAATTTTGAAGAAAGGAAGCTATTTTGCCAACTTGATTGCGGGTTTGTTTAGCTTACCTTTGCTTCATTAGAATAGAGTAGGTAGGTTTGCTTTCGGCGGAAGAAGTGCTTGTGCACACTCGCATGTTCCATTTGGGGCATGTATGATTTTGATTCTATACATAGTTTTGGTGTTGCTGGTTTTGCTCTTGCACATTCGTTCAGTGGCATTTTGGTAAGAACAACTCCAAAGTGGGTTTCAAGTGGCTCAGAGGAAGTTTTCAAAGTTCGAGATCAGTTTTCGGGCTTGCTTATGACTCTATGCCCAATGGATTGCTTCACAGAGACTCACGATCATTCATCTAAGTGAGATGACCCCAGCGAGTCACCAAATTGTTATCCAAATTCCCCACCGGGGTAATTTTGATAACATGCATCGAGAATATTCAAGTCCTAGGCACATTGATTGATTGAGCAAACATCATGTTTCAGGGTTCCTCATTTTTCTAACTCTCTGTCGAGGTTGAAAAGAGCAAGCTCCGAGAAAATGCGAAAAAAAGAAGGCAAGTAGGTTGATCGAGAAAAAATTGTGAAAATCGGCTAAGTCCATCGGCGGGACATTTGGGACGTCAAGGCGCGGATCGGCCGAAAAGCCTCCCGGCGGCCCAAACAAGCAAAGGGACATTTGGAAGAAAGTACGTGGCGGGCGGAAAGCTGAAGTTCAGCCGAAGGAGAAAAAATGACTAAGCTGCTTTGCCGGGACAAGTTGGGACAAGAGTACGCGAAGGACCCGAACCGGCCAGATCGGCCAAAATGAAACAGACGGTCTGAAAGCAAATGGGACATTTGGGCCACGAGGGCGCGAACCAGCCGAAGCGAGCGAAAAGATTCAAGGCAGCCCGAAGCTTGATGCAGGATGCGCGGGACAAAAAGCGCGAACCGGCGAACCGGGTGATTCGGGAAAATTTGTCCCAGGCGGTCCGAAAACAAATGGGACATCGGGCGCGAGTACGTGGCCGCCAAGTCGGCCGAAACAAGAAACCTCAAGCACAAGGAAAAGTGGGATAGTTGGGACAAATGGACGCGGTGGACGCGAAAAGAGCCGAAAGGGTGAAAACCAATGAGAAGCTGCCATGTGTCCTCACAAGAGAAAGGTCCAAAAGCCAAAGGCGAGTTTTCAAGCACCGATCCGAACCAATGGGATAGTGCCACGTGTCCCGGCTAGGGCCCACAAGGAAATTTCAAAGGAAAAGCCCACGGAAAGTTGGAGGAGAGAGAATTATTCAGCGAATCAGAACTCGCCACGTGTCGTCCAGTGGCGAAGCGCGGAAATTTTTTTAAAATCCGTTTTGATACATTTGTGCCTAAATCTTTGAGATCGTCAAATCTTTTGATCGAGCTCGGATTTGCACATTCTTTATATCAACGGAAAGCTTGTGAAATCCTCTACATGATTCCAAGGTCGATCTTGCATTTTAGTGTGATCTAGAGAGAGAAAATTTAGAAAACATCTCTGGCGCGTAGTATTGGCGGCGGCGTTCAACAACTTGATTTAATGCTCATGGGTCGCAAAATACGGCGAAGTGAGCGTTTGTTCAAATTAATGCAGAATGGGTTGCATTCTCCTTAAAATTGGTCAAAGATGGTAGGAGTATGGGTTGGTAAGGTCCTCCATGCTGATTTAATGCATTGGCATTCAATGAGGAATGGGCTTGCACGTTTTCCTACATTTTTGTCCCCTGGGCTCGACCCATGCAATGTAAAAAGCCAGATTTGGCTCATATGATAAGAAGTTGTTCATTCTTTCTACTCGGCCTCCTTCTTTTCTTCTCTAGGTTAAAAATGGAGCTCGAACCTCCTCCCTACTCTGTAATGGCGTTTTTGCCTTTTACTAATGGAATGATGTTACTCAGGCAAACTTTTGGAGCAACAAAAACGTGTTTTGTGATGCATCTGGTCCATCCTTGCTCGCTTTTTTCTTGTTCTCTTCTTGCCTCTCTTCATTACGAGTATTTGTGCATGTTTGAATGTTCATTGCAGTGCAGGCTGTGTTCATGGAGTTTTGGGACATTTTATGTGTGAAATCTATCCTTGGGCCTCGTGATGCATCTCCGTCCATCCTTCCCATTGCTCACCTCTCTTTGTCCCATGGCAGCGGTTTTGATAGATGTCAACATTCTCCTTCTCTCGGTGTATCACCGTTTTAGTGTAGGCTTTTCTATTTTTCCTTTCTCTCTCTCTCTCTCTCTCTGTCTCCTTGGCATGGTGATTAGGATTAGATTAGCTTTCCTTTGGAATAGCTTGTGGCGAGTAGTTTGGAGCAAGAACCAGGCCTTTCTCGGAGATTCCTCTCTCGGTTTCACAAGTCCCACGCTTGGAGAGAGGTTTCCATGTTGTGCAATCTGCCCGGAGTGATCAACCTAGAAGCGATCTGCGTCAAGGGTTCTATTATTTTGCACTAACACATACCATTTATCTTTTAATAACATAACTTTGCAGTTTTATTTAGCTAGTTGAGAACAAGATAAAATGTTTATCTTTAAGTTATGAACAAATAAAACATTACTAATTGTTCCATTTTCTAACTTAACTTTTCCACAAAATTTAGACCTAATGACAAAATTATCACACACACACACACACACACACATTATCATGATATTATACAACATTGGAAATAATTTAATGAATATATGGCGTATTCCCGGATGAACCACCTGTCCTAGAATCCAATCATTGTCATTAGAGGTTGTGTGAGTAGTATAAGGAGAAATAGTTTTGTCATCAATGTTAGCTTGGTTTTTAAATTGGTTTTGATTTACATTCTTCTTCTTTTTACTATTGAAGTTCTTATTTTTAGCATTATTATGAACTTTATTAACTTTAGAGCAATAATCAACTAATTTGTGGACAAATTTAAGACATTGGTAAATGTTCCATCAAAATTGATGTCAAACTTTTGATTATTCTTAGGTTTGAACTTCTATTTAAAGTTTGATTATTCATTAGTATTGTTGTTATTCTTAGTTGTAAATGATTTTCTATTTTGGAGAACAATGTTTGAGAGGCATTCTCTTTTGAGAAAAAGTTATCCATTACTCTTTCTTCTTGAATGAGTAGAGAGGACAAGGTATCTAAATCAGGTAAATAAAATTTATTTTATATTTAGAATTCAAAATAGAAATTTAATATCTAAATTTTTCATGTATGTTAATCTAAATAATTGTTGGGCCCTAAAATATTGACTAAGTACAATAAGGCACATGGGCACGTAAGGCCTAAGCTAAAGGGTGGGTATGCAAGAAGAAAGCACACAAGGTAGGGTTCTAGGAGGGTTTTGGAAGGACCATGTTATGCGCCGGTAGAATAAGGTCTCAGGACTTAGGCGTATTTGGCGTATCATGTAGAACACGAGAAAAGTGTGACCCACCTGCACATGATGAATGGATAAGGTGCCGGAGGGACAGTTGGCCTAGGAATACACCCTAAAATGGAAGCTTCTAGAAGACCATCATGGAAAGGAGTGGAGAGCTTAGGCTTGGAGGAGCATGCTCCCATGGAGGACCACATTTGGACACTTGGCGACAAATCGAAGCCTTAGAAAGGTGGTTTGGTAGTTCAAGGGGCCTATAAATACAAGCGCCTAAAGAAGAATAATGAGAGATATCAATAGAGAGCGGAGCTCTGTAGAAATGTTGTAAGGATTTGTATTGGGTTGGGTGGATAAAATATAGGAGAAGGATGCATCAAGGGGCTTGGGATTGTAAATTTTCTTTTTGAGAGCTAAGGAATGTAGATCTAGTTATGATGTATGACTCCATCTGCCATATTGTGATGTTCTGTAATGAATCTAATGGATGTAATGAGGTTACCAACTTATTTGAATATGATCATTAATGATTATGGTCCATCCTCATATCTTCATAGTTATATTTCATGTGTGTTTATGAAATGAGTATGAATCCTTATGCATTTTCCTTTCTATTTTGATTTTAGTCCTATTCTGTTAAAGTATCCTTCTGGTTGGAATGACTACATTGGTCTAGAAGCCGTTCTGAGCTCTATGATGATTGCATGTCTCATTTCCACTCACTCTCTTTAAATTCCTATCATAGATGATGTATCCCACTAAAATCACATAAAGGAGAGACTCCGCCCACACGTGCCTCGGGTGAGTGCTCCACTTTCTGATGGGTGATAGGCCGATGTGCATGGGGTTCCCTTATTCTTGATCTGTGTAAAAATGACTACATCTTGGTTCTATTTCCAAGAATTCTTTTAGAATTTCTAGTGGGAAATAACATACATCATGATCTCGTGCAATGAGCGTGATAGAGCGTTTAAACTTGGAAAGTGTTGAATCATGGTTTAAGAGCACGAAGGATAAATTTTCTCAAAGATTTAGAATTGGACCCGAGTTTGATGCACATAGATGGGTAGAAGAGAACCTAAACCATAATTTGTATGAAAAAAATTTTGTTGCTTCCAGTAAAGAGATCTCGTATGAATGGCTCTTGGCATATACATCTAAATCAAGCTAGATTTATAGATCACATGCATGGACCCAAGAAGAGTACCGAGGCTACAAGATGTAGATTCGATGTGGACTTGTGCTTTATGGATCATTGGTGAAAAAGAGTGTTGACTATCTAAACCCTGGAATATGCTATTTCCATGTATTCTTGTCCGAAGATGTTGAGTACAAGTTTTACTGCGGGAGCCCAAAGGATCATTTCTATGTGTTATCCCTCCGGAAATGAAGATCTTGATTGTTAGCTTGAGTTTGGAGGCATTTCAATGGCCGGATAAACCATTTTAAGCATTGAGTGAGGCAGCTAGGGTGGAGGAAGATGACATATATTATGACCGAGAAAGAAATGGAGGAGAGACGACTCAAGTATAGTGAAGCGCATGAAAGGGAGATTTCTAGAAAACATAAGGTTTTAGGTGTTATGTTTTGGAGCCTATTTTCATGTTAGAGGGTGGTTTATTAACCCATGGGTAATGGGTAACGTTATGGGATATTTTTTGGCCCATGGTTTTTTGCCCATTGTTTTGATACCCACGGTTCTGTATCAAACTAATTAAGTAATTGTCTATTTATATGGTCTTATGCATATAATATATATACAAGCAAATGTATTGCAGATGTGCTTTGAATTCGAGTGGGATTTCTATAGAGTTTGTTGAGCATAGCTCCAAACGGATCTGGGTATTGTATTAAGAGAGTGGAGGCTTGTAATAAAATCTGAGCAAGTGATTCTTGGTGGACGTAGCCCAAATTGGGTGAACCACGTTAAATCTTGTCTCTTTGTGTTGTGTTATTTATTCTACACTTTTATTTGAGATCTATAATATTTTCGCATATTTGTTTCTCTTATTGCGATTCTGTATGGGATTATTCCACATATTTTATCTCTTATTTCCTAACAATTCATATCAGAGCCTAGTTTGGTTTGCTGAAGTGTTGAATCATAGGGAAATTTTTATCTTGAGTGGGAGCTATGGTAGATGATGGAAGATCTAGGGTTGATAAATTCAACGGGTAGAATTTCAGTCTTTGGAAGATGCAGATGGAATATTATGTTTATCGAAGGATATTTATACTCCGTTTCCGAGAAGGTGAACAAACCCTCGAGTATGATAGATGCGGAATGGGATTTGTTGGATCGGAAGGCACTTGGAATGATCTGGATGTGTCTTGCATCTTTGGTATTATTTAATGTTTCAAAGGAAAAGACTACAAAAGAACTGATGGATGCATTAGGGAAGTTGTATGAAAAACCCTCTGCCTCTAATAAGATATTTTTAATGAAAAATTTGTTTAATATGAAGATGTATGAGAATAGTTTAGTAGCAGATCATTTAAATGATTTCAATATGGTTGTGAATATGATAGCTTCAATTACAATAGAATTTGATGAAGAAGTTAGGGCTTTATTAATTTTGTGCTCTTTACCTGAAAGTTGGAATAGCTTGGTAATGGCGGTAAGCAACTCAGTTCCAGCTAACTCGAAGTTGAAGTTTGAGGATGTTGTAGGGGTGATTCTAAGTGAGGAAATGCAAAGAAAAATCTCTAGGAATCTTCTACTTTAGGGAATGCTTTGACAGTGGAAACTAGAGGGAGACAGAAGAATAGAGGAAACCGTGGAAAATCGAAAGATGAGCAAGGTCAAAATCCAAGAGCAAGATTGTATGTTGGAACTATGGAAAGTCTGGGCATGTAAAGAAAGAGGATGTTGGGAGCTTCGGACAAGAAGAAACAACAAGAAGAAAACAAGGAGGCAAATTTTGCATTAGGTAATGTATGCCAGGATGCTTTGATTCTTTCTTTGCATAATATTAATGAATCTTGGGTTTTAGATTCAGGGGCTTCTTTTCATGCTACTCCACATAGGCATTATTTTTTGATTATGTTCAAGGGGATTTTGGGCATGTTTTTCTTGGTGATGATGAGCCTTACAGATAGTTGGAAAATGTTCTATTTAGGTTAAGATGCGTAGAATGGAAATACATGGCTATTGAAGATGTCGGACATGTGCCTACATTAAGGAGAAATTTGATATCGGGGGGCAATTGGGAAGTGATGGTTGTCTTGTGATATTTCTGAGATGAATCTTGGAAGGTCACCAAGGGTGCTCTTGTGGTGGCAAGAGGTAAGAAGGTTGAAACCTTGTATTTATCCACCGATAGTACTAATGATTGTAATCTCGTGGCTTTATATGTAGATACAACATTATGGCACTATAGGCTTGGTCATATGAACCATAAGGGCATGGACATCATACAAAAGAATTTACTGGATATACATAAATAGGTTTGGAGTTCCATGAGGACTGCATATATGGGAAACATAAGCAAGTAAGGTTTGCTCAAGGCTAGACCTACAATGAAAGAGAGTAAGTTAGAGCTGGTGCATTTTGATGTGTGGGGGCCGGGTATCATCTCTTGGGGGTTCAAGTTATTATGTTACTTTTATTGATGATGCAACAAGGAAAGTTTGGGTTTATTGTATTAGAAACAAATATGATGTATTTGATACTTTTGTTAAATGGAAAGCCTTGGTAGAGAATGAAACATGCCTTAAGTTAAAATATCTTAGGTCAGATAATGGAGGGGAGTATTGCAGTAATGAATTTGATGATTATTGTTCTAAGAATGGAATCATGCATGAAAGACAATTCTATGAACTCTGCAGCAGAATGGGGTATCGAAAGGATGAACAGAACAATAATGGAATGTGCTAGGAGCATGAGGTTACATGTAGGATTGCCTCTTTCTTTTTGGGTAGAAGCGGTGAGCACAATTGTGTACTTGATAAATAGAGGACCCTCAAGTGCCTTAGATGGAGGCATACCTGAGGAGGCTTGGTATGGTAAGAAAGTTGATTATTCATTTCTTAGATTCTTTGGATGTGAGGTGTTTGTTCATATAGACAAGGATGATAGGACCAAGCTAGAGGCTAAATCAGAAAAATGTACTTTCATTGGTTATGGTGGTGATGAATTTGGATTTAAATGTTGGAGTATTAAGGACAAGAAAATCATTCGAGTCTAGGGATGTGGTCTTTAATGAGAAAGTCATGTATAAGCAACGATTCACAGGGAAAATAAGGAAGAATCCAAGAAAGAATATGCAATGGTAGAGGATCTTCGGATGGGAAAGTGACCCATGAATCAATTCAGGAACCTACTCAACAGGAACCCCAAACTCCTATAGTGAGGAGGTCTTCTAGGGTAATAAAAGAACCTGAACATTTTTCTCCTTCTCTTTATTATTTATTACTCACTAATAGTGGAGAGCCAAAGAGCTTTGATGAAGCAATGCAGGTAGATGCCAATAAGAAGTGGGAGTAAGCCATGGATGAGGAGCATAAGTCTCTCATGGAGAACCAAACTTGGGATTTGGTGAAGCTACTAGAAGGAAAAAGATCATTTCAGAACAAGTGGGTGTACAGAGTTAAAGATGAAGAAGGAGGAAAGAAAAGATATAAGGCCGGTTGGTGGTCAAGGGTTTACACAGAAACAAGGTATAGATTTTGATGAGATCTTTTCTCCTGTAGTAAAAATGACTTCTATTAGAACTGTTCTTGGAATAGTGGCATCAGAAGACTTGCACTTAGAACAGTTAGATGTAAAGACTGTATTTATCCATGGTGATTTAGAGGAGGAACTATATATGCAAAGCAACCTTGAGAGGGCTATGAGGTCAAAGGTAAAGAGGATATGGTGTGTAAACTGAAGAAGATCTTGTATGGCCTGAAACAAGCTCCATGTCAATGGTATAAGAAGTTTGATAGCTTCATGATGGAGCAAGGTTATATTAGATGTCATTCTGACCATTGCGTGTATACAAAGAAATTTGAGGATGGAAGTTATATTATCATGTGTTTGTATGTTGATGACATGTTGGTTGCAGGTAAAAACATGTAGGAAATAAAAGTACTCAAGAAATAGCTAAGTGAATCCTTTGATATGAAGGATTTGGGGGCAGCCAGACAAATCCTTGGTATGAGGATAACTCGGGATAGGAAGGAACAGAAGCTGACTTTATCTTAGGAAGAGTACATTAAGAAGGTATTGGATAGGTTTAACATGTAGGATGCTAAACCGGTTGGGACTCCTTTAGCAGGCCATTTTAAGTTATCAAAGGAGCAGTGTCCCAAGACAGAGCAGGAAAGAAACCAGATGTCCAAGGTACCTTACTCATCAGTAGTTGGTAGTTTGATGTATGCTATGGTGTGCACTAGGCCTGATATTGCCCATGCAGTGGGAGCTGTGAGTAGATTTATGAGTGATCTAGGTAAAGAGCATTGGTAAGAAATAAAGTGGATCCTTCGGTATTTGAGAGGGACCATGGGGACAATTTTGTGCTACAGTGGATCAGACACCACTTTACGTGGTTATGTAGATTCAAACATGGCTGGAGATGTAGACAGTAGGAGGAGCATGACATGTTATATTTACACTATAGGTGGGATGGCAACAGTGAGCTGGATTTCATGACTACAGAAGCTGGTGGCTTTGTCAACCATGGAGGTTGAGTATGTTGCTGCCACAAAGGCAAGTAAAGAGATAATTTGGTTACAAAAATTACTTGAGGAGTTGGGGCATAAGCAGGAGGAATGTAAGTTGTATAGTGATAGTCAGAGTGCTATACACCTAGCTAAGAACTTTGCTTTCCACTCCAGGATGAATCATATACAATTGAGATATCACTTCATCAGGACAGCTTTGGAAGAAGATAAGTTGAAGTTGGAGAAGATTCATACCAGTCAGAATCCTGCAGACATGATGACCAAGGTGGTCACAAGGGATAAACTAAAGCTATGTTTAGCTTTGGTTGGCCTTTGTGGATGACAGTGAAGGGTTGAGAAGATTTCTCAGTGGAAATTAGTCTCCAAGTGGGAGATTGTTATGTTTGTGGAGCTTGTTTTCATGTTAGAGTGTGGTACACCTTTTATGTGTTACATTCAGGTATTTTTATGGTGGTCCCACTCACCGGTGAGCGGGTCAAGGGGGTTGGGGGTGAAGCCCCCCCGATCGATGGGGGCTCAAGGGCGAAGCCCCCGAAGCAAATTTTCATGGGTGGTTTATTAACCCATGGGTAATGGGTAATTGTTATGGGTTGTTTTTGGCCCATGGTTTTTTTTTACCCATTGTTTTGTACCCAATTTTTGCCAATTATTTTGATACCCACGGTTTTTTTCCCATTGTTTTGATACCCATGGTTTTGTATCAAACTAATTAAGAAATTGTCTATTTATATGGTCTTATGCATATGATATATATACAAGCAAACATATTGCGAGATGTGCTTTGAATTTGGGTGGGAATTTCAGAGAGTTTGTTGAGCATAGCTCTAAATGGATCGGATATTATATTGAGAGAGTGGAGGCTTATAATAAAATATGAGCAAGTGATTCTTGGTGGACATAGCCCAAATTGGGTGAACCACGTTAAATCTTGTCTCTCGTGTTGTGTTATTTATTCTACACTTTTATTTGAGATCTGTAATATTTTCTCGCATATTAGTTTCTCTTGTTTGTGATTTTGTAAGGGATCATTCTACATATTTTATCTCTTATTTACTAACAAAGTATGTATGATGGATATATGGAGGCGGATGTTGCGGGAAGGATTTGAGGTTCACACAGAGGACGTGGAGACTTAGTAGTCTACATGCTACCCCATCTTGTAAATGCATAAGAGAAACCCTTCGGATTCTAATGAGAGTTCACCTTGCGGAGAGAGAAGAGTCATTGGAGTGCATTTGAACCCACACGGTGATCGAAACCCGATGCTTGGTTTTCTAGATCAAGGGAAGAATATTGTTAACCCAGCTGGTATCAGTGGAAGTGATCAATCTACACACAAGAGACATAATTTCTTATTTGGGACTTCTATAGCTGCACATACCATTTCAGTGTTTGGAGGAATTTTTGGGCAGAGTGTGGATACACAAGATTTTAGTCTCATGTCTGGGAGTGGTGTGGGGTACATTATTGGTGGTGGGATGTTATCACAGACCATCGGTGTGTGTTCATTGATGGAACTTTGGGGACCCTAGGTACGACCACTTCGTGCCTATTCTTTGGTTGCATGAGGATATGGAGGTACAACCGGTGGGACTAGGGGAACAGGACCTAGTGGATTTAGTGGATCTAGTGGGTCATTAGGCAAAGGACATAGAAAATCTAGTGGATCCGACGTGGAGGACACACTGGGGGAAACCACGGCTCTAGCTCGGGAAGACAAGGACCCCAACCACCCCAAGTGTTTTTGAGATTTCTTTGCACTTACCAAGCTGCATGTGTATTAAAGATGTTGTGGAGCATGTTCACAAGTGTGAGTTTCTATGGCACACAAAGGGGATCACAACCCTAGAATGAAAGGCTAGTCAGTTTGCAACAATATTGCAAGGGCACACGCACATAGTTGGTACAAGAAGTATGACCCACATTAAACAATGGTAGATTACACCGCATTGAAAAATGCCTTCCTAGCAGAATTCCACATCCCTGAGTTTGAAAAGAAGAGCATCTACACCCTTTAAGAGATTTAGCAGGAATGGAAAAGTGTGTGTGGGAGTATGATGTGTAGTTTAAGAATCTCTGTCAAATTTATCCTATGATATTCACCCTTCACAACATGCTCAATGGTTTTTTGTAGGGTTGATAACACCATTTAGAAGGGCATTATCCCATTAGACTTACATGAGACCCACATGAGGTGTTGAAGCTTCCCGCCCTACGTCTTTGAAGCCGTTGGGAGCATTGACACTAGTGTTAGCCCGTTTCGGAAGATCAAATCACTACTATGACTAAGAAGTTGGAAAATTTATCCGTGAACTTGGTTCATGAGACTTAGAGTGGAATATGGTGTCAGATTATGAAGTAGAGGGCATGTCAAGGATAGTTCCCTCGGAAGATAGTATGCATCGTAGTAATAGAATGTGAAATTTGTCATGAGGACCATGATACGAGTAGATGTCCCTTGCTACAATGTGTAATTAGGAAGAATGTATCTTGCTACTGTAATATTTGTACCTCTATGACCCATGATACCAAGGATTGTTGGCTTATTGACTAGATCCTTGAGGCCATTGACCATGGTGTGCATCAAACTAGCATTGTGCCAATAGATCTAAGGGTGATTATCACTATTATGAGGAGTGCGTAGATGGAGGTGCACACAAAAGGGGATTTCGTGGAGGATTCCATGGTCATGGTAACCGCAGAGGAAGAAGTGAGTTCTAACATAGAACCTATTTCAATTGTGGATCTACAGACCACTACAATAGTGAGTTCCCGGACTTACTTGTAGTGCTCATGGTGTGGGAAGAAGCACAAGTATGAGGATTGCCTTGAGTTATTTGAGCATATGATTCAGTAGCACCGAAAATACAAGGGCATTGCAATGGTAAGCATTAAGAAGGTTGACACACAATGGATGCCACAGTGACATGTGATGCAAGCTTGGAACCTATTATGGTAACAAAAGAGCAGAGGACACGCATGAAAAGGAAATGCCAAGGCAAAAGAACCTGGTTTCAAGGGAAGAAGTGGTACATGGGAAGTACCCAGACCCTACGCATCAAAAGGAGGTATATCAAGAAACTATAGACATCATTCAAAGTTTACAAGGAAAAATCTAGTCTCTAAATGAGTAGTCAAGAGGGAGGATAAAATAAGGAAGGTCAAGGCACTAAAAGATGACTTAGATGAGGTCAAGGAAGTATGTAAAATTCTAAGGCAAGATAATATCATTCCCTTGCTAGGATCATGGTTGAGAGAGAAGGTACCACGTGCCGGAGGAGAGTGTGAGAGGAAGGTCTTGCATGCAAACCTTCCCCCTCACAACCTTGACTATGATAAGGAGATCACATTAAATGGGGTCATAGATGGATGGATCCTTAGTAATATCCTCATTGACACAAGTGCAGAGGTCAATGTTCTCACCTTGGATGCATGACATCAAATGGGAAGACCTGCATTATAGCCATCTTCGAATGAGCTGCATATGAAAAAAAAGGGCAATGCCCATCGGTATCTTAAAAGATGCATCCATCACCATTCAAGGGGCTACATTTACTAGGGAATTCAAATTCTTGGTGCTCATTGAGGCAGAAAATTTCCTAGCATTACTTGGGCACCTATGGTGCTATAAGGACAATGCGGATCTTTGGTTCAACAAAGGATACATAAGCTTTGAAAATGAGGAGGAACGGGTCATCATACCCCTAGTTGATGGAAAATCAACACCCTATACTAAACCTTTAGGAGAAGAGGTCCTAGATAGAATATATGTGCATTTAATCAGGGATCCAGAGGTAATCCATCCCACAGAAGGAGTTATCTAGTTTGAGGATGCTCAGTCCCTAAGTGACACCACTAGTATAGTGTGCGATAATTGGGCGCATGGAACCTATGAGTTAATCGAGATGACATTTGAGGGGATCATGACAAAGGTGATAAAGGAACATATGGTCTAGTGCCTAGGAGGAAAGAAGCTACCTAAGTATTCAGGAGGAGCCTTCCTGAGATCTTTTTGTAGGAGATGGAAGCTTAGTGGAAGAAGGAGAATGAAAAGAGGGATGTTAAGCTATGTCCTACTCAAGATCATTGCACGCTGGTGTTTGACACATTGGGAGAACCTCTTGGAATGGTGCGAGGTGAGAATTACCTTCTCCATAAGGTTTTGTAGGAGCAATGTGCCCATGGCTATAAAGGACTACCATGGTAAAGAGACCACTTCCTTCCATATCCAAGCATGTGAGACAACCTGGATGGGAAGCGCAAAAGCATTGCCACCTTCATTATGGGTTCATAAGTTGTATTCCACCCTACAAGGTTTGTGCATACACATGGTACATTCATCATTGAGACACACCCTTAGACAGGTTTTTTTACAAGAGTTAGCAGTTGATCTGATTCAAACATTCAAATATTGGAGTACAAAACCCTTGGTGGATAAGGCATTGTAGGTTGTCAAGCGCCTTACCATTGGGGATAGTGTCATGGAAAAAGATAGGCTACTAGACTTGTTAGGTGAACTTGGCCTAGAGGCACACCTTGAGGAATAAGAAACATAAGAGATAGGCTTTGAGCACACATCTATAGAGAAAGAAATAGGAAATATGGTTTATATAATTTATGGGGAAGATACGGAAAAATTAGACGTTAACCATTTTGTAGGGATGTGCAAGGTGTTAGATAGTTCTGATGAATGGTCATGCACCTATCATGAACATTTAAAGAAAAAGAAGGTTAACATCAGCTCAAGAGCAGAGCCCAAGGAGGCAATCATTGGAGACTATTGGTCAGAGAAATAAGTCTCTAAGATCATTGATCTTTTATGTGAGTTTGAGGATTTATTCCCACGTGGGTATCATGAACTAAAATATGTTCACCATTCCTTGGGGAAATGAGAATTAAGTTAAAGGAGGTGCACGCTGTGTCCTGGAAGAGACCATACCGAATGAATCCTAACCTACGCGTGAAGGTGAAGGAATAAATAGATAAAATGATAACATTAGGTATCATTGAAGCTATTGAAGATTCAGAGTGGAAAATTCAAATGGTGATTAACATCAAAAAGGATGGAAGGATAAGGATCTTTGTTGATTATAGGGACATGAATGTAATGTGTATCATTGATCCTTTCCCAACCCCATTTACTGAAGAAATTTTAGAGGAGTGGTAGGACGCGAGGTCTACTCATTCACAGATGGATTCTCGAGCTATCACCAAGTAAGAATCATGAAGGAGGACCAAAGGAAGATGAATTTCACCACTGAGTGGGGAATTTTTTCCTATACAGATTATGCCTTTTGGGTTGAATAATGTGCCTGTTGTGTTCTTGTGCATTGTGGTACAAGCTTTCCAGGACTTCATCCATAAATTTCTTCAAGTCTACCTAGATGATTGGACAATATATGGGCTAGTGAAGGACCATTGTGACAACTTAAGGTTAATGTTTGAAAGGTGTCGGTAGTTGAGGATATCCCTCAATATTAAGAAATGTGTCTTTTCTACCTGTTTGGAACATTATTGGGACACATCATATGTAAGGAAGGCCTACTAGTAGATCCCGTAAAAGTTGCAGTAATTGTGGGATTAAGGAGCCTACTATTCAAAGCACAATTCATGGATTTCTTGGGCATACGGGGTACTACAAAAATTTCATCAAGGGATATGCCAAGATCTTTGCACCTTTAGAAGAGTTGCTTAAGCATAAAAGTGCCTTTCATTAGGGAGAGGTGCAACAGAAGGCATTTGACACTTTAAAGGATAGGCTTGTCACCGCACCCATACTATGATTCCCCTCTTGGGATAAGCCCTTCCATGTTCATGTTGATGCCTCAAGGACCACCATTGGAGTAGTACTTGCACATCCTAGTGAAGGGATTGTTGATCATCCTTTGTGCTTTGCAAGCAGGAAGTTAACACCAGTGGAGCAAAATTATACTACAATTGAGTGTAAGGCATTATCAATGATCTACGCACTTCACAAGTTCGAAAGTATTTTCTAGAAAATCCATTTATATTTTACACTGACCATATGGCATTGAAATACTTGGTGAACAAGCCCGTTCTACAAGGGTGCATATGTTGGTGGGTACTATTGTTCTAAGAATTTGAGTTCACGGTGGTTGTCAAACTAGGAAAAAGTAATTCCAGACCTGATCATTTGTCTAGAATTGATTTAGGGGAGGATGCGCAAAGCATTGAGGATACCATGCTAGATGCACAACTATTTAGGTTGTGACGCATGCCCTTAGACTTAGAAGATATTGTAGTATTTCTCAAGATAGGTGTAAGCACCGAAAGGGATGAAGGCATTAGATAAAAAGTGGTTAGCTATACACTCCATGCCCTACATGTTGATTAGTGGGGATTTATACAAATTAGGACATGATGATATTTTGCATTGGTGTGTGCTAGAACATGAGCACCTAGCCATAATAGAAGAAGCACAGAGGTAGTGTAGGTGGACACTATGTAGGTGATGCCACTATGCACGCAAGGTATTAATGGCCAGATTATGGTGGGAAACCCTATATCAAGACTACAAGGAATATTGCAAGGCATGTGACCATTTTCAGTGCATTGGTAAACCAGGGTGATGAAATGAAATGCCTTTTGCACCCTATTCCCAGTGTCAAGCCATTCAAAAAGTGGGCTATAGACTTCGTAGGCCCTATTGCACCAGCCACACATAGGACTGGGTCATGGTATATAATAACTTACACAGATTACTTGAAAAGGTGGGCAGAAGAAACACCTACTAATAATTATACAGTAGCTACTGTAGCATGGTTCCTAAGGGAAAACATTATTACAACGTATGGATACCCTTTGAGTATGACTAGTGACAGGGGTACACATTTTTTGAATGAGACAATAAGGATTCTATTAGAAGAGTTCATGGTGGCTCATCACAAGACTACACCTTACCATCCACAAGAAAATGGAACCACGAGAGGTGTTTAACAAAATACTTAGTCACACGTTGACTAATATTTGTGATGTTGGTAGGCAGGATTGGGATGACAAAGGGTCAACTGTTATTTGGGCATATAGGACAGCCTATAAGAAGTTGAATAAGGCCACACCATTTCAATTGGTGTTTGGCACAGAGGCTATCCTACCAGTTGAATTCATGTTACCTTCTATGCATATAATGCACACAAGAGGATTAGAGGATGAACAAGTGTTGGAAGAAAGAATTGACAAGTTAATGCAATTGCATGAAAGATAATCACTAGCTAGGTGAAGCCAAACAATTGAAAAAGCAAAACAAAAGGCATGGCATGATCATCACATTAAGAACAAGAAGTTTGAGGTTGGGCAGATGGTCTTACTATATGATTCAAAGTTTTTGTGCCATCTTGGGAAGTTAAAATTCCATTGGTTGGGCCCCTACATCATCTCGTACATCCTTGATTTAGACGTGTTCCGATTCAAGCACTAGATGGGATGAATAATGTGGAGGAAAGTGCAAAGTGTGAAGAACCAAGAAATATTGCGTTGGAAAGCCCAGTTGAATAGCCCTAGGATAGGAAGTACATGGAAGGAAAGGTGAAAAAGGATGGTTAGTATTAGGGTAAGGCTACATTATGGATCCACGTACAAAATAGGAAGAAGTGCAAAAGCAACACAAGGTAGGCAAGAGAAAAAATCATGACAAAATTACCTTCGGCCTTTGACGTGCATGTAAGAGTCTCTTGTGAAGATGGATTGGTTACGTGATAGGAGGTTGGGGATTTTCTGTGCAAGGTTGGGCGCATGAGTTAAAGCGCTAAAGTTAGGTTTTGTTGAAAAATCCACATTAAGTGTTAAAGTATGGTGGTAGGTAAGGTAGCATTTAATGTTGAAAAATGGGAAAAACTATAAATAGAAGGTTGGACACTTCATTATTTACATTGCAAATACGAAGAAGGAAGAGCTTTTACAAACTAGGGTTTCTATAGTTGATTCGTGTGAATAAAAATTGGAGAAATTTAACCGTGAGTGACTAGTTTGGATCTAAAAATCAGGAGCAAAATAGTTTATGGACATAGAGAGAGTTGTGGAGAAGACCTGTCTTATGAAGAGGATATTCCAATGAGGGTTTGACAACTAGGGCATGGGTTGAAAAGGAGTTTCTTCACAAGTTTGAGATCTAAACTTGGAAAGGGTAGAGAAGCAGAACAAGAGAAGTTGAAGTGCAAAGATAACCTACACAATGGCACCCAAGAAACCAGCTATAACACCTAAAAAGGGCAAAGGAAAGGGAAAGGGAAAACAACAAGAAACCACCACAAGTACCAATGAAGAATGGTATGCAGAAATGTAGTACCCATATGGGGTTTTGCTTTGGGAAAGGAGTGGGAATCTCATTTAAGAAACATGACAGTAAGCAATTATAACCATCACACAAACATGACTAAAAAGAAATGGCACTGGAGTTAGTGCACTGACAAAGAAGAGGACACCAAAAGGGTTACCTATTTATAGCGACGGAGTAAAAGTGAAGTTGGAGAAAGCGGGATTATTATAACTCTATGATTTTCCCTACTTTGGGAAGCTTGAGTGCCTCTATTAGTGTCTGATGTCACGTGTACATGAAGATCACTTTCACTTCATGGGGTGCAATATGTGCATAACCCCTTAGCTGATTTCAAATTCACAGGTCTCATCTATGAAGGATAAAGTATAGAGGATGACCTATGCGTCAAAGAATCCATCAAAGAAACCATCACCGCATATGTATACAAAGAAGGGGTCAAGGTAATTTGATATTGTAGATATCTAAGACCTGGTGATGAGAATGGATTCACACTTGGTAACCAAACTTAATGACCAAGAGAGGTGGACGTAAGTTAACAAATCATGGCTCAATGTTTACAGAAGGATATTGGAGGGCACAATCTATAAATTTTCCACATACATCGCAGATGAGATCATTAGTGGTGCACAGAAGGGTGACAAGATATTTTCAGTAATGTCCTCTTACTTATTGTGTTTTTAGAGATCAAAGTGCTAGATGGGACAGATAAGTTTGTTTGGGAGTACCCAGAGGAAGACCCCTCACCTGTAAAGATATTCGAGAAATAAACTTGCGATAGCATGACGACCGTTCACAAGGCGCATCTTGAGAAATGGTATACATGCTTGAGGAATGAATTCGGGTAGAATGGAGGATCCGAGAGCAATTGCCAAATCTCGTAGAGGAAGAAGTTGAATTTGTAGTATACCAACACTTTTGCATTGGTAGATTTAAGTTGGTGGATGAAAGCATGAGCCGATGGTGTAAACTTCCAGTTTCCTTCACCACTCAGTATTTCCAAGTGGGGGTAAACAAATTTAAGGAATCCACGAAGCTAAAGTTTGACCTTAGAAGTATGGATCGAGACCACAGGTGGATGCGTAGGATGTTGGTCTACCCCAAAAAGCATGCATATGTGGAAAAATATATATCACATAAAGTTCAGATGATGAAACCTCTAACTCTACCTATTGCAGGAGGTCTGTGGCACATGTATACCTTCGCATAAGGCCCAAGTTTGAGAAGGGTGCTTATCTTGAGAATGAGATAGCTATACCTAAAGACCTAACAGGTAGAAAGAAGACCACACCCAAGAAAAAGGAGATGAAAGAGATAAAGAAAAAGGCACCAAGTGTCTAAGATACTCAATCGTGGGCACCCCAAGAACAAGTGCTAGAACAAGTACTTACACATGCAAGAAGAGGTCTCTAGTTAGAGAGGAGGTTCTAGAGTAAGGAAAGCTTATCACAGATAAGAAATCACCAAAGGAGGAAGAAGAGAAATAAAAATCACCTATACTGGAATCCCCAGTTAGGAAGAAATAGAAGGTAATGGAGGAAGCTGATTCAGAGGAAACAGAGAGCTTAGAGAAATACAGGGGTGAGAGGGATGACGATAAAGAAGATGAACCTGAAGGAGACCAAGAACCACTTGTTTTCAGCGTGTATGATTCAGAAGAAGAAGGCAAAGAGGAGAAGAATGCTATCACTTTGTGTGAAGGAATGGAAGCTAGGAGGAGGTGAAGAGGTTAGCACAAAGGGTTAGAGGAATCCAAACCTCACATAGGAGAAGATAAACAAGGCGGTAGAAAGAGAAGCAATGCAAACCATTGAAGCCTTGGTAGAACAAGAGTTAGATCGTAGTGCTGAAATAGTGACGAATGAAGATAAGGAAGCAAGCGTAGGAAAAGACCCACGAAGTGGCGCTAGAGGACCTAGTTATAAAGTCATTATTACTAAGGGCATGTGCATAGGTAGAAAGCACATGGAGGTCAAAAGACCAAGGATGAGCTACATTGATGATCTAAGTAAGGTGTTGTGGGCATGCTTCCAAAGCACAGTCCCAACAGATCAACTCTTGGCAATGAAGTTTTTGAAGAAAAAGATGCATACCCTCGGATGAGGAAAATTATTTTGTGGGAAATTGAGTCCCACATCGACGAGCTAGAGTTTGAGGTAAGCCAAGGGGCACTAATGAAGATGCTGAGTCAAAAGGAGACAACCCCTTGGTGAGCACTCAATAGCTTTTAGATGAACAAGTCTGCAATGTGTTGAATAAGGTCTTAGTTGAACTGGAAGCTAGGTTATTCGGAAGGAATGACAGGGTAAAATTTCTAGAGGTAGAGCTAGAAAAGAGGGAAGAAGAGCTAGAAGAGAGGACCAAGAACTTGAAGTAGGAGGAACTAATTAGCGTACAACTAAAGTGTGAACTAAGGGAAGAAAAGGAAAGGGTGCACGAGGTATATAAAAAGTTAGAATCCATCTCAAATTCCATTATTTTGAAGCATCTAGACCTAGTACCACCTATGCAAAAGTATGGATCTTCCCTTGAGTGCCTTGAATACTTAACATGCATCCTCACCATGGAAAGGAAACCTCTAGCCTTAGAATCCATAGAAGAAGTAGCAGCGTTCCTGGAGAAGGATGAAAAATTGAAGGTTGTAGTGATAATTTCCGAGTCCAACAAGTCTCTTGTTGATGTGAAAATCACTACCCATATTGTTGAGGCCACGTATGAAAATTGCACAGATAAAGATAAAGTGGTGAGTATTCTAGTTGCCACTCACAAGGTAGAGCTCAAGGAATTCCAAGAGAAGAACAAAGGAAACAGAGCAGAGTAAGAGAGGATCTTGGATGAGGTAAAAAGAAGTCATAATCTATTGAAACCTTACCAGGTTCAATTAAAAACCAGGTTAAAGGAGTTGTACCATAGATTACAAGAAGGATGGATGTGCTTGAGGACATGGGAAAGGAATTAGAAGGAATGGTTGAAACATTGAACACTCGAGGAAATGGAATGGGTTTTGAGGAGGTAAGTGCCCTAGTCGGTGACCTCTTCCAGAGAGCACAAAATGAAGTCAATGCCTAGAATAAGTTGGAGGCCGACTTGTGAAAAGATTTTCCTATCTTGTTGCAGTAATGACAACACTTCCCCATTCTTTCATTTTTCCCAATTCTTCATTCCCTTATTCTTTTTCCAAGACATTGAGTCTATTGTAATTATTTCTTTGAAGAAGTGTTCTCAAGGGTAGAGAATAGGTAAAGTGTGGGGTGATGTTGGGCCCCTAAAATATTGACTAAGTATAAAAAGGTGCATGGGTGCGCAAGGCCTAAGTTAAAGGGTGGGTGCACAAGAAGAAAGTGCACAAGGTAGGGTTCTAGGAGGGTTTTAGAAGGACCATGTTACATGTTGGTAGAACAAGGTCTTGGGACTTAGCCATATTTGCAGTATTAGGAAGAACACGAGAAAAGTGTGACTCACCTACGCATGATGAATGGATAAGGTGTGAGCTAGGTGGGCCTACGAAGGAATATGCCTTGTGATGGAAGCTTATATAAGACCATGATGGAAATGAGTGGAGAGCTCCAGCCTAGAGGAGCATGCTCCCATGGAGGACCACATTTGTACACTTGGTGACGAATATGAAGCCTTAAAAAGGTGGTTTGGTAGTTTAGGGGCCTATAAATACAAGTGCCCACAAAATAATAAAGAGAGAGATCAATAGAGAGCGGAGCTTAATAGAAATGCCACAAGGAGTTGTATTTGGTTGGGTAGATAAAATATAGGAGAAGGATACATCAAGGGGATTGGGATTGTAAATTTTCTTTTTGAGAGCTAAGGAATGTAGATCCAGTTATGATGTATGACTTCATTTGCCATACTACGATGTTCTGTAATGAATCTAATGGATGTAATGAGGTTACCAACTTATTTGAATATGATCACTAATGATTTCTGGTCCATCCTCATATCTTCATAGTTTTGTTTCATGTGTGTTTATGAAATGAGTATGAATCCTTATGCATTTTCCTTTCTATTTTGATTTTAGTCCTATTTTATTAAAGTATCTTTCTAGTTGGAATGAATGCATTGGTCTAGAATCCATTCTGAGCTCTATGATGATTGCATGTCTCATTTCCACTCAATCTCTTTAAATTCCTATCATAGATGATTTTTCCCACTAAACTCACATAAAGGAGAGACTCGGTGCCCGCGCGTGCCTCGGGTGAGCACCCAACACCCATTAGGTGATAGGACGGTGCACATGGGGTTCCCTTGTTCTTTGGTGGGTATGAAAATGACTACAATAATAAAATACAACTTATCTTGAAATAATTCACAATTATAACCATCTAATTGATCCTTAATGTTCTTAATCTTAGCTAGATAATTGACTATCTTTTCATCTCCTTTCATTGGAGTTGTAAACAATTCCATGATTAGTTTTATTATCCTATAAGGTGACTAACTTCATGCATCATCTCAGTAAATAATTCCATGTGTCCTATATGAAACAATAACTCATCTTCGATACTTTAGAATTAGATTGACATGACCTCTTAGGATTTTTGGGAGAAGATACTCAAGATTTCAGGTTTATCTTATCACTTAATGTGTCATTTTACAACACCGCTAACTGGATCCCAAATATTTCTTTCCATAAAGATGAATTTATTCCTAACTCTCCAAATACTATGGTTAGTACCATTTAACAACTAATATTTATCCATGGAGAAATTATTCTAACCCGCCATATTTTAAAAAAACATACAAAATTTGTTATATGGGTTTTAACAATATATTTGGTTTGGAGTTGATAGTATATTTGGTCTTGAGCTGCTATTATATATTGTTCCATAGTTGAAAGTGTATTTGGTCTTAAATTGATAGTATATTTGGTCCATATATGACAATATATGTGGTCTAGAGATGATGAAAATCTGCGTAACAAAGAACACGACCACAAGACAAATGAAGTTCACATAACAAGGAAAACAATTTTGGATAAGAAGAAAATCCATGGAAGATATAAAATACCCATGAGAAAGAGGAATTATTTGGAACATGAAAATAATCCCTAAACAAGGGAAAAATATAGAATCAATAAAAATCAGTGTAACAAGGTAGAATGTTGTGAAACACAAAAAGAGACATGTAACACTCGAAAAATATAGAACAATACTCAAAAAACTACACAACAACGTAGAGAGCCATGAAATAAATAAAAATACCATGAAATACTTTAAATAGATGTACTTCAATAGAAAGAGATGTAACAAATAAAAATTCGTGCACAATACTTAAAATTCCCCTTAAGTCATAAATAAGTTTTACAACACGAAATTCTCAGAAACACTCAAGTTCACCGATGAAGACTAAAATAAGCTATGGAAAACTAAAATAAGTTACTGATTACTAAAAATTAGAACAAGAAATTAGGACACGAAACACTTAGAAAATTTCTAAAATATCGAGGAAGGTTGCATAACATGCAAATAAGCTACGAAAAACTTGAAAATTTTATGAAAGACTAAGGAAGGTTGTAGAACATGCGAATAAGACATGAAATACAAAAATAAGCCATGTAACACTTAAAATAATATGAAGCTAAGAAAAAGTCTCTAAAAGACAAGAAAAATAAAGGAAGGCCACAAATGATTAAAAATATATATCTAACCATGCGGAATGAATAGAAACCTAGGTTTTGATCATCCACAGTAATTTAAAGCATCCAAGCACTTAAATTTATCTTAATTCACATTGAATTAGGGTTTTTGCACCTTGTAGGACTAAAATAGTCACGTAACATTGGTTAGGGTGTCATGGATCTTGAAATTTTCTAAGTACTTCAGATCTACAAGATTATTTGCACCTTGTAATCATAAACAACCATATCTATCATGTAAAAGCATAAAAACCAACCCTGATACCATGTTAGGAAACACAAGGATAAATAATAACACATATTTATATATCCACCAAAATAAACAAGCCAAGGATTATATTTTATGAATGTACAACTTATTAATCACATAATGAATTAGCTATTAGATTAAGTGTACATACATGAAATTAAATGAACATAAGACACAAGATCCAAGTGGGAAAATATTTTAGTAAAAACCCCATTGAAAAATCACTTATCTTTTATTGAGAGTATAAATTTCACCTAGCACTCCCACTATTTCCTTGAATCCATAGCAATTACACCTTTAACAAGGAATTATAAAATGTCAAATACATTTACACTTCTCTATTTTTTCATTGTCATCAAACTCAAAGTGATCACCTTAATTTATATTAAGGTGGGTAATTGTTTGGGTCACTCTTATATTTTAAATTTAAACATTGTTGATGGAGTAGTGTATTCCACCATGATTATATTGTAAATATAATCTATAATCCATGACCATTAGAATTTGGTGGGAATCTATTAGTAAGCGTGTTTCCTACTTAATATTACAAACCCAACATTACACACATTCATTAGGTTATTTTTTATGTTCTTAAATCCACGAAAGAGAAACCTAGGATATATTATATCACCATACTAAATTCTAAATGCATTCATCATTTCTCCCAAGATTCAATACTCCCATGAGGCAATGCATTGAACCATTCTCTAGCATCTTCTTCAAGAGTGTGCAAAAATAAATTTAAATAAACATCCTCATACTCAATCTCATAATCATCAATGATATTTAGAAAGGATCTAAGGTGTTTTTCTCTAGAAATAACATTATTACCTTGAAACTTGGGTAATCTATTTCTCACTTCATTGGGGACCTCATTAGGGTATCTAGGCATGTCCCCAAAGTTAATAGGTCTAAAAATTTGTACTTTGAAAGATGGAGATGGAAGAGAATGATCCATATTTTGGTCGATTGGATCTTGATAGGATGATCAAATAGGTTTTGAACAAGTGGTATATGATCCAAGGGTAGGATTAATGTTGTGGAAATTTCTCGAAGGATCTCCCCCAAAATCAAAGGTCATATCCTCAAGTCTAAGCCAATGATTGGGTTTAGGATAGATTTTAGTAGATTTATACACAAAGTATTTCTCAAGCAAGGAATGAAGCTTATAAACATGGATATTTGGTTCAAAACTATAAAAATAACTAGAATAATTTTCAATCAAATGAGATTCACCAAGATCAAAGGAATAAATATCCTTACCTTTTAAGCCTTGACCCGCATTAGTTTCTAGACTCACTTCCTTATGCTCTGTAACACATTTAACTCGGGAAGAAGTTTCTTAGGAGAATATGATATAAAAGAGGATCTCAATTCTTCTGGTTTGTAGATGTGAACTCACCACCAATATCTAACAAATAATTTAGCACCAGTTAAACCTAGAACTCATAACGGAGTCGCCACTAGAGGTTGCACTCTAGAGACATGGTAAATCAACATGAATATACACTAAATCATGCTTCAATAACACATGAATTGATAAAACCTTTATAAATCTTGAATGAATCGGATAAAGAGAATACACACTTAAAACCAAGTAATCATTAAATATATAAACCTATCTTAAACCTTGATAATGCAAAAAGTGTGTTGACATGTTGATATGGATTTCTTAGCTTCAAATCTCCCGAGAATAACACCGGTGAGGGTGTTGGAAATGTTATCAAGCACATAAGGCTTTCAAGAACACCACTAATGTATATAACTTGAATAATATTTCTCAAAACTTGATCCAATAAGATAAACCTTAATTATTTTGAATAATTCCTAGACAACATTATAAGTGAGGGTGTTGGTTTCCCAATATAAGAACCCAAACAAGGATTAAATACAACTAGCATGAAAAAAGGGGAAATGAGGAAGGATATACCTATTGAGTTGTCATTTGCATCAAGGATGTTCTATATTCCTCACATGACCAAGGCTTTAGGTATGATAGGAGGCACCTAACTAAGGATGTGGCTATTATCAAACTACTTTATGGATATGGCTAAACTAAGGTGAGAAGACCTATGGAGTATCTTAAAAGAGAAATGGATATGCCATTTTTCAATCCCTCAAACATGTTAGAATGCCAATCGAGGTCAAATGTAGCCACAAAATGTAGTGTTCATTCAAGAGAATGGTCACATAAACACTATAAACGCTTAAAAACAAGACACGAGCTACTAAAGATAGATTAGATGTGATTATGAACATAATTCAAAGGATGTTGTTAAAAACTTGGCACATAATGACATTTAGAATGTTTAACTTTGAGATCAAGTGGAAAAATCACTTAAATTATGTAAAGGGGATCTGTCTGTAGGAAAAAACATGTATGATATGTAAGGGAAATGTGGTTTTCATGGCTAGAACAAGGTGGTATAAAATGGATATTTAAATGAAGAGGGAGTGGGGATCTAATGGAAAAAAATAATAGTGTTTTCCATTTCCTAACACATACATAGAATGATAATAGTTATAGAAGAAGAAAAAGATTTTGTTGATAGAATAAAGAAATATTTTTCACCATTTTATCATACACATACCACTTTTTGTATTTGTTGTACCTTTATAAACATGAATTTTTAGTTTCATTGATTTTCCAAAGGTAATAGCCACAAAATCGTACACATTCATGAAATTCCATGAACTAATGAAATGTTGTGTTTAGAGTGTAGAATACATGTAATTTTTTTATTTTTTTCCAAAAAAGAAATTTTGTCTTTTTCTTAATTATATTCATACGTTGTTTCTTATTTTATAATAGAGGAACGACTATCCGGTGTGGTGTTTTTAAATGAAAACTTATTTTTTCACCATGAAATTTTAGATATATGTTCTAGATTCGAATATTGAGTTCATGTTAAATTTTTGTATTTTTAATTAATTTTTTAGTGAAGATATTTTCAGATTAAGGGCGTACATATGTTTATGCCAATATATTTTAAGATTTATATCGAAATTGAATTTTTTTCATAGCTACGAAGAAGACTTCAACAAATAGTAAGTTTATTTTTTCATTTTTTTGATATATTTTACTATTTTTCAAATTGTGTTGAAAGTGTACTACTGATTGTTGTAAAATACCATACGTTGGAAAATAAATTAAAAATAAATAGTAAAACAAATTTTAAAAAATTAAATTATATTTTTAGAAAGGTAATAAAAAATTGTATTTTGGTGTAAAATTTTGTAATTTAACTAATTAATTTACCCTAAATACGTGGCACCTATGTGGCACATTTTGGCCAATAATTATCCTCCAAATGGATTTGGAGCCAAAATGTGCCACATAGGAGCCACATCTTGGTGTTTGTGCGAGGGGGTTTGCGCAAACACACTTAAAACACCCTATCTGCTACCCAGCAAAGCACAAAGTACAAATTCATTTTTAAACTTTGTTTCGTAGTTTAAATTTAGTTTTAAAAAATTTAATAACTATAATTTTAAAGTAAAGTTGTTTCTAATATTATTGTTTTTATTTTATTTTTAGGTTCAATTTCAATTATTTTAATTTTAAAATATACTTTTTCATATTATTTTTTTTTGTTTTTAATCAAAAGTATATATATATATATATATATATATATATATATATTATTTTAAAAAATAAAAATTAAAAAACATTCTATTATTTATATATAATAAAATTAACTTTAAAACATAGTTAATTTAATTAAAAGACATTACAAAATTAAATAATTGTATATTAGATTTAAATTGTTTTAAAATTAGAAAAGTAGTTTTAAAGTTAGAAAAGCATGTAATTAAAAATAACCTAATTTCTATTGAGATTTCTATATAATAAGAGTTACATGTGTATAGTTTTCTATTGAATTTACTCTTAGATCCAGATCTAGCTCAATTTGTGTGTGCAGGTGAAAATTATCGAAGTGGAGGAATCATGGGAAATGAAAAGAATGACAAATGAAAATATAGCGAGGAATGAAAGCAAAGGAGACATGCTAGAAGATCAATTGTAGGAAGAAACAAATAGAGAGAGAGAGAAGGCTACAAAAACTGGTACATACATACTTGAAACCCTTGATATAGATGTAATTTTATTTTTCTGTCTAGGGTAAATATGAAGTTTTAGCTTCAACACACCTTCTAGATAGAAGAATATTATATTATAAATACAATAGAATGATTAGTATTGTGTAAATTGTTTGTATTGTGCTTTTGTATTGTGTGTTTTTGAATACAATCTATGATTAGTATTGTGTATTTAACTCTGAGCTTGGTATCCCTTAGACAATTTTGGCTATAAACCTATCCTCCTACCAAAAAATCTAGCTTGCACATAATTATATTATCCTCATATTATTATAACAATTCTTAACCTCATTTTTTACTAGATAAGGTACCAAATCCTTACTTTCAAACCCTTTAGGTAGATATCCCTCTTTTTTATCCCTACCCTCTCACCCTCTACACCTATTTTGTCTTTGTCCACATGTCAACAATGATGATTTTATCACTTATATATCTTTTATGGGTCAATAATTTCCTCATAGGTTGAATTTTATACAAAATTATATATAGGAACCCATATATAAGAAATTTAAATGCACTCATCTACTCACTTGGTACTTTCAAGAGCCCTATGATAAAATTATCATTTCAAAAGCACTCAAATATCTCCTAAATTACCTTCAAACAATCACAAATAATAGGAGAAGCCCCTACATAGGTCTAAAGAACTCTAACCTTGGTCCTAGAGTCAATTTTACTGAGAAAAATTATTTTCAATCTAATTTAAGCACAAATCACACCAAACCAAATTATCTATATTATCAAGTGATAAAATTTCCAAATCTAGTTGCAACCACATAGATATCACATGTTAAGTGGTTAACTACATGTATTTTAATCCCTATTCATAGTAGTACTAACATAGGTAGTGTACATATTACACTTTACCCCAAACACAAACCTTTTTACATGGAATCTTACCCATGGTTCAGTTTTGAAGCTATTTTAGGTCATACAAAGGGTTTCGTGATACCTAGGGTTTCACAGTTAAGCATATTTTCAAGTCTTACATAGGTAAAAACACCATAAATTCACAATTTAAACCACCAAATAGGTATGAAACTACCAAAAAAAACTGTACACATCTAAAATTTCCATACCTACTTATCCTACACTCTTAGAATTAGAAATGAAGCACTTTCACATCATTTTGAGTATTTTCACCCTTCTTCCACTACCATATTAGTTTCTTTACTTGTAGGATAGCTAAGTACATCTCCCTTTTTATGTCTTATTTTATTTACACTTTTTTTTATCATTCTATCTTGGAAATTTCTAAATAGGTATATTCTAATCTATATATTGATGTTAAGGTAATTAATGTAAATATATATACTATTTTAACCCTTAATTCAAAATGAGATAAGAAACACAAACACATTTTGTTTCATTTTTGGGTTAAATATTTTAGTGATACCAAGTTAGCTGATCTAATCCTTATCCTAGTTTGAACCCTAATTACCCTAGGCTTTTTGTTTATGCCTTGGCACATGATCATTTTCCTAGTTCTTGGATTTTTCCTTTCATGGCTTATACTACCCATTAAAAAATTTATTTCCTTTTAACTTAGTTAAAAGTGGTCCCCTACATGTAAAGATGGAATATGTGTAGCATTGCAATAAATCATGATCCCTACTAATGTGGAACCACAATATGTGGAATCCCTTCTCCATACCTTGTACCTACACATCCCTTCTCCATACCTTATACATACACATGTTTCTTCTACATCAACAAGTAGTCACTCCTCCTCTCTCACTTACATGAGAAATAAATTGGACCTCATCTTGACTATACAAGTGTTACATGAATACTACCCTTTATTTTCATACATTTTATCTTCATAATTATTTTTCTCACACTTGTCAATTATAATCCTTAGTTTAGATAGCCCAATTAGTATGTTATTTTATCTTCTCCTTACATCTTTAATCTAGAAAGGTCATCTTGTCTAATAATTTGGCTACCCCTAACATCTATATAGGTTATACAAATCAATTTACCTCATTTTCTAGCTACCCATGTTATAATCTATAGTTTAGACAAGATGGTTAGTCTAATTATCTTCGCTACCCCTTAAAATCTGACATTATCTACTTATATTTCATATTTTATTTAGATGATCACACATGTTGAATATGCCTTTACATATTATTTACAATTTATATACTACTTACAACATCCTTTAGATATAATTTTAGGTCATTTATTTATTCCTAGATCTTTTGGCACGTTGTTTTACACATATATAAGATAATATACTCCTTGTGACATGATTTGTAAATATTTTACTAAATTCACATTTTTTTATCTTCTCTAGTACTATTTATCAACTTAAAATATTTTATATTCATGCTTTACATACTCCTCATGAAATCATTAGGGTTTATTTCTACTAGATTTTTTTCTCACTTGATATTTTCTAAATTCATCCACCTATTTTGTCTTCATCCACATGTCCTCATACTACCCTTTATTTTTGTACATTTTATTTTCATAAATATTTTTCTCACACTTCTCAATTATAATCCTTAGTTTATTTTTCTTTATGTACTCCTCATGAAATATTTCTAGGGTTTATTTATACTAGTAGTACCAAAAAATTTTTCATATGTACAAGGTCATTACTATTATCCATCTTAGCACTTTAGGAACTATTGCACGTTATATAATAAATATATACAAATAACCCTTATCTCCAAGATAATTCCAACTTTATGAGCGTATGTTTCATTTATTTCTTGAACATGAAAGTATTTGATTCATGAATATTTTCATCATTAAAAATAGAGTGCATATTAGATTGTTCCTAAAGGATATATGCGTGCACTTTACAATAAGAATATACTAAAGATAAAATTAATCAATGTTCCTAAACAAGATCTTATATATATTTTAAATCATTCATGAATGGTGTAATCACATGTATGTTCATTTTTTTACAAATTGTGTTTATGGACACAGATCATGATGTGCAACAGTATGCTGATTTGATAACAAAAGTTATGGAATTACTTCCCAAGAAAAATTTCAAATACTTGGTGAAGATGGATTTCAAAAAATTAAAATAATTTTCCAACAAGAACCACTATCAAGAAATAAAAGAACAAAAAATGTAGAGATAATACATGGTGAATTTGTTAATTTGACTACAATTGTTTGAGCACATTTTTTAGTTACATTCTTGGATCATGTTGATGTAAAGGAAACATTAGAATTATTAGATGTCGATTAGATGGGAAAATACACATCATATGGAACAAGCATTTGTTGCAAATGTGTCTAAAGGAATAAATTCCTTGGGTACAAAAACTAGGTCTACTGATATGAGTATTTCTCATAGAGAAATATTAACTTCAGTTGTAAGTGAAGATACAAAAAATAATCATCATGTTACCGCCAGTGTTAAGGTCTTAGGTGTTTATTAAAATATGATTAGTAGGTATGCAAAGAGGAGGAACACATTGGATAATTCTATTGTGGAAGAAAATTAGGAAATAATGTGTAGAAATCCATGTTCGATAAAATTGAGGATAATCTTGTGAAGAAATTTTCTGGTTTGTGGATTGAGAGGACTTGTCCTTCTCCAAATGTGAGGGATGTTTTAAAACATAGGATAGCTCATAATAACTATGATGAACATATAAAACATTAGCTCTAAGTAACTCAACAAGAGATGTACATCAAGTTTATAGAACAACATCTAGATATTAAGATTGGACAATGAATGTTTGAGAATTTGAAGCCTTGGTATGTGTGAGCTAATAAATTCCTTGAAACATGTTTTTTTATTATTGGCAAATAGTTTTTTGAAAGGGACTATACCCTTGAATACAAAAGAAGGCCTAAAAGCCAGGATAAGCAAGAGAACCAGAGTGAAAAGGATCAGAATCCAAATGTTACAATGATGTTCAAAGTAGCTAAAAAATAGCTACCAAAACGAGACAGAACAACAAAATTACTGCAAAAAAGTAGTAAAGGATCCGCAAAAAAAAATAGCAAAAAAACAAACAAGGACAATAGAAATAACTGACTACTTGAAAGTAGCTTTTTCTAAGATGGTTTTGATATTCTTCCAGATTTAAACATACCCAAAGTAATACATGGGCAGCGTCATTAGAATTATAGCTGCTCAAGGTCTTCTTGCTTTCTTTATCATAGGTACCCCAAAGAGTTTCCGGCACTCCGCTTTAGGTTGGAGATACTTCAACATGTTGTTCAATAAATTCCTCAATCGCCTAAAGATGGAAATGTTGTAATCATGAAAAGAGGTCTTGGCCTTCCCTATAGCGAGAGTCCAAGAGTGCAATTTTTGTATATATCTTCAATTTAATAAGAGATTGTTGTCCACATCCTCCTCCTCCTCCTCCTTCTTCCTCTTTCCTTTCTGTTTTGTCAAGTTTTAACTTCATCCTTTAACAAATTCATATATAAGTGATGCTCTAACAAGGCTTCGGCCTTTTGTAGGGCTTTCAATTGCACTTCCTGGAAGTGCATGCTGATATGCAGGAGGTCATGAGAAATTTCAAATTCATGAGAACCCTTCTCCACGAGGGTCTCAAGGTTAAGCTCTAGAAACATGTTGTTGACACTATCACTTTAAGTTTTATTATCACTATTAGGTATCCAAAAAAATTATAAATTACATATATTGAGGTGTGCTTTCATTTATAGGCTTATTATAAATTTTAATTAAATTTTTTTATGAGATGTGATTTAATTTATGTGTTTCAATTTATTTTTTTCAGTGTATATAAAGTTACGAGAAGCATCAAATGGTCTAGAAAATTCCGCCCCTACAAGTGTGAGTGAATTCATAGCTTCTATTCTTTGCACAATATATGATGATCATGTGGATGGTCCTATGGATTACATCAAAGGTTTTTGTGACAAGTGTGGGGACTTGAAATTATTTCCAAAAACAAATGAAGAGTTGGACATAGTTCAAATGGTGACTTGTAAGAGGTGATTATTAGATCAATAAAATATAATTAGTTTTAAATTTAGATGTACATATATTATTTTGATTTTTATATTTATTGTAAATGAGTACACCAATTTATCCTATATGTATTGATTTTGTAGGTTCAAATACATAAAATATTCAACACGACATGGAAAGAATGCAACCAAGTTAGACTTGGAAGAAGAGGGAATCCCCATTACAACATTCATGCAAAATTTCCAAAGTTTGATTAGTCCATACATAAAACATTTTCACTATGAAAAGAGGCATGCTAAGCAATTAAAAGAACAATAGAGACACATTCCCTATTAGCTCCATATTTTCGTGGTCGATTTTGCTGAGAATTACTCATTTTCTAATTAATAAGAGATTAAACACAATATTATCACACTAATCGTTATGGTTACCATCATGGTTCCCATATTTTATAGCCACGTAAAATTGGATTTGATGGGGTTGAAAGTACATATGTGAAGCGAGTAATAAAGGAGTATTGGTTCTATATAAGTGATGGCAAGTAACATGACACCCACTTTGTACAACATTGATTTGATTTGTTTTTGATATATTCATTAGCGAGGAGTACAAATAGATCAACATTTTGTTTGTTCGATGGTTACGTATCAAAATTCAAATCCTCTCTCCCTTTCTTTACACTCATCCACTATCATCATTATCAAAAAATACCACATTTATGGAGTTTTTTAAGATTTGTCATGGGAAGGGAGAACACGATGGTTTGGGGGCATGCATCAAACTTGCTCTAAAGAAAAAAATGATTATGAGGGAGATCGATTGATTGATGCTCGTGCCATTGTTAAATGGTGTAAGAAACATTTTACAATTACAAATTCAACCTTACATGAGAGTACCATGACCCCACAAAGAGTGTTTTGGGAGATAATGGAGTAAGCGTGTTTAAAATATGTGTATCGCATGATGTGAAATTGATTACAAGTTACACATAGAGTTATGTACATATACAAATTTTCTTTTCTTAATTTTGATCTTTGTTAAAATTTATTGATTTTGTACATGATTAATCAGGTATTGATTGAAGGAAAAAACATGGATGTGAAAGGATTTCCAATTCTAGGTCTTTGCACTCTGACTGATGACTTTGGATAATAATAAATAGACAATCTATATAAGAGATTATTTTTATTTTTGTTATAAATGCATGACAAAAATCATATATAGAGTGCAATAGTAAAAAATGTGGGTATGTAGGTTAGTGGAAGCAAGTTCCTTTAGTTGTGGATGATTCATATGGATTAGATCATTATGATAGTTTTGAAGATGTGCCCTTGATTTTCCCGATTATGACCACATATCCTGGACTTTTTAAACAAGGTATTTTTTGTTTAAAGGGGTTGTATTTGATCATTGAATTAATATATAAAGTTTATAGTATACAATTCATTGAATATTTTTAATCATTGTAGAATAAGACAATATTGAAAAAGTGGAGTACTGCTTATTTCATGCAATCAGAAAAGTGGAGTACCTTATTGAGAGTGTAAACATTACTACAACACAAAAGACAAAACAAAGATAACGAGTGAAATTACAATTGAGGAGAAAACATTTTATTTGGCTTAGTCAGTAGTTCAAGGAACATATTTATGGCAAGTGAAAGCCCTCCAAAGTGGGATTCACTTTGTTGATTATGAATTAGATAAGAAGGTATATCATTACACCCATCACATAGTTGCTACCAGGTTACAATTGCATCAGGTGAAGAATGCACATGGTCCATGCAAAAATGGAGACTAGATGTAGAAGATCATGAAAAAAATTTACAGGTCATTGAACAATGAGCTGAGCCACTTGGTATTATATAGAAGGACCTATAATATTATATATTGATGTCTTCTAAATGGAATATTTTCTCTATTTTCTTTGTCACTTTGGCATATATATTTGACAAATTTCTTGTTATGAATTAAAACTTATATCCTCCTCCTATATATGTTATGGATTAAAATTTATTGCTATGAATTTAAGCTTATAATATGGGGTTATGATTATTAGTAGGGGTGATTGTAATACATATGGAATTTAATTGGTATCACATGAGCTATGTTTTTAAACTTATGTACATTTTAGTGTTTTTAGTATTTAGTTAGGTTTTTAGTATTTGTATTGCATATTGATAGTAGAAGGTTTATCTTGTCCTTATATTCTTAATTGCATTATGGGTATTAGACCCTATCCTTAAATGGATTGTGTAACTAGTGGGTTGACACACACACACACACACACACACACACACACACACACACACACACACACACACACACACACACACACACACACACACACACACACACACACACACACACACACACATCATTACAGTTTTTTATGTTGATAAATATCATTTTGCTTGAATGTGTGTTACTTTTATGTTTATGAAGTTAATATTTTCCTTATAAAATGATGTCCTTAGACCCATGACCATGGTGAAATATATCACTCTATAAAAAATTAATTAAAACATGTCTAGGTGGAAAACTTACATTAATTATGTTGTAAGGTCTTGGATAATGATCCCCTAAATTATCCTAGCTATTGTATACACTTCTATATGAATTTTATTTATAAGAAACACTATGTTTTTTACTATATGGGTATGGTGCCTAGTATTTTTGTACTACACACACACATTTGAAAAGGGGAAATTAATTGTGTTATACTCTTCTTAATTGGCTTGTGAAGGAAGCCTTAAGATTTTACATATTTTTATAAAAAATGATTGATTATTGTTTACCATAGATTTTGGGATAGTTTATGACTTCTTCATCTAATAGAGAATAATGTTGGTAAGGTGTAAACACTAGTAATGAAGTGTGATTTTTCCTCTTTATAATATAGATTGTAATTATAGTTAAATTTAAAGGAGTTAATGATGTTGGTTATTTCAAACACGGGGTTAATGTGCTTGTTATATATATTTCTCTTTAATATTAAAGTGGACCTTGGGTCCTTGTAAAAAAATGTTTATAGTAGACCTTATGAAGTGTAAACATTACTACATTAGAGAAATGATCATGTTTGAAAACTATCCATTTGGGAAATGAGAAGTGTAAACATCAATACATTAATACCTTGGGCACTTATCCATTTGGTAGATAATAATATGTAACATTGTGCTTAAAAGAAATTATTCAAAATCTATTATATGTGGATTGTATTTTAATCTTGTTATAGCGCATATAATACTATGACCTTATAATATGTGTGAATATATAATTCATGAGCTTGTTAATGATCTTGATTATGTATTATTTCCTTACTAAGTGATGATACTTTGGAAATCAATGTTTCTCCACCCTTAAATTATAATACTGAGCTAAGTTAATGAAATGTGCTATGAGATCAATTTAATATAATATTATCTCTACAATGTCTCATATGGTATACATATACATGTGTTATGACTCAAGCACTCTGGTTAGGTTATTAACTCATCATTGGTTAGATATGCTTCATGGAATATGATGATGAACTACATGGGGATCATAATGGTTTTCTAAATATTTACACTTAGAGAACCATATTTTTACCATACTATGCAGTGTTTATTTACATGACATTACTTAGAAATTTAATAATTGATCAATGACTCTATTCATTTTTTAGTTCTCAATGGAGAGGATGATTATGAAGGTATGTTAATAAATAGGTTTTTACTCAGCACTAGAACTAGAATTATACCTATACAATGGTATTTTATTTAGGAAAATGTTGGATTAGAATGTTGTGATCTAGCTATAGTGTTGTCTCATCTTTGTGAAGGAAATATGGTTCGTTGCATGAAGTGTCTCAAATAACTACACTAGATTCTATGACATAATATCATCAATGAAGTTTTATTAATTTTATTCTTCTCAGTGCATGAATGAACTTCATTTAAGATGATATGTATACATAACTAAATAAGGAACTTTAAAAATGACTATGAAATAATATGACTATCCTTTGAAGTTCTTGTTTTGATGGTTGTTTTGGATTTTCTTATCCAAACTCCCAAGGAAGAAATCATATTTTTCATTAGTAAAATGGTGTGAATCATATTTGATAATGTGAACACCTTCTTTATTTACACCACTGAGTTCTTTTTCATTATCTGTATGAGATGATTTTATACTTTAGATCACTACACTACATTACACATTATTCTTTATTCTTATAAACACATTACATGTTTTGTATAATTAGATTCCATAAATCAATCAATCAATTAACACATTTCTAAGTCAATCAATAAAATACATGTGTATAGATCAACAAGATACATGTGATAAATCAATATCTATATACAAGTAATAACCCAAAATATATATATACATGTCTAAGTCATATATCAAAATATCGTGTAAACACTATATACATGTACATGATGAAAATGAGTACAATGTATCAACTAGATAGTCTTCATGTGTATTAGTTTGTAGTATAGATCCCTCACTAGGCTAGTTACACTCTTGCATTTATAAAAATAAATATATGTGCATTAGAAACTATATACTAGCCATTTTATCAAAAAACATAGCATATTAAATATTATAAAAAGAGAAATTCTAAAACAATTTCTTGATTAGTTGAATAAATCATATAACATAGATGTAATTGAATACCTCAATATTCACCTATGGGTAGATGTTGGGAGTATCTACACTATGTGTAGATCTTTGTCCTGTAGATCCATGTGAAACAAAATAAATTAAATGTAAGAAGTTGATAAACAAGTTTTTTCAATAAAACATTAATTTCACAAATTTCAATTTAGATTAAATATTAAATCTAAAACACAATAAAAATAGATATATCTCTACATATATACCTTATGTGGAATGTGTCTCTAAATCTATGGGACCACCACTAACAACTATTTGTGGTTGACCCATGACCTCAACACCAGTAAATAATGAGCCAAATGAGCCAAGCTGACTCAAGCCCTCAACATCAAGTGATAGATCATGGTTGGGCTCATTTAAGAGTTTGTATATGTCATATGTGGATATGATGTGGGTTGTGAAGCACCACAATACTCACTAGGATATGCTAGAAATAAGCTTAAACACACAAGTAAATGTTCAATATTATATGTCAACACTAGATCTTATATATCTATTTAAATATTAATAAATTGTAAAGTAATAATGAAAAAAATTAATTAATTAAATTAAGGTTTAATTTTCACACACCAAAACAAGAAAAAAGTGCTGAACATTGGTGTCACGATCCCAATGAAGAGGTCCAATTGAAAAATCATGAATGTAGGTCTAGTATTAATCTTGTGAATGAAGATACACTACCGAGGATTGAATTGATATAAAAAAGGTATAGTAGTTGATTATTGTCCATAAAATCCAAAATGAAAATAAGAGTGGAATGTCGCACCGTGTATGCAATCAGCTCCCTTTTTTTACCAAACCATATCTATTGGGTTTTAACATAAACCATACAAAAACACTAGTCTACATACCCGGTGTGGGTGACATTGGGTTATGTTAGGTTGGGCTACTATTGACAGAGGCATTTGAGTGATCTAAATTCACACGAAGATGTGTGGGGCATAGGAAAAGTGAGAACCTCCACACCGCAACAATTATATAAATAGGGATTCATACGAACCCCCTTTCGCGTGAATGGTTGTTTCAAGTGAAGGGTGTTCACACAAAGGGGATGCTTGCGTGAATATTCCTAAATACTAACCTTCCTAACTCCTACTCACATTTTTAGAACACCAAGTGGCACAAAGTATTTTTATTTCACCCTATAATCAAATCATTTTGATTCTCTGTGGAAAAAAATATAAAATAATAAGAATCAATAAATGACTATTTATGCATACCTTATTCAAATCAATAAATGTTGATGTTGAAAATTCTATCCAAATTATACTCTAAGATAGATGTCATATATTTTAGAACTTAACATCCTTGAATGGTATTAAATTTAACAGTTGTTTAGATGTTTTTCATGATTTTAGATGTAACATACTTTCAAATATTTTATAGAACTAACATGTGTGACTTGTATGTTTAAAAGGTGACCATCAATTTTTATATACATTTATATTAAAAAAATATTCATATATATTAAGCATAGTTAAAAAAACATTGGTGATTGTCATTTATAAATTTTGTAAGTAGTGTATAAGTGTGAGTGATCGCACTTACAAGTGCGACTGGTCACACCTCTAAGTGTGAGCCTTAAGTCACACTTCTCTCGAATCGCACTTTTAAGTGTAAGTACTTGCACTTCTAAGTATGAGTACTTATATTTCTAAGTACGAGTCTCGACTTGCACTTCGATTTCCAGTCTTGACTCGTACTTCTAAGTGTGAATCTTGATTTGCACAACTAAGTGTGATTATTGATTCGCATAACTAAGTGTGATAACTCATCTATCAAACAATTTTTGGGTAATAGTAATTTTTCAACACTTCCCTTCAAAAATGAAAAATAATGTTTATTTATACCAATTATTTTGTATAAATTTCATTATTTTTAATATATATTGATGTAATTTTTTATAATTTATATATAAATCTATATTAAAAATTAACGATAAAATATTAAATATGTAAGTCGCATGTAACGTTTATTAAAAATATTTGTAATAATTTTATGGATAAAATCAACAAAAATGTTTAAACGCGTATCAAGAGTCACACGTCAAAGTGCAAGAACAATAATTAAGGGCTTAATTTTACCTGAATTATATAAGGGATTTTATTTACAGTACAAATATTATAATATTAGATTCTTACATCAATTCTTTACAATATCAAATGCAATATTAATGATAACCATTTTGTAAGGCAAAATGCTAATTAATGTTGTGGTTTCCTCAACATTAATTAGCCATTAAAATTAACAATGTAAAATTTTCCATTTTAAAGTACATGCACCTTTTGGAGCATGTAACTATTTGTCATCCATTAATTATCCATTTAATGTAAAGCAATGTAAAATCATGCATGTTCCCTCTTAAATTCGTGTGCCAATGAAATTAGCGGTTGGATTTGTCAGTTACATATCACTATAAATAGATAGTTTTTGAGTTTATATTTTTAACATTTTCCTTTCTATTCTCTTCATCAATGTGTAAGCGAGACACTTTATTCATCAATAGAAAAATCTCACTAGGAAAGTGTCAAAAATTTTGTGCTCGATTTTTGGAAACATTTTGATTTCCTCTCCATGTCAAAAATTGGTATGCATTCTCACCTTCAATCCCTCCAAAATTATGAAATTTTATTAATGTAAAATTTTCCATAGCTGATTAGGGCTTATATCCATGTAGGGATTTTGTAGATAATTAAACGAAAGCAAGTTTTTTATTCAATATTTTGTAGAAGGTAGTTTTGTTTATCAAATAAATAATTTCATAATATAGTAAACATTTGTTAGAGTAGTGAAAGAGGACGGAATGGAGCACATCTTGATAGATAAATGGCGCAGATTAATCTGTAATAACATGAGAGGAAAATTTGTAGAATTTTTACAAACCCATAACACCTGCCAAGAACTTGTTCTATTGTGTTTTGAAAAAGAAGCCTGGTGGTATGGATGGTGGCTCAATTTACATGGTAAAAAAGTGAATAATTGATTTATGGTCATGGTGGTGTGCAGGAATTGATGAGAAGATGTATTTGATAAAGTTGATATTATTTTGTTTGCCTTATTATTGTCCACAAATAGTCCTCTTCTACACATATTAAGTAAAATTATATGGATACGACGTCATTGACATTGTCAATGAAAAATATTTTAGAAGATATTCACGTTAATAATGATTTGTCATTCAATGTGTTGGTGTTGGATTACAGTGAGCTATTTGTGAAAAAATATGGTAATGCAAGAGTAGGAGAACCAAACAAATTTTGGAGAACAAAAGAATGAATACATATTTGTGAAAGGAGAATTCAAGGAACAAGGAAAATATAAGATGTTATTTATTATCTTTAATAGAAGCACCACTGATGCTAATGTGGAAGAAACAATTATCCTCAAAACTATTCACAAAATGTAAATTTTCTCTATTTAGGTCATGCCTATGTGGTTTTTTATCTTTTGCTACCTACGAGATTTCTCTCTTCTATGTTTCAATGTCATATTATGTCTTAAGGGTTGTTTTATAAAATGATGTGGGTCCTTTCAAAACCCCCATATTCACCTTTTACAAAAAATTGACATAGTAGTTATACATCAAAATATGTTGTTGTGGCATAACCTAGTAGACTCTATGATGACAATATCTTACTTTATTTTGTTAAATCCTATCGATTGATAATATCCAATTACTATGGTGTCGCATAAGCTAGCAGATGCTAAGCTAAAAATATTATTCTTTGACTTGTTAAATTCTAGCAATCCATAAGCTCAAAATATTATATTGTGGAAGTATTAGGTTACCTTAGCGGGCGCTAAGCTCAAAACATCTTACTTTATTAGCTCCTGTCTCCGTAGGAATTCTATACCTTTCATTCAAACAAATAATTTCTCCTCAATCCACCAATAAAAATAAAAATAAAATCTATAACTTTTCAACTTTCTAATGTTTATATTTTATTTAAATAATTTTTTAATCTACAAAACTTATTTATATTTTTCTTTATTTGCTAGTTAGTACTGATTTGACAAATATGAGGCCTTGTTGCAACATTAATTTATTCTATTTAATAAAAATCAAAATTCTAAGAAAGACATTTTTCCAATCTTTAAATAAGATATGAGATTTAGAAAAAAATTGTTAATAAAATATTCACTACATTTAATGTTTATCCAAAAGGAAGATGTATTTGCATGCTTGGACAAGTGGCACATCCAAAATAGTACACTATTCATAAAAATTAATAAAATTTATTTAACAAATCACATTATAAACATTTCTAAATTAAATCCCATCCCACTCCTTATATATTTTTTACTATTTTGTTTTTGCTAGTCAAAATGTTTAATCTTTGCTTTATCCCCATTTGCAATAAAAATTAGATTTGTAAGTTAAATTTTATAAAATACAATTTTTTCTATGTTTGTATTAAAATTTTAACAATAAATTTTTTTATATGGATTATATTGTGTTAAAGACAAGAAAAATAATACTATTATTAGTTACTGCTATTGTGATAAATCTTTTAACTAATTTATTTCGGCTATTCCATTTAATAGAAAAATTTATCTTTATTGCACTTAAAAAATCTAGTGTATTATGTATTTCAAAATGCCACCTATATTGTTGCAATATTTTCAAGCATAATATGATTCTAGATCTCTATGTTTTTCCAAAGAATTATATCTTTGATGCATAATTTTATTTATTTTTTGTCTTATATCTGAATTTTAATAGGGGTATTTACATTATGTGCAACATTTACATTGGGTACTTGCAGTATTTACATATTTTATGCATTCAAAATAATTATATAGGGGCATTCTATTTTTTAGCAGTCTTTGGATGTCGGCATACCATATGTGCATATTTTGTACATTAAGTATTGGTACATTATACTTTCTAGAAAAATTTCAAAGTGGTTATTCTCAACAATATAAAGCACCTAATGTAAAAAATTATAGAAAACTTATAAAACAATAGGAAACTAGCACATCTCTCAACCCGGAGGCATGAATTTGTCATTATGTCTTGTTTAATTTAAAATGTCATTAACAAAATTACTATTAACAAGGTTTATTAAATATACGTGAATATAATGATTGGCTACTTTATATAAGGATTAAGACACCTAGAAACCTTACAATAAAATGCATCGTGAGTATCACCAAAAAGAAACAAAAATAAATATGAAAAAAGGGATAAAATATCTTATCCCAAACTACAGTCCAACATATCAATACAAGGAAAAATTTAAAACATGGAGGGGAAAACATGCCAAACGATACAGTCCACAAGAATTCAAAAAATCTCCAAGAGCCAAGGGACTAGTTAGTCTTCAAACGTTTGTACTCCTTCTATTGATGCTCTTCATGTTTTTTCATCTAATCATCCTGCTCACTCATGATAGGGATGTCATCTTCAACCTACTCTTCCTCATTAGAACTAATGAGGTGGAGATTATACTGTGAAATTTGTGCCCCTTCTTCTAGCTTGACCACACACCCCTACAACTCCAAAACCAAACTTTTGATCTCTACCATATCCATAATAATATAGTTTTAAGTGATGCAAATTTTCTTAGAGGCGTCAATGCAATGCATGACACTTTTCCCATATCCATTCCAACTTTTCCTATGGCCTCCATATCCCTTTCCACCTGACTCACCCTAAGAGAAATTTTATCAAAAGCCACATTCCAACCCAACTCCACTCTCTCTTTCCCTTTAGACGACTCCCCTTTCATATCAATCAGAGAACATGTAGCCCTATTACTAAGATTTCTCTTCCCTTAGATGTCATACCTTTCTTTCTCCTCAGTTTGTTCATACGGTCAACAAGAGTACAATTGTCATCTGAATCCTCGGATTTGGGGTCTAATTCATTTTCCACCACCGGTTTACCATGATGTATTGAGGTATCAATCTTTCCCTATTGAAAATCATTCATTAACACAGAGATAATGACATAAACAAGAAAAATGGAAGGCTCATAGCAATCTTATACCTAAACATATTAAGCATAGTAAGATGGTGAGTATATATCTTTCTATAATTCACTTCAAGATTAATGTACCTCATAAGGTAGAGGTAGACTGTATTCCAAATATCGGAGATGCAGAATCTAGTTATATCGTCTACCAGAGGTAAACCATTTTTTTACCATGGAAAAAGTATCAATTTCATGTTTGTGTCTAGTGCAGTCTTTGAATATCTTTAAGCCTTTCATCTCCATTCCAGTCACCTACACTACTGAATCCTCCAAAACCTAAATTTCCATGTCACAGATCACCATGCTACCATTGTTCCATGCCCGATCAAACTCCAACGCAAGATAAGGATCATACCTCATAATTTTTGAGATGAAATTCCAAAAACCCCCAATTTTATGAATGTGCCACAAGGAGTGTTTGTCCTTCATGGCACCATAGTTTGTTATCTCGATTCTTAAATGACCACCTCCCATGGTTTTATTCAAATGAGATTGAAAATGGAAAAACAATGGCCAAAATGAACTATAAGAGAAAAATAATACAAATCCCACCATATATCCCGCACGTGTGAATGGTCCTACTAACCATAATAACAAGGATTACATCCCGGTGAGGGAAAATATCCATTGACACATCAATACTTAATGTTATTAAAGAGATTAATAACATTGGTGATATCATCTCCCCTCTCACACACTTTAAAATTACTACCTTTAGCCACCAAATTGGTAAGATGATCCACACATTTATTACACTTTCTAGGGGTATGAATAATTACATTTACCAAACTATTTCGAATTTTTTTCTTTATTATCTTTAAGGATATTTCTATAGGTATAATTATTAAATGTATCCTTTCTCACATTCTCAAGGGTTAAAATCTTGTTTTGAACATCTAACCTGAAAAACATGTTAATCTTGGGGAGTTAATCTTTAATCCTATTTTCCCTCTAGAAATCCTTTGCAAGACAACATATGTTCTAACAATGAATATGTTTGGTCAAATAATTATATGTTAGATGTTATACTAAAGAATTTTAGTCAGTGATCTCCATCGATGCATGTAGGAAAAGCATTTTTGTGAAAACAATTGATCTAGGACGTTTAAAAGACATCAAACTATTTTACAAACATGTTCAATATTTTCATTCAAACAACAACATATTATAAGTACAACATAAAATTTATTTCATAGTACTTAAAAAATCTTTCAAATAAATGCAATTTTTGTCCTCTAATCTTTATAATTCAATTCCAGTTAAATGAGATAAAATTCAACTTGTTGACCTTGGAAAGTAAATCCTTAGTGTATTTTTTCCTCCGAAACCATGTGTAAGACAACATATGTTCTGAAAATGAATATGTTTGGTCCAATAACTAATATGTCAGGTGTTATACTTAAGCATTGTATTCATTTATCTCCATCAATGCATGTAAGAAAAGTGTTTTTGTGAAAATAATTGATCTAGGATGTTTAAAAGACATCAAACTATTTTAGAAACATGTTCAATATTTTTCATTCAAACAACAACATATTATAAGTACAACATAAAATGAATTTTTAGTAATTAAAAAATATTTCAATCCTTCCAATAAGAATAAATTTTAACATCCATGAGGCTAGTCACACTTTTTTCGAGTAGTAACAAATTTAAAAAATAGGTTACAAATTTCACTTCAATCCCCAACTACTATACATTTTTTTGTTATATCAGTTCAATCCTCCAACCAAGTGGAAGTTCATCACAAGATTAACACTAGAGATACTAGCAGAAACTAAACTCAATATGTATTTCTTTAGCTTGTTAAATATTATGATCTTAGCTTGAAATATATTCTTCAAATACCTAGTAGCGCATCAAGCTCAAACTATGTTGATTTAATTTGTTAAATCCCAATGACCACTAAGATCCAAATAATATCTTACTTTATTTTTTTGAAACCTAGAGACCACTAAAATCCAAATATTATGTTGTGTCATAAGCTAGTAGACGTTAAGTTCAAAATATCATTCAATAACTTGTTAAATGATAGAGACCACTAAACTTGAAAGAATATAAAAAAACCAGCTGTTGAATCTACATGGAACATAACAATATTGATTCAAGTTAAAATATATACCCACACCAATTTTGAAGTCATGTAAGGGTTCAATATAAGAAGACCTTTTAACATCCATGAGGATAGTTAAAATATTAACATGCAACCTATATTTATGCTTTTCCAAACGGTGGAAGTTCATCACAAGATTAATACTGGGCCTACATTTATGATTTTCCATGTCAACATGACTTGGGATATCACAAGAAAAGAATTTAAAGAGAACACAAACCCAATAAGCATATTATTCTTATCATGTACCTTTAATTGTATCTATATTTAAGTTTATCTTGGTCTGAACTACACACACTACTCTGTTGAGAAAAGCATACCCCGAATAGAGAGGACTCGTGGGGATGCATTTTTAAAATAACATCATTCCAAAGAAAATAGTGTTTTCTTAAATCACCTCACTAAATATCACAAAAAAATGCCCATCAGAAGTGTTACTTGTGCTCCCGTAATATCTCTGTGCTTACCCTCTTCATTTCCATGTGCAGTATGAACAACCTTGGAGAACCTAAATGTAAAAAATAGACATGTTAATAAATAAATTCTAATAATATATTGCTTCATGATTTGTTGTCTGATAATCTATACAATATGAAACCAATTCTAGCAATGTAAGTTATTTCACCTTGTTCCATTTTGTTTAAAAATTCTTCCTTTATAATATATATTTAACTAAATACATCTAATATTGTTAACATTCAAACCTTTAACCTCCACTAAATGCAGTAATTGCAAGAACATTAACTAATTAATGTTGCAGTTTCCTAAACATTAAATAATATTACAATAAAATTTATTAGGTTATGTTGAGGAATAACCTCTTTTGGCGACAATAAGAGGATACAACATTTGTGGATTTTTTGGGCATTTATGACATTGATAGATTGTGTTCATGTGATGAATGAGATCAATTAATTACTATTACTAATTAGGAAAAAATTCAATTAGAAATCTTGGAGACACGTGTTGAAGATTGGAATGAAGGTGCTCAAAATCTCTATTTAAGAATCATCTATATCAGGCCTTTGGAAATCATTGTCACAATAGCCCTGTTCACTATGGGTGGCACCATCAAACACATTGAGCCTTCTTCCTATGAAGAGGTCAAGGCCAACCCAAAAGTATGGAATATTTTTCATGATGGTGGTGTTACGTCATTTATGGAAATATTGTTTGGTCACTCTGTCCGAGTGACCAGTAGTGTGCTGACAACCTGGAAGAAATGAAGATGTAAAGTGGGTAAGATAAAATTTCTTATTTTGATAGAGTCCATTATAGCTACGACAAGGCTCCTTGTAGAGGGAGACATTTATTTTAAATGATCACTTCAAGAGGAGATGGATGAGTTCCTTTGTCTTGGTGAAAATATGAGAATGTATCACTCGGGATATGAATTGGACTCACTTCCACAACCTTGGGATAGGGTGTTGATAAATCTAGGAGGTACTTCACGGTAGAACGATACCAAAAATTGATTTATGAACTTCATCTTTTTCTTCTTACGCATCTTTGACATGATTAAAAGGTAAAGTTTGTGGATTTTATGTTTTAATTGCTTGAGAAGTCCCTAAAAATGGCTAGAGAAGAGGAAGGTCCTTTCCTCTACCAAGGCCTTTTGTATTTTCTCTTTAAAATGGTAGCTTCCTAAAAATAAATCTTCCACTTCCCCTATAAGCCAAGAAAGCAACATCATGTCCCTTCTCCTCCTCTCGCAACCCAGATCCCTATTTTTGTTTCCATTGCCACCACATTTTTCTCCCTTCGACTACAATTTAGACATCATGATCATTAGCTAGAGTGGTATGGTGGTCTCGTACGTACCCAAAATTTTAGGGTACTGCACCACCGAAATGATGTTACACATGCCCCAATGATGATACAGGTCACCTCGCAAGGTGTTCAGGATCCAGAGAAGCTCGCGAAGTATATGTTAGCATCCCAAATGCTTTATCCAAGTTCCTTGTGCTTTGTTTTATCCCTTGCCCCCCTTTTCTTGGCTTTTTGACCTTCAGTAATGAAACCGCCGCCCTACCAGGGTGGTAGTCCTGTAACCGCTGCCCTGCTTAGGGTGGCGGTCCTTCACATGTTCTTCCAACACGTTCCTTTGATCGCGACTTGCATGAATTTTCAACATTTACCAGCTTTTCTCAACCACCTTAGCTTGTATTTATGTTTTTGGTTCCCTATAATAGTGTTTCTCCATTGTTTAATGGTAAAAGAGTTCCATTCCAAGTTACCCTTTGGTGAATGGGAATTCTATAAATAGCTAGTTTGTTTTCAAACAAATGGCCCCTCATCCTCTCAATTCTCTTGTTTAGTTTTCAATTTCTTGCTTAGAATTTTGTTAGTTTCAGGTTTTTCTTCCATTGTTGGCACTTTGGAGGTCATATCATCTTCTTGTTTCAAGTCTTGTTTCATTGCTGCAGCATACAGTCAGTTTAAAACATAGAATAGCTTCATTTCTAGACTAGAATCCATTAAAGTTACAGGTTTTGTTTTGTCACAAGGATAATTTCTGAAACTCTCGGTACACTTGTGTTGTATTCCCGTAATAAATCCCACTAGGAATTACATAGTCAAGCTCTGTTCACTTGCGCTATCCCTCTCCTACTCGCATTATATTCGGTCTATATCCAAAGCTACCATTATTCGATTGCTATCTTCTATTGATACTATCATATACACACTTTCTGGATTCACGAGGACATGAAGGAATGAGGAGATCACATTGAGGGGATGAAATCACACACAACTAGATTTACCACTATTCTGTAAATGCTAGGTTTGAGCTATCAAAGTTCTAGTTACAACATATCAAATAGAGTAGTGAATTATTTTATTTCAGTCAAAAGCTTGTTCTCGATATCACCAGGGAAGCTGTGGGGATTGATAGTTTCTGAGAAACTGTGATTCATTCCTCACTTCTGAGGTAGAATTGAGAGTCTTTCAATTTAATATATTTAGTTAGATATTTAGTATAATATCACAATTACACAGGTAAATAGCCATACTAGGCTACGTTGCTTGTTTTTATTCTATTATTAGATTAATTGTTCATTTTATAGATATACTAGAGTAGTTGCTCTTCAATTTCATTGAAATACGTCATTGAAAAATACAAAAATAGCAGGATGCTTGCATAGTGTAAATACCTCTTTTGTAATCAGTTTATTTAATGTTAGTTAGAGGTTGAATCATCTTTGTATGACAATCACATGACCTAGAGAGCCTAGAGAATATATATTTGAACCTATAGTACCTCAACCAAATTTACCCATGACTTTAGCTGATATAGATCAAGACCTTAGGATACAGGTCTTTCGAGCCACAAAAAACTTACAAGCAATTAGTGAGCAACTAAGAGGATTGAATATCGAAGACGACAAAGCTTACACATTCTGGTCAAACCATCCAAATTATAGATTGCCTTGATAAAACACCTGAATGACCATGCAAGGGTTCGAATGAGAACAAACATTTGGTTGTGATCCTTTGGTTCTGTAGCCTAATGCAGGAGACCTCCTCATTGATATAGACACTAGCTTACGTATCCAAGTTGCCAGAACACCTGTTAGGTACTCCGAGAAAATCATACAACTTCTAGTTCTAAACGTAGAAGCTGAAAAGGCATACGATTACTGGATAGTCAAAAGAAGGGATTGATTCTTCACATGACCATAACAGGTCCTCAACAACCATGTACTCATGGTTGTGATCCCCAAGTCCCACAACCCAACGGGCCTACAAATTAGTCAAGTATTGACACCGGCTTGTGAACGCTGGTGTTTAGATCTTCACCACTCCCGCTAGATATTATAGCACAGTTTTCCGTATTAAACATAGAAGCCAATCAATCCAATATTTTATGGGCTAGACCATAAAACCACCCATAGCTAACCACAAAAATCCACTAAAACGACCTACCACTACTTTCATGACCTTGTCTAGAGATATATACGAAGCTCCCACATGTCACTTCCCATGTATCCAACAACCAAGAAATAGGATCTTGGTAGAGCTCGACATCGATTGGAGCCTTCGAGCAGCCATTATATCTGAACGAGCCATCACACCAATCCAAGTTAGGAGGGCCTTCTTCACCTTAGATTCACAGATTCCATTATTGTGTATTGAGGATTTAAGATTACCCGATTAGCTCATATATATCCATTCGCATTCAACATTCACCAGCTGTCTCGACATGACCTCGGGAAGTCAGGTACGAGGAAATGATACTTGTAGATTCCCATGCTTGTTTGTCACTTTTCATCACACAAAATTGGTGAACCCAACATGAAACAAACTAATATTCCTCTTTCTATTTTCATTTCTTCCATCCACCTTTCGTTATTTCCCATTATTCTCGGGTATTCATATACCCCGAATATGTCAAGATATGATGCATATGGCAAACCTCTCTTAGGTCTCGAAGTAAAATATATAGTCAAACAAATAGACAACCATATCCCTCACTTTCTCGCATGGGATAATAACTATTTAGGTAATTACTTGTCATCTCAAACTCCCCCTCACAGAACTAGTTCTAGTTCTTCGTTCCGAATTGAGGAGTTTGATCAGTTTACACAAACACAACAGCTAGAGCCATCAGGCTCTAACAATATGATGTTTACTGGAGAATCCACTTCATCTCCTCAAGTCTTGTTCAGACCATAGATTAGTAGACAATCAAACCCACTCCCCTTTTTGGATAAGGAGTACTTAGTGTGCTTTGCTAAAAGCAAACAACGCTTCCAAAATATGTATCCACCTTTAGGAAGTTTACAAATATAGTTTGATGCCCTATTCTAGGAGAACACCCCCATAACTCCACCTATGGGAAATACCTCGGTGAATCTTGGCAGGGTAATGACCAATTCATAGCAGGTATCATACCCCTTTACAACCTCAAGCTATACACCAAACACCCTTAGGGAAAAACACTACGTCTTCGCCGATGGAGGTCATTTCAGCCTTAGCTGAGAAGGTTAGAGGGCTAGAACTTGCTCAAGCAAACCAAAATCCCCAACCCTTTGCATCATCCCAATCAGGTCGAATTCCTTACAGGAACAGGCACGTTAGGCATGCCTCCTCAAAATCCTTATACTTACCCACGTAAAACACCAACTAGGACTACGTTTTCAAATGCCACTCCAGTTGAAAATATGACACCTCCCAGCTTGGCACCAAACAACCTTACCAGAACAATGCTCCTCCTTATTTAAACATCTATTCAAAATCACCACAAGGAGACATGTTCTCTTCTCCCGGGATGTTCGTTCAACCACAGGGATTCCCTTATCTTCCTACAAACACATATACTATGCCATATCAACAACCCATTCTACCTCAACCCCCTCACCATGCCCCATCAATGGTTAAGGCATCGCGCATTAGGAAATTATTCAGAATATTTAAAATAACCCCTAGACTTCACCATACGAAGCATTATTCTTCCGAGACCTCTTCCCGTTTTTCCCAAATACAAAGAGGAAGGGGACCCAAATGCACACATTAAGGCCTATGCCACAACCATACAGGAATTACTCCCTTTGGATGGGGTTGTCGCTAAAATATTCCCAAAGACCCTAGAAGGTATTGCCCTTGATTGGTATTACAGAATACCTGAAGCTTCGATACACTCATTTAAACAACTCATGTCAGAATTCATCAAAGCTTTCGACATGAACAAATTGTTAAGAATGGGAATCAGGGAGTTCTTACATATCAAACAAGAACATAATGAATCCGCCACTCATTTTATCCAAATATGGCATATGGTTCTCTACTCATCAGTGAGTGCTCCAAATATGGATCAAATGGAACTATGCGATTTATTCCTTAATTCACTCAATAGAGAGATAAAGGAAGAATTCTAGAAGTTCCCACTAAGAACTTACGATGAAGTACTCGAAAGTGCTCTCTGAATCGACCAAGCAATGATTGATAGTGGTCGTAAGACATATGGGACAAATAGGAAATTAACCACTCCCAATCAAAACACCACGGCCTATCCTAATGCTAGAACACTAATCAAGGACCTAAGATCCTTAACAAGAACCGCGGGGTTACAACAGATGGAGTAACTGACCAAGCTAAAAGGGAAAATGTTGTAAACATTTTGCCACCTGTTAATAATCAGTGAAATAATAATTTTACCCCAATAATCAACGCGGTGGATTTTAATCATCCACCACGGCAACAATAACAACAATAAAAGTCCAGATGTAAAGTCCAAATCAAAACCCAACTGGATATCAAAGTCAAAACCAAAGGCAACAACCTCAAAATTTTAACTCTAAAACCAGCAACCTTATCAAAATTTCGGGCCACAATAGGTTTTAAATCAACAACCTTGAAATTACAATCCCAATCTATATTGTGGCTTCCACAAGATTCAAGGCCATGATACTAGGACTTGTCGTGAATATAATAAATTCATGCAATGTTTTCCAGAACATAAAAACAACTCTTTATAGATATGTTTTTAGCAAATTTTGTAGTACCCATGCCAAACGCTTATGTAGGGGCAGTTTCCCCTCAAAATGCATCCCTCAAGATCTTCAATGACCCACTCCCAAACCATTCTAACAACAACAAGTTAGATCCTAATGGAACAAATAAGGGTGTCATGATAGGAAACAATGATCATGAAGCTTCAACTTCATTAAATCCACCAGTCGCACCCCAATTAGGAACTCGACCTCAAACTAAGATAGTTGGTTTAGTGGAGTTAGATGCCAAGCTACCCGTAGAAACCATAACAAGAACACGGGATTATTCTTCTCAACCAACTCCAAGTTATTCATTAGAGCCAGACAACACTAAACAAACATTGCTAAAACCTATAGGCGCCTATGATCTAATTAATGATTTAACCAAAACCTTCTCACACATCTCCTTCTTGGATTTGTTAAAGAACTCTCCCGCCCATAGGGCTGCCCTCTTAGAAGTGTTAGGCCTTGGCCATTTAATCAACATCACTCCTCCTCCATAAACACAAGTAAACCATGTGGATTTTGAAATTTATCCTCCTGGGGCAGCCAAATAGGGATACTGAATTTATATTCGATATAAGTAAAATGCCAACAAACGCTGAAATTACATGAAGAGGTGACCCAACTTTACATTTACAAGTTTGGGTCTACAATAATTATGTTAAACATGCAATGGTTGACGATGGGGCGGCAGTCAACATAGTCCCCTTTTCATTCCTTCAAAATTTAGGATATGGAGAGACAAATTGTTCCACAATGTGAAATACGCTAAGAGGTTATGATAGCCTCAAATCCACTTCAATTGGAACCATAGTTTTACCGGTCACTTTAGGACCCAAGACGGTCCTCACCGAGTTTTATATTATAGATCGGGAAACCAATTATAATATGATCCTTGGTGGCCATGGATACACCACATGAAGGCAATCCCTTCCACATTATTCCAAGAAATAAGATTTCTACACTTAGGGAAAATATTCATGGCACAAGGTGACCCAAAACCCTTCGATATACACCTAGCTGATTTGAAGAAAAGACCAGGTGTTCACTCCGAGTTTGAACTCCCAACAAATCAGCTTGTCAAACCAACTAATTCACAACCAAAAGAAAAGTTGATACCCACCACTGAGTTGGAAATTACAAATCCAGCCGAGGACGTTCCAGTACTCAAAAATGAGACCAATGTTATAAAAATAGTATCACTAGGGACTACCACAAAAATTGTCGAGTTACTAGAGAAAGACTTACCTATTCTCCTACCATTTGATTCCATGGGTATGGGACACACCCTGGGAATCACTTCTCTTCCATCAGACAAAGTTTTTATGGTAGAAGTAACCAAAGCAAAAGAAATAGATACGAAAAATATCCCAACGTCAATTTTTCCAAACAAATATTGGACTCTCCACTTCGATGGAGCTAGATGTCACTTTAGAGCTGGGGCGGGGGTGATCTTTACTTCACCTGAGGGAAAGATCCTACCTTTTTCCTTCAAATTAAAATTTGAATGTACAAACAACGGAGCTGAGTACGAAGCTCTCCTCCTTGGCCTCATCCTAGCTAAAAGAATGGGTGTCAGTAACATTAGAGTACTAGGAGACTCGCAATTGGTTACAAACCAAGTCTCTGAGGTATATGAAACTAGAGCTGAGCACTTGTAGCTCTATAAAACAACAGTATTAGATCTAAGTAAGGGATTTAACTTCATATCAATTGAAGCAATCCCATGAGAACAGAACCTTCTCACAGACTCGATAACAACCTCAGCTTCCCGTTTCACCCCAAATAATGAGTTGGAGGATACAAATTTCATGGTATCACTTCATACCAAACCATTAGTGCATAAAATACCAACAAACTCACTCCTAACTCATGGAGAAGCTGAGGATGATTTTTCTATCATGGGTCACTTTGATGATGATAGAGTCACTCTCGAATATCTAAACGCCTATGTGGAGCTACACCTTACTCACCGTATAGTTGATCTTTCCCTAATACCACATTCCTCTTCCTACTTTGGAAATCCCATGGTAGAGTCTCCTCCACAGAAGGATCTCAATATCTATGAGATAGAAAATGGAGAAATCTTGGAGCTACCTCCAACCCCACCTAAATTTGAAGAAGGTAATGCTTCTTTGATAGAAGAAACCATTGACATAAACATTGGAACGGAGGAAGAACCAAAAATTTTGAAGTTGGGATCCTTGTTAACTCTGGAGGAGATAGAAATACACACCCAGATCCTCAAATAACATCAAAAGGATTTTGCATTTAATTATAAAGAAATGACGGGCATTGCACCACAAGTTGTGGTACATAATCTCGTCACTAAACCAGATGCAAAGCCAATTAAACAGAAGTCAAGACCAATGAAGCCAAAAGTGGCTCTCATGGTGAAAGAGGAAGTAATAAAGCTTCTCCAAGTGGGGTTCATCAAGCCCGTTGACTATTCGCAATGGGTATCTAATATTGTCCCTATCCTCAAAAATAATGGGAAGATAGGCATTTGCATAGATTTTCGAGGATATTAACAAAGCTTGTCCCAAGGATGACTTCCCATTACCATCCATTGACATCATCATTGATGCAACAACTGGATTCGAACTATTTTCTCTCATGGATGGGTTCTCAGGGTATAATCAGATTAAAATATCTAAACAGGATCAAGCCAAAACTACATTTATAACTCCCTGGGGAACATATTGCTATGTTGTCATGCCATTTGGTCTTAAGAATGCTGGCGCTACGTATCAGTGGGAAATGACATATATATTCCACGATCTTATCCATAAAATTGTGGAATCCTATGTGGATGACTTGTTGGCCAAGGCCAAGAAGCACTGTGATCATCTAGAAGTGCTCGTATCATCCTCTCATGACTAATTGAGTATGGCGTCACATTAAATCTAGAGAAGTGTGTGTTTGGTGTGACAGGAGGTAAACTTCTGGGATACATTATATCTTCACGAGGGATTGATGTTGATCCAGCCAAAATACGGGTTGTTCTTGAAATGATCCCACCATCGGATGAGTTTGGAATCAGGTCATTTCTTGGGAAACTTGGTGCAATCCAAAGGTTCATCCCAGATTTAAGCTTTTCCATTCACCCAATCAACAATCTACTCAAGAAAGATTATAGCATTGATTGGACTGAAGAATGCAACAAGGCCTTCGAAGTAGTTAAATGCTTCTTGTTGTCACCACCCACGCTAATGCCTCCCAAGCCATACTACCCTTTGATCCTATACTCACGAGTCACTCATGTCTCGCTGGCCTGCATGCTGGCTCAAGAAGATGATGACAAATGAGAATTCCCGATCTATTTCATTAGTCAAACGTTGCTCGATTATAAAACACATTACACACAGGCAGAGAGAGAATTCCTTGCATTAATTTTTGCAACAAAACATTTGAGACATTACATGTTAAACCAAGAAACAAGGGTCATTGTAAAGACATACCATTTATGAACATTTCTCACACAAGGATCTTTATCTAAAAAGGCAGGCTATTTTATAACCTTAATGGGAGAATTTGAGTTAACGTTTGTGAACTAGAAATATGTTAAGGGATAAATCATTGTAGATTGGTTAGCTGATAATCTACTAGATGGAGGTGAGCTGGTAAATTTAGACTTTCCCGATGAGTGTGTATAGTTCATCGAAACCAGCCCCCATCTCTATATGTCCACTGGTATACGATATATCAACTTTATCATGGACCATGCATACCTAGAAGGTGCCACGTCATAACAAAGAAGGAAGTTACACATTATTACCACTAAATATGTTGTTTTAGACCAAATAATCTATCATAGAGCCTTCGACAACATACTTCTCGGATGTGTCGATATAGAAGAATCCAAGAGGATTCTTCATGAATCCCACCGTGGGATATGCCACCGGGGGCCACTTCGGATGGTCACATGCCACCGCTTGCAAAATACATCGATGGGCTATTTTTGACACACTCTCAAGCATGACGTGGTGGAATTTGTATGTAAGTTCCATAAATGCTAAGAATTATCTCACGAGATTCACATGCCAAAGACAATGAGTCCACACAAACTAATAGAAACTATGTGGCCCTTATCCATGTGGGGTCTAGACTTGATAGGTAAATTCTCTCCCTCATCAACCGATGGCCATAATTTTATAATTACAGCCATAAATATTTTACCAAATGGGTGGAGGCCATGCCTCTCACCACCATACCGAGAAGTTTGAAAAATAATTACCAAATTCAGTCATAGGCCCGAGGGTTTCGCAAAACCGGCTTGGGTCAAGCTCACGACAACCTCAATGGAGAAAAAATTATTCATCTGCGAAGTCCAGGGAGGTGGGAGGATATCATTTCTAAGTATGGTGTCCCTATCTAAAAGTCATTATCTCTACTAGATAATGGCACGTACCTTTAAAAATAATGAAGTCCATGAGTTATGTAGCAAGTTCAAGATAAACCATCAGCACGGAGGAAGGTTAGATCTCTCTGCTTACTACCCTCAATCCAGATGATAAGGTAGGTCGAAGCGATAAACAAAGCGTTATCTTTCAAAAGCTATTCTCCTTAAAATCGAGTCAAGGATGGGAACAAGTGAGATTGGCATTTAAAACTATATCCGGCCTTTGGGCCCATCGAACCTCAATAAGAACACCATAACGAAAAGAAACTCCTTTCTCACTTGGCATTTTAGGGGAAGTAGTTCTCCCGCTTGAGGTTGAAATACCTGGTCATTTGTATCTCATTACAAGGGATTCGACAAAGAAGCTTTCGGGAGGCACGCCTCTCTCAACTAGAAAGCCTTGTTAAGGCCAAGTTAAATGCCAAACAATGAATGGATTACAGGTTGTAATAAGAAGAAAATTGCAATTGAAAATAGTAGTAATTAATTGGAAACAATAGTAGAATGGTTGTTGGCCTATAGGTGTTGTTTAGTTGTTTTTACTAGATGTCATATCTGTTACTTTGGCTATATCTAACAAGGGTATAATTTGCCAATATTTTTTAAAAAAAAAGTCTATGAAGTCCATGAGAAACTACCATATGATAAAAAAAAAAGGAGATTTAGTTCTCAATAAGAACACCAACAAGGCATTAAGGGCTGAGGTTCTAGGCTTGAGGTTGATCGATAGACAAAAAGCTTACAAGGAGGCACGCCTTTCTAAAGGAAGGAAGTTAAATGCCAAACAACCCAGAATGGTTAGATGGCCCAAGATCACAACAAAAAGTCTATGAGCAAGAAATATATGAAGGAGTAATGAAGGAGTTGAAAATGGTGCATATCTCTTGTGCACACTAGAAGGTGAGGAATTTGGTGAAACTGTCAATTCCTTGCATCTTAAGTGGTTTTACGCATAAAACACCAAAGTCATTACTAGTACATTATAGCTACTTACATTGCATTAGTCTCTTAGCTGCTTCATTCTATCCATTTCGTAAAAATGGTAGTCCAAGAGCTTACTCTTAAAACAATCTATTACAAATTTCTAAAATATTAAAAATATTCATATCACGTCACTCAAGCATCATCAACTATTTTCAAATCTTCTCATCAAGTTTGACAGACAAGCATTGACAAAACCATACCAAGGCCTGCATACTTGGCTTTTCTCTTTCTTTCTACTAGGTAAAGTTGTCCTTACCTACGGTCTATTCTAGAAGCTTCTTGGTGTCACATCTATCCCTCTTAAATCTCTTTGAAAGAAAGGATATCCCAAAGTTATAGGTCAGAAAAGTCAAAATCAAATGAAATCAAAAGCACCAAGTAAAAAAATATTTTATTTTTACACACTTCTTTGCCCCATCAACCTTCGGTGATAAGCCCACATCTCTTACTGGTGGTGTGGGGTTGGGAAAGGAAAGAAGTGCCCTTACTCACCTATATCCTGCCTTTGGTGACAAACCCATGCTTCTTACTAGTGGCGTGAGGCAGGGTGTAGGGGGTTCAGTCACACAAATGAACAAATCTTGGTATGCTAAAAACACAAATCACCTCTATTAAGAGAAAGAAAATATCTAAATATCTAAATTCCAAAGAGATCAAATCCTCAAAACCAGATTTTGTCAACCAGGTTGCCATTTATAAATCTAAGTCTAGATAAAATGAAACGTAAGTGGCCTTCTAAGCATGGTAGTAGTTGTGAGTAGAGTGGGTGTGTAGGTCCAAACTTGGTTTACATTACTTTTTCTATCTCTCATCATTCCATTTAGTCAAACTCATACAACTTGTGCCCTTCCTAAGTCTTGGTGTTGAGCCCTCGCATCTTACTAGTTGCGTGGAATTGGGATTGGGGCAAGTTCATCTCTTTATCACTATGCATTCATCATGTTTTTCCAACATAAGAAGAAATCACTGACATTGCCCAAAGAGTTCAAAATTTTAGTACTACCATATGTTAGTATCATCTCATATCAGCACTACAAAAACATACAGAGTAAAATATTCTACCTACTATCATTTGTTATCCATTGCATACATTTTGAAAACATGAAAACAGTATTCTAAAAACATCTAAGTACACATTCAGAAATGAGTCACAAAGTTCAAGATGCCAAGAGTCTAGATCCAAAGAGATACATATTATATATACAAATCAGGTTTCGTATACAATGCCATCATGCACTAGGCATGGTCAAAACGCTCAATGAGCCCGAAATATACAAAAGCACTCGTATAGACATCTGAAAAATACTACAAAAATAGTCTCTCAATCCCTATGGGATCCTCGAAGGTGCACATGCCACACCTAGGACTCTGGCTACGCTGGCACTTGGAATGCACTGAGGGCTTGCGGTCATGCCCGGTAGCTACCGTCTCACTACGAGAATGGTTCCTCTTCATCAGGAACTCGGCTATCCTATATCCATCCACCTTTGTGTGGAGATAATTCATAATCTTCACCACATGCCGAGACAGGCAAAAACATCGGTGTGCCTATCGACTATTGAGGGCTCCCCCACGTCCACAAAAAGCTCAACATGAGTCTTCTCTAAGGGGAGAAGCAGGGTATCGGTACACAATCGGTGAATCAAGTCTCGCCACTCATTAACAGTCACTACAAACAAAGGAGAAAACAAGTTAGAAAATAATCAAAAAAATAATCAAGAGTAAACAAAACAAAAAGAAATAACAAACTAAGACAATTCTAACTAAAAAAATGTCAAGAGAAGAGTGACAACTCACTAGGATCTTCGGGCCTCCAAGAAGGATCTCTAGGATCCGCTCGCATTGACACCACCACCAACTAGTGCCCCTCTCCCACATCTGGGGAAATGTGACAGCCTACAACACACTCGCCATCTCCACCTGAGTCCCGAGAGAGCAACTCGTCTAAGACAAGAGTCACCCTCTCCACACTCGCTCCGCCCTCTTGGCCCGTAGGATCTCCTAAGTATCATGCCACTCGGGATCACTATCATCTCCCCCACCCATCTCACTGATCTCCATCTCCTCTATCTCCTCCTTGGTCTCTCCCCTGTGAACTCCTCAGACTTGGAGTCCATGTCAATGGGCTCATCACTACTATGAGTGGGATTGGCAACAATCTGAAGTAAGGGTTCTTGAGGAGCACCTGGCTCTCCCTCGTGCACGTACCACCCTCCTAGCCACAATAGGAGTACCATGCGTAACAATGGTCCAACCCCGGCCTCTAGGACCTCCCGAGCCTCATGAATAGATCTATATATAGGCCCCACTGGAGGAAGCATGTCACTATAGGGGAGGCCGAACTGTTGTGGTACTCTATCAAAGGGGTGGATCTCTAGCTTCCCCACCTTGTCTATCAACTAGCTAGTGGTTTGATAGGAAATCAAAGTAATAGTCTCCTCTCCCCATACCCCTACCATGGCCTGATAAGGAGTGGCCTCCATGTCTGCAGTAGTTAGGGAAACCACTGGCTAGTGGGGTGCTCTAAGAACTGTCATCCCCATCCACCTCACTACCCTGACGGCCCCGAGATCCTCCACCTCTACACCTCTCCCATATGGGATAATGTGCTCATACACCCAACTCATGACAAGATTCAGGTGGCTCAGTGACTACCCCTATAAACGGACTACCCTGTATAAGTCATGGTAGGTAGTCTCAAGGATATCTACTCCCAAGCATAGACACATCCATGGCCCTCAATCTGTGTAATAATAGGAGCCCAACAATACAAGAGGGTGTCCCCTCCCTTGTCCCCAATCAATCTGGATGCAAGGATGCCCATGATGGCCTTGCGGAGCAAGGGAATGTCTAACTCAATAATAGAGTGGATCCTCATGCCCTTCTTTGACCCCATCGATACAACTGCATCTCCCATGTAGGTGGCCCACTGAACCACCTATGATCTAGATACAACTGTCTTAAGAGACAGCCACCACCCAAGGATCGAAACCCCAGTATATGGTAAACATCCTCTAGGGTGATAGACCACTCACCCCTAACTCCTGGCAATCGGAAGGTGTTCCGATCCGCATCCCAATATGAGAACAAGTCACACAATATGTGACTGGCAGGTGCAACATGAGGAACCTATGCAATCCTCCATATACCAGCCCTCTGGAGAGTATCCCGCTCTGCCTGGGAGAGTGCCTCCAACACTACCGAGAGCCAATCACACTCCCTCTCCTAGATCCATCTAATGTACTCCTCCTTCTTCGCATACACCCAAAAACATGCAAAAAGGAGTAAGTTAGTATCAAAATTGCATTGGAAAAACTATTAAGAACATGCAAGAATGCTAAAAATGCAAAAACAAGTTAAGTAAAGTGTTGTTTTGACACTCTGTAATGGACCGCCGCCTGTGTGGTGGCGATTATGTAACCACTACCTTCTAAGATGGGAGGTCCATAACCGCCGCCGGCGGGCGGTCTTGTCCCATGAGTTCAAACGGGTCATGTGCCCTAAAAATGCTCAAAAACAAAAAAATTGACCATTTTAACTAAAACAAAAGCCTACCCATTAGGCACCCCCTAAGTGACCCTATTAACACTAGCATTTCTAAAAATGACCCCCCCAAGACAAAGATTTTGACATTTTAACATTTTGGGTGCAAAAATGGTAAATTGAGAAGAACTAACCTGAGATCTCACGGTCGACATTCCGCTCTCGGAGGCATGATCGCTATCTCACCATGAACGTTTTGACTATACTCTCATCAAAAACTGTCACCGTGGGTCCCAGAGCTCAAAAACTATCAAATCAACATGCACAAATGAATAGGAAAATGAGCCCGTTTTATATATATAATAGTGTTTTGACTCATTTTTGAATGCCCCTTTCGTAGGTTTGGAGCAGAGGTAAGTTCTTATCCCCGTGCAAATGGTAAGTCCTCATTTCATATTAATTTAGTATTTATTTTCTTGACTTATTTTATCTATCTGCACTTGAGTCCTCTTTTCATTTTGCAGGTAGCGGGAATTTGGATGGCATCATTTCGACACATGGGCATGTCAGGTATAATTTCTAGCTTCCCATTTTGGGACCGCCATACTCGGACCCACCGTTTTACACCTCTTCATGGCTAAAATGCTTCTCCGAGGGGGAAATATGTACGTACCCAAAATTTTAGGGTACTGCACCGCTGGAATGATGTTACACATGCCCCAATGATGATACAAGTCACCTCATGCAAGGTGTTCGGGATCCAGAGAAGCTCGCGAAGTATATGTTAGCATCCCAAATGATTTATCCAAGTTCCTTGTGCTTTGTTTTATCCCTTTGCCCCCATTTTCTTGGCTTTTTGACCTTTAATAATGAAACCACCACCCTGATCAAGGAGGTGGTCCTTCACGCATTCTCTAGCACATTCCTTTGATTGTGACTTGCATGAATTTTCAATGTTTAGACTTTTCTCAACCACCTTAGCTTGTATTTATGTTTTTGGTTCCTTATAATAGTGTTTCTCCATTGTTTAATGGTAAAAGAGTTCCATTCCAAGTTACCCTTTAGTGAATGGGAATTCTATAAATAACTTTTTTTTTTCGAACAAATGGCCCCTCATCCTCTCAATTCTCTTGTTCGGTTTTCCATTTCTTGCTTAGAATTTTGTTAGTTTCAGGTTTTGCTTCCATTGTTGGCACATTGGAGGTCATATCATCTTCTTGTTTCAAGTCTTGTTTCATTGCTACTGCATACAGTCAGTTTAAAACATAGAATAACTTCATTTCTAGACTAGAATCCATTAAAGTTGCAGATTTTTTTTTTTTCACAAAGATAATTTATGAAACTCTTGGTACACTTTTGTTGTATTCCCGCAATAAATCCCACTAGGAATTGCATAGTCAAGCTCTGTTCACTTGCTATCCCTCTCCTACTCACATTATATTCAGTCTATATCCAAAGCTGCCATTGTTTGATTGCTATCTTCTATTGATACTATCATATACACACTTTTACGGATTCACGAGGACATGAAAGAATGAGGAGATCACACTGAGGGGATGAAATCTCACAAAAACTAGATTTATCACTATTTTGTAAATGTCGGGTTTGAGATATCAAAGTTTTAGTTACAACATATCATATAAAGTAGTGAATTATTGTATTTAAGTAAAAATCTTGTTCTCGATATCACCGGGAAGCTATGGGGATTGATAGTTTTAAGAGAAATGTGATTCATTCCTCACTTCTGAGGTAGAATGAGAGTCTTTCAATTTAATATATTTAGTTAGATATTTAGTATAATATCATAATTTCACAAGTAAATAGCCATACTAGGCTACGTTGTTTTTTTTATTTATTAGATTAATTGTTCATTTTATAGATATACTAGAGTAGTTTGCTCTTCAATTTCATTGAAATACGTCTTTGAAAAATACAAAAATAGCAGGATGCTTGCATAGTGTAAATACCTCTTTTGTAATCAGTTTATTTAATGTTAGTTAGAGGTTGAATCATCTTTGTATGACAATCACAGGACCTAGAAAGCCTAGAGAATATATATTTGAACCTATAGTACCTCAACCAAATTTACCCACGACTTTAGCTGATATAGATCAAGACCTTAGGATATAGGTCTTTTGAGCCACAGCAAACTTACAAGCAATTAGTGAGCAACTAAGAGGATTGAATATCGAAGATGACAAAGCTTACACATTCTAGTCAAACCATCCAAATTATAGATTGCCTTGATAAAACACCTGAATGACCGTGCAAGGGTTCAACGAGAACAAACATTTGGGTGTGATCCTTTGGTTCCACATGACCTAATGCAGAAAACTTCTCATTGATATAGACACTAGCTTGCATATCCAAGTCACCAAAACACTGTTAGGTACTCCGAGAAAATCATACAACTTATAGTTCTAAACGTAGAAGCTGAAAAGGCATATGATTATTGGATAGTCGGAAGAAGGGATTGATTCTTCACATGACCATAACAGGTCCTCAACAACCACATACTCATGGTTGTGATCCCCAAGTCCCACAACCCAACGGGCCTACAAATCAGTCAAGTATTGACACCGACTTGCGAACGCTGGTGTTTAGATCTTCACCACTCCCGAGATATTATAGCATAGTTTTCCGTATTAAACATAGAAGCCAATCAATCCAATATTTTCTAGGCTAGACTAGAAAACCACCCATAGCTAACCACAAAATCCACTAAAATGACCTACCACTACTTTCATGACCTTGTCTAGAGATATATACAAATCTCCCACATGTCACTTCCCACATATCCAACAACCAAGAAATAGGATCTCGGTAGAGCTCGACATCGATTGGAGCCTCTGAGTAGCCATTATATCTGAATGAGCCATCACACCAATCCAAGTTAGGAGGGCCTTCTTTGCCTTAGATTCGCAGATTCTATTATTGCGTATTGAGGATTTAAGATTACCCGATTAGCTCATATATATCCATTCACATTCAACATTCACCAGCTGTCTCGACACGACCTCAGGAAGTCAGGTATGAGGAAAGGGTACTTGTAGATTCCCATGCTCGCTTGTCACTTTTCCATCGTACGGTCTCCCCTATTCTTTCGGTCTTGTCTCTCCCTCATCTTCTCTTGTGGATATTCACCCTTTAGACCCCTTGGAGGACTCTCATATGGTCTTGAATCACTTTAAAACCCTAGCATCTACTTCCTCTCCACATCTTATCAACGCTTCTTTGGCTTCTCCTCTTGTCTCCCCGGACATTGTAATGGCTACAACTAACTCATCTCACCCGATCACGAAAGCATGTGCAACTAACCCCCTCATTTTTGCATGGAAGTTATCATAGACTCATAAATTCCTAATGTGTTATTGGATGTCTCCTTTTTTACCATGTTTCTCCTCTATCGAGGAAAATGGGCTCCCCCACTGCAGATTCATAACACCATGAGCATTTAGAGAAGATCTCACTTGACCTGCACAACGCTATTATGTTATACTCATTATTTTCTATCCAGGAATGGAAAAATCGCACGAACATGACCTGGATGAAAATCAATGAAGACTTATTGGAAAACATTAAGTTAGTGAACGTGTTGGTTGAAGGAATCCCTACTATTGATGCTAAGGATGAAGCAACTACTCTCATGAATATTCATAAAATGTAATTTGGATTTGTCCAGTTTGAGACTTTTTGGTTTTTTTCTTGCATATGGGATTGTTCTCTTCTTGTTTCATTATAATATCTAGGCCATGAGGGATTTTTTGTACAAGTATGTAGTTCATTTGAAAAACCCACTTTTACTCTAATTCCAAATAGTTTTATGATTTGGCATATCATAGTTGTGGCTAAGCTCCTAATATCTTAATTTATTTTCTTACATCCTTAAGATTGTTATGCTCCAAATATTATGTCTTGGTATAACCTAGTGGATTCTCAGATCACAATATCCTACTTTATTTTGATAAAACCCGCGATCACTAAGCTCACAAAATTGATGGTGTGGCATAACGTACTATTGCCTAATATCAAAATATATTCTCTTACTAGTTAGGTGCTAGTAAAAATAAGCTCGAAATATTATATTATGGGATTAGCACCAGAAAATTTATAAATATCTTCCTCTAATTTGTTAAATGTTGTAAAATATCATAATTATGAATTATTAAACCCTAGCGAATGAAATCTCCAAATAACATGTTGTGGCATAACCTAGTGGCCACGTAGCTCAAAATATATTTCTTTTTTTTGTTAAATGCTACTATCTTTTGAGCTTGAAATAATATATTGTTTAAGTACCTAACGGCCGCTAAGATCAAACTATGTTGATTCAAATTTGTTAAATCCTAGTGACCACTAAGATCCAAATATTATGTTTTGGCATAACCCACCGACAACTAAGCTAATAATATCTTATTTCTTTTGTTTAAACCTAGTGAGCGCTAAGCTCCAAATATTATGTTGTGTCATAAGCTAGCAGACGCTAAGCTCAAAATATCATTCAATAACTTGTTAAATGATAACAACCACTAAGCTCGAAATAATATACTATGAAAGTACATAGTCTCTTCTTAGTTCAAAATATGTTAATTTAATTTGTTTAATCTATCGTTTTGTAAGCTCCATTTATTATGTCATTATTTAAACTAGCACTAGCTAAGTTCAAAATATCTTCTTGTAATTTGTTAACTGCTGTAAAATATTGTAACTATAAATTATTAAACCCTAGAAAATACAATCTCCAAATAATATGTTGTGGCATAACCTAAATGTGTCGCTTAAGCTCAAAATATTTTAAACCACCAAGTAGTCTCCAAATATTATGTGGTGACATAAACTATTAGGCGTAAGCTTGAAATATATTAATTCCAAATCTTAAATTCATACAAAAATTCAACTAATTTATATTGGTCTTGATTGCTATAAATATCTCCAAAGTTAATGTCATTGATAAACTTAGAGGTCACTAAGCTCAAAACAATGTAATTTAATTTGTTAAAACCTAGTGACTTCTAAGTTTACAATATAATTTTTTAGGTTATGTTTAAGCATAACCTAGGGGAATTGAACTCAAAATGTCTTTCTTTTGATTATTAAATACTAGTGACTTTTTAGCTCCAAATATTATATTATTAAGGTCCTAGCGGTCGCTAAGCTCAAACTATGTTGATTCAAATTTGCTAAATCCCATTGACCATTAAGATCCCAATATTATGTTTTGGCGTAAACCACCGGAACCTAAGCTAATAATATCTTATTTCTTTTATTTAAACCTAGTGAGCACTAAGCTCCAAATATTATGTTGTTTCATAAGCTAGCGGGTGATAAAATCAAAATATCATTCAGTAACTTGTTAAATTATAACAATCATTAAGCTCAAAATAATATATTATGGAAGTACCTAGTCTCCACTTAGTTCAAAATATGTTAATTTAATTTGTTTAATCCTATCAAACGTAAGCTCCATATATTATGTTGTTGTTTAAACTAGTGTTAGTTAAGTTCAAAATATCTTCTTGTAATTTGTTAACTGCTATAAAATATCGTAACTATGAATTATTGAACCCTTGCAAATACAATCTCTAAATAATATGTTGTGGTATAAGCTAGCGGATGTTAAGCTCAAAATATCTTAAACCACCGGTAGTCTCCAAATATTATGTGGTGGTATAACCTAGCGAGCGCTAAGCTCGAAATATCTTAATTCCAAATCTTAAATTCATACAAAAATTCAACTAATTTATACTTGGTCTTGATTGCTATAAAGATCTCCAAAGTTAATGTTGTTGATAAACTTAGAGGTCTCAAGCTCAAAACAATGTAATTTAATTTGTTAAAACTTAGTGAATTCTAAGTTTACAATATAATTTGTTAGGTTATGTTTAAGCATAACCTAGAGGACATTGAACTCAAAATGTATTTCTTTTGTTTGTTAAATACTAGTGAATTTTTATCTTGAAATATTATATTATTAAGTACCTAGTGGCCGCTAAGCTCAAACTATGTTGATTCAATTTTCTAAATCCTAGTGACCATTAAGATCCAAATATTATGTTTTGACGTAACCTACCAACCGTTAAGCTTATAATTTCTTACTTTCTTTTGTTGAAACCTAGATATTTCTAAGATCCAAATATTATGTTCTGGTATAACCTATTGGCTATTAAGTTCAAAATATCTTAATTTAATTTAGTAAATCCTAACCACTGATAAGCTAAAATATTGTGTGGTGGCATAACCTAGCAGTGCTAGGCTCGAAATATATTAATTTAAATCTTAAAATCATACAATAAAGTTGACTAATATATACAGATCTTGATTGTTATACAGTTCTCCAAAGTTAATGTGATTAATTAACTCGAGAGGTTGATGAGCTGAAAATAACTTACTTTATTTTGTCAAAATGTAGTGACTTATAATATTTTTTTTTAAAATGTTTGGTTATTCGAGGCATAAGCTTATTTGGCAATGAAAAGAAGATATGGCATATGTGTCTTTAATGGGCAATAATGACATCAATAAATTACATTCGTGTGATAGATGGGATCAATTAATGGTTATACGCATGCGATATGTAATATGGTGTTAGTAATTTAAGTTTTTTAATGGGAAGCATGATATTTATGATTAGGATATCCAATAAATGATATTTGATACCCTCACAATTGCCTCCATTCATGTGTTGCATGTTGATGGCTTATATCTCCGATCGAATGGAAATTTCACTACCCGTTTCCTATATTTGTTTTTGGTCATTTTTCTTTGCATGTCTCTCTATGATGGTGATAGGGTTGCTGGTGGTTTCTTTGGTACCATGGAGTGTGGTCTTAGTAGGAAAATGAAGAGAGTTATAATAGGAAAGGATGTTGGGGAATATTTTACTTCTTGGATGGATGGGAAAATCACAAATGCAACTATGCCAAATTGGCTCAAGAAGGTCTAGTTGGTCACGGAGTGCTTAAAAAAGAAGAGGACGGTGATATTTGTGAGAGCATGCACAAGTTGATGCTTGATCCTAACCAATCTAAAGTGTGGAGGAACGTTTTTGACATGTCACAAGGGTTGAGTACAAAAACATGTTTTCCAACTCTTCGGGGTAGTTTATCTTACATAAGGAGCATGAGAAGCTAGAAGAGTGTCTAGTCACCTTCGATTATCATGTCCATGCCTTGACATAGGGTATGCAGGTGATTGCATGTGCTCTAGAGGTGGTTATAGAAATCGGGGTATAGAGCTCCCTGTTGACGTTGTGTTATCCTATAAAATTGATAGGGGAAATTTTGCAAGTAACCATACCAAAATTTCATTTTGGTCCCCTGAGGAGGTCTACTAACATTCAAAATGGCTTAAAATTCCCTTCTAGAAATCAAGTTTGAAAGAACTTAGCCATTTTCAGCCTTTTTGAATCAGGCGCAAGAAATGTTGTGTCAACATACCCAAAAGAGCACCCATTTATAAACCCTTTGGTGTCCTAAATGACATGTCAACATCAGCAAAGTTGCGCCCCTAAGGCACTAAAATTAACATGTCGACACATCTAAATGTGCGCCCTTTTCCCTTTGGTGCTGAAATCTTTATGTTGACATCTCAAAATGTGCACTTAAGGAACTGAAACTTTTATGTCAACGCTAAATGAGATCACGCCAACGTGCATTTCAACCCATGTCGACACTTGAAAAGTGCACCAAAGGAAGTTGGTGAGGTAATAAATGTGATATTTTCCTATAAATATGTGGTTAACACCTGTCATTTTCATGATTTGAAAATTGTGAAAATATTCCTCTACTGCCCGTCAGCTATCCCTGTCACATGTGCATTCCATTTTTCGAGTTTGTGGACCCGACATCATCCTTCGTCCTTTGTTAAAACCGGGTAAGTGGTTTTTATCACTCTTATGGTTGTTTGTGGTTTTGTTTCTTGGTTGTTATGGTTTTAGGATTGTTATAAAAAAATTCAAATCTAAAAATCTAAAAATGAATAAACTTAACAACCCATAACCATCTGGAAAACTACCTTATTCCTCCTTTCAGATCTCTGAAACTGGGAGGCTCTACCTCTGAAAGAAACAAAAACCCATCTTCCCTACTTGTTGCCTTTATCTTTTTCTCTCTCATATCATCTAAAATCCAAATGCAAAATAAGAGAGGAATCAAAATCAAGAAATCAGCCAAATGCCCAACCTGTTTTCCCTTCAAAAAGCAATCGCACTTATCTAACATCGCGCACAGTCGCACCATAGTGCATTTCAAACCGATGTAGCGATTTTCATGTGAAATCTAAAGTAAATACTTGGCAATTTCTTAAAAATAATAGGTGCAAATGCAATGACAATGACACTATTTTTGTACAAACCAAATCTGAAATGCGTAAGTAAAACCCTTGGCGCATTGCCCACATGCAACACATCCCTAACCTGCGCAAAGTATCTCCACTTAAAAAGTTTCCCAAAGGCGCAAGTGCACCCGACCAACATAAAATTTTGATTTTTTTGTCCCACAAATCTACACCCAACTATTTTCCTTTGGCGCGTTGAGCTCATTTGTAACACATTCCAAGACTACGCCTTGAGCGCACCGAAAATCCATGCAACACCATCTTTTGTAGTGCCTAGTTAAATCATTTCTCCAAAAGCGTTGGCGCATGATCCTTAACACCAACACTGCATGTTGTGTGTTGCTTACCCGTGCACTACGGGGCCTTTCTCTTGGCGCTAAAACTTTTGTGCAACACTTTCCAAAAGTGTGCCCCTCTATAATCCTTTAGTGCAACTTTTCTCCTACCAACACACGGGGCACATTTTTACATGTTGACATCCCCAAAAGTTCACCCAGCCTTTTTAAGCCTCTGCAACATGCTATGAACTTGTGAATTGTGCCCTAAGCCTCATTATTTCTCATTCTTCTTTCTGCAAGCTTTCATTATGAAAAACATGACGGTTGACATGGCTCTCCTATGTTGGACCTCTTTGATTCTCCTTGCAGAACAACAACAGCCATCCTCGAGCTCACACATGTCTTCATCGAGCAAAAATCCAACTAAGTCTAAAGGTAAAGTGAAGTTGACAGAGCAAGAAATGAAGTATAGATATCAGAAAGTTAGGATGCCTGACTCATACGCAGAGAGTGATCTCGACATCAGAGACTCGAGCTCGGGCACATTGATATGGAGGACTTCTGGGCAAGAACCAACCAGGCCACTAGTGGTCCCTGGATGAACAAACTAGTAGGTAGTGGATTGCACTTCGTAGTTGGGCTGCCAATAAGTGCTATTAATAATGAGTTCATCATGTTGGTGGCTCGATGTTATAAGAAGGACACAAGATGTGTCAAAGATAAAGAAGGAAAGATAGTCATCAACCTAACTGATCGTCACTTTGAAATAACTCTGGGCATTCCTCATCACAGGTAGTACATCGCCATAAGCATAGAAGAATATAAAAAGGAATGGGACAAAAATGAAGACAAATGTATGCAAATGATGAATGAGCTATACCTTAAGAACAAAAAGTCGGTGAGCCGATGGCCGTAGACCATCCACCACAGTGATTTCAACATGGAACTGAGTGATACAATCACCTTCCTGAGTAGTGTGTTTGGGCTTCCTGATGCCCATCATTTCCATAAATGGATGTTGAGGTACTTAGAGACCATGAGCAAGAATGTACCTAAGAAACATTTTGGCTAGGGAGAAATCATCAGCGATACCATCTCTCAGCAGCTTCAACAGGTCATGACAACTGGGAAGTTCTATATGAATTCCTACATTGTGTACGTTGTAGCATCAACGAGGGATTTCATGGGCCTAACACGAAATGGGGTGTGGCCCCAAGTCAAAATATATGAATACTACCTAGAGCTAAGGCTCAAGAATAGCATCCCTTAGTTCTCAAAGATCAATGATGCCTTCTTCTATGAGGTGATCTGCCTATTGAGGCCAAATATGAGGCATGGTCGAACTAGCCCGGTGTGGTCACTGTCACAAAGAAGTGGGGGCATTGTTCACTTAGTTTCCCACATTCACCTATCTCAGGGCGGTGAATTTTGAGGGTGAACCGACCAAGCTACCAAGGTATGCAGGACCCAAGCTGATTCTCTTGGAGTTGTCAAGGAAACTAATCACATACCATGAGAGATGCATGAAGAGAAAGAAGGGAGGAACTCCTTTCCCCCTTACAGTGGGCCGATACACTTGCACCACATTGACCAAAGCGTGGGAAATGTATGTTGAGATTGAATTGTTAAATCTAAAGCATAACTTCCCGTCTGTGCCTACTTTTGATTTCTGAGGTTACCTCCAGAAGAAACTATTAATCCTATTCACATCCTTGAGATCAAGGACATCTACATCGACCTGACTCATGAAATAAACCTCAGGCAAAAGGATCACTCTAGGCTGGCTCTAGAAGAAATCAAGCACTATGGTGTGGCCATCATTCCAAAAGGATTCCAAGAACCTGATCAAGAAATTGATCAAGTTTATCTTGACACGGATGGGGATGATTGGCCATTCGTAGAAATTGACAGAGCCAAGGCACCAAATACCATTGAGGAAAGGGTCAAGCACACGTTGCAATGCACCAAACATTGGTGCAAACAGAATGGTCTTATCTACCTTGGGGTAGATTTCACTACTTCTCCTTCAAGAAGAGCCCCTCCAAGGCCAGCCCAAGTGCTGAAAGGAAAAGGAAAAGATAAAGAGGGAGAATCAAGAAAAGAAGAAGCTCCTCAAAGCCCTCCTACTACTTCCAGAAGCAACTGATCGATCTGGTCTCCCAGGTAAAGAAGAAGAGACCACCGAATTCTCAACTGATACATCCACTCAAGATGTTATCCCAGCTACAACCACTTAGGTACCCACCATTCCATCTTCACTCCTTTTACTCCCCTATTGTCGAAACATCTATCCCAATGGATGTTTCCTCTTCTCTCCTTTCCTCCATTCCATCTCCCACCTCTTCCATATTCTCCTCTCTTGGGGATCTATCACCTATTGTTCCATCCATCTCATTATAGATCCCTTCCACCCCCATATCCTTTTCTTCCCTTGTAGAAACTTCAGGCCCTATAAGCGATAGTGTGTTGGACTCCTTGTCAATGCCACCACCAAGTGTCTCAACGTTCTTCCCTTCGGCCCCTTCAGTTGTTTCCACCTTCACTTCTATTTCTTCTTCCATTTCCTCTACTCCCTCTCCCTTAAGTCCAAGCTAGATTTTAGACCATCTAGGTCAGCTCAAGAGAAAAGTTCCCATAGCACCCATGGACTTCTCTGTGATTCCAAAGAAAGGGCCAAAGAATCGAAAGCAATAACTCACTTTTCAAAAGGCACTTTGGGAGAAAGGATCATGGAGATTGCATATCTTGATCCCACTAAAGAGAAGAAATATCTGTCTCCTACAGACTTTACAGTGACCCAAGTCACCATGGGAACCTCATCTGAGAGCCTACAAGGAGAGGCCTTATCTGTAGTAGATGCCCTCTGCAAGAAACTTCAAGAAGCAAAGGAGGAGAAGAGGATACTGAAGGAACAAAATAAACATCTTCTCCAAGCTTTGTAAAGAATGGGCAATGCTCCCCTATGACTTCCGCCGAACCTCCTAAAGTTCTAAGTCAGGATAAGATAAATGAATATGCCAAGATTGGCAAACAAGGCATGGCAAAGTGTCCTCTGGATAGAGCGAATCCTCAGAGATAGTGAGGAAATAATCAAGAAGTTCATAGGACTCTACCAGGATATAGATCAGGCAAATAAAGAGCTGCAAGCAATAGCAGGATCCCTCTCCAAGGAGTTGGACAATGCCAAATTACAACATGAAACATTTCTAGCAATGGTTAATTTCTCCACGATGAACTATTAAAGGTTGACATCATTAATCACCCATGAGCACATAACAAAGATCTCGTAGCTTTAGATTATTAGGTTGATCAAATGGATTATATCTTGGAGAGGATAGATAAAGTCAAAGATGAGGCCCTAGATGTAAAATACACATGGAGCAGATGGTTATGAAGATGGATCCAGATATGCTCAATGCATCATTCACCTTGAGGAAAGTAGACGATACCATCCATATTTTCAAGCCTATCGCAACCCAAGGTTTGTCACCAGGAGGTCACTTTTGACCGAGAGTCTATCAATAACCTTTTGGCTTGCTGCGATTTCATTGGATACTTGATTAAGGAAAATGAAGAGTACGCCAGGCTACTTGACAAGCTCAAGACTGAAAAAGAAACTTGCGAAGTTATTGGTGACCATTTCAAGAGTCCAGACCACCATCAGCTTTAGACTATGATTAGTAAGTTTATGGAGTACCGAGCTTAGTGTCACATCACCTCTCCCAATCAGAAGTAAGACACTCCATTCAAGCAAAGAGATGATGATGAATAGTTTCTCTTCTTGTGTACGCTTCGATCTTTTTGTAAAAATATTTAAAAAGTATGTTGGCATTTACGATGACATCATCCATGTTGCATCATGGGATGTTGCCATCCACAAACTTTCCCAAAGTCAACTTTTGACTTTTTAGATATTTTGTAAATAGTGGTTGGCTTCTTTTTGTCTTCTTCCTCCTTCTCCTTCTATAAATACTAGAATACTTTTGTATTCTATGCGGACATTTTTTTGTGAAAAAAGAGGGGAAGAGAGAAATACTTTGTGCCTTCTTGTAATGAAGAGATATTAATATATATGTTAATACTTTGTGCTCAATATATGTGTTATATCGCATCATATCTCTCTTAAGTTAGATTTGTGTTTCTATTTTGTTGGATTCATTCTTATTATCATCATATGTTCATCAAGTATTGCTTTGTTTGTTTAAATATTATTTTTTTGTTTAAATACCTAATGTGACTGCTAAGCCCAAACTATGTTGATATAATTTGTTAAATCCCAGTATTCACTAAGATCCAAATATTACTTTCTTTTTTGAAACCTAGAGACCACTAAGATCCAAATATTATGTTGTGTCATAAGCCAACGGATGTTAAGTTTAAAATATCATTTAGTATCTTGATATACTAGCGAAAACTAAACTCATTATGTCTTTCTTTAGTTTGTTAAATGCTAGTGACTCTTTAGGTCAAAATAATATATTCTTTAAATACCTAACAACCGCTAAGCTCAAACTATGTTGATTTAATTTGTGAACTTGCACAGTGACCACTAAGATTCAAATATTATGTTTTGGCGTAACCTACCAGCCACTAAGCTTGTAATATCTAACTTTATTTTGTTGAAACCTAGAGACCGCTAAGATCCAAATATTACCTTAATTTGTTAAACCCTAGCAAATTCAAAGAGTACAATATCATTTGTTTGGTTATGTTGAAACAAAACCTAGTAGAAACTAAACTCAATATGTCTTTCTTTAGTTTTTAAAATGCTAGTGACTCTTTAGGTGAAATAATATATTGTTTAAATACCTAGTAGCTACTAAGCTCAAACTATGTTGATTTAATTTGTGAAATTGCAGTGACCACTAAGATCCAAATATTATGTTTTGGCGTAACCCACAGCCTACTAAATATTGTAAAATATCATAATTGAAGTTATTAAACCATAGCAAATGGAATACCCAAATAATATGTTGTGGCATAACCTAGTGGTTGCTAAGCTCATAATACCTTAATTTATTTTATTAAATCCTAACCACCACTAGGATCCAATGATTATGTGGTAGCATAACCTAGTCGAACTATGCTCGAAATATCTTAATTTAAAATCTTAAAATCATACGATAAATTCAACTAATTTATACATATCTTGTTTGCATCTTGAAGATTACACTATCATTTGTTGAAGTTTTGTTGAAAAAAACCTAGCGGAAACTAAACTCAATATATATTTCTTTATTTTGTTAAATGTTATTGATTCTTTCTGTCGAAATAATATATTGTTTAAATACCTAGTGGCCTGCTAAGCTCAAACTATGTTGATTTAATTTGTTAAATCTCAGTATTCACTAAGATCGATTATTATGTTTTGGCATAACCTACCGGCCGCTAAGCTTATAATATCTTACTTTATTTTACTTGAAACCTAGAGACTACTAAGATCCAAATATTATGTTGTGTCATAAGCTAGTGGATGTTAAGCTCAAAATATCATTTAGTAACTTGATAAATTATAGTGCCCACTAAGCTGGAAATATTATATTGTGGAAGTACCTAGTGCCCACTTAGCTCAAACTATTTTAATTTAATTTGTTTAATCCAACCAATCATAAGGTCTTAATATTATGTCTTGGGCTAACCTAGTGGATGAGAGACCACAAATATTTATAACATTTTTTTAGATACAACGTGATATACTCGATGAAGCCTAGTGACCACTAAGCTATTCTTAAAAGTAAATATATTATTTTTATAATGAAGTTGTGTTATGAATTTAATTGTTAATATTTGTGTATTTAACATGAGACAAATATCAAAGTGATCGCTTGACCCAAAAAAAGTGTGTTACCTATAGCAAAATCCACTTATTCGTGAGTCTACCAAGGTAAACAAAGATTGCCTCCAAATAAGAATTATAGCCTGGCGGTCGCTAGAGTAGCCAACATTTTTCATGTAGAGTGTATTCATATAGGAGTTTATATAAATGGTAAAAAATAAAACTAAGAATTTATTTAATGGATACATAAATACACGCATAGAATCGTGTTCTTTTTGTGATATATAGGTATACATATAGACTTATAGTAGTGACTAAGAAGTTAGATAACTAGATTTTAAATACAACGTAATCTATGTTAGAGTAGGTATTTACCTTAGCTCATGTTCACCTAGGTACATTATTGTATTTATCCTCACCCACTTATGTGTGTGGATATTTTTATTTATTTATTTAGATATTAGAAGATATTATCTAGTTGTTAGGTATAGTTCTTTCCTTGATCTATGGTATTAACTAGTTCTTTCCTAGATCTATAGTATTGACTAGATCATTGATGTCTAGTTCTCTCATAAATCTATGGACTTGACTAGTTCTTTGATGACTAGTTCTTTCCATGATTTATGGCTTGATATATGACCTTGACTGGTTCTTAGATTGATATTCCTTTCCTATATAAGTAAGGCCCATTCTCATTGTATTTCATTGAGTTTCATAATAATATATGAGATTGCTGCTCATTTTTTTCAAAGGTTTATGTAAATTTATTTTGGTGAATTACTTTCATCTTATTGATCGTGATGTTTGATTAGCATCTGTGTTCTTGGCTTGGCACAATCTGGTTATCGTTCCTTTTATGGTATCAGAGTAGGAGATTGCTATTGACATTCGTCTATAAGTTTTATTTTGCAAATAAATTCTTTATATATTCATATATTTCAGGATTTTCTTGTATTTTGTTGTTGCATGCATTTTTATGCAAAATAGAGGCTTCCATTGGATCCGGAAGGTAGAAAAACCCTAAGATCGGTTGTAAACTCAACCATTTTGGGGGCGATCGCTTTTTTTTTGGTTTGTTTGATGCGCGAGAGAAACACCTATGAAATTCTTTGCCCTTGGTCATATGAGGGCTTAAAGCTTGTGATTCCTACTAGTAGGTGCTTAACTCCAGCCCCATTTCATTTTATTTGTGTGGTGAAGACAAGAGGATTTTATTTTGTTTTAGTGGTAACTAAAATGAATAGTAGAGCATAATATTGAAAAGCCTGTAACTTTTGATCGGTAACTCGGTTTTGAGTACCATTTTTGCAAAAGTTCTTATTTTTCATGCTCTTTCCATTGGAAATATTTATTTTGAGAATAAAACTATAATTATAAAGTTCCATATTGTAACACACACTCATTATAAAGTGCCAAAATTTGGGGGCTCTTGTTGCATTGCTTAGTTCTTGCATTTCTTTTGGTGATTTTTTGAGGATGGCATCTACTTCTACATTAGATCATGTTGAGCCATTAACAACACATAATTACCACACATGGAAACCAAGAATGGAAATAATAATTAAGTGGAAAGGATTATGGGCTTTAACTTCTAAAGAACAACCAATTTTCACTAGAGAATATGAGACATTTCAGTACGCAGTGCAAATTTGATGAGTGTATGGGTTTGATAGGAACTTATGTAAGTGACAGTATTTTATTTCATTTGGAAAAGTGTGACTCTTCTTTCAAAATATGGGAGAAATTGGAGGATTTATTTGGTAAGGTGGATCATATGAGAGCCATGCAACTTGAAATTGAGATCACCTCTCTTAATCCTGAAGATTTTCTAACAATTATAGACTATCTTACCAAGTTCAAGCATTTTTGACATAGTTGAAGGGGAGTGGAAGAGATAAGAAAGATGAAGAGTGTGTTTACTTGATTCTATCCAAGTTGAGAGGACCATTCCAAAAATTTTCTTCTACCTTTTTCTCTAGCATGGATGCCTTAGGTGACACCTTCAAAATGCCTAACTTAGAAACATTTTGTGAAAGAATTACTAGGGAAGAATCCAAATTATCTCACCTTGAGTCTTCCACCTCTCAAAAGGCATTAGTTGCATCTAATCCTAAGGGCAAGGGAAAACCAAATAGTAAAACCAAATCCACACCTTCTCCATCTCAAAATGCTCCTAAACCCAAAGAAAACAACTCAAAACCCAAGGAGTCTTCTAAATCCAAGAATAAGTCTAGCCATTCATGCTCTTTTTGTGGGGGTAGTAATCATGAAGAAAATAGGTGTTATAAGTGAATGCAAGCCTTAGAGGATGCAGTCAAGAAACAAAAATTTCTATCTCCACTCCACCTCCTTCTAATTAGCATGGAAAAGCACTTAATGTTGTTGGAAGATCTCAGTCACCACTTACAGACAATTGGGTTATAGATTCTGGTGCTTCTCATCACATGACTTCTTCCAAGGAGTCTTTTGTTTCTCTAGGTTTGAGTTCTACTTCCAAAATTGAGGTTGGAGATTCTTCCTTTCTTTATGTTAAGGGAAAAGGTGATATACAACTTGATGGTGGCAATATCCAAGATGCACTATATGTTCCTAACATCACTACAAATTTGCTTTCTATGTATCAAATTTGTCATTCTGGTCAAGGGAAAACAATGACTTTTACACCACATGGGATAGAAGTAAGAACTTTTTTGGAGCCTTATTCACTTATTGCTCAGGGTATTGTTGATCATAGTTCAAGACTATATCACTTTGAGGGTTTTGATGACACTTCTTCTATAGGGATAGGATTGGTTTCTCATTCAGATTTAGAGAGTAAGCTTTGGCATGAAATATTTGGACATCTCAATTACAGATATTTGAGGGAGTTGAGCACTCATGGTATGGTAGATATTCTTCCTAGAGTTTCTTGTCTTGAGGGATTTTGTCATGGTTTTGTATTAGGGAAACAACACCAAGATACTTTTCCTAATAATTTTTCTAAGAGAGCTTCTTCACCACTTGAGCTTGTGCATAGTGACTTGATGGTTTTTCCTACCCCATCTTTCAATGGAGCTAAGTATGCACTTACATTTATTGATAATTTCTCAAGGCATACTTGGGTTTATTTTCTTAAGTACAAAAGTGATGTTTTTTCACACTTCAAAGTCTTCAAGGCTTTGGTCGAGAAACAATCTTCTAGTATCATAAAGAACCTTCGATGATAATGGGGGGGAGTACTTCAGCAATAATTTTTCTAAATTTTTGGCAACACAAGGCATTATTCACCAGCATTTTGTTCCTCATACTCCACAATAGAATGGATTAGCAAAAGGAAGAATAGAACTTTGAAGGAAATGGCTAACTATATGATGCATTCTAGAGATATACCTCCTATCTATTGGGAAGAAGTAGTTAATTATGCTAACTATATTCAGAATCACACACCACATAGAGCACTTGAGCATTTGACTCCAAAGGAAGCTTGGTCCAACACTAAGCCAGATGTCTCATTTTTTTGAGTCTTTGGGAGCCATGCTTGGGCCTTTGTGCCAAAGAAGAAAAGGAAAGCTTTGGATAAGAAGAGTAAACCCTTGATCTTTGTAGGGTATTGTGAGGACATGAGAGCTTATCGTCTTTTAGATCCTGATACACATGATGTTATTTTTTGAACACATGTTTAGTTTGATGAGTGTTTCACTCCTCATGATTCTTCATCTTCTTCCATTCCTTCTTCTTCTTCATCTCATCTTGAGGATCCTTTCTTTGAGGAGATTGATGAGGAGGTTATAGATGCCATTGAGGATCCTATTCCCACTGATGTTGTCACTATGCCTAAGTGGGCTCGTACTATAGTTTCTAAGGCAACACCTTTCATACAGAGGATCTTCCACCCACTAGGCATCATCATGCACATTCTATAGGTTATGGAATTTTGTGTCAGGTAGTTTCTAAGGATCCATAGTCTTTTTCAAAGGCTCATGGGATACAAGAGTGGGATGATGTGATGATGACAAAGTTGAGTATTCTTCTTTGATGAAGAATCATACTTGGGATTTGGTATCTCTTCCTAAAGGAAGAAAGATGGTTAGGTGTAAGTGGGTATATTGAACCAAATACGTATCTAATGGGTCCATTGACAAGTATAAGGCTCATCTTGTTGTAAAGGGTTTTTCACAAGTTGAAGGTATTGATTACTCTGAGACTTTTACACCCATTTCCAAGATGGATTTTGTACAACTTGTACTTGTTATTGCTTCATCACAAGGGTGGCCCATATACCAGATGGACATGAAGAGTGCCTTCTTACATGGAGATCTACAAGAGGAAATATATATGGAGCAGCGACTAGATTTGTTTAGATTCAACTCTTGTTTTCGGCTCGAAGGTCTCTCTACAGTCTCAAACAAGCCCCTCGGGCTTGGTATGAGAAGATGGATTCTTTTCTTCTATCTACTAGTTTTGTTCGTTGCCACTCCAATCATACATTATATCTCCAAAGCATGTCGGTGAGGATATTATGATACTTGTCTTGTATGTTGATGATCTGTTACTTACTGGTAGCTCTTCTTCCCACATTCAGAGTATTCAGAGGGCTCTTTCTACATAGTTTGACATGACAGATCTTGGGCTATTGCATTATTTCCTTGGTTTGCAGATTTCTCAGATAGATTCAAGGATTCATTTGAGTTAGCAAAAGTACACCCATGATCTTCTTAGGCACTTTGATATGGCTGATTGCAAGCCAAGTCCATCTCCTTTTCATTCTGGAGTTACTCTTACATCCACATGTACCACACCACTTTGTGATCCTACATTATATAGGCAATTGGTTAGGAGTCTCATGTACTTGACCCATACTCACCCTAATATTTCATTTACAATAGGGCTTGTATCTCAGTTTACACATTCTCCTCATAGTAGTCACGGTGAGCTACTAAAAGGATTTTGTGCTATTTGCATGGCACTTCCCACTTTGGCCTACACTACACTAGGGGCTCTACTCAGTTGGTTGGGTATATAGATTCAAATTGGGCAGGTTCTATTGATGACAGTGTTCCACTTCTTGGCTATCTTTTCTATCTTGGTTCTTCTCCAGTTGCTTGGGCATGTAAAAAGCAACAAGCTATTACACTTTCATCTTTAGAGGTAGAGTACAGGGCAATAGTTATAGTGAGTTAGTAGATTCTTTGGCTTCACTAGTTATTGACAGAGTTTGGATTCCCACAGGATTCACCGACTGTACTTTGGTGTGACAACCAAAGTGTAATTCACATTTCTCGCAACCTAGTTGAGCACCAGCAGACCAAGCATATTGAGATACACATCCACTTCATTCGTCAAAGCACATTCAGGATGAAGTTCTTTGCTTGGAGTACATTCCGACTCAAGTAGTAAGTTGCAGACATCTTTACGAAGCCTTTTGCATCACCTCGCTACCTTGAGTTGCGTGGAATGCTTGGGGTTTCGGAAGTTGTTCTTGGGGGTGTTTGTGAGAACATCTTCCTTCTTCTTCTTCTTCTTTCTCTTTCCTTCTAGCAGGATTCTTTCCTTCTTTTGGTTCAATATTTCTTCATGGATATATTGTACATGAGTACCTCATCAGGCCTAGTTGTCGGGACTCATACTGTGGACATGCCACTTCTATTTTGGCCCCTAGCTTCACTTGAGGGGGGGTGTTAGAGTAGGTATTTACCTTAGCTCATGTTCACCTAGGTACATTATTGTATTTATCCTCACCCACTTATGTGTGTGGATATTTCTTTTTATTTATTTAGATATTAGGAGATATTATCTAGTTGTTAGGTATAGTTCTTTCCTTGATCTATGGTATTGACTAGTTCTTTCCTAGATCTATGGTATTGACTAGATCCTTGATGTCTAGTTCTCTCATAAATCTATGGACTTGACTAGTTCTTTGATGACTAGTTCTTTCCATGATTTATGGCTTGATCTACGACCTTGACTGGTTCTTAGATTGTTATTCCTTGCCTATATAAGCAAGGTCCATTCTCATTGTATTTCATTGAGTTCCATAATAATATATGATATTGCTTCTCATTTGTTTGCAAAGGTTTATGTAAAGTTATTTGGAAAATTACTTCCATCTTATTAATCGTGATGTTTGATTGACATCTGTGTTCTTAGCTTGCACACGATCTAGTTATCGTTCCTTTTAATCTACTCGTTGTACCCTAGTGGTTGTTAATTTATTCTTAAAGGTAGATATATCATGTTCATAATGAAGTAGTGTTATAAATCTAAATTGTTAATCTTTGAATATATAACAGAAACAAAACGAAAAAAAAGTGATCGCTAGCACCAAATAACAATATATTGCTATATAAAAAACCTTTCTCGTGAGGCTACCAAAGGTAAATGAATGTTTTCTCCGCATAAGAATTATTTCTAGCGGCGCTAGTGTTTATGAAAGTTTTTCATGTAGAGTGTATTCATACATGAGAAATAATATTGAAAAGATGAAAGCAATAAGAAATAAATATGGATTTTATATAATGGATACATAAATATAATTTTAGAATATTTTATTTCATGTGTTACACAAGGATATGTATATATTTCTCTATTTCTTATGATATTTTGGCAGAATATTTTTACATTTATGACAAGAAAAGAAACGTGGACTAGTGACCTAGAAGTTATAGAACAAGTTTTTAAATACGACGCAATCTAATCGTTACACCCTAGCGGCCACTAAGCTATTCCTAAAGGTAAATATATCATGTTCATAATGAAGCTATGTTATAAATCTAAATTCTTAATATTTTCATATATAACAGGAGACAAACAACAAAAGTGATTGCTAGCACCAAATAGCAATGTGTTTCCTATATTAAAAAAATATTGATCCACGAGGCTGCAAAAGGTAAATAAATGGTTTCTCAAAATAGGAATTATAGCCTAGTATGCGCTAGTGTACGCAAATTTTATCATGTAGAGTCTATTCATATAGGAGAAATCATATTGAACATATATAAGAGATAATAAATAAATCTGGAGTTTATATAATGGAAACATAAATATACGTTTATAATCATGTATTTTATGTTTTACATGGGTATACGTATAGATTTATATATTTCTTATGATATTTTAGCATAATATGTTTACATTTATGGCAAGAAAAGAAACTTGAATTAGAACCTAGAAGTTATACAACAAGTTTTTAAATACAATGTGATCTACTTGTTGCACCCTAGTGGCCGCTAAGCTATTCTTAAAGGTAAATATATCATGTTCATAATGAAGCTATGTTATAAATCTAAATTCTTAATATTTGCATATATAATAGGAGAAAAACAAAAAAGTGATTTGCTAGCACCAAATAACAATGTGTTGCCTATATAAAAAAACCTTCTCCATGAGGCCGCAAAAGGTAAATGAATGGTTTCTCTAAATAATAATTATAGCCTAGCGGGCACTAGTGTATGCAACATTTTTCATGTAGAGTGTATTCATACAGGAGAAATCATATTGAAAAGTTATAAACGATAACAAATAAATATGGTGTTTATATAATGGATACATAAATATACATGTAAAATCATATATTTAATGTGTTATACATGTATACGTATAGATTTATCTATTTCTTATGAGATTTTGGCAGAATTATTTTACATTTATGAAAATTATAGAAACTTAGACTAATACTAAGAAGTTATAAAACAATTTTTTACATATGACGTCATCTACTCATTGCATCCTAAAGCTGACCACTAATCTATTCTTAAAGGTAAATATATCATGTTCATAATGAAGTTTTTTTATAAATATAAATTGTTAATATTTGCAAATATAACAACAAACAAAGAACAAAAGTGATCACTAGGACCAAAAACACCATGTTGCATATGTAAAAACAACTAATCCATGAGGGCCAAGGTAAATGAATGTTTTTTTCAAATAATAATTATAGCCTAGCAGATGCTAGGGTAGACAAATTTTCCCATGGTAGAGTTTATTCATATAAGAGAAATCATATTGAAAAGATATAAACGATAACAAATAAATATGGAATTTATATAATGGATATATAAATATACGTGTAGAATCATGTATGTAATTTGAAATAAAATTTAGGTTTAGTAAATAGGTTGTCAAAACAAATAATTATATTGTGGTTGCCTCAAAGCTATGTGAATTTTTGGCATAGATTAGCGGGCACAAAAGGAAGAATATATTAATTATTAAATACATAGTGATTAAAATTATATTTAATAATATTAATGCATATATAATGTGTTTAACTTCCAATGTACAAAACATAAAATTGTTGAAGACATTACATTTGGTTAATTCTACATGGAAACACGTATATAATTGGAAATAATTATCATACAATTGAATTCTTAATATGGTTTTATAGTTTTAAAGTAAATTGTTAACCTCATATATTTTCCTAAAATTTATAAGCATTAACCATGTAAAAAATGTAATATGAATTAATTAGCGACGTTTCTTTGCATCATCTTAATGAACAACATTAAACTATTTTGGTTCTCCTCACCAATTTTTTTTTAAAATGACTATACCACAAGCTATCATTATCCTTAAAAACAATCGTAGGAATGAGTACGAAAAATTCAAAAAAAAAAATACCCAAATAGAGACATAGAATAGAGGAAATGGGAAGCAAGCATTAAACATAGATAAATACTAGAGTAAAAAGGGATTACATTTTCTTTCATTAACACACACAAAAATTATGTTTTCATGAAGAACAAGGTAGTTTGGCATGGAGATCAAAAGCAACTGGAAAGCAAGGATTGACTGTAGAGCACAATTCAGAAAGATAAAGTAGGGATCGTGTAGATCACGATTGGATTGCCGTGAAAAACATAGGAACCAAGTGTTGACTACAAAGAAAATAATAGAGCCCATGATAAAAAAATGTACACCTTTACTATAAATACATGATTTAATAATATATGGGATTATTTCATGTTTTATGTTGTCATTGAAACCTCCATCTGCTACCTCAATCAAACAATCTTGCACGATTCTATTCACAACCTCTATTAACTACCTCCTTCGTGTATGTCCTTTATGTGCATCCTTTTTGTTTTTCTTTTGTGTTCCTTCTCTACAAATAAGATTATAATCACATGCAAAAAACAACAAGGATTCAAACACTCGGCCTATGATCTACGACTTGCGCATATTTTTTATTTTGAAGACATGCTTTTTGCGTGACCAAAAAAATTAGAAACCCTAATCAACATTTCTCCAAGGTATTTAATAATTTTCCATGAAAGAAATTTTAAAAATAGAAAAAGAGCGGGATACGAAAATTTGAAAGTTTCACTTTCTACTTTTAAAGCAAAAGGCAAGCTATTGAAATTTCAAATATCTAAAAATGTAGGGGAATTCAAATTTCACTATTTTTATTTTTCCATGGTTTAAAAATTAAAACTAAACATGAATTAAAAACAATGCAATTTGTCATTTTCTATAGCCTATAATAATATAAACATAATAACAAATATATTATATAACATATATTAAAACAAGCATAGTAAAATAATATATTATAAGAAAATAGAAGAAATAAATCCTAAACATAGTTTTGAAGTTTAATAGAATAATATACATACATTTATGTTCCATTTTTTTATCAAAATCGATTTCTACATTGTTATATATAGTGTGCACTAGTTTAAATTAATTCTCTAATTAAAATGTGCCACATGGCAAGTTTGAACAAGCTATTTGGGATACATAATGAGGCTAACGATCCAAGAATGTACAGATAGTGTTATTGTATGGCTATTTTCAAAATAAGAAATGTTTGAGCCTATGGTCTTATATGTTGTTTCACTCAATAAGTAAAGGAGCTTACTAGACGCTAAGTATTTTCTTTGTTAGGAGATGATGTGAAATATGTGTTGAAAATCATGTATCTTATGGCAACCACATACTAAGGCTAGTGATCCATAACTTTATAGATAGTGTTTATAATGGGAAGAGGTAAAGGTAGGAGCCTAGCGACCACTAAGCTATACCATGATTTGTTATTTTATGACTATTTTCAAAATAATAAATGTTTAAGTCTAGGGTCTAATATGACATTTCAAACAATCAAGTAAAGGATCTTAGTGGGCGCTAAGAAATTTCTTTGTTAAGAAACGATGTGAAATATGTGTTGAAAACCATGTATCTTATAGCAACTACATACTAAGGCTAGCGATGCACAACTTTACATATATTGTTTATAATGAGAAGAGGTAAAGGTAGGAGCCTAGCAGCTGCTAAGTTATACCATGATTTTTTATTTTATGGCTATTTTCAAAATAAGAAACTTTTGAGCCTAGGGTTTGATATGCCATTTTTGTCAATAAGTAAAGGAGCTTAGTGGTCGCTAAGAATTTTCTTTGATAGGAAACGATGTGAAATATGAGTTGAAAACCATGTATCTTATGAGAACTACATACTAAAGTTAGCAATCCAAAACTATAAAGATAGTGTTTATAATGAGAAGGGTAAAGGTAGGAGCTATGCGTTTGTTAAGCTATACCATGATTTTTTTATTTTATGGTTGTTTTCAAAAATAAGAAACTTTTAAGCCTATGGGAAACACATAATACATCTCAATCCATTTCGAGGGTATGTAATGCAGGACTTTCTCTCCACCATGCATAGCCTAGTTGTAGTCTTTGATTTTACTAAATAGCCCAAGGTGCATTAGCACATCACTCGAATAGATTTGAGTGCCCACCCAAAGTGTGCAAGGGTACCAAGTCCCTCTTTTTTATGGCATATTTGTCAAGAAGTTAATATGATCATACAAGTATTTCAAACCCATAATAATTAATCAAGTATAGAGCAAAACATAAACTAGATCTATATCATAACCATATGCAAGAATAACTAAAAAAGTATCAAGACCAAATTTACCATGCAAGATCCAGTCATAGATATGTCAACAACCAATATCCAACCACATAGATCCATTATATTAATCACTGTAAAACACAGAAGTTGAATACATACATAAGTGTATCATCATAGGTCATATGTGCCCATAAACTAGTAAGCATAACCTTACAAAGCATTCATGGGATTTCTAAATCCATGCAAATCAATACATATATATAGGGGTGGGGATTTTCCTTCACCACCTATGCATCCTCAAAATAGGTTACATGCTAAGAATAGCCATGCGATGCTACAAGATAAATAAAAAATCATGCAAGCTCCTCTAATAATAGATCTCCTATAATTAACCTCTAGTTTAGATCCTATTATTAGCTCAAAACACTGCATGTCGTTTGATCTTCCACTCATCCCAAAATATTCTTTTCTTACTCTCCAAGTCTTCTTGTCAAAATGTTCTCAACACTCAATCCCATTTCTGCCTTTCCCGGTGCACCATTTCTTGCTATATTTTGCATGTACCTATGCGCCCTATGTCTCTACATGCACCAACCTTATGGGCCTTCAGTACTTAGGCTATGATTCATCAGCCCAACATTACCCCACACTTGCTTCATTAACGCCCGGAAATGGGTAACCATGCCTTGTCTCTCCAAAAATAAGACTAAGGAATAAAATAATGTTATGTACACAAATAATGAATAAATACCACAAAGAATTCGAGTTCCTACCCCTACGAATGTTGCAATAACTTGGGATATTCACTTTTGATTTATGCCTCTAACTCATTCTAATAACAAAGCACCTTATTTGTTTTTTCAAGGATATCTGCAAGTACTCCTTCCATTTCATCCATAGTCATGTTTTCACCCTCGTTCTACACTATTCGAAGGAGTTTTCTAGACTCAAGATCATCCCATCCATTACATCCATGGGTCACACTATATCACTTACCAATATCCTTTATTTTATAATTATGAGGGTCTTAGGATACTGCAAGAACATCACCCTTTTACGCTAATAATATCAACCTCTCCTTGCACCCAAGTGTTTCATTATTCTTTGTTACATGGACTAGATTCTCTTCTAACAAATTCTTTTTCTTGATTATTATCTCAGGATCTACGCACATATTCATGCCAAATATTCCTTTTTCATCTCTTCTCTCAAGGTCCTGGAGAAAATAATCATAACCTTTAATCTAGCACACTATTGTTTCCTTAGTCTTTTCTACCTATGTTATAGCATCCTTCGATTTCGGCATCCTTATTGTACCTTCATCCATCACCATATGAACCAGTGTTTGCAAATAATGCATAAAAATGGGAATCTCTCAACCACTCTCTCTTCCAAATGTGGCCTTTCCTTCAAAATTTCATCACCGATCTGCTCCACCATATCAAGTACACGCACGCACCTTCGCCTCATCTTTCTCCCTTTTCCTTTTTTAGGTTTTTATCTCTACTTCTTTATCCTTTCTATCTTCTAACAAATCCTAAATAGTTTTTGCTTTATCTATATTTTGGCACACAACCTTTGCGAGATAACTTTGTCAATTCATTACTTACTCATTTGACATCCGAGTTGGCTTGACTATCACATGGAGGGAATGTTGGGCTTTCTTCATCCTCTACGAGAGATGCATGAAAATTATTTTCACACATCAAAATAATGCTCATCATCTGCATACTCATGACAATTTCTTACGAGTGTGTATGTTTTCCATCTTAGGATCCATTAACTACCTGACCATAAAGCTCCTTGGGTTCCAAGGTATTTTAGAACCTAGTGTGAATAATCTTAGTAAGATCATTGATATAACCAACTATATGAGTTTCATACATTCCTTCACCCTTCTCTCCCTTTGAGAACTTACCTTTTGAAATATGCACTCTCGCACCAAACCTTTGGTCCCTTACTGTATTTGTATCGTAGGTGTGTCGGATGGTTTCGCCCTTATCTTTACCCTTTTCTATGTCATCAATATCACTTCCTACTTCCCATTCTTCTCGGCCCCTCGCATCATGTTTCAACTCTTCATCTTGAGGTTCCTCTGCAACATGTTTCAACTCTTCGCCCCTAGGTTCCTCTACATCCACTAGAGTCTTATGCACGTTGTCTTATGATTTCTCATCCTCACTATCCTTAGCGGGCATGTACTTGTGCCTTCTCCTTTCTAGTTATTCCTTCACGGGAGAGTTTTTAGGTGACCTCCTTGGTGATTGTGATGGCCCCATGCTAGCACATTGAGTCCTTGTTCTCCTCAATACTCTCCTATATTACTAGTCCTCAACACCCTCTTCTGAACCTATCCTCACAATGCCTGTTTCCACCCCTTCTTCACCTCCTTCTTCCCTTGGAGGAGTTAGATCTCACATTCTCTTATCTCCTATAGTTGGTTAACTTCATTTTCTATGTTTAAGGACACCACTTTGCCTTCCGTAGTTCTTCCTCCTCATCTTCTCCTTCATCATCAAGGGTTAAGGTACACTCCTCATCCTAAAATATTCCCACAATATGCTTCCCCTTGGGAAATTCAAGGAGCTTGAATTCATTCTCAATGTATTTTCCATTTTCCAACTTGGGCTTAAGGTAAATGTATACCTTATCTGCTCCATTCTTCCCAATTTCCAAGCTCATAGAATTGATATTTATATCATCTTAAATTAACTTCTCAATATAGAAAGACTTACCCGGGTAGACATATGTCTTTTAGAGTGTATGATATTCATAGTCTATTTTATATGTGTTGAAAATCAACCTACACGCATTGGAAAACCTTTGTATAGACTCCTTGAAGTAGCGTTGTGAAGGTGTGTGGAAATTTTTACCATGGACTCCATTGTCCATTCTTCATTCCAAAGCACCCAATGCAAAAAATTTGGTACCACAACAAACTGAGCATGTTTCTCCAATATTGAAGGAAGATCCTTTGGTATTCTCCATTCATATTAGAATGCACCATGTAGGCACTTATACTATAGTTTTCCTCTGCTCATAGGGTCCATTCATGGATCCATCTAATTTATACTTTGTAAATCAATCATGAGGACCTCTTTTCTTCGAGGTATTGCAAATATTATCTCTTGGCCCGTCAGGCACTCCAATCTCTATAAACACAATGGAGAAATGGATAGTGCTAAAACATATCTTATCCTCTTTATGCACCTCTGTAATGATAGTCTCATTAATGAAGTTAGAATATTTGTAGATGAATCCTTTTATCATCTTCTTAGCAATATGTAACCACATTTTTTTCACTTGTGACCAACGCTCTTGTAGTCTTGTTATTTCACCAACAACCAAGGCACGCTAGCACATTACCCAAGCAGACCTAAGCACTCACCTGAAGTGCACAATGGTACCAAGTCCCTCTTTTATGGCAGCTTGATCAAGGATTTAGCATGATCATACACATTTTCCAGATCCATAATATACATTCAAGAATAAAGTATAACATGAACTAGATATAGATCTTAACCATATGAAAGAATAACTCATGTAAGAATCAATATAAACTTTACCATGCATGAACTAGTCGTAGATATGTCAATAACCAATATTCAACCTCAAATATCCATTATATTAATTTTTGTAAAACATAAAATTCACACACATACATAATAATGTCATCATAAGTCATGTGTGCCCATAAACCAACAACATAACTCTATTATAGAACTAACTCTCTAAACCGTACAAATCAATACATATTTATAAGTAGTGGGGACTTTCCCTTCACCACCTATCCATCCTCATAATAGGCTACATGCTAAGAATATCCATGCACCGCTACAAGATAAATACAAGATCATGCAAGTTTTCTAATAATATAACTACAATCTAATCCTAATAATAGCTCCAAAACTATGCATGTCATTTAATATTCCACTTGTCCAAAATAGCTTTGTCTCACTTCCAACTCTTCATACGGTTGTGTTTCTACACTCCATGTCTATATTTAGCCTCATAATGAAAATAGTTAAGTCACGATTTCATGCTTTCCCTAGCGCTCCCTATTCTATTATGTTGTGCGCTCACCTATGCACCCTATGTCCACGCACCCAATCCTTATGCACCTTCAGTTCTTAGGCTACAATTGATCAACCCAACATTACCCCAAACTTGCTTCATTTCCATCCCTGGAAATGGGTAATCATGATCCATCTCTCCATGAATAAAAATAAATAATGAAATAATATCTACACAAAAATAATGAAAGAATACTTGGGTGCTCTATCCTTCCACATGGAATTAACTTTGGATATTCATCTTTGACTCTACTTCTTGTTGGTGCTTGAATTTGTCTTGCCCCATCAGGATTTGAAGATCCCTCAGTTTGTGGCCTCTATTATGTTTTCTATCCCCTCGGGCTCAAATGGTGGCTCTCCTGCATTTTATGGTTTGACGGGTGTAGTTTCCCAGTCAGAATTACTTCTTGGCATCAGTTGAAATGTGGCCCTTTCTGGTTGAATGTGGCTCTGTTGGGGACTTTAAAAATTCCAAGGCTCATTTCAAACCAAAACATGTCCATGTGGATGTTAGGAATTAGATGAAAAATATGCAGAAACAATTCCTCAAACCACAGCAGTAGGAAACTATATAGCAGGATTATACTTACAAAAACATAACAACATAAATGAATAATGTACAAAAGAAGACAAGACAAGATTTAACATGGTTCACCAAATGTGGGCTACATCCACCAAGAACTTGCTCATATTTTATTATCAACAAGAGTAAAACAAATCTTACAGTCTTCTCTCAGTTATGAACTCACAACATAATTCCAAAGATGCTAAACCACATCTAAACCACAATTGACACCCAATTGCTTAACCTTGATCACTCTTGATCACCTCTTGATCATTAAGACTCAAGACCTCTTGAACACTCAAGATATATTCAAGATACCCTAACACCTCTATTTATAGGATTACAATCCTTTTAAGAAGTCCTAAAGTCGACCCTAGAAGTTTGAAAGTCGTGATCTTTCAACTTCCCATGGCTAGAAAAATAGTCCGATGTTAACAACATATTAATAGCAATGACAAGTGATGCACAACGGTGACCACACAATGACCGTACAAAAATGTCATAGAAAATGACTACAAAATGCTCCTGAAGTCTCCAAAATTAACCATTTGAGCTCCAGCACTTCAATACTGATTCAAGAAGACCAAAAACAGGCTCCACACCCCAACAATCTCCCACTTAGAGATTGTTTCCACTAAGCAAAGTTCTTAACCCTTCATTATCAACCATGAAGGTGAATCAAAGTTAAACACAACTTCAAACTTCTCCTTGTTACCACCTTGGTCATCATATCCACAGATTTTATTTGGTATGAATCTTTTCTAGCTTTAACTTCTCTTTTCCAAAGTTGCCTTGATGAAATGATATCTCAGTTGAATGTGCTTCATCCTAGAGTGGAAAGTGGAGTTCTTCACCAAATGAATAGCACTATGACTATCACTATGTAGTCTCCCAACTTCCTTCTTATGACCCAACTCATCAAGTAACTGATGTAACCAAATCATCTCCTTGTTTTCCTCTGTGTCGTGCAACATACTTAGCCTCTGTGGTTGACAAAGCCACAACCTTTTGTAACCATGAAATTTAACTCATTGTTGTATCACCAACTGTAAATACATAACATGTCATACTCCCCTCTGTCCAAATCTTCCGCCATGTCTGAATCTACATAGCCACGTAATGTAGTGTTTGATCCACCGAAACAAATGTTGCTCTCATGGTCCTTCTCAAATAATGAAGGATCCACTTTACTGCCTGTCAGTGCTCTCTACCTGGATCACTCATAAACCTGCTCACTACTCCCACTGCATGGGAAATGTCAGGCCTAGTGCATACCATAGCATACATCAAGCTACCAATTGTTGATGAGTATGGTACCCTGAACATCTAGATTCTATCCTCTTCAGTCTTGGGACTCTGCTCCTTTGATAATTTAAAGTGACCTGCCAAAGTAGTACCAATTGGTTTAGCATCCTGCATACTAAACCTCTCCAAGACCTTCTTTATTTACTCTTCTTGAGATAATACAAACTTCCTCTCCTTCTTATTTTGAGTTATTCTCATACTAAGGATTTGTTTTTTGCCCCCAAATCCTTCATAGCAAATGAGTCACCTAGGTGCTTCTTGAGTACCTTTATTTCCTACATGTTCTTCCCTGAAATAAGCATATCATCTACATACAGGCATAGAATAATATAACTACCATCAAGAAACTTCTTGATGTACACGCAATGGTTTGAGTGACACCTGGAGTAACCCTGCTCCTGCATAAAACTATCAAACTTCATGTACCACTATCATGGAGCTTGTTTTAGGCCATACAAGCTCTTCTTCAATTTGCACACTAACCTCTCCTTCCCTTTGACCTCATAACCCTGTGGCTGCTACATGTACAATTCCTCCTCCAACTCACCATGAAGGAATGCAATCTTCACATCCAACTATTCTAAGTGCAAGTCTTCTACTACAACTAAACCAAGAATAGTCCTAATAGAAGTCATTTTAACAACAAGAGAAAAAATTTCATCAAAGTCTATACCTTTCTTTTGTGTAAATCCTTTGACCACCAATCGAGCCTTGTATCATTTCCTACCTCCATCTTCCTCTTTGATTCTATACACCCACTTGTTATGCAATTCTCTCTTGCCCTCGGGTAGCTCCACAGATCCCAAGTCTAGTTTTCCATAAGAGATCTATGCTCTTCACCCATGGCCTACTCCCACTTCTTCTTGGCATCCACCTGCACTACTTCCTCAAAGCACTCTAGCTCTCCACTGTCAGTGAGCAATAAATAATTCAAAGATGGAGTAAATCATTTAGGTTCCCTTCTTACCCTAAAAGACCTTCTCATCTTAGGAGTTTGGGGTTCCTGATGAGTAGGTACTCGAACTGCTGTGATGGAACATGTTGTACTGAATTGCCCCTTAGACACCTTACTATCCGTAATGTCCTCTAACACTATGTATTTTTTATTTAATTCCTCTTTCTATTCTTGCAATTGATCTTTACACATGACTTTTTCATTAAAGACAATATCTCTAGATCAAATATTTTCTTGTCTTTAAGACTCCAAACACAGAAACCAAAATCATCTTCACCATATCCAACAAAGGTGCATTTCTCATACTTAGCCTCTAACTTGGTCCTATCATCTTTATCAATGTGAACAAATACCTCATATCCAAATACTCTAAGAAATGAGTAATCAATTTTCTTACCATACCAAGCCTCCTCAAGTATACCTCCATCCAAGGTCATAGAGGGTCCTCTGTTAATCAAATAAATAGATGTGCTTACCGCTTCCACCCAAAACATGAGTGGAAGCCCCACATGTAACCTCATGCACCTAGCACACTCCATGATTGTCTTGTTCATTCTCTCTAACACTCCATTTTCCTGTGGAGTATTTGGAACCATTCTTTTTCTGGATCCCATTTACTGAACAGTAATCAAGAAATTCATTGCTGCAATATTCCCCTCCATTATCTAACCTGAGACATTTCAGCTTGAGACCTATTTCATTCTCAACCAAGGCTTTCCATCTTTTGAAAGTTTCAAACACATCATATTTCTTTCTAATGCAATATACCCAAATGTTTCTAGTTACATCATCAATTAAAGTGACGTAATAACATGAACCACCAATAGATTTTACCTTATCTGGCCCCCATACATTTGTATGCACTAACTCCAACTTACCCTCCTTCCTGGTAGGTCCAACCTTGAGGAATTGCATCCACTTTTATTTCCCATAAACACAATCCTCACAGAAGTCCAAATCTAACTCCTTTAATCCGGAAACCTATCCTTTATAATCTACATGTCCTTATGACTCATATGACCGAGTCTCAAGTGCCACAAAGTTACATCTCCATCTACAGTAACTAAATTGCAATAATCATCACCACTAGTTAAATACAAAGTACCAGTTTTCTTACCTCTTACAACCAAAAGAGATCCCTTCGTAACCTTCCAAGAATCTGATGTAATACTAACCATACAGCCATCACTACCCAACTATCCTGCTGATATCAAGTTCTACCTCAACTCAGGCACATGCTTGATGTCCTTAAGTAGCCACATGTTCTCATTCTGCATTTTCACCTAAACACAACCTTTCTCTACTATTCTGCAAGTTTCATCATCACCAAGATATACATGTCCAAAATCACCTTGAACAAAATCATTAAAGTAATGTCTATGTGGGGTGGCATGGAAAGAAGCCCCTGAATCTAATACCTAAGATTCAACAATATTATCTAAAAAAGGAATTAAGGCATCTTGACAAACATCACCTATTACCAAATTTACCTCTTTAGTTTCCTCCTTGTTCTTCTTATCCCGAAGAGCCCAACAATATTTCTTAACATGACTAACCTTCCCATAGTGCCAACATTCTAACTTACTCTTGGACTTTGACCTTTTGCGATCATTCGACTTCCCATGGTTACCTTTCCCTTTGTTCTTTTGTCTCCCTCTTCTCTCCACCGTCAAAGCGTTTCAAAAGTAGAAGAATCTCCGGTGCTCTTCCTTCACATTTCCTCACTTAGGATCACACCTATTACATCCTCAAACTTCAGCTTTGAGTTATTAGAGACTGAATTACTTACAACCATAACCAAGTTGTCCCAGCTATCTAGTAAGGAGCACAAAATCAAAAAGCTCTGACATCATCATCAAAGTCAATTTTTACTGATTTTAACATACTCACAACCGTATTAAATTCATTCAAATGATCAGCAATGAACCATTCTTAGACATCTTCATATTAAATAACTTTTTCATCAAAAATATTTTATTAGAGGTAGAGGGTTTTTCATATAACTTCCCCAATGCACTCATGAGACCTTCCGTGGTCTTCTCCTGTGATATGTTGAAAGAAACCGAAGATGCAAGGCATAAACGAATTTCCCTAAGCACCTTTCTATCCAACAACTCCCAATCCTCATCCGACATGGCTGTAGGTTTCTTTGATTTTCTAGCCAAAGGAACATGGAGGTCCTTCTGATATAAGTAATCCTCCATTTACATCTTCCACAAACTAAAGTTCTGCCATTGAACTTCTCAACCCTCGATCTTCCCTCATCTGCCATAGCTCCCACTCAAGATAAAATTTCCCTGTGATTTACAACTTCAGCAAAAAACCACCAAAGCTCTGATACCAATTGTTAGGAATTAGAGAACAAATATGTGGAAACAATTCCTCAAACCACAGCAGTAGGAAACTATATAGCAGAATTATACTTGTAGAAATATAACAGCATAAATGAATAATGCACAAAAGAAGACAAGACAAGATTTAACGTGGTTCACCCAATGTGGGCTACGTCCACCAAGAACTTTCTCAGATTTTATTATCAAGAAGAGTAAAACAACTCTTATACTCTTCTCTCGATTATGAACTCACATTAGAATTCTAAAGATGCTAAACCACAATTGACACCTAATTTCTTAACCTTGATCACTCTTGATCACCTCTTGATCATTAAGACTCAAGACCTCTTGAACACTCAAGATATCTTCAAGATACCCTAACACCTCTATTTATAGGATTACAATCCTTTTAAGAAGTCCTAAAGTTGACCCTAGAAGTTTGAAAGTCATGATCTTTCAACTTCGTATGGCTGGAAAAATAGTCCCGATGTTAACAACATATTAACGGTAATGGCACAACGATGACATAGCGATCGCACATAAACATCATAGAAAATTATGTAGAATGCTCCTAAAGTCTCCAAACTTAACCATTCAAACTCCAACACTTCAATACTGATTCAAGAAGACCAAAAATAGGCTCCACACCCCCCAATAGTGGAGGCTTCCACCAGAACTTCCCGTAATTCAAATTTTCACGCAACTTCCTAAAGGGGAAATTTGGGACACGTGGAGGGATTGTGCATGTTTGGAGACTCGGCCCTAAAGATTTATTTTAAAGCACTAGGAGAACACTTGGAGACTCTTCCGGACTGGGACATGGAGGGACCGTGCTTGTTTAGGTCTCTACCTTTCGGGACCATCTCAAAATGTGCCATTAAGACATGTAGCAGGCGGGGAAATGGAGGAGCGGGCCCACGGGGAAAATATGGAATTGTTTCCTTTTTGGAAGATAGGGATAAAATTTTAAGTTGAAGCGTGGTATGACGGGGAAAGTAATGCTAGCATTGAATAGTAAAAATTGGAGGTGCACCTCGCCACGTGAAAATGTGGAATTTTTTTTTTTGGAAAATAGGTATAAAGTGAAAAAATGAAGCACAGTTCCACTAGGACCCACATCAAAAGCTAAAGGTGGAAGGGCAGAGCTATGGGGAAAATTTGGAAAATTTTCCCTTTTTCCAAAAATGAGGTAAAATAATAGAATCAAGTCGTGGTTCCTCTGGGACCCACATTGGGATGCATGTCAAGCCCATTTTCTGAGGGCGAGAGGGGAGAAAAATGGCAACATTTTACCTTTTTCCAAAAATTATAAAATGACAAAAGGTGCCCCCAGACCCATTTCCAATCACATTTTTCCATGTGGAGGGCTCAGATTAAAATTTGAAATGCAAGATCAATGGTAGCTATGCATTTCATCTGATTTTGCCACCATTGAAGCTCCAGGATGTTTAGAAACACATCTTTGCATCATTCTTCATCAAATTTTTGGCAAATTTGTGTCGTTTTGGCTTGTAAGGTTCAATTGAATTAATTTGGGAGCTCAATTTGTAAATCTGAAATACTTTGAAGAGGATTTTTGCTCAAGCTCATGCAAGGAAGCAAAATGCCAAATCTAGAAGTTACAGAATAAAATTTCAGAGGAAAAGGAAGGAAAAGGGACAAAATGATGAAGGTACAGGCGTGAAAGGTGAAAAAGGCATTGCCACGAGCTCAAAAAGGTTGACTGTAAAGACCAACTACGCGGAGGCTCGTGAAATGATTAAAAATGGAATTTCTCACATGATAGAATTAAAATGGTTAAAGGTATTCTGAGAAGTTGTGGCATAGAATCCTTTCGGTAGTCGAGGCCCAAAAAAACATGATCTGTTCATAGTTAGTCCACCTGGTAGATTTTGGATCTGAATTTGTTACATGTCTGTCTGAAACAAATTGTTAGCAAGAAAAGTTCCCTGAATATTCTTCTCTTTTGAGGGGAAAAGATGTTGCAGGCACTAAGAATGAAGAATATGCCTCCAGTTGAAACAATGATGCAAATATTTGCAATGATTCACCTTTTTGGAAACACCTGACAACCTTTTTGTGAGTCTGTTGAATGTCACCTTCTACAAATCATGATCCAATATGTGCAACAAAGGTGCTTCGAATATTCCTCTTTTGGGGAAATTGGATGTAAAGGGTGTATTATAAATGTAATGAGATTACTCTTGCAAATGGTCGGAGTTCATTTTCATGAGAAAATTTTGAGAAAAGCTCATCCTCTGAGAAAACTTTCTGAGAAACCAAGTTAACTTCCTCTATGTTAGATTTTCATTCATGTTGAGTTGGTTACAAGTGTATAGCCATCAACAAGCTCTGAGATTGTTTAAATAACTCTCCCCTGTTGATGAATCTGATAAATTTTGAGTTAATTTGTGTCAAATATCTAACAAATTTTGTGTTTATTTCACTTTAGAATGTTTGCAAGTAGTTTTTCTTGTTCCTATTGTAATCTTGTATCAAAATATCTTTGAATCACACAGACCTCAATCCTTGTGATAGTTCAGTGGCATTTGCAATTTCATTTTTCAAAAGAGCTTTCATCTGGGAATGAAATAAATGATTTAAAATCACTTTTCTTTCATCTATTGACAGAGATTGTTTGTAAGCCTCTGGGTGTACCTCAGGCATGATTGATCTTAGATTTTGATGTTTTATTGGGTCTTCTAACTCAAGCCTTCATGCTAGAATCTCAAATATTGTGTGAAAAAGTGCATGTCTGGGCCTCCATTGATGCACACCTTCTAGTTGAAGGAATGTTTTAACTATTTTTAAGCTTTTTGTTATTGAGTTCTCCATTTGTTGTGAAGTTTCTCAAGGATTTGGCAAAGTCCAATCTATCTTGTTGATCTCCCACCAAAAAATTATTTCAACTAACCAATCCTACCCCAAACTACCCCTTTCTTTCTCGTATATCCACAAAAGAACAAAATCCATTTGCTAAAGTATGCAAAACAGATCAGGATTCCAAATGTCTTTAGTAACCTTTGCCTTGTGTTGAAAATATCCCCATAATCTGGAAGTGACAACTCATGAGAGTCAGATTTGGTGTGTTGATCATATTTTCCCCAAGGTCTTCTCTATAAAATTTGTGCACAAGAAGGATTTACCAACATCCTTCAATAATCAGAGGTTACAAAATAGGTTCTCTTACCTTGGTTGAAAGGCACAACCTAAAATAGTTAGGATAAGATCACATCCTTTTTGAGGTGTTACCCACTCTTTCAAATCCTGAGTGCTAAAAAGTCAGATAGATCACTTCCCATCTAAAAATGACACACAACCATCTATTTTCCTCTAAGTGTCTGTCGAGATCCGTTATGTTACTCGGCCTTTGAAGGATATTGAATCCGGGTACCAACACAAGAATGGTACCCATTCGATTTATGTTGTTGGGATCTAAATTACATTGTTGGGAACTGATTTGTGTTGCTGAGACTTATTTCTTGATTTATTACTAGTTTGTATCCATTTGGCCCATCAACAACACTAGAATGACGCCATTGTCGGGGACTCTTTGAAGAATTTAAAGTTTCTAGACCCTGGTAATGTTTCTTGTAGTTCTGTGTGTAAATACGTTTTGTAAACATCATTATCTGATCAGATCTGTAAGGATTGAACAAAATTATAAGTTCTACATGTTGTCTATCTAATTTTTCTAGTAGTTATTGTACTAAGTTTGCCTCACCATTGATAAATTTGGGTGAAGGAGGTTCGATTTGTAAAGCTTTGCATGATTTTTAGTGCTGACAGACATTTGACAAGATTATTTTAGTGCATTTACACATCTAAGGTGAAAATCCTTAGTGGCGACTCCGTGTTGATTTGATTTTGATAAATGCCAGTGTCTTAACTCTGTCAATTGTGAATTTGTTACTAATCTTTGCAAAGCTAGAAGGAAGAAGATATTTCTTCGCTACGGACCCTAGTAGAAGGTTGTTTCTAGAGTTTGAAAATTCTAATTCAGAAGGAGGAAAAATATGGAAGGTTGTTGGAGAACACCCATCAAGAAAAGAGATATCTATTGGTAAAACTGATATGCACATGGTTGAAGATTGCAATACTTCCTCAACTACTTCTGAATTAGGTAGCATCTCTGTAAATCTAAATTTTCCATCTGGAGAGGGTCCATCATCTGTATTTGAAACATTTTCTTCTCAATCTTCCCCTGTGTTTTCAAAATCTAATAAATTTTTCCAAGAGACGGAACCATTAGGGGATAGTCATTCTGAAAATTGTGTCCCTGTACCACACAGACCCATCACTCCTCATCACTCTGTTTCTCCTGTAAGGTCACCTCCTTAGAATAATATGGTGCAGCCTCCACCCAGACCTCCATTTTTCCTTAATACTTTTGGTCCCATCAATTTTAGAGGTATGAATGGATGAATTTTGTGCCACAGGATGTAAGAAATAGATTGCCTAGGTTTCAAGGAAATAATGCAATAACTGGTGATCAGCACTTGAAACTCTTTATCAATATGATGGAGGATTTCAAAATAGAGTTTGAAGATGTATACATTAAATTGTTTATTCATACATTAGAGGAGGATGCAAGGGACTGGTATAAAGCTTTACTTGATAACTCTATTGATTCTTGGACTAAAATGAAGAATGCATTTAGATTGCAGTATGGTGACAAAACAGACCCTAGGTTTCTTTTGTCAGAATTTGAGAATATTAAAAAGAATCCTAATGAGTCATTGCATGACTTTAATACAAGATTCAATAATACATTAAGAATATTTCCTGTGAATTTGAGGCCATGTGATGAATCTTGTCTTATAAAGTATGCTGATGCATTTGATAAGAAGGTTGCATACTATTTGAGGGATAAAAACCCTAGCAATTTGAGGCTAGGCCTTTACCATGGCTCTGCAGATTGAGAACAACATCAAGGCCATTGGAAAACCTCCTAAGAGGGAAGGGGTTAAATTGATAAACCCAGGAAAACCTCAAGCAAGTAAGAGTGTGGATCTTGAAGTGGTTGTTAAGACTTTCGGGTGGGGTTGTCAAAGAAATATCCTACAAAATAGCTTGATAAGATAAAAGAATTGGGCAGAGTTCACAAGGTTAGCAAAAGGCACAAAATCATGACAAATTTGGCAATCATCCTAGGGGTGATCAGAGGTCAGATGATAGAGGTAAAGGACCCATGGGATCTGTAAATAGACATCCCTAAGCGCATGAAAGTAGAATGGTGCCTAATCCTTTAAGCGGCCGGAGTTGTTGTTGTTGATGAATCCAATGAGATTTATTGGTGTTATAGATGTTGTCTGCACCATCCTCCATGTGAAGTTATTCAACAAGAAGAGGAATCTAATCATGATGGTGGTACTGATCATAACATTTGCATGATGGGTTCTCTTCGGGCTCACAACAAGGAGAAACTTCAACTGAAGTGATAAGTGCTCGAACTGCTGCAACTTTTTGGGACTGCACTCACTGGGTACCACTTCTTCCTCCTTCTCATACTTTTGAGGTAGATGTAGTGCAAGCTTTTAAAATTCCTAATGATGAATTTGATTATTTAAGATCTTTAATGATAAAGAAGTATGATGGAGGAATCCCTTAGGAGGAAGATAGGAAGTTATTGATGAACGATGTTGTTGCTTAAGAAAAGGATTATAATACCATAAGTAGAGTTGTCAAAGGATCAGGGCCTCAAGCCAAACCTAAAACTCCATTGCTTACTAGTATTCCTAAAGAGGCTCCTAAGAAAGATACACCTTCAAAGGCCTTGTTGTCCTAAAAAAGATTCATGCTTCTCCTCATGCCCAAACTGTCAAGAATCCCACGTCATCTTATGAGTTTGCTAATCTCCCTTCTAATGTTGCCTTGCCAAAGAATGTTCCATATAAAATTTCCACGTTTTGAATCAAATCAAAGTTAGTGTTTACAATTGTTAAGTTCCTTAGGATTCCTAAGCAAAAGACGAGAGCATTTGAGTACTTGGGATTGAAAGAAGAAAAGAGTACCCCAGGCGAAATGTAAACATTGTAGAAACTCCTCCTCCAACCATTGCAGACCTTGAAACACCACCAGCATTGGAAGAGCTTGGAGAAGCACCTAAGGTTTACTTGGGGACGTATTTGGTTGAATCCCAATTAAATTTTGATCCATTTTTACAACTTTGATCATTAAGGATAGACTGCTACATAATTGTATGTTTGATTCCAGAGCATCATGCAATGTCATGCCTCTTGAGGTCATGAATGAGTTGGATATCAAAGTGACAGTAGCATATGGAAGATGCACTACCATGGACTCTAGAGAGGTGCCCATTGTTGGATGTGTGAAAGGATTGGTGGTACAACTTGCAGCTTATCCAGGTAAGAACTTGAAACTTGATGTTGTCATTGTTGATTGCCCTGCCAAATGGGGCATGTTGTTATCAAGAAAGTGGGCTGCAAGTGTTGGTGGAAGTGTTTAGATGGATATGTATTTTTCCACCATTCCTATTAAAGGCAGCCTTGTAAAGTTGTATGGAGAGAAGAAAATGTTGCATCTCATTGAGGATCCAAATAATGCTTCTTATGAAGTGTTATATGTTGATGTGGATGCCGATAACTTTGTGGGGTTTGCTGATGACAGGGAGCACAAGATTGATCAGTGCGAATGTCTTGAACAAGTTGGTTTACCTTGGACCTTGTTATTTGATGGAGCTGTTCCAAGTTTGGAAATGGTGTTGGCATTGTTTTGATCTCCCTAAAACAAGAAGAGTTTGTATTTTCTTTCAAACTTAATTTTGAATGCACTAATAAAATTGTTGAGTATGAAGCATTATTATTAGGTTTGAGAATTGCTTGGAAGTATCATATTAAAGATATCATTTTCAAAGGGGACTCAGAATTGATTTTCAAACAAATTAGAAAACTATATGCTACCAAAAATTAGAGAATGAAACAATACAAGCATGTCGTTTGGGATTTGATTGAAATGTTTGACTCATTTAATATTGTGCATCATGAAAGAAAGTTCAATGTTGTTGCAGACCAGCTTGCAGTCTTGGGATCTCGGTTTGATATTTGTTCAATGTCCCCCAATTGTGAATATAATGTTGAAATACTAACAAGGCCATCTATCCCTGACAATGTAAAAAATTGGCAAGTATTTGATGATGATGCCCAGGTGAAATAGTTTCTATAGAACAAAGGGGAGTTTGTTGATCAATGTATTGATTGGGAGCCAATGGTGTGTACAATGAAGGAAAAGAAACTTTTTCGAAAGGAAATCATCCAATTGAAAACTAATACCATTCCTAGAGGGCTGGTTACTCTTGAATCAAACTTTGATAATGTTGATTGTGTTATTAATAGACATATAGCAGCCTCAAGGGATGTTGAAGAGCATGACCTTGGCACAAGGGAGAAACCAAGGAAGATCTGGTTGGGAAGTAATCTAAGCAAGGAAGAGAAACAGTCCTATGTCCAGTTGTTAAAGAAATATCAGGACTATTTGGCTTGGTCTTATTCTGAGCTGAAAGCATACAAAGAGGATTTGTTTCAGCATGAAATTCCTCTCAAAACAAATGCAAAACCATTCAGAAAAAAGTAGAGGCCGATTAATCCACTCCTCTCCATGAAGATGCAAGAAGAATTGAAGAAGCTAAGGGATGGAGGAATTATTCAGCCAACAAGGTATTCTTCTTGGGTCGCAAACTTAGTGCCAGTTAGAAAAAATAATGGTGATATCAAGTTGTGCGTAGATTTTAGAAATTTGAATAGAGCATCAATGAAAGATAATTATCCTCTACCAAACATGGAAAATATGCTGCAATTAGTGACTGGATCTGAGTTGCTTTCTACTTTGGATGGTTTCTCTGGATATAATCAAGTTGTTGTGAAGGATTCAAAGAGAATAAAGACTGCCTTTACCACTCCATGGGGCACATATGTTTATGTCAGGATGCCATTCGGTTTGATGAATGTTGGAGCTACCTTCCAAAGAGCAATGGATGTTGCTTTTTTTGGTTACATTAATGATTTTATTGTTGTTTACCAAGATGATGTGACTATGTTTTCCAGAAAGAGAAGTGATCACTTACAGCACTTGGAAAAAATGTTGATAAGATGCAGAGAGTATGGCATTTCACTCAATCTGAAGAAGTGCCATTTTGGAGTGCAAAAGGCCAAGTTGTTTGGTCACATTGTGTCAAAGGATGGGGTCATGATTGATCCTGAGAGGGTAGAAGCTATCAGCAAGGTTCCAATTCCAAGAACCAAGAAGGGAATCCAATCCTTCTTTGGGAAAATCAATTTCATTAGAATATTTGTGTCTAACTTTGTTGAGTTGACTCTCCCCATCACTTGCATGTTGAAGAAAGACTAGATTATCAAGTGGGAAGAGGAATCCATTCAGGATTTTGATGGGATCAAAGAATCACTAAAGCATGCCCCTTGTTTTGGCTGCCCCAAATTACAAGAAACCTTTTCAAGTATTTTCTTTTGCTTCAGAAAACACCATTTCCTCTGTTTTGTTACAAAAGGATGATGAAGGGGTTGAGAGACCAATTTCTTTTTCAGTAAGGCATTGCAGGGAGCTGAGTTAAAATACACCATTATGGAGAAGCAAGTGTTTTCCTTGGTGAAAGCAACAAAGGTTTTCAGACCCTACATCTTGAGTTCTAAAGTTGTTGCTTATGTTCCCCACACCATGGTGAAAGACGTCTTATCAGAGATGGAGGTCTCAAGCAAGAGATGTAGATGGGTGAACAAGTTGTAGGAGTATGACATGGATATCCAGACCACAAAATTGGTAAGAGGTTTAGGCCAGAGCTAAACTTATGGCTGAGATCAACCTATAAACTATTGAGGTGAATGAAGTTGAAGGAGAAAGGGTGGATGTCATTGAAAAGTTGGTAAGATCTGAATGGTACAAAGATATAATCTTTTATCTCATACATCTATGCTGCCCTGAATATCTAAGTAAAAATCAGAAAAGATCTCTTAAGTTAGCCTCTCAAAATATGTCATTATTGATTTTGGGTTAGCTTGGAAGAACCCCGAGGGAGTGCTCTTGAGATGCATTACTGAAAATGAGGCCCCCAAAATAATTGTTGATCTCCATGGAGGGGTCTATGGGGGACATTTTGTTGGCAAAGTTACGGCACATAAAATCTTGAGGGCTGGTTATTGGTGGCCAACTCTCTTCAAGGACATGACTATATTGGTTAGGAAATGTGAAAGTTACCAGTGTTTCTCTGGAAGAATGAAAGCTTCAAGATCCCTTCCTTTACAGCCTGTGTCAGTTGAAGCTCCATTCAGACAATGGGGAATGGATTTTATTGGGGAAATTTCTGACCTTTCTAGCGCTGGTCATAAATGGATTCTTGTGGCCACCGATTATTTCACTAAGTGGGTGGAAGCAATCCCCACTAAGAAAGCAACACACCAAGTTGTCATGGAATTCATGTTGAATCATATCGTCTACAGATTTGGAGTGCTAATCAAAATTGTTGTTGATAATGCCATGTGTTTCAGAGATAAACCTTTGGTGGAAATGTGTAAAGAATATGGGATAAAATCGACATATGCTTCTAACTACAACACCCAAGGAAATAGACAAGCTAAGTCCAGAGTAATAAAAATTTGTTAAAGATCATTAGAAGAACCTTAGAGCTAAAAAAAGGAAGTCGGGTGAGGCGAAGTTCACTTTTTGGGTTGGTAGAATCAGCTTTGTCAAAAGATCTCTTGGTAAAAGCCCATTTGAGCTAGTTTATGGAACACAAGCTTTGTTTCCCATACATTTTGCAATTATCTTCATTTCAGTTTGTTCAACAGATTGAAAACGAAGGAGTTAGTTCATATGATGCTCGATTGATCATATTATTGAGTTGCGTGAGGAGAGAAGGGCATCCCATCAGTGACACGTGAAGTTCAGAGAAAAGTTGAAGAGGCTATTTGATAAAAAGGTAACACCCAGAGCTTTCAGTATTGGGGATCTTGTGCTATTATGGGATAATAGGCATGAAGATAAGGGAAAGCATGGTAAATTTGATGCATTATGGATGGGCCCTTACTCAATTGATATTTGAATTAGTGAAAATACCTTCTTCCTATAAGACTTAGATGGGGAACTACTTTAATTACCTATTAATGGCAGGCATTTGAAGCATTTCCTTGATTGACTTCTCAGAGTCAAGGTATATTCCATTTGTATAAAGTGTATAGTTGTTTGTTCTCGTCTGCTTTTGTGTTTTGTTCATTCTGGTCCTTGGTGACTTGGTTTTGTTGGTTTCTCTATTCGGGTTATGGAGGATGGTTTGGTTTCTATGCTAGCTTGTTCTTTGACATTGTTGCCCAATGGTGCATTTCTAGGCACTTGGTCTGCTATTGGTTCTTGTGGCACCCACGGGAGTGCCCGTCCCGAGTTGGAGCCTATGTTGGTGCTCGAATTTATCTCGCCCTGATCAAGATTTGAAGATCCCTCGGTTTTACGGCCTCTATTATGTTTTTGTCCCCAGGCTCAAACGGTGGCTCTCCTGCATTTTACGGTTTGATGAGTGTAGTTTCTGGTTCAGAATTACTTCTCGGCATAAGTTGAAATGTGGCCCTTTTTGGTTAAATGTGGCTCTATTGAGGACTTTAAAATTCCAAGGCTCATTTCAAACAAAAATATGTCACGTGGAGGCTTCCACTAGACCTTCCCGTCTTAGAATTTTCATGCAACTATTTGGAAATTTTCACGCATGACTTCATTTTTTCACTTTATACCTTCCCATAGGTATAAAGTGAAAAAAATGAAGCCTACATATCCACCAGGACCCACATCAAAAATTAAAGGTGGAAGGGCGAAGCTATGGGGAAAATTTAAAAAAATTTCCTTTTTCCAAAAATGTGGTAAAATAGCAAAATCAAGCGCGGTTCCTGGGACCCACATTGGGACACGTGTCAAGCCCATTTTCTAAGGGCGGAGGGGTGGAGAAAAATGGTGACATTTTACCTTTTTCTGAAAATTATAAAATGACAAAAGGTGCCCCCAGACCCGTTTCCAATCACATTTTTCCATGTGGAGGGCTCAGATTAAAAGTTGAAATGCGAGGATCGATGGTATTATACATTTCATCGATTTTGCCACCATTGAAGCTCTAGGATGTTTGGAAACACATCTTTTCATCATTCTTCATCAATTTTTTGGCAAATTTGTGTCATTTTGGCCTGCGAGGTTCAATTGAATCAATTTGGGAGCTCAATTTGTAAATCTAAAATACTTTTGAGGAGGATTTTTGCTCGGGCTCGTGTAAGGAAGAAAAACACCAGATCCAAAAGTTACAAAATAAAATTTCAGAGGAAAAGGAAGGAAAAGGGATGAAATGATGAAGGTATAGGCACAAAAGGTGAAAAAGGTGTTACGCGAGAGCAAAATGGATGACTGTCAAGACCACCTACACGAAGGCTCCGTGAAATGATTAAAAAGGGGATTTCTTGCATGACATAATCAAAATGATTAAAGAGACTCCCGAGAAGTTGTGGCATGGCATCCTAGTTAGTAGTTGAGGGCCCAAGAAAGCGTCATCTATTCACGGTTATCCCTGCTTGGTCCACTTTGGTAGATTTGGATCTGAATTTGTTAAATGTCTATCTGAAAAAAATTGGTAGCAAGCAAAGGTCCTCGAATATTCTTCTCTTTTGACGGGAAAATATGTTGCTGTGAGGCGCGGTAAGAATAAATAATATGCCTCCAGTTGAAACAATGATGCAAATATTTGCAATGATTCACCTTTTTGGAAACACCTAGCAACCTTTATGTGAGTTTGTTGAATGTCACCTTTTGTAAATCATGATCCGATATATGTAACAAAGGTGCTTCAAATATTCCTCTTTTGAGGGGGAAAATTGGATGTAAAAGGGTTGATTATAAATGCATTGAGATTAATCTTGCAAATGGTCAAAGTTCATTTTCATGACAATTTTTTTAGAAAAGATCATCCTTTGAGAAACCAAGTTAACTTCCTCTGTGTTATATTTTCATTCATGTTGAGTTGGTTACAAGTGTATAGCCATCAACAAGATCTAAGATTATTTAAATAACTCTCCCCTTGATGAATCTGATAAATTTTGACTTAATTTATGTCAAATCTCGACAAATTTTGTGTTTATTTCACTTTTAGAATGTCTACAAGTAGGTTTTATTGTTCTTATTGTAATCTTGTACTAAAATCTCTTCAAATCTCCCAAACCAAGAAGAGTTTGTATTTTCTTTCAAACTTAATTTTGAATGCACTATTAAAATTGTTGAGTATGAAGCATTATTATTAGGTTTGAGAATTGCTTAGAAGTATCATATTAAATATATAATTTTCAAAGGGGATTCAAAACTAATTGTCAAACAAATTAGAAAGCTGTATGCTACCAAAAATCAGAGAATGAAACAATACAAGCATGTCATTTGGGATTTGATTGAAATGTTTGACTCATTTAATATTGTGCATCATGAAAGAAAGTTCAATGTTGTTGCAAACCAGCTTGCAGTCTTGGGATCTCGGTTTGATGTTTGTTCAATGTCCCCCAATTGTGAATATAATTTTGAAATACTAACAAGGCCATCTATCCCTAAAAATGTAAAAAATTGGCAAGTATTTGATGATGATGCCTAGGTGAAATGGTTTATGCAGAACAAAGGGGAGTTTTTATCAGTGTATTGATTGGGAGCCAATGGTGTGTACAACGGAAGGAAATGAAACTTTTTTCAGTAAGGACATCATCCAATTGAAAACTAATACCATTCCTAGAGGGATGGTTGCTCTTGAATCAAATTTGATAATGTTGATTGCATTATTAACAGACATATAGCAGCCTCAAGGGATGTTGAAGAGCATGACCTTGACACAAGGGAGAAATTGAGGAAGATTTGGTTGGGAAGTAATCTAAGCAAGCAAGAGAAAGCAATCCTATGTCCAGTTGTTAAAGAAATATCATGATTTGTTTGGATTGGTCTTATTCTCATTTGAAAGCATACAAAGAGGATTTGTTTCAGCATGAAATTCCTCTCAAAACAAATGCAAAACCATTCAGAAAAAATTAGAGGACGATTAATCCACTCCTCTCCATGAAGATGCAAGAAGAATTGAAGAAGCTAAGGGATGGAGGAATTATTCAGCCAACAAGGTATTCTTCTTGGGTCGCATGAAACTTAGTGGCGAGTTAGAAAAAAATAATGGTGATATCAAGTTGTGCGTATATTATAGAAATCTGAATAGAGCATCAATGAAATATAATTATCCTCTACCAAACATGGAAAATATTCTGAGAATCAATTAGTATTTGGATCGAGTTGCTTTCTACTTTGGATGGTTTCTCTGGATATAATCAAGTTGTTGTGGAGGAGTCGAGAGAGAATAAAGAATTCCTTTACCACTCCATGGGGCACATATGTTTATTTCATGATGCCATTTGGTTTGATGAATTTGCTACCTTCCAAAGAGTAATGGATGTTGTTTTTTTATTACATTAATGATTTTATTGTTGTTTACCAAGATGATGAAGGATGATGGAGTTGAGACACCAATTGCCTTTTCAAGGTAAGGTATTACAGGAGATGAGTTAAAATACACCATTATGGAGAAGCGGGTGTTTTTGGTGAAAGCAACAAAGGTTTTGGACCCTACATCTTAAGTTCTAAAGTTGTTGCTTATGTTCCCCACACCATGGTGAAATACGTCTTATCGAGAGATGGAGGTCTCAAGAAAGAGATGCGAAGATGGGTGAACAAGTTGCAGGAGTATGACATTGATATCTATACCATGAAATTGGTAAGAGGTTTGGGCCTAGCTAAGCTTATGGTTGAGAGAAACCTACAAACTATTAAGGTGAATGAATTTGAAGGAGAAAGGGTGGATGTCATTAAAAAGTTGGTGAGATCTTAATGCGTTGGCGAAAATTTATGCTGGTGGAAAAACTTGTGGATTTCTTGCTAATGCTCTGGGAATCTAAGTCCCTCTACTTAACCGGTGCAACTTCCGTATGTGCATGCGTGAGAAATTGTGGCTTTCTGTGGTGGTCTTTTTACTGGGGATCCAAAGGGCACTCCACGGACCTGTGAAAAAAAGCTAACATTCTCTTTCTAGGGAAGTCTTCGTCTGTAGAGTGGGAAAGGGGAGTGAGAAAAGAGGTAGGAGAACTAATGCTATAGGTAGAAAATTAGATTCCTGCACACACACTAGTTAGAAACTTCAACACATGCATTTATGGGAAGAAACAAATATGTGAATAGCAACAAGACCAAATAGAATTTATTGATCACCAAGTATTAAGAAACCCCTTAGTCAAAGAAAGCTAGAAACTCCTTCTTCTTATATTGATTTCTCAAATCAAAGTTGTACATAATGTGGGAATGGAAGAAATTTGAGAGGGGAAGAGAGTAGAATAAAATGGCTATCTCCTTTGATTTCTCTAGGTACAATGCACTCTTGAGTCTACAAAATCAATTTCCAACCCTTTGAAATGGGAATGGCATTACAATTTATAGAGTGAGAGGTGACTTATCATCTACCCCCCAATGGCTTTTTGAATACCTTAATATGACTTAAGTCTGTTCAGTATTCCACTTTAAATATTTAAGTCCCTTTTATAATAGCAAGGTGACTTAAAGTTACATTATATTTCTAAAGTCACTTAAGTCATATTAAAAAGTGCAAACCCCAACGTGAAATTAGAATATTGGAAAGTGAGAGAAAGTTGGGGGGAAGAGGAGAGAGAAAGAGAGGGAGAAGAAGAGGAGATGCCATCCCAGATGAATTCCGATGATCCTTGCTGATGGAAAGCTCTGATGCAACAAAGTTATGAATGTCCCATTGTGCCAAAACTACCCTTTGAGTGTGACTTACTATTTTTAGTAAGTGTGTATTGCGAATGAGCCAAGATGACCTTTTTGGTGACCTTTCCTACGATGCTCCCTTTGTGTTCACCACCTTACTCATGGCATCTTCAAATGGTGGCTTACCGAAGTAACATACCCCTATGCAAGGAGACATGCTATTTTTAGTAACTACGCCACAAACGTCAAATTGTAACAAAACGGGTCTTGAAATTTTGGGTTTTATTCTAGGGTTCCACGGAATTTTGAGTAATTCCTTCATCTAAACGAGTGGTAAAATGATGTTTTCATTGGAAGGCATAATATTGACAAAAACTCAGTCCTCCATATCCCTAAAAATAGGGACTTTATGGCACAAAAACTAGTTTATGTGAAACTAGATTTTCCAACGATCATTCCCTCCAATTTTTGGATAATTTCACCCATTCGGTCTTCGGGAATTTGAAAATTTCTTTGAGGAGGGAAGAATGCTGATAAAAAACATAGCCCTCCATATCCCTAAAAAATAGGGACTTCATGGTTCAAAAATAGTTCACGCAAAACTAGATTTTTCGACGATCATTTCCTCCAATTTTTGGGCAATTTTACCCACCGGAACCTTGAGAAGCGAAGAGGTAGCTTGCTGATTTTTTCCATTACTATGTCGTGGAAGCCATTAATGGAGCTTGAAAATTTCAGGTCTAGTTTTTTTCTCCATTTATGAAGAAATTTATATTTTTGATGTGGGTTTTTTCTTCTGGTGCTTCACATGCGATCTTACTTCAATCCGGCAACCGGTTTGATGGGAAATCCCACTTCTTTCTTCATTGAGCGAGAAAGAACATTTTTCATTATGGATGCTCTATCACATGGGGAGTTTGAAGGTGTACTTTTTATGGTATTGTGAAAATAAATGAACATCAACAAACGGTATGTTGTTTCATGCACCGGTTTGCAATATTTCTTCAGATCTTCATTTTTAGGCTATGGAGATTTTCACTATTTTCTTCCTCTTGTTCTTCGTTTCTCCTTCTCATTTTTATGAAAAACATTCTAAGACCTACACATCACTATAGTGTATGTGTTTCAATTCTTGATTTGATTAGGTCTGAGCATTTGCAATGGCGGAGTGATGGTAGAATGTTAAAGAGGAAGTATGGAGGAATGAAGTGCACATATAACTATTAGAAGTTAGAAGCATGAAAAAGCGGCACTTGGAGAAAATTCAAAAGATGTGCACAAGTAGGATTTGGGTGAATTTTTATGTGATTTATTTCCCTAAACTCAGGAATGTGAGGGACATCAATTTCCACAATGAGCAAGATGGCGACACGTGGCACTAGATCCAATGGTAGGGAATGAAGGAGGAAAAAGTTGCTTTAAAGCACTGGGAGCTAAAAGGTGGTCACGTGGGTGTCCAGAAGACTCCCCATAGGGAGTGAGTGCATTTTTCAAGGTTTTATGTCCCCCATCTCAGGTGCATAAGGGACATCAAATTCCACGGTGGTCTTGGAGCTGACACGTGGCGCCCAATCCAACGAGCAGGGAATGGATGCTCCAAAAATGTACCTAGGGGCTGAACTGTCGAGTTTGGAGGTCACATGAGGGTCCAAGAGGTCATATGAGGTCTAAGAGGGATTCAAGGGGGCTGGGCACACTTTTCCAACCTTGGTGTCCCTAACCTTGGGGACGTGAGGGACACAAAATCCCGCCAGGCTCCTGGTGTTGACATGTGTCCTCCCAAAAATTTGGCTAAGTCTGAACTTGTAACAGTGATAACTTGAGCTCCCGATGGAATTTTTGGAAAAAATTTATATGATCCTGACTTTAAATTTCCTTCTTAATCCAATGGTTGGGGTCTCATGTCTTTATTATTCCATTTGATCCATGAAAAATTAGTTTTTATTTTTACTCCACCTATGCCTGAGAAAAACTACTTGTAGACTGATGCACCAAAGTGTTGTGAAAAATATTATTTCACCATAATGTAGGTCTTGGAATCATCTTTCTGGAGATATTTTTTTCTCCTAACTCCATCCGGAGCTCCCGTAATCTTCTTCTGAAGCCCAACAGTTGTTTTAGGCCTATGTACCGCCTAGGCTTGTGAACCCTGTTTTTACTCAAACTGCTCTAAGTCTTGCAAAACTTCCCCAAACCTTCAAAAATCATTTCCATGATGTTCCAAGGTCTTCCATTCACCTCCATGTTGAATTTTGGCCCTTCTGTTCCACTCCATGGTGGTTGATCCAGTCTTGGGAAGGCCAGTGATAACCCTTCCCAATACTGCCAGAAGATAGTATCTTTTCATAAATCCCTAAAATCACCTAGGGAGAATGAATATACTTCTCTAAATCACCTAGGGGGATGAGATAAAATTATTTAGGAGGTCATTTGGACTAACTAGATAGACCTGGGGTGTCTTGAAATGATAGGACTTGAAAAATTTGACACTGGGGTATAGTTGTCGTGCTAAAAAATTATCAATTTCCCTGTTGCACATTTACATGACAACAACTGGCTCTAGCTTGGGGACATGACATGGACTAAGCACAATGAAGACATGGCATGGGAATCTAGAATCTCAACTTTAGACCATATAATTCATTGACCAGTGCCTTATCCATTGGGCCCTACGGATTCATGTACAACTTCTAGAAAGAAAATTAGAAGGAAACACACACACACAAAACAAAGGAAAGGAAACACACGACACACAATAGGAAGGGAAACACATGCAATAGAAATGGAAACACACCTATCAATCACCTATGGTACAAGGTGGGGACAACCCACTTTCACTGAAATACTTTTCATTTCTCAAAAGTTACCCCTAAAGAGGTAACAACGAATGATGATGTTCTGCGAAGCCGTTGATGGGTTCCAAAAAGTAGCCTCCCTTCCTCAACTGCTTATGAAATCTAGGTGATTTCACAATTGTCCTTTTACTTTGTAGGAGTGAGTCCATATGAGCTTCTTGATGCTCAAGTCCTTTCTTGGAAATTCCACTACCTTCATGCTCTTTAAAATTGGTTTCATCATGCCAGTTTCCTTCCATGTTTATCCATATAGTCGATTCTCCATCGAGCATCTCATCGCTGCCCCAATGCTGATTTTCATTCCAATTCCTTTGATATTCTGAGTTACTTTATTTCCCGGGTCTATGCTCATTGACATATTCTCTATGAGAAACCTTTGATTCATCCTTTTCCTTCACTCCACTGTGAGGTGCTTGAGTACTGAAAGGATTAGATGCGAGCTCATACTTGTCTTATATTTCCATGACACTAATGAAGAGATCAAGAATCAGCTCAAGATCTTCTGTAACTTCTACTACATCTAAGATTTCTTGCATGGAGTAATGTTTCATCATTTCCTGTAGTTCCTCTTTATACACCTTTGAAGAATCTTTATCTTGCAACTCAAAGAAACTATCTGGAGGGATTACCTCATCATCTCAAGAATCGCTGCACTCTACCGATCCTTCATCAAAAAGAGCTTCATCTTTAGAGGTCTCAAAACTCCTTTCTTTAATTTCTTCATCATGGGAAGAGTCTTCATCTTCAAATGGGAAATAAAATATCTCCATTTTAGTATTGCATCCATCAATCATTAGCTCAAGAGTGGCATCATATGTTTCATCTTTCCTTATCTCAATATGGCCAACCTTCACATTAGTTAAGGCTTCCAAATCAGCTTCACGCTTGTCTTGCAAATTTGTGGCTTGCATCAAGAGCTCGAGACTGAGCTCAGGATCTTCAATTTCTTCTGTGGCTCTAATCATTTCTTGTACAGACATTTATTTCAAACCTTTCATGGGCTCATCATAAGCTGGTTTTGTCTCTCCATAGATGGCCTGACTGAGATCATCCTCATCCCCAAATGGGAATGATAATAACTCTTCATCTTGTAAAATCATATAAATTGATTTTTCTTCTTGAAAATCATCAAGAACCATCTCCTCTTCCTCGTGGTTTGCATCATCTGGTGATTTGGGGCTGTCCTCTTGTAACTCGAATCTCCTCAATGCTTCTTCAAAATCCAAATATCTTTGGTAAGGCATGTCTAGGCCTATCAAGATAGGGGTATCCTCTTCCTCCTTAGTTCCACAAAGTGATTCATCTTCCTAATACCTTGATACAAGATGTTAGCTTCGTCTGGTTTGGATTTTTATACCGTGTAACCCATTTTCTTCTCGAGAAGCAATTTATCTATGTCTCCCTTCACTGGTATGGTTGTGGATGACCAATTCATCTAAATTTTCCCTCCCAAGTCTCGGTAGAAACTTCTACTCAACAACATTCCGAATGAGGTCGGGACATCGGATACCAAAATCATCGTTGAAATTTTCTTGTCTAGAAATTTTGTGAGAGACACTTGTGTAGCTTTGACCTTCCCTACAAGTGGGACATTTTTTACTCCAAAGAGTAACAAGAGCCACTAGGTGGAGTCATTGTAAGTTTAAGATCCTTAGCGACCTTCAAAAACATCACATTGTTTGAGGCACCAGAATCTATTATGCAATTGTTCAGTACATATTCTCCAACAAGAAGGGAGACATATAAAGGTTTAATTTTATCAGTCTTTGATGCACTAAGAGAAAGCATGTTCTGTGAGGGAGGTGTAGGTGATTTTGGTAGCATGCCTTTGGAACTAGAAGTTACAACATTGGGTGTTAGACTACCACTCTTGATGTATCAGACAAACCTCTCAAATTGTTCAGGATGAGTCCGCAAATATTCAATTTCAGTAATCTACACTTTGGCTTTGTTTGCATATTCTATGAAGTCAAAGGGAGCAAATGTGGACAAGGGGAATGAAGGGACTGATTTTGGGGTCTGGATAGGCTTGGGATAAGGATTTGATGTTTGAGGAATGGAGGGTATTTTAGAAGCTACGCAAGGATATTTTAAGTTATTAGATTTTGTAGGAGTAGATTTGGGTTTAGAAATGGAAAAGACATTGAAGACTTACTTGGGATTTCGTGGAGTCTTTTTACTTGCTATGGGATCGGGATCCAACAATGCATACTTCATGGAAGATGGAAGTGGGGATCCTCAACTAATTATTTTATTTTTGAAGTCGCCATAGGAGGATCATCAACCTTCTTTTCTTTTGCAATAGTGGAGGGAGATGCTCTTTTCTCATAATGAGAATGAGTGAATACGTGCATGAGAAACTAGGTGCATCTTCTTCATATTCTTCATAACCTCTAGAATACTCACAAAATCTGATTTGTGCATCATTCTCAAACTCATCACTTTCTAGGAAACCGCCACCTTCACTTTCTTGTTCAAGCTCTTCTTCATCTTCTTGAAATCTACAATTTATGTTCATGGGTGGGGCCTCTAAGGCGAGCCTTTGGGGTGCTCCTGCAATCTGATTTCTGTTGCTTCTTTGGGAAGAAACACGTTCAAATATTTCCCTCTTCAAAGATGCTATCTCATTCACCAAATTTTGCAATGATGGATTGGTTCTCTCATCTTCAGGATGTTGGGCCTTGCCCTTTGATGGATTCTTGATCTTTCCAGAGAGGATGAGATCGTCATCCAATTCAATGGCCCTCCTTTTTGCTTCTACAATGTTCCTTGGTTGAAATCTTCATAGGAGAAAGCCTACCTCCGGTGATTGAGCATTTATGAAGAATCTTTTGATATTGTTTTGAGAGGGAAAATATTCTTCCGGTATCCTATGAAGCAACCGTTGAAACGAGCCATGAAGTCTCTCATCATTTCACTTTCTCCTTTCCTCATTTGAGCCAACTGCACCAAGAGGTCTTGACAATCTTTAGTTGATTTAAATCTTTCCTCAAAGGCAGCCTTGATGTCATCCCAACCAGTGATGGATCAAGAAGGTAGGAGGTAGAACCATTCTACTACTTTTTCTTGGAGGGACTCCATGAACAATCTTATAGCAACATCTTCATGTTGGACACCAAGAATTCCACATGATGTCGTGAAAGTAAGCAATGTGTTCTTCAGGATGTTGTGTGTTGTCACCTTTGAAATTTGGAAATTTCTTGCGGGAACCCATTGGTAGATCATGAAGAGGGGTTCAAGAGCAAGCGAGCTTGTATTCCTTCCCTATGGAATAATGGGTTGAGGTATTTGTTCATCGTCTTCCATTATTTCTTCTTCTTCTATTTCAGCTCTTGCTTGATAAATCCTTCTTCAATTTTTCTTCTTCCAGGAGCTCAAATCTAAATGGTGATTGAAAAATGGGAGAATTTGAAGGGGAGTATCAATAGGAGTTTGGATAGGATTTCCAGGTGAACTACTCGAAGTGCCAGATGGAGAGGAGGCTTGAGAGAAGAAGTATGGATTATCTCTAATTCGTTCTTGCTGATTTTTCAAAGCTTCAAAATTGGAATCAACAACACCTCTCAACCTGCTCAACCTGGTGTATCTTCTTTCAGCCAGCTTTTGAAAATCGTAGTCGAACATGAAAGGGCACTGTGGAATGTGAAAATTCATGTGTAGAAATCAGCAGTGTATCTTTCGGCAACGAACTTTCATGAACTCCTTTTTTTATTTTTTCAATATTTGATTTTTTTGTATTTTGAGACCTTGTGGTCGTATTTTGGGTGCAGATGCTACTAAATTTTCCCCACGGTGGGTGCCAAAAACTGTTGGTGAGAAAAAATTTTGGGTGGAAAAACTTGTGGATTTCTTGCCAACGCTCTAGGAATCTAAGTCCCTCTACTTAACCGGTACATCTTTTGTATGTGCATGTGCGAGAAAGTGTGGATTTTTGTGGTGTTCTTTTGACCGGGGATCCAACAAGGGCACTCCACTGACCCTGCGGAAAAGCTAGCAATCTCTTGCTAGGGAATTGTTCATCCAGTAGATTGGGAAAGGGGAGTGAGAAAAGAGGTAGGAGAACTAATTTTGCAGGTAGAAAATCAAATTCCTACACACACACTAGTTAGAAACTTCAACACATGAATTTATGGGAAGAAAAAACTCTGTGAATAGAAACAAGACAAAATAGAATTTATTAATCACCACGTATCAAGAAACCCCTTAGTCAAAGAAAGATAGAAACTCCTTATATTGATTGCTCAAATCAAAGTTGTACATAATGTGGGAATGGAAGAAATTTTAGAGGGGAAGAGAGAAGAAGAAAATGGCCATCTCCTTTGCTTTCTCTAGAGTACAGATTCACTCTTGAGTCTACAAAATCAATTTCCAACCCTTTGAAATGGGAATGGCCTTACAATTTATAGAGTGAGAGGTGACTTATCGTCTACCCCCAATGGCTTTTGAATACCTTAATATGATTTAAGTATGTTTGTATTCCATTTTAAATATTTAAGTCCTTTTAATAATTCAAGGTGACTTAAATTTACATTATATTTCTAAATTCACTTAAGTCATATTAAAAAGTGTAAACCCCAACATGAAATTAGAATATTAGAAAGTGAGAGAAAGTTGGGGGAAGAGGAGAGATAAAGAGAGGGAGAAGAAGAGAAGATGTCATCCCCAATGAATTTTGATGATCCTTTTTGATGGAAAGCTTTAATGTGACAAAATTTTAATGTCCCATTGTGCCAAAACTACCCTTTGAGTGTGACTTACTATTTTTAGTAAGTGTGAATTGCGAGCCGAGATGACCTTTTTGGTGACCTTTCCTACGATGCTCCCTCTATGTTCACCACCTTACTCATGGAATATTCAAATGGTGGCTTACCCAAAGTAACATACCCCTATGCAAGGAGACATGCTATTTTTAGTAAGTGTGCCATGAACGTCAAATTGCAACAAAACGGGTCTTGAAATTCTGGGTTTTATTCCAGGGTTCCACGCTCCGAATTTTGAGTAATTCCTTCATCTGAACGAGTGGGAAAATTATGTTTTCATTAGCGGGGAAGAATATTGACAAAAAAATCAGTCCTCCATATCCCTAAAAATAGGGACTTCATGGCACAAAAACTAGTTTATGTGAAACTAGATTTTCCAATGATCATTCCCTCTAATTTTTGGATGATTTTGCCTGTTGGGTCTTCGGGAATTTGAAATTTTCTTTGAGGAGGGAAGAATGATGATAAAAAACACATCCCTTCATATCCCTAAAAAATAGGGACTTCATGGTGAGAAAACTAGTTCGCGTGATACTAGATTTTTGATGATCGTTTCCTCCAATTTTCGCGTGATTTCACCCACCAGAATCTTGAGAGGTGGAGAGATAGCTCGCTGATTTTTTCCATTACTGTGTCATGGCAGAAATTAATGGAGCTTGAAAATTGCAGGTCTGGTTTTTGTCTCTGTTTCCAAAGAAAATTATATTTTTGATGTGGGTTTTTTCTTTTGGTGCTTCACTTGCGATCTTACTTCAATCTGCAACTGGTTTGACGGGAAATCCCACTTCTTTCTTTGTTGAGCTGGAAATAAGATTTCTTCATTATGGATGCTCTGTCACATGAGGGGGAGTTTGAAGGTGTATTGTTTATGGTCTTGGGAAAGTAATGAATAGGAACAAATGGTTTTTTGTTTCATGCACCGCTTGAACAGTAATATTTCTTCAAATCTTCATTTTTAGGTTATGGAGATTTTCATTGTTTTCTTCCTCTTGTTCTTCGTTTCTCCTTCTCATCTTGATGAAAAATCATTTTGAGACCTACACATCACTATGGGGAATGTGTTTTAGTTCTTTGGTTGAGCAGGCCTGAGCATTTGCAATGGCGGAGTGATGGTAGAATGTTGCAGAGGAAGTATGGAGGAATGAAGTGCACATATAACTGTTAGAAGTTAGAAGCGGGAAAAAGCGGCACTTGGATAAAATTAAAAAGATATGCACAAGTAGGGTTTGGGAACATTTTTCCATGCTTGATTTCACTAAATTTAGAGACATGAGAGACATCAATTTCCACAATGAGAAATATGGTGACACATGGCATTAGATCCAACGGTAGGGAATGAAGGAGGAAAAAGTTGCTTTAAAGCACTGGGAGCTAAAAGGTGGTCATATGGGTGTCCAAAAGACTCCCCATAGGGGATGGGAACATTTTTCAAGGTCTGATATCCCCACCTCAGGTGCATAAGGGACATTAAATTACATGGTGGTCCTGGAGTGACACGTGGCACTTTGATCCAACGGTAGGGAATGGATGCTCCAAAAATGTACCTGGGGGATGAACTGTCGAGTTTGGAGGTCACATGAGGGTCCAAGAGGTCATATGAGGGCTGAGAGGGCTGAAAGGGGGCTGGGAGCACTTTTCCAACCTTGGTTTCCTTGACCTTTGGGGACGTGAGGGACACAAAATCCCACTAGGCTCCTGGTGCTGACACGTGTCCTCCCAAAAATTTAGCTAAGTGTTGAACTTGTAACAATGATAACTTGAGCTCTTGATGGACTTTTTGGAAAAAATTTATATTATGGTGACTTGAAATTTCCTTATAAATCCAATGGTTGGGGTCTCATGTCTTGATTATTCCATTAGATCCATGAAAAATCAGATTTTTATTTTTAACTCCATCTATGCTAGAGAAAAATTGCCTACGGACACTGATGTGCCAAAGTGTTGTGAAAAATATTATTTCATCATCATGTAGGTCTTAGAATAATATTTTAGAAATATTTTTTTTTCTCCTAACTTCATCTGGAGCTCATGGAATCTTCTTACGAAACTCAGCGATTGTTTTAAGCCTATGTACCGCATAAGCTTATGAACCCTATTTTTACTCGGACTACTCTAAGTCTTACAAAACTTCCCCAAACCTTCAAAAATAATTTCCATGATGTTCCAAGGTCTTCCTTTCACCTCCATGTTGAATTCTGGCCCTTCCATTCCACTCTATGGTGGTTGATCCGATCTAGGAAGGCCGGTGATAACCTTACCCATACATCTTTGTTAGAAGATAGTATCTTTTCAAAAATCCCTAAAATCACCTAGGGTGAATGAATATACTTCTCTAAATCACCTAGGGGGGGGAAAAATATTTAGGAGGTCATTTAGACTATTTGGATAGACTGGGGTGTCTTTAAATGATAGGACTTGAAAAATTCAACATTGGGGTATAGGTGTCATGCTAAAAATTATCACTTTCCTGTTGCACATTTGACAACATAATGGTACAAAGATATAATATTTTATCTCAGACATCTTTGCTGCCCTAAATATTTGAGTAAAAATCAGAAAAGAGCTCTTAAGTTAGCCTCTCAAAATATGTCATTACTTATTTTGGGTAGCTTGTAAGAACCGTGAGGGAGTTCTCTTGAGATGCATTACTCGAAGATGAGGCCCCAAAATAATTTGTAATCTCCATGGAGGGGTCTCATGGGGACATTTTCTAGTGGATTTATGGCACATAAAATCTTGAGGGCTAGTTATTGGTGGCCAACTCTCTTCAAGGACACAACTATATTGGTTAGGAAATGTGAAAGTTGTTAGCATTTCTCTGGAAGAATGAAAGCTTCAGGATCCCTTCCTTTATAGCCTATGTCAGTTGAAGCTCCATTCAGATAATGGGGAATGGATTTTATTGGGGAAATTTCTGACCTTTCCAGTGCTGGTCATAAATGGATTCTTGTGGCCATTGATTATTTCACTAAGTGGGTGGAAGCAATCCCCACTAAGAAAGCAACACACCAAGTTATCATGGAATCCATGTTGAATCATATCGTCTGCAGATTTGGAGTGCCAATCAAAATTGTTGTTGATAATGCCATGTGTTTCAGAGATAAACCTTTAATGGAAATGTGTAAATAATATGGGATAAATCTGACATATGCTTCTAACTACAACCCCCAAGGAAATGGATAAGTTGAGTCCCGAGTAATAAAAATTTGTTAAAGATCATTAGAATAACCCCTAGAGCTGAACAAAAGGAAGTTAGGTGAGAAAAGAAGTTCATTGTTTGGGTTGGTTGTGAATCTTTGTCAAAAGATCTATTGGTAAAAGCCCATTTGAGTTGGTTTATGGAACACAAGCTCTGCTGCCCTTGCATTTGCAATTGTCTTCATTTCAGTTTGTTCAACAGATTGAAGACCAAGGAGTTAGTTCATATGATGCTTGAATCAATCAGATTATTGAGTTAGATGAGGAGAGAAGGGCATCCCATCAATGACACGTGAAGTTCAGAGAAAATTTGATGAGGCTATTTGATAAAAAGGTGACACCCAGAGCTTTCAGCATTGGGGATGTTGTGCAATTATGGGATAGTATGCATGAAGATAAGGGAAAGCATGGTAAATTTGATACATTATGGATGTGCCCTTACTCAATTGATATTCGAATTGGTAAAAATACCTTCTTTCTAAAAGACTTAGATGGGGAACTACTTGAATTGCCTATTAATGGTAGGCATTTGAAGCATTTCCTTGATTGATTTCTCAGAGTCAAGGTATATTCCATTTTGTACAGTGTATAGTTGTTTGTTCTCATCTACTTTTGTGTTTTGTTTGTTTGGGTCCTTGGTGACCTTGTTTTGCTGGTTTCTTGGTTCATATTTTGGAGGATGGTTGGGATTGATCTGCTATGCTAGTTTGTTCTTTGACTCTGTTGCGTAATGGTCTTTTCTAGGCACTTGGTCTACTATTGGTTCTTGTGGTACCCAGGGGGAGTGCCCATACCCTAGTTGGAGCCTGTGTTGGTGCTTGAATTTATCTCACCCCATCGGGCTTTGAAGATCCCTCAATTTATGGCCTCTATTATGTTTTTTTTTTCCCAGGCTCAAATGGTGGCTCTCCTACATTTTACGGTTTGACGGGTGTAGTTTCTCGGTTAGAATTACTTCTCGGCATCAATTGAAATGTGGCCCTTTCTGGTTGAATGTGGCTCTATTGGGGACTTTAAAATTCCAAGGCTCATTTTAAACCAAAACATGTCCACATGGAGGCTTCCACCGGACCTTCCTATACTTAGAATTTTCACGCAACTTCCTAAAAAGGGGGTGGGACACGTGGAGGGACCGCGCATGTTTGGGGACCGGCCCAAATCTTTATTTTGAAGAATCTCCGGAGGACACTTAGAGACTCTACTGGACTAGGACACATGGAGGGACCATGTGTTTTTAGGGTCTCTACCTTTTGGGACCATCTCAAAATGTGCCATTAAGACACGTAGCAGTGGGGAAATGGAGTGGGCCCATGGGGAAAATATGGAACTGTTTCCTCTTTGGAAGATAGAGATAAAATTGTAATTTGAAGCATGGCCCCGACAAGAAAGTAATGCTAGTGTTGAATAGTCAAAAACAAAGGAGCACACCCAGTGGAAATTTTGAAATTTTTTTCCTTTTTTGGAAAATAGGTATAAAGTGAAAAAATGAAGCAAAGGTCCGATGGGACTTACATCGAAGCTAAAGGTAGAAGAGCGGAGCTGTGGGGAAAATTTGTAAATTTTTCCTTTTTTCCAAAAATGAGGTAAAATAGCATAATCAAGCCATGGTTCCACTGGGACCCATATTGGGACATGTGTCAAGCCCGTTTTCTGAGGGCGGAGGGGCGGAGAAAAATGGTGACATTTTACCTTTTTCCAAAAAATTTAAAATGAAAAAAGGTTCCCTGCACCCATTTCCAATCACATTTTTCCATGTGGAGGGCTCAAATTAAAAGTTGAAACACAGGATCAATGGTAGTTGTTCATTTCATCTAATTTTGCCACCATTGAAGCTCCAAGATGTTTGGAAATGCATCTTTGCATCATTCTTCATCAATTTTTTGGCAAATTTGTGCCGTTTTGGCCTGCGAGGTTCAATTGAATCAATTTGGGAGCTCAATTTGTAAATCTGAAATACTTTTGAGGAGGATTTTTTGCTTGGGCTCGTGAAAGGAAGAAAAATGCAGATCCAGAAGTTACAAAATAAAATTTCAAAGGAAAAAAGGAAGGACAAAAAAGGAGAGCAAAAAGGTGAAAAAGGATGACTGAGTCAAAAAAAGGAGACAAGCAAGGCAAGCTATGTGAAGGCTCTAAGAAATGATTAAGAGGGAATTTATCGCATGATAGAATCAGAATGATTAATGAGATTCCTAAGAAGTTATGGCATGGCATCCTAGTCAATAGTCGAGGGAGCAAGAAATGTGATCTATTCATAGTTAGTCCACTTGGCGATTTTGGATCTGAATTTGTTAAATGTCATGTCTCGAAACAAATTGGTAAAGAAGAAAAGGTCCCTCAAATATTTTTCTCTTTTAAGGGGAAAAGATGTTGTAGGAACTAAGAATGAAGAATATTCCTCCAATTGAAACAATGATGCAAATATTTGTAATGATTCACCCTTTTGGAAACACCTAGAACCTTTTTGTGAGTTTGTTCAATGTCACCTTCGCAAATCATGATTCTATATGTGCAACAAAGGTGCTTGAATATTCTCTTTTGGAGGGAAATTAGATGTAAAATGGTGGATTATAAATGCAATGATATTACTCTTGCAAATGGTTGGAGTTCATTTTCACGAGAATTTTTGAGAAAAGCTCATCCTCGAGAAAATTTTATGAGAAACCGAGTTAACTTCCTCTATGTTAGATTTTCATTCATGTTGAATTGGTTACTAGTGTAGCCATCGAGAAGCTCGATATTGTTTAAATTACTCTCCCTTGCTGATGAATCTGATAAATTTTGAGTTTATTTGTGTCAAATATCTGACAAATTTTGTGTTTATATCACTTTCAGAATGTCTACAAGTAGTTTTTCTTGTTCCTATTGCAATCTTGTCTCAAAATATCTTTGAATCACACAGACCTCAATCCTTGTGATAGTTCAATGGCATCTGCAATTTCATTTTTTAGAAGATCTTTCATCTGGGAATGAAATAAACGATTTAAAATCACTTTTCTTTCATCTATTGACAGATATTGTTTGTAAGCCTATGGGTGTACCTCAGGCATGATTGATCTTAGATTTTGATTTTTTATTGGGTCTTCTAACTCAAACCTTCATGCTAGAATCTCAAAGATTGTGTGAAAAATTACATGTTTGGGCCTCCATTGATGCACACCTTCTAGTTGTGCTGAATGTTTTAACTTTTTTAAGCTTTTTTTATTCCTGAGTTCTCCATTTGGTGAGAAGTTTCTCGAGGATCTGGAAAAGTCCAATCTATCTTGTTGATCTCCCACCAAAAAATTATTTGAACTAACCAACCCTACCCCAAACTACCCTTTTCTTTCTCTATATATCCACAGAAGAAAAAAATCCATTTGCTAAAGTATGCAGAACAGATCAGGATTCCAAATTTCTTTAGTAACCTTTACCTTGTGTTGAAAATATCCCCATAATCTGGAAGTGACAACTCATGAGAGTTAGTTTTAGTATGTTGATCATATTCTCCCAAAGGTATTCTCTATAAAATTTGTGCAAAAGAAGGATTTATCGGCATCCTTCAATAATCAGAGGTTACAAAATAGGTTCTCTTACCTTGGTTGAAAGGCACAACCTAAAATAGATAGGATAAGATCACATCCTTTTTGAGGTGCTACCCACTCTTTCAAATCCTGAGTGCTAAAAATTAGATACATCTCTTCCCTGGCTATAAAACGACACACATAACCATCTATCTACATCACGAGTGTCTGTCGGATCCATGATTTGCTCGACCTTTTAAGGAGATTAAATTTAGGTACCAACACTTCTAACTTATTTCAATCACTCAATGCCTTATTAGTTTTTTCAGGGATGTCTTCCAGTACCCCATCTAACTCATCTAAATTCATGTTCTCACCTTCATTCTGCAACACCCTGAGAACATTTTCTAGGATCGAGATCATCCCTTCCATGACATCCATCTACCACGTGATGAGTTTTCCAATCTCCTTGATCCTTTCCTTGTAGAGGTCCCTGGGGCTCACTACAAGCGCATTGTTTTCTCTTCTACCAAATTGAGCCTCTCCTCACGCCCAAGTGTTTCATTCTTTACTACTTGAGGACCTCATTCTCCTCTTCCATAGTCCTTATCTTTATTATTACATTAGGGGCTGCACACATATTCAATGCCAAATCTTCCTTTTTCAATTCATCCTTCAAGGTCTGTAGTATAGATTCATAGTTAGTAATTTTTACATAACTATTTCCTTGGCCTTCTCTCGCATGTGTGTATATGCAACACTAGTATCATCACCATATGAACAAGTGTGTGCAAATAGTGCATTACAGAGAGAGGAATTTTTTGGCACTTTATCTTCCAGATGTGGCCTTTCCTTCAAAATTTCATCTCCAATTTGTTCTTCCATACTCACTAATGTGCTTGCCTTTGCCTCAAATTTCTCCTTTTCCTCCATTAGGTGCTTTATCTCAGTATCTTTATCTTTTCTATATTCTAGAAACACATGAATAGTTTCCACTTTATCTATGTTTTGGCGTGAAATCTCTACAGATGCCTTTGTTAGTGCATTTCTCACCTACTCGTCGACATCTAAGTATGCTTAAGCTGTTATATGGCGTGAGTGTGGTTTTTTATTCATTCTCTAAGAGACACATGATTCTTCACACAATTCGAAATTGGGATCATCCATATGGGTCTACATACTCCATGATAGTTACTTCCGTGTGTGAATGGTCATCATTTCGAGTCTAACTCCCAGCCATATAGTTCCTTAAGTTCTAAAGTTCTTTGGAACCTAGCGTGTATGATCTTGGTCGGGTCATTAACATACCCAACTATAGGATTTTCATATGTTTCTTCCTCCTCCTCCTTTCCAAATTACTTACCCTTAATAATGTGTATGCCTAAATCTAGTACTAATCCTCCATCAATCTTTGTATCAATATGCTCATCGATGACTCACCCTTATCTTGATTACCTCTGTATCAATTTCACCATCGTCTATCTCCCACTTTTTCAAATCTTCTATATCATATTTAAATCTCCCAATTAGGGGTGCAGTAAGCCTCACTCGCCACCCATAAAATTAAAATAAGTCCTCATGGACTCTGTTCATCAACCATTGATACAAATTTTCTAGTTTTCCAAAGTAACGGAGTTCATAAAGTTACAAAACTCCTACATTTGACAATAATGTTTCCCTTGCATTGTCATATACCTCCATATCATTTGGTTCTCTCATATTTGTCTTTACTACCAATAGCTTGTCCAATTCATCTTTATTATTCTTAGTTCTATGTTTATAGTCACTTACTTCACAAATTTGAACATCTGACTCCCAATCGTGGCCCATAAAAACCCCTTTTGGATACTTCATCTCTTAAAATTGTCTTTCGGGGGTGTCTTTAACTTCTATTTTGACTTCCTTTTTTTTTCTTCCCCTTATAGCCACTCCAGGTGCTCGCTTAGGTGCCATAGTGACTATAAAAGTGTGTTTTTGTAGTTGATTCAAGCTCTGTAACTCAAAATCCATGTGCCCTAGCTCAAACTTGAACCCTAACTACCGATTCTCCTCCCCGCATGAATTTTTTTCAATCAAACTCCTTATCCAATGGATTTCCAATCAATCTTGTGCTCAAATCCATCTAGTTTAGTTTCATATAATAGCTCTTCGCACTTCTCACACAACTCGCTCTTAGCTTGCTCTTCAATTCGCTCGAATGATTCGTAATCGCAAGGTGAAAATGATATTACAACACCACTTTGAATAGTGTTTGTAAATTTTCTACATTTATTTTTATCCACCTACCACCATACTAAACATTAAATGATGTTTCCTCTTTTCCGCATTGATTTTTCCACACCCCTGGCCTTAACCTTCTAGCTTGCCCACTACTTCTTGTCCACAAACCTCCTTTTACGCACCTTCATACACTGAAGTACCTATCCTTTGCACCTTTCACAAAGTAGTTTTCCTCTGCAGTCTCCCTCGTGTTACACTATGCATTCATTCATTCACTCATGGTATTTGTTTTAGAGAAATTCTTCTTTATTTGCACCCTTATTCTAAGCACCACAGCTTTTTCTCTATGCATATCCATCTTCCGAGAACATTCAAACTTGATCTATTTATCATGTATACACTCCACCCCACACTAAAATTATGTGCGGTCTTCTATGCATGAATTCAATAGATAGTAATCATCTTATGGTGTGCAAGTGCACTTATTACAACAAAATACTAAACTAAATTGACAAATCATAAAGTAACGATGAAAGGAAATACACATAAAATAAATGCATTAAAGGGAAACCTATTCTAAATAGTAATACTACCTTATTAAAAACACCAAGAAGACTTATTTATAGTAGGACTTCAGCCTACTCCCGTTAAAGTAACCAAGAAACCATGTGCCATCTAGCACCTCTAACTGGAAAGTGCCTGAATCAAGTATGTAAGTCATAACATACGGTCCCAAACAATGCACCTTAAAATTTCTAGGATGGCGTAAATATTTTGAATCATACAGAAGAACCATATGTCCAACTTCAATCTTCTTATCCTTAATATGCCTATCATGTCATGCCTTCTACCTAGCTTTTTTTGTCTTCTGACTCCATCGAGCAATTGCAAGTCGTTCATCCAACTACATCAGTTTATCTATAAGATCTTTAAGTGATTTCTAATCATCCAAACCTCCTAATCATGCAATATGTAGAGAAGGTAACATAAATTCCACTAGTAAAATAGCCTTTGTGCCAAACACTAATTGAAAGGGTGTGGACTTATTAGTCTTTTGTAAGTTTTCCTATATTCCCAATGTACAATAGAGACTTTATCATACCATTCTTTCATTCCACCATCACAAATTTTAGTCAATGTACGCCCCAATATCTTGTGGGTGATGGGGGTTATTTTGTGATGTGCTGCCATAAACTCAACCAATAGTATTTTGATAGTCTCATTAAGTAAATAAGTGCCCCTATCACTTGTCAAACTCAATGGGAATCTATACCTTTTGGTTATGTTCTCCCATAAGAACCTTATTGTTTTAGTTTTCATGAAATCCTTTTCAAGTGCCACTTCTACCCACCTTGTAAGATAATATGTACAAGTTATAATGTAGTGTGATTCAATCTTGCACGCAGTGGGGAAATAGGACCCACAAAGTCAATTTTCCATTTTTCAAAAGGTTTTACACTCACAATCAGTCTCAAAGGCATTTCATCTCTATGCCCTGGCCTCCCAAGGCACTAGAAATGATCACACACCTTGGCATATTCTTTACAATCCTTGTATATTGTTTCCCACCATGGGCCAGCTAATAAAATTTTACACGCGGTCATATCTCCGTATAATGTCCACCTATAATTCTACCATGAGCTTCCTCCATAATATCTTCACACTCATGTTCAAGTACACACCGACACAAAACTTCATCTTGTATAAGTTTTATAAGGCTCCACAAATAAACATGTAAGGCACAACACATATGGCAAGTTTTTTCTTCTCTAAACTCTTCATCCCTTCAAGTGTCACACCAATACACAAAAAGATAGCAATATCTTCTAAATCAGAGGGTGCATGGTTCAATCTAGATAGTTTTACATCTAGCATTGTATCCTCAATGCTCTGTGCATCCTCTCCTAAATTAATCCTTGATAAATGATATGTTCTATAATTACTCTTGCCTGGTTTTACCACCACAATAAAATCAAAATCCTGGAACAATAGAATCTAAAGACATATGCACCCCTAGAAAATGGGCTTACTAACCAAATACTTCAATTTCATGTGGTTTGTATAAAATATGAAAGGATTTTCTAGTAAGTATTTTCTAAACTTATGCAGCACATAAATCATGGATAAAGCCTCTTGCTCTATAGTTGTATAATTTTGTTCAACAAGTGTTAACTTCCTTCTTGCAAAATAGATAGGATGATCAACAATACCCTCACCAGGTTGTGTCAACATTGTTCCAATGGCCAAGCTCGAAACATCAACATGTACATAAAATGGCTTATCCCAAGAGAGGAAAGCATAGAATGGGCACAAAAGTGAGTCTTTCCTTTAATGTATCAAATGTTGTCTGTTGCACCTCATTCCAATGAAATTTACCTTTTATTTTCAAAAATTCTTCTAAGGGCACAGTGATCCTAGCATACCCCTTAATTAAATTTCTCTAATAATATGTATGGCCCAATAATCCATGCACCTCACTCTGATTGGTAGGCTCCTTCAAACCCAAAATGGTTGTAATCTTAGTGGGATCTACCAAGTAAACCTTCCTTACAAATAATATGTCCCAATAATGTCCCAAAAGGTGTGGAAAAAATACACTTCTTAATATTCAAGGATATGTTTAACTATCTACAATGCTCAAACATGAGCCTCAAACTATCACAATGATATTTTACTAGCCCATATATAGTCCAATCATCTAGATAAACCTGTAAAAATTGTTGTATGAAGTCTTCAAAATCTGTAAAACATTGTGTGAAAAGACAATGAGTGGATTCTTTAAACCACAAGGCATAATTGTGTATGCAAAACTTCCCCATTCAATGGTGAATTTTTCTTCTCTGGGTCTTCCTTTACAATCCTCACCGGATGATATCCAGATAATCCATTAGTGAAAGAGTAGATCTCGCACCCTGCAACGCCTTCCAAGATTTCTTTGTAAAGGGTGTAGGAAAAGGATCTATCACACATGCAGCATTTAAATCTTTGTAGTCCACACATATCATTATCCTATCATCCTTTTTTATGCTAATCACCATAGGATAGCCCACTCGATTCCTTAATGGGTTCAATGATTTGATTCCAACATTTTATCAATTTCTTCCTTTACATTGACGTGCAGATTAGGATTCATCTTGTAAGGCCTCTTCCTAACCATGCACACACCTTCCTTTAAATTTATCCTCATCTCACCCAAAGATGGATGCACCCCTTTCAACTCATGATATCCTCATGGAAATAGATCCTTGAAGTCGCGTAGTAGCTCAATAATTTTAGACACCTCCTGATCAGACCAATAATCACCAATAATGGCCTCTTTTGGTTATGCATATGTCCCAATGTTGACTTTATTTATTTTCATAGGCTCATGATACATGTGCACCTTCTCATCTGCATTATCCAAGACCTCGTGTGTACCCACAGTGTGGTCAACATCCATATTCTCAACTTCTTCATCATCAATCATGTAAACCAGTTTACCCTTCTCTTTCTCTAACCAAGTGCACCCAAGTTGTACCTCATTTGTTTCTTCCTCTTCATCAAAGTGCACCTCTAAGTTCAATTATCTAAACATGTATAACAAGAGTTATTCATCCTTTGCACTATCCCCCATTGTAAGGTGCTTCACAATCTACAAGGTTTCATGCACCGAATGTTTAGTACAAAAATAGTCAAAGGTCTGAATCACACTGTAGTCATCTCCATCCAAAGTGAACTATTTCCCTTGTTAATTCTACATAAACATACCATGCATGTACACAACCATTGAGATTGGCATAGAACTTATGTACCCATAGTGATGGTGGCAAGGCCTCCTGCCCTCTGTCTAAAGTCTTTCAAATTGTTGAACATGGTGTTGAGCATCCTTCCCATGAAATTTGCAAATCTATGAGGGTACATTTCTCCTAAGAAACATAGTAGAGAAGGAAATTCTCACTTCTCACCACTCCAAAAGGTTATCTCTATGTGTATTCCACCAGCGCATAGTTATCCCGTGTAGGGTATAAATGAGCATATTTCTTCTCTCTACTTGATTTTTCCACTGGGATTCCATAGCGCATAGAAATAACTCTAGATTTACTTCACCAATATATTGAGGTAACTGTTTAATGCCCAAGTTCCTAATCACATACGGCTTGATGACGTGAGTAATTGTATTCTTGATCTCATGCCCCACCATTTCATATGTCCCATGTGCCTAGTTGTCACATGCAACACTTGTAGTATCACTCATGGATTGTGCATCATCCCATTGAATAACTCCTTCCTTTGATGGCTCAAGCACTTCAGGATCTCTAATGGTGCACACATAAATTATGTTCAAATCCTCCTCACTTAAAGGTTCTACATAAGGTGTAGCCTTTCCATCTATCAAAGAAATAATTGTGTGCTCCTTGTTCTCAAAACTGATGTATCCTTTATTAAATCATAGATTAGTATTATTCACACGTAGCACCAAGGGCACCCAAGAAATGGTGGAAAATTGTCCACCTCTATAAGCACCAAGACCTCAAAATCCCTAGTAAACTTGGCCCCTTGTATAGTAATAGTAGCATCCTTCAAGAATCTAATGGGCATGGCTTTAGTCCTATTTTCCATAAAAAACACATTTGAAGATGGTTGTAATGGTGGTCTCCCCATCTAATTCCACACATCTAAAGTGAGTACATTTACTTCCACACCTGTGTCAATTAGTATATTACTCAGCAACCACCCATCAACAACAACATTCAAAGTGATATCTTTGTCATAATCAAGACTATGAGGAGGTAAGTTCACATGCAATATTTTCTCTCAGTGCTCAACTCCAAGTGCACGCGGTATCTTCTCCCTTAACCACTCTCCCAACAAAGGAATGATATTTTCTTGGTGCAAAAACTTACAAACCTCTTTCAAGTCATCAACATATTTCTAGGGAATCTCAGTTGCATTTTCCTACTCCAATTTCCATGACTATTCCTTCAAGCATTATATCTCACCATGAAAATTTATAATAACCTCCATGGTTCCTTGATATACTTCCTTTTGATGAGTAGGGTCTAGATACTTTACATGTAATACCTCTTCTCTTTTAATAAAAAGTTTCTACTTTGGAACTTCCCTAGCATACACCACCTCAGTGCATGTAGTAACCAACACAAGAAACATCTCAGGATTAAAGGCGCTACCTTTGGCATCCACTAATCTTATAACATGATGTACTCTAACCATTCCTGTGCCCTTATCCTTTCGATGTTGCTTTCTCTAATGCTCATAAAAATACAAGCATTCTTCAAACTTGTGATTCTTTTTGCACCATGAGAAAATAATGTTTTGAGGGCATTCACCCCTATAATGACTAGGGGTTCCACATGTATAATAGGTTCCACGAGGGAAATCACTTCTTTCACCACCATGACCTCAGCCTCTCCGAATACTTCATGGTAGCCTCTACCTCAACCACCTCCATCAGAGTGCCCTTCATTTTGGTTATGATTATGTTTTTCACCTTGTTCCTTATAATTATTTGCAATACTGGTTTGACATACACTAGTATCAATAGCATCATTAAATTGATCAATCAATCTGCAATTCTATGTATCATGAGTGGTAGACCTACAAATCTTACAATAGCATGATACATTTTTATGATCATGCACCGCAACAGGGGTACCTACTTGAATCATGATCCAAATGACAAATCTCACAATCCAAAAGTATGGCGGACACTCGATTTACAAGGAAAAATATCCTTGGTATGCCCTTCCACCTTGTAATTTATACACCAAATACCACTACGTGTCTTATGAACCAAATTGGATGATATTTTCTCCAATTTATTTTCCATCGATGTAATCTAAGCTTCCGAGAAAAGGGGTTAATAGTAGTGTTTATGCTTCCAACTACCTCAATGCGTAGAGATGCCTCAAGTGTCTTGCATGAATCTATAAAATTCTTATGTGAGAGAATCCTTCGAAAGGTTTTATTAAACCCACAATGAACCACTAAGCATGTTGGCTAGGGTGAATATCATAAGATAACTTTGACAATAAAGTTTTAAAGTGGGCATCATACTCCCTTACACTCTCAACCATGCCTTGTTTGATGTCCTTCAAACACGTTGATGCTCTTCTACTCAAACTTAGGTATATGGAACTCTGTCAAGAAAGCATCACGCAATGTGGTATAGTCTACACAAGTATGGTTCGGATCATACTTCCTATACCAACTATGTGTGTGCCCTTGCAATGTAGTAGGAACTAGCTTGCCTTATGCTCTGGAGCTATAATTACCTTAACGTGCCATAGTATCTCACATTTATGCACATGTTCTATGGAATCTTCAATGCCTCTATATTTTGGGGTTAGTGCAAACCATTCCCACTAGATACAGAACCTGTATTACCTCTAGTATTCCCTCCATCTCTAGAACCACCGATCCTCCCTCTGTATTGGGCATCGACTAGAGGATGTGTTGGCTTTGTGTACTATATGATAGAAAAGTGACATGCGAGCATGAGAATTAAAAGTAACTCTTCTTCATACCCAAACTCCCCAAGGTCATGCAAGACAAACAAAGTGGAAATGGAATATATGTGGATACTGAGACAAATTAGTTTGGCAATCTTATATCCACAACATGCAATAATGGGATTTATGAGTCTAAGGCAAAGAAAGCTCTCCTAACTGAATTGGTGTAATGGATCATTAAGATATAATAGCTTCTCGAGTCTCCAATCAATGTTGAGATCCTGAGATCCTATCTATTGGTGTTGGATACATGGAAAATGACCTATGCGTGCTTCATGTATATTTCTAGACAAGGTCATGGAAAATGGTAATGAGAGGTGTAGTTGATTTATAAGAAACTATGGGTGGTTTTCTGGTCTAGCCCAGAAAATATTAGCTTGACTGGATTATATGTTTAATGTGGAAAATTACGTTATGATGTCTCTGGCATGAGTGGTGAGGATCTAAATACCACATGCATAAATTGGTATCAATAATTAATCGACTAGTAGGCCCGTTGGGTTGTGGGACGTGGGGATCACAACCATGAGTTCATGGTTGTTGTGGACCTGTTATGGTCATGTGAAGAATCAATCTCTTCTTCCAACTATCCAGTGGTCATAAGCCTTTTCGGATTCTATATTTAATATCAGGAGTTGTGTGATCTTCTCAGAATACCTTATAGGTGTTCTAGCAACTTGTATATGTAATCCTATGTCTATGTCGATGAGAAGGTCTCCTGCATTTGGCTACAGAACTAATGGATCACAACCAAATATTTTTTCTCTTTTGGGTTCTTATATGGTCATGCAGATATCCTATCAAGGCAATCTATAGTTGGGTTGACTCAACCAGAATGTATATGCTTTGTCGTCTTCAATATTCAATTGTCTCAATTTTTCACTAATTGCTTGTGGATTTATTGTCATTTGGAAGACATGAATACTAAGCCCTTGATCTAGATCCATTAATGTTGTGAAGAGATTTGACCGAGGTACTATCGGTTCAAATATGTAATCCCAGGCTCTCTGGGTTCCATAATTGTCATGCAAAAGATGATTCAACCTTAATCGAAATGAGTAAACTAACCATGGAAGATATATCTTCACTATGCTTATATTACTTTTATTTTTGTATTTTCGATGATGTATATTTGAATGAAATTAAAAGAGAAGCTATTCTAATATATTCGAAAATGGACAATTAATCTAATAATAGAATTAAAACAAGCAAGTTAGCCTGATATATCTATTTGCCTATGCACTTGTGAATTTATCTTAAATATTTAAATAACTAATCTAATCTAATTGAAATACCTTCAATATTACCTCGAAGTGAGGAAGAAATCATAGCTTCTTAGAAGCTATCTTTCCCCATAACTTCCTAGTAATACCTTTGAAAGCGAGCTTAATCTGAAATAAAAATGATTTGTTACTCTATTTGATATATTATAACTACAACTTTGATAGTTCAAACTTGGAATTTTATAGAAAAATGGTAAATCTAGTTGTGTTATGAATTTTCCCCTCAATGTGATCTCTTTATTCCTTCATGTTCTCGTGAATCTAGAAAAGTGTGAATGTGATAGCGTCAGCAGAAGAAGATACTCGAACAATGGCAACTTTGGATATAAACCGAATACAATACAAGTAAGAGAGGGATAGTGCAAGTGAACAGAGCTTGACTATGTGATTCCTAGTAGGATTTATTGCGGGGATACAACGTAAATATACCGAGAATTTTGGGATCTATTTCTTATGACAAAACAACAACCTGCAACTCTAAGATTATCAAATGAACTCTAATCTAGAACTAAAACTATCTTATGCTAAGCTGACTATGTACGATAGAAATGGAGAAAAATAAAAGTGTGAAGATTAAATGATCTCTAAAGCGTAAAAGGAGAGGCTGAGAATTCATGCAAAATCTAAACCTATTGAAACTTATGGAAGAACTTCAAAACACACTGAATAATAATTCATAGAGAGAGAGGGGCCATTTTCTTGTAAACAAGTTGGTATTTATAGCATTTGGATTTACCAGAGGGTAAGTTTGAATTGAAATATTTTAATATAAACAAAGAGAAATCACTATTTACCAGGTGGCCAAAACATAAATGCAAGCAAGAGTGGTTGAGAAATGTGGGTGCAAATTGAATTTGACAAAATCATCAAAACGTTCTGGAAAATGCGCACAAGACCACCACCCTACGTAGGGTGGCGGATTCTACAAGACCGGGATAGGGCGGAAGTCACGGGACTACACCCAAGCAGGTGGCGGTCCTGTAACTTAAAGACCAAAATGCAAGGAAAAGGGGGGCAGAGGTTAGAACAAAACATGTAAAAGATGGAAAAGGATTTTTAGGATGAAAATGTATACTTGGTGAGATTTTCTAGATTCCGAACACCTTGCAAAGATATCTGAATCATCATTGGGGTTTTTGTAACCTCTCTCGGTATACAAGAGCTACATTTTTGGGTACATACATATTTCCCCCTCGAGAAGCATTTTATCCATGAAGAGGCATAAGACGGTGGAGTGCAGTATGTTGGTCCCAAAATGGGAGTTAGAAGCTAGCTCGACACACCCGTGTGTCGCAGTGTCACCATCCAAATTCCCGCTATCTACAAAATGAAAAAGGGACTCAAGTGTAGATAGATAAATAAATCAAAAATAAATACTAAATTAAAATGAAATGAGGACTTACCATTTGTGCGAGGATAAGAACTTACCTCCATCGGCGCTCCAACTCTGTGAAAGAACTTTCAAAACAAGTTAGAATGTTATATATATATATATATATATATATATAATGAGCTCATTTTCCTATTCATTTGTGTGTGTTGATTTGGAAATTTTTGAGCTCTAGGACCCACGGTAACCATTTTCGATGAGAGTACAGTAAAAACATTCATTGTGAGATCGTGATCATGCCTCTCGAGAGCAGGAGATCGACCCACGAAGTCTCAGGTTAGTTCTTCTCAATTTATCATTTTTAAACCTAAAATGTAAAAATGTTGAAATCTTTGTCTTGGGGGGATTATTTTTGGAAATGTTAGTTTTAAATGAGTCTCGGGGGCGCCCATAGGGTAGGTCTTTATTTTGTCAAAAATGATGTTATTTTGCTTTTTTAAAGTGTTTTTAGGGATTTGGGGGTTTTCCAATTCGGGATAGGACCGTCGCCCTGCACATGGTGGTGGCGTTATAAGACCTCCACCTCAAAAGGAATTGATTACGGAACCGCCACTCTACACAGGGCGGCGGTTATAAACAAAATGCAAAAAAAGATGTATTTTTAATTGTTTTTGCATTTTTGACATTGTTATATGTTTTTGATGATTTTTCCAATTGGATTATGTTACTAACTTACTCTTTTCTCTATTTTTTTAGATGCGGAAGGAGGAGGAGTATATCGATAGATTAGAGAGAGGGAGTGTGATCGATCCCAAAGTGTTAGAGGCACTAACCCAGACAGAGCGAGACACTCTGCAGAGGGCTGATATTTGGAGGATCACACAGTTCCTCATGTTGCACTCTGCTAGTCACATATTGTGTGACTTATTTTCATACTTGGGATACTGATCGAAATACCTTCCAGATTACACGGAGTTAGGGGTGAGTGGACTATCACCCTGGAGGATGTCTATCACATATTGGGGGTTCCATTCTTGGGAGGCAGATGTCCCTTAAGACATTAGTTTCCAAGTCTCAGATAGTTCAGTGGGCTACCTACATGGGAGATGTTGTTGTCTCCATGGGGTGAAGAAGGGGGTGAAGGTATGTTACATTTTTGTTTCTCCTATCCCTATGATCTGAAAGGCTATTCTGGTATCTTGGCCTCGCGGTTGATTGAGAACAAGGGATGGCATACTCTCTTATACTATTGGGCTCTCATTATTACACAGATTGAGGCCCATGACCGTGTTTATGCTTGGGGAGAAGACATTCTTGGGACCACCTACCATGATTTATATAGGGTGGTCAGATTACAGGGGCAGTCATTGAGTCACCCTACTCTAGTTATGAGTTGGGTGTATAAGCGCATCATTCCCTATGGGAGAGGTGTGTAGGTAGAGAGGATCTCGGGGGTTGTCAAGGTAGCGAGGTGGATAGGGATGATCTGATGCTTGGGATGCCACACTAGCCTAGTGGGTTCTCTCGACTATTGCAGACATGGAGGCCACTCCTTATCAGGCCATGACAGGGTTATGGGGAGAGGAGACACATACACTAATTGCTTGTTATTCCACATCTTAGCTAGTAAACACGGGATAGAGAGGTTGAAGACTCACCCGTTTAATAGATTACCTCAGAAATTTGGCCTCCCTTACATTTATATGCTTCCTCCAGTGGGGCCGGTGTGCAGGGTATGTTCGTGAGGCTAGGGGAGGTCCCAGAGGCCGACGTTGGACCATGCTTACTCTCGGAGTTCCCATTGTAGTTAGGCGGTTGGTTCATGCTCAAGGGGTAGCTGGTGCTCCTCGAGCACCCTTACTTATGATCGGGGCTTCTCCTACTCATAGTGGAGAGGGAGATGAGCCCATTGATGTGGACTTAGATTCGAGGAGTTCACCGAGAGAGGAGATAGAGAAGGAGACGGTAGGAGGCGAGACCGATGGGACAGGTTGAGGAGGATGAGAGTGATTTAGGTGGCATGACACTTAGGATATTCGGGGTTGAGAGGAAGGAGGAGAGTGTAGAGAAGGTGACCCTGATCTCAAAGGAGTTGCCTTCTCAGGACTTAGGGGGAGATGATGAGTCCGTGGCAGGACGTCACTTCTTTCCAGATTTGGGGAGGCTCCACAAATGGGCGTCGGTAGAATGTCAATGGTAGCACAGATCCTAGAGATCCCACCTAGATGCTTGGAGATCCAAGTGAGTTACTACACTTTTCTCAAAAATTTTTAGCTAGAAATATTTAGTTGATATACCCCTTTTGTTGTTTCGTTTGTTTTTTACTTTATTTTTGGCAATTTTCTAACTTGTTATTTCTCTTTTTTGCAAGTAGAATCGCTAAGGGATGGTGAGACTTGATTCACCGAGTGTGTGTGGACACCCTGTTGCTCCCCTTAGAGAGTACTCGGGCCAAGCTTATTGCAGACGTTGGAGAGCCCTCAATAGCTAGCCGACATACTGATGTGTTTTCCCCTGTCTAGAAGGTGGCGAAGTTAGTGACCTCTCTTCATACTGAGCTGGTTAGATATAGGACTGTTGAGCACTTGATGAGGAGGAGCCATTCTCATAGTGAGACCACAGCTACTGGCCGTGATCGTGAGCCCTCAGTTCATTTAGAGCATCGTTGTAGTAGGAGTCCTAGATGTGGTCGTGCACCTTCTGAGGGATCCCATAGGGATTGAGAGACCATGGTGTCTTTTTGTAGTGATTTTTGTTAGATGTTTATATGAGTGTTTTTGTACTTTTTGGGCTCATTGAGCATTTTGACCATGCCTAGTGCATGATGGCATTGGATGTAGAACATGATTATATATATATATATATATATATATATATATATATATATATATATATATATATATATATATATATATATATATATAATATATTATATATATATATATATCTTTTTATCTAGATCTTCTTGTATCTAGAATTTTGTGATTCATTTCCTATGTGTACACTAGATGTTTTTATATGCTTTTTAGAATGTATGCAATGGATGACAAGTGATAACAAATGTTGAACATAATGTTTCTCTTTTATTTGTTTTTGTAATGCTGACATGTGATGATGTAAACATATTGTAGTACTAAACTTTTTGCTTCTTTGGGAAATATTCATTGCTTCTTCTTGTTTTGGAAAAATGTGATGAATATATAGTGATAATGAGATGAACTTGCCCCACTCCTAACTCCACGCAACTAGTAAGACGCTAGGGCTCAACACCAAGAATTGGGAAGGGCACAAATTATATGAGTTTGAATGAATGAAAATGATGAGAGAGAGATGAGGTTTTGATAGAAACCAAATTTAGACCTCCGTACTTACTCTTACTCGAAACTACTACATAGTTCAGAATGTAACTTACTTTCCAGTTTATCTAGACTTAGATCCATGGATGGCAACTTGGTTGACAAAATCTGGTTTTGAGGATTTGATCTCTTTGGAATTTGGATACTTAACTTCACTTAATATACTTTGCTTTAAAATATTAATATTCACTAATTTGTGTGAATGGAGCCCCTACACCCTGTCTCATGCTACTGGTAGGAAGCATGGGCTCATCACCAAAGGCAGGATATAGGTGAGTAAGGGCACTTCTTTCCTTTCTCAACCTTGCATCACTAGTAAGAGATGTGGGCTCATCACCAAAGGTTGGTTGGGTAAAGAAGTGTGTAAAAATAAAATATTCTATTTTGTTTAGTATTTTGTTTTAACTTGACATTTCTGATTTATGATTTTGGAGTATCCTTGTTTCAAAGAGATATAAGAAGGATAGATGTGACACCAAGAAGCTTCTAGAATAGACCGTAGGAACAACTTAACCTAGTAGAAAATAATGAGTATAACCAAGTATGTAGGCCTTGATATGGTTTTTGTCAAGACTTTGTCAATTGAATTGATGAAATGATTTTGGAATCATTTGATGATATTATGAAAATTGAAGAGCTGTGATTTGAATGCTTTTGCCAATATTTTTAGAAGCTTATAATGAATTTCTTAAGAATAAGTTCCTTGACCACAAAATTTACGAAACAAGTGAACAAAATGAAACAACTAAGTGACTAATGCAATGTAGGTAGATATAATAGACAAATTGTGATGTTGATGACCTATGCGTAAAACTATTTAAGATGCAAGGAATTGATAGTTTCATTGAATTCCTCACCTTCTAGTGTACACAAGAGATACACACCGTTTCCGTAGTATTTCATGACTCAGTATGGGCCCAACCACTTGGGCCGGAATTTCCTTCCTTTTCTAGTTTTCTTATCAATCCAGCTATGTAGTCTTAGAACTAGGTTTCCCTCGTATATTTCTCACTCGTAAACCTTTTTGTTATATTTTCGGCACATCGGTCAAGCATAGGTTTTGTGCCATTGTTCGGAGTTTAGCATGGCCTCATCAAGGCTTTCTAGTTGAGAGAGGCATGCCTCTCTATAGGCTTCTTCTCCCAAAATCCCTTGTAATGAGATGCAGAGACTAGGTATTTCGACCTCAAGTGGGAGAACTATTTCTGCCCTAAATACTAATGAGAAAGGGGTTTCCCTTGTTGGTGTTCTTATTGAGGTTCGATGGGCCCACAAGGCCGGGTATAATTTTAAATGCCAATCCCATTTATTTTCCTTAACTATTTTAAGGAGAATAGATTTTAATGTTTTGTTTGTGGCTTTAGCTTGTCCATTGGATTGAGGGTAGTAAAGGGAGGCTATATGATGGTTTATCTTGAATTTACTGCATAACTCATGGACCTCATCATTCTTAAAGGATGTGCCATTATTTGAGATAATGACTTACGGGACACCATACCTACAAATGATTTGATTCAAAATAAACTTAGCGATTATGGAACCTGGTACGGTGGTGAGAGGCATGGCCTCTACCCATTCGGTAAAATATTTTATGGCCGTGATTATAAAGTTATGGCCATCTGCTGATGAGGAGAGAATTTCCTTATCAAATCTAGGCCCCATGTGGAAAGGACCACGCAATGGGGTTGCGATTAGTTACTGAGCTTGTCCTAGCATGTGAATCTCGTGAGAGAATTCTTGGCATTTATAACACTTGCGCACAAATTCTACTACATCATGTTCCATATTATGGCCAAAAATAGCCCATCTGATGTATTTTATGAGCGGTGGTATGACCACCAAGTGGCCTCATATCCCACCGTGGGATTCAGAAAGAATATTTTTGGATTCTTTAGTGTCAACACATCTTAAAAGCATTCCATCAAGGCTTTCATGATAGAGAACCCGTTTCTAAAATGACATATTTAGTAGTGATAATGCACAACCACCTTCTTTTTGTGATGTGGTACCTTCTAGGTAGGTATGGTCCATGATAAAATTGATGATGTCGGTGTATCAAGGACATATAGATATGGGGGCCGGTTTCGAACAAAATATATGCATTCATTGGGAAATTCTATATCTACGAGATCACCTCCATCTAATGGATTTTTAGCTAACTAAATACTGTAATGATTTTCCCCTTAATGGATTTTTGGTTTACAAATCTTAATTCAAATTCTCCCATTAAGGTTATGAATCGTCCAACCTTTTTAGATAAAGACCCTTGCGCGTGGAATGTTCGTAAGTGATATGTATTTACGATGACCCTTATTTCTTGATTTAACATGTAATGTCTTAAATGTTTCATGTACGAAGACTATGGCAAGGCATTCTCTTTTTCCTATGTGTAACGTGTTTCATAATCAAGCAACATTCGGCTAATGAAATAGACCACATGTTCTCATTTATCACTATCTTCTTGAGCCAACATGCAGCTAGCAAGACATCGTGAGCTCCATGAATATAAGATCAAAGGATGATCTAGTCTAGGAGGCATTAGCATGGGAGGAGACAACAAGAAGCATTTAACGGCTTCGAAGGCCTCATTGCATTCTTCTACCCAATCAATGCTATAATATTTTTTAATAAATTGTTGATTGGATGAACAACAAAACTTAATTCCAGAATGAACCTTCAAATTACACTGAAGTTTCCCAAGAAATGATCTGATACTAGACTCATTTGATGGTGGAATCATTTCAAGAACAGCCTAGATTTTGGTTGGATCGACATCAATCCCTCATGAGGATATAATGTAACCCTGAAGCTTGCCTCTTATCACACCAAATATGCATTTCTCTGGATTCAATGTGATGCCATATTCGATCAATTGTGAGAGAATGATACGGAGTACCTCTAGGTGATCACAGCGCTTCTTGGCCTTGGCCAACAAGTCATCTACGTAGGATTCCACAATTTTATGAATAAGGTCATGGAATATGTATGTCATTTCCCATTGGTATGTAGCGCTAGTGTTCTTAAGACCGAATGGCATGACAATGTAACAATAAGTTCCCCAAGGATTTATAAACATGATCTTGGCTTGATCTTCCTCAGATATTTTAATCTGATTATACCCTGAGAACCCATCCATGAGGGACAATAGTTCAAATCTAGTTGTTGCATCAACAATAACGTCAATGGATGGTAACAAGAAGTCATCTTTGGGACAAGCTTTGTTAATGTCCCGAAAGTCTATGCAAATGCATATCTTCCCATTCTTTTTTAGAATAGGGACGATATTAGATACCCATTGTGAATAGTCGACTAGTTTGATGAATCCCACATGGTGAAGTTTCATTACTTCTTATTTCACCATAGGAGCCACTTTTGGTTTCATTGGTTTGGACTTTTGCTTAATTTTCTTTGCATCTAGTTTGGTGAAAAGATTGTGTACTACAATATGTGGTGAAATTCCTATCATGATTTCTTTTGTAATTGAATGTGAAAGCCTTATCAATTTTTTGATGTTCCTTTGACGATTTGGGGTGTGTATTTCTACCTCCTCTTGAGGAGTTAATGAGGATCCCAACTTCAAAATATTTGGTTCTTCCTTCATTCCAATGTTTATGTCAATCATTCCTTTGATTAAGGAAGTGTTTCCTTCTTCAAATTTAGGTAGGGCCGGAGGTAGTTCCAAAATTTCTCCATTTTCTACCTCATAGATATCGAGATCCTTTTGCGAGGGAGATTTTATCATGGGATTTCCAAAATAGGAAGAGGAATGTGGGATTAGGGAAAAATCTACTATGTGATGAGCAAAATGTAGTTCCACATAGGCATTTAGATATCCAAGAGTGACTCTATTGCTGTCAAAGTGATCTAGGATAGAAAACTCATTCTCATCTTCTATACGTGTCAGGAGCAGGTTTGTTGGTATTTTACACACCAATGGTTCAGTACAAAGTGATACCATGAAACTTGTATTTTCCAACTCACTGCTTGGAGTAAAATAGGAAGCTGAGGTTGCTATTGAATTAGTGAGAAGGTTTTGTTCTCATGGGATTGCTTCGATTGATATGAAGTTGAATCCTTTGGTTAGATCTAATACCACCATTTTATAGAGTTGTAAGTGTTCATCTCTAGTCTCATATACCTCAGAGACTTTGTTTACGACTAGTTACGAGTCTCCTAGCACTCTAATGTTATCAACACCCATCCTTTTGGCTATGATGAGGCTAAGGAGGAGGGCTTCATATTCATCCCCATTTTTTTTACATTCAAATTTTAAATTAAAGGAAAAAGGTAGGATCTTTCCCTCGGGAGAAGTAAAGATCACACCTACCCCAGCTCCAAAACAACATCTAGCTCCATCGAAGTGGAGAGTCCAATATTTTCTTGGAAAAGTGGATGTTGAGACTTTCCTCACATTTTTTTCTTCTGCCTCGGTTAATTCCAAAATAAAAAATTCATCTGATGGGAGGGAACCAATTCCAAGGGTGTATCCCATACCCATGGAATAAAATGGTAGGAGAATGGGTAGATATTTCTCTAGTAACTCAAAAAAATTTTGCGGTGTAGTCCCTAATGACACCATTTCTATGACGTTAGTCTCATTTTTGAGTGCTGGAATGCCTTCGAATAGATTTGTAATTTCTAATTCTATTGTAGGTATCAAATTCTCTTGGTCTTGAATTGATTTGTTTGTTAAGTTGATTCGTTCGGAGTTCAAACTCGAGTGAACACCAAGTCTCTTCTTCAAATCTACTAGGTGTATATCGAATGGTTTTGGGTCACCTTGTGCCACAAATGTTTTTCCTAGGTGTAAAAATTTTATTTCCTGGAATAACATGGAAAGGGATTTCCTTCATGTGGTGTATCCATGGTCGATCGAGGATCATATTATAATTGGTTTCTTGATCTATAATATAAAATTTGGTGAGGAATTTCTTGGCTCCTAAGGCGACCGATAAAACTATGGTCCCAATTGAAGTGGCCTTGAGGCTATCATAACCTCTTCGTGTTGTGGAATAATTTGTTTCTCCATATCCTAGCTTTTGAAGAAAGGTGAAGGGGACTATGTTAACTATTGCCCCATCTTCAATCATTTTTGCTTAACATAATTATTGTAAAACCATACCTATAAATGTAAGGTTGGGTCACCTCTACGCGCAATTTCAACATTTATTGGCATTTTGCTTATATCAAATATAAACTCAAAGTATCCCTATATATCTCGCTCTGGAGGGAAGACATCAAAGTCTACATGGTTTACTTGTGTTTTAGGAGGAGGAGTGATGTTAATTATATGACCAAGACCTAATGCTTCTAAGAGAGCAGCCCTATGGGCGGGAGAGTTCTTCAACAAATCCAAGAAGGAAATGTGAGAGAAGGTCTTTGTTAGGTCATTAACTAGATCGTAAGTGCCTATGGGTTTTACTAATGTTTGTTGAATTTTTCGGTTCTAATGGATAGTTTGGAACCTGGTTGAGAAGAATAATCTTTGTTCTTGTTATGGTTTCTACGTGTAGCTCAAGAGCTAACTCTACCGAACAACTATCTTGGTTTGTGGTCGAGTTCCTAATTGGGATGCAACGGTGGATTTAATGAAGTTAAGGCTTCATGATCATTATTTCTCGTTATAACACCCTTGTTCATCCCATTTAGATCTAACCTATTATTATTAGAGTGGTTTGGGAGCGGATCATTAAAAATCTTGAGGGTGCATTTTGAGGGGAAACTTCCCTGTGTAAGTGTTTGGCGTGGGTAATGCATAATTTTATAAGAACATATCTATAAAGATTTGTCTTTGGTCTTTTGGAAAATGTTGCATGAATTTATTATAGTCACGGAAAGTCATACTATCATGGCCTTGAATCTTGTGGAAACCACAGTACGAGTTGGGATTATAGTTTGAGGTTGTTGATTTAAAACTCGTTGTGGTCCAAAACTCGATTAGGTTTATGGTTGTTAGAGTTAAAATTTTAGGGTTGTTGCCTCGGTTTTGGTTTTAATATCCAATTGGATTTTGATTTGGACCTTGTGTCTAGATTTTCCGTTGTTATTGTTGTTTTTGTCATGATGGACAATTAAAATTCACCGCATTTATTGTTGGAGTAAAGTTGTTATTTCGTTGATTGTTAATGGGTGGTGAAATGTTTACTTATGTTTTCCTTTTAACCTAGTCTATTACTCCATCGGTTATAACCCGTAGTTTTGTTAAGTATTGGGTCCTTGATTGGTATTCCTGGTATTAGGATAGGTCATAGTGTTTTCATTGGGAGTGATTAATTTCCCATTTTTTCTATATGTATTAAGACCATTATCTATTGTGGCTTCATCGATTTGGAGGGCACTCTCAAGTACTTCATCATAAGTCCTTAGTGGGAACTTCTGGACTTCTTCCTTTATCTCTCTATTGAGAGAATGAAGGAATAAATTACATAGTTCCATCTGATCCATGTTTGGAGAACTTGCTGATGAGTAGAGGACTATATGCCATCTTTGAATAAAATGAGTAAATGGATTCATTGTGCTCTTGTTTAATATGTAAGAATTCCCTTATTCCTGTTCTCAATAATTTGTTCATATCAAAAGATTTGATAAACTCTTACACAAGTTGTTTGAACGAGTGTATTGAGGCTTCAGGTGCATTCTATAATACCAATTAAGGGAAATACCATCTACGGTTTTAGGGAATATCTTAGCAACAACCACATCCCAAGGGAGTAATGCTCGAATGGATATGACATAGGCCTTGATATGTGCATTTGGATCTCCCTCCCCTTTGTATTTGGGAAAATTGGGAAGAGGTCTTGGAAGCATGACACTTCGTATGGTGAAATCTAGAGACTCTTTTAAATATTCGAGTAAGTCCCTACCACATAGGTTTTCACCATCGATGGTGCCCGCCGAGGGGTGGGGTGGAATGGGTTGTTGATATGGCATAGCATATGTATTTGCAGGGACATAAGGAAATCCTTTTGGTTGAGTGAACATCTCGAGAGAGGATAACATGTCTCCCTATGGTGATTTTGAATAAATATTTAAGTAGGGAGGAGCATTGCTCTAGTATGGGTTGTTTGGTGCTAAGCCGGGAGGTATCATACCTTCAACTGGAGTAGCGTTTGAAAACATGTTTCTAGTTGGTGTTTGCTTATAGATAGTTATACGAATGTTGAGGAGGCATGCCTAACATGCCTATTCCTATGAGGAGGTCAACTTGGCTAGGATGATGTGAAGGGTTAGGAATTCCTACTTTCCCGAAATGTGAATTTTGATTTGCTTGAGCAAGTTCTAATCCTCTAACCTTCTCAACTAAGGCTAAGATGACCTCGATTGGTGAAGACATAGTGTTTTTCCTTAATGGTGGTTGTTGTATACCTTGAGGTTGTAGAGGGGTATGGTACCCTGCTATGAATTGATCATTACTCGCCAAGCTTCACCGAGAGTATTTCCCATAGGTGGAGGAATGGGGGTGTTTTCTTGGAGCAGGGTATCGGGTTGTGTTTGCAAACTTCCTATAGGTGGGTACATGTTTTGGAAGCGTTGTTCACTTCTAGCGTAGCACACTAAATACTCCTCATCTAAAAATGGGAGTGGATCTAACTGTCTATTGATTTTTGGTCTGAACAAAACCCAAGGAGATGAAATGAATTCTCTAGTAAACATCATATTGTTAGATCCCCGAGGGCTTTCGGTTGTTGTGTTTGTGTGAGCTGATCAAACTTCTCAATTGAAATGAAAAACTAGAACTAGTTCTTTGAGGAGGAGTTGTGATGATAATTAGTTGTTTGAATAGTTGTCAACCCATGCAAAAAGTGAGGATGATGGTTGTCTATTTGTTTGACCATAATGCGCTTCAAGAACTAAGAGAGATCTGCCATATGCGTCATATCCCGACATATTCGAGGGTATATAAATACCAACATAATAATGGGAAAGAGTGAAGATGGATGAAATAAATAGAAATAAAAAGGGGAATGGTTGTTTGCTTCACGTCGGGTTCACCAATTTTGTATGATAGAAAAGTGACATGCAAGCATGAGAATCTACAAGTAGCTCTTCTTCGCACTCCGACCTCCCAAGGTCATTCCAAGACAACTGGTGGAAATGGAATATATGTGATACTGCATAAATTAGTTTGGAAATCTTATATCCTCAACACATAATAATGAGATTTGTGAGTCTAAGGAAAAGAAAGCTCTCCTAACCCGAATTGGTGTAATGGATCATTCAGATATAATAGCTTCTTGGAGGCTCAAATTAATTTTGAGCTCACGACATCCTATCTATTGGCTATGGAATACATGGAAAATGACCTATAGGCGCTTTGTGTATATTTCTAGACAAGGTCATGGAAAATGGTAATGAGAGGTGTAGTGGATTTATAAGAAACTATGGGTGGTTTTCTAGTCTAGCCAAGAAAATATTAGCTTGATTGGCTTCTATGTTTAATGCATAAAATTGTGTTATGATGTATGGCGGGATTGTTGAGGATCTAAATACCAGCATGCATAAACTGGTGTCAATAATTAACTAACTAGTAGGCCCATTGGGTTGTGGGACCTGGGGATCACAACCATGAGTTCGTGGTTGTTGTGGACCTGTTATGGTCATGTGAAGAATCAATCTCTTCTTCCGACTATCCAATAGTCATAAGCCTTTTCGACTTCTATATTTAATATCAGGAGTTGTGTGATCTTCTCATAATACCTTATGGTGTTTTGGAAACTTGTACATGTAAGCCTATGTCTATGTCAATGAGAAGGTCTCCTACATTTGGCTTCGGAACCAATGGATCACAACCAAGTATTTTTTTCTCATTCAGGTTCTTGTATGTTCATGTGGATATCCTATCAAGGCAATCTATAGTTGGGTTGACTCAACGAGAATGTATATGCTTTTTCGTCTTCAATATTTAATTGTCTCAATTGTTCACTAATTTCTTGTGGGTTTATTGTCATTTGGAAGACTTGAATCCTAAGCCCTTGATCTATATCCATTAATGTTGTGAAGAGATTTAACCGAGGTACTACCGGTTCAAAAATGTAATTCTGGGCTCTCTAGGTCCCGTAATTCTCATGCAAAAGATGATTCAACCTTAACTGAAATGAGTAAACTAACCATGAAAGATATATCTACACTATGCTTATATTCCTTTTATTTTTGTATTTTCAATGATGTATATTTGAATGAAATTTAAAGAGCAGCTATTCTAATATATTCAGAAAATGGACAATTAATCTAATAACAAAATTAAAACAAACAAGTTAGCTTGATATAGCTATTTGCCTATGCACTTGTGAATTTATCTTAAATATTTAAATAACTAACTAATCTAATCGAAAGACCTTCAATCTTACCTCATAAGTGAGGAATAAATCACATCTTCTCAGAAGCTATCATTCCCCAAAGCTTCTCTAGTAATAATGAAAGTGATATTAACGAAATAAAATGATTTGCTACTCTATTTGATATATCAGAACTATAACTTTGATAGTTCAAACCTAGAATTTTGAGAATAGTGGTAAATCTAGTTGTGTCGTGACTTTTCCCCTCAATATAATCTCTTTGTTCCTTCATGTTCTCATGAATCCAAAAAGTGTGAATGTGATAGCGTCAAGTAGAAGAAGATACTTGAACAATGGAAGCTTTGGATATGAACCAAATACAATGCAAGTAATGGTAGGTTGTGGAGCTTGTTTTCATGTGTGAAAGTGTTGAAGACTCGCACACTAAAAGTAATGTACACTTTTCATGTATCCTCGTAGGTGAAGTCGGGAGTCGAGGGGCCGTGGGGCGTAAACCCCGATAGCATGGGTTCGGGGTGCACTTCAAAAAAAACTTAGGAGTAAATTTTTTTTTGGCCTCGATAAAAAATGCACCCGACATATCGGGAAACGTGCTCTTCTCATATGGGCAAGTTTTTGACCCATAGGTTTATGGGATGGGTTTTGCCCATGGTTTTGATACCCATGGTTTTGTAAAACTACTTAAGTAGTTGTCTATTTATATGGTCTTATGCATATGATAGAGGTACAAGCAAATGTATTGCAGATGTGTTTTGAATTCGGCTGTGAATTCTATAGAGTTTGTTGAGCATAGCTCCAAACGGATCTGGGTATTGTATTGAGAGAGCGGTGGCTTGTAATAAAATTTGAGCAAGTGATTCTTGGTGGACGTAGCCCAAATTGGGTGAACCATGTTAAATATTGTCTCTTTGTGTTGTGTTATTTTATTCTGTAATTTTATTTGAGATCTGTAATAATTTATGCATATTAGTTTTCTACTATTGCGATTCTGTGAGGGATTATTCCACATATTTTATCTCTTATTTCCTAATAATTGGTATCAGAGCCTGGTTTGGTTTGCTGAAGTGTTGAATCACAAGGAAAGTTTTTAGCTTGAGTGGGAGCTATGGCAGATGATGGAAGATCTAGGGTTGATAAATTCAATGGGCAGAATTTTAGTCTTTGGAAGATGTAGATGGAAGATTACCTTTATCAGAAGGATCTTTATACTCCGTTGTTGTCTGAGAAGGTGAACAAACCCTCGAGTATGAAAGATGTGGAATGGGATTTTTGGATCGGAAGGCACTTGGAACAATCTGGTTGTGTCTTGCATCTTTGGTATTATTTAATGTTTCAAAGGAAAAGACTACAAAAGATCTAATGGATGCATTAGGGAAGTTATATGAAAAACCCTCTGCCTCTAATAAGATATTTTAATGAAAAATTTGTTTAATATGAAGATGTCTGAGAATAGTTCAGTAGCAGATCATTTAAATGATTTAAATACGGTTGTGAATATGCTAGCTTCGGTTATAATAGAATTTGATGAAGAAGTTAGGGATTTATTAATTTGTGCTCTTTACCTGAGAGTTGGAATAGCCTAGTAATGGCGGTAAGTAACTCGGTTCCAGCTAACTCAAAGTTGAAGTTTGAGGATGTTGTAGGGGTGATTCTAAGCGAGGAAATGTGAAGAAAAATCTCTAGGGAATCTTCTACTTCAGGGAATGCTTTGACAATGGAAACTAGAGGGAGACAGAAGAATAGAGGAAACCGTGGAAAATCAAAAGATCGGGCAAGGTCAAAATCCAAGAACAAGATTGTATGTTGGAATTGTGGAAAGCCTAGGCATGCAAAGAAGGACTATTAGGAGCTTGGGATAAGAAGAAACAATAGGAAGAAAACAAGGAGGCAAATGTGGCAATGGGTAATGTATGTCAGGATGCTTTGATTCTTTCTTTGCACAATATTACTGAATCTTAGGTTTTAGATTCAGGGGCTTCTTTCCATGCTTCTCCACATAGGCATTATTTTGTTGATTATGTTCAAGGAGATTTTGGGCATGTTTTTCTTGGTGATGATGAGCCTTGCAGCATAGTTAGAAAAGGTTCTATTTAGGTTAAGATGCAGAATGAGAATACTTGGCTATTGAAGGATGTCAGACATGTGCCTACATTAAGATGAAATTTGATATCGGCAGGGCAAGTTGGGAAGTGATGGTTGTACTGTGATATTTACAGCTAACTCTTGGAAGGTTACCAAGGGTGCTCTTGTGGTGGCAAGAGGTAAGAAGGTTGGAACCTTGTATTTAACCACTGATAGTACTAATGATTGTAATCTTGTGGCTTCAGATGTAGATACAACATTATGGCACTATAGGCTCGGTCATATGAGCCATAAGGGCATGAACATCATAAAGAAGAATTTTCCTGGATATACATAAATAGGTTTGGATTTTTGTGAGAACTGCATATATGGGAAACATAAGTGAGTAAGGTTTCTCAAGGTTAGACCTACGAAGAAAGAGAGTAAGTTAGAGCTGGTACATTCTGATGTGTGGGGGCTAGCTCAGGTATCATCTCTTGGGGGTTCAAGTTATTATGTTACTTTTATTGATGATGCAACAAGGAAAGTTTGGGTTTATTGTATTAGAAAAAAATATGATGTATTTGACACTTTTGTTAAATGGAAAGCCTTGGTAGAGAATGAAACAGGTCTTAAGCTAAAATGTCTCAGTCGATAATGGACCAATGAATTTGATGATTACTATTCTAAGAATGGAATCATGAGGTAAAAGACGGTTCCAGGAACTCGCAAGGAATGGGGTATCAGAAAGGATGAACAAAACAATAATGGAACGTGCTAGGAGCATGAGGTTACATGCAGGACTGCCTCTTTCTTTTTGGGCAAAAGTGGTGAGCACAGCTATGTACTTGATAAACAAAGGACCCTCAAGTGCCTTGGATGGAGGCATACCGAGGAGGCTTGGTATGGTAAGAAAGTTGATTATTCATTTCATAGAGTCTTTGGATGTGAGGTGTTTGTTCATAGACAAGGATGATAGGACTAAGCTAGAGGCTAAATCAGAAAAATGTACTTTCATTGGTTATGGTGGTGATGACTTTGGATATAAATGTTGGAGTATTAAGGACAAGAAAATCATTCGATCTAGGGATGTGGTCTTTAATGAGAAAGTCATGTATAAGCAGCAATTGCAAGAAAACAGGAAGAATCCAAGAAAGAATATGCAAGTGGTAGAGGATCTTTGTATGGGAAAGTGACCCATGAATCAGTTCAGAACCTACTCAACAGGAACCCCAAACTCCTACAAAGTGAGGAGGTCTTCTAAGGTAAGAAAAGAACTTGAATGTTTTTCTCCTTCTCTTTATTATTTATTACTCACTGATAGTGGAGAGCCAAGAGAGATTTGATGAAGCAATGTAGGTAGATGCCAGAAGAAGTGGGAGCAAGCCATGGATGAGGAGCATCAGGCTCTCATGGAGAACCAAACATGGGATTTGGTGAAGCTACCCGAAGGAAAAAGAGCATTACAGAACAAGTGGGTGTTTAGAGTCAAAGAGGAAGAAGGAGGCAAGAAAAGATATAAGGTCCGGTTGGTAGTCAAGGGTTTGCAGAAAAAAGGTATAGATTTTGATGAGATTTTTCTCCTGTAGTAAAAATGACTTCTATTAGAACTATTCTAGGAATAGTTGCAGAAGACTTGCACTTAGAACAACTTGATGTAAATACTACATTTCTCCATGGTGATTTGGAGGAGGAACTATATATGCAACAACCAGAGGGCTATGAGGTCAAAGGTAAAGAGGAGATGGTGTGCAAACTGAAGAAGAGCTTGTATGGCCTAAAACAAGCTCCACGTCAATGGTATAAGAAGTTTGATAGCTTCATGATGGAGCAAGGTTATATCAGATGTCATTCTGACCATTGTGTGTATACAAAGAAATTTGAGGATGGAAGTTATATTATCCTGTGTTTGTATGTTGATGACATGTTGGTTGCAGTAAAAACATGCGAGGAAATAAAAGTACTCAAGAAGCAAACTAAATGAATCCTTTTTATGAAGGATTTGGGTGCAGCCAAACAAATCCTAGTATGAGGATATCTGGGATAGGAAGGAATGGAAGCTGACTTTATCTCAGGAAGAGTACATTAAGAAGGTCTTGGAGAGGTTTAATATGCAGGATGCTAAACTGGTTGGGACTCCTTTGGCAGGCCATTTCAAGTTATCAAAGGAGAAATGTCCCAAGACAGAGCAAGAGAGGAAACAAATGTCCAAGGTTCCTTACTCATCAGCAGTTGGCGTTTGATGTATGCTATGGTGTGCACTAGGCTTGATATTTCCCATGCAGTGGGAGTTGTGAGTAGATTTATGAGTGATCCAGGTAAAGAGCATTGGCAAGAAGTAAAGTGGATCCTTCGGTATTTGAGAGGGACCATGGGGAAAATTTTTGTGCTATAGTGGATCAGACACCACTTTACATGGTTATGTAGATTTAGACATGGCTGGAGATGTAGACAGTAGGAGGAGCACGACAAGTTATATTTACACTGTAGGTGGGACAACAATGAGCTGGATTTCATGACTACAGAAGTTGGTGGCTTTGTCAACCACGGAGGCTGAGTATGTTGTTGCCACAGAGGCAAGCAAAGAGATGATTTGGTTACAACAATTGATTGAGGATTTGGGGCATAAGTAGGAGGAATATAAGTTGCATAGTGATATTTGAGTGCTATACACCTAGCTAAGAACTCGCTTTCCACTCGAGGACAAAGCATATACGATTAAGGTACCATTTCATCAGACATGCTTTGGAGGAAGAGAAGTTAAAGTTGGAGAAGATTCATACCAGTTAGAATCCTATGAGACATGATGAGAAAGGTGGTCATAAGGGAAAAACTAAAGTTGTGTTCAGCTTTGGTTGGTCTTCACGGAAATTAGTGAAGGGTTGAGAAGCTTGCTCAAAGGAAAACTAGTCTCCAAGTGGGAGATTGTTAGGTTGTGGAGCTTGTTTTCATGTGTGAAAGTGTTGAAGACTGTACACTAAGAGTACTATACACTTTTCATGTATCCTCACCGGGGTTTGGGGTGCAGCCCATTTTTTTTTTTTTAGGCGTAAATTTTTTTGGCCTCGAAAAATGCACCCGACATATCGGGAAACGTGCTCTTCTCATATGGGCGAGTTTTTTGACCCATAGGTTTATGGGATGGGTTTTGCCCATGGTTTTGATACCCACGGTTTTGTAAAACTACTTAAGCAGTTGTCTATTTATATGGTCTTATGCATATGATAGATGTACAAGAAAATGTATTGCAGATGTGTTTTGAATTCGGCTATGAATTCTGTAGAGTTTGTTGAGCATAGCTCCAAACAAATCTAGGTATTTTATTGAGAGAGTGGTGGCTTGTAATAAAATATGAGCAAGTGATTCTTGGTGGACATAGCCCAAATTTGGTGAACCACATTAAATATTGTCTCTTTGTGTTGTGTTATTTTATTCTGCAATTTTATTTGAGATCTCGTAATAATTTTTACATATTAATTTTCTCATTGCGATTTCGTGAGGGATTATTTCGCATATTTTATCTCTTATTTCCTAACAAGTAAGAGAGGGATAGTGCAATGAACAGAGCTTGACTATGTGATTCATAACATGATTTATTGCGGGAATACAATGCACAAATACACCGAGAAGTCTGGGATCTATTTCTTGTGACAAAAGAACAACCCGTAACTCTAATATTATCAAATGAACTCTTATCTAGAACTGAAACTATCTTATGCTAAGTTGATTTATGTAGGATAGAAATGGAGAAAAATTAAAGTGTGAAGATCAAATTATCTCTAAAGTAGAAATGAGAGGCTAACAATTCATGCAAAATATAAACCTATTGAAACTTATGGAAGAAATTTAAAACACACTAAATAATAATTCATAGAGAGAGAGGGGCCATTTGCTTGTAAACAAGCTAGGTATTTATAGCATTTGGATTTACTAGAGGGTAAGTTTGAATTAAACTCTTCTAATATAAACAAAGAGAAATCACTATTTACCGAAGCAAATGAAACATAAATGCAAGCAAGAGTGGTTGAGAAATGCGGGTGCAAATTGAATTTTTACGTTTGACGAAATCATCAGAACATTCTAGAAAATGTGCACGGGACCACTACCCTATTTTGGGTGGTGGTCATAGGACCGTCGCCCTGAGCAAGGCGGTGGTCCTATAACTTAAAGACTAAAATGTAAGGAAAAAAAAAGGGGACAAAAGATGTAAAAGCTGGACAAGGAATTTTAGGATGCAAATGTACACTTGGCGAGCTTTTTTGGATTCCAAATACCTTGCAAAGAGATCTAAATCATCATTGGGGTTTCGTAACCACTCTCCTGGCAAAGACAAGATTTACATTTTTGGTACATACATGTACCAACCATTACTGACCGAATTGAACTCCCATAGTCCTGTGAATTTGTACTACTCCTAGACTTGTGTCTTGTATTATTCGTGTGCCCAAACTCTATCTTGATGATGTGCTAGAAAGTATGTCTCCAATCGATCCAAATAAGGACGTTGTATCTTGTGATGCCATAGATGACTATGTTATTTTTGTACTCTCGAATTCAAAGGAAAATGATATTTACCTACTATTACACTATCACCACCGCCAACGTGTTTAATAATAACTATTTTAGGAACTAGAACACCATGTGCAAGGGCAAGGTCTCTAGGTGGGATCAGATGTGCCCCTATAACCCTTACTCTTTCTTCCCTGACATGTTCTCATCGAAATCATTGGGGATTCTCTTTCTTTTCTAAATCTTTTTGTATCAGCTACTCAAGTTCCATGTTCTCCATGTGAACCTCAAATCCTTCACACATCAGTTGCCTCCATAACTCCATAGACTCCTCATCAATGCACTTCTTTGCCAATTTCCTCTCTCGCGCCTCATTATACTTAAGTCATCTTTCTTATCTTTCTTGATCTACAATATTTCACCACACCGCTCCTACCTCTCCCCCAACCACCCCCCTCCCGTGCGGTGGGGTTTAGCTAGTCATTGGTTTTCTTCTAAATAAAAGTTATAATCAAGATCTTAACCATATGCAAGAATAACTCATATAAGAATTAAGATAAAATTTACCATGCATGAACCACTCATAGATATGTCAACAATAAATATCCAACCACAAATATCCATTATCTTAATTCTTGTAAAACACATAATTTACACACATACATAGTAATGTCACCATAATTCATGCACGCCCATAAACCGGTAGCATAACTCTATGTTTTTGTGTAAATGTGCATGTGAGGAAATTCATAATTCCAATCATGAAAATTATACCCCTGTGCCAAAATTTTCATGTTATACCATTCTCAGAACACCAAGTCCACCCAATCAGTCTAGTGACCCCGGATAATGTTATCTCATCCTCCTAAGTGTTTTGGAAATTCAAATCAGTCCACAAGGTGATTTTAGGAAGTTTTGAAAAGATGTTATCTTTTGGCAGTATTGGGAAGAGCTATCATTGGCCTTCCCAGGACTGGATAAACCCCCTGGAGCATAATAGAAGGGAAAAATTCAACATGGAGGTGAATTGAAGACCTTATAACATCATGGAAATGATTTTGGAAGGTTCGGGGAAGTTTTGAAATACTTGGAGCAATCTAAATGAAAAGTAGGGTTCACAAGCCTAGGCAGTACACATGCCTAAAATAGTTGTTGGGATTCAGAAGAATATTTTGGGAGCTCTGGATGGAGTTAGATGTAAAAAAATCACCAAAAAGAGGATTCCAAGACCTCCATGATGGTAAAATAATATTTCTCATAACACCTGGCGCATCGGAGGTTTGTATGATTTTTCTCGAGCATAAGTGGAGTACTAAATAAAACATCCACTTTTTTAGGGATCAAGTGGATGAATAAAGACATGATACCCCCACCATTGGATTCAAAATTCCATTTCCAAGTCAAGATCGTATAAAAATTCACCAATAAATTCCACTAGGAGCTCAAGATATCATCGTTCCAAGTTACCCTCTTGAAGGCGTTCAGGAGTTAGTCAATTTTCGGGAGGACACGTGTCAACACCAGGAGCCTGGCGGGATTTCATGTCCCCGAAATCCCTGAGGTCAGGTACACCAACCTTGGAAAAATGTTCCCATCCCCCATGTGACCTCTGGGACCCTCATGTGACCTTTAGACTTGACAGTTCAGCCCCAGGTGCATTTTTGGAGCTCAAATTCCTTGTCGTCGGATCAAGGACACGTGTCAGCTCCAGGACCACCATGGAATTTGATGTCCCTCACATCCCTAAGGTCAGGGACAAAATACATGTAAAATGTTCCCATCCCCTATGGGGAGTCTTTTGGTCATCCACGTGACCGACTTTCAACCCCTAGTGCTTTAAAGCAACTTTTCTCACCTCCATTCCCTGTCGTTGGATTGAGGACACATGTCGTCCTCTTGACCACTATGGAATTTGATGTCCCTCATGTCCTTAAGGTCAGGGACATCAAGACATGAAAAATTTTCCCAGCCTTCTCCCTCCATGATTTCAAAAATTTAAAAATCTAATTGTGCGTTTCACCCGCTTCCAAAGGTTGCTTTTGCTACTTCCACTCCCGTGCACAGATATTGCCATTCTTCCTCTGTAAATTCTCATCCATCATTCCACCATTGTTGAACCTTGAAATAGACCTACCACATAGGTACTTCCCTTCCACTCCATGAAATCACATAGGTCCCGAAGGAAATTTGAGCAAACACAGAAGGAGAAAACAAAGAAAACTCCACGGTCATGAAAAACAAGAAGTTAAAGAAATATCTCAAATGGATGTAGAAATATCTCAAATGGATGCATGAAACAACAAGCTATATTTTTATGTTAATTTCTCTACCCAATTCCATCAAGAAGACACCTTCAAACTCTCCTCTCGTGCAACTGAGCATCCATAGTAAAGAAATCCTACTTCTAGCTCAACGAAGAAAAAATCCAATTTCCCATCAAATCATTGTGCAAAACAAAGTAGAATTGCACGTGAAGCATCAAAAGAAAAATATTGATGAAAAACATAATTTTTTTCACCAACGGAGGAGAAAACCATACCTACAATTTTAAGATTCATTAATGGCCGATGCATCCAAAAGCACTATGAGGCCCAAAATTTGAAACTTTAAAATCTCCTGGACTATTAAGCGGGACGGGCCTAAAATTTTCGAGAGGGGTGATATTGGGTAAAAATCATATCAAATTTTTTTATGCATCAATCCAACCTCCAGAAGCCCACTTTCTAAAAATAGCAGGTTTACTACATAGTGGAATTTGCTCTTTGGAAAGTCATCAACGTAAGAACCCGGGAAGGAGACAGTGACATTGAAGATGCCTGGAGCTAAGAACTCACCAGAACAGACATTTTTGACACTTACCTAAAATAGTAAGTGGTCCCATAGACACCTACTAAAAATAGAAAGTTGATCCAGAAGGAATGAGGAACGCAGGGAGAAAGAGGAAAACAAAGCCACAACATCCATTTGAAGATCGATGAAAATAGAGATGCAACATTTAGTTGATAGTGCCTAAGTACCTCAGTGACCAAATTGTATTGTTTGAGCTCTACAGGAAGATCACTCAAGTGAATAACAAGCTCAGAAGTAGGAGAAAGAAGTTTATTTCATTCCCTATATCTCTAGGGGTGTTCATGTGTAAAATCTCAAATGATGCATCTCACCTAGAGAATTTGCTTTCGTACATCTAACTTTGCATTCCTAGGTTTCCATGCCAAAACTTGACATTCGAGAAGATCTCAATTCGTTCTATGTCCTAGAATTGCAACATGAGCCACAAGTCGAGGACTACTGGGCCAATTGTATTGATAAGTTCAAGTACGTGAAAAGGACCACATGAGGATGACAATCAACGAGATGAATAAATTCAAGTTCTCTTGGTATGAAGACATCTTGCATGATGATGGGATAGAAATGTATGATCCTAAGTACGTAGTAGTCAAGATGTCCCCAATGCCCCAAATCAATTGGCATGTTCATGAATCAGGAGATATATTGGAGTGGACTGAAAAGGTGGTGAGGAGAACAAGGAATTAGTTTCAAAAGAAGAGGACTATGGTCATCCAGTCACAAGGAATTTCTCCAAGCTAGAAGCAAGCTTCACATCATTCATCTTCAAAAGTGGTGGAGGTGACTTCCAACTCTAAACACTGGAGTGAGTTCAAAAGGAAGGCCATGGAATTGGAAACTTCTTCCCATGAGAAGACACCCAAGAAATTTAGGGTAGAAGAAGGCTCATTGGCATCACTACAGGAGGAAAACTTGATCTCAACAATGTAAATAGAAAATCTAAGCGAAGCACGTAAAAAAGGAATACATGGTTCACGATTCAATCTTCGTCTACCACAGGATGTCTCACCTCTTGTTAACACCAACGCCCTCTCATTTAGGAATTTCCTCCTCCAGAATAAAGAATGGTTGGTGCACCCATCATTGAGCCTAAATCTAGTAAAATGTTTCCATGGATGTGGGAAATGGTCATCCCTGACACTCACATTGTGCAACAAGTAACAGCCCCTAATCTATCAATGATTGTCTCATTGGCTAAAGAAAAAATGTCAAGAAATATTACACATACAGCCTCACAATTCTATAGTGGGGAGACAGTAATCAGTACATCAAAGTAGCTCGGCCAAAGGTAATCAAGCCAATGGATGAGATGACACTGACTGACTATGAGATGAGCACAATCCAATTGGGACCAGCTACTCATGAGGGAGATTTTCACATATATCAACAATCTTCTACTCACATGGTGGCAAGGAATAAAGAATATAAAGAGAAGATTGAGGTACTAGAGGAACAAGTACAAACTCTTTCATCTTATGTGCACACACTGGTGGAACTAAGCACTACAACACTTCCTATTGAGAAAGTGGCGCCCATCAGTAGCTTCAATCCAAAATCCATTAGAAGAACGTAGGATCTCACGATGTAGGGGACAACAACAATGAATGGATTGACTCAATCTCTGAAAAAGGGAAGCCAACACTCTAAGAAGAAGTCGATATCTTTACGACATGTGCAAAATAGCCAACAGAATGTGAGCACTCAAAGAAGATGTGGAGAAATTAATAGAGTATTGGGAACCTCTGGGACTAGTAGTGAGTGATTTGAGTGACACCCATCATCCTGGATTTGATTAACAAGAAATTTTTGAAACTCCTACAGAAGACTTGACACGTGTATGGGTGAGGGCCTTGGAAATCAAGTTTGAGGCAATCAATAGGGTTTCACAGAGCTAGAGGAGAAAGAAGAACAAACATACAAGTTACAGGATAGTATAAATCGGAAATTTTAGAAACTTAGAGTACCTATAATGAGTGAACACACAATTGTTGATGAGTTGATTGGCCCTTTCAAAGAATATGTCAAGAAAGGGGTGGGAAACCCATTGTCCTTCACTAAGGATACTCTCAAATTCCTCTCAGATATTTGAGCCTCCATTGCACTTATCACATAAAAGAACTCATCATGGTTCGAGAAGTGCAAGGACATCAACAGTGTGATTGATGGATGGACCGAAACCTTGAGTTGCATTCACATCCCTCATGCCAAAAAAGTAGAACCTATAATGGCTCATTTCAATAAGGAGCTTGGAAAGACAAAAGTCTTCTTAGGAACACAAAGTGGAGAACAATTAGAGAACGGAGCCAAGTCCACCACAGTAGCTCATTCTTCCACATAATTCTTCTTCTTCTTCTTCTTCTTTCTCACTCAATGCTCTCTCTCATCAATGTTATATTTTTGCGTTCGGGTACAATTTTTAATATTACTATTTTTAATATTACTTTAAGTGACTTTAGAAACATAATGTAAACTTTAAGTTGCCTTGATTTTATAAAAGGGACTTAAATATTTAAGTGGAATATGAATAGTCTAAAGTCAAATTAAAGTATTTGAAAATTCATGGGAAGATGAAGAGTTGCATCTTCTTCTATAAATTGTAACTAGCTCCTCATTTGATATTCTTCTTAGAAAACTTCTAAAATCTTCTTAAACTTCTTAGATATTGGATCTGTTTTTTCTTAATTTATGAGAGAGATATTATTGTGAAGAGAGAAAAGAGATAGAAAATTTCTTTTATTTTCCCTCCTCAAAATGTCTTCCATTTCTATGATATGTAAAATTTCTACTTGAGATTTAATAAAGGAAGAAGGAATTTTAGCCTTTTTTTGACTGAGGGTTTAGTGGTACTTTGTGTTCATCAAACTCTATTTGGTCTTGTTGTTGTTACGCAGATTTGTTTTCTTCTAAATTCAAGTGCATGTAATGAATTTTCTGGCTGGTGTATGCAAGTCTCTGATTTTCTACTTGTAGCATTAGTTTATCTTTTCTAATTTTCTCACTCCCTTTCCCACTCTCCTAGAAAATTATTCCCTTGCAGATATCTGCAAGATTTTTCTGCAGGTCAGTGGAGTGTCCCGATTAGATCCTTGTCCATAAGAGCACCAGGAGAAAACTCATTTTTACTTGCGCATGCACATATGGTAGTTGCACCGGTTAAGTAGAGGGACTTAGAATCTCATAGCATTGGCAAGATAACCAACAATTTTACCCTAACCAATTTTCTCGCCACATGTCTACAAACCATGGCTATTTTGTAATCCTCCTATTAAAAGACCTGAATTTCTCTTCCACATTCAAGAGGATATTGCTTCATATTTGAGAGAAGTTATCTAGCACAATAGGAAAAGTTTCAATCACTACTTCATTTCTACGAGAATTCTTGACCTTGAAGAAGAATGCACTACTGAATTAGAGAGGCAAAGACAAATTCTAGCACCATAAAGAAGAGCATAAATTTCCAAGTTGGTGGATAGAAGATACACCCAGAAACAGAGATAAGGAGGACAACTGACCCTATTTTTGAAGAGCTTCAAAGAAGACAAGAGTTACTTAGAATTATGAGGTCTCCTTTTCATCAAGAAACCGGTCACATTGGGAACCTGAGTGTTTTCAATCCTTTGGATAGTGAATTTACATACATCAATAAGAACCTTGAATATTTCACTAACGTAGATACCGAAGAATAAGTTAGAGAAAGAGAAGCAAGAGTGGAAGAGGAAATAAGAGCTCACTCGAAGAAATTGAAAGACTTCAAGCTTAGGCGAAACAAAAGAGTAGCAGCAGAAGTTGCATCCTTAGAGAGGTTGGAAGCTAGAAATAGAAACCAGAATGGTGGATCATGATCATGATTGTGAGGTACGTAGGCCTAATGTACCATGGGGGAGAAACACGGCCCACTCGCCCTTGCTCAACCACTCCACGAGATACCAAGAGGCTCAAGAAAAACTTTCCAAAATTTAGAAGGGATGGTTCTCAACTCCCGAAGAACATGTAGCAGCATTTATCACTACTTGTGGTGTATTGGGCATTGAGGATGAAGATGTGTCAGTTAGGCTCTTTATGGAGTCACTCAAGAAAAATTTGTCGAATGGTTCTACATGCTACCCCCGAGGTCTGTCACCTATTGGGAAGATATAAGAAGTGCATTCAAACACATGTTTAAGACCATGGAAGACTGTCAGGATCTCTTGGTCCAATTGGTAAAAATGAAGAAATAAACCTCCGAATCAATGAGAGACTTCATAGCAAGATATAATAGAGTGATAAGAATAATTCCTAAAGATGTGGTGCCTCTTGAAAATAATTTGAAGAGATTCTTCATCAATGCCTTGCCATCAAAAGTAGGTTTCTTCCTTAGAATAACCTAACCAAGAACATTGAGGGAAGATCAAGACCATGTGATAGAAACCAATGATGATCTAATTCTATCTAGAAAAGTGAAAGGCCCGAATGGAAAGCAAAAGGTCCAAAGTTCAAGCTCAGTCACTAAAGACCCAATGTTCCAAAAAATGGCGAATGACTTGGTTTCCTTGAAGAAAAAAATGTCCCATATCACAATGCGAAACACTCCAAGGAAGTCAAATCCTCCCAATAGACCAAGGATTTCCCCACCTCCTCATTGGATCACTCTTGAAGCACCACTAGTTAATGCCACTTGTGATACCAAAGAACCAGAGGAGGAAGCAAATTGAAGAACTTGAAGAAGAAAATGTGGAGGAATATGAAAACTATCTTGAGGTCAAGGAAGTTGATGGTGATACGCATAACGCCTTAATGAGTATGTTGATGATGAAGATGATGAGGATGAAGAAGCTCCAAGTTTCTCATGCATATTTTTCACTCGTGCATAGTCCAAGAAAGGTGCTCCATCCTCGGGACTACAGTGAAGGAAAATAAGAAGAAAGAATATTCTCCTACGGAGGTCCCACAAAATAAAATCATCAGTCAGAGGATCACCATTACCACCTTCTATGGATTCGGCTAAAGAAAAAGTAGACCCACTAGTTAGCAAGGATCATGTTGTCATACCAAGTAAGTCATCTAATCCTTCTCTTAGCTCAAAGGTTACTAAGAATAATTCTCCTTCAAATTTTTTTCCGTAAAAACATCTAAGGTTTCATCAAAACCTACATCCCCATCTCCTTCCAAGCCAGTTAATGCACCCATGAAGGAAAATTCAACACCCAAAATAGCAAAGCCTTCACCATGTAAATCTTTCGTCATTCCCAAAACCTCTTCCTTGCCCACCATAACCCCATTTGACTTTTTGGAACACACAAGCAAAACTAAATTCCAGCTCTCAAAAATAGAATACCTACAAACACATCCTTCCTAATTTGATAGGTTCATTTATGTAGTTCGTGGTAGTAATCCTATAACCTCAAGTCCAAGTTCTAAAGGATTACTCCCCACACCGTCCACACCACCTTCTCAAAACATGTTATCTCTTAATGCCTCCAAAACCAACAAGGTTGAACCTTTCTACCTATCACTCCTCATTAAAGGCTTCCAACTAAATAATTATATCATAGATTCTAGAGCCTCATATAATGTGATGCCCAGTCAAAGTTGTAAATTCTCTAGGCCTCACCTTGATTCAAGAAAATGGCACTTTCTATTCAATGGAATCCAAACAAGTTCCATTGGTAGGAAGAATCAAAGATGCACATGTAGCACTAGCTGATTTTCCAAACAAGAAGGTGCTCGACCATCCTGGTGGTGACATCCCAACATCCTTTGGCTCTCGCTATTAAGTGAAGCTTCGCAGAGATTTGGGTGGAGAAATAAAAATGGACTGGTCATCTACAACTATTCCAATGAAAGGTGAGATGAAGAAGTTTTTGCCAGTAAGGAAGATGAAGTTCACTGAAATTCCGATGATCCAAAGGAAAACATTCTCTTTCAAGATAGCATGGGCTAGGAAACTACTTCCTCACATCAGAAAAAGATGAGAAATTGCCACTTCTTATGGAAGAGGAAGAAGATCAAGTTTGGATAATGGAATTTGATGGTAGTCATTCTAGTGCAGGTTTGGGAGCAGGTGTAGTGTTGTACTCTCCTTCTAGTGAATTGTACCCATTTTCCTACAAGCTGCAATTTGATAATAAAAATAACACGATGGAGTATGAAGCTCTCCTCTTAGGCATAGGTGTGGCAGAAGATATGGGAATCAAGAAGCTGAGATGCCGAGGTGATGCGGAGGTGATAGTAAAGAAAGTCCATCAACAATATCAGGTGAAGAATCTAAGACTTCGGCATTGTAGAAATAGAGTATGGGACTGCATCGAATCTTATAGTGTCAACTTCTCTAGTGACACCTCATCCTTATTTTGGTAAAGACAAGGTGACCATTGAAATGGTATTCAGGCAATGTACCATATAATGCAAATCATCGGCAAGTCTTTAATGATAATAACCAGATTTTAGCATTCTTGGAACAAAGAGATAATTTCAACAATATCTTTTTCGAGGGAAGTGAGAATCCACACCGAGAAGCAGTAGCCAAAGAAGAGAAAGAAGAAATTTAAGGGTTTGATAAAGGAGTGATCAAATTGAAAGGAAACAAGATTCTCAAAGGCCTAGTTTCTTTGGAATACCTATTTGACAAACACGAAAGATTCATTCAAGAGAAAGAAAAACAATCTTCTCAGTGCCCAGCTGATTTTGATAAGGAAAACATTGACATGTGGAAGAGCCAAGGATCATCAACATTGGAAAAAATTCTCACCCGAGGAGAAAATAATATTTGTTGCACTACTCAAGAAATATTCGGATGTTTTGGCCTACTCTTATGATGAACTCAAATCCTTCCAATCGAAGGAAATGCATCACTCGATTCCTTTGAAGCAAGATGCCAAGCCATTCAGGGAAAAAACAAAGGCCATACAACCCAAATATTGTTAATACCATCAAGGAGGAGGTAATGAAGATGCTTAATGCAAGAATCATCTTTCCCATCCACCATTCAATGTGGGTGGCTAACATTGTGTCGGTGCAGAAGAAGAACGGTGAAATAATAATATATGTATATTTCTACAACTTGAACTAGGTGTCACTAAAAGACAATTATCCTCTCCCCATCATGGACCACATTTTGCAAGCAATCATCAGATCTGAAATGCTTTCATTTCTTGAATTATTCTCAGGGTATAATCAAATCAAAGTGGCGAGAGGAGGATTGCACCAAGACAACCTTCATAACACCTTGGGGCACTTTTTCCTACAACAAAATGCCTTTTGGCCTAATCAATGTAGGAGCTACATTTCAAAGGGTGATGGATTTGGCATTAAAATATATAAAAAATTTCATTTTCATATATCTTAGTGATCTCATGATGTTTTCAAAGAAGAGGGGAGATCATATCCATCACTTGGAACAAGTACTTGCAAGGTGCTAGAAAACATAGCATATCACTAAATCTAAAAAAGTGCATTTTTGGAGTCATGAAAGGAAAGTTACTAGGACACATTGTGAATAAACATGGAGCACACATTGATCCTGAGAGAGTACAAGCCATTAAAGCATTATCTCTACCCACAAGCAAGAAAGGAGTTCATTCATTCTTTGGAAAGGTGAATTTTCTTCGTCGCTTTGTTCCTAAGTTTTCTAAATGGACAAAGCACATCACCACCATGATGAAACCATAGGAAAACTTCAAATGGAAGAATGAATGGAAGGAAACATTTTAAGATATCCAAAAATCCATCGATAACGCTCTGACGCTTGTGTCTTCAAATTTTAACAAAGAATTCATCATGTATTTTTATGCATCAGAACATACCCTCTCTGTTGACCTTGTTCAGAAGAATGATGAAGGTGTGGAAGCACCTATTACTTTCATGAGTTGTCCATTGAAAAATCATGAACTAAACTACAGCCAATTGGAGAAGCATGCATATGCAGTTGTCAAGGATGTAAAAATTTCAGGTTTTACATCCTCAACTCTCATATGGTGGTGATAATCCCCAGCAAAGTGCAATCAAGTCCATCCTAACAAAACAGGATCCTCGGATCTAAAAGAGGAAATTGGATTGCAAAGACTCAAGAATATGACTTGGAGATTTGACCCTCCAACTGTAACGGGAATGGTTTGTGCAGGTTGATTGCTAAAGATGAAACACTCAAAGCTCAACACGGTGAAGAAAATTTTACTTGCTCAACTTGTTATGAAAACAACCCACAGGTCCTATTTATAACCACTACTAATGAGTGGTATGCTAATATTGCCTATTACTTAATTTATGGAGAATGCCCTCCTCATCTTGATTACAAGAAAAGGAGAACACTCAAGTTGAAGGCAACAAATTTTATAATCTAGAATGACATGTTTTACAAGAGAGGCCTGGATGGATGCTTCCTCGAGTGCATAGATAAAGAGCAACAAGAAAATTTTCTTAAAGTATACCATGACCAAGTGTGTGGTGGGAATTTTTCAGCGATGGTCACTGCACACAAAATCCTCTAAGGAAGATATTATTGGCATACCCTCTTTGTAAACACCCAAGATTGGGTTTCCATATGTGAAGCATGCCAACAATTCGTTAGGAGACCATAACTTGTTGCACTACCGCTCAGGCTAGTTGTTATTGAAGAACCATTTCAGTAGTGGGGGATAGACTTCATTGGTGTTTTTAATCCTCACTCAAGCACGGGGAACACCTATGTGCTCACGGAAACAATTTTTTTCACAAAATGGGTGGATGCAATTCTAGCCAAGCAAGCTAACACCGAAACAATATGTAACTTCATCAAGGATAATATCATAGTACATTTTGGAGTACCACAGAAGATTGTAGCAGATAACACTACCTATTTCTCTTCAAGGGAGTTGACTGAGTTTTACTATGGCTACAAAATCTCTATCTCATTCATATTACTACTATCCACATGGGAATGGATAGGCTGAATCAAGAAACAAGAACATTATGACCATCGTCTGCAAACTCATAGATGAAAATCAAAGGAATTGGCACAAGAAGTTGTATGATGCATTATGGGTGGACAGGATCACTCCCAAGAAAGTAATAGGTAAGTCACCATTCCAACTATTCTATGGAGTCGAAATAGAAATTCCCATCACAATTAAGATGTCGTCTCTCAAGTTGCTACAGGAATAGAAGATGAATAGTACAAGGATTCCATTAACAAGAGGATCCTCTTTCTTGAGAGGCTAGAAGAAAATAGACTTCGAGTGGTGGACCATATCAAAGAGAACCAGTTGAAAGTAAAGAATTTTTTTGATAAGAAGGCTAAGGCAAGGGAATTCAAATTTGGAGACTTCATCTTGCTATGGGACAAGAGAATGGAACCAAAAGGAAGCCATGGAAATTTTGATTTGTTACGGCTTGGCTCATTCCGCATTCATGAAGCTTGTGGCGAGAATCTTTTTCTACTCTCATATTTGGATGGAACATCATTGAATTGCCTCGCAGTGGGCAATACTAAAATTATATCATTAGTGAAAGTGGGTTGTCCCCTTGCCTTGTACCATAGGTGATTTCTAGGTGTGTTTCCCCCTTTTTTTTGATGTGTATTTCCTTTCCATCTTTGTGTGTGTGTGTGTGTTTCCTTCTTCCATTCCTTCTTTCTCGAAATTGTACATGACTCTGCAAAGCCCAATGGATAAGGCATTGGTCAATGAATTATATGGTCTAAAATTGAGATTCTAGATTCCCATGTCATGTCTTCGCTATGCTCAGTCCATGCCATATCCCCAAGCTAGAGCCATTTGTTGTCATGCAAATGTGCAACAGGGAAATTGGACATTTCTAAGCACTACAACTATACCCTTGTGCCAAAATTTTCATGTTCTATCATTCTCAGGCACACCAAGTCCAACCAGTTAGTCCAGTGACCCCTAAACATTGTTATCTCATCCCCCTAGGTGATTTAGGAAATTCAAATCAGTCCCCTAGGTGATTTTAGGAAGTTCTAAAAAGATGTTATCTTCTAGCAGTATTGGGAAGGGCTATCGCTGGCCTTCCCAAGACTGGATCAACCCCCTAGAGTGTAACAGAAGTGCCAAATTCAACATGGAGGTGAATTTAATACCTTAGAATATCATGGAAATTATTTTGGAAGGTTTGGGGAAGTTTTGAAAGACTTGGAGTAGTCTGAATGAAAAATAGGGTTCACAAGCCTAGCAGTACACAGTGCCTAAAATAGTTATTGGGCTTCAAAAGAAGATTCCGAGAGCTCTAGATGGAGTTAGACGTAAAAAAACATCTCCAAAAAGAGGAATCAAGACCTAAATTATGGTGAGATCATATTTTTATGACACCTTGCGCATAGGGTTTGTAGGAAGCTTTTCTCAGCACAAGTGGAGTCCCAAATCAAAATTCTTCTTTTTCAAGGATCACATGGATGAATGAATACATGAAACCCCAACCATTGCATTCAAAATTCCATTTCTAGTTAGGATCATATAGAATTTCACCAAAAATTCCACTAGGAGCTCAATATATCATCGTTCCAAGTTACCTTCTTGAAGGCAGTTCAAGAGTTAGTCAATTTTTGGGAGGATATGTGTCAGCACCAGGAGCCTAGCGAGATTTCATGTCCCCAACATCCCTGAAGTTAGGTAAAAAAACCTTGGAAAAATGGGCCCATCCCCCATGTGACCTCTAGGACCCTCATGTGACCTTCAAACTTGACAGTTTAGCCCCTAGGTGCATTTTTGGAGCTCAAAATCCCTTGTCGTCGGATCGAGGACACATGTCAGCTCCAAGACCACCATGGAATTTTATGTCCCTCATGTACCTAATGTCACTAATAGAAGACATGAAAAAATGTTCCCAGCCTCGATGGGGAGTCTTTTGGTCATCCATGTGACCGACTTTCAACCCCAAGTACTTTAAAGTAGCTTTTCTCACCTTCATTCCCTCTCGTCGGATTGAGGACACGTGTCGTCCTCTTGACCATTGTGGAATTTGATGTCCCTCATGTCCCTAAGGTTCAAGGACATCAAGACATGAAAAATGTGCCCAACCTTCTCCCTCCATGATTTCAAAAATTTAAAAATCTAACTGTCGCTTCACCTGCTTCCAGTGCTTCTAGCTGCTTCCACTCTCATGCACAGATATTGCCATTCTTCCTCTATAACTTCTCATCCATCATTCCACCATTTCTAAACCTTGAACCAGACCTCCATATAGGTACTTCCCTTCCACTCCATGAAATCACACAGGTCCCAGAAGGAAATTTGAGCAAACACAGAAGGAGAGGCACAAAACGAAGAAGGAGAAAACAAAGAAAACTCCATGGCCATGAAACGAGAAGTTGAAGAAATATCCCAAATGGATGCATGAAACAAAAATCTTTTTTTTTAATTCCTCTACCCAAGGCCATCAATAAGACACCTTCAAACTCTCCTCTCGTGCAACAGAGCATCCACAGCGAAGAAATCCCACTTCTAGCTCAATGAAGAAAAAATCCAATTTATTGTCAAATTGTTGGGTGAAACGAATTAGAATTGCACGTGAAGAATCAAAAAAAAACCCAAAAAAAAATATAAGTTTTTTCACAAAAAGAGGAGAAAACCAGACCTGCAATTTCTAGGTCCATTAATGGTCACGTATCCGTAAGCACTACTAGGCCCAAAATTTGAAACTTTAAAACCTCCTGGACTATGAAGCGGGTTGGCCTAAAATCTCATAGGGTTGATATTGGGAAAAAACCCATACCAAAAAAAAAATTCCACATCAATCCAACCTCCAAAAGCTCACTTTCTAAAAATAATAGGTCTACTACATAGGGATTGTTATTTCGAGAAAGTCATCAATAGAAGAACCTGCGAAGGAGACGGTGACATTGAAGATGCACTGCAACTGAGAACTCACTAGAACGGACATTTTTGAAACTTACTAAAAATAGTAAGTGGTCCCATAGACACCTACTAAAAATATAAATTTGATCCAAAAGGAATGAGGAATGCAAGGAGAAAGAGGAAAATAGAGCCGCAACATCCAGTTGAAGATCAGGGACTTGATTTTTCATACTTACTAAAAATAGTAACTTGTTATTTCTATGATAAACATGAAGTCGAAGTGGACGGGTCAAAATTTGAAACAGCCCTTTACCTGTGAGTATGATGTGGAAGACAATGATTTTTGTACATGGACCTGAACTGACCTTAAGAATCGCATGGCCTCCAAGGACCGAAAGAGGATTGAAGACCAGATATTCACAAGTGGCTTGTTTGCCGCTACAGACACCCAATGTCTATGCAGAGTCTCGAGTTAGTCCTATCCTACTCTTTCCACTATGAGCCCAAGACATGAACCATCTAAGCTAACAACTTTACAACAATGGTGGTCATCAGCCCTATGACCATTTCACTCTCTCTGCAGATACCGACATCCCCAACATGGTCATCATCTCAAAGGATAGAGCCTCGCATGATTGGGAAATAATGGATTCATATGTCCAAGGAGTAGCGCTCAACTCATGGTTGAAAACAAGAAGAAAGCCTTCCAGGATGCCCAAGAATCTTCCAAGGTGTGAGTTCCGAGAAGGGTATTCTGATGTCATCACTCTCCTCAGTAGAGTTATGGGCGAAGAAAACATGAGAGACTTCTAGGACTAGATGGGCCTTTTCATCCTGACATTGATATAAGGAAAGAAAAGGATTGACTGGGGGTAGATCATCAGCGATAATCTCCATCTACAACTGCTCCAAGTGCCCATGACAAGGAAGTTCCACATGATTCTTACCTAGTTTATCTCCTTGCAAGATCGAGATCATTCAAAGGATTATCTCTCATGCAGAACATTGCTACCAAGGTGTCTGCATTCGATAAACTTCCACATTTGGTAATGGAGGAGAGCAACATGCATTTCACTCGTGTGAACAATGCATTCACCATGTACATGGTCTGAAGCTTAGAAGAGGATCTTAAAGCTAGGATGTCACCACAAGTGGCATCCCTGATCAAGGAATACGACTCGTACTTCATACAATTCTCAATCTTCTCCCACATCTAAGTCGGCTGGATTCGAACAAGCTCATTGAGACCGCCTAAGTACCTCAGTGACTAGATTATATTGTTCAAGATCTGCAAAAAGATCACTCAAGTGAATAACAATCTCAGAAGTAGGAGAAATAATTTGATTTCATTCCCTATATCTCTAGGGGTGTTCACGTGTAAAATCTCAAATGACGCATCTCACCTGGAGGCCACTTTTGCACATCTAAATTTGCATTCCTACATCGTCAAGCCCAAATTTGACATCCGAGAAGATCCCGACTCGTTCTATGTCCTAGAATCGCAACATGAGCCAAAAGTCAATGACGACTGGGCCAACTGTATTGACAAGTTCAAAGTACGTGAAAAGGACCACATGAGGATGACAATCAACAAGATGAAGAAATTCAAGTTCTCTTGGTATGAAGACATCTTACATGATGATGGGACAGAAATGTATGATCTTGAGTACGCAATAGTCAAGATGTCCCCAATGCCCCAAATCAATTGGCATGTTCATGAATCAGGAGATATATTGGAGTGGATTGAAAAGGTGGTGAGGAGAATGAGGAATTGGTTTTGAAGAAGAGGACTATGGTCATCCAATCACGAGGAATTTCTCCAATCCGAAGCAAGCTTCACATCATTTGTCTTCAAAAGTGGTGGAGGTGACTTCCATCTCTAAACACTCTGGAGCGAGTTCAAAAAGGAAGGCCACGAAATTGGAAACTTCTTCCCATGAGAAGACACCCAAGAAATTTAGGGTAGAAGAAGGCTCATTGGGGTATCATTTCACAGGAGGAAAACTTGATCTCAACAATGCAAATAGAAAATCCAATAGTAGAAGCACAAGCAAATGAGGAGTACATGGTTCATGATTTAGTCTTGAGCTACCATAGGAGGTCTCACCTCTTGTTGACACCAACGCCCTCTCATTCAAGACTTTCCTCCTCCCAGAACAAAGAATGGTTGGTGCACCCATCATCGAGCCTGAATCCAATGAAATGTTTCCATGGATATGGGAAATGGTCATCCCTAACAATCACACTATACAACAAGTAACACCCATGATCTATCAATGATTGTCTCATTGGCTAAAGAAAAAAGGTCAAGAAAGATTGCACATACAAACCTCACGATTCTACAGTGGGGAGACATGTAATCAATACATCAAAGTAGCTCAGCCAAAGGTAATCAATCCAGTGGATGAGATGACATTAACCGACTACAAGATGAGCACGATCTAATTGGGACCAGCTACTCATGAGGGAGATTTACACATATATCAAAAATATTCTACTCGCATGGTGGTAAGGAATAAAGAATATAAAGAGAAGATTGAGGTACTAGAGGAACAAGTATGAACTCTTTCATCTTATGTGCAACACTTAGTGGAACCAAGCACTATAAAACTTCTTATTGAGAAAGTGGCACCCATCAGTAGCTTCAATCTAGAATCCATTAGAAGAACGCATGAGCTCATGATGCAAGGGTGAGCAAACAATGAATGGATCGACTCAATATTTGAAAAAGGGAAGCCAACACTCTAAGAGGTAGTCAATCTCTTTGCATACATGTGCACAACAACCAACAAAATGTGAGCACTCAAAGAGGATGTGGAGAAAGAAAGAGAGTACTGGGAACCTCTGGGACTAGTAGTGAGTGAGATGAGCAACACCCATCATCAGGAGTTGATCGACAAGAAGGTTTTTGAAACTCTTGCAGAAGACTTGACACATGTATGGGTGAGGGCCTTGGAAATCAAGTTTGAGGCAATCAATCGGGCTTTCACAGAGCTAGAGGAGAAAGAAGAACAAACATACAAGTTACAAGATAGTATAAATTGGAAATTTTGGAAACTTGGAGTACCTACAATGAGTGAACACACAATTGTTGATGAGTTGATCAACCCTTTCGAAGAATATGTCAAGAAAGGGGTGGGCAACCCATTGTCCTTCACTAAGGATACTCTTGACTTCCTCTCAGAGATCTGAGCCTCCATTGCACTTATCACAAAAAATCACTCATCATGGTTCGGGAAGTGCAAGGACATCAACAGTGTGATCGATGGATGGACCGAAACCTTGAGTTACATTCGCATCCCTCATGCCGACAAAGTAGAACATGCAGAACAACTTCTTTCAACAAGGATCTTGGAAAGACATAAGTCTTCTCAGGAACGCAAAGTGGAGAGCAGTCAGAGAACGGAGCCAAGTCCACCACAACAACTCATTCTTCTGCATAATTATTCTTCTTTCTTCTTCTCTTCTCACTCAACACTCTCTCTCATCAATGTTATATTTTTGTGTTGAGGTTTGCACTTTTTAATATTACTTTAAGTGACTTTAGAAACATAATGTAAACTTTAAGTTTCCTTGATTTTATAAAAGGGACTTAAATATTTAAGTGGAATATGAACAATCTAAAGTCAAATTAAAGTATTTGAAAAGTCACCGAGAAGATGAAGAGTTGCATCCTCTTCTATAAATTGTAACTAGCTCCTCATTTGATCTTCTTCTTAGACAACTTCTAAAATCTTCTTAAACTTCTTAGATATTGGAGTTGTTTTTTTTTGTGAATTCATGAGAGAGATATCCTTGTGAAGAGAGAAAAGAGATAGCAAATTTCTTCTATTTTCCCTACTCAAAATGTCTTCCATTTCTATGATATGTACAATTTCTGCTTGAGCTTCAATAAAGGAAGAAGGAATTTTAGCCTTTTTTGACTGAGGGGTTTAGTGGTACTTTGTGTTCATCAAACTCTATTTGGTCTTGTTGTTGTTACACATATTTTTTTTCTTCTAAATTCAAGTGCATGTAATGAAGTTTCTAATTTGGTGTATGCAAGTCTTTGATTTTCTACTTGCAACATTAGTTTATCTTTTCTAATTTTCTCACTCCCTTTCCCACTCTCCTAGAAAAATTTTCCTTGCAAAATATCGGAAGATTTTTCCGCAAGGTCGATGGATTGTCTCGTTGGATCCCCCAACCATAAGACCACCAAAAGAAAACTCATTTTTACTTGTGCATGCACATATGGTAGTCACTTGTAAGGTTAAGTAGAGGGACTTAGACTCCCAGAGCATTGGCAAGATAACCACCAATTTGTCCCCAACAAATTTTCTTACCAACACTTTGTTAAAAACTCTCTAAATAGTGTAAATCAATAAATATTTATAGGTAGTGGGGACTTAACCTTCACCACCTATGCATCCTCAAAAATAAGATACGTGTTAAGAATAGTCATGTGCCACTACAAGATAAATACAAGAGCATGCAAGCTCACTAATAATTTATTATCTAATAATATAATCGAAGTCTAATTTTATTAATAGCTTGAAAACTATGCATGTAGATTGATCTTCCACTTGTCCAAAATAGCCTTTCTTAGCTTCCAGTCTTCATACAATTGCGTGTTTTACACTCCATGTCCATATTTAGCCTCATAATATAAATGGATGAGTCCTCGATTTCATGCTTTCGGGCGCGCCTATTCCACTATATTTCGCACTCACCTACATGCCCTATGTCCGCATGCCCAATCCTTAGGTGCCTAAGTAATCGAAGGTACATAAGGATTGGGTGCACAAACATATGGCGTGGAAATATAGTGGAACGGGCGTGCTCTGGAAAGAATGAAATTAGGACTTAGTCGTTTTCAGTATGAGGATAAATATGGACATGGGTGTAGAGCACATAGCGTATGAAGCCTTGGAAGTGAAGCAAGGCTAGTTTTCACAAGTGGAAGATAAAACGACATGCATAGTTTTAGAGCTATTCATGATTAGACTACGATTATATTATGAGATAATATGTTATTAGCGAGTTTGCATGCTCTTTTATTTATCTTATAGTGGCACATGGCTACTCTTAGCATGTAGCCTATTTTGAGGATGCATAGATAGTGAAGGGAAAGTCCCCACTACCTATAAATATGTATTGATTTGCATGGTTTAGAGAGTCAGTTTTGTAATAAAGTTATGCTGATAGTTTATGGGCGCGCATGACTTATGGTGACATTATTATGTATGTGTGTAGATTCTATGTTTTACAGCAATTAATATAATGGATATTTGCGGTTGGGTATTGGTTATTGACATATCTATGACTGGTTCATGCATGGTAAAGTTTATCTTGATACTTATATGAGTTATTCTTGCATATGGTTAAGATCTAGATCTAGTTCATGTTATGATTTATTCTTGAATGGATATTATGGATCTAGAATATTTGTATGATCATGCTAACTCCTTGAACAAGCTTCCATAAAAGAGGGACCTGGTACCCTTGTGTGCTTCCAAAGTGAGCGCTCGGGTCTTCCAGGTAATGTGTCGCGCCTTAGGTTGTTGGTGAAATAACAAGACTACATTTTGGTTCTTTTGCCAAATATTATCTCTTATCCCATTAGGTACTCCAATCTCTATAAACAAAATGGACAAAAGGATAGCACCAAAACTTATCTTATCCCCTTTGTGTGCCTCTACAATGATAGTCTCAGCAATGAAGTTAGACAAATTGTAGATGAATCCTTCTATCATCTTCTTAGTAATATGTAACCACATTTTGTTCACTTGTGATCAATGCTCTTGATTTTTCAACTTGATAAGGAGGTGCGCTTTGCTGAATCACCGGGTAGTTTTACAACTTGCAAATATCCATTATGCGCCCTCCTTCACATAAGATAACACTTTTTGGTCAGCTTCTACGCCTTCATTATCGGTAAGATAACTACCGATCTTGGTGCCCTAACTCCTCAACCCTATCAATCTCCTAATTAAGGGTGTGGTAAGTCTCATTCGCCGCCCAAAAAGTAAAATAAGTCCTCATAGACTTGGGTCATCAACCACTAGTAGATATTTCTATCTTGCCAAAATACGAGAGCTCATAGAGCTTCAAAAATCTCACATTTGACAACAATTTCTCTTGACATCATCGTAAATGGCCATGTCATTTTCTGCTCGCAAAATTTTCTTCACCACCAAAAAATTATCCAATTCATCATTATTATCCTTTATCCGATGGTTGTATCATCGTAATATATGTGGGAGTTCATCACTAAGTTTATCATATAAAAAGAAGTGTTAGATTGATAGTATGGGGTTTATCACTTAGACAAGAGGAGATGAATCAAGACAATATGAAGAAGAGACACACATTTGTATGTGATAATGCATCATACTTTTAAGATCTCCTATTAACATTGTTTTCTTTATTCAATAGTGTGAATCAATTGTTATAAGTTTAGAAACATTGAAACCATCTTGAGACAATGTGTAAGGATTCCATGAAGAGGTCTATTGATGGTATTATGAAACAGTTGCACATTTTAAGCACACAACTTTTAGAGCTTCTAATTTGAAAGAGCCAACACATGTTTCACGTAATCCTATAATTATAATTTTTGAGTTGGTGTAAATGATTTGGGTTACATTGTGATCACTTAGGCCCTATCTTGCATGGAGGATTGGGATATGTTCACGGGGTTCACTTAGTAAAATTATGGTATAGCACGTGCGTTCGCAAGGTATTAAAGAATACCCTTAATTCTAGTTTCTACCTCTAATTATTTAATTGATAATACCCCCTCCTGTTATATTATTAGAATGAAAATACCCCCTATTTTTTCTGTGTACCTTACCCATTTTTCAATTACAATTTTATTTACCCCTTTTTTATTTCTACCCTACTATATTAGACAAAAAATATATTATATTTCTCACTCAATTTTTTTAGTATGCATTTCCTCTCAAAAGATAGTTTGAAGGCATCAAATACCTATTACAAATCACCTTATATATGTTAAGCTTTAATCATTTATCAATATTTCTTCTAATAAGTAAGATGGTGAAATAATATCACTTGTGTTGAAAAGCATACTCAATCTTAGTTTTCTACCATCTTATTATTTCTTGGTTAAGAATCTAGATTTCTTTATTAAAAAAGAGTTTACATTTTAATTTATGATTACACTCCTTTTGCAATTTTAAGGTATTTACTTTTAAAAACTAGGGTTCAAATGTTTTAGTTTTATATTAGAATTAAACCTCCCTTTCCTTAGGCCCACCTCTCTAACCTACCCCCAATATATGATTCAAAACATTAATAAATTAAACCCTTTCACCCCTCATATGTATCGGTATATTGATTGTAATTTTATTAATTTTAATTACCTCAATATGAAACGTGCTAGGATATTGCATAGTGACCCCCGTGGATATGTTATATTAGATTGGTAGTTTATTTTTCATAGAAATCAAGTGACTATATAATCACATCCACCCCTTGATATAAGACATTTGAAACCGAGATAGAGGGGGATATGTATAAGTAAGTAGTGTGAGTGTTATGTGTGTGTGTGTGTGTCTAATGGAAGATTATGGGATTGATTCATTTTGGTGTGTGTGTGTGTGTGTGTGTAAGACCGAATTGTTGGTGATTATAATTAGTCTCTAGTTATTGTAACCTTCATGTTGAACAAATACATCATTGTTACTTTGTAAGTGAGTGTAATAAGTTTTTTTGTGTAATTTTGTAAGCACCTTGGTTTGAGGCATCCTTTTGTTAGGACCCCTAAGCAAAATTGCATCCATTTTTTCATCTTCTCATATTGCTCTAGATTATAAAAATTAATTAAGTTTAATTTTTGGTTGATATTTTTATACTTGACTACTTAATACGCGTGTTATTTATGCCTAATTATTTTATATACGTGTTATGAATGATTATTTGAATATTTAATGTAAAATTCACTTGTTATGATTACAATCACTAATAATAAGAATCTCATCGCAATATATGTTGAAGACCATGTATGTTATTCCAAATGAAATTTATTAGTAGCATATTCTTTTAATTAAAACTTCACTCTTTGAAGCTTCTACATATTCGTTGAACCTTCCAAATTACTAAAAGAAAAAATTAATATTGAAAATCTTATAATTATAAACAATACTCGATCGAAAATCAAAAAGTATATAATTTGAGCATTCATCTTACACTTTTGATATTGTCTCACCATTTTAAGCCTCCTAACTTATCCATATAAGAATAAGGGAGTATGGCTAACTATGTGTATGGACATTTCTTGAAGAGAAGGGTGCCACCAGACCTCAAACGGTAACTAATAACATAATTTTTCTTGAGTTATTAAAAAAGGTAGACCTTTTTACCAATTACTAATATGTTTTTTTATTATTTTATATTTATAAAGTCAACGTATGGGTTATATTTGTCTTTTTGTAAGTATCCCATATTTAAAAATAAATCGAGTGTAACACCAATATTCCAAATTGACAAGTAATATAAAATGTAACTTGCCACAATAAATCGTAAAAAAATATATATTGGGAAAAATGTTTAAATATAAATTTTTTTACTAGAAATAAAATTGTTAATAATTGTGAATTTATTTTGTATTTTTAAATAAACTATATATAATTGGGGAGACGGGGATGATTGATGGGACTATGGCCCACTCTTTTTGTTACTAGTGGTTGGGGGCAAATTAGATACTCTTCCCCCTCTGTCTCTTTCGATCATCATGTTAGTTGTTGCGGCATTTTTTTTTGGCATTTGTTTTTGTGATGTCAATTATTTCTTGTTCCTTTTAATATGTTGACACTCTCATGAGACAAGTTAGCTTTTTCGAGGCCTTCTCAGCTCAACATAACTTATATTCTGGAATGTGACTTCTTCCACCCATAATTAAGATTATACCATATACATACATCAATCGCAAAAAGGATAAGACATAACCAATTTCCATATAACAAATTGCGTATTAAAAGTTCAAGATAAGAAAGGAGCCCACCCATTTTATCAATATGGAATCATTTGTATGCTCTCGACTTTTTAATATTGAGCAATAAGTTTTTTAACATTAATTAATAGGTCACTAAAAATACATTGTAAGGTGACAGTGACGATATATGTAGCCATCCATTCACCTTATATTCCTGAAAGGAACCCATATAAAACTTTGTATGATTATTGGCCTAAGTTGATGAACCAGAAAACAACATCAGATCATTACCAACAATGCGAAAGGCGACAGATCCGGGTTGTCGGATCCGTTACCAGTTATAGCGGAATTACTATGATCTGTCGCACCCGTTATCAGTTATAGCGGAATCACTATGATTAGCGCTTCCTCGCTAAAACGACGGAGTTAATAACCTCATCGGTAGGATGCACAACGGACACGGGTTCGAATCCCTCCAGGTCCTCGTCGTCCACAACAGGATACAGGAAACCCCTGGCTCCATGGGCGCTACGCAGAAGCAGAACAGCCCCGGGCGCCATATATTTAGCGAGATGACGAAGCACCGCCAATTTATCCCGTTTCTCCACCCCCACCAACGCCGCCAAAAACACTACCTCGTACTCCGCCAACTGCCCCGTCACGTGCATGACGTTGCAGCTGTGGAAGGCCATGCGCCGCGCCAGGTCAGCGCGCCCGGCCACGAGCCGTCGCGCCATCTCATTCGCCAGGGGATCCAGGTCATAGTTGTCGAAACACGTGGAGGGCATGTGCTTGGTGGCGAGAACCAGCGACGTGAGCGGCAGGGGTCCGGAGCCGACGAAGGCGAGGCGACGTGGCACCGGGACGGCGTTGCCCTTCAGCATGGAGTACTCCAGCAGGGCGAGCTTCTCGTAGTTGGGGTAGTAGGGGAACAATCCGACGTGGCAGAGCGGGTCGGGGAAGCGGCCGAGGATTTGGGCGTAGTGGCGCTCCAGGAGACCCTCGGCTTCCCCGCAGATGCAGATGAGACTCGACCTCATGACCTGCTGTTCTTCGCTCAGGGAGCGCACGTCCACAGAGCTCGGCGGAGTGCAGAGGCGCACGAGCTGCGTGAAAAGAGAGTTGACGAGCGCACAAGGGCGCAGGCTTTCCAATTTCCTCAGCCGCTCGTAAATCTGAAGTATGTCGTTGAGCAGAGCTTGCTCTGCGGCGTTAATGGCGGCTTGATCCGCGACTGAATTATCTCCCCCCTTCCCCATGGAATTTTTACTTATCTTGGATTATGCGGATTTGTGCGTGGGACGCTGCTTTTAAAACCGCGCGTTGGACGGCGGGGCCAGTGGGCCTGCTGATTGACTGGTGTGCCCATTGAAAATGGCTCCCGCCCGCCCCAAAAAGATTGTAGCTTTTACTGTAACCATGCTAACGGAACATTGCTATATTTAATAATGCAACAAAGTGAATGTGTGTGCTTTCTTTAGTTTTTGACGTCAGGATTGTAACGATTTCGACATCGACCTCGTTGTTGGTATTATCGACGCAACACAGACCCTTCGAGGTGCAAACCGTCCTTACTTTCTACAAGTTTGCTTTACATTTGTTTACCTCCTAATTGTATGTATGGGACGGGCCAAATCTAACATAAAACCTAAATTTGACGACCAATTTTATGTCCTTTTAAATCTCTGAACTTCGCTCGCTTTTTTATAATCTTGTGCATATATATATATATATATATATATATATATATATATATATATATATGATTTGATTTCCCGAATTTTAATGTGTTAACAATACCATCTAAACCACAATTAAAAAAATGAGAACATTTTGAGGTCTATGTTTTATCCCTGCATTATTATCATGCTCTTTGATGGGAATAATTCTTTGAACACGACACGCCTAATGCACTTCAACACGAGAAAACTTGGTATAAAGCAAGTATCCAACTCTAATAACTTTCAATGGCATAATCAATGCAATAAGTAAATGCTAGTGTCTTCAAAAAAATTAAATGCTTGAATTTTACTCTAAATGCTTGTAATTGCATTTGGCTCGAGGATGCTCTTGTAGCGAATGATTTATTTCTTATCCTTGTCCTAAATGCCCTAATGCCCTTATCTATTTATAGACTTCTTGAATTTAAATTACTACCCATATTGTCGCACATGTTGATACGCAATGGTTAGGAAAAACTATCAAAGAAGGGTCAAAATCCTCGAGGGTCCCAAAATAAGAGTCAAAGGGCCCATGCAAAAAGGTTGACATGAATGTGTTGCACAATTATGGTATGATTAGAACTATACAATATGATCAAGGCAAACAAAGTAAGAAACCAAAAACATGAGGAAGGTATAGAAATATGAGGATAAAATGTGATACAAAATTAGGATTTATGGCCTCATTGAATATAGTGTACAACAACGACAGTTCATAAGTAAAAGATAATAATGTTAAAATATGTTACTCTTGCATTTTCTAACATCTTTGCCAATAATAAATCAATAAAGTGTAATTAGGGTTTTAGAGTTAGAGAAAGGAACCGATTCATGCAAACAAATTGTGTGACAGAGTGCTCAAATTGTGCATAGAAGGAGATCAAGGTTTTGGATACACCATATTTTTTACACTTTCTAACCATTTCTTATGTGCAAGGGCTATTGATATATTCTCCTCCTAAGTTGGTGCCTTAAGGGGCTTGTTAGCATTAGGATATGATCGGACTTGGTCATGTGGGCGATGTCACTATTAGCTTTAGTCACCCTATACAAGTCTCGTTTCTTCCCTTTGTTCACACATTACACTCATTATGTCTACTTCTCCCATCATGTCTACTTGTTTCTTCTTATTGCACATTGTTACCCTTGCTTTCGATCACTTTGGACCTTCGTCATGCATCCCCATTTATTCCCTAGCCTCCATTCCTCATGTTTTTAACCTTTGACCTTAGGGTTTTTCCTAAGGAAAATGTTGGGCAATGTCACTTGATTCGGCTTTTCCATAGCCGGCACATCGCACACGGGTGATCACGTCGGTTTACATATACCCCAATGTTTTCTTAGTAGTAGAACCAATTAACAATCATTTTTACACTCATGCTTACATTTTTTCTCACACTACAACGCACTTGTTGATTCACTTTGGAGTCTTGGAACTTACCTCTTTTGCATTTGGGTCACCAAAGTGAGATAGGATTGGAGATTTTCTTGTTGAGATTTCCCATTTTCCACCCATAGCGATTCTCACTCGATGTTGTTGTCTTTGGGAGGATTGTGCATCCGTAATCACATACACACTACATGTAAGTATTTCTAACCCTCTTTAGTCTTTCATTTTGTATTTATGTGTTTATCATTATTGGTCATTCATTGTTATGGATTATAACATATATAGGTTTGTTTTGATCTATTTATTTGTCTTATTATTACTACGTCCTAGGTTCATCCACCCTTTGGTTATCTCACTTCTACTTCAAAATCATAGTAGGATACCTATGTTTATCTTGGATGGAGGCCTTGGAAACCTATAGCTATCATAGGGTTAGGGCTACTATCCTCTAGATTTATAACTTAGCGCTCCTTGAGCACCTTTGTATCTATATCGTGTAGTTGGTCTTAGATTGGATGCCTGTATTTGAGAACCTAACTAGGAACCTCTCTTTTATCTAGCATACACTATGGTGAACCCGATGTGAATCTTACTCTTCTTCAAACTAGGTCAGATTATCTCTCTCTTTTATTTTTCCCACTCTTATAAATGCTATCAACCCCTATGTAGAACCCTACTACACAACCGATCCAAAGTAAACTTACATTTTATGTCTCGATGCCATCACCCTATACAAATTTTCTTCGACATGGCTTATCCCGATTGGAAAATTTGTTTTTCTCCGGATTTCTCTTCCCAAATGTTACCATCCCTTGTGTAAACTTACTGCAAAGATGATCCTATTTGTAAATCTTTTCTACTAAGCATTCTTGAAGCAATCTCACTTCACCATGGGATAATTGTTGGGTGATCCTCTTGCCTCTTCGCGTTGATCCACATTTATTTCATCATAAAGCAATTCTAAAAATCATGGCCTTCCTACACTAGTTCCATTATGTTGATTTTCATGCTATAAGAGCTAACTATAAGAAAAAAACCACCACCTTAATAGATCAAACCAGATCCAACATCCCAAACCATGCCTTTAATGATGAAGGAGAATGTGAGTATGAGGATTCCCTTAAGTCTAATTATACCCCTGCTTATGTGAAAATTCTTAAAAATGTACCGAGTACATAGGAAAATCATATGAGATACTATGCAAGTGTCTTGAGGATTATCTTTCTCAAAAATTGGATACCGACATCAATCCTCTCGAGCCTCAAGTCAAATGGAGTAGATCTTAATCTTTACAAAAATACCAACATCCCTTCCAACATAAATTCTACCCAACTCATCATACAACTCATCGATCTCTTGAATCAACGACAAGCCATGACTGCGCAAATCAATTTCTAGAATTCCATACCATCCTAACTTAGCTAGCCAATCACCTCAAATGGTCTCTTGGGACATGACCAATGAAGGTCAGCCACCTCCACTTTTAGTTGGGCCTAATGGAATTCCCATTGCACAACCTCCCATTCACAACAAAACTCTTCAAGCTATTCAAATAGAACTATTAGCCCCTCTACATCATTCTTAAGGACATTAAACACATTTCTCCTTCCATCACTTACAATGGTTCTATTGACCCTACTCTCCATATCAAGGATTTTGACAATCTCTACAAAGATTGAGCAAAAAAAAACTTATGCCACAACAAAGCTGCATGTTAAGACTCTTACTAGACATGCCTTCGATTGGTATCACACCCTCTAAACCAACTCCATTGTTGAGCTAGAAATCTTTCAGAATCGCCCTAGTTAATGAATTTCATATGCCTTGACGATCTTGAAAACAACATTAATGCCTTCAACAATTATATGCATATGGACAACAAATCTACCCAAGCTTTCATCAAGTTTTGGAATATTTTATCCACTCAATTTGAACACAACATGCCTAATGCAAATATCTAGGTATTCATGCACATTTCACTTGGAGCTCATTGGTTGATAAGCCTTTATAATTGCATTGTATTTATAACCATTTTTAATTTTTATTAAATTTTAAATTTCCTCTTAGTTATTTATATTTCATATATGTAGGCTTGCATTTGAGTTATAATTTCTAAATGTTATATGCTAAGTTCTTAGATCATATTTCAAGTACTACACAAAAAGAAACAAGATAAGATGACCAAATACATGTAACATGCTCCAATACAAACTTCCTTGTATGATCTTGACCAATAATCAATCACTACATATATACACCATAATAATGCAAAAATATAACAAATAATTAGTTATATGCACCAAAGATAGGAATCTACATACTACCCCACTTTGATGTGTTTATGGGTGCATACATATCAAACTAAATTAGACATGTGGATAGAAAGAAGTTTTCTCGATCATCTAGAAGCTTTTTGAGAGTTCTCAAATTCAATACCAATATTATAGTGAGCTGAAAGTCAAAATGATAAAGAGATCACTTAATTTCCATGTTAAAGGTTCATGAATATTATACAACTAACATGCATACTCTGTGTCCTGGGATACATAAACTTATGTCCTTATAAATTTATAGAGAACATGTGTAAGTGAATCGAGTGTCAATATAATCTATAATCAATAAACTACTTAAAATTTAGGAAAGAGTAATGGGATTGAATATAACTAGTATTGGTGAAAACTATAAAAATCCCCTTTGAAATATATATATATATATATCCCATGATGATAACACGTGTAGACTTTTTACATGCCTTGGGGACACAAGTTGTAATTTATTCTATATGAGGGAGAAAAATGATCCTAAATATGCGTGGAACACGACTTAGAGCCTTGATATAAGAAAGGTGGAATATATTCCCCCTTTTGAGATGTGGGATAGACCTTTAAATTGAATATCTAAAAAGAAAGGGATTATGTGCATCATAAGTAAGATGGGAACTAAAATAATTGACTATGTAATTATAGACACGTAATTTTTTTGTAAAGCATATATAGAAACATCCTTTTTGGCACTCTTTAGTATACTTGGGCCACTAATACACTTTAGGATCCTTTTGGCATAATTCCCTTATTTTCAATTGGTCCCACTCTACTCTATTTCCACGATTTTCCCATTAACACTCTTAGGATCATTTTCAATTTTCATAGGATACTTAGGACACCTTTTCATGCTCGCATTTTTTCTTTTTGATAATTTCCCATAATTTTTGGCAATGGGGTGAAATTGGTGATCGTTAATACCGACCTAAGATCAAATCAACATGTGGGAACTTTTCGAAGGTCAACCTTAATTTCATGGTAAATCAACTTAGAGACTCCTATAAAAATAAAACCCTAAAGGTTATGAATCATTAAGAAATATATGTATTTATGCACATTTCACTCGAGAGATCATTAGCTGATAGGAATTTATAGCTACACTTTATTTATAACCATTTTCTTATTCATATTAAAATTTTAAATTTCTTCTTAGTTCTTTATATTGTATAATGTAATCTTGCATTTACATTATAATATATATGAATTAATTATCCCACTTTTATCATCACATGTATGAGATAGTCAAAGGATGTGTACCCTTGGAATATGATGAAAATGTATTCAAACATAATGCTTTCCAATTCATCGAATCTCTACCATATATAAGAGAAGACCAAATTGATCAACAATCTCTTATCTTTAATCTTGAAAACCTCCATCAAATTACATTGGAACTCTTATCATCATTACAAGATATCATAAAAGGATTTGAAACTATATTTTAGATGTGGATTATTATGCTACAAACTAATGATTCAAAATTTTATTTCTCATATAAAAAAGTGGTAAGCATACACATTTTGGTGCGAAGTGTAAGGAGAGAGTAGGTGATGTAGCTAGTTCACCTTTTCCAGCATATTCCTATCTTTTTCCATAAATAGATATTTAAAATAGGGTATGGAAATCTATCAAGAATCTTTTAGTAAAATGTTTTAGTTTGATTATTGACCTAAATACATATGAAAAATGTGAAATCATGTGCATAATCCATGAAATCTTTGACAAAATGCCTCAATTATTGGTATACATTTTCTTCTTTTATTGCATAAGGAATTTTTAGGTTTGATTATACTAACCCACATCATACAATGAATAAAGTTTATTGAAACTTAAGGCCAAGAAATATTTAGGGTTTGTGTTCATTACACCTAATAACAAATGTATATTTTGTCTTGCATAGGAAATAAACTATATATTTGATTCTTGATAGTTTGAAACATATATTCATATATAAACCAACTAGCTCCATAGAGTATGAATTTCACTCAACGTATTACTACCCACAATTATGAGAACATGAAAATGGTGTTTTCTTTTCTTATGATGGGATTGCTTTTTTTTTTATACTACCCTCCTTAGAGAAGAGTATTTTTAACCATGACCTTAGTAAAATTAACTCAATATGTTCTTGTACTTGTAGAGGTAATTAAAAATCATCATTATTGTCATATAAATTAGCTTTTTGTAGAATCTTGTTTCTCTAAATTGACTAGTAATGACAAATTAAGGATGACCTAAGAATACTTCTTTGTTTTCCCCCCTAATTGCATTTGTGGAATGAAATGATAGCTACTTGATTAATTTGTGATGGTTCCTAATTTATTCATTCTTTTTATTTTCATTTAATAATATGATGTGATTCTTTCAATTGAGGTAGATATTTATAAATTACCTATTACTTTCATATCCTCTTCTGGGTCATATTGATTAGTTGTAGGTACCCATATATAATTATGATATTGATATGACCATATAGGAGATAATCCTCTCCAAGGTGCATCATTTGTAGGAGGCGACATGACCAATGGCTCCCATAAAAGGGGTTTAGTGAGATATCTCGACCTCTATAGTAGAGACATGTCGAGAGAAGGAGGCATAAATTCCCTAGAGAAAGTATATCATATATCAAAATAAATAATACCCTTGATCTCAAGTTTCTTTAAACTTTTATCTATAATATAAAAATCATTGTCACAATGCCCATAATTCCATGATACTTAAAACAAGATAATTATTTTACCTTCCCAATACTATGTGGAGGGTGATGAGAAATAGGCGGTAGAGTAATCAAGTGTTTATCAATAAAACATGTAAAATATCATGTGGTATTTCTCAATACTTATGAAAGTGATGTGGTTCTCGTTTATGTACTATATAAGGCCTTGTGGATTCCTTAAGTCAAGTATTATCATTATGGAAAGTGTTTACTCTATGTAAGACCTTAGCTTTTCCTTATTCGTAAGATGTTTCTTTGACATGCATGTTACTAGGTTGTTTTCTTTTATCAATGGGCACATATTAATATTTCTTGTAAACTCCTATGGGAGATGAACCTTTTGAGGCCCAAGATTGGGTGTGGTGATATGGTGGACATAAACATGTTTTGGATTTTTTAGATGTACGATCTCATTCTTGAGTGATTTGATCTCTAGACTCATAGAGTAAATATAATTGTAAAACTCATTATGTAATGCTTGGATATATTCTATGATAGCCTTATAAGAGATAAAATTTCCCATAGCATGCATATAATGAATATATAAGTGTGAATCACCAAGAGGGGCCACCCTTACATATGGTTGTAGGATAACTTGATTAAGTGAGAGGAGTGAATTTAATCATGGATTGTAAGCCATGGAAACACTATTCCACATAGGGGAAGAAGGAGTAGGAAATGAGGAATCTGAATAGGATCTCTAAGAGGAGGTATAAGATTAACATCGCATAAGATAGGGGCCTAGTATCATATGTAGTATCAGAGAAACATAATCAATAACATCAATAGAATAATTATGAGTATAATTTCCAATAGAAGCAATAGTAGAGTAATAGTTTGTAACATGTTCTATTTTAATTAGAAGAGTCAACACATTGCATCATTTCAAATTTCAATAGGAGAAAGAGAGAGAACGCATGCAATTATATCATTTGGGCCATGTTAAGAGGAGGAGGAGAGAAATCATACTAAATTTTATCATTCCCATACTAGGAGATGAGAAGGAAAGGAATCAATGCAATATTATTATTTTTCATTTCAACAGAGGAAAATGAAATAACATCATTTGATTGATATTTAGCACTCACTTTGATTGCAACATTAAGAGAAGGGATAATGAGAGATAAAAAAATTCCTCTATCACTATAATCATCCTCATAATCATAAATATTATGATTATCATCATAACATACCTCATGTGTATCCTTCAAGCAAGATATAGTGGTTTGGTCACAAGTAAGTGAGGTCTCAAAAGGACAACTAGAGGTATTAGTTACCTCTATTGGATGAGAATCAATGCTAATAGGTAGGTATGGAGGTTTTGGGATTGCCTCATATCTATAGCTATAGGTCATAACATGGGTAGGATGTGGTAACTCGTCTACATATACCATGGGATAATTGTCAAACTTATATGTAGAGATATTATCAATACCATCACTTATTTCCTCACATAGAGACATATCAACTAGAGACCCAGAGGTGGGCTCATTATTATAAGTATAAGAGAATGGAATGATGTGGGTAGAGTAAACCATGAAAGCAAAAAGAAGAAAAAAATCCTAAAACTAGGTTAAGGTATTATGCACCAAGTCACAAATAGAAACCATAGGGAAACTAAGGTTTTTTTAAAAAAGGTCAAATTAGGATAGAAGACCTAATCCAAATTAGGTAAAGAGGTTTGAATAATAAGATATTTCACAAAATGATTTTACCCTAAATTAGTGTTTGGGAATCCTTAACCGGGATAAAGATCTAATGAAACTAATGTGTAATCAAATTAACAAATAAATGCTCTAACATTCAAATGTGTTAGTACATGTAGCATGATATTAAGAAGTTGAATTTAATTAGGTAACATGCTAAATATAGTAAAACTTAAGAAGATAAGAGAACATAGCTTTTTGATAGGTTTGGAGGATGATCTCAGGTGTGATAGAGGGATGAACCGACTAGAAATATTTTATAGATGCTTTATATATGGTTCTAAAATTTCACCGTGCTCGAGAATGGGCTGTTTTGCACATAACTAAATCATTTGGTAGTTTCATCCAGTTGGATGATTTTATATGGATTATAAATGGGGATTTGTAACTTCCAAGACCTCGACAAATGACTAGTATATGGATCGCTAAGAAGTTTTAGGTCTTGATCATGTGAGAAACCCTCGAAATCAACCTCATTGACCCTAAACTCTATCTTTGGTAAAGACCCAACACAATAATTAGTGGTTGGGTTTTAGCACAATCCATACTGAGGTGCCTACATTGGCATTGCTCGAATAGGTCTAAAGCGCATGTAGTTCTCCATCTAGATTTATGATATAATATTGCATGGATGTAACTATATTTGATGATTTGAACACTTGATAATTTCTTTATATTGACTTGGATCACTTGTGCTTGACTTGAATTTGTAGGTTATTGATTTGAGAATATTGAATGTTGGATATGGTTTGGAGAGACTTAGAAATATATGGGGGCTACTCGTAATGTATGATATTTATTTAGGGAAGTTTAGGAGAAACTTTCTTGCCTTTTAATGCTTTGAAATTGAGGATCTCTTGAAAGTGTCGGGTTGCCCAACTAGTAAATGAGTGTCTTATACTTGCTTATATATGATTTAGTGGATATAATTTCGTAGTAAGGTTAACTTATAGTGGAGATATTGGTCCATAAAAGGTATAAAAATTAGAAAATTGACCGTTGGGTGGCCAAGGATGAAACCATTACGCCCAAGACAAAACCATTTAGATGGTTTAGTCCAATAGGTAATAATGGTGTTGTGAAGCTTTATACATGATAATTAGGAGTAACATGGACTTCTTGTGACTGAAATGAACATTTCTATAAGTGATTGACTAGTATAATGAGAAGAAAAATATTATAATAGTCTAAGGATGAACTAGGATATAAAAATTTAACCCAAAATAGGCAAAAAAAATCACGATTAATCCAACACTGACATTATTAACTGATAAATTACCCAATTTAGGTGTCTGCGCCAAGTAGAAAACTCAACACATACATCATACATGATATTCATCTATTTTATATAAACATATATCACTCTTATTGGGTGGGTAACACATAATCCCAATGTAGGTCACTTGTTACCAAATATAATTAATTCCACAAATTACCTAATTTACGCAATATATTATAATCATATAACTTAACTAAGGGGAACATGTATCGCAGGTCAACATCTCCATCAACCCATATACATTATAATAGCATATCTCTAGGTACATAACACCTAAAAAGGGTGTAAGAGAGCAACAATTCATCAAATTTTGTTATAGGTAAATGGATTTGAATTGAATTGTAAACACACACAAACACAAACATAGATAAATGGATTTGAATTGAATTGCAAACACACATGCGCGCGCGCACACACACACAAAATTAAGTCCAAATATAGACACACACTTGAATAAAATATAATGAGGAAAAGGGGTGATATGTAAGGTTTAGAGGTGTATTTTAATATCACGGTATTTGGTGAATCAAGTTTTGGAAATGGAAATGTGCATCCAAATGGTATACAAAACTAACCAACAAAAGTTGTGTTAGACAAATAACCTTTTTGAATCATTTTTTATTATCGGAAATGTCCGGAGTATTTAAACACTTTGGGAAAGATGGTTGACATATTTGAATTTGTTGATGAATACATTTGCCTAGTTTTGATCTCCAAAAATTCACTCAAGTTTATGTGCTTTTACTTTGATCACATACAAAACATAAAACTTTATCATTCCCTAATTAGGTGACAATGTCTAGAAAAATTGCAAGAAAAAATATATGTTTTGGTGCATGCATTAAACTAGAGAACACTATAAGTATTTTGATAAATTTGTCATGCCCCTCAATGGTGTACAATATTGAAATGAGTAAACAAATAATTAAAGTAATTCATTAGTCATCCAAACTAGTGCAATGCAATGTATGACCATTGCTTTTTCAATGAATGCTATGATGATTGCTTGACCTAGAATGCTTCAACAAAATCATCTATAGAATTATTGATTCTCTATAATGCTTGGAATCTCCTTGGAGTACTACTCGAATGCTTCTTCAATTGCTAGATCTCCAAATAGATGTTATATGATAAATGTCTTAGAGTACAAGTATATGTATTAAGAAATTGAATTCAAATCGGGATCATATCGGTGCCCAAATTGATCTCCAACAACAAAAAAATGAAAAAAGATAGGCACAAAGAATGACAACATTTAAGTGACAAAGGAGCACAAAAAGATAGGACAAGAGCATCTAGATACTCTATATAAGCTCCAAGAGTGTATGAACATTCTAGACAAAGCCTAGGAGCATACAAATGCTCTAGACAAGATGCAATAGAGATGTAGAGGAAAGGAAGACAATCACTAGAGGGGAGTGATGAAAGGATATTTGACCATCAAAAGTTGACAAATATATCAATAACACCTAATTTAAACCAATAATCAATGCACATTTGCTAAAATCGTACAATTTAACAACTAATAAATGATTTGGTTTTGCATTAAATTATGTCATTATCACTTTACTTATTAATATCACGGATTTAATGAGGGCAAAATGGAAAAGGAAAAACGGCATACGCGCGTCAAATTTACTGTTCTAATGATCGAATTGTCCTTTCATTAGCAACCTAGAGATGACTAAAAGTGGGAATGTCTACGAAAAGTAGTAGTTATGACTGTTTTTGTACAACAGTTAAAATCTTCGGGAATAAGTGGTAGTCATATTTTTGCCACACAAAAATTCAACACATCGACTGTACAAATTTGTTCGTCGTCACATGAATGGATGGCAATGGCGGAGATGAGGCAATCTGTTTGTCTTAAAAAAGCAAACATCAGATATATTTCTAGTGGTGGACGCATTAAATCAGTAATAATAGATATATCATGGACAAGAGAGGGACCCTTCTTCCTTTTCGCCAACTTTGGACGCTTCAAAACTTCCAAGGATTGCCCCTTACAAAACCTATGGGGTACTTAAATGATCAACATATTATCAATACAAAACCCAACAGCATTTAAAAATTAAAAAAATGTAGATAACAAAGCACATATCATCCTTAATCGAGTACAAGTCAATATTATTTTAATACTTTTCCACATTGCGTTTGATAACGAAACACTTCATCACCAACTTGAGTTACTAGAGTCCAAACACTCTATTACCGATCAATATGTTTGAAAAGGTTTGAGATATAAAAGGGGATGCATATTGTTGTTTTGTAGACATTTGCCAGGGTTTCCATGAGCAAATTACAAAGTGGAATGGAGGAACTAGGGGTCCCGATATCTGCAAAGTACCAAGAAAGCAGATTGCATGCCCAAGTCGAGGCTAAAATTAAAATGTATGCATGATTGTCCGAGTGTTTTAGAAGTGATATAGACATCAAACATGGATGCACTCTATCCCCGATGCTATTTGGGCTATACATTGATAAATTTGGAATATTAGATAAAGATATTTGGGGGAGAAAGGGTCGACTTGACTAAATACGTGGATAAACTTTTGTTATGTGCCGATGACCTAATTCTAATGCGAGAAATAATATAGGATTTGATAGACCATTTTCGGGCTCTAGAGCTCTTTTGTAAGGAAGTAGGGATGTAGGCGAACATCAACAAAATTAAATTAATGATTTTTAACAAAAAAGGGAGGTTTAACACCCTAATTATCAATTTGTAGGAGGATATATTAAAGTAGTGTTAGAATACAAGTATCTCAACCTTGAATTTCAAAACAAGCTCATTTGGGATGTGTGTAGGATGAAAAGGAAACATGATGGTTGGAGAGCTCTTTCCACACTTCAAATTTGATGTAAGAATGCTAAATTACGAGATTGGAAGACCAAAAGGGTCCTTTTTGGGTTACTTGTTGCTCGAGTGTGGGCTAGTGGAACAACGAGTTTAACATGGAGACAAATAGAAAAATCCTAAAGAGTTTAATCACAAAAAATTCAAAATCAAGGATTTATTTCCCTATGAAATCATCCTTGTTGAGACATGTACTTTTCTTTTAGAGGCAATTGCTATGGTTATACTATTATGTTACTTGGAAAAATAGAAAACATTAAGATTTACAAATGGACCACGTCTTTAAAAGATGAAGAGTTTAATGGAATGAAGAACACTTCTATGAAGTAGAACCACAAGTGGATGAGTAAATGGAATATGAGTTTAAGTGTTTTCCCAAATTGTAACAAAGACATAATATTATGCCAATGAAAGGTTTAGAACAACAACGTGGAGGAAAGATGCAAGAAAGAAAAAATGATCACTATATTTGAGTGTTCAACCTGAACTATGAGTATAGTGAAAAAGTATATAGGGGCTGAAATTAAATGGAGAGAAAAAATCCTCATTTAACAATTGGGGACTAGCTTTTAGAGGCTTGGATGTGAGACGGGAGATGGAAATTCCTAAGGAGCGGTGGGAAGAGAGGGTTTGTGTATTTTGTACTATATGGGAGGTCGAAATGGAGGAGCAATTTATTTTCAAAGCTCCTTAATATGCGGACATACTGAGTCAAACATGTGGAAATGTAAAGAGTGGGATTTGTGATAAACTCCCAAGGATTGACCCTTCTTCCTTTTCTACAACTTTGGATGCTTCAAACATTCCAAGGATTGCCCCTTACAAGAACTATGGGGTACTTAAATGGTCAACATATCGTTAGTACAAAACGCAACCACATTTAAAAATTAAAAAAATGTAAACTAAACAAAGCACATATTATCCTTAATCGAGTACATATTAATATTATTGTAATAATTTTCCACATTATGTTCGATAACAAAACACTTCATCATCAACTCAAGTCAAGTTACAAACACAAACAAATTTTAGATCCAAACACTTCATTATTGTTCGGTTTGTTTGAAAAGGTTCAAGATATTAAAGGGGATACATATTGTTGTTTTGTAGACATTTTCTAGGATTTACAGGAGTAAATTATGAAGTGGAATGGAGGAACTAGGGGGTCCCAATGTACTACAAATTACATGACCAAGTCGAGGCTAAAATCAAAATGTAAGCTTGATTGTTCGAGTGTTTTGGAAGTGATATAGGAATCAAACAGTATGCCCTTTATACCCGATGTTATTTGGGTTATATAATGATAAGCTAGAAGATTGGATAAACATATTTAGGGGAGAGGGGATCGACTTGACCAAGTATGTGGATAAAATTTTGTTATGTGTTGATGACCTAATTTTGATGGAAGAAACAATATAGGATTTGAGAGACCATTTTCAGGCTCTAGAGCTCTTTTGTAAGGAAGTAGGGATGTAGGAAAACAACGAAAAACCAAATTCATGATTTTTAACAAAAAAGGGGTTTAGCACCTAATTATCAGTTTGCAGGAGGGTCCCTTAAAGTGGTATCAAAATACAAGTATCTCGGCCTTGAATTTCAAAACAAGCTCAGTTGGGATGTGTGTAGGATGAAAACAAAACAGGGTGGTTAGAGAGATCTTTCCACACTCCAAATTAGATGTAGGAATGATGAATTATGAGATTGGAAGACCATAAGGGTCCTTTTTGGGTTACTTGTTGCTTTGTATGGGCTAGTGAAACAACGAGTTTCAAATGGAGACAATCATAAAAGATCCTAAAGCGTCTAATCATAGATGGTTTCAAATTAAGAATCCAGTTCCCTATGAAATCATCCTTGTTGAGACAAGTACTTTTCTTGTAGAGGCAATTGTTGTGACTAGGTTATTATGTTACTTGAAAAATAGAAAACATGAATATTGACAAAGGGGCTAGGGCTTTAAAAATGAAGATTTGAATGGAATGAAGAACACTTGGATGAAGTAGAATCATAAGTAGATGAGTAAATGGAATATCAGTTTAACTGAATGCCCAAATTATAACAAAGACATAAAATTATGTGAATGAAAGGTTTAGAACAACAATGTGGAGGAAATATGCAAGTAAGAAAATATGATCACTATATTCCAGTGTTCAACTTGAACTATGAGCACGGTGAAAAAGTATACAGGGGCTGAAATTAAATGGAGAGAAAAAAACATCCTTTCTCAATTGGGGACTAGCTCCCGAGAGGCTTAGATGTGAAATATGGAGATGGATAATTCCTAAGAGTACTTTGGGAAGAGAGGGTTTGTGTATTTTTAATATATGGGACGTCGAAATGTAGGAGCACTTCATTCTCAAAGCTCCTCAATATGTGGACATACAAGCCAAACATGTGGAAATGTTGAGAGTTAGCTCCATGGTTTAGCTAATTGAGGAAAAAAAGAATAAAATATTTTGGGGTGTTACTTAACAAAAATTAGAAAAAAAAAGGAACAACTTTATAAATAATATTATGCCTCGAAAATCTTTGAGCATACAATAATTGTAATCGGTGGTCCCATACACTATTGAGTCTCATTAATGTAATTAAAAAAATTCAATTCATCTTGTTTAATATTTTTAAATGCAAAATCAACCAAACAAATTTTAAAAAACCAAGAATTTCAAAGATTAAATGTAGCAAACAATTGATAGAAAAAATATTTTAGAAAAGAAAAAATAGCTAAGAAATTACACTTAAAGTTGTGTAAGTCTAAATTCTAACCAACCGTAGACATAAATTGGTAGATAATGAAAACATGAAAAAACTAGTGTGAATAAAAGGTAAAGTGGTATTTATTTGGAAGAACATAGTTATTTTCTTAGATAAAAACAAATATTAATATTCAACTCTCGACATTGTAACATACCTAGAATGGCCAAGTATCTTCATGAGGTGCTCCAAAATATAGACTAAACACTTAATTTTGGTAAGGTTATAAAATTGCATGATTTTTAGTTTGTTGCGTCTTCTTTAACGATTTACACAAACAAAAAAATGTTTTAATTCAATATTTTAAATTTTTTTGTATTATTAGAGTAGTTATTTTTATTTACGAATTTCAAATCAAATTGAATAAGTTGTAGTCCACTGGTGGTGTGTATGATGGTTTAAAAGGTGTTTGTAGACAAAAAATCTATGCATTTGGGTACATTTCTTCGTCCTAAAATCATGCTAGTATTTACATGATTCATAAGCAAGAAAACTAGTAATTGACAACTCCATTTAGCCTTTTGCTTTCTCTTTTGCAACTTTATTGGCTTTATACATCTTGCACTCTTGTTGACATTTGACTATTTTATTTTTCTATGGTCTCGGACACTAGCATCATGTGCTTCTATCCTCCTAGGCACTCATTTCCTTCTTTACATTTTTCTTATCCTTTTGGATCCATTTCACTTCTTGATTACTTTTTACTACTTTGGGTTAGCCTTCTAGTTGTCAATTATGAAATTCAAACAAGGGAATCATATAAATACACAATTATGTTTTCAAAATAAGGGACCAAGCACTAAGCATTACATATTATCACCTAAGCTTGCATCCAAAGGCACAAGAGCATCAAAGGTATCCATATAGCACACTCATTCAAGGGACAAGGGCTACATTCTTTTGCATACACAACATAGGAAGGGAAGTTTATTATATTCCATCACACCCATTATGTACATTTTCTACATTCTAGATCTAGCCCACTATCACTATAAAACTTACACAAGGGCATCCTAAGGCATCATTCCAAACACTTACACAAAAACTACATGGAGTCTGAAATTTAGTGCGGTGTTCGTTACTAAGTTCACTCTTCGGAGTGATCATCGTGGTCATTCTAGCTCCACATTCTACATTTTATTTATTAGATTTGATGTGGTTAGTGTACATGTGTAGGTAGACAAATTATTTTTCGAGTTACATGTATATTCGGTAATTAAGGGAGAAAAATTAGAGTGATAACTAGGGACTAACAACGAAACTCCTCATGCAGAAGATACCAGCTCCGATCATTCACACTGCAGACACTAGCACCTAGAACAAACACTAATGCCCAGAACTCCTTTCCTCCCATGGGTGCTCTTGTCTCGAAACATTCCCAAGTCTTAAAACCTCTCGAGGAGCATTGATGACACTCTTATCGAGTCTGTTTCATTTATTCACTGTCCAAATCACTTCCACATTACTCGGGGAATTGGAGGAGTCTATTTATCTCCCTCTTTTTCTTATGGTTTCGCATTTGTACATATTTTTTCTTGCATCTTACTATATATTAGTATTTGTATATCATTCATTACAACAGTTAATCGTAATTAGATTTAATTCAATTTATATTAAATAATTTGGTGAACCCATTCCTTATATGCCCATTATCGAGATCTTTCATGGATTTCCCATTGTATATCCATGTCGAACTTTATAATCTCCTCATTAAGCGTGTCCTAGTTGATCTTGGACGTGGTCTTAACATATGTACTATGTCAGTTCTCTATCAAATAAGAATTTCTACTACTCATCTCAAACCATCTACTATTTGTATCTGTGGCTTTGATAATATACCTAAGCAAGTGTTAGGCACAATCTCTCTTCCGCTTACTATGGGATCTTGCACTCTTAATGTTCTATGTCACGTTATACCTCATGATGTTCCTTATACTATCCTTCTAGGCCATCCTTGGTTACATACTATGCATACTTCTTTCTACCCATGCCATAACACATAATGCCCTTGCTACACTTTATTCTATGGATATAGTTATAGTATCTTCCACACCTCATGTTGCTACTCCTTGTTATATCCCTCTTACACATAATGCTCATGAAATTACCTACATTGCACATCCTTCTCCTCTTGGGATACACCATAGTACTGCTGATTTACACGATAAATTATCTATTGGTACCCATGCTACTCCTCCCATTGTGTCTCACTCTTGATACACTTCTATTTATCATATGATTAGTTCTTCCAATGTTACATCTCTCTCCACATCTTCCTCACTACAAGTTAGAACATTGTATGTTGGTTTTATAATGATTCCTAATCCTTACACTTTCCACGATCCTATGCATGACTTATTTACTATGGATACACCTTATCTTGTTACATTCATGGGGGCCATCCAGTCCCCTTTTTCTACATTTGTTTATATGATTATAGAGGCTAGGTCATACTACTTTATTGCTTCTAATATTCCTAGATTGCACTCTTTTTTTTTCATTACTACTAATGAGCATCCAAACATTACATATATTTTGACCCACATATTGATCCTTTTGTTTACACTTAATTTTTCCACTATTGACAACATGAAAAATGCTACACCTATTCTATTTTCTCCTAATGGGTATATTCTTATTGCTTATACACTTCCTATTCATCTAGTTCGGATCTTAGGCGTATCGGGTTTTCCCCTCACCGCATTGACATTATTATTTGGTAGTTTTTGAACTATTCTACCTATTCTCGATTCCTCCACCATGACATGGTATCTCTTGCATCATCACATAGATATCCATTAATCACACACTTGGGGGCATCATAATTTCTCCCCCTCTCGATCACTCTCATCTCTCTTTATTGTCTACTCTTATCTTCTTTACTACACTTCATGATCCATGCTTCATTTCTAATCTTTCTAAGCACTCTTACAATATTTGGTACACACATTGTACCATCATTACCCTATGATGAAATCTTGTGCTATGGTTCACACTTGATTATTGAGGGCACATTTCTTTCATGAACCTCACATTATCTATGTTTCACACTCAGTACTTCACGATACATCTTTTCTAGCATCTACTCTCATGCAACACGCTCATTACCCAATGACATAATCTAGTGCTAAGGTTCACACTTGACTATTAGGGGAAAAATTCATCTACGAACCTCACATCATACACACTTCACACTATGTGTATTCATGATATATATTTCTAGCATCTTGTCTCACGTGTTACACTCATTTCCAAATGACAAACTCTTATTTTATGGTTCATTCTTGATTGTTGAGGGAACATTTATAAATGAAAATCATATCATACACATCCACTGAGGGGAAACTCTACTCCTATCATGCCACACCTTGTATATCACACCATTACACTCATACAACATTTACATATCTTGGTTACATTTATTTTTGCTGGCTTATTCTACTTACATCTCGCACTTTAATTAACATGCTAGACGGATACTCCATATGTCATTATATTTATCATATACACATGCATGTTCACTTGGAATCTGGAAGTGAGTCCAGATCTCTTACACTAAATCCCTATACGATCTGCGAGGCTCTGGGGCATCTACTTTGACTATTATCACACACTACAGATTCTATTATTTCATCACTTACTACTTTTTCTTACTAGCATTTACTTTTCGCTGATATTTACATGCCTTGACATAATATTTATCTTTCTAACATGCTAATGAGTACTTCATGTGTAACATTTTCCTTACAAGACTATATACAACCATGGTTACCTGATACATTTTACGTGCTATTGTTTTCTATTATATGATATTTTTGTGAGCTATGCCCTATGTATTGTGTGATCATTTTGTGCTTTTGGTTTCTTCGCCCTTGATTTTCTTGTGACATTGTAGGTGATGTCCCATGTATGAAACCCATTTTTCATGGCCTATCTTATCTTCTTAGTTGCTTATTACATTGTCTTCTATTACATGTTAGATTTTCTTACACTAACACTTGTACTAGCCTCTTTTGTTTTCCATTCCTTAGTTTCTACCATGCACATCCCCTACCCCATGTATGTATCTCCATTTCCAATATGCATATCAGATCAAGATCATCTCCTTTGGACCACATTCTTGTACATTCATCGCATGTACCCCAAACAAGGGGGCATCTATTATGTGAACAAATCACCCCTACAACAACTCAGAGCTACAATACATATCAACACAAGACGTAATCACCACAAGAATACAATCATGAGAATAGTCCAAAATCAAAATTAGACCTCACACACAGAGCGAACAATAATACCCAGTAGTAGCTAATAGAGCTTGGCACTTGTGTCCTCCCCTAAGTGCTAAAGTTTTGGGGGTAGAAAAATCAAATTCATAGTTCAACATGATTTCAATTATTTTCCGAGAATAGTTCTCTTAAAGACCAAGAACTTACTTCCAGTTACATAATTCAATTTATCAGTACATTTCAATTACAATCGGGACTATTCAGACTAATCAAAACAATATGAACGAATCGAAATGTACCATCTGCAGTGGTGCTTATTTGGGAAGCATTATGGAAGGAGAGAAAAAATAGACCTCTCTCCCCAACACTCTTCTCTTGACACAAGTTCGACAAAAAAATCACATTTGGTGTGAGATCACCTAAAAAACTTGCACTTTCCATGAGATCACCCAAAAAACTCGCTCTTGGCGTGAGATCACAAAAAAAACACGCTCTTAGCATGAGATATCCTAAAAGCCTCACCATTTAGCAAAAAATTTATCAACATCTCCAAACAAATCAGGACAACTTTCTATCTCATACTCTTTTACATATCAAGTGCACACTTTCCTCTTACATACTTTCACACTTTTACTTACTTATACACATGTTACTTTTATTTCTCATATACGGAACTTTGACTACTCTTTCACTCTTATTTTACAGGTCTATCCTTAATACGCAACAAGGAACAACTCACATCAACAAACACAACACGCTACTATGCACACACTTCACCCCTAAGGTCCACTTCCCTTTCCTAGTCTTCACACTTCACATTGCGATCACTCCACACTTCACTTGTCCACTCGACATGCTATCGGCTACACACTTCTCTACAAGGTCATAAGGTATGCATCTTCTATCTACTTTATGCTATCGAGTATTCACTCAATAGCATAAAGTGGGGGAAAATGTAGACAAAAAATATATGCACTTGGGTACATTTCTAGGTCCTAAAATCATTCTAGCATTTACATGATTCCTAAGAAAGAAAAATAGTAATTGAAAACTCCTTTTAGTGTTTTTATTTATCTTCTACACTTTTATTTGCTTTATACATCTTGCAATTTTGCTATTATTTGATTTGTTTTATTTTCTATGGTCTCAAACACTAGCACCCAGTTGGGACACTAGTGTCGAGGCACTCTTGTCCTCCTACAAACTCCTGTCCTTCTTGTAGACATAAAATCATGCACTTTGAGTCATTATTTAGTCTTAATCACATACCACTATTTGCATGGTTCCTAAGTAAGAAACATAGTAATTAACCCATGTATTTGGTCATCTTTTGTTACTTTATATTGCTACTTTCGGTCTTGCATCTTTATTGGCCTAGAATTTCTTTTCATACTTTATTTTTACCCTTTCTCGACTCGGGCACCCAACTAGGATGCCAACGTCAGTGCCCAGATCATCTTTGTACATTGGTCACACTTTTTGGGCCCTTTCGGCCATTTGAACATTTTATCATTTTGGTAGTCGGCCTCTTCAAGTTAATTATGAAATTAAAGTAAGGGAATCATATAAATATAAAGTTATGTGATCATAATAAGGGATTAAACACTAAGCATCTAGTATCTCCACCTAAGGTTTCATCCATCAAAGGCATCTATAGCTCCATTTTTATCCATCTAACTCCATCACAAGGAACAAAAGGTTGGTTCATCTGCATAACACTTCATAGGAGGGGAGTATATTGTTTCCATGCATAAATTATTTACATTCTACATCTAGTTACTTTCTCACTACTCGGAAAGTGCAACTAACACAAGAGCAACATAGGGCACAGTGCACACACACACACACACACACACACACCTAGAACTACATTGGGTCTGAGATGTAGTGCAATGCTCAGTGACAAGTCCATCAATTTGGTAGCTAAGGATAGTCTAAAAAATTCATTTTTATATTACTCTTTTAGGGTTTTGATGCTTTTCTTGGGGTTTTATAGGTGATTTATCTATCATAGGTTGATGATGACTAATGTAATTCAATGACATACATGCGAAAAGAAGTGAAGAAGTACAAAAATATAGCGACCATATCGAAACTAGGTTTCGACCATTTCTACAGACCAGGGTGCCCAATGGTGCCCCTATCCCTTGCCAAGTGCCCAGTCCCAGTCAAATATTCTAGATCTGTAATTTTCAAAGCTCATGTGCAACGATTTTCTATTTCTTTTCAGTCGGTATCCACTGCGACATAGTCCAACAACCTATGTGAATCAACAAAGGCTCTTCTAAACCTCATTAAACATTAGGGTTTCATATTTTCTTGCTTAGTTGGCTTGGGTATTATTTCATTATTCCATTATTCATTTTATTTATTGTAAACTTGCATTAGATTATGCTAGTGTGTTTTACATTTTAAAATAATCATCTTGGTAAACCCGATGTGATCGTTCATTTAGATATTTCTTTGGCACATCATCTTCTCAATAATGGCTCCTCAAATTCCTCAAATTTTTTTTTTCTGATTTACTTAAGATGCATCCTAATTTCCGAGGCTATTATACAAAAAAACCTAGACACCATGTATCTCCCTAGAGATATGTCACCGCATCAAGTGAGTGAAATTTTTGATCATTTATCTGATGACCCTAGTCCTCGTGATCCTCCATCTAATCAACCCATTTTGGAGTCAATTAAAGCTTTACATTATTTATTTCAAGACAAATGTAAGGCTATGGAATCCACAATTACATCCCTCAAATCTGAAATCCAACATCTTAAGGACATTTCCCATGCTCATGTTTGTTCTACTTCTACATCTCATCTTCATTCTATGTCTACTACATGTGCTAATATCATTGTGTTGTTGATGCATAATCATAACACCCCTAATTGTTTGTAACTCGATAGATTAAAACTGTTAGTGTGATTGCATAACATGGAGCTTTTCCCAAAGTGTGGGACTTTGCAATCAGGAAGGCTCTCCGGATGAAGGCCAATTCCTATTCCTCTATTCTAATACACACATTCAAATTGTAGAGGATCTATCCTAAAATATACTCTAACTTGCCAAGGAGACAAGGTTGAAAAGATTACAAGAAATTAAACCTAATCTACAAGAGGTGATGCACCAAAAGGAATGTTGAATAACTTTCCTTGCATGGAAATGAAAATGAAATAAGATTGAAGAGGATGAACATAAAAACAATCAGTTTCTTATCACAAATTCACTCACCATTAAACAAAAACCATTGAATATGCACTGATTAACCAAAATTGTAATGAGAGATCATAAAGATGCAATGAACACAAGAGAGGGTTGAAATTCATCTAAAAAATTATATTATTACTCCACATATTTGATACAGTGCATTACAATGAAAAAGAGGAAAAATTACATTTACAGTTCGAATGGGAGGTTTCAACTCCACAAGATCACTTACATCTGATGGAAGAAGGAAGGGTAAAACGCAAGGTTATCCAACTTTTGAAATGAGCCCCTCCTTACAATATATAGGAAGAATGAGAGAAGGGAGAGAGAGGAATTCAAAATCATTCTTCAACCACCAAAAATGCATTAAAATCACCTGTAACAATAATGGGTGCTACTACAAAACTCATACCTCATGTACTTAACCTTGTTGGAGAAGAAAGGAAACCCATACCTCATCATTTGGGTAGGTGAGAAACCTATCAACACCATCCAAAATGGCGGATTGTATTTATTCATTTTAAATACTTAGTCTCACTAAAATTAAGAAAACTAGTCAAAGTTGTGTAGAGGATATTGAGGGATTTCCAAAAATTATGATTTTGTGCAAATCTGAGCTCCCAGTCAAAAGTTATGGCCATCTGAAGATGAGGGTGCCATTTTGCGATAAATGCGGGTGGTTGGCTCTATTTTTTCAAACTCTGAAATTTCATTGTGACCTCTGAAATCTGAAATTTCAGACTTTTAGGATTCATAAATTTGGTCATTTTGATTTCAGAGTTTTGGTTACTATTCATCGCTCACCCCGCAGCTTGAGAGTTTGGAAATGTTGAACCTTCAAGTCTCGAAATTCGAGACTTGAGTTTGAGACTCCAAAACCATGTCACGTGACACCGTTCATCACTCGAGAAAAAAGTTATGAAATTCCAAAACTCTAAATTCTAAAATTGGACTTGGGTTTGGACCTTTTCCTTTTCGGGGTTTTGGGATTTTGGGTTTGTGGTTTGTGTTTTGGGTTTTAGGATTTCAGGATTTGGGGTTTTGGGGTTTTTGGTTTTGGGGTTTCGGGTTTCAAGGTTTTCTTATCCATCCGGGTGCATGAAACCTCTGAAACTTTTAAGTCTAAATTTTAGAATTTAGGTTTTGGACCTTCAAATTTTTGGGGATTTGGGTTTTATTCACATCTCAACCCAGTGAGACCTCTCGAACCCCGAAAACCTTGAAATTTTAGACTTTCAGGATTCAAAACTTTAGACCTTTTGATTTTTTTCCTTTTTTTTCCACCAAAACTTGAATCAGTAAAACCTCGAAGTCGAAGACTTAGAACTTGGGGGCTCCATTCTTCACTTATCTTGACTCGAGCCTCCTTCAATTTCTTTCCTCCGACATCATTGCCATTGCCAAGCCCGCTGCAACCTGATCGTTAGAATCAAAATGTGAGCTCCCATGGCTAAATGATCCCTCCAATTTCTCAGTGTGCAAGTTCATGTTTGTTCAATTTTTCTAGAGGGGAAAAATTGGATAACATGTACCTCAAGTCATACCATTACTAGAGCCTCCCACCTTTGATTGCAATACTAAGAAACATGACATTCTTACTGAGCTCCTTATTCATCAATTGATCACTTCATGGCCTACTCATTACTATCCTCCTTATTAGCTAGAAAAATATCAACGTCATCCATATTGCAATTATCATCGAATCAATGGATGTAATGAAAATGATTGCTACGCTTTACAATGAAGAATCAAGCATCTTGAGCATCAATTCTTTATCTCATTTACTACCCAACATTCTACTACATCCCCATCTACACTTTTTACATCTCAATGGATTCCTAAACCTAATTCATCCATGTCTAATGAGCACCACGCCATCACTTCTAATGGTTGTTCTATGGAAATTCAAGCACCACTTACGCAATCACCTCCCAAAATTAGTCCACCTTCTCCCATCAAGTCTTCTGCAATGTCATCAATACCACCAAAGATACCACCATTCAAAATTCCTCCACATCCTACTCCACTTTTGTTTCCAATTCACTTTGTCAAAGTAACTACTCCTTCCATTGATCGTCAGGACACATTTCAAATTCTGCCACTATCGCATGGTCCTAATTTTTCTTCCACCATTTCACATAGAATTAGTCTCTAGTAGGTGACTCTTGTCACATTACCCCTTGATGACAAACTCGTGCTCTTGTAGTTCTTACATGACTCTTAAGAGATATTTTATAATAATAACCCTACATCGTCTTTGCATTACATACTTTATGGGCATATCTATATATTACGTAGTCACTCATACATACATACATATATAACCATCTATTGCTATTCATGCATACAATATAATTTATCCTCATTTCTCACATCACTTAATCAATAATACACTATCTATTATACTCATGCATCACCTATTTATCATCAAATAACATGCTTATCAACATAAACTTGGGGGCATCATATTTCTTCCCCCTCTTTTAGCAACATCAGTTGTCTCTCATCATACACATATCACATCTAGTCTTTTACATTCATCATGCATTAGCATTGACATTACCCAATGCCACCCTCTTGAGATTTGGTTCACACTTGACTATTGAGGGCATACTATACACATGAACCTCACACACTACACAATAGACACTACACATCGCACATCTTCACACATCTTATATATATACATCCTACATCCTACATCTTACATCTTATGTCTTATTATTCCTCTACACATCTTATCTTATCTATGCATCTTGCATTATATACTATACACCATACATTACACATCATGGTAGTGCAAATTAACTTGCAGTAATTAATATGTTGTTCATTAATCTACAATCATTTAATTATCAGACTAAGGGACATAGAATTTAAATATTTCCAGTGTTGTATGCACACTTATAGGTGTTTAGGAGGTAAATAAATAAATTTTTGTCACTACAATTTGGGAAATAAAAATGCTTGGAAACAAACTAAATTTAGACTAGAAGTAAATACTATAGCTAAGATAGAACATGTAAACTCAGAATGCTAGATAAAGAAATGAGTTGCTGCTAATCTAATCATGCAATAAATCAAATAAAAAAACTATGGAGGGGGATAACAAACCACAAGTGGGCCCTTCCTTGGGTGCTAATCCCTCCTAAGGCTCATGACTACAACTACTAAACAAAACTCAGAATTTTATTATATTGGCATGAATATTACAACTGGGAATACAACAACCTCTATATTCTACATATATACTACTCTCTAATCTCTATTTAGATCTACATACATTAACTGATTTTATCTTCAACATTAATCCTTTTATTTTTATACCTCTCATCGTAGCGTAAGCGTGAAGAAAAATATTTTTACTAGGAGTTCAAATCATATCAAGTAAAAGATCTCAACCAAATAATCTAGAGACTTAGATGCATGCAATAGAATTAATCAGTAGGTGTTTATATGTCAATCACATAACTTAAGTAACCGATCAGTTCAATCAATCAATTCCTAAATCACAAATTTAATCAGTTAGTTCCTTGTTAAGTTACAATACATAATCATATAGTTGGAGTTGAGTTATATCATATTTCTCATATTTTAATTGTAATTTCTTCTTCCATCAACACGTGAAAACTCAAGTGTGATGTTCACGTTCCACAAGCTTCTCAGGCTCACAAATTCTTTAATATTTGTGGTTTCCTTTGGCTGCACACACTTTGTTGTAGACAAGTTTTTTGTCTACATGAAAGTTACTGTAGACGATCCCTTAGTTGTAGATGATTCCTTTGGCTGCGGATGGGTTCATTGCGTATGGATCCTTTGGCTGTATGTGAGTTTCTACATATAACAAGTTTCTTGTAAACAAGGTTGGCATCATATAAAACATCATTCAAACATCTTATTGTAATCAAGAGAATAAATGCGTACTCACAATACCACAAAATAAAGTTAACTAGTAATAACTATATTAATTAATATTCATGCCATAAGTTCAGGTTATAATGAAATGCCTTAGAAATATAATAGGGAATACAAGTATAAGGCTTCAAATGGTTCAAAAATATATATAAGATGAGTTGTTTAGAAAGAGATTTAAACAAATTATCACACCCGCAAACTTAACTTCTTGAATTTCATCATTCGGGGTTTTAGGATCTTCAAATTTTTAAGGTTCTTTAGGTTTCTTAGGTTCCTCTGAATGGTTCTGCATAAGCCTCTCGAAATATCTTGAGTAATTTTCCCTCTAGGCTCTGTGAATAAGTAACCTCCATTCATCCTATACTTATTCATGACTCTGTCATGTATTATTTCATCCAAGATCTTATTACCAGACCAATGTGGTATAGGAAAGTGGAATATTGGTGGGTGATAACCAATTGGAAACCAAGTTTTTGCACATGCAATAGAAAGATCAATATATGCATTCACTCTTCTTAAATTTGGAATGATATTATGATAAGAGTGCATTTATTTCTTTTGCATCTCAAGGGACATCTCGTTCAATGCATCCTATAGGCATATACTATCTCTCTTGCATTATATTTAATCTTGTCCCTGACTTCCTCATGAGCTTCTTTCCACATCTTCCATACCTTGTTTTTGATTTTCTTGTTCTCCATATACTTACCATATTATTCAATAACTTCCTTATTATTATTAGCTTCTACCCGATCATCAATGGTTGTACCTTTGCCAAGTGCTTGTACTCTTCCATTTGTCTCTCCCTATCCAACTCATTTAGAAAATAAGAAAAAAGTGCTTTAACTGGAACATATCCAATGTAGAGGACTAGAATCCAATCCCTATCATACTCAAGATCATAATTATACATGTAGAGTTCACAAAGTAGAAGCTAAATTTCATGAGTACTATTCAAATATAACCTAAAGAAGTTCCTATCTCCACTGATGTCAAATGGCATGTCAGAGTTGATACAGGTAAGTTTGAGTTGCAAATACTTTTCCTTTAAGAAAATAACATAGACATTAGAAGGAGGCTTATGTTTGAATATCTCATGGGCCACCTTAATTGTCTCTTCCTTCTTCTTCTTTAGCCTTCCAATTTCTTTGTCCTTTTCCTTAATTTCCTTGTCTTTTCCTCAATTTATTGTTGGTGCTGGAAGATGAGTTCTTCTTTTATCTTTCCCATTTTCCTTGTAACCTATTAACATAGGTTTCAAATTGATACACTTAGTAATATAGTAGCGTTGTTTGTATTTCCATGTCCCTACAAACTAGTTTGACATGCTCTTGTATAAATGATTGTTGTAGGCCAACATGTAGTGTCTTCTTTGACACTTTATCAATTATTTCATTAGTCACTATATGAATGTGTTCATGTCTTGCCTCGATTTCCACATACATGTTCTCCTCCTCAATTTCATGGAAAATTTTCTCAATAAATTCTTCAACATCTGGGGCATATCTTCACCAATTTCTAGTTCATGAATTGTTTGGTCGTTTCCTCTTCCATCCTCTCCTCATGACATTTGGTTTTTGGAACCATCTCCTCAGTTTCCTTTTCAAATTATTTTCCTTCATGCTCTCCATGACTCACACCAGCATGAAATTCCTCTGCATGTTCCTCCATGTACTCTTTAGGGAAATCTGTGTAATTTCTCCATCACCTTCTTCTCCTTTTCTCCCCTCCAAACCCTCATCAGTTCCTCCCTACTCAATATCCATTGGTATGGCCTCAATGTTATCTTTTGCAACTTCCATATCACTATCAAGTGATATGATCTGATTTTTTGTTGGGTTGGAGGTTTTGGCCTTCTAGTATGTAGCCTCTGTGAATGCCTTGATTGTTTAGGAGTGGTTTTGGAAGATTTACTTTTATTGTTGGAAGAAGATGACTCAGGGGTAGAAATTTCTAGGAGGTTTTCAAATATAAATATTCTCTTAGGTGATATTGGCTCAGGGTTTTGTTGAGAAGATGGTAAATTTTCAGAAACAACGAGAAGTTGAAGCCACCGGGTTCAATTGCATGGGTGGAAGAACTTCTGGTACTTATTCTCATATTCTTGATGTTTCCCAGTAATTCATCAATGAGTTTAGCTCTTGAAAAATCACCCCAAATTATATCATGGTATTCCCTCTGTAGGGTGTGTTTGATTATCAGAGTGATGAGGTAGTGATGTGACATAATAGGCCTTCCCCTCTATTCTTCCTTACTCATATTTTTCAAGATCTCATTTAAGAAATTAGGCACATTGACATGCCTATTATTCTTCAGATGATTGAGTAATTTGAAGTGGACTATATTTATTCTAGAATACCTACCTTCGTAGGTAAAATAATTGATAATGTAGTTTGCAATTTCATCCTAGAGAGGTTTGAGAGAGGTTTTGTATGTACCTTGGTGATCATTGATGAAGAAATCATCCTCATTAGTGAATTCCCATCTAGCTACCTATGGATTGGCTTTCTTAGAAAAGGGTTACACCTCTGCAAGAAGTCCAATCACTGTAACCAAGATGTCATCATTCAATTTCAATGATAATCCCTTGATCTTAACCTCACCATATTTGAGTGTAGCAGAAAATTCTTCAACCATAGACTCATTAAAACCCTAGAATTTGGTAATATAATCCACCCATTCACTTTTTGGAAATATAGTGGAATTTGTGGTTGATAATTTGGGAGTGCTTTGTCATCTCATGGGGATTAAGTTTCCCCCATTTCAATTATGCAACTTGATTAGCTCTACTAATGCAATCACACAGTTTTGGAGGAATGATGCAAAAATTGGATTATGAGGGATTGTTTGGAATACCTTGTTTTTGAATTTTGAGATCGACTCACACAACACAACAAAGGGAAATGCATTTAATTGATTTGATTGCAGCAAGTGTGTGAGGTAAAGTGGCATGATGGAGTGGGATGATGTGTAATTACACCTCATAACTTAAAGGTGGTGGTGATTTATCAATGCAAATAAAGACATGATATTGTGGCATAAATACTAATTAATAATAATCATACTAATCATACTTTAATAAAGTGGTAGGAATACACTTATCTCAAGGCATATTTAAAATGATGATTGGATATGCTTTATTTGCACCCTGCTACATGTTGGTTTTTGCTATGATGTTGTGGATACGGGTATGATGTTACAAGCATGTGTCACATTTGTATTGGAGGATCCTTTCTTAAATCAGATAACTCTCGGAGAGGGAATGCTGACTTGTTGGGGTACCAACTATCTTGATATTCACTCACATGCATAGATATCCCTTATTTTTTTCATGCAATAATGAGTTATGCCAAACATGAAAACAAAATAGATACTTTCTTCATGTTGCTCTAAGTGGAATATCCAATCTTTGCAATATCTCCCTGTGTCAGAGACTATGCACTCTTGAAAATATATACATAAAATCTTGCAAATTTTTTTTATAAGAAAATAAAATGTGTTAACCGAGTGTTGTTGATCACCAAGAGGGATGATCACAACTCTTTTATTTTTCCCTTAGAATATTCAATAAGATAAATATACCAAGGCCATTGAAATATCTCAATAATCTAAAATGTCGAAGATGAACCCATAGGCTCAAAGTCTAATCTTAATTATGATGTTCTAATTTTCATCTTGTTTTTCCCTCCTCTGAACTACTGCATGAAGGTACTTTCGCCGTTTCCTTCTTCTTGTACAATCTCAACACATGGCCATTAACCAATAGCTTGAACCTTATATGATCTATGATTTGTGAGTTCCACATCTTTATTGGAAAATATTTTCTCAATCTCATATGGACCTAGCCACCTTGTCCGAGTTTTCCCATGTGTTCCTTATACTTTTGGTTGAATAAGAGTGCCTAGTCACCTTCTTGAATTTCCTTGTGTTGGTGCTCAAATTAGTCTCACCCCATTTGTCATTGAAATCCCTCATTTTTCAGCCTCTGTCACATTTTTTATCTCCTTGTGTTGGTGCTTAGAAAGACTCTTTCCTCCATTTAGTTCTTGTGATCAATCCCTTATTTGGTTGAGGATCACTTAAAGGTCCAGAATTTTTTTTTCATTTCTCTGTCCATCTGAAGGAGACTGTCTCGGACCTTAGACACATGGCACCTTCTGCTAAACCTTCAACTTTTTAACAGACTCGCCGAGATGAGACACGTGTTGAGCCCGTGCTTGTTTGGGGTCTCTACTTTTGGGGACCATCTCAAAATGCGCCATCGAGACACGTGGCAGGTGGGGAGATGGAGAAATGGAGCTTTGGGGTTATTTAAGGTTTTTACCTTTTGTAAAAGGGGATAAAATTGTAATTTGGAGAGTGGCCCCACCATTAAAGTAATACCAAAGCATTAAATAGTAAAAAATGGAGTGCGGTCTCGCGGAGAAAATGTGGAAATTTTTCATTTTTGGAAAATAAGTATAAAGTGAAAAAATGAAGTGTAGGTCCACTGGGACCCACATCGAAGCTAAAGGTAGAAGGGTGGAGCTGGGGAAAATTTGGAAAATTTTCCTTTTTCCAAAAATGAGGTAAAATAGCATAATCGATCCGTGGTTCCTCTGGGACCCACATTGAGACATGTGTCAAGCCTGTTTTTTAAAGGTAGAGGGGTAGAGAAAAATGTCATTTTTTTACTTTTTTCTAAAAGTTATAAAATGTCAAAAAGTGCTCGAGTCCATTTCCAATCACATTTTTCCATGTGGAAGGCTCAGATCAAAATTTGAAAGAAAAGATCAATAGTAGCTATGCATTTCATTTGATTTTGCCACCATTGAAGCTCCAAGATGTTTGGAGATGCATTTTTTGCATCATTCTTCATCAATTTTTTGGAAAATTTGTGTCGTTTTGGTCTGCAAAGTTTAATTGAATCAATTTGGGAGCTCAATTTGTAAATTTGAAGTACTTTTGAAGTGGATTTTTTTCTTAGGCTCGTGCAAAAATGCAAAACACCAGATCTAGAAGTTGCAAAGTAAAATTTCAGAGGAAAAGAGGGAAAAAGGATGAAATGATGAAAGTGTAGGCGCAAAAGGTGAAAAAGGCATTTCCTCGAGAGCAAAAAGGGATGACCTGTCAAGTCCAACTATGCAGAGGCTTCGAAAAATGATTAAAAAGGGGATTTCTCACATGATAGAATTAGAATGATTAAAGGGACTCCCGAAAAGTTGTGGCATGACATCCTAGTCATTAGTCGAGGGCCCAAGAAACATGATCAGTTCACAATTGGTCCACTTGGTAGATTTTGGATATGAATTTGTTAAACGTCATTTCTGAAACAAATTGGTAACAAGCAAAGGTCCCTCAAATATTATTCTCTTTTGGGGGGAAAATTGAGTGGGAAAAAATGTATAAATGCAATGAGAATACTCTTGCAAAAAGTCGAAGTATGAATTCTTGAGATTTTTTTGAAAAATCCATCTTACCGAGAGACCAAAAGACGAGATTACTCGTTATTTTCTACGTGTTATATTTTCTGTCATGTAATTTGGTTATAGATGTATAGGCATTGATAAGCACTGAGATTTCTCTGGAATCTTTCCCCTACTAATGAATCTAAGCAATTTTGGAATTAATTTGTGTCTAATCTCTAGCAATTTTGTGTCTGCTTTATTTTTAGAATGTCTGCAACTAGTTTCTTTCATTCCTATTGCAATCTTACACTGAATTTTTTGTGAAATCACACAGGATATCGTCCATGTGAAAATATAATGGTATTTGTAATTTCATTTCAAGAAGATCCTTCATCTTGGATGAGATAAACAAATTTAAAATCAATTCACTTGTCATTTGTTGATAAATATTATCTGTAAGTCTTTGGGTGTACCTTATGTGTGATTAATCAGAAACTTTAGTTTTTAATCAAGTCTTCTAATTCGAGCCTTCATGTTGGAGTCTCAAAGATTATGTGAAAATGTGTTGATCTGGGCCTCCATTGAAGCACACCTTCTAGTTGAAGGAACGTCTTGACTGTTCTGAAGCTTTTCGTTGTGAAGTTGTTCATTATTGTGAAGTCCCTCCAAAGATCCGGTATAATCAACTTTATCCTGCTTCATCTCCCACCAAAATCATTTAAAAACCATTGATCCACCCTGAACTACCCCTGTTTTCCTATGTATCAACAAAGGAACAAAATCTACTTGCAAAAATATGCAGAACAATCAGGATTTCTTAATGTCTTTAGTAACCTTTTCCTTGTATTGAAAATATCTCCATAATTTGGAAGTGACAACTCGTGAGAGTCAGATTTGGTGTGTTGATCATATTTTCCCAAGGTCTTCTCTATAAAATTTGTGTAAAAGAAAGATTTACCAGCATTCTTCAATAACAGAGGTTACAAAATAGGTTCTCTTACCTTGATTGAGAGGCACAACCTAAAATAGTTAGGATAAGATCACATCCTTGTAGGGTGCTACCCACTTCTTTCAAAGCCTGAGTACTAAAAAGTCAGATAGATTGCTTCCCTGGCTACCAAACAACATACATAATGATCTATCTGCCTCTAAGTGTCTTGTTAAATCCATGATGTTGCTTGGCCTTTGAAGGAGATTAAATCTGGGTACCAACATCTTTTCTTGATGAACATGTCATGCCATTTGATCCTTTTCTTCTGCACTACCTCTATATTATTCATAATTTTCCTTCTCATTTCATCCAACTCATTGAGTTGGAGAATCCTCTACCTTTGAGATCTAGAAAAATCTATGCCTAGTTCAAGTGTATTCCTTAGTGTCTTGTGCTCAAATTTAATAGGGAGAACAACAATCTTACCATACAAAATATCGAATGGTGTGAAGCTAGTTGTTGTCTTCCACGTTGTGTTGAATGCCCATACTACCTCTGGAAGTATTTCTGACCAATATTTCCTATGGAGTGCAATGGTTTTTGTCAAGATAGCTTCTATCTCCCTATTTGTCACCTCTACTTGGCCATTGGATTGGGGATGGTATGGTGCATACTTTCTTTTCTGATTTCATACTCTTTAGCTAGATTAGAAATTACATCAACAATAAAGTGTGTACCTTGATCAATAATAATTTCTCTTAGCACTCCATACCTTGTGAAGATGTGATCATAGAGAAACTTGGATACTTTCTCACTCTTTTGACTTGGTAATTCCTTCACCTCTGTCCACTTAGTTAGATAATTTGTGCATACCAATATGTATTCCTTCTACTAAGATTTAGGATCTATAGGACAATGAATTCTAAGCCCCATTTGTCAAATGGTTGTAAGACTAATTGAGGCTGCAATGGCATCCCATTTGATCTATTAGGATTTCCATCTCTTTGACATCTATCACATCTCTTGGTGTATAGTGATGCTTCCTTATGCAATGTTGTCCAATAATAACTGTTGTCAACACCTTTTGTACTATTCTTTCTGTAATAAAGTGTCCTCCACATGGTTCATTGTGGTAGGCTTTGAGGACATCATATATTTCCTCATCATCTATACATCTTCTCATGACATGATCTTGCCCTATGTGAAATAGAAATCCAGCTATCCAAGAAAAATGCACACTCTTTTCAACTATGTATTTATTTTCAGAATATAAGTAGTGTGGAGGTGTTTTACCTGAAACTAGATAGTTGGTTATGTTTGCATACCAAGGAATTTTTTTGGAGATAAAAATAAATTCTCATCAGGGAAAGAGTCATCAACTACTTGTTCTTCATCATTAGTCTCCATTCTTGAAAGAAAATCTTCTACCACATTGTCCTTTTCAGGCTTATCCAATATTGTGACATCAAACTCTTGTAGAAGGAATAACCATCTGATACTCATGTTGCTTACTAGCGGTTTATTCATAATATATATAATGAAAGAATGATCAGTGTGAATGAACACTAGATAACCTATGATGTAGTGCCTAAAATTATTGATAACATACAAAACTACTAAGAACTCTTTTTCTATGGTTTGTGTAATTAAGTTCAACATGCTACAAGTTCTTGCTAACATAATAAACTGCATATTTTAGAACTCTATCCTTATATCCTAAAACAACTCTAATGGAATGGTATGATGCTTTAGTATGAATGTGGAAAGGTAGAGTCAACATTTGCTTCAAGGTTTATAATGTAGCCTCACATTTTTCAGTCCACTCAAAGGCAACATCCTTCCCTAGTAGTATAAACAATGACATTGTAATCTTGATGAAGTCTTGGATGAATATTTTATAATAACCAATATGGCCTAGGATACTCCTGACATCATTTTGTTTCTTTTTCTTTGGAAAATTTGTTATAATAGACACCCTTGTTGGATCGACCTGAATTTCATCATAATAAAGGTAGTGTCCAAGAACTATACCTTCAAACATCATCATGTAGAATTTTTCATTACTCAAGGACATGTTTTTCTCTTTTTATCTCTTCAAGAATTTGTCCAGATTTTGCATGGCTTCTTCAAAACTGCTGCCATGGACTATGAAATCATCCATGTATACCTCCATACAATCATTTGTTAAGTCAAAAAGATACTCAAGTCTACCCTCTAGAATGTAGAAGGTGTGTGTTACGCAATCTAAAAGGAAGAAGCTGAGTAAGTATAAGTTCCCCATGGATATGTGAAAGTGGTTTTGTCCTGGTCTTTTGGTGTAATTTGAATTTGATTATAACCATTATATCCATCAAGAAAATAAAAATATTTCTTACCAGCCAAAGTGTCAAGTACCTAATCAATGAAAGGTAGTAGAAAGTGATATTTTTTTGCTGCATTTAGTTCTCTATAATAAAAAAATCCTCCATTTTCCATTCTTGTTTGGTACAATGATAGGGGTGATACCCATTAATTGTCTAAAATTAGATATATAAATCCAACATCTAGTAACTTCTTCAATTATCCTTTCACAATGTCTCTCACTACTTTGTTGATTCTCCTATGTGGCTGCCTGATTGGATTGCAATTTTATTTTATGTAAATCTTATGAGTGCATAACTTAGGATGAATCCCACACATGTCACCACAATTCCATGCAAATGTTGTCCCATGATTTTGAAGAAGAGTTATTAACAACATATCTAGTTGCATACTGAGCATCTTGTTCACGTTTAATGGACTTCCTAAGGTTATCTCCACTTGTTTGGAGAGATCAGACATTGAACATACATTTCTTCTTACAAAATTTAGTATACAATCATGGGGAAGAATTTGATGGAGAATACAACTCTTATATAGAATTTCCTTGGTGATTTACTGTAGTAGAACTTGATTCAAAGGAAATTTTAAACACCTTAATTTGTAATCCACTTCTTCATTTCTTCCATAGTTATTCTACAAGACATTAGAGAGAGGAAAAAATATTACTCTTGTCCTTCAATTGTGTAGAAATACTCCAAAATCAAGAGTTGTTGTATAGAGTTATGATCTATTTCTGGTTCATATACCCAAATGGTTTGATCTTTATCATTAAACGACTGGGTAGGAGGGCATAACATTAAATTTTAAGTACCACTTCCATTAGAAATAATTATGTTTCCAGACCTGCAACCTATGAATGTATCAACACTAACCAACCATGGTCTTCCTAGGATGAAAGGATATCCTCCTAGACTTGTTTTTCATTGAAGAACAATAAGGTCATCAGGGTATTCCCAAGAGTCTACTACCACAACTATGTCTTCAAGTAATCCTTCAGGTTTTAGTGTTGATCTATCTACAAGATGTAATATTATAGCTGGTGGCCTTATTCCTTCTAATTTCAGATCATCCATAATTTGCTTTGTCATGACGTTAATGGATACCCCCAAGTTAATCAAAGTGTTCTTTATTGTTGTGCCATTAATTGTAACATTTAATGATGGAATTCTTGGATCTATATATTTTGTTAAAATTGAATTCCCAAGCATGATATCAGCTAACCTGTCTAGTAACTTACACAACAAATGGATCCTTATCTTTCTACCTAGTTTTTAATGCATATATCCTTAACCAACTTGTTGTAGATGGGAACATCCTTGATGGCTTGAATAAGAGGAATTTTAAAACAAATTTCTCTTAGCTGATTGAAAAATCGAAGCAGAATCTAATTTGAAGTTAGTCTTCTTTTCTTGTAATCTCTCTAGAAATAGTGGTTTATTTGTTTATACTTTGCCCTTGCTAGAACTCTGTTTAGGTTGCTGCAGATTGTCTTGTAGCATGTTCTAATTTTTTTGTGGATCAAGTGTAAAAAATGTTGTTCATCTGTAATCTCTATAATGGTGGGTCCATTTGGTGGGAGGGGGTGTTCTTCCTAAGTGGAGATGGATATTATTAACATAAATGGAATATGTATGGTATTGAGATGGTTAATTGGAATAGGGTAGTTGAGTAACTTTATTGTTGGGATTAGGTGTTGGTTGAGATGGTAACTGAGTTACTTTTGGCTGAGAGCTAGGTTGGGGATTTTAACATCGGGATTTTTTCCGTGGATAAGGAGGTTTTTGGTAAGATTGTTGGTAATTAGGAGGTGGGTTGTTCCATGAATTCCCTCCTCTCTAAGGTTACTTCCATGATTGAGGGATTGTTTCCATTGTTGTTGGCCTACAAATTGAGGTTTCCATTGTTGTTGGTATTGGATAGGGTATGGATCCCAACCTTGTTATGGATTATCCCAAGGTGGGGGTTGCATATATGGATTATTAGACCAATTTTGAAATGTTGGCATAGGGTCTTGTGACATACCTCCTTGTCTTGGCAGCCACGGTTTTATTTGAGAAACATAAAAGACTTGTCCATCCTTTGTCTCCAACATCTTGAATTCAGGTGAAGCCTCCCTTTCTTGTGCAATGTTGGCCAATCCTATGCATTTGCAGTCAAATTTCTTCCTTTTACATGCATGACATAACTCTGTGAGTGTTGCCTCTACATCTTCTCTTTTCTTCTTAGCATGTAAAGCATCTAATTGAGTGGCCATGTCATTAACAATATCCTACTTCATGTTCTTGAACATGTTGACAATCTTTGACTTGGATATGTCCCCAAATTTTTTTGGTAGCTGATGTATACACCCCAAAATTACTCACATATTCCTAGTCCTATTATAATATACCCTATAAGTGATTAATTAATTAATTCATACACATTGCACCCTTTGGATTAATTAAATTAATCCCATGTATCCCTAGTACCCCTTTAGCTAAGTTAACTATCATTTTTTAATTAAATGATTAATTAATTAATTGTGTACATCCTAGTCAACAACCACTTGGAATCCGCTTGGACTCCACATCCTCATCTTAGTTAACCACACTTCTAGAGTCCAAGAAAGGTGGGGGAAATTGAATTACATATACAATAACCTTTATGGATGAAACTTCTACAATTAATTCCATTATTGCCCCTAAATCTTTGTGTAATTGCTGCAACCTCCTCCAATGTTATTTTTAGTTTGTGCATTCAACCATGTTCAACCAACTCCCAACCACTTCTACCTCTATAAAATGTAGGATTGTACTATCCCAAATCCTCCTCAATAGTTTGCAAGAAAACTCTGAAAATTTACATTCGAAGCTTTCCAACCGTTCCTAGCAATTACATCCCAAGTTTGGAGAACATTCAATAGCACCCACATCCATTTACAAGGTTCACAAATGAAGTTTCTACAACCTTACTGAGGTTTTCACTAAAGGATTACATGGAGGTTTGCATTGTGTTTGTTTATCTTTCCATTATTGTGATTTTTCCTTGTTTACATTTTGGCACACCCGGTGGGACTTGAACCTAAGTCACCTTCCCATTTTCACTCCTTGTTTGGATTCTACTTTTGTCCTCATTTCATATTTCCAAGTACACTTTACTTGGATTATTTTTCACCTCCTTTTCAATATCCCAAATACTCCTTATTTGGGTTTATCTTCTATTTTGTTCACTATCTCCAAATTTATCCTTATTTGGACTTGACATTTACTTCTTTTTCTCGTCATCTTTTCTCTTCATCATCATTCATTCACTATAATTAATTTTACTATCTAAATTCCCCCTTTTGAAACTTTCATCTCTTTTTCATCTTTTTAATCTTTTTATCCTCATTGCACTCTTCATTTGACCTTCTTTCATTCATTTGGAAAATTCTTCCATATTTCATACTTACTACGATTTTTGAGTGTATTTCCTATTTCATTCTTGACTTACAAATTTGGATTAAATTTCCCAAAGTTTAATTTTCCACATCCTTTTGACATCAAGTCTTGAGTTATGGATATCCACGTTCTCGCTCAAGCATTTTAATCTTACGAATCACATCTTGACAGTGTTATATTCCACTTTATCACGATCATTTCCATTGCATCTTATCTTTCCTCAAATATTTGATACTTTCATCTTTTCTTACATGTTTTAGTTTTACATCATCATTATTAAACTATATATGTTTGGTTTCTTCACATTTCTAACTTGAAAAACTCCTTATTGTGTTTTATACACTTCATCATATTTGTTATTCCCAATGTTTACGTTGTCAGTATTTGAGTCTTATCCTTTCATTAGAATCTTCCTTATTAACTAATTCTTATTAAGGGTTGAGCACATCACATATGATTTGAATTCTTTTTCAGGCCCTCTTCCCATCTAGCATTCACTTTTCTAGTGGTAGAGTACATTTAAAATCAATCTATCCTCGCTCCTCCATTCTAACATTCACATTGTTAGAGGTTGAACACGTTTGGAATTTTGTCACTATAACCCTCCTCCCATATAGAATTCACTTTATTAGTGGACGAGAAATTTCACCACATTGAACCACTCTTCCATCTTGTCATTCACTTTGTTAAGGGTCGAGTTTATCAATCACTTTCACACACTTCCATCTTGACATTAAATTTGTTAAGAGATTCATCATTCATATCTTCCAAATGTCTTTCCCATGTTAGCATTCATTTTTTTAAGGGACAAGTTATCACCAAAATTAATCACACACCTCTCTTCCATAGTAACATTCACTTTTCTATGGGTTGAGTTATCTTGCACATCTATTTTTTTACTCCCCCTCTTTTAAAAATTGTGGGAACATGATGTCGAGATTATATTCCTCTTGGAAGAAATGAATGACATCGAAATCCTTATGGAAATTTTGATAGTGACAATGACCAAAACTTTGAGGATGATCGGAATGATATCTCTCTAGAAGAACAATCCCACGTCAAAAATATATTACGTATGAATAAATACCAATTTTTTCTTCATCTTCTTGCGATGGGAGAAAAATTACGCTCTAATTTTGATGAGGATTTTATAAAAATATTACTTGGAAAACCACCACCCAACAAGGGTGAACCTTTCATTTTGAAAAATAATGATGATGGGTCAAGCCCTAGTCACATAAACAACGATGATTGAGAAAAATTCCACATTGAACAATACCAAAGAAGATTAATCAAACAAAGATAAATCTAACGTAGGGAACAAAGAAAAATTTGACGTAGGGAATAAAGACAAATTTGACTTAGGGATTAAAGGAAAATCAACTAATTCAGCCATTGATCCCACTAAATCCCTTAGAAATCAAATTAATGAGATGTATAAGTAACTCTCTATCCTAAATTCCAAAGTCACCAATGAATCCCATAATAACAAGGCACCAAAGTAAACTAGTGACGATTCATTTAAGAGTCATACCGTGCACACCAAAGATAAAAAAATCTACAAGTGATGGTTCCTTATCTTTCTTGTAGAACAACTCAACATTTTCCCAAGAATGGAAAATGATGAAGGACACCATCTTAGGCATGCAACATCAATGTAACCAATTTAACTTTGAAGAATTGTGTCCTTACCCCTTCGATAAGGACATTTTGTGCATACCCTTTCCCAAATCTTTTGAGATGCCCAAGTTTGATAAATACAATGGCAAGAATGATCCTCGAGAGAACATCAAGGAATTATATATGGCTTGCCAAGAGGTGTCCTATAGTTATGTCTTCTTAATTCATCTCTTTCCATGAAGTCTAGGTGGACACGACTTGGAATTGTTTCTACACCTCTGTAAGGGTTTAATACAAACTTTTGTGGACCTCTTAGAGAAGTTCATTAAAAATTTCTCATTCAACCTAGACTTTAAAATTACAATCATGGATTTGTGTAATGCCAAAAATGAACAAATGGAACCTTTGCACAATTCCTATAAATATGGCATGGGATTGATAGTCACTTCCCATGATCCATGCCCGAGAAATAGCTTGTGAGCATATTTGTACCTAACCTCAACAACGAGCTATCCTTTCACATGTAAATGCATTGCCTTAATACTTTTAAAGAAGTTATTGAGAAAGGATCGCAGATTGAAAAATCCCTTATCGTAAAGGTTTGATCAAACCTCATTCAAAGGATAATGGGAAACATAGTAAACATCCTAATATCTCTCACCAAGACAAATCTAAACATGTTAAGCACAATCGTAATATGCTCAATGATTGTGTTACAAATAACCGTAATGTCCATAGTGTCTAAAACACTTAGACTAAACCAAATAAAGGTAAACAACCTCTTGTTGTTTCTAGAAAAGAGGTTTCTTCCTCTCATGATTCTAAGCGGCGTTGTTTCACTCCTTTGGGAAAACATCTTTCAAGTGTCCTCCAACAACTCATTAATGAAAACATGGTTACCTATCCTATCACTAGACCTTGAGTTGAGGAAGAACCTGAGCCCACTTGGTATAAAGATGATACTTATTGTGATTTTCATCACATTGATGGTCACACAACTGATTGGTGCTTTCGCTTATGTATATTTTTCCAAGACCTCATCGACAGTGGGGATATCGCTATCAAGAGCCATCACCAAATAAAACACCCAACGGAAATCTCAAAGTGTTCTCAAACCCATTTCCTAAACATGGCGGTGATAGTGAAATCGCTGACAAAGGTTCCTCTGCCAATAACACTGATTACAATTCAATTATCTCATTTATTGAGGAATTACCTTATACAATGGTGACCATTAAATTCAAACCTTCGAGTAATGATGTGACCACACGCCAAATGAATATGGGGTTTCTCGTGTAAAAACAACCTTCTATGTCTTCTACAGAGCCTCAAACATCCAAACCAAAAGCTCTTTCAAATAAAAAGTCAAACTTTAATGCTAATTCTCCCACTCTTGGTCAAGTATAGCTTCATCAAACATCTAGCAACCTTGCAATTGCATCTCTCTTTAATGTAACTATTAAAAGTGTCACCTAGCTTTCAGGACAATCTCACTCATGCTCTTCATGAATTAGATGTTTCTCCTACGCTCAATGTTCAATATTTTTAGGATATGATCCCAAACCTTACACCTGAAATTCCTATCCTATATTTTGGCCCTCAAGATATGTTGAACCCAAATCTAATTAACAATAACTCCTTGTACATCAAATCCTACATTACAGACCATAATGTCAAGAGAGTTCTTATCAAAAATGGAGTATTTCTTAACATATAATCTATAAAAATGCTCTGTTACCTTGGTCATACAATAGATGAATTAGATGCTAATATTATTACCATTCATGGTTATGATAATACCAAGCACTAGTCATATGGTACCATCACTCTTCCCATACAAGTAGGCTTGCAGATCCTCAAAATTGTATGTCATATCCTTGACGTAGAAACATCGTATAACCTTCTTCTAGGTAGACCTTGGATACATGTGATGCAGACGTACCTTCCACCTTCCATCAATGAATAAAGTTTCCACATAAATATAGAGAGTTCACCTTGCTTGGCAATATCAACCCCTTTGAATACTATAATTTTTTCAAAGCAAGGTACAAAAAAGTAAATTATTGTCCATCTACTGATAACACAATTGAATCTAGTACAACCCCTATTGCTACCAACCGTATTAACCCTGAAATAATATTTTTCCCTCATGCTTCCACTTCTTCTTCCAAATAATCCACATCTAAGGATTCACCGAGGTTACTATACGCACCCAAAATTGCACCTACTAGATTATTCAAAAACAGTTTTAAAAGTCCCCAATGATGATTCATGTCTTTTAAAAAGGTGTTTGAGCTCCTTAACCTCTTTCAGAACTTATATTTGTAGCCTAGTTTACCTTACTTAGCCATTACATTCTTTTCCTTAACTTTTGGCATCATTTTCCCACTATTTTGGCCTTAAGTTATAGAACTGTTTGCCCTACGGGCAATGTTCTGTAACCACCATCCCGGGAAGGGTGGCGGTTATCTAACTAAGGACATATGTACAAAGTGGAGGTCATGCACACACTTTTTTTCAGAATTATTTATCTGTGAATTGGATGCATGGTGTTTCACTCTAGTTCACTTTTAGTGCACGTTTGTGATTCAATTTAGCTAATTTTAGGCTTGATTGATTCGTGTTTGCATCCTCTTCCACTTCTAATTGTTGATTGAGTGTTTAACTCCCCCTTCATGCTGTGATTTGGAACTCTATTGCTTCTAAATGGATGGAATATTTCCCAACAAACCTTCTATAAAACAATCACTTGTTCTCAAGTAAATGGCCAAAGACTATTTTGTGTATTCTTGAATTGTTGAGCTACCATATTCTTGCTGTAAATTGCATAGCCAAGCTCTATTCACTTGTGCTATCTATCTTCCACATACATTTCTAAATGATTACTATCAAGCTACCATTGCTCCAATGCCTTATCATTGTTTCTTCTACTACATTCCCAATCCCTTGGACTCACATGAACACAGGATATTGAAAAGAAAAAATGAGGGGAAAAATCATAACACAACTAGATTTTCCACTACTCTATATTTCCAGGTTGGGGTTGATGTTAGTTTTCTTCATTTATTCATATTATTGTTTCTGAATCGTACACACACACACACAAATAGAGTAAAAGAATTTAATTTCCTCATTGCAAATAGTTAAGTCAATTTCAAAGAAGCTTTACATCTTCCATAGAAGTTTCTGTTGATAGATTCTTCCTTCCCTATCCTTGTGGATTTAGAGGGAAGTATATTTGGAGGAAGATTTCTATGCTAGCATAGAGATAATAAATCTATCATATATTGTGGTTTCCTTAGATTATCACAAATTATATCCAGGAGGTTATAGGGGAAGAAAAGATTTTGAAGCTTTCAATCTTCTCGTGTATCTGAGATAGGAGAGGATTTAACAAATCCACAATTACTTATTGGAAAAGATTTTTTTAATTAAATTATATTAAATACACTATTGCACATACAAATAACTACATCCGGTTATTTGCCTAGTTATATTTAGGATTATAATCTTTCATTTCTTCATTTCTTCTTTATTTACAGAGAGTACCAAAAAAGAAAAAAACATTTATTTTATTAGAGTAGTTGCTTAGTATTGTTTTATTTCATTTATATCTTGAAAATACCAAAAACATAGAATAGATTTAATTCAATTAATTGGTTGTTATTTTCTTAGTTAAATTAGATCATTGCAATACATGACCATCAACAATCCTAAAAAGGAACACACATATGAAACTAATCCATGGGTACCACATCCAAACACTCCCAATCTAGTTACGGACATAGATATAGGACTCGTCTCGTGTGTCCTTAGAACACCAACATGATATGTTGAGAAAATTGAACAAATTATGAACATCAGAGTTGAAAAATCCTATGAATATTGGACTTCCCATGGCAATAGAGTTTAAACATGTATAACCATACAACGACCACATTCACCAAGAGTTTACGGTTTTGATCTACAGGTTCCTCAACCACAAGGGCCTAAAGACTAGTTAGACCTTGATGCTCAATTAAACTCATTAGTATTTAGGTTGTCCCCAATTCCACAAGACATCATTAGAAAAATGAATGTTATGAATGAGGAGGCTTATCGTGCCCTTACATTATGGACTTCTCCAGCTAATCGACCATAGATCCATTGGAACCATGCCTCCCTCTCATTCATTCCATGACCTTGTCTGGAAATCGTTACGAGGCACCCATTGGTTTTCCACGCATCCCACAACCTGTAGAAAGGATTTCCATGGAGCTTGATATCGATTAGAGTCTCTATGTGGCTATTATTTCCAATCCATCCATTAGACTAGTTCAAGTTAGAAGGGCCTTCCTTGCACTTGACGAGAAGATCCCGATATTACGAGTTAAGGACATTATTTTTCCTTGATAACTTGTCCATTCCATTTTTGCATATTTTCATCCACATACCACATAATCACTATATTTCTCTATAATTAGCCATCTACACTTTCCACATCAATTTTTCTGACAAGACCTTGAGAGGTCGAGTATGGTTAAAGGTTGCGTGTCGATTTTCATCTGTACAAATTGGTGAACCCAACGTGAAGAGATAGTCTCTTTTTGTTTCCATTTTTCATCCATCTTCTCCTTCTCCTATTATTCTGTGGGTATTCATATACCCCCTAAATATGTTGGGACAAGAACATGGCCAACCCATTTTGGGTCTCGAGGGATATTATTAGCAGATGGGTAGGCAAAACAAATCACCATCACTATCCATGTGTGTGGAAAATACTCAAATCATCTCCCTACGTCTCAAACTCCCCCTCCTCGAGGGACCAACAATGGCTCGTTGGTCAAGATCGAGGAGATTGATCAAATTACACATTGAAAACAACTTGAAATTTCACGTTCTAACAATATGACACTCACCCGAGAGTCAGGATCATCTCCTCAGGTTTTATTCAAAGCACAAATTAGTATGTAATTTTATCAAATCCCATTACTAGATGATGAGTATTTATCACATCATGCCCGAAGTGAGAAATGATTCTAAATTATGAATCAATATTTGGATAGAATGTAAGGAAATGTTGATGTCTTACTTTAGAATAACACCACTACCCCTCCCATAACAAAAATAAATTCTAATGAGGGGTGACCAAACAACAATGAATAGTTCATAGTAGGATATCACACTCCTTTGCAACCTAACAAAGTTCAACACCATGTGCTAAAATAAAACACCATACCATCATCAGGTGAGGTCATCTTGACATTGGTGGACAAGGTTAGAGAATTAGAACTTACTCAGGATACTTATGTCTCACCTTTTGTTGGTAAAGGAAGAATTCTCCATCATCCTCAAAACTTTGGCCAAGTGCTTACTATGCCAAATCCTTCTCTAGTTTACACAAGAGTTTCTAGCCTCAGAGATCTTCTCATAGGATCGGGAACCTTGGGTATGCCCCCTCACACCATGTACGAATACCCTCAATAGGAACCAACCGGAAGTGTGTTCTCAAATGCCATCCTAACTGGGAATGCAATGTTCCCTATATTTGTGCCTCCAACTCCATACTAGAGTAATGTCCCCCATATGTACACATGTACTCCAAATCATCACAAGGGGACATGTACTCTTTTCCCAGTCCATATGGTTAGCCATAAGGGTTTCCTTATGCCTCCACAAACATTTATGCTATGCCATATCAACATCTTATTCCACATCCACATTCCCATCAAGGGTCATCAATGGTTTATTCTTACACGGTGGGGACCTACTCAAGATCTTAAAGATCCCCTCAACTTCACCATACGAGTATTATGCTCCTACGACCTCTACTAGATATTCCAAAATTTAAAAAGGGAGGGAGATCTAAATGCACACATCAAAACATATGTAACCATTAGTTGAGAGCTACTCCCATGGGATGCAGTCATAGAAAATATCTTCCTAAGAATTTTTAAGGAATCACTTTCGAATGTTATTACAAGATACCCGAGGCTTCAATACATTCCTTCAAGCAACTTGTTTCTAAATTCATCAAAGATTTCAACATGAACAAGTTACTAAGAACATGAATTAGGGAATTCCTACACATAAAAAAGAGCACAATGAGTCTACTACTCATTTCATCTAGAGATGGTGATAGGTTCTTTACTCTTCAAAAATTACTCCCACCATGGATTAGATAGAGATTTTTGATCTATCCCTTCACTCTCTTAACCAGGAAATGAAGGAAGAATTCTAGAATTTCCCCTTAAGGTGGTATGAAGAGGTTCTAGAGGGTGCTCTCCATATAGATCAAGTAGCAATAGATAGTGGTAAAAATACCTACGGTTCAAATGGAAGATTGATCACACCAAATCAGGGTAATTCAAGTTACCCCAACAATGTAAACAACAACCAAGGACCTAAGGTCCTTAAAAAACTGTGGTGTTATGACTGACGGTGTTACAAACCAAGAAAAGAAACCAAATGTTGTTAAAACCTAATGAACAAATAATGTTAACAACATGAACGGTAGTAATAAGAGGAGTAACAAATTTTCTCTTGTGACCAACATAGTGGAATTCAATCTTCATCCACCCTAACAACAAGTTCAGGCTCAAGGCCCTAACTAGTACTCAACCGGGTACCAAAAATATCAAAATCAAGGGAAACGACCTTTGAAATTTAATTATAATAACCAACAGTTGAATAAAAATTGAAAATTTGGACTACAAAAAAATGTAAATCAAAGACCCTAGGATTATGATCCTGACCTATATTACGGCTTCCATAGGGTTTGAGGGCATGATGCTAGAACTTTTTGAGACTGTAAAAGTTCTTACAATGCTTACTAGATGATCAAAGATAGCTCTTTGTCGAGATATTTTTGGCAAATCCTATGACGCAAACTCAAAACACTTTCATGGGGCTTATAACCCCTCAAAACACACTACTCAGGTTATTTAATGGTCCCCTTCCAACACATCCTAACAATGGTAAGTTAGACCCCAATGGCTCAAATAAGGGTATCATGGAGGGAAAAAATGATCATGAAGCTTCGACTTCATCAAACCCATTAGTCACACCTCCGTTACGAGAACTTGAGACTACTCTTTGTAGTCTATTCCTATTTACCCATCTCTGTTATATGATTTTCCAACACTTTCGAAACCGGTGGGGGATTATGACTCGATCAATGATTTAACAAAGACATTTTCTCACATCTCCTTCTTGTATTTTTTGAAGAACTCCCATGTTCATAGAGATGCTTTATTGGAAGCATTGGGTCTTAAACATTTAATCAATGTCACCTCTCCTTCGGAGGCACAAATAAATCACATAGACTTCAATGTCTATCCTCCTTGAAAACCAAAATGAGATGTTAGATTCATATTCGACATCAATAAGATGCCAAAAGATGTTGATTTGACATGTAGAGGTGATCTAACCATGTCTTTATAGGTATGGATTTACAATAACTACGTAAAGCACGCAATGATCGATGACAGGGAAGCAATCAACATTGTCCCCTTTTCTTTTCTCCATAAATTAGGCTATGGAGAAACCAATTTCTATTCAATAAGAAACATACTGAGAGGGTATGATAGCCTCAAGGAAACATTGATTGGAACGGTGGTGCTACTAGTTACCCGGGGCCTAGGACAATTTTTACAGAGTTCTATATTATAGATCAAGATACTAACTATAATATAATTATCCATCATCCCCTGGATACATTGCATGAAGGCGTTCCCTTCCAAATTGTTTCAGGAAGTTAGATTCATAAATTTTGGGAAATTCTTTGTTGCGCAGGTGACTTGAATCCCTTTGACATTCACCTAGATAACCTGAAGAAGAAGCACGGGGTAAATTTTGAGTTTGAAATCCCTGCAAACCAATTAAACAAACCCATGAGCTCAACACTAGAGAAAAAACTAGTTCCCATAATAGAATTAGAAACTACTGGTTTGATTGAAGGGATTCCTATGGTCAAGGATGAAACTGTTGTTGTTGAGATGATATCAACAACAACCATGAAAAATATTGTCGAGCTATTGGAGAATGATTTAACCAATCTCATTCCATTCAATTCCATGGGCATAAGACATGCTCTAGGACTTGGATCTCTTCAGTCGCTGAAATTTTCTTGGTTGAAGTCTCAGAAGCAAGGGAAGAAGATAAAAAAATTGATCAAACATAAATATTCCTAAGAAAGTGTTGGAATCTTAATTTTGATGGAGTAAAATACCACTTTGGCCATTGTGTCGGTGTGATCCTCACTTCTCCTGAAGGGAAGGTCATTCCTTTTGCCTTCAAGATAGAATTCAAATGTACAAATAATGGTGCAGAATATGAGGCTCTCCTTCTTGGTCTCATAGTAGCTAAAAGGATTGGTGCTTGTAACATTAGAGTGTTGGGTGATTCACAACTAGTCACTAATCAAGTTTTAGAGGTATATGAGACTAGGGTAGAACACTTACAACTCTATAAAGCTGTTGTACTCAACTTAAGAAAAGGTTTTTACTTCATTTCAATTGAAGCCATTCCATGTGCACAAAAATTCTTCCCGATTTCATGACCACTTCTTCTTCCCATTTCTATCCGAGAAAAGAATTAGAAGATACCAACTTCATAGTTTTGGTTTTGAACCCTTAGTTCGCAAGATGCCAACAAATCCAATCTTGGCATACGTCGAGGCTGAGAACAAGCCTACTACCTAGATTATGTAGAAAATAATGAGGCTATCTTAGGGTATCTCAACACTTATATGGATTTACATCCCCAACATCATAAGAGAGGCTTTTCTCTCATTCCTCACTCTTCCTTCTATTTTGGAGATCACACGATGGACCCTTCTTCCTCAAAAGGCCTTGAGATTTGTGAAATAGAAGAGGAAGGGGAATTAGAAATACCTCTGGCACCCTGAGTTTGAAGAGGGTAATGCCTCTTTGATCAAAGGGATGATCGATATCAATATCGGGATGGAGGAGGACCCAAAAATTTTGAAGTTAGGTTCTTTGCTTACTCCTGAAGAAGTAGAGATACACACGAAGATTCTTAAATAACATTTGAAATCCTTCACATTTAGTTATATAGAAATGACATGAATTTCTCCTCATGTTGTAGTTCACAACCTTGTGACCAAATCTGATGCCAAGCCCATCAAATAAAAATCCAAACCTATGAAACCAAAGGTGGCGCTAATGGTTAAAGAGGAAGTTATGAAAATCCTACAAGAGGGGTTCATAAAACCTATCGATTACTCAATGTGGGTATCTAACATCATCCCCATTCTTAAATAGAATAGAAAAATTTGAATCTACATTGAATTTTGGGATATAAAGAAAGCATGTCCCAAAGATGATTTCCCATTACCGTTCATCAATGTTATCATTGACAGAACAATTGGTTATGACTTGTTGTCACTTATGGATGGTTTTTATGGATGCAATCAAATCAGTATCTCGAGGAAGATCAAGAAAAGATGACCTTTACTAATCCTTGGGGAACTTATTGCTATGCATTCATGTCATTCGGTCTCAATAACGTTAGTTCCAATTACCAATGAGAAACGAATTACATATTCCATGATCTTATTCACAAGATTGTGGAATCATACTTAGAAGACCTTCGACTAAGGCTAGGAAGTGACACGATCACCTTGAAGTTCTTCGCATCATCCTTTCTCGTCTAGCTGGATATGACATTACATTAAATCTAGAAAAGTCCATGTTTTGTGTAATGAGAGGGAAATTACTAGGATACATCATCTCTTCACAAGGGATCGATGTAGATCTAGTAAAAATCGAAGTAGTTCTAGAAATTATTCCACCATCAAACAAGTCGGACATTAGATCCTTTCTCAGAAATCTCGGTGCAATCCAAAGGTTTATTCCTAATTTAACCTTTTCCATTCATCTAATAAAAAATTATAAAAAAAGGATTGCTGCACTATCGGATGGATAAGTGTCATGAGGTATTTGAATCGGTAAAATGATTCCTTTTGTAGCCTCCCACACTCCTACCTCCCAAAACATATTTCCCTCTCATTCTATATTCTCGAGCTACAAACATCTCATTAGATTGCATGCTAGCACAAAAAGACGATGACAAGTGTGAACGTGTGATTTACTTCATTAGTCGTATGCTACTATACTATGATATGCACTTTGTATGCAGGAAGAAAAATAATGCCTCGCTATAAAATTTGCAATAAAATGGTTAAGGCATTATATGCTTATCCAAGAAACACAAAGTTATTGTTAAAAGAAACTATCTTCGATCCTAACACAAGGTTTGTTGTCCAAGAAAGCTGGACACTTCATAACCTTAATGGGAGAATTTGATTTAACTTATGTCAACCAAAATTCCGACAAGGGAAAAATCATTGTTGATTGGTTTTCGGATAACCGTTAGACTGTGGAGAGTTAGTAGACCTAAGTTTCCCTGATGAGTGTATACACTACATAGAAGTCAAACCTCCCATTATTTAGTGTCCATGGTATTTAGATATTGTAAATTTTATTATGGACCACACATACCTTGAGGGAGTGACATCACAATAGAGAAGATGGCTATGTGTCATAGCCGCCAAGTACGTACTTATAGAACAAGTGCTCTATCATAGAGAATTTGACAGAATCATGCTAAGGTGTGTTGATGAGTAAGAATTTGAAAAGTTCCTCTATGGATCCCATAATGGGGTTTGTGGAGGTAATTTCATAGGACATGCAACCACTAGAAAGATACGTTAGATGGGCTATTTCGGCACACCATAGAACAAGACGTAATAGAGTACGTACACAATTGCCATAAATGCAAGGAATCCTCTCATGAGATTTAAATTACTACCCAAGATTTACAACTAATTGCAACACCGTGGCCCTTCTCCACGTGGGGCTTAGATTTGATAGAGAAATTTTCTCCCTGATTGACAGATGACAACAATTTCATAATCACGGCCACAAAATATTTTACGAAGTGGGTTGAGGTCATGCCTCTTACCACCATTCTGGGATATATAATTGCAAATTTCATCTTGAACTAGATAATTTGTAGATATGGGGTCCCATAGTTCATTATCTCGATAATGGCACATCGTTTAACAACAAAGAGGTGATTGAATTGTGTGAAAAGTTCAAGATAAATTGTCACACTACCTTGTTATCTCTCGAAAGTGCACCCTATAGAGAGATGACTGTAGGTGTTCTAAGATTTCTCTGGATCTCTCTCTTTCATAAATACAATGGAAACACCTTAGGTCTGTGGGTATACCTATTGTTGAGGTGAGTGTTCGATATCAAGGTCAGTTCCTTTTTGATATATACTAAACTAATTTTTAGGGGTTTTGAGGGTAAAAAGATGACTATAAATAAATTTAAAACGGGGTAATACACCGAAATTGTTGAGGGATTTTAATGAGTACATGCATAATTAATTTGAGAATGAATTTCAAATGCAAAAGCTAATAGTTCTTAGCAGAAATATCAAGGCAAAACACTAGGTGTATTGAGGGAATGAATCACAACAATATAGTAAGATAACATGCACACTAATATTATGCTGAAATTACTAAATTTGCATCAAGGTAAGATGATTAATCAGGGAATTTGACATTCACAAGAATTAATAAGATACACACACCACCGCAAATAATTAGAAACGTAGGAATCAATTCTCATTCAAGGGAAAAAACTAGCAAAATCTCGCTTCAAAGACTCCTATGTCCAAAAGCCCCCTATGTCCTTTCGTAATTGCACATAGTATATAAAAAAATTATCCACCCATCCCATCCTAAAAATAGGCTCAAAATTGTATGCACACATACATGCTAATTTTACCCCTTTATCATGAAAGCATAAAGGAATAAAAATAGACATGTTAATACAATGAGGCATTAATAGCCTTGATTACAAAATACATCCAGTCAAAATGCAGTTGACTGATCTATTTTTAACAAAGTAAGATGAATAATTTGGCTAATAATAGCCTTTGCTTGCTATGTAAGTCTCCTCCAATGTGCATACAATATTTGTCTTCTAGTGCTTGATGTGTCAATGAAAATTTGGTCCACTCACAATGATAAAATTATCACTTTAATCCTACCCCTTGGATGCACATGCAAAAATTAATCTTTGTGTGAGCCAAAACAATGCTTTATTTACAATAATTTGAAAAATAATTCACCCATAATGTGTGGGGACCACCTTTGATGTACGTCTGTCCTAATTTATCTCCTGTGGGACAACCCGTGGGCATGTGTATACTTTTTTACTTATCATCGCAACCTCTATCTAAGGTAATGACAAGGTATCCTTTGAGTAAATGATGAAAAATAATAGGTCAATGGCATATAATGTATGACATTTCTTCATCCCTTTGATTAATTATGATGTATATTCAACATTTTATCCTTTGAAAAATTTAACCGCATATTCTTTTTGACCTTTTTGGTTAATCATTGCTAGACTTTGAATATACTATAGTTTAGTCCATTTGTATAATTATTCATAAAGTAAATATCTTACCTTTTGATAATTACGTTGTCGGCATTGGCACTATAGTTTGAACCTTAAATAGGTCAATGTGAATGATTAATTTTTAATTGGGGACTTTTTCCTCCAAACGATGCTCGACCCTTTGTGATGTCGGTGAAGATTTGAATTTACCCCTGTTGGTGCTCAATTTGGTCTTGCCCCATTTGTCCTTGAAGTTATTCAATTTGCGAGCTCTGTCATCTTTTCTGTCTCGCCATATTGATGCATGAAAAATCTGTCCTCCATTTGGTTTCCATGATCAGTCCCTTCCTTGGGTCAAGGATCACTTAAAGTCCAGAATTTATTTTTTGTTCCTTTGTCCATGTGAAAAGATTCGTGACTTGGGTGTAAAACTCAGGTTTTTTCCTTCCTTCTATTTTCCATAGTCATGTTTTGTTGTCCCTGTCATTTTTGTCCCAAATACTTGTGGAAACATGATTGGATGTGGCTTGGAGGATCATATTTGGGCTTTATATCATTTCCAAAATCTCTGTCCATGAAAAAAGATTCATTTCTAGGTGCAAATGGTGACTTTCCTACATTTCACGGTATGACGAGTGTGTTTTTCCCCCTCAAATTTATATCTCAGAATTTTTGGAAACATGGCCCTTTCTGGTTGGATGTGGCTCTATGAGGCACTTTAAAAATCTAAGGCCCACTTCAACTCAAAAATTGTCCATGTGGAGGGCCGGTGCTTGTTCAAGGTCTCCGCTTTTTGGGACCATCTCAAAGTTGCATCAGGGAGACACATGGAGGCTTTCACTGGCTCTGTGCTATACTTAAACTTTTCAAAGAAATTTTCTAAGGCCTGGGACATGTGGAGGGACCGTGCCTATTTCAGGATCGGCCTCTAAATTTTATTTTGAAAGAGTGTTAGGAGGACACTTGGAGGCTTCCGTTCACTCTGCCCTTGCTTAGATTTTTCAACAGATAAGGAAAACTGTCTCAAACCATGGACACATGGTGCCTTCCGTTGATCCTTCAACTTTATTAACAACTTTGCCAGAATGAGACACGTGGTGAGCTCACACTTTTTTGGGGTCTCCACTTTTGAGGGCCATACCAAAGGTGCACCAAGGCGACATGTGGAGGCTTCCGCTATCTCATTTTTTGATGAGGCTTTTCAAAGGCCAAAAAATGATTTTTCTTGGGCCCAAGGCACATGGAAGGCTTGCGCTTATTTGGAAACTTGCCTCTATACCTCACCTTTTCAGTTGTGTAAAGGAAACACATGTACGACTCTAATATAGAGTTGAGAAGGGGCTAAATCAATGGTTCTTTGTGCATTTCACCTATTTTTCCACCATTTTTGCTCCAAGACTCTTGGAGATGCGAATACGCACTGTTTTTCATCATTTTTGATGAAATTCCTTGTCATTTTTGTTTGCAAAGTGCCATTGAATGGATTTAGAACTTAATTTGTGAGTCCAAGAATTGTTAAGGTTGATATTTTGAAGTTGGAATTTCTTAGGAACTTGCAAAAATGTGAATTACCAGAGAAGATGGATGCAGGGAAGAATTGCAGAGGAAAAAGAGGGAAAAGGATGAAATGATGGAGGTTGCAGGTGCAAAAGATGAAAAATGTGTTGCCTCAAGAGCAAAAAGGATTACCTATCAGGTCCAGCTATACAGAGCCTTTGAAAAATGATCAAAACAGGATTTCTTGCATGGTGAATCATAATGATTAAAGGGACTATCAAAAGGTTGTAGGATGACATCTTAGTCATTAGTTGAAGGTATGAGAAACGTGATCAATTCACAATTGGTCCACTGGCGGCGCGTTCATATGTGAATTTGTTAAATGTCACTTTCTAAGGCAAATTGGTAACAAGCAAAGGTCCCTTGAATATTCTTCTCTTTTGTGGGGGAAATTAAGTGAGTAAAATGTATAAATGTAATGAGAATACTCTTACAAAGGGTTGGGGTTAAATTTCATAAGAAAAATTTGAGAAAAGCCATCTTCTGAGAAACCTGTTTGAGATACCTGGTTAATTTCCTTTGTGTTAGATTTTCTATCATGTCATGTTGGTTACAAATGTATAGCCATTGATGGGCACTAGGATTGCTATGGAAGCTCTTCCCCGCTAGATGAATGTGAGTAATTTTGAAATTAATTTGTGTTTAATCTCTAGAAATTTGTGTCTACTTTGTTTCAAAATGTCTACAAATGGTTTCTTTTGTTCCTATTGAAATCTTACATTGAAATATTTGTGAAATCACACAGATCTCATCCCGTGATAGTTTAGTGGAATTTTTAATCTCATTTCAAGAAGAGCCTCCATCCTGTGATGAGATAAACAAATTTAAAATCACTCCATTGTCATTTGTTGATAAAGATTGTCTGTAAGTATTTGGGGGTACCTTAGGCGTGATTGATCAAAGATTTTGGTGCTTAATTGAGTCTATTAACTCGAGCCTTCATGCTAGATTCTCAAAGATTGTGTGAAAACATGCAAATGGGACTCCATTGATGCACACATTCTATTTTAAGGAACGTCTTAACTATTTTGAGGCTTTCTATTGTTGAGTTGTCCATTTTTTTGAAGTTTATCAAATATCTAGTATAATCAACTTTATCCTGCTTAATCTCCCACCAAAATTATTCAAAAACCATGAATCCATCCTGAAATACCCCTATTTTTCCCTGTATATCCACAAAGGAACAAAATCTATTTACCAAAATATGTAGAGTAATCAGGATTCCATAATGTCTTTAGTAACCTTAGCCTTGTTTTGAAAGTGTCTCCATCTTTTAAAAGTGACAACTCTTGAGAGTTAAATTATGGAGTATTGATCATACTTTCCCATGGTTTTCTTCATAAAATTTGTGAAAAGAAGGATATATCCATCTCCTTCATCAAATAGAGGTTACATTAAAGGTCCTCTCATCCCGGTTGAAGAGGCACAACCTAATGTAGTGAGGATAGGTCAAATCCTCTTGAAGGTGATATCCATCTCTCCACAAATCTGAGTGAAAAAGAGCCAGTTAGATCTCATCCCCGGCTACAAAATGACACACATTATGATCTACCTATCTCTAAGCTCCGTGCCAAATCTATGATCCTTCTCATCTTGAAAAGGAGAACAAATTTGGATACCAACATAACCCTGATTAGGGTTTATTGTAACCGTGAGTTTTTATTGATAAAACAAACTGGTTTTTGGCCATCGATCTGTGTATTATTTTGTTTTGGATCGTTGGTGATTGCTTGGTATTTGGCTTGGGTATTTGTTGTGCATCGTTGGATCTTGCACTATGATCATTTGAGCCATTGCTTTCTTTGAGTATAAAGGTTACATTGATTGCGGCTTTATTGGTCTTGTGACTTATTCTTGGTCGCTTGATCTTGGTACTTGATGGTCTAGAACTATTTATTTGTTAACTCTAAGCTCGACAAGGTAGTTAGCACGGGTTAGAATCTAACATCGTTGATTTGGTACTTCAATGTTCTAAGCCTTTGAGATTAAATTTGATTAAGTTTTGGAAACTATGGGTTGGTTGAGCAAGTTTATTTGTGATTTGATTTTTGACCATTTTGCATGCAATCTCTATTTTAGAGGTAAAATCCTTGGTGAAATTTCTCTAGATCGCTATTTCTCTGTGCTCCTGAGCTCATTTTTTTCTGTAAATCTGTCTTATTGTGAAGATTTGAACATGAAAGTTTTTTTCATTTTTGTTGTTTGATTTCTGTACATGATTTAATGGAGGTGGTTACATTTTGTTGTTTTGGGCTCTCGACATTTATCTTTGAGATTGAAGATTTTTATTTGAAGCCTTCATGGAAGTAATGCTCATGACATCATGAGCCTATTCAAGCTTCTATAATATTTATGAGCTTGGTTCCTTTATTTCTCATCTTAGATTTGAGCTTTCGGTGCGGTCTGGTCATGTTGGACTTTGTTATTCTTTGATTTTGAGCTCAAGTTGAGTCCGGGAATTCATTTGAAGCTCACCATGGTTTTGCAAGTTTGACTTCCATTCTTTGACTTCTCAAACTTGTAGTAAATTTTGAGGATAGAGGTCACATATGTGAAGTTTTGTGGGAGTATTGTTTTTCATTCTTGGGCCTCTAGTGGGTTTCTATAACTTCGAGCACTGTCGTTATTTTATTTTGATCCTTTCGAGCTCTGTGTTATATTTATTCACAATCGGCCACAACTATCAGGAATCTTCAAGCTCATTCTTTTCTTTGTGTCACCTGAAACTGAAGAAGGTAAAGTCGTGATTGTCTTTGAGCACTGTAAAATTATTTCTTATCATTTTTGCTTCTCTAGAACTGAAACTTTGAAATATTTTGATTTTCTGTGTCCTCTGGAAACTTTGAGATTGATATTTGATCCGGGTATTTGAATTTTGGCCTTTTGCTCCTTCTAAGTGTGATCAATGATTTGAAAATCTGGTAAGTTCTTGATATATTGTCATTTTGTTATCCCTCTATTTTTTAAATAATATTTTTCCATGCCTTTGTGGGTTTCTCTGTCTCTTATGGGTCGTAACAAGTATTCCATAAGCTTTTCTTGTAACTCCACAATGTGGCATTTTCTATTTCTGAGTTTGAGACTCTATTTTGCTACTTTATCTACTCGATTTTGTTGTAGTTATTTTTATGTTTGTTGAACTCTTCTATTGTTGGAGTTTTAATAATGGCCGCGTCATGATAGTTGATTCTGAAGCTTTGTGATATTTGAGGAACTCTCTGCTGACATGAATATTTGTTGGAACTAGTGGAAAGCTTATTTTGTCTTCTTTTGCACTTTGTGGCCATGTATTTCTTTTAATGACCACCATATGAGGTTAAGGAGCTCAAACTATATCCTATCTGGGTGCTTTTTGGGTTCTATAATCATTTATTTCTCTGCGAGTTTTATTTGTGAACACTTACTTCCTTCTACCTACCTACTCAAGGATTTCTATAGATTGTTGATGAAATATATTAATGCACTTTTAAGGTTTAGGAGTTTCATGAACTATTTCTTCTCTATGTAATATTTTCCTTGTAACTTCCTCTATTCAAAGCTCTAGTAGCTCGGTGTACAATCTGTTTCATAATTCAAATAGTAATTTTTAAAGTTATCGTGCTTTTCAAGTATCTACACTTTTGCAAATTGATGAGAATGTTTTTCAAAAGAAAAGGGACTTTGTGATTTTCTTGTGCCATTATTTTGTTCATTTACCTGTAGATGATGTACTTTGAATTAGGTAATCATAGGATAATTTTCTTGTAGACATTGTCATCATATTGTAATCTAGAAAACTGTATTCTTAATTCAACTCTGAACTTAACTCTCTCTTAGTTATTTCAAGATGAGAAGCCTATATGATCAAAATATGGAAACTTCATGTTTGGAGGCATATGTAGAAAGACAAATTTTACATAGGTGATGTAAATTTGATTGCAAAGTAGTTGAACTTCGAACATTTGTAAATCTGAATCTTCTTCAAAATAATTCTTCCTTCCTCATTGATGATATCTTAGGTTGTCATTATTGTTTTTCTGAAATTGATCTGAAACTTAACTTGCATTATGAGATCCTTCATGTGTTACGAGATATTAAAAATTTACATACAAATTTGTTGCATTCTATTTATTTCTAAGCTCATAGGTTATATTTATTGCACCTTTTCCGAGCTCTACAAATTAACTTACTCGAGTTGTGTTTTCAAATTTGTCCCTATCTTTGACTTTCAAAATAGATACTTTCCTTTTTGGAAAAATATTTTCTTCATTCTCTGAAGATGATTGAAATATGAAATGGCCTTTTTCTTCTCATCGTAGAAGTAATCATGCAAAATTTGTTTCGATTTGTCCTATAACTTTTTCCTTTTCTCCAAATTCCTTTAGCAAGCATTTCTTTTCTATACAGTAATCATTTGTTGTAAAAAGACTTCTACTTTCTAATATGCTACATGTATCTCGCACACTTAAAGAAATAGTTAGAAAATATTTTAGGCTTTTGGCCTCTCTTATGTTCCATATTTTTTGTTTTCTCTTTCTTTATGAAATGATTTTGGGAATCATATGTGTCGATGTAGAATACTTCTCTTACCAATTGTTTATATGTATGTGATGTACCTTATACTTCTCCTTTTAGAAATCCATATGTATGTAGTTAGATAGTACAAGGGTACATATTAAACCTTAAGCTCACTGTCTGATGACAATTATCTTTCATTTTTCAGGTACATTGTGGCTGCTAGGAGAGTTGGGTAGATGGATCTGGATTTGAAGTGTAGAATATAATAAGAAAACCCAAGGCAATGATGGGTTTCTTCTATACCTTTTTACTTTTAACTTCATGTATGTGTACTTATTTCTTCAGTAGTTATGAGTTACATCTCACAGATTGTGTGGGAAACATTGTACTTCTTCATGAATAAATGACATTTAATTTTTGTACTTGAGTTTTATATTTCATGTTTTTAGCTTTATGTATATTGATTGCATAATGAAATAAACAACTCAAACACATACTTAAATGTATTTACATGCAGAAATAAAGAGTTTTGGAATACCTGTAACTCAATAATGAACTCTCTTTCTTTTAAAATGTAACTTTATTTGTTGTTCCCAAATTGAACACTTCACCTAAATTATGATTCCCACCTTAATCAAGGCAATACATTAGTCCTTGGGGGCTTTTGTGTTTACTTGCTGAAGAAAAACAGGTAATGACAGGCTATGTGAGGTGTTACATTTTGTAACAACACACATAGCTACAAATTACATGTAAATAATCAATTGCTGCAAATGAAAACATGATAATACTGTAATGCATTCCCCTAGTTAGGTCCACTCCATCAATACCGTCCATCGTAACGAAGTTTTGAGTTTCCCATTTTTACACAAGTGTAAAAATTGTCAACAATTTCTGGTGATATTGTGGGGAAAGATGCTTGCTAGCTTATAGACCAGTGCCTTACTCTTTTCCATTGGGCATGGAGTTAAAGCATATAACCAAAAACTGCATTTCTAAAAAACAAACTAATCTTAGAAAAGGATCCGTAGAAACCAGATCACATGCGTATCTACTTATTGAATTGAAAAACATGTAATGTGAATGAAATAACTTATTGAAAGGGAAATCCTACTCTAACAGACAACATCGTAGGATTTTCAATAAAAATGTTTAAGAAACATACCATTCACAGGAATGGGAAGTTCCTCTCCATTCAACCTTGAAAGATGAAATAGATTTTTTTCTTTGCAAGATAAAATCATGTAAGGACCACTCCAGATTGTATCAAAATTCATGTGGTTTCTTGGATTTGCATGATCAACATCCCATTTTAACAAAATGTCTCCTTCATTAAAGAATTTAACTTAGCCTTCTTATCAAAAGTTTTATTTATCTGTTTATGATTCGTTTCCATGTTTAGATGAGCTTGATCTCTTAGCTCCTACAACTCCATTAACTCTGCATAACAAACATACAATGGTTCATTCTCAAGTAATTCCATCTTGATGCAACAAATCCAATGCATGCAACTCAACTGAGATGGGCATTCTTGCCTCTCTTCCATAAACAAGCTTATACGGTGAATTGCCAACTGATCTTTTAGGAGTCACTCTGTCAGCCCAAAGTGTTGAATTCAACATTAGATGCCAAGCTCTTTGGTTGTCTTTGAGTGTTCTTCTGATGATCCTCAAAATATTTTTATTAGTACTTTTAGCTAACCCATTACCTTGTGGGTAATAATTAGATGATGTACTTAAATAAATTCCATGCTTGATAGCCCAATCTATTACCTTTACACCAAGAAATGCTAAGGAATTATCTGAAATGATAGTTGCTGGAACACCAAATCTACAAACTATACCTTCATAAAAGGATAGTATCGAAGTTTCATTATCTTCTTTTAAGGATATCGCTTTAGTCCAAGTGTATAAAGTAATATATAGCAATCAAGATCCACTTGTGTCCTTGTGACGAAGGTGGATTTATCATGCCAATAAAGTCAAGACCCCACTACATGAATGGCTGATCCATTGAAATAGGCTACAAGGGAAGCGAAGCTAAACATTATTTTCCAATAAAGAAAGAACATTTATTATACTTTTGATCCATTCAAAGAAGTCCTTGAATATGTTGGGCCAATAGTAACCAGCTTTCATAATTTTTAAGGTTGTAGTATGTGATGAAAAGTGACCTCCTGTAGGTCCTTCATGGAATTTAGATAATAATTGTTGAATTCTATCATAATCAATACATTGTAACAAAATTCCATTTATATCTCTTTTAAATAACACACCATCAATGAAAACATAAGGTACAACTTGTAACCTAAAGTATCTTCATTTATTTTTGTCCATACCTTCCGGATAAGTACCATGTGTTGTAAGTAGTTAACCAAATCATTCATCCATCTTGAATATGAACTTCTTGGCTAAGTTCAGGTTGCTGAATTTTTGGTTTTACCAAGGTATCTGATTGCTGATACGTAACTAAAACATGTTATTCTGGATCTTCTGATTCTACAACCTGATATTTTTCCATATCAACAATTAGATACTAACACAAACCTTTTCCTTGAACTATTTTTGCAACACAGATGTCAACATCGTATTCCATTAATTTTGTAATCTAGTATGCTCTCTTCTCATTCAACTATTTGTTCAACAAGAGCGATTTCACACTTGGATGAGAGACTAAAACATGTATCTTGTTATTGGAAAGTATGCACTTGAAAAATTTTAGTCCTCTAACTATTGAAAGTACCTATTTTTTAAGAAAGGTGTACCTTGTCTCGTAATCATACAAATTTTTTGCAAAGAAAGCAATTGGTTGCTCAGTGTTTTCATCATTAAACTGAGTTAAAATAGCTAAAGCAGTCTTAACTCCTGCAAGTGCATACATCATAACTTTTTTTTTATCAAAATTTGGATTTGCAAGAGTAGGAGCTTTTGAAATGGCTGATTTAAAAGCTTCAAATCCTTTTCTCCCTTTGCTGGTCCAAGAGAAATTCTTATCTTTTTTAACATATTTGTTAATGGATTGACTAATGCTACAAAATCTGGAACAAATCTTCTAACAAAGTTGATTTTTCTAAGAAAAATATGTAATGCTTTTTAATGATGAGGGAAGGATAACTGTGAAATAGCTATGATTATGAAATGATCAATGGTTAAACCTTGTTTAGAAACAATATGACCAAGAAATTTACCTTGATGTAATGAAAAAATGGACTTTTTGGGATTCAAAGATATTCCAAACTTTCTGTAAAGTTGAAAAGTCTACCTTAAATGCATTAGATGTTCATCAGGATCTTTTGAAAATATGATGACATCATCCAAGTAAACCAATATCAATTTATTTAACAATATATGAAAATCCATATTCATTGCACATTGAAACATTGTACTAGCATTTGAAAGGCCAAAAGGCATTATTTTATAAGCATAAGTACCCCACTTCATGGTGAAGGATGTCTTCTATCTTTATTCTTCACACACAAGGATCTGATTGTCTCCACTCTAACCATCCAAAAGAGATAATCTGTCTGAACCAAAAATTGTTCTCAAAATCTGATCCATATTTGGCAATGGATAATGATATTTTAATGAATATTTATTAAGGTCTCTAAAATCCACATATAGCCTAATTTCTCCATTCTTTTTCAAAGAGGAACTAGATTAGCTACCCAAATTGAATGATTAACTGGAAAAATAATATCTAATTTGATCAACTTAGATAGATCTTTTCTCATTAATGGCTCAATCTTTGAATTTATTGGCCTTTGCTTCTGCCTAAATAGCTTGGAATTTGATTGTAATTCTATTGTATTATGAGCTAAAATTGGATCAAATCCTCTTAGCTCTTAGTATTTACAAGAAAAAACATCTCTGAATTCTTTACATAAATTGATAAATGACTTTTTTTCAGCTGAGGAACATACCTTTCCAATAAATAGTTTATTTTCATCATCCACCAAGATTTCTTCATAGTTATCTGTGTGAGTTGAAATCTTTCCTTTTCTTTTCTTAACTGATCATCAGAACTGAAAATGTCTTCTAGTGTAACCAATCCTTAAGGAAACTTGTTTATCTTCAACTGAAAAATTTGGTCACCATAGAAGTGTTGCAGTTTTTCCTGATTTATTGTAGAAAATTCAACTTCTTGTTGCAAAAATCTATAGATTTGTTCATCATCTTCAAAAACTTGTTAATTTCTTCATTGTCAGGCACTAAAGGTTTGATAATCAACTTTATATGTGGTTATACTTTTCTATTTTCAATCTGTTCTAGTACATCAAAGCTAGCACCAACTACTGCAAGTCTATCTACATGCTTATTTTCAGCTCTTGGGACATATTGAATGTTAATAACATCAAAATCATCTATTAAGTCTAATAATCTATGTTTGTAAGATTTCAAAAATGAATTTTTACACACATTTAAGTTTTTCACTTGATTAATAACTAACTCCGAATCACCAAAAACTTGTAAAGTATTTATACCTCTCTTTCTTTCCCATTGCAAGCCATGAATTAATGCTTCGTATTCAGCTACATTACAAGTACAATAAAAATGTATACTTAAAGATGAAAGTACCTTTCATTTGAAGGGGAATTAAACATTAAACCTGCACTTTGTCCTTTCTTATTTTTATCTCCATCAAAGTGAAGCTTCCACAACCCTTCTATTGTTTTTTCTATTTTGGACAACAAGGGAATTGGTGCATTTTTTTCATGCAAGAAATAAACACCAAATAAATCTTCTCTCTTGCTTCTTTGAAAGGGTCATATGCATGTTCTTCTTGAGTTTTTTATCCATAAACAAATTAGAAATACCGTCTAGTGCATAAAAATGTGTTGTAACATCAAAATCATATTGATCTAACACTACATAATTTGTTGCAGTGTTTGAAGCATGAGGCTCAATATGAAATCTAGCCAAAGGCTCTAAATTTACAAGTAACTTTGGTTCCATACCTTGTAGTAAAGAACAAAAATGACCAATTTGAAGAGAGATAAACTCCTTATTTTTCTGTAAAATCTCTTGACAAACATAAGGAAAAATAGGGAGGGAAATCTACAATAGTTACATCTTGTAAAATAGTAACATTGAGATGAGAATATAAGGTTACCTCTAGATTTCTCAAAATACCAACTATGTTGGTTGCTATCCCATCTAGCTGCAACACACTTTTCTATTAGTCTCATACTATAGGCCTAATTTTTCTATAATTTCTTTTGACATAATTGTGTTACTTGCACCACTATCAACCATGTAGTTATGAACTAAATGATCTCCAATAATCAAAGATAAATAAAATGGTGGTGGTTTCTTGATATCATGAGCATTTAAAACCTTTTGAACCATCCATTTAACTTCTTTAATGCGGTCATGCTCCATTATTCCAAGAACCATGTTTACTTTCTAGGCTTCCTTTTCTGTTGGTTTTGATGAAATTTGTAGCTTAGAAATCTCGTGAGAAAGTAACTATTGATGTCTGGAATACTTAGAGAATCCCAAAGTGAAATATTAATATTATGATTCTTCATTACATTGACAATGTTAAAGGAAACAACATTTTTTGAAAACGCTTCTATTGTTTTAGCATAGGCTTTAGCAAAAAATGACTGACTCTGCTTTCGGAAGCTTTTGAAATCTAAGGTATGAAGAGTCTTTTGGGATTAGGCTGAAATTATTTTTTTTGATCTTTTTGAGTTGAACAACTTGTTGGTTTTTTAGGAACAACAAAACTGTTAGCTATTTTTGACCGGTAGCTGTTGTTTTATAAGTGACCATGGGCACAACAGTCTATTTTACTATTTTTCTCTCTCCTGACCCTTTTCCTAGGATCTAGTCGCGACTAAAATAAAGTCTTCCTCTCCGAAGCTGAACAAATTTTGTTCTAGTGGTTTCTGACTATGATATTCTTGCTGCCCTTCCTCCATTTGAGGCATGAACAATGCTTTAGGTTGAGGTTGTGCAACAAGGATTATATTCTAGAATGCATTTAGGTAATTGGAAAATGAATGAGGTTGATTATAAGGTTGAAACCATTCTTCTAAGACCATATTAACTAGGACTAAAGTGTTAGATGAACTAGGGTCTTTTGGGTCAAATTTCCTTGGTTGATATGGCTATCTATAATTCTAATTTTGTTGATAAGGCTACCTATTTAGTTAACCTTGCTAATTTTGCTGATAAGGAGTTTGATAAGGTCTATGAGGATGTGCCAATTTATTTTCAATTGATGTCAATTTTTTACCCATAGTTTGTAGTGCTTTGAATACATCATCTGATGGAGCTAAAATAGTAAGCTCTATAATAGTGATAGGATATGGAATAAGTAACAAATCTACTATAAGAGGCATTTAAGGCCTAGGTAACAATTTACCAGCTTGAACAAGGATATTTTCATCCCTAATGGAAATATCATAAGCATATGGAAGAGTGTCTCCTCCCATAGATTGAATCATAGTTGAAATATCACTATTTAAGGCTCTAAGATAATATAGAAAAGCATGGTCATCTTGAGGCTTAACACTAGCTGAAATTATTTCCCAAGTTCTAGCAAAACAAATATTGAAGCTGGCCATAAATTCATGAGGGGATATTTTAATTGTAGATAGTTTCTCTATGAGGGATAAATGATTAGAATAATCTTGGAATTATTTAAGTAATTTTTCTCTAACTCATCCCAAGTTCTTATGCTCCCAATTTCTAAGGTTCTATACGATTGCAAGGCTTTCCCTTTAAAGGATGCAATTATAAGTTTTAAGGCTACATCTTCATGAGTTATATTATGAAACACAAAGGGCTGCAACATATTTGATGTGCTCTATAGGAGTAATATGATTTTCACTAGTGAATGAAGGTAAAATTTTCATGGCAACATTGGGAATATCATGATAAACTGGAATTACTAAAGGGCTTCCATTAGTAAAGGTCACAAAATTCCTAGGTGGTTGAATAGCCATTGGAATAACTAGAATTTAAACAAAAAGATTAATACGTGGTGAAGGAAGATTAGGAGGAGGGTTGTCAAAACCAGGCCTATTATAAGGTAAGGTATTTCCAACTCTTCTTCTTCTTGCAGAATTCAAAGGTAAAGAAATAAAATCAGAAGGAATTCCTCTTACCGATGATCTTGTAGTCACTTTAGGCATGGAACATGCTACAAAATTGGTCTAAAATCAACCTTATAGAGTCACCAAATAAATCTTTTGATCTTTAGAATAAATTGTTGCAACTTGTTTCTCCAAAAGTGAATTTATTTCATTGTAAATTTCTATAAATTGTTGTAATTTTCCTACAAATCTGATTTGTTGTCCCACCGGGAATGCCAAAAATTGTTATCTCTTGAAAGTGCACTTTGTAAAGAGATGATTGTAGGTTTTCTAAGCTTTCTCTATGTCTCTCTCTTTCGTAGATACAACGCAAACACCTCAAGTTTGTGGGTATACTTATTGTTGAGGTGAGTGTCTGGAATCAAGGTCAGTTCCTTTTTGATGTATACTAAACTAATTTTTAGGGGTTTTGAGGGTAAAAAATTACTGTAAATAAATTTAAAATTGGGGTGATACACCAAACTTGTTGAGGGATTTTGATCGAGTACATGCATAATTAATTTGAGAATGGATTTTGAATACACAAGCCAATAGTTTTCAACAGAAATATCAAGGCAAAACACTAGGTGTATTGAGGAAATGAATCAAAACAATACGGTAAGATAACATGCACACTAATATTATGCAGAAATTACTAAATTTGTAGCAAGGTAAGATGATTAATTAGGGAATTTGAGATTCACAAGAATTAAAAGATATACACACCACTATAAATAATTGGAATGGTAGGAATCAATTCTCATCAAGGGGAAAAACCGGCAAAATTTGCTTCAACACTCCTATGTCCAAAAATTCCCCTATGTGCTTTGCAATTGCACACAATATATAGCAAAATTATCCACCCATCCCATCCTAAAAATAGGCTAAAAATTGTACTCACCCATGCATGCTAATTTTAACCCTTTATCATGAATAAATAAAGGAATAAAAATAGACATGCTAATACAATGAGGCATTAATAGCCTTGATTACAAAAATACATCCTAGTCAAACTGCAGTTGACTGATCTATTTTTAACAAAGTAAGATGAATTGGCTAATAATAACCTTTTCTATATTAATAAATATGTCTTTTAGTGCTTGATGTGTCACTTAAAATTTGATCTACTTGTAATGATAAAATTAGCACTTTAATCCTTCCCCTTGGATGCACATGCAAAAATAAATATTTTTGTTTTCTAAAATAATTCTTTATTTACAATACTTTACAAAATAATTCACCCATAATGTGTGGGGACAACATTTGATGTGCACCTTTCCTAATTTATCTTCTTGTGGGGCCACACTTGTGGGCATGTGTATACTTTGCTTACTTATCATTGCAACCTTAGTATAAGGTAATGCTAAGGTCTCCTTTGAGTAAATGATGACAAATAATATGTCAATGGCATATAATGTATGACATGTCTTCGGCCCTTTGATTGATTATGATGTATATTCAACGTTTTCTCCTTTGAAAAATTTGACCGTATATTCTTTTGGACCCTTTTGGTTAATCATTGCTAGAATTTGAATATACTATAGTTTAGTCCTTTTGAATAATCATTCATAAGGTAAATAGCTTGCCTTTTGATAATTATGTTGTTAGCAATGACAATATAGTTTGAACCTTAAATAGTTCAATGCGAATGATTAATGTTTAATTGGGGAATTTTCCCCCTCCACATGATGCTCCGACCCTTTGTGATTTCGGTGAAGATTTGAATTCAACCACGACTAGGGTTTATTTTAACCATGAGTTTGTATTGATAAAGAAAACTAGTTTTTGGCCATCGATCTGTGCACTATTTTGATCTGGACCATTGGCGATTGTTTGGTATCCGGATTAGTTCTTTGTTGTGTATCGTTGTATCTTGCACTATGATCATCTGAGCCATTGATTTCTTTGAGTATAGAGGTTGCATTGATTGCCGCTTTATTGGTCATGTGACTGATTCTTGGTCACTCGATCTTGGTACTTGATGGTCTAGAACCGTTGATTTTTTAACTCCATCTGAAAAAGAAGTAGCACAGGTTAACATCGGCATCGTCGATTTTGGTACTTCAATGTTCGAGCCATTGAGATTAACTTTGATTAAGTTTGTAAAGCGTGGGTTAGTTGAGCAATTTTATTTGTGATATGATTTTTTGACCCTTTTGCATGTAATATATATTTTGGAGGGCAAAGCCTTGGTGAATTTTCTCCATAACACCATTTCTGTGTGCTCCCGATCTCACTTTCTTCTTTCAATCCATATTATTTTGAATCTTTGAACATGAAAATTTCTTCCATTTTTGTTGTTTGAGCTCTATGCATGATTTGATGGAGGTGGTTGTGTTTTGTTGTTTTGGGCTCTCTACTTTTATCTTTGAGCTTGAAGATTGTTTATTTGAAGCCTTCGTGGAAGTAATAATCATGGCATCATGAGCCTTTGTGAGCTTCTATAATATTTTTGAGCTCGGTTCCTTTATTTCTCATCTCTTATTCAATCTTTTAGTGCGGTCTAGTCATGTTGGACACCGTTAATCTTTGATTTCAAGCTCAAGTTGAGTCTTGGGAATTTTTTTGAAGCTCACTTTATTTTCGTAAGTTCGACTTCCATTATTTGACTACTCAAACTTTTAGTACATCCCCGAGGATAGATTTCATCTATTTGAAGTTCTATGCGAAGTGTTGTTTGTCATTCTTGGGCCTCTGGTGGGTTGTTGTAACTTCGATCACCTATCGTTCTTTTATTTTTCTCCTTTCGAGATCTATGTTAGAATTATTCACATTTGGCCACCACTATTAGGGATCTTCGAGCTCATTCTTTTCTCTGTGTCACCGAAACCGAAGAAGGGAAACTCGTGATTGTCTTTGAGCACTCTAAAATTGTTTTTATCATTTTTTCTTCTCTAAAACTAAAACTTCCAAATATTTTTTTTTTCTATGTCTTTTGGCAACTTCGAGCTTGAAATTTGATCTGGGTACTTGAATTTTGGCCTTATGCTCCTCTAAGGGTGATCAATGATTCAAAAATATAGTAAGTTCTTGATATATTGTCATTTTGTTATCCCTCTATTTTTTTAATAATATTATGTCATGCCTTTGTGGGTTTCTCCATCTCTTATAGGTTGTAACAAATATTCCATGAGCTTTTCTTGTAACTCCACAATGTGGCATTTTCTATTTCGAGTTTGAGACTCTATTTCACTTCTTTATCTACTCGGATTTTGTTGTAATTGTTTTGATTTTTGTCGCCCTCTTTGATGTTGGAGTGTTAATAATGGCCATCATGATAGTTGATTTTGAAGCTCTGTGATATTTGAGGAAATCTCTCTTGACATGAATATTTTTGGAAAAAGTGGAAAGCTTATTTTGTCTTTGTTGCACTTGTGGCAATTCAATGTGGCTATATTTATTTTAATGACTACCATATGAGGTTAAGGATCTTGAATTGTCTCATATCGGGTGCTTTTGGTCATTGTTTTTGGGTTCTATAATCATTTGTTGCTCCGTGATTTTTATTTATGAACACTTACTTCCTTCCGCCTACTTGCTCAAGGATTTCTGTAGATTGTTGATGAAATATGTTAATGCACTTTTAAGGTTTAGGATTTGCATGAACTATTTCTTCTCTATGTAATATTTTCCTTACAACTTCATCTAGTTGAAGCTTTGGTATCTCGGTGTAGAAATCTGTTTCATAATTCAAATAGTAATTCTATTATGTTATTTGTGCTTTTCAAGTATCTACACTTCTCTAAATTGATGAGAATTTTTTTCAAAAATAAAATGGACTCTGTGATTTTCTTGTGCTATTATTCTATTCTTTGACTTGTAGATGATGTACCTTGAATTAGGTAAGCATAGGATACTTTTTTTGTAGACATTGTCATCATATTGTAATCTGGAAAACTATATTCTTAAGTCAACCCGAACTTAACTCTCTCTAATGTTTTTGAGATGAGAAGCCTATATGATCAAAATCTTAAAACTTCATGTTTGGAGGCATTTGTAGAAAGATAAATTTTACATAGGTGATGTAAATTTGATTGCAAATTTGTTGAACTCTGAACATTTGTAAATCTAAATCTTCTTCAAAATAATTCTTCTTTCCTCATTGATGACATCTCAAAGTTGTCATTATTGTTTTTTTGAAGTTTATCTAAAACTGAACTTGCAATATGAGATCCTTCATGTGTTGTAGATATTAAAACTTTACATTCAGATTTGTACATGCCTTATATTTCTTTCTAAGCTCATAGGTTATGTTTATTGCACCTTTTCCAAACTCTGTAGATTAACTTACTTTGAGTTATGTTTTCAAATTTTTCCATCTCTTTGACTTTCAAAATAGGTACTTTCCTTTTTGGACAACTATTTTCTTCATTCTCTATAGATGATTGAAATATGAAATGGCCTTTTTTCTTCTCATATATAGAAGTAAGCATGCAAACTTTGTTTTTGATTTTCCCTGTAACTTTTTCCTTTTCTCCAAATTCCTTTTAGCAAGCATTTCTTTTCTGTATAGTAATCATTTGTTACAAAAGATTTCTTCTTTCTAATCTCTACACTGTACTGCACTCTTAAAGAAATAGTTAGAAAATATTTTAGGATTTTGGCCTCTCTTATGTTCCATGGTTTCTCTTTTCTCTTTCTTTTCTAAAATTATTCCGGGAATCATATGTGCCAATGTAGAATCTTTGCTCTTATAAATCATGTATCTGTATGTGATGTACCTTATACTTCTACTTTTAGAAATCCATCTGTATGTAGTTAGATAGTATAAGGGTACAGATTAAAACTTGAGCTCAATGTCTAAAGACAATTATATTTCATTTTTCAGGTACATTGTGGATGCTAGGAGAGCTGGGTAAAATATGGAGCTAGAGATGAAAAGAAGAAGATCATAAGAAAACCCAACGCAATGATAGGTTTCTTATATACCTTTTTACTTTTAACTTCATGCATGTGTACTTATGTCTTTAGTAGTTATGAGTTACATCCCATGTATTGTGTGGGAAACATTGTACTTATTCATGAATAAATGACATTTAATTTCTATACTTGAGTCGTATATTTCTTCATTCTTTCACCTTTATGTATATTGATTTTATAACAAAATAAACAACTCAAACACATGGTTAAATGTATTTACATTCAGAAATAAAGAGTTTTGGAATACATGTAACTTAATAAAGAAATCTCTTTCTTATAAACTTCAACTTTGTTTGTTGTTTTGTGAGGGTCATCAATCCTCACCATTAAAAATGTCAATCCAGGTTGGTGTCCAAAGGTTATATGCATTAAGAGAAGAAGATCTTGGAAAAAAAATCCTTTAAACACAATCCAAACTTGCATAAAATAAATCACACATGCAGAAATTTAAAAGCACACTTGCAGAAATGTAAACACACTTGCATAAAGGAAATCACACTTGCAAGAATATAAAGACACACTTGCATAAAGGAAATCATACTTGCATAAATTGAAATTGTTGAATTAAAAGTAAACATAATTGAATGAAACACCTGCACGTTTACAACAGACTGAATTTTCACAATACAAAGATAAAAATAATACAACAAAATGAATTAAAGACAAATGAATAAACATAAACATAAAAACATAGATCCATCTTCCTTGGAATGAGTGTCCAACTCATTCATTGAAAGATGATTTAAATTATACTTTAGAGATATCAAAACTACTGAGAATATTTGAGAGGATAGAATAGATCTTTATTTCATTGGAGAAAATCATTACATATCTAAGTGTGGAAGGTTGTATTTATAATTCATGCATCCAACCAACTCCTTATTTTAGGAAATATAATATAATCTTATCTTTATTCCAATCCTAACAAATAAGATCTCAATTCCACAAAATATGGAGAGAGATATATTATTGAAGTCAAATCTTATCTCACTTATTTTAGGAAGATTTACTCCCAAATCTTCTCCTTGCTTTTCGGTAACAAGAATCATAATAATTTTATTCCTCTACATTATTGGAAGGAGGATTTTCCTCAAAATATTATTTTGACCAAATATCTTTCTTGGATTTTCCATTTGACTTTGTTGTTTTTGATTGTGGAACTTTTGACGCTTGTCAAATACGCTTTTTCCTCAGATTGCAGTTCACTAAAAGTTAGATTTCTCTTGATTGGTAAAACCTGTAGCAAATATGAATGATGTTTTTGTTAAAAACATTGCTATTAATAAAAACATCTCTCATATTTTCCATTTGAATTTTCTATTTCTATTTATGGAACTTTTAGTACTAAATCGATACACGTTTCCTTGGACTATAGCTCACTAAAATTTAGATATCTCTTAATTGGTAAAACACCTGTAACAAATATGAATGAGGTTTTTTAAAAAACATTTTTTTGAGCAAAAACCTCTCTCATTTTTCATTTGACTTTTCTATTTCTATTTATGGAACGTTTAGTGCTTGTCTCGATACACATTTCGTCGTTTTGCAGCTCACTAAAAGTTAGATATCTCTTCATTGGTAAAACTTGTAGCAAATATGAACGAGGTTTTTGTTAAACACATTGCTATGAACAAAAAATATTTCATATTTCCCATCGGAATCTCTAAGTTTTCACAATCCCTAAAAAAATATGATTCTGTTGATGCAAGTTCCGGAACTAAAGCTGTCATTCCTTTTATGCAAGTTCCGGAATTAAATATGCAAGTTCTGGAACTAAATATGCAAGTTCTAGAACTAAATCTGATTTTTACATGAATTTAAAGTTCTAGAACTAACTTTCATTCAATTGATACAAGTTCTAGAACTAAATCTGTGAGTTCTGGAACTAAATCTGCAAGTTCCAGAACTAACTCTGCGAGTTCCGGAACTAACTTTTGCGTGTTCCATAGCTAACTTAAAACAACTATAAATTTTGTATGTGACCTCGGATTGAGATGATTTGGTTTTTGAACTTTCATAATTTTTCAAGAGGAATTTGAATATGAAATTAGATCTAATTTTAAATGTGTTGTTCATGATCAATTCCACTTTTCCTAATACTAGCATTATCTTTCCTTTATGGCTTGCATAGACAAGACTTTGCATATTTTTCCAAATAATCAATAGGATTAGTAAAAAAAATAGATAACAAAAGATTTATAAATAATGAACAAGCTATATATCGTATATTCTATCTTAAGCAAACTATAATTCATAGATTACATTTAAATCCACTTTCAAAGGTAACTTGGAAAGACAAAATAATGGCAATTTATGGCCAATTTATGGCCTCATCATTGCCCCACACTTAATCTTATCCATGTCCCCATGCATTAAATTATTATCTCCTCTTTTAGATTCTTCTCCAGTATTGAGGACGCGCTCCTGTGGATCTCCTTCTGTTGCTTTTGATTTTTTTCTTTTATATCAGGTTCTTATGTGGATCTCCTTCTGTTGCTTTTGATATTATTTCTTTTACAATAGGTTCTTGTGTGGATCTTCATCTGCTGCTTTTGATTTCTTTTCTTTTATAAAGTTCTTCGTGGATCTTCTTCTCGCTACTTTTGATTTCCTTCTTCTACAACTGGTTCTTGTGTGGATCTCCTTCTGTTGTTTTTGATATTATTTATTTTACAATAAGTTATTATGTGGATCTCCTTTTGTTGCTTTTCATATTCTTTTCTTTACAACAGGTTCTTGTGTGAATCTTCTTCTATTGCTTTTGATTCTTTTCTTTTATAGCAGGTTCTTGTGTAGATCTCCTTCTGTTACTTTTGATCTCTTTTATTTTACAAGTAGGTTCTTGTGTGAATCTCCTTCTGCTATGTCTCATATTTAAAATCAAAATGCATAGCTCATGCTTCTCCTTCTCTCCCACACCTAAACTCATGCATGTCCTCATGCATGTTGTTTATTTATGGCTGCCCATAAATTAGATTCAAAAAGTTTGATTGCAAAGAGGTGCACATATTTTTCATATAAGTAGGGGAGATATGAATTTTATCTTGCCTTCCTTGGAAATCTTTAAAAGTGGATCTAGATGTAATAAAAAAACTTACAAGAAAGCTTAAAAATAAAATAGTAGAACAAAATAACTTGATCATACCTCTAGTTGTCTTTATCATCCTATTGTTAACATGGTCAAATAGTGCTGAGAAGAAAGCCACCAGGTAAGTTGATTTCCTTTGAAGAAGAGCCGCCTTCTTTTTCCTTTGATTGGCCAACAAGTTGGTTTTCCAATCAAAGTTTTTTTAATTTTTACCTTTGACTAGCCAACAAGCTAGTTTTCCAATCAAAGGTTTAATTTTTTTCCTTTGATTAGCTAGCAAGTTGGTTTTCCAATCAAAGATTTTTGAATTTTGTTTTTTTACTTTTTTTTTTTTGCTGAAATAATAGCATGAAAAGGATTAAAGAAAATTTGATTCGTCATCGACTATATTCATCAAAGTAAAACTTGTGTAAAATAGGAAGCAATGTATGAGATCTCATAAAAACCTTTTTACATACTTGGTAACTCTAAGAAGATTCCAAAAATTATGTAGACAATTTTTAGGTCTTCAAAGTCCATCTTGAATTGTGCAATATCAGAAACACCATAGTAATATTCAAAGCCCAGACTAGTGATCTCAGGAGATGGAGAGTTGTTAAAAGAGAAAGTGAAGGTATCCATGGGTCCCTCCAAAATCTGCATGCTCCTTGGTTGATACTGTTGGTGCTCCAAAATCTGCATGCTGATATCAAGAACAACTCTAGAAATTCCTATAGATCTAGTCCTCAGATGTTAGTATGTAAAAATTTCTTTCCTTGATATTCACCATAATTGCTTCTTAACGTTATACAAACATATACAAAAATAAAGAAATTAAAAGACATGAAAACAAATTTTTCTAATGGATATGGTTCAGGGATTGAATTTTATTATGGGATGAAAAACTAATTTGGATGGGTGGATTTATGAGTGGGTTTTTATTTTGGCTCTAATGAAATCCCTGAATATGGATGGAGTTAATTAGAAATGCTATCAATTCATTATTACAAACTGGATAAGCTAGTTTTTGACTAAGATTATGTGTAATAAGATCACTGAGTTGTTAGTTGATACAAGGGGAAATGGTGGTGGTTATCAAGAATGACATATTATATTTCATCAACTAGATATACTTCCAGATTCAATATCATATTCTACCATTTTTAGATCTGAATTCTTTATGCATACCATTATACTTTCTTGATCAAACATCACAATCATTTTTCTTATACATAGAGTTAGTTTGTGGGGAGATATTTACAATTTAATATTCCTAATTGCATAAATGAAATTTTAATCTACTTGCATGAAATAAAATTCTAAAGAAACTACGTACCAAATTCTTCTGTCACGAGAATTACTAAAAGGTATTCTCTGTCACTAGAATATTATTTTAGAGAACTCGAATCACCTAATAACACTTTGTCCCCATCAACGACTCCAAAATTATGAGGGTCGTCAATCCTCGCCATTAAAAATGTCAATCCAGGTTGGTGTCCAAAGGTTGTATGCATTAAGAGAAGAAGATCTTGGAAAACAAATCCTTTAAACACAATCCAAACTTGCATAAAATAAATCACACATGCAGAAATTTAAAAACACACTTGCATAAAGGAAATCACACTTGCAGGAATATAAAGGCACGCTTGCATAAAAGAAATCACACTTGCATAAATTGAAATTGCTGAATTAAAAGTAAACATAATTGAACGAAACACCTGCAGGTTTACAACAGACTGAATTTTCACAATACAAAGATAAAAATAATACAACAAAATGAATTAAAGACAAATGAATAAACATAAACATAAAAATATAGATCCATCTTCCTTGGAATGAGTGGCCAACTCATTCCTTGGAAGAGGATTTAAATCATACTTCTGAGATCTCAAAACTACAGAATATTTGAGAGGAAAGAATAAATATTTATTTCTTTGGAGAAAAGCATTACATATCTAAGTGTGGAAGGTTGCATTTATAATTCATGCATCCAACCAAATTATTTTAGGAAATACAATCTGATCTTATCTTTATTCCAATCCTAATAACTAAGATCTCCATCTCCACAAAATATGGAGAGAGATATATTATTGAAGTCAAATCTTATCTCACTTATTTTAGGAAGATTTGCTCCCAAATCTTCTCCTTGCTTTTCAGTAACAAGAATCATAATGATTTTATTCCTCTACATTATTGGAAGGAGGATTTTCCTCAAAATATGATTTTGACTAAATATCTTTCTTGA